>CM035133.1:74959396-76239396 GCA_020205605.1 Panax ginseng | reverse complement strand
AAAGGAGATTTCTTCGAACTCAAAAGCCATCTGTAGAACTTGCTGATGGTAAGGCAGTAAATGTAATTCTTTGGTTTGATAAATTCTTGTGGATTGTCTGATTACCAGTTCGGAATCACCAAAGACAGTTAACCGCCTGATGCCCATTGAACGGGCAAGTTTTAGCCCCATGATACAACCTTCATACTCAGCTGTGTTGTTGGTGCTGACAAACTACAATTTAATTTGGCCGACGGGATATCGCTCCCCCGTCATCGAATATTAGAACTTTTCGACTCTAGAGCCTTCGTTAATACTCCATCAAAATACATTTTCCACATACGGCATGTATCGTACTGATGTTGTTGCTGAACTGTCATACCCCCTTCATCGGGGAAGTATATTTCTAAGGGTTTGTAGTCCCCTGTAGGTGCGATGACCAGTTGATCTGCAATTCCTTGACCTTTTGATGAGACTTTTTGTCCATACGCACTATGTCAAATTGATGTAGGATCAACTCGCCATCTGGAAAGTCGACAATTCAAGATGGGCCATCGAACACATACTTGAGAGGATCCACGCGGGATATGAGATGGGTTGTGTGACCATGGAGGTAATGCTATAACCTCATGGAAGCCCATGCTAAAGCACAACAAGTCTTCTCAATCAGAGTGTACTTGTGTTCACTGATGCTGAATCTTTTGCTGAGGTAATAGATAGCTCGTTCTTGGCCTCTATCGTCTTTTTTTTCCTCAAAGATATGTTCCCCATGGCATTATCATTTATGGACGGATGTATATGAAACGGGGAACATCATCCCTAGGAGGTACCAAAATAGGAGCGTTAATCAGCTGCTCTTTAATGGTAAGGAAGGCTTTCTGACACTCATCATTCCATTTCATGGAGGAGTTCTTCCTTAACAGTTTGAAGATCGCTCGTGTGAGTTCTTCGTGAGTTGAGAAATAAACTCGCTAATGAAGTTGATTCTTCCCAAAAATCCCCGTATTTCCTTCTCTCTGTATGAGGAATGGGCATTTCCTTGATGGCTCGGATTTTGGTAGGATCCATTCAATCCTTTGTGGTCGATTAGGAAACCCAGCAACTTGCCTCGACTTAACACTAAAGGCACACTTGGTTGGATTCAACTTCAAGTCGCATTTTACGCAACTCCGATGAAAAGTTTTTTCGAGATGGTCTAAGTAGTCATCCTCCTTTCGAGATTTGACAATGATATCATCCACGAGATCTCTATCTCTTTGTGCATTAAATCGTGGAAAAGAGCCATCATAGCTCCGATAGGTTGCCTCGGCATTGATGAGGCCGAATGACAACCGTCTCAGAGTAAAAGGTTCTCCAAGGCGTGATGAAAGAAGTTTCTCACGGTCCTCCTCGGCGACCATAATTTGATGGTACCCCATAAAGCAATCAAGAAGGAGTACATGCTATATCGAAAGCGAAGATTGGCAATAAGAATGTGGATAAATGGCACGGAAAGTTATCTTTAAGGCAAACTTTGTTCAAATCCTTGTAATCAACGCAGATCGCACCTTTCCTCCGGTTTAGGCATGGGAACAATGTTGGATATCACTCTCGGATATGTAGACACAATGATGATGCCACTTTGAAATTATTTCACAATTTCTTCTTTAACTTTTAAACCCACTCGTGTTTCAATCACTTCGAGTTTTTGCCTAAATCGGATTGAATCCTTCTTTGATGGGAAGGCGATGAAGAACAATGTCCATGGACAAATCCACCATGTCTTCAATGAGACCATGCAAACACATCCTAGAATTGGGTTAATAGTGCAACCATGTCATTCCGTTGATTTTTGGTAAGGTCCCGAACCAATTTGGATAAGCTTAGGGTTGTCTAAGGTTCCAAGATTGAAAGAAGTGGTTTGATCAAGATTGGGTTTGGGTTTGTCTACAACCCATTCCTTAATCTCCTAAAGTGTCTCAATGTCCTCTTGGATGTCCATTAAGTCTGAGTCCAACTTTGCATCAAAGTTACAGCCCTTCTGGAGAGAAGGCACCTCATCAGCAAGTACATGCACATCTAAATTTAGAGTCCTGAAACAAAATATGCTTTCACTTAATATATGAAACTGTTCAATTATACAAAAGTGTTAACATGTACTTGATAAAATAACCGCTAGTACTGTAAAGGAAAGCAAGCAATTAAAGTTAGCTATAAGGCAGAAGGATTTTTCTGCCCATTTTACCCTCATCGACCAATGCATGGAGTGTTGATCCAATTATGGAAGGCAAAGTCCTGATGGACTGCAGTGATAGAAGGATCATCATTGTCCTCATTCTCCTGAATGATAACCATCACATCTAGGCAATCATCGCCTGGGGTGTATCAGTTTGTATGTTCATCATGAACAATGACGCGTATGCCTGCCTTCATCAAGGCAATGTCATATTTTTGTTTTCATTCCTTTTCTTCCATTTCGGGATCAGGAATCAGCACCTCTTTAGCTTTGATTGGCACTGGTTTAGGAAACAGTATGGCCACAACATGGGATGGTACCTTTACTGGAGACTGTATTAGCTCATGGGGTAAAGGTATAGAAAATTGTCGTGCGACAGAAGTTTGAGGAACCTGCTTGTGCTTCTGAGGATTCCTATGACTAGAACTGGCAGGATAGCCTAGTCCGGTTGTTCTAATTTGCCTGGACACTTGGATAGGGTGCTTAGTACCCTACTTATCTTTACCAAGCCCTTGTCCAGGTTGATAACCCAATGACATCATTTCTTGAATGGCCGACATAACCTCGGCAGAAATCCTGGGTATGGGAATTGGCGCTCCAATAGAATGGTATTGCGTGGTACTCACTTCTAGAGTATGAAAACTGGCCAGTTCAACTTCTGAATTGAAGCTGATGATTGATAGAGTTCCTTGTTCAGGACATTCTGGCTCAGCGTTGACAGTGACTAGACTGTTGTTGATAATGTATTTGAGTTGTTGATGTAGCGTGGAGGGAACGGCTCCAGCCATGTGTATCCTTGGTCTCCCCAATAGCAGGTTGTATCCTGAATCTATCTTGAGGACGTGGAAGGATACATTGAATGTATTTGGACCAATCTCAATTGGCAACTCAATCTTTTCGACGACATTTCGTTAGGATCCATCAAAAGCTCTAATAACTGTATGGCTGCTTTGGATCCGCTTGAGATTGACATTCATCTTCACCAAGGTGGCATAAGGACAGATATTTTAGAGATGAGCTCCATCTATAAAAACTCCAAACTAGCATGTACCCTAAGACAAAACTACAATGTGCAATGGCTTGTAATGGCCCGGTTCCCTTCAGCGCAGTATATGTCGTCATTAGTGAAGGATATCACATTGTTGTTGAAAATGTGATCAACCAGATGTTGAAATTTTTCCACATCCACTGATTTTGGCAAGTAGGCTTCTTCCAAAACCTTCAGTAAAATCTTCTGATGATCCTCAGAAGGGTAAACCAAGTCCAGTATAGATATCTTGTGTGGAGCTTCTCGCAAGCTTAAAACCACTTTGGCTTCATTGTGGCCCATAGTGCGGAGGAATTTTTTAATCTTCTCCATGGGAATCTTCCCCTTTGCTTCGCAAGTAGGTTTCATAACCTGCTGAGGAAGATACAGTGGATTTTCCCTCGACACTGTAGTAGGAGTATTAGACATGGATCCTTTAGCTTCTCCATAATTCCATGGAACTTTATGTAAGCTGACAACAGGATGTTGTGGTCTGAAAGGTAAAGAAATTGGCTCTGGTGCGGCCACTTTCAAAGGATTGTCAGCTCCTTTGAGTTGAATTGGTTGTATGGGAAATACTTTGACAGTCTCATCATCCACTTCGGATATAACTGCTATAGATCCCTTCCATTTGGTAGGACATGCATTCCCACCCTTGAGTTGCACAATGTAATCATCTACTATTTGCAGGACACCGCTATCAACAAGATTCTGAATGAGATGGCTGAGTGCCCAACATTCTTCTATGATGTGACCGCGAGAATGTGAATGATATTGACACACTTCATCATAATTGAACCGTCCTGAGCGTGGATTGATTGGAGGCAGAAGGAAGGTAATTCTTCTTTCATTAATCAACATTTGCAATATCTCCTCCATAGATTGGCCAAGATAGGTAAATTCCCTTTTATTGGCAAAATCCCGACGGGCTTTAGCATTTGGCTCTCTTTGCAACCTTATCCTCCATAGCTTTGCTTTCTGAAGGTGGTGATGGAGCATTCATAACAAAAGGAAGGAGATAGGCATGCTCCTGCCTGATTAATTGGCGCGTGACTTGATGCTGGTGGGTCACCAGTTCTTCCAATTGCTCAATTTGTTTGCAAAGAGCTTTCATCTTTCGTTCCATTGTTGTAAGACCCCAACTTTTATAAATAAAGATGAATTTTCTATAATTATCATTTTTGAATGAATTTGATATAATGTTATAGTTGTGGGTAATATTTATAAATTTTGAAAAGTACACAAGTTGTTATATAATATTCGATTGGTCAGGGAATATTCGTTTTAACAGGGAATATTCGTACGACGGCACAATTATTGGTGGACCCCACAACGGAATTATGATCGGATTAAGAAAATGACAAAAAATATTTTATGAAAATAACGGCGGAAGTTTTACCGTGAACTGTTGAAACACCCAGTGTTAAAAGTACAGGAATACGTGTGGTTGCATAGTAGCACACGATATTGATTATTGATGCTTACGTGAGAAGTCGTTCAGTTTTATTCAATTATTGTCGATATTTTATATATTATTAAATTAATAATTGAGATGACAAAGTTTTTAATATTATTATTTGCATTATTAAAGATGTCTAGAAGTTCTGCCAAGGAGAGGTTTGGTCACCTAATTGTGCGCCAATAGGGAGAAATCCTTTTTGGAAAGCCCCATCTTTCCTAGGAACGACCTGGTCGATTAATAGTGTGAATAATAATAATGATGATGAAGTTTTGTTTTATTAGTATTATTAATGTAATAAAATAGAAAAGCTTTTTATATAAAAAATGTAATACTTTTATAAAGTTATTCGCTTTTATTCATTAATAGTAAAATCTTTTTATATAAAATAGAATACTTTTATAAAGTTATCCGCTTTATTAGACAATAATTAGATTATATTATATTTTATTACGCATAGTTCCCGTATAGTGTTTGCATAGTAAAATCTTTTTAAAAGTTATTCATTTTATTAGATTATAAATAGAATATATTATATTTTATTGTAAACCAACTGACCGTCTGCTTAAAGTAAATCGATCTGGACCGTTCATGGATTGGTTACTATTTAGTCCATTCTTCTATAAATAGAAGCTCATTCCTTCATTATTTTTTACGAATTCACTGAAACTCTAGAGAGAGAAACTATAGAGAGAATTATTCTTCTATCTTGAGCATGTTTCTTTAGCGTTTAAGAAAGCTTTGAGCGTAGTACAAGTTTCTTCAAGTATATCCCGCCCTACTGTCGGAGTACTCTTCTTTATAAGGTAAGGGGTATTATTTCTTTTGTATTCATGAAGAGAACTTTTGTTATTCCATTTTTTTTATTATTCTGTTGGAATAACATGTATACGCGGTCTACCCTATACTTGGTGAAATTCTTCTGTTATTCCAATCTTTATTATTCTGTTGGAATATCCTATCTATGCGTTTTACGCCGAACACGGTTCCGCTCTTTATTATTCAGCTTGAATATCCTCGTTCTGTATGCGTTCACACCAACTCCGGGTTAAAATCTTTATTATTCTCATTGGAATTTCTGTTTGTGCATTTTACGCCGGACGTATTCCGTTATTTATTATTCGTTAGAATAACTTGTCTATGCCAAGTACCGCATGCATGGTGATTTCTATTGTTAGTCCATTCTTTATTATTCTCGTTGGAATATCGTTTAAGCGTATACATACTCGACCGGTTCCGTTATTTATTGTTCTATTGAATAACTTTTTCATGCTAAGTACCGCATGCATGGTGATTACTTTTGTTATTCCATTCTTTATTATACTCAAATTGGTTAAAGTTTTGACTTCTATACTCCATGAAATTAGTGGAATATCCTTGATATTTACGCTTCATCCAAAGATCTTTTCATGGAAATATTCTTCTGAGCATTCTTAAATTTTACTCTACAAAGAAGTATCATGTTGACAATTTGGACGTTATTAGTTCCTGGATAAACTAATTCTTGAACTTGTTTTATTGAATTCTAATATCATTGTCATCATCCTCATGTTTATATTTTTGAAAGTCATCTGTGGCCTGTAGTGCATAGATGGACTTGGTATGATTATGACTAGGGATTATTCGGTATAATCATGACCGTAATGTTACAAATGATGTGGTAAAAGACCTCATTGGCCTGTAGTGCATTGATGGACAGTTGTTGGCATGATCGTGACCATTGATGAATACACGAATATCCTTGTCCCATAGTGCATGGATAATTTGTGGTTGTGATACTTATGAATATCCTTGGCAGTAGTGCAGGGATGAGGTGGATTATTTATTAAGCTGAGTCCCAGCGATAAAAGTGATGAAAAACCTTTTAAATCATAAAAGATAGTAGATTTTATTCTCTACTTACTCTTTTAATGGATTGCATGTTTCGCTGCAGTTAAACTTGATGTCTATTGTATTTTATCAGTTTAACACTATTGAAGACTAATGATAATTTATTCTGCATTATCGTAGTCATAATATTTCTTCTTTGGGCTAGTTGAGCTCACCCTTTCTTTCACCGTTCTCTTTGTGAAATGAGAACGTAGTCGGGACTAATCGGGAACCGGAGTGACGGCCCGATGATAGTATTAGTAGTCCTCACTATTCTATTAAATAGTGTGACAATAAATGTAATGAGGACTTATTTCGAGAGTGGATATTGTCTAGAAGACAATATTTGTATTAAAACTCATGACTTTCTTGTTGTATATTAAAGATTGTATTTGTATTCTGTACCATGTATTTGGCGACTCAGAATAGGTGATGTATACCTATTTTGGGGGCGTCACAGTTGGTATCAAAGTTTTGGGATATGATCCCTGGCTAAGATGTGAGATAAGAACTAGGAGGGGAGAGACGGGGAATTCCTTCGCTAGTATGACCTACCTAAGTTTATTTGGTATTTAATTGGTCGGTCAGAGTATAGGGATAATATGTGATATGTTAATTAACCCTTGTTTTGTGGCAGTATTTGAATATGGCATCCGAGAATGTTGAGAACATCAATGATGCACAGTTGACCGTTGAGTCTCCACAGATCAATAACCAGGACAATGTGCATCAGGAAGGCGACAATCCTCATGCAAATAACAACACTAACCAAATGATGAACGATGGAATGTTCTGAGGCTTCATGCAATTCATGCAACATCAGGCGAGAGCGGCTCATGTCCAAAATGCAGGGGGAAACACTGGCAACTCTCGGACGGGCACCACCAAACAGTTCAAGGAGCTGGGACCACCAGAGTTTTTTGGGTTGCTCCGAGGAGCAAAAGGCTCTCTTTGCCACCTTCACGTTGTGGGGCAGAGGCGGACATCGTGGGAATCAGAAGCGACTCAACTGCCGCAGACCGAAGATGTCTTGGGAAAAGTTTCAAGAACTGTTCAATGACAAGTACTTTCCTGAAAGTATTCGTCAGATGAAAGAGGTAGAGTTCATTAAACTGGAGCAAAACAACATGACCGTGTCACAGTACGAAGCCAAGTTTGCCGAGTCATTCCCATTAAGGCCCCATTTGGTTGATAATGAGGAGAGAATGACGCGAATGTTTCTAAGAGGTTTGAAACCCGAGATACGTCAATATCTTATCTCTCATAAACTGTGTTTGTATTCAGATGTTGTTAATAGGGCTCAGTTATTGGAGCGCGATAATGAGTCAACCCAATCAAAAGAGAGCAGTCGGCAAAATGATAATACCAGTGATAACAGTCATCAAAGCGGTGACAATATGCGTGGAGGGAATCAACATGCCAGAAATGGTAACCACTTCAGTGGTAATCATGGCCAAAGCAATAAGAATGGAAATTTCAAGAAGAGGAGATTCAACAATGATGGAAAGACGTCAGCATCAGCACCTATTGTTAAGGATGGAGAACGACCACCTATCATATGCTTCAAATGCGGAGGGGAGGGACATATCAGTCCAAACTTTGCGATGCCGTCCAAAGCATGTTATAATTGTGGAAGAGAAGGTCACCTAGCCCGATTTTGTCGTTCACCGAAGACAAGTTCAGCTAGGATGGAGGCACCAAAGAACGTCCCAGAAAAGTCAAAGTCAGTAGTTCAAGGGAGAGCGTTTGTCGTGACCTTCCAGAAAGCAAGGAACCCGAATGAGGTCATCACGGGTAAGCTTATCATAAACTCTAGCGAAGTATATACCTTATTTGATACCGGTTCTACCCATTCTTTTATTTCTCCTACTTGCGCTCAACGTTTAAATTTAACTCCGGAGAAATTAGACTTTGACTTCTCTGTTGAAACTCTGTTGGGAGAAACCTTCATTACGTCCACTATTTATAAGTCTTGTTTGGTTCAAATTGGTACCCTCACATTACCTGTCGGTCTTATTTCATTGAAAATACTTGCATTTGACGTAATTCTAGGGATTGATCGGTTAACTACTCATCATGCAAAAATTGATTATTTTCGTAAGGTTGTTAGCTTTCATATTCCTAACCAACCTATTATGCGAATTCAAGCAACCAAACCATTAAAATCAATCACTGTCATCTCAAGCCATAAAGCTATTAATTTATTGGAAAACGGATGTCAAGCTTTCTTAGCTCATGTCACGGATCTAAACAAAAATACGTCAGTTTTGAATGATATTTCTATTGTTAATGAATTTCCTGACGTATTTCCTGAAGAACTTCCTGGCCTACCCCCAGAACGTGAAATTAAATTTTGTATCGACCTTGAACCCGGTACAAAACCCATTTCCAAAGCCCCATATCGAATGGCTCCTATTGAACTTCAGGAGTTAAGACCCAATTGCAGGAATTGTTAGACATTGGCTTTATTCGTCCTAGTACTTCTCCTTGGGGTGCTCCTGTTCTATTCGTGAAGAAAAAAGATGGGAGTATGTGACTTTGTATTGAGTATCGGGAGTTGAATCATGTCACCATCAAAAATAGGTACCCATTGCCACGTATTGATGATTTTGTTTGACCCGATTGCAAGGCGCCAAATTCTTTTCAAAGAATTATCTTCGCTCGATATCACCAATTGAAGATTAGAACCGATGACATTCCAAAGACGGCTTTTGAACTCAAAGACGGAATTATGAATTCCTAGTCATGTCTTTTGGATTGACTAATGCTCCTGCTGCCTTCATGGATATGATGAACCGAGTATTCAAGGAATATTTGGATCACTTTGTGGTCGTCTTCATTGATGACATCCTTATTTATTCCAAAAGCCGTGAAGATCATGAGCAACACTTGAGGCTGATACTCCAAAAGCTTTATGAATATAAGCTTTATGCCAAGTTGAAGAAATGCGAGTTCTGGCTTGAGGAGGTAGCATTCCTTGAGAACGTGGTATCAAATCATGGAGTATCTGTTGACCCAGCAAAGATTGAAGCTATTCAAAGCTGCGAGCAACCTAAATCAGTGACCGAAGTACGTACCTTTCTCGGCTTAGCTGGTTATTATCGGAGATTCGTAGAAGGGTTTTCTCGAATCGCTACTCCCTTAACTCAGCTCACTCAGAAAGATACAAAATTCAGTTGGAGTGAGGAATGTGAGAAGAGTTTTCAAGAACTCAAGAGAAGACTCATTTCAAAGACTTGTTACGACAATACCATCCGGCCTGAGGAGGATTTTTCATCTACAGTGATGCTTCAAGCAAAGGGTTAGGATGTGTTCTCATGCAACATGGGAAAGTCATAGCCTATGCCTCTTGACAACTCAAAGAATATGAGAGGAATTATCCTACTCATGATCTAGAGTTGGCAATTTGTTGTCTTCGACTTAAAATTTGGAGGCATTACTTGTATGGGAAGAAAGTGGAGATCTTTACTTGATCATAAAAGCCTCAAATATTTCTTCACTCAAAAGGAACTAAACATGCGATGTTGACGTTGGCTTCGAATCGTTTAAAGATTATGATTATACCATCCAATTCCATCCCGAAGAAGCGAATGTAGTGGTCATTTATTGAGTAGAAGATCATAAGCGGGTACGAGTGCGATATTATCAACGCAAAGGCCCATTTTGTATGATTTGAAAATGATGGAGATATAGATAAAGACTCTAGGGACCCAAGTGATCATGGCGAATATACGAGTGGAACTAACTTTAATAGATAAAGTTAAAGCTGCTCAAGCTACAAACCTGGAGCTGATGCATATGAGGAAGAAAGTACAAGAAGGTGCTATGTCGGAAGCAAGAATCGATGAAGAAGGAATACTTCGAGTCAACTCCAGACTTTGTGTTCCTAACGACCCTGAGTTAAAGTATAAAATCATGATGGAGGCGCACAACACACCATTTACAATCCATCCTAGGAGTACTAAGATGTATCATGATCTTCGACATACATTTTGGTGGGGGCAATATGAAGAGAGAGATAGCCCTGTTTATCTCAAGGTGTCTAACGTGTCAACGAGTCAAGGTGGAGCATCAGGTACCAAAAGGTCCATTGCAACCACTTGAAATTCCAGAATGGAAGTGGGAGCACATTACCATGGATTTCGTTACTGGTCTTCCTAGGGTTTCTCAGGGTATAGATGCAATTTGGGTCATTGTTGATAGATTGACCAAGTCTGCTCATTTTTTACCTATACGAGAAACTTATGTTCTTGAATGTCTTGCTCGTATGTACATAAACGAGGTTGTAAGATTGCATGGTATGCCAGTATCCATAGTTTCTGATCGAGACCCAAGATTCACTTCATGATTTTGGGATAGTTTACAAAAAGCTATGGGCACGAATTTATGATTTAGTTCGGTATATCATCCTCAAATGGACGGACAATCAGATAGGACTATTCAAACTCTTGAAGATTTATTACGACTCTGGTCCTTGACTTCAAGGGAAGTTGGGACAAGTTCTTACCATCAAGCGAGTTTTCTTACAACAACAGCTTATCAAGCAAGTATTGGCATGGCTCCATTCGAAGCGTTGTATGTAAGAAAGTGTCGTTCTCCAGTATGTTGGGATGAGGTGGGTGAAGCAACGTTGTTGGGACCGAAGTTAGTACGTATGACTATGGAAAAGATTCAAACGATCCGACAACGTATAAAAACCTCACAAGACCGACAAGAGTTATGTTGATCTTCATCGAAAGGACGTGGAATTCGATATTGGAGATCATGTGTTGTTACGTGTTGCTCCATGGAAAGGAGTTACGAGATTTGGAAAAAGAGGAAAGCTCAATCCTCGATTCATTGGCCCATTTTTAATCCTCGATCGAGTAGGGACTGTAGCCTATAGACTCGCTTTACCGCCAAGTATGTCTCGTGTTCATAACGTTTTTCATATATCCATGTTACGTAAATATCTGAAAGACCCGAACCACATTATTGAGTTAGAACCGGAAGAAATAGTGGAATATTTAACGTATGAAGAGGTTCCTGTTCAAATATTGGATAAGAAGGAACATATTCTACGCTCCAAGGTTATACCTCAAGTCAAAGTTTTATGGAGGAACCACGATGTTGAGGAAATGACCTGGGAGTTAGAATCTGAAAGGAAATCAAGGTATCTTTACCTCTTCGACATACCAGGTACATACCCTAATTTCGAGGGCAAAATTTCATAAGAAGGGGAGATTGTAAGACTCCAACTTTTATGAATAAAGATGAATTTTCTATAATTATCATTTTTGAATGAATTTGATATAATGTTATAGTTGTGGGTAATATTTATAAATTTTGCAAAGTACGCAAGTTGTTATATAATATTCGATTGGTCGGGGAATATTCATTTTAACAGGGAATATTCATACGACGGCACAATCATTGGTGGATCCCACAACAGAATTATTGTCGGATTAAGAAAATGACAAAAAATATTTAATAAAAATAACGGCGGAAGTTTTATCGTGAACTGTTGAAACACCCAGTGTTAAAAGTACAGGAATACGCGTGGTTGCATAGAGCACACAGTATTGATTATTGATGCTTACGTGAGAAGTCATTCAGTTTTATTCAATTATTGTCGATATTTTATATATTATTAAATCAATAATTGAGATGACAGAGTTTTTAATTTATTATTTGCATTATTAACGTATGTCTAAAAGTTCGCCAATGAGAGGTTTGGTCACCTAATCAAGGCGCCAATAGGGAGAAATCCTTATCGAAAGCCCCTCTTTCCTGAGGAACGACATTCGGGTCGATTAATTGTGTGAATAATAATAATGATGATGAAGTTTCGCTTTTATTAGTATTATTAATGTAATAAAATGTAAAAGCTTTTTATATAAAAATGTAATACTTTTATAAAGTTATTCATTTTATTAGGCTAATAGTAAAATCTTTTTACATAAAACAGAATACTTTTATAAAGTTATCTATTTTATTAGACAATAATTAGATTATATTATATTTTATTATGCATAGTGTTTGCATAGTTCCTGCATAGTGTTTGCATAGTAAAATCTTTTTAAAAGTTATTCGTTTTATTAGATTATAAATAGAATATATTATATTTTATTGTAAACCAATTTGGACCGTCCATTTAAAGTAAATCGATCTGAATCATTTATGGATTGGTTACTATTCAGTCCATTCTTCTATAAATAGAAGCTCATTCATTCATTATTTCTTACAAATTCACTGAAACTCTAGAGAAAGAAACTGTAGAGAGAATTATTCTTCTATCTTGAGCGTGTTTCTTTAGCGTTTAAGAAAGCTTTTAGTGTAGTGCAAGTTTCTTCAAGTATATCCTCGCCTCTACCGCTTTTGAGTACTATTCTTTATAAGGTAAAGGGTATTATTTCTTTTGTATTCATGAAGAGAACTTCGTTATTCCATTTTTTTATTATTACGTTGAATAACCTCAGTGACATGGATCTACCCTATACTTGGTGAAATTCTTCTGTTATTCCATTCTTTATTATTTTGTTGGAATATCCTGTCTATACGTTTTACGTACCGGGACACAGTTAAGTTTTTTATTATTCTGTTGGAATATCCCATCTCGCATGCGCTTTCACGCCTTAAACTCGGTTCCGCCTTCTTTATTATTATGTTGGAATTTCCTGTTTGTGCATTTTACGTCGGACCTGATTCCATTATTTATTATTCTGTTGGAATAACTTGTCTATGCGAAGTACCGCATGCATGGTGATTTCTATTGTTAGTCCATTCTTTATTATTCTGTTGGAATATCCAGTCGGTGTGTATTACGCCTGACCTGGTTCCGTTATTTATTGTTCTATTGGAATAACCTGTCTATGCGAAGTACCGCATGCATGGTGATTACTTTTGTTATTCCATTCTTTATTATACTCAGTTGGTTAAAGTTTTGACTTCTATACTCCATGAAATTAGTGGAATATCCTTGATATTTACGCTTCATCCAGTATCTTTTCATGGAAATATTCTTCTGAGCATTCTTGAATTTTACTCTATAAAGAAGTATCATGTTGACAATTTGGACGTTATTAGTTCCTGGATAAACTAATTCTTGAACTTGTTTTATTGAATTCTTATATCATTGTCATCATCCTCATGTTTATATTTTTGAAAGTCATCTGTGGCCTGTAATGCATAGATGGACTTGGTATGATTATGACCAGGATTATTCTTAAGATAATCATGACCGTAATGTTACAAATGATGTGGTAAAAGTCCTCATTGGCCCGTAGTGCATTGATGGACGCTTGTTGGCATGATCATGACCATTGATGAATACACGAATATCCTTGGCCCATAGTGCATGGATAATTTGTGGTTATGATACTTATGAATATCCTTGGTCAGAAAAGGTGGATGAGGTGGATTATTTATTGTCGAGTCCCAAATGATAAAAGTGATGAAAACCTTTAAATCATAAAAGATAGTAGATTTTATTCTCTACTTGACTCTTTTAATGGATTCAGATGTTCACCGCAGCTTAAACTTGATGTCTATTGTATTTTATCGCTTAAACATCGTTTGAAGACTAATGATAATTTATTATGCATTATTTTAGTCATAATATTCTCATCGGGCTAGTTGAGCTCACCTTTCTTTTCTTCGTTCTCTTCAGAAATGAGAACGTAATGGGACTAATGGGAACCAGAGTGACGGTCCAGATGATAGTATTAGTAGTCCTCACTATTCTGTTAAATAGTGTGACAATAAATGTAATAAGGACTTATTCTGAGAGTGGATATTGTCTAGAAGACAATATTTGTATTAAAACTACCAGCTTTCTTGTTGTATATTAAAGATTATATTTGTATTCTGTACCATGTATTTGGTGACTCAGAATAGGTAATGTATACCTATTTTGGGAGCGTCACAATAGTGAACTAGAACTTTGCATAATCCCATATGTCAACACCGTTTTTGAGGGTTTGGGATGATTCACCATTAGAATTGGAACTCTGTCCAGTGCTCCAACTGATCATGTTGACCTCTTCTTTTTTGTGGTGAGGAAGAGGGTTGTCTTGCACGTGAGGTTGATCTAGTTTGGTGACCACGATCTCACCGTTGTCTATTAAATCTTGAAATCTGTGTTTCAAGGCCCCAACAATCTTGAGTATCATGTCCAGTGCTCCAAGCATGATAAGCACATTTCGAAAGTAAAGCATTAAAACCCCTCCCATTAGGGTTGGTGGCAAGAAGAAGATGTGTAATTTTCTTCCGAGTAGTCGGAAGAGCAAGAATATTCTCGAGCGAGTCCCCTAAGGGTGTGAACGCTCGAGGACGCTTTTACTTTCCACCTTTAGGTAATGGAGGGTTTCAAGACCGTGACTTGAAAAGGGAGTAGTTTCTCCTCTATAGAGGCATGCTTTGATTGCCTTTTTGACCTTGTAGTATCAAGGAAACATCTTCCTCTTTCTTTTTATGGACCCTCCGGGGGTTGTTTCCATAAGATCCAAACTAGATGTGCTCAGCAACAGCTTTAAGAGCGGCTAGGTCTTGAATTTTACTAGACTTCAATACCATTTCAGCCATCTCTCCGTGTTTGATCATTTCAGAGAATGGTTTGCCAATACCAGCTAAGACTCTCTCATATAAAGGAGCTTCCTGTACATCTATGAATGTCATGACCATTTTTGATTCCGTCATGGAAGGAATAACTTGATCAGTAAGGCGCCTCCACCTCTGAGCATACTCTCTGAAAGACTCATTAGATTGTTTCTTGACCTTAGTAATTTGGTACCGATCAGGAGCCATCTGAGATTGAAAACTGTATTGAGTGAGGAAGTCGTGAGCCAGCTCTTCCCAGCTATAGATCTTTGAGTTGTCTAATCTGGTATACCATGAACGGGCTTCTCTAGTCAGACTTTTCTGAAACAGCTGCATTTTGAGCTTTTCATTTTCTGCGTAAGACCCAAGTTCTCCAATGAACACTTTCAAATGTGTATAAGGATCCCCTAATCCGTCATACTTTTCAAAATTAGGGGTTTTGAATTTCTCTAGATAATGAACACCGTGGAAGATACAAAGGTCAAAGATATGATACACACTTCCATGTGTTTCAATCCCTTTGAGAACATGGATAGTTTCCTCCATTTGGAGTACTTTCTTCCTGATATCACTGGTGTTTGGATCTCCTTTGAGATGGGTGTTGTCAGGGTCTTTGTTGGTCGTATCCAATGGAGGTTCTAGATTTGTTTTATCTAGACCTTGTGTTCCTCCTTGTGTAGAGGATTCTGCATGTGGAGGGATTTTTGTACCCTGAATGGACTGATATAATTCTTTAAGCAGGACAGCCAAATTTGTGATTTGCTGACTTAATCCGTCAAATTCTTCTCGAGAAACATGATTAGACTGGTCAGACGAAGACATGATTGGCTGTAGGCTCGTGGCCTTTTTGGATTTAGAGCGGATAACAGGCCCAATGATTTCCCTATAAAAGACTTATATAGTTTAGTCTTAGGGTAATGTAAATGTTATCATAACATGTCCGTTTTAGGAATATGGTCCTGCAAAACTGGGTGTTAATTGATAACATGCATGCACAGATATCTTCATATTTTCCATTACATAAAGATGAACATAAAATTACAAGTAAATGCTTTTACAAGTAATTGAAAATGGAAAGCATGAAGAGACTTTCCTCCGCGTTTGGTTTATCAGAGGTTGACCTATCTTAGGGTTTCTCTCGCGGCTTTTTGGCATGAAGGTTCCCAGATCATCGTAATCTACTTGACGGGAAGTTAATTCGGTCTTTCAACTGGAGTGAATCTGGGTGGTGCCTTTCCTGAGCCCCATTGGAATTATTCTTCCTATGAGTCCAGTAATCAAACACCGACAGGATAGCCTCCAGATGGAGGAACCACACAACATACATTCACATACAACGTGTCTTAATGTTTATGCAAAATGATGACATGTGCGAAGCACTAATATCACATATAGATATTTAGTAGTGCAGTAAGTAAGATGCATTAGTACACATTTATCATAAATGTAAATGCAACATTCACACACAAGCATATAATAGTTTTGAAAAGATTGTAATAGCGGCTTAATCCCTCTTATTGGAGTCCCCAGCAGAGTCGGCACCTGTCGACGTGTCACTTTTCGTTACTTGTTCTTTTGGTGTTCTCATGTTAATGTGAGATTTGTTTGAAAAAACAAGTGAAAAAGGTCCGACATGTATAATGTCGACGATTTGACTTTAAGAGTCGCCAGTTGGTGTATTTAACTAGTTGCACCAATGCAACCTAAAAGGTTTGCACATTGACCTAGTCATGTGACACTACTAAACAGGTCTGTGAAACCGAGATTCATTTAGGTCTGGGGGCTTGATTATGTGGAGGGAAGGTGTTAGGCACCCCCCGACATCCGTGTTACTACGGTGACCGCCACTTTTCAAAGAAACTGTTATATGAATATGTGTGTTTGGATCAATGTGCAATTATTTGGAAGTAGTGATGTACATCATTCGCACCTATATACATAGGGTTTGAATTTATGAAAAATTCAGTTTTAAACAGGATATAGCAATGAAGTTTTGTAAAAAGAAGTTTTTCAAACCCTGTGCTCAATAGTAATTGAGGCCTTTGATACTTCCATTTTATTATTTAATGTTCGGCTTGTTTGCTTTTATTTTTGAGATACGAAGCATCTTTGAGAAAATAATATACAACAGTGCCGAACTCCTCATGGGCATGACAGCCATCCAAGGAAATTCAGACACTATAAATAATGTACAAGCGCTTACAGCTGAAAAAACGTCTATCACGGGAACCAAATCTAGATTTAATGGACTGAATTTGTGATCACATGATTCCTAGGCTCACATGATACTACAGTTTGTATGGAAAGCAGTAAGCAGTTATATATATAAAAGCTGTAAATATATATATATATATACAGACATGATCAACCACCACGAAGCAACTCCATGGGGGATCGGAAATGTAAATATATAAAAGCGGTAAATATATATATATGGACAAGATCAACCACCATGAAGTAAACTCTGTGTGGGACGAAATGTAAATAAAGTCAGAAAGCGATCAATCGCCACGTAAGTAAACTCCAAGTGGAATTAAATGTAAATAAAGTCAGAAGTTGTATCAATCGCCACGTAAGTAAACTCGAGTGCGGACGAAATGTAAACATATATATATATATATATATATATGTACATATATATATAAAAGCAGTAAACGCACTGGATGTAAATCCAGGCTCATCGGATATGTCCGACAATAATTATATATATGTATATATATATATAAGCAGGTAAATGCTTTGGATATAAAATCCAGGCTCATCAGATATGTCTGGCAACAATTATATATATAAGTATATATATATACAAAAGCAGAGAAAGGCTCCAGATATAAGTCTAGGCTCATCAGACAGAGTCTGACCACAATTTATATATAAGTAGATATATATATATATATATATATATATATATATATATACAAAAGCAAATAAACGTTCCAGACATAAGTCTAAGCTCAATCGAGGCATAACTCGATAATGTTAGTCCATATACAAAATATATACATATATATAAGTATATATATATATATATAGACAGAAATGAAAACCACGGACCTAAGTCCGGGCAAACGCACACTACACGACTCTCAATGTGTATAACAGTGTGTGCTAATATGGAAAAAAGGCTTTATTGAATATAAGAAGGCTTACAGTGGGCTGCCAAAGTAGACTTCTTTGACTCTATATGGATAAACACTCAGCTCCCATCAGATAAAAGTGTAGCTATACGTGAGCTAACAGGTGTTTATACTAAGGAAACACTCAATATGGGTGTATACAAAGTAAATTGGACAGGGCTTCCTCGCCTTTTCTCTCTCTTTCCTCTCTTAAAATGGCTGGCCCAAGGTTTATATTTATAGATCGATGGTCGCAGTACACCTTGGCGGCAAATTTATGCGTTATACCTGCGGCTATGGTCAGAGAGTGCATCCAGGGCCTCATGGTCCCGTCGTTTTGAAGTACGTGCACTCGTGCACTGTAATGTTCGCTCGAACTTGCAGAACTTCAATTAGAGCATCTGAACGAGGTATATGTGACCTTCTTCGGACCGCTTGTGTCAAGAGTTACGCAATGAAATGGATTAGAGGTTGTACGAAGTCAGGAATAGGGGTGTATGCCCATGGTCTTCAAGCTTCAAATTCTATCCAAGGTACTGTCATGCGTAATAGTCACTCGGGATTGTAACTCCTCGGTTCTTGTGGGACATTATTGTATGTATGTATGTATGTATGAAGTGTTGAGACGATGCATAGGTGTTGAAAGGGGCAAGATTACGTTTGACTCTTTGCCGGGTTTATCGTCGGTTTGAGTTGAAAGTAGATGTTGCTCAAGGTTACATCTAAGATTGGACTACTTGTTGGTATGCCGCGATAACATCTTGTGAGAGAGAACGTTGATGCGGTAAGATGACATTTGACTCTTCACCGGGGTTATCACCAGTTTGAACTGAAAGTAGATGTTGCTCAGGGTTACATCTGAGATTGGACTACTACAAGTGTTTGAATGCCGCAAGGTCATCTGTGGGAGAACCTATCTGCTCGGTCTTAGTTCCGGGTCTGAGGTATGAGTGCCTCGGCGGGAGGTTTGAGCTTGAAGCTGATAGCATGTATTTGAAATAAGCATTTTCGGAGTTATCGCTGGAACTGCAACAGCACTCCTTGGGGTTATCGCCAAGGATGAAACTCGGGGTTATCTCCGAGGTTGGAAATGATCCTTTCGGTGTGTGTTCCGGGTTTGGAATTGATGTTCCTAGTGTGTATCCCGGAATGGATGTAAGTTATCTTCTAGGGTTATCTCCGAAAGACAAATCGTCCCTCCTGCAATGTTAGTAATAGGCGTGCAGAAAATTTTGAGTGTCTACAACCTGGTTCCTTTATTTATTATTCTGATGGGAATAACCTTTCTGTGCGGTCTATCGCATGCATGTTGAATTCTTCTGTTATTCCATTCTTTATTATTCTGTTGGAATAACCTATCTATGTGGATTACCGCATGCATGGTGAATGATCCTTCGTATTCATTCTTTATTAAATTGTGGTAATGATCTGTCTACGTGGATTACCGCATGGCGGGTGAAAATCCATTTGCAGTTTTGTATATTCTATTATACTAATCTGGGATATCATTTCTTTTGTACTCGCCATGAAATATCATTTTCTTTGGTATTTTTCTGTTACGAGTTACTATTCATGGGTTACTATTCACCCAGTTACTATTCACTCTAGTATTATTCACTCGGGTATTTGGGGCACTTTTTGTGTCGGAGTACTATTCATGGGTTACTATTCACCAGATTACTATTCACTCTAGTATCATTCACTTTCGGTATTCGGGACACTTTTCGTGTTTGGGTACTATTCATGAGGTACTATTCCCAAGTATTATTCACGGGTACTATTCACCCAAAAAAATATATTTCTTTTCCGTCCAAATTATTTTTGGTACATGAATATTATTCTTAAATTTTACTCTACAAAGCAGTATCATGTTGACAATTTCGACGTTATTGATTTCTGGATAAATTAAATTATAAATCTTTAAAATTTATCCTTGAACTTGTTTTATTGAATTATTATGTCATTGTCATCATCCTCATGCTTATATTGTGATGAAAGTCATCTTTGGCTTACGTGCATAGATGGACTTGGTATGATTATGACCAGGGATTATTCGGTATAATCATGACCATAATGTGACGAATGATGTGGTGAAAGTCCTCATTGGCCTGTAGTTCATTGATGGACAATTGTTGGTATGATTATGACCAGAGATTATTCGGTATAATCATGACCATTGATGATTACATGAATATCTTTGGCCGTGGTGTAAGGATGATTCAATTTTATTTATTAAGCTAAGTCTCAGCAATAAAGTTGATGAAAAACTTTTTAAATCTTAGAAGATAATAGATTTTATTCTCTACTTGACTCTTCTAATGGATTACTTATTTTCGCTGCAGTTTTTGATCTAAAACTTGTTGTCTATTGTATTCTATTAGTTGTTATACTGTTGAAGGCTAAGGATAATTTATTCTGCATTATATTAGTCATAATATTTCTTACTGGGCTAGTTGAGCTCACCCTTTCTTTCACTGTTCTCTTCAGGAAATGAGAATATAGCTGGGGACGAGTCGGGAAAGCGGATTGATCATCCCAGATGGTTGTTTTAGTAGTCCTCACTATTCTATAAAATAGTGTGACAATAAATGTAACGAGGACTCCATCGAGTGTGGGTATTGTCTAGATGACAATATTCTTATTAAAACTCTCAGCTTATGTTTTGTCGTACTTTACACTACAGTTGTATAATTAAGTTGTATTTGATGTATTTACCATGTATTTGGCGACTCAAGATGGGTGAAGTATACCTGTTTTGGGGGCGTCGCAGTTGGTATCAAAGGCTAGGGATATGATCCCTGGCTTAGATGTGAGACAAGAACTAGGAGCGGAGAGATGGGGAATTCCTTCGCTAGTATGGCCTACCTAAGTTTATTTGGTATTTAATTGGTCGGTCATAGTATAGGGATAATATGTGACATGTTAATTAACCCTTGTTTTGTGACAGTGTTTGAGAATGGCATATGAAAATGTTCAGATAAGCAATGAAGCACATGAGACCGTTGAGTCACCAACGATCAATACCCAGGATAATGTGCAACAGGAAGACAATAATCCTCAGGTAAATAACAACACCGATCAGATGATGAACGATGAGATGTTCAGAGGCTTTATGCAATTTATGCAACATCAGGCGAGAGAGACTATTGTTCATAATGCAGGAAGAGTTAATGGCAACCCACGGCTGGTCACTGCTAAGCAGTTTAAGGAGTTGGGACCGCCAGAGTTTTTGGAAAAGCCAGAACCACTTAAGGCGGAGACGTGGTTAAAGAAGATCACCAAGATATTTGATGTCTTGGGATGCTCCGAGGAGCTAAAGGTTCCCTTTGCCACCTTTATGTTGCGTGAAGAGGCAGACATCGGTGGGAATCAGAAACGCACTCACCGACGACTCAAGATGTCTTGGGAGAAGTTCCAAGAGTTGTTCAACGACAAGTATTTTCCCGAAAGTATTCGTCACATGAAGGAGGTGGAGTTTATCAAGTTGGAGCAAAACAATATGATCGTGTCGTAATACGAGGCTAAATTTGCGGAGTTATCCCGAGTTGCATCTCATTTGGTCAATAATGAGGAGCGAATGACGCGAATGTTTCTAAGAGGTTTGAAACCCGAAATACGTCAATACCTCATTTCTCATAAACTTTGTTTATATTCAGATGTTGTGAATAGGGCTCGTTATTGGAGCGCGATAATGAGCTAGCCCAACCAAAGGATAACGAGCAATAACACGATAATAATCGTACCGGTGGCAACGGCCATCGGAACAATGATAACCATCGTGGGGGAAATTATTATACCAAGAATGGTAACCACTTCGGTGGTAATCATGGACAATATAATCGGAGTGGAAATTTCAAGAAGAGAAGGTTCAACAACGATGGAAAGACAGCAGAACCAACACCCATTTTCAAGGAAGGAGAACGACCACCAATTGTATGCTTCAAATACGGAGGAGAAGGACATATCAGTCCAAGCTGCACGATGCAGTCCAAAGCATGTTACAATTGTGAAAAAGAAGGTCACCTAGCCCAATTTTGTCGCGCATCAAAGTCAAGTCCAGCTGGGACGGTGGCACTAAAGGCGGATACGGACAAAACAAAGTTGGTGGTTTTAGGGGGAGCGTTTTTCGTGACTTCTCAAAAAGTGAGTAAACCGAACGAAGTTAGCACGGGTTAGTTAATTATAAATTCTTGCGAAGTCTATACCTTATTAGATACCGGTTCTACCCATTCTTTTATCTCTCTTCCTTGCGCTCAACATTTAAATTTAACTCTAGAGAAGTTAGACTTTGACTTATCGATTGAAACTTCGTTAGCAAAAACCTTCGTTACCTCCACTGTTTATAAATCTTGTTTGATTTAAATCGACACTTTTACGTTACCTGTCGATCTTATCTCTTTGAAAATACTTGCCTTTGATATGATTTTAGGAATCGATTGGTTAGCTACTCATCATGCTTTTCGTAAGGTTGTTAGCCTTCATATTCCTAACCAACCTTTCATGCGAATTCAAGCAACCAAACCACTAAAGTAAATCACTATCATATCAAGCCATAAGTAAAGAGCCCCGAGCCTTTATTTGGTGAATTCCTTATGTGGAATGCATCGAAGCCAGACTTTCCATAGGCGACGTTGTGAATAACGGTGGCAAGTTGATAGGTATCAATGTGACGTACTATCCATGTCTTGGATGAGAGTCACAGTTTTTAATGATATTTCTGTTTGTTAATAAATTTCCTGACATGTTCTTGAAGACTTCCTAGCCTACCCCAGAGCATGAAATCGAATTTTGTATTGACCCCAGTACAAAACCCATTTCTAAAACCCTTAAATATTTCTTCAACCAAAATGAACGTATAATTTTCCAAAGACGTTGGCTCGAGCTATTGAAGATTATGACTATACCATTCAATATCATTGTGGAAGAGCGAACGTGGTAGCTGACGCGTTGAGTAGAAGATCGTATGCGTTTATGAGTGCGATGTTGTTAACACAAAAACCTATTTCGTATAACTTACAAATGATGAAGATAGAGTTAAAGACTCTAGGGACCCATGTGAAGATAACGAATATACGAGTATAATCAACTTTAATCGATAAAGTTAAAGCCGCTCAAGCTACACACCCGAATCTGATGAATGTGAAGAAGAAGGTTCAAGAAGGCGTTATCTCAACCCTCGATTTAATTGGCCCATTTGAAATCCTCGATTGAGAACTGTGCCCTATAGACTCGTTTTACCGCCAAGTATGTTGCGAGTTCATAATGTTTTTCACGTATCGATGTTACATAAATATGTGGATGACCCGAACCACATTATTGAATTAGAACTAGACGAGATAGCAGAAGATTTAACGTATGAGAAGATATGTGTTAAAATGTTGGATAAGAAGGATTATATTCGACACTCAAAGGTTATACTTCAAGAGTTAGAATCTAAAATGAAGTCAAGGTATCCTCACCTCTTCGGCATACCAGGTACGTACGTAAATTTCGAGGGTGAAATTTCATAAGGAGGGGAGATTGTAAGACCCTGAATTTAATGAAATGAAAGTATTCAATTTTCTTATAATTATTATTTTATTTCGTAAATGGTTAAATTGATAAAAGGTTAAAGTTAAGGGTGATATGTAAAATTTTTTGCAAAGTATGCAAGTTGTTATAAAATATTCATTTGGTCGGGGAATATCCATGTGACGGCACAATCATTGGTGGACCCCACAACGGAAGTATTGTCGTAGTAAGAAAACGACATAATTATCTTTTTATAAAAATAATGGCGAAAGTCTTACCGTTAAAACTGTTGAACTACTCGGTAGTAAAAGTACAATAATACGCGTGGTTGCATAGTAGCACACGGTATTGATTATTGATGCTTACGTAAGAAGTCACTCAGTTATACTCAATTATTGCTACAGTAATTACCGCATCATATCTCTCATATTATTGATTCAATTATTGTCACAATATCATTTGTATAATATGTTATATTATTAAATCAATAATTGAGACAACAAAGTTATTCATATTATTATTTGCAATATTGACAATGTCTAGAGGTTCTGTCAAGGAGAGGTTTGGTCACCTAATTGCGCTCCAATAAGGAGAAATCCTTATCGGAAACCCCCTTCTTTCTTGGGATGACCTGGTTGTTAAATATTGTGAATTATAATATTAATGATGAATAAGTTCGTGTTTATTAAAGATGAAATTGATAGTTCCATTGTGTTTGAATTATTAGTGTTAGTGGAAATTGACATTTATTTTGATGATAATTGATGTCTGGAAGTTATATTGATCAATCGGGTAATTCACCGGATAAATGAGCAATTAATTTCTATTAATTCACATGCTTATAACTATGTGTTCACATGTGTGTACTACTGATTCACATGATTTACTATTAGGGGAGTTGGTGCAAGATTGATAATATTTGTAGGACTAAATTAAAAATGGAGGTATAGATGAAGGTACTATATTATAATTAAATTTTTTTCACATGTTTAGAACTATTGAGTCACATGATTTACTATTGATTCACATGATTTACTATTAGGGGAGGTGGTGCAAGTTTGATATTACTTGCAGGACTAAATTAAAAATTAAGAAAAAGAGGGAGGTATTATACTGTAATATTTTGAGACCCAAAATGTGCTATTATTGAAACTATATTTTCCTATAAAAAGAAGCTCATTCCTTCATTATTTTTCACCAATTCACTAAGTCTCACAAGTGCAATTATTATAGAAAGAAATTATAGAGAGAAAGAAGAAGAGAAGTCTGCTACCTCACTATTCAAGTATCCAGTTTTCTTCTAAGGTAAGGGGTATTATTCTTTCGTATTCATGAAGAGAGTTATTTTCTTTCAATACTCGTAAAGGTTGTTATTCCATTCTTTATTATTATATTGGAATAACTTGTCTATGCGAAGTACCGCATACATGGTGAAATTCTTCTGTTATTCCATTCTTTATTATTCTGTTGGAATAACTCCGTCTGCATCTTGCTCTATCGCATGCCCCGTGAATTTGTTGTTATTCCATTCTTTATTATTCTGTTGGAATATCCTGTCTGTGCGGATTACGCATGACCTGGTTCCATTCTTTATTATTCTGTTGGAATATCCTGTTTGTGCGGATTACGCATGACCTGGTTCCATTCTTTATTATTCTATTGGGAATAACCTGTCTGTGCGGTCTATCGTATGCATGGTGAATTCTTCTGCTATTCCATTCTTTATTATTCTGTTGGAATAACTTGTCTATGTGGATTACCGCATGTATGGTGAATGATCCTTTGTATTCATTCTTTATTAAATTATGGAAATGATCTGTCTACATGGATTACCGCATGGCGGGTGAAAATCCATTTGCAGTTTTGTATATTCTATTATAATAATCTGGGATATCATTTCTTTTGTACTCGTCATGAAATATCGTTTTCTTTGGAATTTTTCTGTTACGAGTTACTATTCACGGGTTACTATTCACCCAGTTACTATTCACTCTAGTATTATTCACTCGGGTATTTGGGGCACTTTTTGTGTCGGAGTACTATTCATAGGTTACTATTCACCCGATTACTATTCACTCTAGTATCATTCACTCGGGTATTCGGGACACTTTTCGTGTCGAGGTGCTACTCACGGGGTACTATTCACCCGAAAAATATATTTCTTTTCTGTCCAAATTATTTTTGGTACATGAATATTATTTTTGAATTTTACTCTACAAAGCAGTATCATGTTGACAATTTGGACGTTATTGATTTCTGGATAAATTAAATTATAAATCTTTAAAATTTATCCTTGAACTTATTTTATTGAATTATTATGTCATTGTCATCATTCTCATGCTTATATTGTGATGAAAGTCATCTTTGGCTTACGTGCATAGATGGGACTTAGTATGATTATGACCAGGGATTATTCGGTATAATCATGACCGTAATGTGACGAGTGATGTGTTGAAAGTCCTCATTGGCCTATAGTTCATTGATGGACAGTTGTTGGTATGATTATGACCAGAGATTATTCGGTATAATCATGACCATTAATGATTACATGAATATCCCTGGCCGTGGTGCAAGGATGATTTGATTTTATTTATTAAGCTAAGTCTCAGCAATAAAGTTGATGAAAAACTTTTTAAATCATAGAAGATAGTAAATTTTATTCTCTACTTGACTCTTCTAATGGATTGCTTATTTTCGCTGCAGTTTTTGATCTAAAACTTGTTGTCTATTGTATTCTATCAGTTGTTATATTGTTGAAGGCTAAGGATAATTTATTCTGGATTATCTTAGTCATAATATTTCTTCCTGGGCTAGTTGAGCTCACCCTTTCTTTCACTGTTCTCTTCAGCAAATGAGAATATAGCTGGGATGAATCGGGGAACGGATTGACGGTCCAGATGATTATTTTAGTAGTCCTCATTATTCTATAAAATAGTGTGACAATAAATGTAATGAGGATTCCATCGAGTGTGGATATTGTCTAGATGACAATATTCTTATTAAAACTCTCAGCTTATGTTTTGTCGTATTTTACACGACAGTTGTATAATTAAGTTGTATTTGATTTATGTACCATGTATTTGGCGACTCAAGATGGGTGATGTATACCTGTTTTGGGGGCGTCACATTTACTATTAGGGGAGGTGGTGCAAGTTTGATAATACTTGCAGGACTAAATTAAAAGTGAAGAAAAAGATGAAGGTATTATACTGTAATATTTCAAGCCCCAAAATGTGCAATTATTAAAACTATATTTTCCTATAAATAGAAGCTCAATCTTCCTTCATTTCTCACCAATTCACTAAGTCTCACAAGAGCAATTATTATAGAGAGAAATTTTAGAGACAAAGAAGAAGAGAAGTCTGCTACCTCACTATTCCAGTATCTAGTTTTCTTCTAAGGTAAGGGGTATTATTTATTTCATATTTTGAAGAGATATTATTTTTCGTATTCGTATGAATATTATTTTCGTTCAATATTCGTAAGGAATATCATCTTCGTTCAATATTTGGAGGAATATTATTTTTGTTAAACAGTCGTAAGGGGTATTATTTATTTCATATTCTGAAGAGATATTATTTTCCGTATTCATATGAATATTATTTTCGTTTAATATTCCTAAGGAATATCATTTTTCGTTCAATATTCATTGTATTCATTTAATATTCGTAAGGAATATTATTTTCGTTCAATATTTGTAAGGGATGTTATTTATTTCTTATTCGTAAAGGTTATTATTTCTTACTATTCACTCGGGTACTATTCACTCGGAGTATTATTTACAGGGTACTATTCACTCGGGTATTATTTACTCGGGGGTACTATTTATGAAGTACTATTCACGAAGTACTATTCACGAAATACTTTTCATGAATTACTATTCACGAAGTACTATTCACGGGGTACTATTCGCAAAATACTATTCATGGGGTACTATTCATAAAGTACTATTCATGGGGTACTATTCGCGATGTACTATTCACGAGGGTACTATTAATGAAGTACTATTCACAACTATAACAACTTGCATACTTTTCAAAATTTATAAATACTACCCACAACTATAACATTATAACATAATATTAAAAAAAAAAAAATTCGAGAAAATTAAATCTTTATTCATCAAAAGTCGGGGTCTTAAAATTAACCCTCCTTATGAAATTTCGCCCTCGAAATTTACGTACATGGTATGTCGAAGAGGTGAGGATACCTCATTTTCATTTCAGATTCTAACTCTTGAGGTATAACCTTTGAGCGTCGAATATGATCCTTCTTATCCAAGATTTTAATAGGTACCTCTTCATACATTAAATCATCTGCTATCTCGTCTGGTTCTAATTCAATAATGTGGTTCGGGTCGTCCACATTTACATAACATCGATACGTGAAAAACATTATGAACACGAGACATACTTGGCAGTAAGACGAGTCTATAGGCCATAGTTCCTACTCGATCGAGGGTTGAGATTTCCTCTCTTCGTCGATTCTTGATTCTAGAATAACGCCCTCTTGAACCTTCTTCTTCACATTCATCAGCTCTGAGTCTGTAGCTTGAGCGGATTTTTAACTTTATCGATTAAAGTCGGTTCTAATCGTATATTCGCTATCTTCACGTAGGCTCTTGGAGTCTTTAATTCTATCTCCATCTTTTGTAAGTCGTACGAAATGGGTCTTTGTGTTAACAACATCACACTCATAACCGCATATGATCTTCTACTCAACTCGTCAGCTATCACGTTCGCTCTTCCACGATTATATTGAATGTTATGGTTGTAATCTTCAACAGCTCGAGCCAACATCTTCGGGACATGTTACGTTAGTTTTGGGTGAAGAAATATTTGAGGGTTTTGTACCGAGTTCAAGGTCGATACAAATTTTGATTTCACGCTATGGGGGTAGGCTAGGAAGTTCTTCGGGGTATACGTTATGAAATTTATTAATGATAGAAATATCATTCACAACTGTGACTCTCATCCAAGACTTGGATAACACGTCACATTGATACCTATCAACTTGCCACCGTTATTCACGGCGTCCCCTACAGAAAGTTTGGCTTCGGTGCATTCCAAGACTTGGAAGTTACTAGCAAAAGGCTTGGGGCTCTTTACTTATGGCTTGATATGACAGTGATTGACTTTAGTGATTTGGTTGCTTGAATTTGCATAATAGGTTGGTTAGGAATATGAAAACTAACAACCTTATTAAAACAATCAATTTTAGCATGATGAATAGTTAACCAGTCGATTCCTAAAATCACATCAAAGGCAAGTATTTTCAAAAAGATAAGATCGACAGTTAACGTGAAAGTGTCGATTTGAATCAAACAGGATTTATAAACAGTGGATGTAATGACGGTTTCTCCTAACGGAGTTTCAATAGATAAGTCAAAGTCTAATTTCTCAATAGTCAAGTTTGAACGTTGAACACAACTAGGTGAAATAAAAGAGTGGGTAGAACCGGTATCGAATAAGGTATAGACTTCGCACGAGTTTATAATTAGCTTACCCGTGGTAACTTAATTTGGTATCTCGCTTTTTGGGAAGTTACGAAAAGCGCTCTCACTTGAACCACCAACTTTGACTTGTCTGGGACAACCTTTGGTGTCATCATTACCATTGGAATTGACTTTCGCTATAGGGCATATTCCACCCTTAACTGTTTCATTGTACTCATGTTCCATGATCTGAATCATTAATCTTTGATTAATATCGAATTAGGGTTGACCGCAATGTACAGGGTAATTCAAAATTTGATGTTGGGTTATCCCAATTGCTGTCTAAAAAGAGAAATACATATCATCTATTTTAGCCTTCTTGGACCGGACTTTTCTTTCTACACTATCAACGGGTCGTGCGAATTTTACCCATGCATCCTTCATTCTCACTCATTCAGTTGTTTCTTCTTTCAGCTGATCCTTGACATTTGAATTCTCAAATTCCAGCTTTATCATCTTATACTCTGCCAAAGAGTGTTTCTGTTTAAGCATCACATATCAGGTAACAGAAGCTTGAATTGTTGCATCCTTTTCCTCCACCACGAGTTTTGTTTCTTCAAATTTCGCTTCTTCTAACTCATGAATACGATTTTGTAGTTCTACATTTCGATCATAAAGTTCTCCTAATAAATTCTAATAAGGTTCCTATTCTTCCTCACTCTTAGTTGCTACCTCTGCGACTAGCTCGGGTGCAACTATTAATTCTTCACTCACCACATGGATATCTCTAATTTCTTCTTCGCCTGACATCCTACAATAAAGTTTAATAACTTAATTAGTACTCTCCAATAAAATCTTTGTTATAACAAAATATTATACTCCAATATTTATTCTTTAAATGAATCTCCTTGATTCATCGCTTAAAACTCTATATGAGTTCATCTCTTGATTTTCAAATGTCATTTTCAAATACTGCCATAAAACAAGGGTTAATTAACATGCCACAAATTATCCCTATATTATGACTGACCAATTAAATGACAAATAACTTAGGTAGGTCATACTAGCGAAAGATTTCCCCGACTCTCCCCCTAGTTGTAGTCTCACATCCTAGTCAGGGATCATATCCCTAAGCTTTGATACCAACTGTGACGCCCCCAAAATAGGTATACATCACCCATCTTGAGTCGCCAAATACATGGTATAGAATTCAAATATAAACTTAATTATACAATTGTCATGTAAAATATGACAAAACATAAGCTGTGAGTTTTAATACAAATATTATCTCCTAGACAATAACCAAACTCAAATTCAATCCTTATTACATTTATTATCACATTAAATAGTGAGGACAACTAAAACAACTATCTCTAGTCATCACTCCATTTTCTCCGACTAATCTCGCTACATTCTCCTTTCCACGAAAAAGAACAATGAAAGCAAAAGAGTGAGTTCAACTATTCTTAAGAAGAAAAATTATGACTAAGATAATACAGAATAAATTGTCGTTAGCCTTCAATGGTGTTAAACTATTAAAATACAATAGACATCAAGTTTAACTGCAGCGGAATAAGCAATCCATTAGAAGAGTCAAGTAGAGCATGATATCTACTATCTTCTATGATTTAAAAAGTTTATCATCAATTTTATCACTAAGACTTAGGTTAATAAATAATCCACATCATCGAATCATCCCTGCACTATGGGCTAAGGATATTTATTAGTATCACGGCCATGAATTATCCATGCACTACGGGCCAAAGATATTCGTGTTTTCACCAATGGTCATGATCATGCCAACCACTGTCCATCAATGCACAATGGGCCAATGAGGACTTTTACCACATCATTTGCAACATTACGGTCATGATTATATCGAATAATCCCTGGTCATAATCATACCAATCAATAGTCCATCTATGCACGTAAGCCACATATGACTTCCATCACAATATAAGCATGAGGATGATGACAATGATATAAGAATTTAATTAAAAGAAAGCAAAGGATAAATTTTTAAAGATTTATAATTTAATTTATCTAGAATTCAATAATGTCCAAATTGTCAACATGATACTGCTTTGTGGAGTAAAATTCAAGAATAATATTGTATCAAAAATGATTTGGACCGAAAAGAAATTAATTTTTGTCATGAATAGTACCCCGGGTGAATAGTAATCGAGTGAATAGTATCTCGTGAATAGTACTTCGAGAATAGTACCCCGTGAATAGTACTCTGGCATGAAAAAGTTAAAATTTATGAAGAATGCTTAGAATAATATTTCCATAAAAAGATACTGGATGAAGCACAAAATTCCAAGGATATTCTACTAATTTCATGGAGTATAGAAGGCAAAACTTAACAAAATGAGTATAGAATTTAGAATCTGAAATGAAATAATATTACTTACATATTACAGAGTATGGAAGAAAATATTATTTCTTACGAGTATTGAACAAAAATAACATCCCTTACCTTAAAAAGTAGAGTATTCCAACTGGTATAGCGGGGATATTCTTGAAGAAACTTTCACTATTTTCTACGCTCAAAGCTTCTTAAAACTCTAAAAAAATACGCTCAATATTATAGAAGAAGAATTCTCTGATTCTGGTGTGATTTTCAATTCTAAACTAAGCATCCTATTTATAGGAGAATGGAAAGGATACTATTTGAAAATAATCACGGACTGCACAATAACTTTTTAAACAAAAATTCACGAGCGCAACTTTCTGATTCACAAGATTTACTGTGCACTGCATAGTAAAATACTATGCAAATAAAATAAAATATATTTTATTTATAATCAAATAAAAAAACTTATAATATAAATATATATATATATATATATATATATATATAATAACAACATTCCACCACCACGCACCAAATTTCTCTCACACACAAAAGTCACGACACACACTTTATATATAATATATATAACTTATATAATATGACACATCTCACATATATATAAATACCTTATATAACTTCCACCACCCCACCCACATCAGCCACCCACACACACACACTATAACACACACGTCACACACACACACACACATCCCAAATATATATATATATATATATATATATGGTCCGGCTCTAAAACGAACCTTAAAGAGCGAACCAAAGACAAACCGTCGTCTTTGGTGTCTATGGCGACGGTTTGATCTGTCGCCATAGCCATGTAGTCTTTAATGACGGGTCAAACTGTCACATAGACACCAAAGACGATGGTTCGTCTTTGGTTCGCTCTTTAATATTCGTTTTAGAGCCTCTCCGTATATATATATATATATATATATATATATATATATATATATAACTTTCTATCGACTATTTTAAAAAATGGGTAAATGGGGGTCCATATAATATGCCAAATTTACAACAAATACTTCATAAAAATCTCCTCAATATTTTTTAACAACATTTATTCATCATTGTAATAACTCGCAATATTAACAACCAGATCGTTCTCAGGAAAAAGGGGGCTTTCCGATAAGGATTTCTCCCTATTGGCACACAATTAGGTGACCAAACCCCTTTCCTCGACAGAACTTTCTAGACATTGTTAATTATACAGATAATGATATGAATAACTTGTCATTTCAATTATTAATTTAATAATATAAAATATTGTGACAATAATTGAATCAAATAACGTGAGATACTATGCAGCAATTACTGTGGCAATAATTAAAATAAATTGAGTGACTTCTCACGTAAGCATCAATAATCAATACCATGTGCTACTATGCAACCACGCGTATTACTGTACTTTTATCACTGGGTATTTCAACAGTTAACGGTAAAACTTTCGCCGTCATTTTTATAAAAAGATATTTTTGTCATTTTCTCATTCTGACAGTAATTCTGTTGTGGGGTCCACCAATGATTGCGCCATTGTACGAATATTCCTGACCAATTGAATATTTTATAACAACTTACATACTTTTCAAAATTTATAAATACTACCCACAACTATAACATTATAACATAATATTAAAAAAATATTTCGAAAAAATTAAATCTTTATTCATCAAAAGTCAAGGTCTTACACCATGCCCACTTGGTAGTAATGTTGTCGGCAAGACTATTTACAACATGAGTGCTTTTACAATGTTAGATACATGGTTGAATGAAAAGGGAAGTGAAGTGGAAGAGACCATGATGTTTGATGAGCTTCAATGCCCCATTCAAATCACACACATAATGGAGAAAATACCCAGATGCTGGATGATCATAAATGGGATCCGATGTACAAAAAAGCAAGTTGGGTGGGTTTGATTTCAGAGCTATTAATAATGGAAATCTTCTGAATACTACATTGCTCCTAATGGATGGAGAATTCCTCACTTTTCAAAGGGGAATTGGATACAGAGTTGAAGAAGTCGAGCTGACGACTCTAAAACAAGCGCTTATTAGGAGCCAACCCAAGTTTAAGTTTTTATTTTAATTTTTGTTTTTAGTAGTTAATAAATTTGCATTTATTGGAATTTAATAAACTTGCTTCTATTGTGTTTACAAGTTAGTCAAGTCCAATTCAAGTGTGGTGCCTGTAACAACTCGGAGAATCCGGATTGTTCAGAATTTAAGTTTAAAGAATTAGTTATTAATAAAATGATTTCTTATTAATAATATTATGTGTTATGTGTTTATTAATCATTTTAGAACCTAGGATGATTATAAAATGGGAGGATTCTGGCTACGAGTTGGACTGAATGAGTAAGAATTTTTAAGACAAAAATAAAAAAATTTCGGGAACAAAAATATTTTTGAGGAAAAAAATGAAATAGGCACTATTCACCCGACGAAACCCTAAGGGTTAGGGTTTGAATAACCTAAGCCTTTCCGAGAGTTCGGTATGTCGAAATGACATTCCATCGAAATATTGAACGATAATATATTGTGAAAAGTTAAGTAAGCCGATAAAAGTTTTTCTCAAAAAACGTGCAGAAATCGGACGAAATAAAAACGACGAAAAGTACTGTTATGTACTTTTCATTCGGTTAACTACATTAGGAGAAAATGTGAAGGAAAACGCTTATCATCAAAATGTATTTTTCAGTTTTTCGGAGTTCCGAAGAATGCGTAAAAGTTAATCTGTAAAGAAAAGATAAAATACCCAAAAATATTTGGATTCCGAGAATCGCATTTTTTTGAAATGTCAGACGAATCCCGAAAGATGGAACCACAAAGCTTCCAGGAGAAGCTTCGTGAATAGTAAGGAGGTGTGAATAATAACTTTAGGGGCGAAATAACTATTTTACCCCTAGCCTTGTTTTTCTATAAAAGGAGAGCTTAAGCTCATTTTTTGGTAATTTTGAAAATCACCAACACTTGAGAGAGAGAAAAAAAATTAGATTAGGAGGAAAAGGAAGAGGAAAAGCTAGCCCGTGTGCAAACTTTGTCCAACGGAAGAAGATTAAAGAAGTAAGGTAATCCAAAACCTAGTCTAATTTAAATTTTCTTTAAATTTTCTATGGCAATATACATAGCTTAATGAAAATAAAAGAAGAAGATGTTAAGAATGATTTTGTATGGTTGAAATCATAAGAAAATGAAGTATGAAGTATTAAAGATTTATTTATAAAAGCTTTCTTAAGGAAGTATAAGTTTCATAATAAATTTGAACGATCCGGATGAATCATATGAACGATTTGATGAAATTAGTAAGGAATGGTGTTTTATAACACTAAATTCCCAAGAAGAACGAACTAAGAACACATGAAGAACACGAAGAACGTTGTTAATGGACAAATTTAAAACCATCATAGTATAACTTATTGTTGATGGACAAGTTTAAAACCATCGCGTATAAGTTATATGCTTATTTCTTGGTTAGGAACGGTAGAAACGTTCATGAAGGACGGATTAAACTTAGCTATAACGAAGTTATAGCAAAAATTTTGTAAAAGACAAATGAGTAATGAAATTTAAGCCAATCGAATGGCATGTTAACGGGTTCAGGATAAATTTTTGTCTGAGGGGAATTGAAGTATGTAAGATAAGGAAGAGAATGACTTTGGAATGACCTCGTTTCGAGTTATAATGAAAGAGTTATGAGATTATAAAGTAAGCATCTCAAACCAGTTCAAGACTTAGAAATTTTTTTCAAGGTTTTAGGCTTACGCCAGTAGCAATAACATGGGCAACCCCTTTGCATAGTCGTCTTTGCGGTGAGGAAGAGAGAAGGAACCGACTCCGCAATGCCGATGCAGGGCAAGGCACAATAATGAGCTTTTAATTGCTCAACTATTGGGGAAAGTGGTAGGAAAGATAATGAACATATAGTTCACATAATGTAACATTTAAGAAAGTGAATTAAACCTTTAGTAAAGGTTGAATGGAAAGATTTAAACAAGATTAAAAGATAAAAAGTATGAATGCAACATTGTTACGATGAACGATCGGTCTTAGCATATAACGAACCGTATGGCTTCGACATTAAGAAAGAATAATGAATGGTATCAAGAAAGCCTTAACAAAAGGTAATGAGATTAATGAAAGTTTGAGTGTGAGTCGGATAGAGAATGTTAGAATGAAATGTATGCGTTAAACAATTTAGCCGATGTAAGGGTTGGGTGTACATTTAATATTAAACGGGTAGAACCTACATACCGTGTATGGTTTGATTATAAGATAATGCAGACCAATGATTAAACCCATGAATGGTGAAGAATTAAATTAAAGACAATAACGTAAAACGATAAGAAGCTGAGTTAGTAATTATAACTTGGATGACGTTCCAAGTTAAATGAACCAGACATTGTAAGATATGAATAAGGTAACGTAAAATGCTTAACACTATGAATGCATAGAATTAATATTGAATGATCGTTCTGAGTATACAAAAGATTGTATGACTTAGACGATAAAGAATAAATCATAAGGTATGGCACTTAGTTGCCAGAAAACCATAAGGAATAAGAAATTGACTTAACAAACATTATAGTTTTAATGGTTTGGATAAGTTAAGATAAGTTTAGGTTATGGTACAAACGTAATATTTGATGGTTGACATATGGGAGCTGGGCTAAACAAGTCCTTTAGAGAGCAGAGGTATATACGAAACTGGCAACCGATCTAACTCACTATGAAAGACAGTGTAGATGAGACGGGAACTTATTTGTTGATTGTTTGTGGGAAACCACTCAGAGTACCATATGGACTACTAGTAGAGACGCGATGTGTTCTGAGTCCTAGAAGAGTTACAAGAAGAAGATAAGAATGCAAATCATCAAAGATGATGATCGTACGAGTAAGACATCTCCGTATGTCATGAAGCCATAAACCGGTAAAGAAAGTTGATCACGTAAACTTAGTTTGTAAGAATGTGAACCCTAAGAAGTAAAGTTATGTAAACCAATGCGTAAAGTCAAGTATATGACTAATTGGTGTATGTGTTATTTCCTTATGTGCTATATAGGAATTGGAATGAGCAGTTCAGTATAAACTGTAAGTTGTAGCTGTGCGTAAGGCAAGTTTCCTAACTTCATTCATATTTGAAATGAACGCTAGTTTCTTAAACTTCTCAGATGTTGAATATGAGAAGTTTTATCTATGTGCGAATGTATGATATTAGTACAAAGTGGTAGAACGTATAAGGCCTTGTGCCACAAATTGAACACTTCGGTGTTTCTATGAGATGAACTGTTCTGTGATTGAAATATTCAATATGAGAATGTTTTGGTTATACATGATCTGCTATTGTTAAGTCTGTGCTAATGATTCTAGCCAGACAGAATGTGTATGAAAAAGTTAAAAGAATGAAAGTATTTCAAAGTGTATGTGACTAAAATTTTAAAATTGATAGGAATCAGAGTTTATTCCTATTATTCAAGCTGCTTCATAACCTTTGTTTGGTTATTGAAGTTCTAAAGAAATGTTTAAATTCTTGAAGTTGTTTATTCAACTAATATGACTTGCTAAGCAATTGAATGCTCACACTTGCTTTAAATGAAAAACATTTTCAGTGTACGAGTTGAAGAACTTAAGGATTCCATAAAGATCAAGCTGATCGGTATCCAGAAGAAGTGTCATTCAGTATATAAATGAGCGTGAAGACTTGTAATGTAGAATAGTTTAATTAAACTATAGACTAATTTAATGAACTGTTATGTATCCTTGATGGTGGATGAAATTCACTCTTATAAGATGGAAAGAATAATGTAATTATCATTATTTGTAATGAACGAGGTTATAAGGTATTAGAACCTGGGATTTGAGAATGTATGTTGTTATATTTAACATATAATGATGTATGTTTGGAAAGAAGTGGGGACAAGTGACGCGTCGGAATCTGGGTATGAAGATAGGCGAGGATTTGAGGCATTCTGATGCGATTCATTCTAATATGCCTAGTCTATTCTCCAAACTTAGCAGACAAGGAGGAAGATTGCTATATTTTCAGGAAAGTCCGCTGCTTTACTTTTTCCTATTTCAGACATTGAGGACAATGTCTAGTTATGTTTAGGGGAATTTTAGTGGTGTATTGCATATAGTTAGTTATTTGCATTGTAGTTTGTTATTTTTACATGTTAGCATTGTGTTTTTGCATTTTGTGTGCATATAATACATGGTAGTTAATTGCATATTCATATATGTGTTGCATTAGTATGTGTTCAAGTAGTATAATTGTATTTTTGCATGAATACATGTGATCGGTTGGTGTGGTCTTAGCTGGTCTATGATAAGATTGGTTTTGCATGTTAATTTTAACAATGTTGATAATTGATGATGAGTTCTAATTTTAATCATGACGATAATCTAAGCCTATCTGAAACTTATATAACCAGTTAGCACTTAAAGTTTAACTATTTTAATCCACTTGGTTCAAGGGTTTCGTAATTTGTTTATGGGGGAAGATTTTAGTTAAAATTTAAGGAAATTAGTGAACTGGCGGTAAGGTTGGAATGACATAAAAGCTTAAGTTTGGGGGAATATATGGGATATATATATATATATATACAAAAAAAAAGAAAAGAACAAATATATAGATATATATAAATAAATATATTGACTAGTTTGGTTATGTGGCCTTTGTTACTTGAGTAAGTACGCCCTAGGGGATGTCTCTACACCCAACGTCCTAAGATCATCTGGTTTGGGAGTCGTTGGTCGAAAGCTCGTTAATGGGTAACACTGAAAAGCCTAAGAGAATTAGACATTGTACAGTCAACTGTAAACACGAGAAAGAGCACAAATGCCCTCGTGGTTGAATAAAGGTAGAAATAAATCCTGTATTTACCCTTAGACTTGGTAATTGCTTAGTCTTAATCAGAGTTGTTATGTTCATAGAAGTAATTGAATTGGAACTAAAAATTTCCTTCTAAGAAGTTTGTTATGTGATTATCTTGAACTATGTTTGGTTTGAATGGTTAACAAACACACACGCACAACATGGGTGATGACATGTTTCGATTGAATAACTGGTTAGAGTTATGGACTTTGACTTGATTGGATATATTTTTTGAGTATCATTGGTATCTTTGAGGCATGTTGTTATATACCATACTGATTTATTACTGGGTTCGTAGGTATATTAGGAAGTTGATCATGCATATGCATAATTGTAGTTGAGTTAGTTTATTTATTTTTAGTTCTTTAATATTTTTTCTTGAGGACAAGAAAAGGTTTAAGTTTGGGGGTAGTTGATGAGTGGGTTTTATACCCAGGAATCGAGTGCATTTGATCTTAATCTTTTGGTTGGTTTTTAAGTGTTATGTCTGCATTACATGCATTTTATGTTATTTTATATGCTACGACACGAAATTAGCATGAGGAAGCAAGGAAAAGCAATTCAGACATCTTTTGGACTAAAATATGTAAGTAAATGCAAGAAGAGAAGATTGCAGGGCTTTTAACACCAATTTGGATGCATATTCTTGGCTTAAAACTTGGATTTTATTGTAGATCTACTTCTTAGCTTTCCGAAAGATCTTCAATCATCCCAATCGGAGCTTAGATGTGAGAGTTATGGCCTTTTTATCAACAAAGATCAAAGATAAGAGTTGTCCTGCTTGCCTTTTACATAGCATCTACTTCAAACCCGATTTTGATCTTGATCTGGCCATAATCTATCAATTCTCAAAAAATTAAAGTTGTAGATCTCATCAATATCTTCGATTTGATAGGTGGTAAATCTCGTAACTCATAGCGGAACAAAAGTTATGCATATTTTACCAAAGAACGTCGCAATAGAAAATTGACCGATGCGGGGCACGCCAGAAATGAACTAAGAGCAGCGCAGGGCACGCCAAATCATCATATTGTTTCCTATTGTAGCACGGGGAGCGCCAGGAGCAGCGCTGGGCGCACCAGTCGGTGGGGATAGAGCTGATTTTGGTGTTATGTTGTCCAATTTGAGCTAGAATAGGATTGTTAGTTGCCTAACTTGCTAGGGTTTCCATTAGAACTATAAATTCTTGATTATAACTTGGATTGGAGAGGCTAGTTTGAAGACTCCATTAAATCCCTCTTGGGATAAAACTTCTGTTAATGTCATCTTTAATTCTTCTCTTAGAGTAGGAACCCTAGATTTACTAGAACTGAAGATTGCAGCTATTGATCATCATTGGGGAATCAGATTGGCACCAAGAGAATGCTTGATTTTTTATCTCAATTCTAAATTCTCTTATTATCTATTTGAATCTTTTAATGCTTAATCAATTGTGGATGATAGATTCTAGTTCCACTATGAATTAAATTTTGTTTTGATATTACTATAGATCTTATTATGTAGTTTACTTTAATAGGCTTCCTTGTTGGTCTTATTAGTTATATTAGGATTGTCTGTTATGGTTTGCCTTTAATTTCTTAATTACCTAACTAACAATTACTGTAATAATCCATATGAACTTGAGAAATGGATTATGGATTTAAATCTTACCATAATAGCATGTATTTGTGTGTTCTACATGGCGTTGGAATTCATGATTCGTGCTTAGGATAGAGATATACCGAGGCATTGCATGTAATCTAATAAGAACTTATATTTAAACTCTTTTTAATTATAATTTACATAGAGATATAGTGGGTTAGTTAATTAGGGTGTTCAAATTGATTCTATCATTTTTGGATTTGATTTGATATGAGTATGGTGCATTGATAGATGGCCATATTTTACTGTCGTGTTCTTGATTAACAACCCATTATAAGTAATTTGGTTTAACAGGAAGTATGTTGATTTAAATAAAGCAATAAGTGAAATTATAGTCTCAAGTCGTCAATATCTTCTTTCATTCTAGGGATTGTTAGTAATAGTTTATTTAATTATTTTAAATTTAATTATTAAATCATTTGTTTAAATAAGATTAAATTTGTCATAGGTTAGTAATTGGTAATTCTTGTTAAATAATTCTTTATGGGAACGATACTCAAATTATCAGTATATTACTTGTTGACCACGTACACTTGCGTGTGAGTGTATCTAGAATTTACCCAACAAGACACACTCGGTCGAATATAACCCTTATCTAGCAACTCTTGCAATTGTATCATCAATTCCTTCATTTCTACTGGCGCCATACGATATGGTGCTTTCGAAATTGGTGCAGTTCCCGGTGCTAAGTTTATTATGAATTCGATTTCTCTGTCTGGTGGAAGACTAGGTAGATCGTCTGGAAATACATCTTGAAAATCTCTGACTACCGATATATTTTTCATTTCTACTCCCTTCTTTTGAGTATCCACCATATAGGCCAAATAACCTATACATCCTTTCTTTGATAATTTATTGGCCAGCATCATCGTAAGGTAACATGATTGCTTAAGCGATGAGCTTTAGTCGTTTAGCATGGAAAACTCCAGGAGATGTCTCATGTTGATGAGCCATGTAGTGTATCTCTCTTAATAGTCCCCATAGAATCCTAAAAAGAAAAATCACATTAGTGACAATCATGTATACAATGAAATATACGAGACCTGATGTTGATCGGTCATATTCTGGAGAAGATCACTGTCAGACAGTGAAAAATATCTTAAAGTACTTTACAGACACTAAGGATGTGATTAAAATTTATGGTGGGTCTGAATTAAAACTAGAAGGCTTAACAGACTCAGGTTTTTTAAACAGACCAAGATGACATAAAATGCACTTTAAGGTAAAGTGTTACCTTGAACGGTGGCGCAGTGAATTGGAAAGGTTCCAAACAGCAAAGAGTTGTTGGTTTTGTGATAAAGATAAAGTATATAGCTATAAATGAAGCTATTCAATACAGAACTATGAATAGTACCTAAGTCTCATCTTGGATCTAAACATGTGTTGTGGCACTTTCATTTGATTATAGGAATCATTTAAAGATGGGAAATCACTATAAAGATAGTGGACTCTCAAGAACAACATTACATATCCATTAACTAAAGTTTATCCAACAACAGGATAATCGTCACTTAGAGAAGAAAGGTATGAGATACCATGACGATTGGCTTTAGTGCAAGTGGGAGATTGAAAGTAGTATGCACACAAGCCAATCATGTTTGATGATAAAGCAATATACTTTGTAACAATCTTATTCATTTATTAATAAAAAGTATTAATTTATTAAAGGCTTTTAATTATCTACATGATGTTGTATTATAATATGTGATAAACCCATAGTTTTAAGCAATGCTTTTAGAATAATGATGATGATCATTCTAATGAGATCTAAATTCTTAGAAAGCTTAAAACTAAAATAGTTCCCAATCGTTGGATTACTAAATTGGGGATTAGTGAATCCGAATAGATTGGTACATACGTTGCTTTCTCATTGGATGAGGATCACTAATATCATGATCATTTTTTTGGAGACACTAAAGCAAGTATGTATGTGCTTATTAGAGAAAAGTTCACTGAACATGGCTCGCTAAGGAATACCTAATCGAGTTTTACTTGTCTGTCAATAGGAATTCTTGTAGTGATAGTAGTACAAGTGATCCTTGGACTTGAGATCATCATAGTATCTCGTGTATGATGAGTTATACTTTGACTTATTTCTTAAGACCCTTATAGTATGTCAAAGGGTATATTTGGGTATAATAAGTTGTACATGGAGATAATATATGATCAATAAAGAATCTACCGCTTCTAGTAAAAGAAGAGAAATGTCCTATGTGATTCGATAAATGACAACCCAGTAGTCCTTTAGCAAGGCATAATGAAATTAGAAAGGAGTTTCTAATTTATATTTTTTGAAGTTGTGTATTTAAGGATCAAAATACATATAATTAAATAAAATAAGACTTGATAGTAATTCCATGTCTTATATTTAATTGGGACATTGTATGGTGGAAGGATTGAATTGTACGATAACTATTTACTCAAAGGTTCTTTTATGATTAATGTTAAAATTTACATTATCTGGAAAGTCGTTAATCGCTAGGGAGACTTATCCTTATTGTAGAATAAATATTATTTATTTAAAGAAATTAATAGTTTAATTTATTTATTTAAATAAGATTAGAATTGTTCTAATTGATTTATTCACAACCGGTTTAATATGGAGAACCTAAAGGGTCACACCATAAAAGAAAAAATAATTATTTAAGAAGTTAATGTCATAATCGTAATAATAAGTTAATTATATTTAATTTAATCTATGGTGATAGAATAAATTAAATAGCTTAATATTATTATTTAATATTTGGAAAATATTAAATATAAATTAATAAGAGGAGTCTTATTATTATTATTATTACTATTATTACTATTTAATTCTTAAAGGAGTTTGGGAATTAATTAATATAAGTACTCTCATTTATTCCTAATAAGATTAGGAGGTAAATTAATTAAAAGAGTTTAATTAATTATCCCTAATAAGATTAGAGAGCTTAATTAATTAAAAGAATTTAATTAATTAAATAATACCCTATTTTCTAATTAGATTAGAAGGGTTAACTGATATCTTTATAAGAGGAGTCTTATATCAGATATCAATAGATACGTAACTCCATTAGTTGGAGAGTACACCTTTTTCTATAGAAATAGAAAACAAGGGTGTAGCCAACCACCCTTCTTCTTGAATATTTTTTCTTCCTTGGTGGATCACCTCTAGAGGCCAAACATTTGGGTGGCTAACATTGATCAAAGGAAGGAACCAAACCCGGTGGATTCAAGTTGAACGGGAAAAGGATTTGGAGGTGAACTTGTACATGAGGAAGCTCGAATCTTCAAGGGTGTGATTCTTGCTCTCTTTTTTTCGTTTAATTAATAATTGAGCATAAAGGATGATCCGGGTACATGGTTTGTAAAATTTTAAAACTCTAATTTTCTATGCTTTCGCTTATTTTGTGCAATTTGATTGCGTTCATAAATCTTACAAACCTAACAAAGGGTACAACGCTATTTGGGTAATAGTGGATCGTTTGACGAAGTCGGCTCACTTTTTATCAATAAGAGTAAAATTTAATTTAGATCAGTTAGCTAAACTCTATGTTAAGGAGATCGTTTCAAGACGTGGATTACCAGTTTCGATAGTGTCAAATCCTGATCCACGATTCTTGACAAACTTTTGGAAAAGTCTGCAAGAACAGATGGGAACACAGTTGAAGTTAAGTACAACTTATCATCCACAGATATATGGGCAGAGCGAAAGAACATTTCAGATGTTAGAAGATATGTTAAGATCTTGCGTCATAGATTTTAAAAGTAGTTGGGATGATCATCTACCGTTAGTAGAGTTTGCTTATACCAACAGTTATCATGTAAGCATAGGCATGCCGCCTTACAAAGCTTTATATGGGAGGAAGTGCAGGACACCACTGTGTTGGGATGAGGTGGGAGAACGCCATATGCTAGGACCTGAAATGGTACGACAAATAGTAGATATAGTTAAGTTGATACGAATACGACTGGTAGCAGCTCAAGATAGACAGAAAAAATATGCAGATCCTCATCAAATGAGAAGAGAGTTTGAAGTCGGATCATATGTGTTTCTAAAAGTATCTCCCCGGAAAGGAAAGATACGCTTTGGGAAGAAGGGAAAATTAAGTCCAAGGTTTATAGGACCTTTTGAGATATTGAAAAGGATAGGAGAGGTAGCTTATAATGGTAACATTACCACCAGAGTTAGAACTCATACACAATATGTTTCATGTATCTGTGTTACATCCTTATAAGCCGGATTATAAGCACATAATAGAGTATGAGCCTATTCATGTTGAAAAAGACTTGACGTATGAAGAAATGCCTATTCAAATCGTTGATAGAAAAGAGCAAGTTCTAAGGAATAAAGTAATACCTTCGGTGAAGGTAGTATGGACCAACCACGATGCCGAAGAGCAACGTGGGAACTTGAAGAAAAGATGAAGAAGAATTATCCTCAGTTGTTTGACTAACTTATATCGAGATTCTGGGAACAGAATCCTTATAAGGGGGAAGAATGTAACAACCGAGAAAAATCGAATTATAATGTAAATTAATTTTATTTGAATATTTATTAAATAAAATTATAATATATGTTATTTATAACGAGTAAGCGAGACAAAGGTTATTCTATAACCTAAAAGTAAGATATGATAGTAGTATTCTGGCTAAGTGCTAGAAATAAGGTGTTTGAATTTCCAAGACGAAAATAAAAGCTTTTCGAGAAATTCTCCAAAAAATACTATTCATCTATTTCTGCTCGGGAATTATTTTTGAACTTCTGGGAAATATGTAATGATAGAATGTTAAGGAAGGATGGATTATCTAATAATAATTCAGTTATGGTAAACGTAGTTTTTTCGCCTGCGTACTCAAACTCGAGAATGTTAGAGGAAGTGAAGATTTGAATAAGTATAATAAGGAAGTTATTATACGAGAAAGAATATGAGTATAATACAAGGTATTATACAAGTATTTACGAAGGATAATACAGTGTATAAAGTGACTGTTATACGAACTAGTATACGAGAAGAATAGGAGAATAATACGGTAAGAGCACAAACCATTATTAATGGACCAGTGAAACTTGAATGTTAACTTTGGCAAATCCAAGTGAAATATGTTGAGGTCCAATGACAACTTAATCAAGGCTTAAAGGTAATGTAATTCAAGCCCAAGGTTAGGCCCAAATTGAATTAAACTTAAGCCCAAACCAAGAACCGAACCCATGGATCGAACCGATGGGTTACTGGATGAGAAAAACCCATGGGGCAACCAATGTGGGCCCCCCATGGTGAGTCACGGCTGGCAGCTTGATGGCCAAGCAAGAGGAGAGATTTTCCTTGCAAGTTTGGAATAGTAAGGAGGGGGAATAGTAAGGAGGTTGGGTGAGCTTTTAACCATTGTACCCCCACCTTGCAAATTCTATAAATAAAAAGCTTAGGTTACATTTGTTGGTTGTTTAATTTTACCAATACCTAAAGCCTTATATTGATAGAGAAGGAAAGCTATTTCAATTAATCAAAGAAGAAGAAAAAAGTTAGAACATCAAAAGGTAAGGAAACTTGAACCTTAATCTTCATCTCTTCAATTAGAATTTTGATAGAGAAGTAATTATTGGTGGAACATGTATCTTAAGGAGTAACAAGGATGTCTATTAGTGGACTTTAATCATTAATAACCATGTTACAAGTGGAACTCATAATAAAATAAGTAAGAAATAATGAAGAACACATGAAAAGTTATCACATGTTGTTGATGGACAAGTTTAAAATCATCGTATATAGGATTAGATGTTATGTGCTTGGTGTTGGGCTTCGGCACAGAAACGCACAGCGGAAATTAAAATTTTAAAGCAATTTTTCGAAACCCTAAAACAGGATCCATGCGAAAAATCAATTAATTCGGAGAGGTTTAGTGATTATACCAGATATAAACAAACGAGAATCAAACCGATCAGCCTCGAATCTCCAACGCAATACAAACCAATTACGCCTCTACAGTATTCACCACGAACGCCGCAGACTAACCGTCGAACGATTCTCGCAATAAGAAGGACTTAAGGATCTTAGCCACCAAAAGGAATGGATTTTTTCAAAGCTGTTTTCTCTAGTCTCTCTCTAAGAAGCGACTAGGTTTTTCAATTATGATATATTACCCTAAGTAGAGTCGCTATATATCATATATATAGTAGTTAAAAGGAATTAATCAAATCAAAACCTAATTTCATAAAATCAATTTATATATATATATATATATATATATATATATATATCTCTTAATTAAGTCTTACTTAATTAATATACATATATATAATTATCCTTTTAATTTAAATTGTGATTTAAATACTATTAATCATATTAATATATTTAAATCCTTAAAATTTAAATTAATTCCCTTTAAATAACGTTCTATGTGTGTGACCCTATAGGTTATTATTACGTTGGCAATAATTTTAAAATCATATTATAAAATTATAAACGGTGGATGACATCTAGTAATGCATCATCGCTACCCAAGTAATAATAAGATCGATGATTCGATGCAACCTTTTCGTGACCAATGTTTCAATGTAATTTAATCCTTTAACCTTAATATCCTAGATTAAACTCGAGTCATGGAATGTGTCATACTCTTCATAATTTAATGAAGTTTTCTTGATCAATGAGTAAACTATATGAAACAAATCACTATTTGAGCATGGCCATGCATTTCATAGTCCTACTCAATCAAGAGGCCTATGGATATCACCCATAATATATAGGATGGTTAAATTCCATCTAGATCACTCATATTTCTCACACGATTAATGATGAACCCAATAATCACCTTTATAGTCCACCCTATTAAAGGTGACATTTGATGATATCAAAGTACATAAATTCTCGTGTAGTAATATAGCGATTTCAGGTCAGAGGACCATTACATCATTGTCACTATGAGAATTGCTAATGACACTTCGCATAATGCTCCATATAAAATTCTCATGGTGGGTCCATCCGATTACATCGCGTTCTCTAACATGTACCTATGCATTGACTTAATATCTCATATATTTATGACCAATGAGATTTGGTCATCGATCGATCCACATACTAGTCTCAATGCATCATTGTTGTCCCATCAACAATGATACTCGACTAGGGACATTTAAGAACACTGATACTAATGGTAATATATAATCTCATGTTCAAGTCACATACTTGAAACTATATAATTTGTATCACTATTCTAAGGAATTTTATTATGTTAACAATTATATTACGCAGTAAATAAAACCATAATAAAATCATATATTTATTCAATCAAATATAATATCAAAACGTTAAGCAATTATATCAAATAATTGGCCTCTAGGGCATAAACTCTAACACTTGGTTAGGTTGATAGATGATTGATTAATGTGATGAGTCCATTTGGAACGGAGTAAAAATCTCAAACAACGAAGTCATGGAGAAATTTATGAGATTAGACGATAATCGTCGAAATCGTAAGATTCCCGAAATGATAGTCAAAAGTCATCATTTAACTCAAAAACCTTAGTTTTTGATGGTGTATCGTAGAACTTTGCATTTAAGAGTTATGGACTCAAGAATGGTCAAATTGTAACGCCCCCAAATTCAGGTACTTCAAACCCGAACTCTGTGCTTTACGATACCATTTCTATGAGCTGAAATAATACTAATAATAATATAAATATCAAACTTAATTTACATACATCAGAGTCTAATCCCAAGTACGCAACCTTTACTACATTCATTACAATACATGATAATAATAAATATCATTGTCTTAATAAAGTTATACTATTACATAAAATACCCTAACACTTATTCTGTTTGCTTTCCTTTTTCCTTGTTCTTGTCCGAACCTTTTGGTTGTTCACACTTAGCTGAAAACATTTAACTTAAGCAAGGATGAGCATTTGATTGCCCAACAAGTAATACCAACAATAAATATTAGTTGAAAGAATTAAATGTTTTCTTTGAATGACACTTCTACAACGAACCAACAGTTGTGAAGTAAGCTGAACCAATAATAACAACATAACAATTCTATATTAAATTTTTGAAACTACGTACTGACTATAACTGGAGATTAGTCGACAGACTATGAACATTGTTTTTAATTTTTGCTAAGATTTAGCAGAACTTCATCCGCAAACCGTCATAACTTATGGGCGTGAGGGTGATCATTCCAATGTGCCCTGTATTGATCAATACTACATGCAAAAACGATATTAGCATTCATCTTATTCACCTTAGGTGCACAAAAGTTTTCCCATGTTCGGGATGTTCATAGTTAGTCGGGAATCCGAACCAAAATAATTTGATTGGATACAATAAATTTCTAACATGTTTCAACGATATTTCTAAATCTGTGTCTAGCTGGGTCAAATAGCTTAGACGACTTTTAATTGATGTATACATACCGAAAATCAATAGGTATGTATCAACATGTGATTAAATACAATAATTATCCAAGTGACGTCACTTGTATAACCATACTTAGAAATTAACGAACAAAATATATAACTTGATCTATAATAGCAGAATTAAAGAACTTGTACAACAGATTATTATAATCTAATATCTTACTTATACAGAATCATTGCATAAGTATATACAAAGGTTAAGATATTTGAATCAATGAAAAAGAACAGTTCCGATATTCGTTTACGCATGTCCATTACATAAAGTAAATGCAAAGATAGGATAATTGCCTGAGTTGCTGCTTACTATTACGCAACTTAGTTTTATCTTTTATACCGAGATCTATCATTAATAAGATCATTCTATCGATTAGAAATACATATCATAACACATAGTAATGCTATTTGCAGTCAACACATAACCTAATCACATTGTCACATATGTTTAACAGTCATTGGATCACAAATAAATACATATCGAGTCAAATTATATAAGTTCAGATCAATTTCTAAAATATTTCGGTGTACCGACGACTTTATCGGGTAATTATTCAGTCTAAGACTCTATCGTATAATTCAATATTCGTTTAGATATTTTAAATATCAATCATATTAATTTTCATAGCCTTATAATAATTTTTAAATAATTATTATAATTTATCATGATTTTTCAAACATTGAAATCATTATTAAATGATTTAAATATTAAATAATTCTATTATTATTAATATTTAATTAATATTAAATTATTAATGAAACCATTGCCCAAATATTAAAGTTATTTATAATAACTTAAAATACTTTTAAAGTATTAATATTACCCTTAAATGATTTTTAAAATATTTAAAATCATTTTAAATAATTACCATTAATATTTAAATATTAATGTATTATTTATTAAAATATTAAAAGTCATTAATTATAACTTGAAATATTTTTAATTCCTTTATATAAGACCGAAATTTTTTAAATAAAAGGAATTTCCTTTATTTATTATTTTGAAATAGTAAGGTGGATTTGATTAATGTGGTTAGTTATGGGTAAAATCTTAAATATTTTAAATAAGCAAGTGGTGATAAAATATTCATTGTTATTTGGGAATATTCGTTTGGTCATGGAATATTCGTGATTGTTGGGAATATTCGTAAGAGGCAGTGCTTGACCTAGTGTGGGCCCCATAACTGGAAAGCGATTGGATGAAGAAAGCATAAGTATGAGTTGTTTATAAATACTTGGCCTAGATTATTCTTCAATTATCTTGTTGGAATACACGGTGCTTAAAACATAGTAATACACGTTGTTGCACAAGAGTAATACCAGTATTGCACCAATTAGTGATTCTTATGTAAGAAGGCACTACTCAATAATTGTTACATTAGTTCTTCAAAGTATTTTATTTTATTGATTCAATAATTCTTTGCGTTGATATTTTATATTATTGTTGTTTCAATAATTGTCACTACACGAGTATTTTCCATTATCAAAGCAATAATTCATATTATCCGAATAATATTATTAGAAAACATTATTGGCAATGTCTAGAAAGTTACATCAAGGAGAGGTTTGGTCACCTAATCTTGGCTTGCGCCAAGAGGAGAAATTCTTATTGGAAAGCCCCTCTTTCTGGAACCGCACGGTTGTCAATAATGTGATTCTTATAATATTATTTGTGAATAATTAATTATTGATTTATATGATGAGAAAAATATTGATTTTATGAGGATATAGATGGAGAAAATTTTTAATGTGACAATTGTTGAAAATTAATATTTTATCTTTTTTGATAAAATAATTCATTTAAATATATTATTTTAATAATATATTAATGGTGATATTTTATAATGAATGTGGAATATATGAGTATATGAGGACGAAGAGTATTTTGTGGCATTAAATGTTTAACACATGTTTTGTGTGTTGGTGGACACAATTATTGGATAGAAATTTGATTATAGCTTGTAAAATCGCCGGTTTGTGGATTTCGGTCAATTTTGTTTGGAATTTAGAAACACTTCCTTCTGTAAAGTTGTAGAGAATTGAATTTCCTATAAAAACTCGCGAGATTCGAATTTTCTGATAAAATGGCTATTTATTGTGAATTATTGAAGTTTCGGTATATCGGGTGTGAATTGATTTTTGGAGTTTAAATTATTTTTGTGAGAAAAATGTTTTTTGTATTTTTTTGGACATCATTAATATGTGTGGCTAGTTTTTTTGACCAAAAGGCGGGCTAAGGAAAATTTGTATAATTACATTAATATTATATTCAATTTTCTGCTTTGGTGTTCTAAGCATTTTCCTATAAATAGGGAGCTTAGGTTAGAATTGAAAATCACACCAAAAACTAAGATTTCTCTCTCTTTCTCTCTCTATAATATCGAGCGTATTTTCTGAGTATTTTATTACTTTGAGTATTGCTATACTAAGGCAAGTTCTTTCAAAGACTATATCCGAAGATTCCAAATATAAGTACTATTCTTTCTCAGGTAAGGGATGTTATTTTATTCGAAAATGATATTATTTCTTCAATATCATTATGCCGAAATATTGGTTGAAATTTTTTATCAAATTTGGAACTTTTTCATGTCGGGGTTACTTTTCATGAGTTACTATTCACGGGTTACTATTCACGAGTTACTATTCACGAGTACTATTCACGAAGCGTGATGATGTTTTTTTGTGAAATTTCTATCTTTTGAGGTCGGAGTTACTATTCACGATACTATGACTATTCACGTATCACAGCCTTTATTCACGAATACGACACTATTCACAAAAAAATTAAATTTTCTTTTCTGTGTCCAAGATCGTGCATTATGATTCCTATCTTTGATTGGATCTATGTTTTGATCATTCTTGAATTTTACTCCACTCTGGTTATTTATGAAGTATTTTCAAACTTGGGTTATTTAAAGTATGAATCCTTAATACTTGTTCTTTTGTTTCTTTGGATTCGTTTTTTTAAAATATTTTCATCATCCTCACCCTAAATGATGATATAGCTGAATATCTTTGGCCCATAGTGCAAAGATGAATGATTTCTTGATGAATATCTTTGGCCGTAGTGCAAAGATGAGCAGTGTTGAGATGAACATGACCGAATGATTAATATCTTTGCCCAGTAGTGCAAAGATGAGCAGTGTTTAGATGAACATGACCAATCGATGAATATCTTTGGCTCATGAGTGCAAAGATGAATATTTGATTCCAAATATATATTGATTGATGTTACTGAGGATAAAATATCGACGATGAACTTTTAAATTCATATATAGAAGATAGTAGTTTGCATTCTCTACTTAACTCTTCTAATGAATTATTATTTCGCTGCTAAGATTGATTTAAAACTAGTTGTCTATTGTATTCTATTAGATTTTTTCCTGTTGCGGACTAACGATAATTTGTTGTATATTATCTTAGTCATAATATTCTTTCTCGGGCTAGTTGAGCTCACCTTTTCCTTTTTGTTCCATTTTTCTTCTCGGGGAGGCGAGAATGTATCGAGTAATGCAGTCTGGGTATGGAATGATGATTATAGAGAGAGTTGTTTAGTAGTCCTCACCATTTTGTAAAATAATGTATAAATAATTGTGATGAGGATTTATTTGGGTATGTATATTGTCTAGAAGACAATAATTATATTTAAACTCACAGTATATATGTTGTCGTATTTTACACGATAAATGTATTAATAAAGTTGTAGATATTTTTGTACCATGTATTTGGCGACTCAGAATAGGTTGGATGGAATGGACCTATTTTGGGGGCGTCACAGTTGGTATCAGAGCTTAGGGATATGATCTCTGGAGGAGATCGGGGAATAGAACTAGGAGGGAGAGAGCGAGTAGTAAATCCTTCGCTAGTGTGTCCTACCTAAGCTTATTTGTTAGTTGGGTCGAGTATAGGATATTATGTGGTATGTTAATTTGTTTAATTAACCCTTGTTTTATGGCAAGATTTGAGAATGTATCGGTGAGAATGTTAACAGTGGAGTAAATGAGACTGTGGAGATGCCTGTACTCACCAACGAGGAGAACTTTCAACAGGCTGGAAATGTTCCTCCTGTAAACAACACCACTGATCAGACGATGAACGACGTGATGTTTAGAAGCTTTTTGCAGTTCATGCAAAATCAGACGAGGGAGATTCGTGTACAAAATACGGGTGGAAATGATAGTAATGCTTGCTTGATTTGTCACTACCAAACAATTCAAAGAGTTGGGACCACCAGAATTCTGGGGAAAGCCGGATCCGATTAAGGCGGAGATGTGGGTCAAGCAGATTACCAAGATATTCGATGTCTTGGGATGCACGGAGGAACGAAGGTTCCATTCGCCACTTTATGTTCAGTAATGAGGCGGAGACATGGTGGGAATCGTGAAGCGTACTCTATCCATTTTGCACCAGCATGTCTTGGGAAACATTTGAAACTGTTCAATGACAAGTACTTTCCGAAAGTATTCATCATATGAAGGAGGTAGAGTTTATTAGACTAGAACGAATCTACATGACGGTGTCCCAAAGACGAGGCTAAGTTCGCGGAGTTATCTGAGTTTGCACCTCATTTGGTAGAGAATGAGGAGCGATGACGCGAATGTTTTAAGAGGTTTGAAACTCGAAATTGGTCAATACCTCATTTCTCATAAATTTTCTCTATATTCAGATGTTGTGAGCAGGCTCAATTATTAGAGCGAGATAATGAGTCTACATTCATTCAAGAGGCGATCAACAACACGATAAAAATCATCTTTGGTGGCAACGACCATCGGGACAATGATAACCATCGTGAAAAAATTATTATCGTGCCGAAATGGTAACCACTTGATTGGTAATCATGGCCAAGATAATAGAAGAAATAATTCAAGTGGAAATTTCAAAAAAGAAGATTTAACAATGACGGAAGGCGTCGGCACCAACACCAAAGAATCTAATTTTAGAGGAGGAGAAAGGCCTCCGGTTAGATGCTCTGAGATCTTGAGAAGAGGGACACATAAGTCCAAACTATTCACAACCTTCCAAGGTATGTTATAATTGTGGAAAAGAAGGTCATATCGCTTCGAAATTATGCGGTATATCGAAACCTAGTCCAGTAGGGAATGGTGACTCAAAAGGATGTCCCAAAAAGTCAAAGTCAATCGGTTCTGGAAGAAGCGTTTGTCGTGGCCGGTCAAAATGCGAGTAACCCGAACGAAGTTAGCTTGCAGGTTAGTTAATTATAAATTCTTGCGAAGTTTATACCTTACTAGATACCGGTTCTACCCATTCTTTTATCTCTCTTGCTTGCGCTCAACGTTTGAACTTGACTACGGAGAAATTATACTTTGACCTATTTATGGAGACTCCGTTAGGAGAAACTTTCATTACATCCGTTGTTTAGAAATCTTGCTTGATTCAGGTTGGCACTATCACATTACCTGTTAACCTTATTTCTATAGAGATATTTGCTTTTGATGTGATTTTAAGGTTAACTACTCATCATGCCGAAATTGTTAGTTTTCATATTCCGGCACAAAACTCATTTCTAAAATCTCATATCGAATGGCTCCTATTGAACTTCAGGAGTTAAAAATTCAACTATAGAATTTGGTACTTGAGCCTTTATCTGGTGACTTCCTTTGTGGAATACAATCGAAGCCCCGAGCTCGTAGGGGACACCATATTCGATGCGATAGTAAGGCGATAGGTTTCATTGTAACGTGCTATCCAAGGATGGGATATGAGTCACAGTTGAGAACAACCTAAGTCGGTAATCGAAATACGTAGCTTTCTAGGCTTAGTTGGTTATTATCGGAGATTCGTTGAAGGATATTCTTGAATCGCTATTCCATTAACGCAGCTGACTCGTAGAGATACAAAATTCGAATGGAGAAAGGAATATGAAAAGAGCTTCCAAGAACTCAACATGCGGCAACGACGTTGGCTCGAGTTGTTGAAAGATTACGGCCATACCATTCAATACCATCCTGGAAAAAACGAACGTGGTAGCTGACGCGTTGAGTAAAAGATCATATGCGTTTACGAGTACGATATTGTTAATACAAAGACCCATTTCGTATAACTTACAAATGATAGAAATAGAGTTAAAGACTCTAGGTACCCACGTGATGATCGACTTTAATCGATAAAGTTAAAATCGCTCAAGCTACACACCGGAGCTGATGAATTTGAAGAAGGAGGTACAAGAAGTTATTATTCCAAAAACAAGAATCGACGATGTGAGGAAAGCTCAAACCTTCGATCTATTGGTCGATTTGAAATCCTCGATCGAATAGGAACTGTGGCCTATAGACTCGTTTTACCGCTAAGTATATCGCGTGTTCGTAACGTTTTTCACATACCGATGTTACGTAATTATGTGGACGACCCGAACCACGTTATTGAGTTAGAACCAGACGAGATAGACGAAGACTTAACGTACGAGGAGGTAACTGTCAAGATCTTGGATAGAAAGGAGCATGTCCTACGCACAAAGGTTATACCACAAGTTAAAGTTTTGTGGAGGAACCATGTTATTGAAGAAATGACCTGGGAGTTGGAAACGAAAATGAAAGCGAGGTATCTTTACCTTTTCGAAACACCAGGTACGTACGTCAATTTCGAGGACGAAATTTCATAACGAGGGGAGGTTGTAAGACCCTGAAATTTTTTAAATAAAAAGGAATTTCCTTTATTTATTATTTTGAAATAGTTAGGGTGGATTTGATTAATGTGGTTAGTTATGGGTAAAATGCGCAAATATTTTAAATAAGCAAGTGGTGATAAAATATTCATTGTTGTCGGGGAATATTCGTTTGGTCATGGAATATTCGCATGTCAGAATATTCATACGATGGCATGACCTTATGTGTGGGCCCATAACTGAAAGCGATTGGATGAAGAAAACGACAAGTATGAGTTGTTTATAAATAATTGGTAGCGATTTATTCTGCAATTATCTTGTTGGAATACCCGGTGGTTAAAACACACGAATCTGGCGTTGTTGCACAAGAGATGCGGTATTGCACCAATTATTGATTCTTAAGTAAGAAGGCACTACTCAATAATTGTTACGATGAGTTAATTCTTATTCAAGATTTTATTTTATTGATTCAATAATTGTTGCGTTGATATTTTATATTATTGTTGTTTCAATAATTGTCACTACACAGTATTTTCTATTATCGAAGCAATAATTCATATTATCTGAATAATATTATTAGAAAACATTATTGGCAATGTCTAGAAAGTTACATCTAAGGAGAGGTTTGGTCACCTAATTCTTGCTACCAATGAGTGAGAAATTCTTATTGGAAAGCCCTTCTTTCTCAGAAGGCTGCTGGTTGTCAATAATGTGATTACGTAATATTATTTGTGAATAATTAATTATTGATTTATATGATGAGAAAATATTGATTTTATGAGGATATAGATGGAGAAAATTTTTAATGTGACAATTGTTGAAAATTAATATTTTATCTTTTTTGATAAAATAATTCATTTAAATATATTATTTTAATAATATATTAATGGTGATATTTTTATAATGAATGTGGAATATATGAGTATATGAGGATGAAGAGTATTTTTGTGGCATTAAATGTTTAACACATGTTTTGTGTGTTGGAGGACACAATTATTGACCGAAATTTGATTATAGCCTGTAAAATTGCCAGTTTGTGGATTTCGGTCAATTTTTGTTTGGAATTTGGAAACACTTCCTTCTGTAAAGTTGTAGAGAATTGAATTTCCTATAAAAACTCGCGAGATTCGAATTTTGTAATAAAAGGGCTATTTATTGTGAATTATTGAAGTTTCGGTATATCGGGTGTGAATTGATTTTTTGAGTTTAAATTATTTTTGTGAGAAAAATGTTTTTTGTATTTTTTTGGACATCATTAACATGTGTGGCTGGTGTTTTTGACCAAAAGGCGGGCTAAGGAAAATTTGTATAATTATATTAATATTATATTTAATTTTACGCTTTGGTGTTCTAAGCATTTTCCTATAAATAGGAGCTTAGGTTAGAATTGAAAATCACACGTAAACTAAAATTTCTCTCTCTTCTCTCTCTATAATATCGGCGTATTTTCGACTATTTTAGTACTTTGAGTATTGTTATACGGTGCAAGTTCTTTCAAAGACTATATCCGAGATTCCGGTATAAGTACTATTCTTTCTGAGGTAAGAGATGTTATTTTATTCGAAAATGATATTATTTCTTCAATATCATTATGTCAAAATATTGGTTGAAAATTTTTATCAAATTTGGAACTTTTTCATGTCGGAGTTACTATTCATGAGTTACTATTCACGAGTTACTATTCATGAGTTACTATTCACGAGTACTATTCACGAAGCGTGATGATGTTTTTTTTGAAATTTCTATCTTTTGAGGTCGGAGTTACTATTCACGTGATACTGAGACTATTCACGATATGCAAGACTATTCACGAATACGACACTATTCACAAAAAAATTAAATTTTCATTTTTGTGTCCAAGATCGTCTATTATGATTCCTATCTTTGATTGGATCTATGTTTTGATCATTCTTGAATTTTACTCCACTCTGGTTATTTATGAAGTATTTTCAAACTTGGGTTATTTAAAGTATGAATCCTTAATACTTGTTCTTTTGTTTCACTGGATTCGTTTCCTTTAAAATATTTTTCATCATCCTCAGTCCTAAATGATGATATAACTGAATATCTTTGGCCCGTAGTGCAAAGATGAATGATTTCTTGATGAATATCTTTGGCCCGTAGTGCAAAGATGAACAGGTGTTGAGATGAAAATGACCGAATGATTAATATCTTTGGCCCGTAGTGCAAAAATTAACAGGTGTTTAGATGAACATGACCAACTGATGAATATCTTTGGCCTATAGTGCAAAGATTAATATTTGATTCCAGATATATATTGATTGATGTTACAGGGATAAAATATCGATGATGAACTTTTAAATTCATATATAGAAGATAGTAGTTTGCATTCTCTACTTAACTCTTCTAATGAATTATTATTTCAAACTAAGATTGATTTAAAACCGGTTGTCTATTGTATTCTATTAGATTTTTCTGTTGGAGACTAACGATAATTTGTTGTATATTATCTTAGTCATAATATTTTTTACTTGGGCTAGTTGAGCTCACCCTTTTCCTTTTTGTTCCATTTTTATTCTCGTGGAGGCGAGAATGTAAGCGAAATACAGTCGGGGTATGGAATGATGGTTATAGAGAGAGTTGTTTAGTAGTCCTTACTATTTTTGTAAAATAATGTATAAATAATTGTGATGAGGATTTATTTGGGTATGTATATTGTCTAGAAGACAATAATTGTATTTAAACTCACAGTATATATGTTGTCGTATTTTGCACGACAAATGTATTAATAAAGTTGTAGATATTTCTGTACCATGTATTTGACGACTCAGAATTGATTGGATGGAATGGACCTATTTTGGGGGCGTCACACTTTATATCATTTTTAAATGATTTTTAAATTAATAAAACCATTTTAAACTATTTATTTAATATAATTATTAAATAAGTTTAATATCATTAATTTTAAATTAATATCATTAATATTAAATTATTAATGAAATTATCCTTTAAATATTAAAAGTTATATTTTATAACTTAAAATATTTTTAAACACTTTATTTTTATTTAAAATAATTTTTCTAATATTAAAAATAATTTTTAAATTAATTTATTTAATATATTTATTAAATAAATCTAATATCATTAATATTAAATAATTAATAAATTTTGCTTTAAAATATTAAAAGTTATATTTTATAACTTAAATTATTTTTAAACACCTCATTATCATTTAAAATAATTTTTAATATAGTAAAATCATTTTTAATTAATTTATTTAATGCATTTATTAAATAAATTAGATATCAATAATATTCAAATAAATATTAATATTTATGAAAAAATATGTCAAATTATTAAAAGTTAATTTTATAACTTAAAATAATTTTAAAAATAATTTTTGTAATTTTCAGAAATTATTTTCTATTTTAAATGATTTTTAGAAATTAACTTAATTAATTTTAAGTTTGTCGCTAAAGAACAGATCGAGTGTGCTACTTTGGATCCTTATATCATGAGTTCTGGGTTTTCTTTATGTAATTTAATACTTTCAGTGTGTAGCCACCATGTAAATGATAAGATCCATTACATAAAACATATATAACATCAACAGAATCGCTAGATACATACCAGTCAAACCATGTCAGAACTGTGTTTTTAAGTTTTTCTGGAATTTTGAGAAAACGTTTTCGTGAACTTTTGTACCGCTTTGACCAGCCACTACAATCGACTCGCTTGATGTTAAGGAGATTTTAAAGCATAAATATGAAGTCCATACAACATACTATAACTTAGATGCAACAACAATAATAGAGAAACAACAATCAGATAGATCTAAGGGCATGAACTTCTTGTCAGAGCCATCTGGGTAAGTTCTGGTTTACCCAGAAAATGAAAGTTATGGTTGATCAACTATGTTTGACCAGCCATAACTTTTAATCTGGACATGATCTGGGCTAGATTCCAGTTTCAGATCAAAGATCTCATAGTATACAACAACTACAAACTTTTAAAACACAAAAATCATTTATGATCTCTGAGATCTGAGGTCTGACATTCAATGTCAGACAACAAAGATAAACTTTTCCAGATTTTTAACAATTTCAAATCCGAGCCTCTAGATGTTATGGATCTAACATCTAGCAACCCAGATCATCAATATGTACTACATACTACATCTAGGTTGATGACTTGCCAAGTTTTGGCAAGATTTGCTAGCAAGAATTTCATAAATGTGACAAAAAGGGTACTTTGGTCAATTGTCTTCCAATTTTAATGGTATTCTTGTCTATGGAACTTGAATCTAGGGTCTAATCTTTAGATTTTAAACCTTAAGGTTTCCCAAATAATTTCTAGGGTTTAAAAAATTAAAATTCAAGTGTAATAAAATTTTAATTAAAACACACTAATTAAAATTAGGGTTTTTAATAGAAAATTAGGGTTTAAATAATTAGGGTTCCTTAATATCATTAGGGTTCCAAACTAACAATTCAATTTACTAAAATAATAATTAGGGTTTCTAATTTTAGCAATTAGGGTTCTTAATTAGCAAATTAGGATTTTTAATTTTAATTAGGGTTTTCCCTAATTAACAAAAATCCTATAATATGCAACTTAATTCATATAACACAATTACTACACATTCTTGAATCTCCCATTTGAGTTTCAAAATATGGTTTAATAAATTAATATTCGGGTTTTGACATTATACACCATAATTGACCAACTATTATCAATACACACATATAGTATATATTTATAACACCGAAAAATAATATTATATTTAATATAATATTATTATTCTCATTCATTGTTCAAAATCCAAAATTAGGGTTTGGATTCCATATCTAATTATCTTTCATATATAACATTATTAATTAAGTTAAAATAATTAACTTAATAATCGAACTAAAATTCATATAATAAAATAGTAATTATAATAATTCCAATTAACATTTCATATATTATTTAAATAATACAAAATCATATTTTCATGGAAAATAAATAATAAAACATTTCTACTATAAAATTAATTATTATAAGAATATACTTTATAATGATCAATAATTCTAAAATAAAATTATTTGAAATTATTCATGTAATAAATAAATTCTATTTATCACATATATGCATACACATTATTTGGCATATATTCCCAACTTTAAAAAAAATTATATGCAAAATTTTTTATTTATTTATATAGAAAATATCGGGTTATTACACAAATTCTAACTTAAAAAGAAGAAACAAACTATAAACGTTCACGAACGTTTAACGAACGCATAATAAAAAATGTAAATAGTAAATTCAATGTTAACGAATTCAAAAACTTATTTTGTCTGAATCAAATTGAAGTATATGAGATATGTGAGATAATGGCTTTTGAACGAGCCAATTCCGACTTATAACGATTAAGTTACGAGCCTGGAAAGATTTTAAAATTAAAAACTTTAAAAAAAATTCAAAGGCTCAGGTCGTGCAGTACCGCCAAGCCTATGAAAGTGGAGCCATGGCATACCATAACAGAGAGATCGAGAACCTTTGGAGAGATGCGTCGCGAAGGTCAGTAAATAACAAAGGACATGGCGCTACAACGCCGGTCCTAGACCAAAGGCAGAGAAGAATTGATATGAATACAAAAGAAATGTAAGTTGATTGAAGGTGAATTATGACCTTAATTAAACTTAAAGTAACATCATAAAGGATGATTAAAACCTTAAGTTTAACAATTTAAAGTTAACGAAAGGTTACAAAAATTTAAACACAAAGTAAGTTTCATAAAACGAATAGTTTGACCGAGAATAAGGAGAAGATAGCTTAATGACAATACTTATTGATTGTTTATAAACTAATATGATATGCTATGTGATTATGTATGTAGAATCTATAACAACTCGAAAGGAAAGTGAGTTAACAGTAGACGATGTTGAAGGCAAGTGTTCTAAACCATTGTCTATGTTTATGTTAGACAAGCTTTATGATTCATATATTATTCCCATGAATAGACGTAACAAAGAAGTTGAAGCCATTTTTTTTGGCTAGACTAAACTTAGAGTATTTTGTGGATTTCATTATAATCTATCAAAATATTATTGATATTGCTATCTTATGCCAACTGTTTTGGTATGAATTTCAAAGAAGAAGACTGAGTATGAATAAACAAATATTTTGTCATAAAGCGACTGGCACGTGAGTTTGCCAAAATTTAAATGTAGATACGTTTAATGTAGTAGTGTTGTACAATATAGAGTACTATAGGCTGATCACCTAGATGTGCTCGTAAGAAATGTCAGACTTACGGACTTAGTACCGGGTTGTCCTTTTTAAAGAAAGGAAGAATGAAATGCTCAAGGTTTTTGACCAAACTCAAGGTTTAACTGATGACGTATATCATTAAACATTTTAATGAAAAGAGAAGTACTATTTTGATTTATTTATAGTACTTCATAACTATTGATTCAGTTATAGAAGATATATTCATATGATTCAGGCATGTGGCTCGATTATAACTGTTGTACTTGCTAAACTAAGCTCACCCTTGCTTGAACCATATGAATGCAACTAAAAATGAGCGAACCGAAGGATCCAGTACGGATAAAGGGAAGGCTAAGGCGGACAAGTAGTTATCTTTGTAATAGATTAGTATTACTTTTGCATTAATTTGATACTATGACGAAGAACATATGTAATGGTTACAAAGAACCTGGGAAGGGAATTATTATTATGTAATATATAGAAGACATATTCACTCTATTGATGTATTTCAATTGAATGTATGTGTGAACAATAGCACCGTGTAGCACCATCTATCAGGTTGGAAGATACCCGAATTTGGGGGCATCATACCATTGCTGGGGAACGGTTCTAATAGTTATTTTGTTAATATTTTTTTATCAGTTTAATTTATTCAAACAAAATTTCTTATTTTATTTTTTGTTTGCTTTTACAAGCTTCCGATTATTCAAGTCTGTTCAAGCAGTGATCCGGGAATTGTGTGTGCACCAAGGTGATTGCAGTGGTATATGCAAACACGATCCAAGGGTCCAGAGTTAGTTCCATATGATAGTGAGATTAAATAAACTTTTTGGAGGAAAATAAACTTCAATCAAGCTACCATGGACAAACAGATTGGTATGGCTGAAGAAGAACACAAACTACTTCGAGAATATGGCATGCCAAAAGTTACAGATATCCAATCGAGCATAGCACGACCTACTATTACAGCCAATAGATTCGAGATCAAATCAGGCACAATACACATGATCCAGAACTCGGTACAATTTGGCAGAGCACCAAACAATTACCCTTACGATCACATCATCAGCTTCTTGGAGATCTACTATACATTAAAATTTAATGGAGTGTCGGAAGATGTAGTAAGACTAAGACTATTCCCGTTCACCTTGAAAGATAAAGCTAAGAGTTGGCTACACTCATTGCCACCAGGGTCAATAATAACATGGAATGACTTAGCGCAAACGTTTCTCGCTAAGTTCTTTCCCCCCAGCAAAAATGGCAAGAATGCGATAAGAAATCTTATCATTCAGGCAATTTGATTCTGAATCCTTATATGAGGCTTGGGAGAGATACAAGGATCTATTATGAAAATGTCCACATCTGGGCTACCACTGTGGCTGCAAGTGCAAACCTTCTACCATAGTATTATTAACAGTCAAATAAGGATAAGTATCGATGCCGCCGCAGGTGGAGCTTTTAACGCAAAAGGTTGTGAAGAAGGTTATCAGTTATTGGAAAACATGACGGCCAATAACTACCAGTGGCCTAACAGCAGATTAACTCAACCAAAAGTGGCTGGAGTATTTGAATTGGATGTCGTAACAGCTTTATCCGCTCAGGTAACAACACAGATTTTAGCACTAACGAAGAAAATTGATGCTCTGGTGGTGAAGAATGGTCCGAAAACAGAAGTGTTATGCGAATTATGTGCAGGGGCTCATCCACCGGAGCAGTGTGCTATTAATACAGAATCAGTGCAGTTCATCAGAAATTCAAGAAGACAAACATATGGGGTGAACTCAAATAGTTACAATCCGGGGTGGAGAAATCATCCAAATTTTTCATGGAGCAATAATCAAAATCAACACCAAGCTCAGTCACAAGTTCCACGAAAACCAGCACCACCGGTTTTTCAACCAAAGCAACAGTAACAACTTCCACCTCAAGAAAGGAGACCAAAACTTAAGAAGTTATTGGTAATGTACATCAAGGATAACGAGGCATGGAAGAACAAACATGATATAACTTTACGGAATATAGAGAACCAGATCGGGAAATTAGCTACAGCTATGAATACTCGTCCTCAAGGATCATTGCCAAGAGACACAGAAGTAAACCCGAGAGATGGAAAAGAGCACTGTAAGGTTATTACTTTGAGAAGTTGGAAAGATCTAGAGGATTCAGCTAAACATAGTGTAACTAAGCAACGACTTAATGATGAAATCATCAGTGAGTAGTTAGTACAGGAGACAAAGGCTTCGGATAAAGCAGCCGAGGAGAATAAGTTGGTTGAGAAAGCAGTAGTTAATAAACCCGAATCCTATGTACCACTGGTACCATACCCAAGTAGACTCCACAAGGCTAAGGAGGCCAAGCAGTTTTTAAAATTTTTGGAGATATTCAAGAGATTGCAAATTAATATTCCCTTTGCCGAAGTGATAAAACAAATGCCAAGTTACGCAAAGTTCAAAAAGGAGATACTGTCAAAGAAAATAAGGTTGGAAGATTTTGAAACGGTTACACTTACTGAGGAGTGTAGTGCAATTCTACAGAAAAAGTTACTGTAAGACCCCAACTTATTATAAATAAAATTAAATTTCATTTATTCGTTATCTTGAAATAATAAGGAGTTAAATTGATATAATGCTTTGGTTATCGGTGAAATGTGCAAATTTTACAAAATAAGCAAGTGGTTATAAAATAATCATTGTTGTCAGGGAATATTCGTTTGGTCGTTGAATATTCATTTTGTCGGGAATATTCGTACGACAGCGCAGCCATTTGTGGGTCCCATAACGAATAACTGTCGGATGAAGAAAATGACAAGTTTGAGTTTTTATAAATAACGACATAATTGTCACCGTTAACACTGTTAGATTACCTGGTGGTTAAAGTATAGTAATACATGTGGTTGCACAGTAGCACACGGTATTACACAGTATTTTTGAATTATTGATTCTTACGTAAGAAGGCACTACTCATTAATTATTACAGTAATTACTATTCAATATTTTATTTTATTGATTCAATAATTGCTGCGTTGATATTTTATATTATTGTTGTTTTAATAATTGTCACGACATATTATTTCCCATTATCAGATCAATAATTCATATTATTTGAATAATATTATTAGATAACATTATTGGCAATGTCTAGAAAGTTCTGTCAAGGAGAGGTTTGGTCACTTAATTGCGCGCCAGTAAAGAGAAATCCTTATCGAAAAGTCCCCTCTTTCCTGGGAATGGTCTGGTTGTCATTATTGTGATTCTATAATATTATTTGTGAATAATTAATTATTGATTTATATGATAAGAAAATATTTATTTTATGTGGATATAAATGATAAGGAAATATTTATTTATTTTATGTGGTTATAAATGAAGGAATTAAAGCAGAGGTGTTTTATAAGTATTTTGTCGGAATGGAGGTATTAAAAATCGTCCGTATGTGGATTTTGGACATTTTCTATTTGGAATTTGGAAAAAATTCTTCTACAAAGTTGTAGAGAATTCGATTTCCTATGGAATGGACATAAAATTCGTATTTTTATGATAAAAAGGCTATTTATTATAAATTATTGAAGTTTCTGATTATTGCTTAAATGGTAAAACATTTTGGAAATTTCTAGAATTGGTGGGCCCCACTTTTGGTTGGTGAGAAATGTAATGAAATTTTATTTCAAATGTGGTGGGCATGAATAGTAACAGGTAAAGCCATCAGGTAGCAGGTTAAGTCTACTTCGACTTTCTAACATTTTCCTACAAATAGGGTGCTTAGTTAGAATTGAAAATCACACCAGAAACAAGTTTTCTCTATATATATATATATATATTGTCGAGCGTATTTTGTGAGTATTTAGATACTTTGAGAGTTACTATTCAGTGCAAGTTTCCTTCAATACTTCATCCGATATTCCGGTCAGAAGTATTGTTCTTTTGAGGTAAGGGATGTTATTTTCTTCTTAAATGATATTATTTTCTTCAATATCATTATGCTGAATTATTGATATGAGTTTTATTATGGAATTTCTACCTTTTTGTGTCAGGGTTACTATTCACATATACGGCACTATTCACAAATACGACACTATTCACCAAAAAATGAAAATTTCTCTTCTTTGTCCCAGATGTCTATTATGATTACTATCTTTGATTGTATCCATATTTTTGATCTTTATTCTTGAATTTTACTCCATTATGGTTTATTATGGAGTATTTTTAAACTTAAGTTATCTAAAGTACGAATCTCTAATCTTTGTCCTTTTATCTCATTGGATTCGTTCTCTAAAATGTTTTTCATCATCCTCAGTCCTTAATGATGATACTTGATGAATATCTTTGGCCTTTAGTGCAAAGATGAATAATTACCTGATGAACATCTCTGGCCCGTAGTGCAAAGATGAACAGGTGTTGAGATGAACATGACCAACTGGCGATACAAATGAATATCTTTGGCCCGTAGTGAAAAGATGAATATTTGATTCAAGATGTATATTGATTGATGTTACAGGGATAAAATATTGATGATGAACTTTTAAATTCATAGATGGTAGTAGATTTCATTCTCTACTTAACTCTTCTAATGAATTGTTGTTTCCGCTGCAGTTGTTGATCTAAAACTTGTTGTCTATTATATTCTATCAGATTTTTCCCTGTTGAAGACTAAGGATAATTTATTATATATTATCTTAGTCATAATATTCTTTACTAGGCTACTTGAGCTCACCCTTTTCCTTTTTGTTCAATTTTTCTTCTCAGGAAGCGAGAATATAGCAGGAACCAGTCGGGGTATAGAGTGATGGTCCTAGACAGTTGTTTTAGTAGTCCTCACTATTTTTGTAAAATAGTACATCAATAATTGTAATGAGGACTTTATCTGGGTGTGGATATTGTCTAGAAGACAATATTTATATTTAAACTCACAGTATGTGTTGTCGTATTTTGCACGACAATTGTAATAATAAAGTTGTAGTTGTTTTCTGTACCATGTTTTTGGCGACTCAAAATGGGTGATGTATACCTATTTTGTGGGCGTCACAGTTGGTATCAGATCTTAGGGATATGGTCTCTGGCGGAGATTGGGGAATAGTACTAGGAGGGGAGAGACGAGTAAATCCTTCGCTAGTGTGTCCTACCTAAGCTTATTTGTTGGTCGGTCATAATATAGGGATATTATGTGATATGTTAATTTGTTTAATTAACCCTTGTTTTATGGCAGTTTTTAAGAATGGCAGCTAAAAACGTTAACAATGGAGTGTATGAGACCGTGGAACAACCTTCAATCACCAACCTAGAGAACGTGCAACAGGAAGACAATACTCCTCCTATAAACAACACTACCGAGCAAACGATGAATGATGCGATGTTTAGAAGCTTTTTGCAGTTCATGCAAAATCAGATGAGGAAGACTCGTGTACAAAATACGGGTGGAAATGATAGCAACGCATGGTTTGTCACAGCCAACCAGTTCAAGGAGTTGGGACCACTAGACTTCTGGGGAAAGCCAGAACCTATTAAGGCAAAAATGTGGGTAAAACAAATTACCAAGATATTCGATGTCTTGGGATGCACGGAGGAATAGAAGGTTCCATTTGCCACCTTTATGTTCCGGGGTGAGGCAGATTATTGGTGGGAATCTGTGAAGCGTACCCAGCCAGCCGCACTTAACATGTCTTGGGAAAAATTTCAAAAACTATTTAATGACAAGTACTTTCCTGAAAGTATTCGTCATATGAAGGAGGAAGAGTTTATTAGATTGGAACAGAACAACATGACGGTGTCCCAGTACGAGGCGAAGTTCGCAGAGTTATCCAGGTTTGCACCTCATTTGGTAGAGAATGAGGAACGTATGACGCGGATGTTTCTGAGAGGTCTAAAACCTGAGATTCGTCAATACCTTATCTCTCATAAATTTTCTCTGTATTCAGATGTTGTCAACAAGGCTTAATTATTAGAGCGAGATAATGAGTATGTTCAACCGAGGGACCATAACCAGGGTCATACCGGTGACAGCAGTCATCGGAGTGATGATAACCCGCGAGGAGGGAAAAATACGGACAAAAGCGGTAACCACTCTAGTGGTAATAGTGGCCATGATGATAGGAGAGGTGAGTCAAGTGGAAATTTCAAAAAGAGGAGATTCAACAATGACGGGAAGACATCAAAGAAGCAAAGACAAAGACCAACAACAAATTCTAGGGAGGAGAACAACCGCCGATTAGATGCTACTGATCACGGAGAGGAGGGACACATAAGTCCAAACTATTCACAGCCTTCCAAGGTGTGTTTCAATTGTGGAAAAGACGGTCATATAGCCCGATTTTGTTCAGTAGCGAAGTCAAGTCCAACTGGGACGGCGGCACCAAAGGCGACTACGGATAAAACAAAGTTGGTGGTTCAAGGGAGGGCGTTTGTTGTGACTGGCCAAAACGCGAGAAACCTGAACGAGGTGATCACGTGTAAGATAATCTTGAACTCTTGTGAAGTTTATACCTTACTAGATACCGGTTCTACCCATTCTTTTATCTCTCCTGCTTGTGCTCAATGTTTAAACTTGACTCCGGAGAAATTAAACTTTGACTTATTTGTGGAGATTGCATTAGGAGAAACTTTTATTACATCCATTGTGTATAAATCTTGCTTGATCCAAGTTGGCACCAACACATTATCTATTGATCTTATCTCTTTATAGATATTTGCATTTGATGTGATTTTAGAGATTGTTTGGTTAACTACTCATCATGCCAAAATTGATTGTTTTCGTAAGGTTGTTAGTTTTCATATTCCTAACCAACCTATTATACGAATTAAACCAACTAAACCACTAAAATCAGTCACTATCATATCAAGCCATAAAGCTATTCATTTATTGAAAACAGATGTCAAGCTTTCTTAGCCCATGTTATGGACTTGAACAAAAACTTGTCAGATTTGAATAATATTCCTGTTGTTAGTGAATTTCCTGACGTATTTCCTGAAGAACTTCATGTTCTACCCTCATAACGTGAAGTTGAATTCTTTATTGATCTTGAACCGAGTACAAAGCCCATTTCTAAAACCCCATATCGAATGGCTCCTATTGAACTTCAGGAGTTAAAAGTCGAACTATAGGAATTGTTAGACATCGATTTCATTCGTCCTAGTACATCTCCTTAGGGTGCTCCTGTTTTATTTGTAAAGAAGAAAGACGGGAGTATGTGACTTTGTATTGACTACCGAGAATTAAACCATGTCACCATCAAGAATAGGTATCCACTACCTTGCTTTGATGACCTGTTATACTAGTTGCAAGGAGCACAATTCTTTTCAAAGATCGATCTTCATTCTGGATATCATCAGCTGAAGATTAAAACTGAGGATATTCCAAAGACTGCCTTTAGAACTCGGTACGAGCATTATGAATTCTTAGTCATGTCTTTTCGATTGACTAATGCTCCTGTTACTTTCATGGATATGATGAACCGTGTATTCAAGGAATATTTGGATCAGTTCGGTGTTGTCTTTATTGATGACATCCTCATCTATTCCAAAAGCTGTGAAGATCATGAGCACCATTTGAAGCTGGTACTTCAAAGACTTCGTGACAACAAGCTATATGCCAAGCTGAAGAAATGCGAGTTCTGGCTTAAGGAAGTAGTAATCCTTGGGCACGTGGTGTCAAACCATGGAGTATCTATTGACCCGGCGAAGATTGAAGCAATACAAAGTTGGGAGAAACCGAAGTCGGTAATCGAAGTGCGTAGCTTTCTGGGCTTAGCTGGTTATTATCGAAGATTCGTGGAAGGATTTTCTTAAATAGCTACTCCGTTAACTCAGCTAACTCGGAAGGATACAAAATTCGTATGGAGCGAGGAATGCGAGAAGAGTTTCCAAGAGCTTAAGAGGAGACTCATTTTGGCACCTGTTCTGACAATACCATCTGGATCGGATGGATTTGTTATCTACAGCGATGCTTCAGGCAAAGGGTTAGGATGTGTTCTCATGCAACATGGGAAAGTCATAGCCTATGCCTGGCAACAACTCAAAGAATATGAGAGGAATTATCCTACTCAGATCCTGAGTTAGCGTGATGCTTTTTGCGTTGAAAATCTGGAGACACTACCTGTATGGGGAGAAAGTGGAGATTTATACGGATCATAAAAGCCTCAAATATTTCTTCACCCAAAAGGAACTCAATATGCGGCAATGATGTTGGATCGAGCTGTTGAAAGATTACGACCATAGCATTCAATATCATCCTAGAAAAGCAAACGTTGTAGCTAACGCATTGAGTAGAAGATCGTATGCGGGTATGAGTGCGATGTTGTTAACACAAAGACCCATTTTGTACGACTTACAAAGGATGGAGATAGAGTTAAAGGCTCCAAGTACCCACATGATGATATCAAACATACGAGTAGAACCGACTTTAATCGATAAAGTTAAAGATGCTCAAGCTACAGACTTGGAACTGATGCATATGAAGAAGAAAGTGCAAGAAGGTGCTATTCCGGAAGCAAGAATCGATGAAGAAGGAATACTTCGAGTCAACTCTAGACTTTGCATTCCTAACGATTCTAACTTGAATCATAGAATCGTGATGGAGGCACACAACACACCATTTGCAATCCATCCCGGGAGTACCAAAATGTATCATGATCTTCGACATACATTTTGGTGGAGCAATGTGACGCCCCCAAAATAGGTATACATCACCCATCTTGAGCCACCGAATACATGGTACAAAATTTAAATACAACTTAATTATACAACAACCGTGTAATATACGACAAAACATAATCTAAGAGTTTTAATAAGAATATTGTCATCTAGACAATCCACTCTCAATGGAGTCCTCATTACATTTATTGTCACACTATTTCATAAAATAGTGAGAACTACTAAAACAACCATCTAGACCGTCAATCCGTTTCCCGACTCGTCCCAGCTATATTCTCATTTCCTGAAGAGAACAGTGAAAGAAAGGGTGAGCTCAACTAGCCCAGTAAGAAATATTATGACTAAGATAGTGCATAATAAATTATCCTTCAACAGTATAACAACTGATAGAATATGATAGACAACAAGTTTTAGATCAACAACTGCAGCTGAATAAGCAATCCATTAGAAGAGTCAAGTAGAGTATAAAATCTACTATCTTCTATAATTTAAAAAAAAATTCATCAACTTTATCGCTGAGACTCAGCTTAATAAATAAAATCAAATCAATCCTGCACTGGCCAAGGATATTCATGTAATCATTAATGGTCATGATTATACCGAATAATCCCTGGTCATAATCATACCAACAACTGTCCATCAATGAACTACAGGCCAATGAGGACTTTCACAACATCATTCGTCACATTACAGTCATGATTATACCGAATAATCTCTGGTCATAATCATACCAAGTCCATCTATTCACATAAGCCAAAGATGACTTTCATCACAATATAAGCATGAGGATGATGACAATGACATAATAATTCAATAAAACAAGTTCAAGGATAAATTTTAAAGATTTATAATCTAATTTATCCAGAAATCAATAGAGTCCAAATTGTCAACATGATATTGCTTTGTAGAGTAAAATTCAAGAATGTTCAGAAGAATATTTCCATTAAAAGATACTAGATGAAGCGCAAATATCAAGGATATTCTACTAATTTCATGGAGTATAGATGCCAAAACTTTAACCAAATGAGTATAATAGAATATATGAAATTGCAAATGGATTTTCACCCGCCATGCAATAATCCACGTAGACAGATCATTTCCACAATTTAATAAGGAATGAATACGAAGGATCATTCACTATGCATGCGATAATCCACATAGCCAGGTTATTCCAACAGAATAATAAAGAATGGAATAATAGAAGAATTCACCATGCATGCGGTAGTCCACGTAGACAGTTTATTCCAACAGAATAATAAATAATGGAATAACAGAAGAATTCACCAGGCATGCTATAGACCGCACATGCATGTGAGTTATTCCAGCGTAATAATAAAGAATGGAATAATGTAAGAATTCACCAGCATACGATGAGACCGCATGCAGACGGAGTTATTCCAATGTAATAATAAAGAATGGAATAATGAAGAATTCACTGTGCATGCGATAGACCGCATGCATGAGTTATTCCAACAAAATAATAAAGAATGGAATAATAGAAGAATTCACCAGGCATGCATAGACCACACAGACAGGTTATTCCAATAGAATAATAAAGAATGGAATAACAGAAGAATTCATCAGGCATGCGATAGACCGCACAGACAGGTTATTCCAACAGAATAATAAAGAATGGTATAACAACCCTTACGAATATTGAAAGAAATAACTCTCTTCATGAATACGAAAGAAATAATACCCCTTACCTCAGAAGAAAACTGGATACTGGAATAGTGAGGTAGCAGACTTATCTTCTTCTTTCTCTCTATAATTTCTCTCTATAATAATTGCTCTATAGCTATAGTGAATTGGTGAGAAATGAAGGAAGAATGAGCTTCTATTTATCGAAAAATATAGTTTCAATAATTGCACATTTTGGGGCTCGAAATATTACAGTATAATACCTTCCTCTTTTTCTTCTTTTTTAATTTAGACCTGCAAGTATTATCAAACTTGCACCACCTCCCTAATAGTAAATCATGTGAATCAATAGTAAATCATGTGACTCAATAGTTCTAATCATGTGAAAAAAATAATTACAATATCGTACCTTTAACTATACCTCTATTTTTAATTTAGTCATGCAAGTATTATCAATCTTGCACCAATTCCCCTAATAGTAAATCATGTGACTGAATAGTACACACATGTGAACACATAGTTATTAGCATGTGAATTAATAGCAATTAATTGCTCATTTATCCGGTGAATTATTCGATTGAACAATATAACTTCCAGACATCAATTATCATCGAAATAAATGTCGATTTCCACTAACACTAATAATTCTCACACAATGGAACTATCAATTTCATCTTTAATCAATACGAACTTATTCATCATTAATATTATAATTCACAATATTTAACAACTGTGTCGCTCCGTGAAAGAGGGGTTTCAAATAAGGATTTCTCCCTATTGGCGCGCAATTAGATTATCTAACCTCTCCTTGACAGAACTTCTAGACATTGTCAATATTGTAAATAATAATATGAATAACTTTGTTGTCTGAATTATTGATTTAGTAATATAAAATATTATGCAGATGATACTGTGACAATAATTGAATTAATAATATGAGAGATGTGATGCAGCAATTACTGTAGCAATAATTGAGTATTACTGAGTGACTTCTTACGTAAACATCAATAATCAATACCGTGTGCTACTATGCAACCACGCGTATTATTGTACTCTACCGGGTAGTTCAATAGTTTTAACGGTAACACTTTCGCCGTTATTTTTATAAAATGATAATTCTGTCGTTTTCTAACTATGACAATACTTCCGTTGTGGGGTCCACCAATGATTGTGTCATTGTACGAATATTCCCCGACAAAAAGAATATTCCCCGACCAAACGAATATTTTATAACAACTTGCTTACTTTGCAAAAATTTTCACATATCACCCTTAACTTTAACCTTTTATCAATTTATCCATTTACGAAATAAAATAATAATTATAGGAAAATTGAATACTTTCATTTCATAAAATTCGGGGTCTTACAAGCAATATGAAGAGAGAGATCGCGGAGTTTATCTCGAAGTGTTTAACATGTCAACATGTAAAGGCAGAGCATCAAGTGCCAAAGGGTCCATTACAACCACTTGAGATTCCGAAATGGAAGTGGGAACACATTACCATGGATTTCAAGTGGGTCTTCCCAAGGTTTCTCAAGGCATAGATGCGATTTGGGTTATTGTTGATAGATTAACCAAGTCTGCTCATTTCTTTCCTAAACATGAGACTTATACCCTTGAGCGTCTTTCTCGTATGTACGTGAATGAGATTGTGAGATTGCATGATATGCCAGTATCCATACTTTCGGATCGTGACCCAAGATTCACTTCACGATTTTGGGTTAGCTTGCAGAAAGCTATGGGCACGAATTTCATTTATCTGGGCCAAGATACCATCCTTAAACGAAGCGAAGCAATCGAAAGGACTATTCAAACACTTGAAGATCTATTAAGACTTTGTGTCCTAGATTTAAAAGGAAGTTGGGATATGTACTTGCCATTGGTGGAATTCTCTTACAACAACAGTTATCAGGCAAGTATAGGTATGGCTCCATTTAAGGCATTGTATGGACGAAAGAGTCATTCTCCAATATGTTGGGACGAGGTGGGTGAAGCAACGTTGTTGGGACCAGAATTGGTACGCATGACTACAGAAAAGATCCAAACAATTCAACAACGTATACAAACGGCACATGATCGACAAAAGAGTTATGTGAATCTTCATCGAAAGGACGTGGAATTCAATATTGGGGATCATGTACTGTTACGTATTTTTCCATGGAAGGGAGTTACAAGATTTGGGAAGAGAGGAAAGCTCAATTCACGATTTGTTGGTCCATTTGAGATTCTTGACCGAATAGAAAATGTGGCCTATAGACTCGCATTACCTCCAAGCATGTCTCGTGTTCATAATGTTTTTCATATATCTATGCTTCGTAAATATGTGAAAGACCCAAACCACATTATTTCATTAGAACCAGAAGAGATAGCCGAAGATTTAACATACGAGGAGGTACCTGTTAAGATCTTGGATAGGAAAGAGCATGTCCTACGAACAAAGGTTATACCACAAGTTAAAATTTTGTGGAGGAACCATGTTATTGAGGAAAAGACCTAGGAGTTGCAATCGGAAATGAAAGTGAGGTACCTCACCTTTTCGAAATACTAGGTACATACGTCAATTTCGAGGATGAAATTTCATAAGGAGGGGAGGTTGTAAGACCCCAATTTATTATAAATAAAATTAAATTTCATTTATTCATTATCTTGAAATAATAAGGAGTTAAATTGATATAATGCTTTGGTTATGGGTGAAATGTGCAAATTTTACAAAATAAGCAAGTGGTTATAAAATAATCATTATTTTCGGGGAATATTCATTTGGTCGTGGAATATTCTTTTTGTAGGGAATATTCATACGATGGCGCAGCCATTTGTGGGCCCCATAACGAATAACTGTCGGATGAAGAAAATGACAAGTTTGAGTTTTTATAAATAACAGCGTAATTGTTATTCAAGTAACACTATTAGATTACCGGTTGTTAAAGTATAGTAATACTGGCTTGGTTGCCTGATTATTACCAGATTGCATAAAGATATTTTGAATTATTGATTCTTATGTAAGAAGGCACTACTCAATAATTGTTACAGTAATTACTGTTCAATATTTTATTTTATTGATTCAATAATTACTGCGTTGATATTTTATATTATTGTTGTTTTAATAATTGTCACGACACAGTATTTCCCATTATCAGATCAATAATTCATATTATTTGAATAATATTATTAGATAGCATTATTGGTAATGTCTAGAAAGTTACATCGAGGAGAGGTTTGGTCACCTAATCAAGGCTACCAAGAAGGAGAAATCCTTATCTGAAAGCCCCTCTTTCTGGGAATGGCCAGTTGTCATTATTGTGATTACGTAATATTATTTGTGAATAATTAATTATTGATTTATATGATAAGAAAATATTTATTTTATGTGGATATAAATGATAAGGAAATATTTATTTATTTTATGTGGTTATAAATGAAGGAATTAAAGTTGAGGTGTTTTATCAGTATTTTGTCGGAATGGAGGTATTAAAAATCGTCCGTATGTGGATTTTGAACATTTTTGTTTGGAATTTGGAAAAACTTTCTTTTGCAAATTTGTAGAGAATTCGATTTTCTATGGAATGGACATAAAATTCGTATTTTTCTGATAAAAGGGCTATTTATTATGAATTATTGAAGTTTCTGATTATTGCTTAAATGGTAAAACATTTTTGGTTGGTGAGAAATGTGCTAAAATTTCAAATGTGGTGGGCATGAATAGTAACAGTTAAAGCCATCAGGTAGCAGGTTAAGTCTGCTTCGGCTTTCTAACATTTTCCTATAAATAGGGTGCTTAGTTAGAATTGAAAATTACACAAGAAATAAGTTTTCTCTCTCTATATATATATTGTCGAGCGTATTTTGTGAGTATTTAGATACTTTGAGAGTTGCTATTCAGTGCAAGTTTCCATCAACACTTCATCCGATATTCCGGTCAGAAGTATTGTTCTTTTGAGGTAAGGGATGTTATTTTCTTCTTAAATGATATTATTTTCTTCAATATCATTATGTCGAATTATTGATATGAGTTTTATTGTGGAATTTCTACCTTTTTGTGTCGGGGTTACTATTCACGTATATGGCATTATTCATAAATACGGCACTATTCACCAAAAAATAAAAATTTCTCTTCTTTGTCCCAGATGTCTATTATGGTTACTATCTTTGATTTTATCCATGTTTTTGATCTTTATTCTTGAATTTTACTCCATTATGGTTTATTTTGGAGTATTTTTAAACTTGAGTTATCTAAAGTACGAATCTCTAATCTTTGTCCTTTTATCTCACTGGATTCGTTCTCTAAAATGTTTTTCATCATCCTCAATCCATAATGATGATACTTGATGAATATCTTTGGCCTTTAGTGCAAAGAGGAATAATTACCTGATGAATATCTTTGGCCCGTAGTGCAAAGATGAACAGGTGTTGAGATGAGCATGACCAATTAGTGATACAAATGAATATCTTTGGCCCGTAGTGCAAAAATGAATATTTGATTCAAGATGTATATTAATTGATGTTACAGGGATAAAATATTGATGATGAACTTTTAAATTCATAGATGATAGTAGATTTCATTCTCTACTTAACTCTTCTAACGAATTGTTGTTTCCGCTGTAGTTGTTTATCTAAAACTTGTTATCTATTATATTCTATCAGATTTTTCCCTGTTGAAGACTAAGAATAATTTGTTGTATATTATCTTAGTCATAATATTCTTTACTGGGCTAGTTGAGCTCACCCTTTTCCTTTTTGTTTCATTTTTCTTCTTAGGAAGCGAGAATATAGTAGGAACCAGTCGGGGTATAGAGTGATGGTCCTAGACAGTTGTTTTAGCAGTCCTAACTATTTTTATAAAATAATGCATCAATAATTGTAATTAGGACTTTCTGGGTGTGGATATTGTCTAGAAGACAATATTTGTATTTAAACTCACAGTATGTGTTGTCGTATTTTGCACGACAATTGTAATAATATAGTTGTAGTTGTTTTTCTATACCATGTATTTGGCAACTCAAAATGGGTGATGTATACCTATTTTGGGGGCGTCATAGTTACCACCAAAGCTCAAGGACCCAAACAACTTCACCATACCTTGTACCATCGGAACTAAGTTTTTCAGCAAAGCATTGTGCGACTTGGGGGCCAGTGTCAATTTAATGCCATTATCCATCTACTCTCAGTTGGGTCTACCGGAAGTGAATCCTACTAATGTAATGCTCCAGCTAGCAGATCGGTCTTTAACACACCCACGAGGGATAGTGGAGGACATATTGGTTAAAGTTGACAAATTTATCTTCCCTGCTGAATTTATAGTACTTATCTTCGAGGAAGACAAGGAAATCCAACTTATACTTGGGCGTCCATTTTTAGCTACAAGAAGAACCTTGATTGATGTGCAAAAAGGGGAACTCACGATGAGGGTACAAGATCAAGAAATGACTTTCAACGTGTTCAAAGCAATGCAGTTTTCGAAAGATGCTGGAGAGTGTTTTAAAATCAATTGGGTTGAAGCCGCATTAAAGGAAATTTTCGAGTTTGAGGTGCATGGTGATTCGTTTGAGACAGCTTTAATCATCCCACATGCAGCTGATTTCCTATCTTCGCTAGAATACTTGAACCTCCTGAATGCATCGAAAACCTTTATGCCATATGGAAAGCGATTTCAAGAATTGGGTAGATCTGAGAAATCAAATTCACGACAGAAGACATCAATTGAGGAACCTCCAGCATTAGAGTTAAAGCAAGTACCGAGTCACCTCAAGTATGTTTATCCAAGGGAATCGTCGACTCTACCAGTTATCATCTCAACTTTACTCATGGTAGACCAGGAGGAGAAATTATTGAGAGTGCTTTGAGAGTTTAAAACTATGATTGGGTGGAAAATAGCTGACATAAAGGGAATCAGCCCCTCATTTTGCATGCACAAATTTTTGTTGGAGGAAGAAGCTAAACCAGTAGTGGAACAGCAGCGCAAATTGAATCTAATTATGAAGGAGGTGGTCAAAAAAGAAATCATTAAATGATTAGACGCTGGAATTATCTATCCTATATCAGACAGTTCATGGGTTAGTCCGGTGTAGTGTGTTCCCAAGAAAGGAGGGATGACTGTCGTGGCAAATAAGAATAACGAACTAATTCCAACAAGGACAATGACCGGATGGCGAGTGTGCATGGACTACATAAAATTAAACAAAGAAACTCGCAAAGACCACTTATATGACACCCCCGAATCTGGGTCCTCTAACCCCGGTCTGGTCATCACGATAAAATACAACATCCACCTTTAAACAACATACGATAACTAAAATGCGGAATATAATAAATGTATGTCGTTCATTCAAAAGGTGTTACTAGTCCCAGGATTCGATAACATTAATACAATCTTATAAACATACCCTAAAATAATCATTAGGGTTCATATTACATAACAGTAATTTTAAACTAGGTGTAAGGTAAAGTCTGCTCCTCGCCACTATCCTACATCTTTCATTTACCCTTGTCCTTTCCTGAGGTTTCGGGCTTAACTGCAATATAATAAATGATATAGCAAGGATGAGCAACAAGTTTGCTCAGCAAGTTTAAATACAACAATAAGGATATATCATGATGAATAGAAAATATCTGACAATGAATTCAACAATATGAATATCTGAAGGATTCAACAATATGAATATTAAAAGCAAAGATAATAATTTCTTTTAGAATAACTGATAGTTAAGTAGACTTTGAACTATAAAACTCCAATGGAATCAATAGCTGATTGACCCTTTGGTTACTAGCTATAGAATAAGTACTTGAGGGGATCAGCCTCGCGTACACCATGTATATGCATAACATTTAAATCTACTCTTTGTATCTTATATTAGATACCTGGGGTACTCCCCTATCATAAAATGGGTGTTCGTTCAGTCTAAGAATCCTTACCATCAATTGGTTTGGATAGCTTTTATAAAACTTCATACACTTGTCTCACCGAACAAAGGTTCAGACTCTATCATACATAGTTCAAGAATCATAGAACTTTAAATGATGTACAAGTCCGAGATTGTACGAACTCAAGTGCACTAAGTACAAATATCAATAATATCGATGTGGAATAATTGTAAAGTAATTAAACCACTTAATATCATGCTTGGAAATAAAGTTCAAGATTAAATGAATAACTTTCAATTCAACAATAACCTGTTTGATACAATATGAGAAGGATAGGAAACTTAACAAAAACAAGTGAAGTTTAGCAATTTACACAATATTCAAAGTTTGTGTAAGTTAGGAAACTTATAACACAATAAAAATAGTGTTCGGATACTTGCTCAAGTAAATGAGTAAGAATTAAGGAAGTTGCACAACCAAAAAGTGAAGTTCAGAGACTTGCTCAATATAAATTTGAGTAAGGATAGGGAACTTGCATGTTTGCTAATCTACAATTTAATTCTAGCTTTAATTAACTTGCGTTGAAACGACCTCACGTTAACAAGTCTGTCTTTTCAATTAGTATGTGTAAACTAATATGAGTCTATACTTATAAGAATCAAGTCATCGCATAGCATGTTGCTTAACACATTACATAGCATATTGGTTATATATTAAAAGGTAAAGTAATCATATAATCATGCCTTGAACTTCAGATCAAAAAATGTAAAACTGCTCACGATGCAGGATGGTGTAATGCTACTGTCTAAGGCGTAGGGGGCCAGGTAATTGCGCTTTCCCCCAGCTGCACTGTGGTTGAGCTTTACACTTCCTATTTTTATCCAACTCTAACATACCAATACACTTATACTTTAACATACATACATGCTAGAGGTTCTCACATAGCATGTGACCATTCTTGAGTTCATTGCCACAAGTGTTAACTTATAATTTACATGTCATTAGAACATAAAAGGTCATGTAATCATCATGCTTTACAACTCTTGCCATATGTCTACATAGAGTTCACATAATCTGTTAATACACATGCTCATAGTGTTCATATTATCAATTCATATTTAACATCATTTAGCACTTTGAAACATGCTTTAAACTCATGTTTGGTTTACTACTACTATATTCAACATATAAGACTCATGTTTACAGGTATAATGATCATAATCATGTCATCTTAAATCTTGTAATCTAATTACTCATACTTAATACACTTCGTTTGAAAACATATTCAAGTTTGCCTTTGAAATCATTTTATCATGAATGATGTAATATGACACATATAAGACAACTTTAAAACTTTTATCATAAGTAACTAAGTCATGATAATCCTCTTTTTCATGTATACATAAGTCCTAATACCATATGAGCAACAACATATTAAAATAGAATCCATAAAGCCGATTAAAGTAATACTGCGGCAATTGCGTTGCACCCTAGTATAAATAGGTGCAAAATTGTGCATGCCTGCACTCAAAAGCGTAAACATACTCTATTTTTTTACAATAGCTTTATTCTACTATGATTCCTTTCAGTTTAAACATGTTCCAATCCATCATTTAAGAGTTCATACATGTAACATACTTCGTAAACACAATATGGCATGCTCATTCACTTTGATTGACAGAGAAATTCAAGTAATTTCAAAAATTTGACAAAACCCAATTAAGAATAAAAGTTAAGATTTGTATACCTCTTAGAGTTTAGTAAAATTAGTTTCTTCCCTCTGAGATTGCTAGCCTCTTCTTTGGACAACACATACTCAAATTCAAATTCTCAGAGTTTCAACAGATAATTTTAACAACGTAAACTGAGAAATGAAGCTGCTATTTATAAAGTATTGGTGGACTGGGTATTAATTTAGAATATATGGTGTTGAAGGAAAACACAATGGTTTATCAAGAGTGGTTCACCTACCATTTCCTAGCCATCTCCATAGCCATTGGCTTGGTAATGATCACCTATGTTAGCCACTAATCTTCAGCTTGGAAGTTACGTAAATAGAGTTGTAGGTTACTGTTCATGTACTATGAGGTCACTCAATTTGGGACAAGAGCAAAATCTCAGCATTTGGTTAATTAAGGCTTGGTTTGGTTACTATAATTCCCAAAATGTAATTTTAATGTACAATTGTTACCATATAAGGAAAATTTAGGGATTATTTATGTACTCACATCATATAATCTATGTACATTAAATACATGCAATAAAATAACACAGTTAGGTATCATTGTTTGGGTAACTTCATAATTATTTTTACTATTCACATAACCATATCATAACATTATTTAATACTATCTGTCCAGTTTACACACGTATTTCCTTTCCCAATTTCTGCAATACACAGATATTTAATCATTTCTGTATTAAAATCACTTATGATTTTATTGTATCACTTGATACTTTATATCATTAGAATGTATTCTTATCATATAATTTTATTTATGTCACACCTTACATTAATGTTCTATTTCATTTCTACAGTAGAAAATAACTTTTCCCAAATTAACCCTTTGGTAGCAATTGCCGCCATTTTGTATCTTGTTGGGGGGCTAGCTCTGCCTGGTCTCCTGGCGTGCCAAAATGGTTTATTTTCAAGCTAGTTCCAATTTCTATCACCACACAAGTTTTGCATGATATAATTTAACTTCTATAGTGGTGATATACCCATAATTGAAATGAATCAATATGTTCAAATCCTGATATTCAAATAAATTGAATATTTAATTATTAAAAATCGTATCAATTTTTTGACATTAAAATCTTAGGGTTAGTCCACTAATTTAAATAAACTATTAGTGACTTCCTTTATTCATTTCATAAACTCACAAAACTAACTCATTAAAATTAAATCACATATTTATTTAATAAGGAGTTTAAAATTCATGGTCATTACATCCCCCCCCCCTTATAAAATTCCGTCCACGGAATTATAAAAATAAGGTTACTCAAATAAAAATGAATAATACGCTCTCATTTTCTCTTCTAGTTCCCACGTAGCTTCTTCAACTGCGTGATTCCTCTAGAGAATCTTAACGGAATGGATGATTTTATTCCTCGACTTCTATTCCTTCCTATCTAGTATCTGGACAAGAACTTCCTCGTACGATAAGTCTTTCTCGACTTGGATTGGTTCATAAGAGATAACGTGCTTGTAGTCTGGTTTATACGGCCGCAATACTGACACATGAAACACGTTGTGAATGTGCTCAAGTTCAGGAGGTAACGCTACCTCGTACGCCACTTCACCGACTCGCCTCAGAATCTCAAACGGTCCTATGAACCTAGGGCTCAACTTGCCCTTCTTCCCAAAACGAATCTTCCCTTTCTAGGGAGATACTTTCAGGAATGCATAGCTTCCTAATTCAAAATCTTTCTTCTTGCGATGTAAGTCCGCATACTTCTTCTAGCAATATTGAGCTGTTACTAGTCGGGCTCTTATAACCTTGATGATTTCTATCGTCTGTTGTACCAACTCTGGTCCCAACAGTCGACGTTCTCCAACTTATTCTCAGCATAAGGGAGTTCTATATTTCCTCCCATACAGTGCTTTGTATGGCGGCATTCCAATACTGACGTGATAACTATTGTTATATTTGAACTCTACTAATGGAAGGTGATCCTCCCAACTACCCTTGAAGTCCATCACACAAGCTCGGAGCTTGTCTTCAAGTGTTGGAATCGTTCTCTCGCTTTGCCCATCGGTCTGCGGATGATATGTGGTACTCATTCGTAGTTATGTCCCCATTCTTTCTTGAAGACTCTTCCAGAAGTTTGACGTGAATCTCGGATCTCTATTTGATACAATAAATACCGGCACCCCATGCCTCGAGATAATTTCCTTGACATACAATTTGGTTAACTGGTCCAAACTATACTTAATCGGCAAAAAGTGAGCTGACTTAGTAAGACGATCTACAATCACCCATATGATGTCATGCCCTTTCTGCGTTGCCAGAAGTCCCACCACAAAGTCCATTGTGATGTGCTCACATTTCCATTCTAGAATCTCTAATGGTTGTAATAACCCGCTTGGTTGTTGGTGCTCTACTTTGACTCTCTGACAAGTTAAACATCTACTTACGCATTCCGCAACCTCTCTCTTCATGTTTGACCACCAGAAGTGGTGATTCAAATCTTGGTATATCTTCGTGCTTCCTAGGTGTATCGAGTATCTCGTACTATGCGCTTCTTGCAAGATCTCCTCTCAGTTTTGGTACTAACAGTACCCAAATTCGTCCTTCAAATCTTAGCAGTCCAGTGCTATATATCTTAAATTTCAATTCATCACCTTCAGTCAATCCCTTCTTGATGTTATTGCAATCTTCGTCCTTCTCTTGTGCCTCTTTAACCTTATCCAATAAAGTCGGGCTCGCTGTCACTGTAAATAATTGTTCGTTGGTCTCCATTGGATACTTAATCTCCAAGTCTAGTCGTTCGAAATCTTTCACCAATTCTTCTTGAATGGTCAACTTCAATAACTTCTCTCTGCCTTTTCTACTCAAGGCATCTACCACTACATTTTCTTTGCCTGGATGGTACAGAATCTCACAATCATAATCTTTGATCAATTCCAGCCATGGCGCTGCCTCATGTTTAACTCCTTCTGCGTGAAGATATACTTCAGACTCTTGTGATCCGTATATATCTCACACTTCTTGCCATACAAATAATGCCTCCAAATCTTCAAGGCAAAAACTACCGCTGCTAACTCCAGGTCATGAGTCGGATATCCCTTCTCATAATCTTTCAAATTTGACATGAAGCGTCTGTGAATGACCCCCGCCATTTTACATCAAGACACGTACCAAGACCCTTGTGTGTGACGATCACTATACACTATAAACCCTCCCGTCTTTGTATGCGGTAAGGCCAACACAGGTGCTTGACTAAGCCTCTTCTTCAATTCTAGGAAACTTTCTTCACACTTCTCCGTCCAAACGAACTTAGTTATCTTTCTGGTAAGATTGGTCAACGGCGATGTTAATTTCAAAAAATCCTAAATAAATCTTCGATAGTATCCCGCCAATCCTAAGAAACTCCTGATTTTTATCGGCGTCTTTGGCTGATCCCAATTGATAACCACTTCTACCTTCGTTGGATCCACCAAAAAACCATTCTTGTCGATAATGTGCCCCAAAAACTACACTCTCTGTAACCAAAACTCACACATGGAGAATTTTGCATATAGCTTTTCCCTCCTTAATGTCCCCAACACTATCTAAAGATACTCGGCGTGTTCTTCCTCCGTTTCTGAATACACTAGAATGTCATCGATGAATACGACAATAAACTTATCTAAATACTATTTGAACACTTTGTTCATCAAATCCATAAATGTTGCTGGCGTGTTTGTCAATCCAAATGACATTACCAGAAACTCAAAGTGTCCATACCGAGTTCTGAATGTCATCTTTGGAATGTCCTCCAGCCTCACTTTCAGTTGATGATAACCGGTCCCCAAGTCAATCTTTGAAAATTACTTCTCCCCCTTCAACTGATCAAACAAATCATCTATCCTGGGCAATGGGTACTTGTTCTTAATGGTGACCTTGTTCAACTCTCAGTAGTCGATACAAAGTCTTAGCGACCCATCTTTCTTTTTTACGAATAAGACTGGTGCTCCCCATGGTGATACGCTCGATCGAATGTATCCTTTATCTAACAACTCTTATAATTGAGCCATCAGTTCTTTCATCTCTACTGGTGCATATGATACAATGCTTTATATACCGGTGTGGTCCCTAGTGCCAAATCAATAATAAACTCAATCTCTCTATCCGGTGGCAATCCTGAAATCTCATCTGGGAAGACATCAACGAAATCCCTTACAATAGGTATCTAACTTAGTTCACCCTCGACTCGTTGAGTATCAACCACGTGAGCCAAATAACCTATACAACCCTTCCTAAGCAATCTCTGCACTTGCACCATCGTCAGACAATGAGATTGTATCGGCAATTTACTACCATAAAATACCACCTTCGACTTATTCAGAGCCTTTGGGTGTACACACTTCTTCTTACAATCTATAACTGCTCCATGAACCAATAACCAATCCATCCTAAGGATTACGTCGAATTCCCCCAAACGAATCGGTATCAAATCCACTTTGAGCTTAAATCCTCAAAATTCTATATAACAATTCCTATGAATGTATTCTACGGGGATAAGTTCCTTGTTCGCTACTTCTACACTCATAGGGTGTTCTAATCTCTCATGGGGTAAGTCTAACTGTTTAGCAAATTCTTCAGAAATAAAAGAGCATGTGATACCCGAATCAAATAACACGTATGCATCTATATCATTGATTGGAATGATACCTGATACCACGTCCTTAAACTCCACCTCATCCTGTACGATCATTTTAAACGTTCATGTCATTGGTCTATTGGCTTGACTGGATGACCCTCCAATGTTCAGCCCATTGTTGTTGTAGTTGCGGTTACCGCTAGTTGCATCGCCCTTTCTCTTTGGGCAATCCTTGATTTGATGGTCTATGGCTCCACACGAGAAACATCCTTTCTTCTGCTTATTCGGACACTGACGAGCCATGTGCCCCAGTTGTCTGCAATGATAACAAACACTCTTTCCTTTCATGCACTCCCCCGAGTGATTCCTCCCACAGTTGTTGCACTTTATACTTTTCTTGGCCTCTCCCCCGGATTTATTACCTCCAGAGGATTGGCTCTCCGTCCATTTACACTTGTTAGGGTTGCTGCCTCTGCTGCTTCCCCCTTTCTGTCCTTCTTGACTGGTCTTCTTTTCTTATTTGAATTGATCGATAGCTTCATTGCCTCTTTCAACAATGATAGCCCTTTCCAATAGATCAGAGTAAGTCTTAATCTTTAATACAACCACTACTTTCTGCACCCATGGTTTCAGTCCTAATTCGAACCTCCTTACCTTAATTCCTAGCCTCCGTGTCAACCTGATGTGGAGCGAATCGGGCCAACTCGTTAAATTTTTCCGCGTACTCTGTGACAGACATACTACCTTGCTTCAGTTCTAGAAACTTAACTTCCATATCCTGTTGTGTATTCTCTGAGAAGTAATTCTCGAGGAATAGCTCCTTAAATTTGTCCCAAGGAATAACTCCTTCGTCTGCTCGTCCCTTATTGGCTTTCCACCAATAGTTAGCTTCGCCCTTCATTATGAAAGTGGAAAAACTCGTCTTCTGTGCTTCAGCCAATTGTACAACCTCAAACACCTTCTCCATTTCTTCTATCCATGTTTGGACTTCAATTGGGTCCACGATTCCCCAGAACTCCGGTTGTCCTACCAACTTAAAGTCCTTACAGCTAGCCAAGTGATGTTCTAGTGGCCCTGTTGCTGGCGGGGGTCTATTTTGCATTGCCTCAGTTAACATATTAACAAAGTTCTGCATTAGATTGACATTTCCCCCTCCACCATTGTTAACGGATCGTTCCTCCCTCTGGTTCCGCGGTAGTCTCCTAGGTGGCATGATATGAGGAAAGGAAGAAAACTATTAGGCTTTATGTGATATGCTATTCATGTTAGCATTAAGAAGTTTAAGATGTCTATCAATCATTTTTGATTTAAATAAACAACTTCAGTATCACAATAAAACTCGATGGATTTCTTTAGCCCATCACTTACATACTCTACTTAAGTTTTCTACTAAGGTTATAACCTAGGTTTCGCATTCCTAACGTTTATAACCTACAGCTTTGTTACCAATATGTGACACTCCCGAATTCGGGTCCTTTGACCCCGGTCCGGTTGTCATGATAAAATACAACATCCACCTCTAAACAACATACGATAACTAAAATACGGAATATAATAAACGTACATCATTCATTCAAAAGGTGTATTTTGCATTGCCTCAGTTAACATATTAACAAAGTTCTGCATTAGATTGACATTTCCCCCTCCACCATTGTTAACGGATCGTTCCTCCCTCTGGTTCCGCAGTAGTCTCCTAGGTGGCATGATATGAGGAAAGGAAGAAAACTATTAGGCTTTATGTGATATGCTATTCATGTTAGCATTAAGAAGTTTAAGATGTCTATCAATCATTTTTGATTTAAATAAACAACTTCAGTATCACAATAAAACTCGATGGATTTCTTCAGCCCATCACTTACATACTCTACTTAAGTTTTCTACTAAGGTTATAACCTAGGTTTCGCATTCCTAACGTTTATAACCTACAGCTTTGTTACCAATATGTGACACTCCCGAATTCGGGTCCTTTGACCCCGGTCCGGTTGTCATGATAAAATACAACATCCACCTCTAAACAACATACGATAACTAAAATACGGAATATAATAAACGTACATCATTCATTCAAAAGGTGTTACTAGTCCCAAGATTCGATAACCTTAATACAATCTTACAAATATACCCTAAAATAATCATTAGGGTTTATATTACATAACAGTAATTTTAAACTAGGCGTAAGGTAAAGTCTGCTCCTCACCACTATCCTACATCTTTCCTTTACCCTTGTCCTTTCCTGAGGTCTTGGGCTTAACTACAATATAATTCATGATATAGCAAGGATGAGCAAGAAGTTTGCTCAGCAAGTTTAAATACAACAATAAGGATATATCTGATGAATGGAAAATATCTGACAATGAATTCAATATATGAATATCTGAAGGATTCAACAATATGTATATTAAAAGCAAAGATAATAATTTCTTTTAGAATAACTGATAGTCAAGTAGACTTTGAACTATAAAACTCTAATGGAATCAATAGTTGATTGACCCTTTGGTTACTGGCTATAGAATAAGTACTTGAGGGGATCAGCCTCGCATACACCACGTATATGCATAACATTTAAATCTGCTCTTTGTATCTTATATTAGATACCTGGGGTACTCCCCTATCATAAAAGGGGTGTTCGTTCAGTCTAAGAATCCTTATCATCAATTGGTTTGGATAGCTTTTATAAAACTTCATACACTTGTCTGACCGAACAAAGGTTCAGACTCTATCTGACATAGTTCAAGAATTATAGAACTTTAAATGATGTACAAGTCCGAGACTGTACGAACTCAAGTGCACTAAGTACAAATATCAATAATATCGATGTGGAATAATTTTAAAGTAATTAAACCACTTAATATCATGCTTGGAAATAAAGTTCAAACGTAAATGAATAACTTTCAATTCAACAATAACCTGTTCGATACAATATGAGAAGGATAAGAAACTTTACAAAAACAAGTGAAGTTTAGCAATTTGCACAATATTCAAAGTTTGTGTAAGTTAGGAAACTTACAACACAATAAAAATAGTGTTCGGATACTTGCTCAAGTAAATGAGTAAGAATTAAGGAAGTTGCACAACCAAAAAGTGAAGTTCAGAGACTTGCTCAGTATAAATTTGAGTAAGGATAGGGAACTTGCATGTTTGCTAATCTACAATTTAATTCTAGCTTTAATTAACTTGCGTTGAAACGACCTAACGTTAACAAGTCTGTCTTTTCAATTAGTATGTGTAAACTAATATGAGTCTATACTTATAAGAATCAAGTCATCACATAGCATGTTGCTTAACACATTACATAGCATATTGGTTATATATTAAAAGGTAAAGTAATCATATAATCATGCCTTGAACTTCAGATCAAAAACAGAAACTGTTCATGACTGCAGGATGGTGCGTAGCTATACTGTCTAGGCGTAGGGATCTACAGAATCAAGGCTTTCCCCTAGCCGCACTGAGGTTGAGCTTTACACTTCCTATTTTTATCCAACTCTAACATACCAATACACTTATACTTTAACATACATACATGCTAGAGGTTCTCACATAGCATGTGACCATTCTTGAGTTCATTGCCACAAGTGTTAACTTATAATTTACATGTCATTAGAACATAAAAGGTCATGTAATCATCATGCTTTACAACTCTTGCCATATGTCTACATAGAGTTCACATAATCTGTTAATACACATGCTCATAGTGTTCATATTATCAATTCATATTTAACATCATTTAGCACTTTGAAACATGCTTTAAACTCATGTTTGGTTTACTACTACTATATTCAACATATAAGACTCATGTTTACAGGTATAATGATCATAATCATGTCATCTTAAATCTTCAGAATCTAATTACTCATACTTAATACACTTCGTTTGAAAACATATTCAAGTTTGCCTTTGAAATCATTTTATCATGAATGATGTAATATGACACATATAAGACAACTTTAAAACTTTCATCATAAGTAACTAAGTCATGATAATCCTCTTTTTCATGTATACATAAGTCCTAATACCATATGAGCAACAACATATTATAATAGAATCCATAAACTGATTCTGGGGTACGGCGCAGCTGCGTTGCACCCTAGTATAAATAGGGTGCAGCTGTGCCATGCCTGTACCAAAAGCAGAAACATACTCTATTTTACAGCGCCTTATTCTACTATGATTCCTTTCAGTTTAAACATGTTCCAATCCATCATTTAAGAGTTCATACATGTAACATACTTCGTAAACACAATATGGCATGCTCATTCACTTTGATTGACAGAGAAATTCAAGTAATTTCATAAATTTGACAAAACCCAATTAAGAATAAAAGTTAAGATTTATATACCTCTTAGAGTTTAGTAAAATTAGTTTCTTCCCTCTGAGATTGCTAGCCTCTTCTTTGGACAACACATACTCAAATTCAAATTCTCAGAGTTTCAACAGATAATTTTAACAACGTAAACTGAGAAATGAAGCTGCTATTTATAAAGTATTGGTGGACTGGGTATTAATTTAGAATATATGGTGTTGAAGGAAAACACAATGGTTTATTAAGAGTGGTTCACCTACCATTTCCTAGCCATCTCCATAGCCATTGGCATGGTAATGATCACCTATGTTAGCCACTAATCTTCAGCTTGGAAGTTACATAAATAGAGTGTAGGTTACCATTCATGTACTATGAGGTCACTCAATTTGGGACAAGAGTAAAATCTCAACATTTCATTAATTAAGGCTTGGTTTGGTTACTATAATTCCCAAAATGTAATTTTAATGTACAATTGTTACCATATAAGAAAAATATAGGTATTATTTATGTATTTACATCATATAATCTATGTACATTAAATACATACAATAAAATAACACAGTTAGGTATTATTGTTCGGGTATCTTCATAATTATTTTTACTATTCACACAACCATATCATTACATTATTTAATATTATCTGTCCAGTTTACACACGTATTTCCTTTCCCAATTTTTGGAATACACAGATATTTAATCATTTCTGTATTAAAATCACTTATGATTTTATTATACCACTTGATACTTTATATCATTAGAATGTATTCTTATCATACAATTTTATTCATGTCATACCTTACATTAATGTTCTATTTCATTTCTACAGTAGAAACTAACTTTTCCCAGATTAATACACATTGGCAGAAATTGCTGCCATTTTGTATTCTTTGGGAGGGCACAAATGTACTTTAGGTCCTCGACAATTGCCAAAATGGTTTAGCTTCAAGCCAGTTTCAATTTCTATCACCACACAAGTTTTACATGATATAATTAAACTTTTATAGTTGTGATATACCCATAATTGAAATGAATCAATATGTTCAAATCCTGCCACTATATTCAAATAAATTGAATATTTAATTATTAAAAATCCTATCAATTCATTTCATAAATTCGCATAACCACATAAGGTTTAAATAAACTCACAAAACTAACTCATTAAAATTAAATAACATATTTATTTAATAAGGAGTTTAAAATTCACGGTCATTACAACTTCCGTTTACCATTTATCGATCAAATGCTTGATAAATTAGTTGCTAGATGGGTATTCTGGCTATAATCAAATTGTCATAGCACCAGAAGATCAGGAAAAGACTACTTTCACATGCCCTTATGGAACGTTCGCATTTTGAAGAATGTCGTTCGGGTTATGCAATGCACCAGCAACATTCCAACGCTACATGATGGCTATATTCTCCGACATGGTGGAGAAAAACGTAGAGATATTCATGGACGATTTTTTGGTATTCGGGGACAAGAGGGGATCATATTAGGCCATAGGGTTTCAGCAGAAGGATTAGAAGTTGATCGAGTGAAGATTGAAATAATTGAGCATTTACCTCCCCCAACTTTTGTAAAAGGGATTCGAAGTTTCTTAGGCCATGCAGGGTTCTACCGATGCTTTATCAAGGACTTCTCCAAAATCACTAACCCATTGTGTGCCTTACTTGAGAAAGATATGCCATACAAATTTGATTCTAATTATCTTCAGGCATTCGAGTTGTTGAAGCAGAGTCGGTTATCGTGACTTTTGCCATCGCTGCACCACGCTTTATGGGGAACAGTTTTGGGCCAATGAAAGGATAAGGTATTCCATGCAATTTACTATGCAAGAAAAACGTTGAATGGCGCACAAGTAAATTACACGACAATAGAAAAAGAACTTCTTGCAGTACTATTTGCATTTGACAAGTTCCAAGCTTATTTAATCGGTACAAAGGTCGTATTTATAGATCACTCGCCTATCTCATCTCTAAAAAATATGCCAAACCACAACTAATTCGATGGGTCCTACTCCTATAAGAATTTGATCTAGAGATTCGAGATAGAAAGGGGACTGAAAACCAAATTGCCGATCACTTGTCACGATTGGAGAATGAACAACAACTGAGAATCAAGAAGAATGCAATCAATAAATCTTTTCCCGATGAACAATTATTCTTAGTAACGGTAGAAAAGCCCTTCTTACGCGGATCATATGAATTATATCACAAGCAGAGTGGTACCCTATGGCCTTAGTTTTTAGCAAAAGAAGACATTTTTGTTTGAGGTTAAACACTATATGTGGGATGAACCTTTCTTATTCAAATGATGCTCGGATCAAATGATACGACGATACGTGGCTAAAATGGAAATCGAAAGAATTCTATAACATTTCCACTCGTCCTTGTACGGTTGACATTATGGCGGAGGCAAGATAGCCGCAAAGGTACTCTAACCAGACTTTTCTGGCCAACATTGTTCAAAGATTCGCATGCATTCGTCAAAAGATGCGACAGGTGCCAAAGAGTGGGGAATATAACAAGTCGTCATGAGATGTCACTGTATACAATGCTAGAAGTTGAATTATTTGATGTATGGGGTATCGACTTCATGATGCCGTTTCTGTCGTCCTTCAATAACAAATATATTTTAGTGGCGGTGGATTACATTTCCAAGTGGGTTGAGGCAGTGTCGTTACCAACCAATGATGCCAAGGTGGTTCTAAACTTCCTATGGAAAAATATTTTTACACGGTTGGGACTCCAGGAGCGATCATCAATGATGAAGTTACACACTTCTGCAATAAATCTTTTTTGGCTCTGTTGGCTAAGTATGGAGTTAGACATAAAGTTTCCACGGCTTACCACCCTCAAACGAATGGGCAAGCAGAAGTATCTAATCGGAAAGTGAAGAAGATTCTAGAGAAAATTGTTAATCTAACACAGAGGGATTGGGCGAGAAAACTAGATAAAGCATTATGGGCATATTGCACAGCGTACAAAATCCCAATCGGTATATCTCCCTATCGACTGGTGTTCAGTAAAGCTTGTCACTTATCGGTCGAACTGGAGCACAAGGCGTATTAGGAGATTAAAAGCTAAACTGGATCTTGGCCGTGGGGTGAAAAAAGACTTCTTCAACTAATGAACTGGACTAATTCTGAATGTAAGCATATGAGAATGCCAAACTTTACAAAGAACAGACCAAAAGATGGCATGATAAACACATTGTCCAACGATCGTTTAAGGATGGTCAATCAGTTTTACTCTTTCATTCATGGCTTAAATTATTTTTGGGTAAGCTAAAGTCAAGGTGGTCTGGACCATTCACAATCACCAAGGTCTTCCCGTATGGAGCAATTAAAGTTCAGGACCCCAATAGTCTTCAAACATTCATAGTTAATGGATAGAAGCTAAAGCATTATTGGGGTGGAGGAATAGATCGACAAAACCTCTCAATTACTCTTCAGGAGCAAGACTGAGGAACAAAGCGACAAAGTCAGGCTGATGACATTAAACCAAGCTCTTTTTGGGAGGTAACCCAATTTCTCATCCTTTTTCTTTTATCCTCTTCAGTAATTCTTATTTCATATTAAAGCCTAGGTAGTTATTTTTCAATGCATTGTAGGAGTAATGCATTAGTTGTTATCTTAATGTAGGTATCTAGGAGAAAACTAGAAAGCACAGACAAATCCTCAGATTGGTGTGGGGCGCACCAAGATCCAAAGCAAAAGGGTACGGGATGCGCTACTCAAGGCCTCGATCATTTATCTAAATAATAAGAGGAGCACACATGTGTACATCCCAAGTATGTGCAAGACGCCTATTCTACCAACCCAGATTTAAAACAAGGGGTTTTCGCTTTTCCTTGTCCATTCTCACCAAACTTCGTACTCTTCTTGTAAGACCCAAAATTTTATGAATAAAGATTAATTTTTCTCAAAATATTTTTTTGAGTATTAAGGCGTGGATTTGATATGGTGTTATAGTTGTGGGTAATATTTACAAATTTTACAAAGTAAGCAAGTTGTTATAAAATATTTGATTGGTCGGGGAATATTCGTACGATGGCATAATCATTTGTGGACCCCATAATGGAAGTATTGTTGTAGTTAGAAAACGATAGAAATATCTTTTTATAAAAATAACGACGAAAGTTTTTACCGTTAAAGTGTTGAAATACCTAGTGGTAAAAGTACAGTAATACGTGTGGTTGCATAGTAGCACATAGTATTGTACAGTATCTTTGATTATTGATGCTTACGTGAGAAGTCACTCAGTTATACTCAATTATTGCTACAGTAATTGCTGTATAGTATCTCACATTATTGTTTCAATTATTGTCACAGTATCATCTACATAATATTTCATATTATTAAATCAATAATTGAGATGACAAAGGTATTCATATTATTATTTGTATTATTGACGATGTCTAGAAAGTTCTGTCGAGGAAAGGGGGTTGGTCACCTAATTGCGCGCCAATAGGGAGAAATCATTATCGGAAAGCCCCCTCTTTCCTGGGAATGATCTGGTTGTTAAATATTATGAGTTATAATATTAATGATGAATAAGTTTGTGTTGATTAAAGATGAAAGTGTTGATAAAAATATTTCCATTGTGTTGGGATTATTAGTGTTGGTGAAAATCGACATTATTTCTATAATAATTGATTTTTGGAGGTTAAATTGACCAATCGGGTAATTAATCGGATAAATGAGCAATTAATTGCTATTAGTTCACATTTATATGACTATTTGTTCACATGAATGGAACTATTGATTCACATGCATGTACTATTAGGGGAGGTGGTGTAAGTTTGATAATAATTGTAGGACTAAATAAAAAATGGAGAAAAAGATGAAGGTACTATACTACAATAATTCAAGCCCCAAAATGTGCAATTATCGAAACTATGTTTTCCTATAAATAGAAGCTCATTCTTCTTTCATTCTCACCAATTCACTAAGACTCACAAGAGCAATTATAAAGAGAGAAGCTATAGAGAGAAGAAGAAGAGTATTCTACTACTTCACTATTCCAGTATCTAGCCTTCTACTAAGGTAAGGGGTATTATTTATTTCATATTCGCTTACGATATTATTTTTCGTATTCGTAAGGAATTTTATTTTCGTTCAATACTCGTATGAAATAATATTTTCTTCCATACTCTGTAGTATGTAAATACTATTATTTCGTTTCGTATTCCTAATTCTACACTCAATTTGTTAAAATATTGCTTCTATATTCCGTGAAATTAGCAGAATATCCTTGAAATTTGTGCTTCGTCTAGTATCGTTTTACAAGGATATTTTCTGAACATTCTTGTTAAATTGTATGCTTTTCATGTTGGAGTACTATTTACGGGTACTATTTATATATACAACACTATTCATATATACGGTACTATTCACAGAGTACTATTCATGGGCACTATTTATAAATATAGTACTATTCATAAATATGATATTATTCATAAAGTACTATTCACGAGGTAATATTTAAAAAGTACTATTCACCCGGAGTACTATTCATGATAAAAATTAATTTCTTTTCGGTCCAAATCATTTTTGATACAATATTATTCTTGAATTTTACTCCACAAAGTAATATCATGTTGACAATTTAGATATTCTTGAATTCTGGATAAATTAAATTATAAAATATTTAAAATTTATCCTTGCTTTCAATTAATTGAATTCTTATATCATTATCATCATCATCATACTTATATTGTGATAAAAGTCATCTTTGGGCAAGTGCATAGATGGATTTGTTGATTGGTATGATTATAACCAATGATTACTCGGTATAATCATGACCCGTAATGTTACAAATGATGTGGTAAAAGTTCTCATTGGCTCGTAGTGCATTGATGGACAGATGTTAGTATGATCATAACCATGCGTTCTCTTCGGCCAAGGGTGCAAAGATGAATTGTTGTTTGGCATGATCATGACCATTGGTGAAAACATGAATATCCTTGGCCCATAGTGTATGGAGAATTCGTGGTTTTGATACTAATGAATATCTTTGGCCCGTAGTGCATGGATAATTCACTGATGTGGATTATTTATTAGGCTGAGTCTCAGCAATATAATTGATGATAAACTTTTAAATTAAAGAAGATAGTAGATATCATGCTCTACTTCACTCTTCTAATGGAATACTTATTCCGCTGTAGTTGTTGATCTAAAACTTGTTGTTTATTGTATTTTATCAGTTGTTATATTGTTGAAGGCTAACGATAATTTATTCTGCATTATCTTAGTCATAATATTTCTTACTGGGCTAGTTGAGCTCACCCTTTTCTTTCACTGTTCTCTTCAGGAAATGAGAATATAGCTGGGACTAGTCGGCGAATGGATTGATGGTCCAGATGATTGTTTTAGTAATCCTTACTATTCTGTGAAATAGTGTGATAATAATTGTAATGAGGACTCCATTTGAGTTTGGATATTGTCTAGAAGACAATATTTATGTCAAAACTCTCAGCTACGTTTTGTCATATTGTATAAATGAAGTTTGCGTTTAAGTTTTGTACCATGTATTTGGTGACCCAAGATGGGTGATGTATACCTATTTTGGGGGTGTCACAGTTTGTATCAAAGCTTAGGGATATGATCCTTGGCTGAGATGTGAGACTAGAACTAGGAGGGGAGAGACGGGTAATTCATTCGCTAGTATGACATACCTAAGTTTATTTGTTATTTAATTGGTTGGTCAAAATATAGGGATAATATGTGGCATGTCAATTAACCTTTGTTTTGTGTTAGTGTTTGAGAATGGCATCTGAAATTATTGAGATAAGCAATGGAGCACATGAGACCGTTGAGTCACAACCGATCAATAATCAGGATAATTTGCATCAGGAAGGCAATAATCCTCGTGTAAACAACAACACCAACCAAATGATGAATGATGGTATGTTTAGGATTTTTTTTGAATTTATGCAAAGCCAAACAAGAGAGACACCTGTTCATAATGCAGATGGAAACACTGATAACTCACGGCTAGTCACCACTAAGCAGTTCAAGGAGCTGGGACCAACGGAGTTTTTGGGAAAGCCAGAACCACTTAAGGCAAAGACGTGGATAAAGTAGATCACCAAGATATTTGATGTCTTGGAATGCTCAGAGGAGCAAAAAGTTCCCCTTGCCACCTTTATTTTGCGTATAGAGGCAGATCATTGGTGGGAATCTATAACACGTACTTAACCTGCCGCACTGAAGATGTCTTGAGAGAAGTTCTAAGAACTGTTCAATGACAAGTACTTTCCCAAAAGTATTTGTCACATGAAAGAGGTGGAGTTTATCAAGCTAGAACAAAATAATATGACCGTGTCGCAGTACGAGGCTAAGTTTGCTGAGTTATCTCGGTTTGCTTCCCATTTGGTTGATAATTAGGAGAGAATGACGTGAATATTTTTGCAAGGTTTGAAACCCGAAATACGTCAATACCTCATTTCTCATAAACTATATTTGTATTCAGATGTTATAAATAGGGCTCAATTATTGGAGCACAATAATGAGTCAACCAAACCAAGAAATAGCAGCCGACAAAATGATAATACTAGTGGTAGTAGTCATCTAAGCGGTGATAACAAATGTGGAGGGAACCAACATGCTAGAAATGGTAACCACTTCGATGGTAATCATTTCAAGAAAAGAAGATTTAACAATGATGGAAAGACGTCAGTACCAGCAACCGTTGTTAAGGAAGGAGAACGACCACCGATTATGTGCTTCAAAAGCGGAGGGAAGGGACACATCAGTCCAAATTGTACAATGCAGTCCAAAGCGTGTTACAATTATGGAAAAGAAGGTCACCTAGCTCAATTTTTTCGTGCAGAAAAGCCAAGTCCAGTTGGGATGGTGACACCAAATGTCGTCCAAGAGAAGTCAAAGTCGGTAGTTCAAGGGAGAGCGTTTGTCCTGACCTCCCAAAAAATGAGGAACCCAAACGAAGTCATCACGGGTAAGCTAATCGTAAACTCTAGCGAAGTATATACCTTATTTGATACCGGTTCTACCCATTCTTTTATTTCTCCTACTTGCGCTCAACGTTTAAATTTAACTCCGAAGAAATTAGACTTTGACTTATCTGTTGAAACTCCGTTGGGAGAAGCCTTCATTACATCCACTATTTATAATTCTTGTTTGATTCAAATCGGTAATCGCACATTACATGTCCATCTTATCTCTTTGAAAATATTTGCATTTGATGTGATTTTAGGGATTGATTAGTTAACTACCCATCATGCTAAAATCGATTATTTTCGTAAGGTTGTTAGCTTTCATATTCCTAACCAACCTATTATGCAAATTTAAGCAACCAAACCACTAAAGTCAATCACTGTCATATCAAGCCATAAAGTTATTCGTTTATTGAAAAATAGATGTCAAGCTTTCTTAGCCCATGTCACATATTTTAACAAAAATACGTCAGATTTGAATGATATTTCTATTGTTAATAAATTTCCTGACATATTCCCTGAAGAATTTCTTGGCCTACCCCTAGAGCGTGAAATTAAAATTTGTATCGACCTTGACCCGGTACAAAACGCATTTATAAAGCCCCATATCGAATGGCTCCTATTGAACTTCAGGAGTTAAAAACCCAACTACAATAATTATTAGACATCGATTTCATTTGTCCTAGTACGTCTCATTGGGGTGCTCACGTTCTATTTGTGAAGAAGAAAGATGGAATTATGCGACTTTTTATTAACTATCAGGAGTTGAATCATGTCACTATCAAAAATAGGTACCCGTTGCCTCATATTGATGACCCTTTTAACCAGTTTCAAGGTGCCAAATACTTTTCAAAGATAGATCTTCATTCCAGATATCATTAGTTAAAGATTAAAACCGATAACATTCCAAAGACTGCTTTCAGAACTCGATACGAGCATTACGAATTCCTAGTCATATCTTTTGGATTAACTAATTCTCCTGTTTCCTTCATGGATATGATGAACTAAGAGTATTTAAGGAATATTTGGATCATTTTGTGGTCGTCTTTATTGATGACATCCTCATATACTCCAAAAGTCGTGAAGATCATGAGCAACACTTGAGGCTGATACTCCAAAAGCTTCATGAAAACAAGTTATATGCCAAGTTGAAGAAATGCGAGTTCTGGCTTGAGGAAGTAACATTCCTTAGGAACGTGATATCAAATCACGGAATATCTGTTGACCTGGAAAAAATTGAAGCAATTCAAAGTTGGGAGAAACCTAAGTTAGTGACCGAAGTACGTAGCTTTTTGGGCTTAACCGGTTATTATCGGAGATTCGTGGAAGGATTTTCTAGAATCACTACTCCATTAACACAACTGTCTTGAAAAGATACAAAATTCAGTTAGAGCGAGGAATGTGAGAAGAGTTTTCAAGAACTTAAGAAGAGGCTCATTTCAGCACATATTCTGAGAATACCATCTGGTTCGGAGGGATTTGTCATCTACAGCGATGCTTCAGACAGAGGGTTAGGATGTGTTCTCATGCAACATGGGAAAGTCATAGCCTATGCTTCACGACAACTTAAAGAATAAGAGAGGAATTATCCTACTCATGATCTAGAGTTGGCAGCTGTCATTTTCGCACTTAAAATCTGGAGGCATTACTTGTATGGGGAGAAAGTGGAGATCTATACGGATCATAAAAGCCTCAAATATTTCTTCGCCCAAAAGGAGCTCAACATGCAGCAACGACGTTAGCTTGAGCTGTTGAAAGATTACGATCAGACCATTCAATACCATCTTTGAAAAGCTTAACGTAAGTAATCCGACGATTGAGTAGAAGATCATATGCAGGTAAGAGTGCGATATTGTCAAAGGATGGAGATAGAGTTAAAGAGTCCAAGAACCTATGTAAAGATAGTGAATATACGATTAGAATCGACTTTAATCAATAAAGTTAAAACCGCTCAAGCTACAGACTCAGAGCTGATGAATGTGAAGAAGAAGGTGCAAAGGCGTTATTCTAGAAGCAAGAATCGACGAAGAGAGGAAATCTCGACCCTCGATTTTATTGGTCTATTTGAAATCCTCGATCGAGTAAGAACTGTGGCCTATAGACTCGCCTTACCGCTAAGTATGTCGTGTGTTCATAACGTTTTTAACGTATTAATGTTACGTAAATATGTGGACAACCCGAACCACATTATTGAATTAGAACTAGACGAGATAGCAGGAGATTTAACATATAAGGAGGTACATGTTAAAATCTTGGATAAGAAAGATCATATTCTACGCTCAAAGGTTATACCTCAAGAGTTAGAATCTGACGAGGTATCTTCACATCTTCGATATACCAGGTACGTACGTCAATTTTGAGAACGAAATTTCATAAGAATGGGAGGTTGTAAGACCCCAAATTTTATGAATAAAGATTAATTTTTCTTAAAATATTTTTTTGAATATTAAGGTGTGGATTTGATATAATGTTATAGTTGTGGGTAATATTTATAAATTTTTCAAAGTAATCAAGTTGTTATAAAATATTCGATTGGTCGGGGAATATTCGTTTTAACAGGGAATATTCATACGATGGCACAATCATTGGTGGACCCCACAATGGAAGTATTGTCATAGTTAGAAAATGACAGAAATATTTTTTTATAAAAATAACGGCGAAAGTTTTTACCGTTAAACTGTTGAAATACCCGGTGGTAAAAGTACAGTAATACGTGTGGTTGCATAGTAGCACACGGTATAGTACAGTATCTTTGATTATTGATGCTTACGTGAGAAGTCACTCAGTTATACTCAATTATTTCTACAGTAATTGATGTATAGTATCACACATTATTGATTCAATTTTTGTCACAGTATCATCTACATAATATTTTATATTATTAAATCAATAATTGAGACGACAAATTTATTCATATTATTATTTGCATTATTGACGATGTCTAGAAATTTCTGTCGAGGAAAGGGGTTTGGTCACCTAATTGCGCGCCAATAGGGAGAAATCATTATCGGAAAGCCCCCTCTTTCCTGGGAATGATCTGGTTGTTAAATATTATGAGTTATAATATTAATGATGAATAAGTTCATGTTGATTAAAGATGAAAGTGTTGATAAAAATATTTCCATTGTGTTGGGATTATTAGTGTTGGTGGAAATCGACATTTATTTCGATGATAATTGATTTTTGGAGGTTAAAATGACCAATCGGGTAATTAATTGGATAAATGAGCAATTAATTGCTATTAGTTCATATGCATATGACTATTTGTTCACATTAATGGAACTATTGATTCTCCTGCATATACTATTAGGGGAGGTGGTGCAAGTTTGATAATACTTGTAGGACTAAATTAAAAATGGAGGAAAAGATGAAGGTAATAATTCGAGTCCCAAAATGTGCAATTATCAAAACTATGTTTTCCTATAAATAGAAACTCATTCTTCTTTCATTCTCACCAATTCACTAAGACTCATAAGAGCAATTATAGAGAGAGAAGCTATAGAGAGAAGAAGAAGAGTATTCTGCTACTTCACTATTCCAGTATCCAGCCTTCTACTAAGGTAAGGGGTATTATTTATTTCATATTCAATTACGATATTATTTTTCTTATTCATAAGGAATTTTATTTTCATTCAATACTCGTATAAAATAATATTTTCTTCAATACTCTGTAGTATGTAAGTAATATTATTTTGTTTCGTATTCCTAATTCTACACTCATTTTTGTTAAAGTATTACTTCTATACTACGTGAAATTAGTAGAATATCCTTGAAATTTATGTTTCATCTAGTATCATTTCACAAGGATATTTTCTGAGCATTCTTGTTAAATTGTAAGCTTTTCATGCAGGAGTACTATTCACGGGTACTATTCATTTTTATGACACTATTCATATATACGGTACTATTCACAGAGTACTATTCATGGGCACTATTCATAAAGAATATACTATTCATAAATACGGTACTATTTACAAAGTACTATTCATGGGGTAATATTCAAAAAGTACTATTCATAAAGTATAATTTACAAAGTACTATTCCTGAAGTACTATTCACAGGGTACTATTCACCCAAAGTACTATTCATGATAAAAATTTATTTCTTTTCGGTCCAAATTATTTTTGATACAACATTATTCTTGAATTTTACTCCACAAAGCAGTATCATGTTGACAATTTAGATATTCTTGAATTCTGGATAAATTAAATTATAAAATATTTAAAATTTATCCTTGCTTTCATTTAATTGAATTCTTATATCATTATCATCATCATCATACTTATATTGTGATAAAAGTCATCTTTGGCAGTAGTGCATAGATGGACTGTTGATTGGTATGATTATAACCAATGATTACTCGGTATAATCATGACCCGTAATGTTACAAATGATGTGGTAAAAGTCCTCATTGGCTCGTAGTGAATTGATGGAGAGATGTTGGTATGATCATAACCATGCGTTCTCATCGGCCAAGGGTGCAAAGATGAATTGTTGTTTGGCATGATCATGACCATTGGTGAAAACACAAATATCCTTGGCCCGTAGTGCATAGATAATTTGTGGTTTTGATACTAATGAATATCATTAGCCCGTAGTGTGTGGATAATTCACTTATGTGGATTATTTATTAAGCTGAGTCTGAGTAATAAAATTGATGATAAACTTTTAAATCATAGAAGATAGTAGATATCATGCTCTACTTCACTCTTCTAATGGATTACTTATTCCGCTGCAGTTGTTGATCAAAAACTTGTTGTCTATTGTATTTTATCAGTTGTTATATTGTTGAAGGCTAACGATAATTTATTTTGCATTATCTTAGTCATAATATTTCTTACTGGGCTAGTTGAGCTCACCCTTTTCTTTCATTATTCTCTTCAGGAAATGAGAATATAGCTGGGACTAGTCGGTGAATGGATTGATGGTCCAGATGGTTGTTTTAGTAATCCTCACTATTATGTGAAATAGTGTGATAATAATTGTAATGAGAACTCCATTTGAGTTTGGATATTGTCTAGAAGACAATATTCAAACCTCTCAGCTACGTTTTGTTGTATTGTATAAATGAAGTTTGTATTTAAGTTATGTACCATGAACCTAACCATCCTCTTATTTCCATAAACATCTCCTCTCATTCCACCATAAAACTCACATCCACAAATTATCTCTCATGGAAATTACAATTTCAAGCAACCTTGATGGGCTACAATCTTGAAGGTTAAATTGAGGGTTCGATTAGTGTACCATCTCCCACCATTATCATTGATGGCAAGAAGTCACCAAATCCAGTCTTCCAAACATGGCATCGACAGGATAAATTAATCTTCATTGCCATGGTCGGATCCTTATTGGCTACAATTGTTCCACTCCTAAACCGTGTTACCACCTCTCATGATGCCTGGATAATTCTTGAAAATACCTATGCAAAGCCCACTCGTGGTCATATCAAGAAAATTAAGGAACAATTAAAGCATCCAATCAAAGGCTCATGTTCTATTAGCGAATATATGTAATATATTCGGAGCCGTGCGGATGAACTTGTAATTCTGGGCAAGCCATATGATGAAGAGGATTTGATTGAAAAGGTACTTGAAGGTCTAGATGAGGAATACAAATCTATCGTTGATGCCGTCAATGTTCGAGATACGACCATCTCATTTGATGAGCTTCATGAGAAACTCTTGAACAAGGAAACTCTGTTGCGTCAATCTCAATCATCACAACCAGCCTCTCTTCCAGCAACAGCAAATCCAACAACTATTTTCCCTCGAAACAAACCATGGCGTCCTCACTTCAACCCCTCACCTCAACCATCTCAAAATCAATGGTCGTCATTTACTAATTCTTGAGCCGATGCACCTCCACCTCGTCCCTTACCTTGGCACATGTCAAGCATGTAATACTAAAGGCACACACCCAAAAACGCGCCCACAATTTCAATTAATTTCCACTCCATCTAATTCACGCTTATTCACCAACAATCCCACAGTCATCTGGGTTCGACCAACAAAACCAAGATCATCATCTCCATGGCAACCCCAAGTCAACTATGCAACACCTGACACATCCAACACTCCATCATGGCTTCTCGGACGTTGGTGCTCTCACCATGTCACCACCGACCGAATAATCTTTTCTTCACGCACCATACGCCCATGATGATGTCATGATTGGCGACTTGCAGACGGCCTTCAAATTATCCACACTGGTTCTACCTCCCTCTCTTCCTCCACACACAATTTTCAATTACATAATGTTCTATGCGTTCCTACTATGAAAAAGAATCTTATTTCCATTTCTCAAATGTGCCTCACTAATAATGTTTCAATTGAATTTTTACCTTCTGGTTTTCTGGTGAAGGACCTCAGCACAGGAGCATTACTTTTGAAGGGACCAACTAAGGATGGGGTGTATGAGTGGCCCATTCCTTCCCCAAACAAATCACCTCTAGTTTTCTTCTCTAGTGTCAAAACAACAATCGCTGAAAGTGGCATAATCGCTCAGGTCATCCCCGCTCTCCTATTTCCAAACATGTCATCTCAAAATTTCAATTACGGTTTCATCTCCACAACAAATAGTCATTGTAATGCTTGCAATTGTAATAAAAGTCATAAGCTTCCATTTTCTACTTCTTCTATTGTCTCTACCAAACCTCTTGAAATAATTTTCTCTGATGTTTGGACCTCTCCTATGCATTCATATGATGACTTCAAATATTATGTAATTTTTATTGATCACTTCACCAAATATGTATGGTATTATCCTCTTAAACGCAAATCTCATGTTCATGAAGTCTTCATACGTTTTAAGGCGCTTGTCGAAAATTATTTCAATCACAAAATCAAAACATTATACTCTGATAATGGTGGTGAATATCAAGAACTTGCTTCAACTTTGGCTACTACTGGCATCACTCACTTAACCACTCCACCACATACACCTGAACATAATGGATATTCTGAAAGATGACATCGCCACATTGTAGAAACTGGTCTCTCTTTACTCACACATGCCTCCATTCCACTAATCTACTAGCATCATGCATTTGCCATAGTAGTGTACCTCATAAATCGCCTTTCTACACCCACACTCAACATGTGCTCACCATTTGAAAAAATCTTTAGCACCACACCCAACTACTCTAAACTCAAAACTTTTGGTTGTCTTTGTTATCCATGGCTTCGACAATACAACAATCACAAACTTGAATCACGATCCATTCCTTGTGTCTTCCTCAGCTACTCCTCCACTCAAAGTGCATATTTGTGTCTTGATACCAACACATCTCGCATTTATATTTCCCTTCATGTCAAATTCGTCGAATCAGTCTTCCCCTTCAACTCCACTTACTCTCATCTCCGTCGTCCCGAGTCAACTACCATTTCTCAATGGTTACCACCTGCCTACATAATTTCTACACAATCTCCCGCAGCACTCAACACCTCATTCGTGCACGGTCCCTCCAATGCTGCTCATGTACGCTTGCCAACGACACCAGTATATCCCACCACTGTTGATCACTCTTCGGTTCCTACCATCCGAACCTCATCTGATCACTTTTGCTCTCAACCAACCACCATCCGACCCCATCCAATCCCATCCGAACCCCATCCGACCCCATCCAATCTCATTCGACCACCATCCGACCGCACCGGATCACCTTTTGATCGATCATTTACCACCACACGTTCATCATCTGACCCCACACACCTGACATCTTCTTCTTCATCTCTTCTCCATCCCGAACCAACCCAAATGTCATCATCCACTGGCTCCGATGATCTAGAGCCACTTAACATCCATTCTATGACCACACGAGCCAAAAATCATATCCACAAACATATCCAAAAGCTCAATCTTAATGCTCAACTCCTCCCCTCTACTGACCTTGAACCCACAATCGTGAAACAGACTCTAAAAGACATCACACGGCGTCATGCAATGTATGAAGAGTATGATGCTCTTATTCAGAATGGGACATTGGGAGCATGTTCCACCCAATCAAGCTCACAATATTGTTGGATGTAAGTGGATTTTTCGTACTAAATATTTACCCGATGGTTCTGTTGATAGGTATAAAGCACGTTTAGTAGCCAAGGGTTTTCATCAACGTCCGGGCATTGACTATCATGACACTTTCAGCCCCGTTATAAAACCAACAACAATCCGCCTAGTTCTCACCATTGCACTTAGTCGTGGATGGTCGCTACGTCAACTTGACATCAATAATGCTTTCTAACAAGGTCATCTCACCGAAGTTGTCTTTATGATACAACCCCCAAGCTTTATTGATAGAGAATTTCCCGATCATGTGTGCAAATTGCGAAAAGCTATCTATAGTTTGAAACAAGCTCCGCGGGCATGGTACCATGAGTTACGAAGATTTCTTCTAGTTGAAGGCTTCACCAATTCCCACGTGGACACTTCTCTGTTCATCTTCAACAATACACATATCATGATCTACTTGCTAGTATATGTTGATGACATCATCATCACCGGGAACAACACATCCATAGTGCACCGTTTTGTTACTCAACTTGCAGACCCTTCTCTAAAGGATCTCTAGCCTCTAATATATTCGGGTATTGAATTCCTTCCACATCCACATGGTCTCCTTCTCTCACAACGTCGCTACATTCATGATCTTCTCATTTAACTCACATGATCGATGCCAAGCCATTTCTTACACCTTTAGCAACCGATCGATTTCTCGCCTTTCACAATGGCACAACCTTGACCGATGCTTCCGAATACAGAACTATAGTTGGCAGTCTTCAATACTTAACTATCACCAGGATATTACATTTGCTGTAAATAAGCTCTCTCAATTCATGCATCGTCCTACCACAGATCATTGGAATGCAACCAAACGACTATTACGATATCTTTGTGGCACCTCTAATCATGGAATTGTACTTCATCGCAACCCAAACTTCTCTCTTCATGCCTTCTTAGATGCTGATTAGGCTGGTAACAAAGATGATTTCACATCCACTAGTGCTTACATTGTTTATCTTGGTAGTAGTCCCATTTCTCGGAGCTCGAAGAAACAACGTACGGTTGCCCGATCGTCAACTGAAGCTGAGTATCGTGTCGTTTCGACAACTACTGTTAAATTAACCTGGGTTTGTTCCCTCCTTACCGAACTAGGAATTCGAACTTCGATAGCTCCAGTCATCTATTGTGACAATATTGTCACCACTTATCTATGTTCCAACCCCATCTTTCACTCTTGGATGAAGCATGTATCTATTAACTTCAATTTCATCCGCGAACAAGTCCAAAGGGGCGCCTTTCGTGTCGCCCATGTCTCTTCTGCAGATCAGTTGGCTGATGCACTCACAAAGCCACTCTCGCGTACTCAATTTCTTAATCTCAAGGACAAGATTGGAATCTCCACTAGGAGCTCCAACTTGAGGGGGCATATAGAAGGAAACAACAGCTAATCCTTGTACATAATATCATTGAACCAATTGCTTAATTATAGGAATCAGAATATCATGTACATAGTTGCTAATCAGCTATTGATTATAGGAATTAGATGTAAATACTTAATTCTAGGAGACTGGCTTCCTGGATTATCTCCACAACAATTGTATATATTGACCTCTTGGAAGTAATACAATTATCATTTGCATCTATAATCATTATATTTTATTCTTGAAGAATTTGTTCAATTTTCTGGAGGGCATTGCAATCTCTTCTTCTGTTACTGACTCACCATCAGAGTTAGAGTCTTCACTTGAACTACTTTCTGCTTTAAATGCAATTGTCTTCTTCTTCATGTCATCAACATCTCTTTATGTCAGGATTAGATCATACGTCTATAATCAGCCAAATACTTCAGCTAAAGTGATTTTTGACAGATCTTTAATTAGCTTCCTCTATTGTTGTGACTTTTGGCTCTCACTTCTTTGGTAATGATCGTAGTAGCTTCTAAATATTCTCCTTATCGGTGTATCTCTTTCTAAGGCAACCATGCTTGTTTATGATTGTTACAAGCCTGGCATAAATGTCAGAAATACTTTCATTTGATAGCATCTTGAATGACTCGTATTCCCGAGTCAGTTTGGAAATTTAATTTTCTTGGCTTGACTTGAATCTTCATATGTCGTTGTTAGAGAAGTACAGATTTCCTTAGAAATACTGCATGATGATATCTTCACGAAATCGTTTCCACTTAGAGCACACATCAACACATTGTAGGGATGATATTCCAAGCTGACTTTTCTAGCTTCTTCTTCAATCCATTCGCTCCTGTGCTTTGGTGTGACGCCCCCAAATTCGAGCCTATATAACCTAATTTGAGTCACCAAAATATAAAACAACATACATAAATTTTCCTAATTATAATTATTACAATGCCGTGAATAATACGGCAACACATACACTAAGTCCTCACTATAATTATCTGTATACTATTTTACAACTTAGTGAGAACTACTACAATTACTAATTGCAACGTCAATCCATTCCCATTCTCTCCTCACTAGCCCAAACTACATTCTCATTTACTTAAAAGAATTAAGAAAAACAAAAGGTTGAGCTCAAATAACCCCCAGTAAGGAATATCATGTATATGATAACAAACCGATAAAGTTATTTTCAATGTCCAATAGTGATATATCAGAGATTTAAAAAAATAATAAACAATACAAGTTTTTAACAAATAACTGCAGTACTAATAGTCAATACACAAAAAATATTGAGTGCAAGTCTTTTATTTTTCAAGCTTCATTTATAAAAGACTAAATTATAAAATTGTTCAAGGTGTTTGTGCCCATTTGATATTTTTTTTCTTGAGATTGGTAAATAGAGAACCCTTCCTTTAAGGTACAATTTTAGTGTGAAATTATACCTTTCAAGGTTTAATTATTAATGCAAAACTGACCCATAATGTATAGTTTTGAACTACTATATAATTGTACTTTGAGGTAAAGTTCTGGCTAATAACTCAACTCATGGACGAAAACATAACAAGTGGATAAACTAAAGGGAGAGTTTTGCATTTTAGTCTTTATAATTAAACCCAAACAAACAAATTCAAATTAAACTCCATAAATTTTCCATATAACGGAAAATTCAGTTATCGAAACAAGTTTAAAACAAGACAAAATAGATAAAGTTTTCCCAGCACCATAGGCCAACCAAATTCATAACATAAAATATAAAGGGGAAATGCTTATAGAGAATAATTGTTAGTACTAATCTTCCTTCCCTAGCAAAGTCAGGAGGAAGGCCTTGTAATCCCCTGAAGTCTCCTTGGAAATGGCATGATCAAGAGATACACTATTCCTCTTGTGGTAAAGCTCTTTATCTCCTTCAAGTCCTCCTGCCTCTCGAATAATCACCCGAAGTCAATGCATCTTCATCGATCCTTGGCTTATTAATAGCCGTACGCAGTATCTGAGATACACAAATAATTCAAAATAGTCTATTGGAGATCAGGGTTATCAGGGAACTCTTATTACCCTACATTAGAAATTTTTATCTTTTCATAATACTTTTTTGGGTTAGCTAGGCATCGAATAGCAATACGTAATGCTGATAGGTACTCATTATCTGGTTCATCCATCAAATGCTGAAAAAGAAAATGAAATAATCTTTAGTAGTTATTATAAACGAAACTTGATTATTGCTTATGTTCTTATAATTTTGAGCCCACTAGCTTGCAACTTTATTGCCTAGTTAAAAAAGGGTCGCTCAAATTTTTCCCTAGGAGAGGCTAAACTAGAGATTGACATTTCTTTTTCATTTTATTAATTTGTATTTCGAAAAGTAGTTCATGATCATATCTTAAAAGATAGTAAAATATTTTTGACCCTAAAGAGGCATTTCCAAACAGCATTTTGTTTCACAAGCACATAAAAGTGTGAAAAATAAAAATTCATTCATCAAATTTATGTGGTAAAAAGAGAGAGATATGTGTGTGTGTGTGTGTGTTATGAAGGAATAGGAAATTTTAGCTTTTACCTTAGTGATTGAAGTGCCATGATCATCGTTATAGTGGTTCGAGTTGCCATTAGTTGTGTGCCTCGCTTCCCTTGTAGCAACAATTCTAATGATCTCTTCATGATTTAGCACATTTTCTCTAATTGCTTTGCTAAGAATATCAGCCTCTGAATTTGCCAATCTTGCATTAATTTCATCACCATTGTACCTATGTATGCCCACAAGTAAAACCAAAAGCTTTAACACAATTCACAAGCACAACAAAAATAAAAAGTTTGTTACCCTTTTTGCCGTCTTATTCAGTGTCACATACCTAAAATGGAGCCAGGTAGTAATTACCCATTTGAAAGAACGTTATGCAAATAAATAATTATATTACATTTGCCAACAATATATATAATATGGGACAAAAAATGAGACAAGATTTAAACATGTTTATATGATATATAGGCTCCACAAAAATGTAGGAAATTGTTGTTGAAAGTCTTCATGCCTTTCGAATATTGTCAGAGGTGTGGGAAGCCAGATCTTCTTCCAAGGAATGTTTGTAGCGATTTTGATATGCTCGCTTCACAACCAAGAGCTCTTCAGGAGACCTTATGTATGCAATTTCAACGATCACACGATAATCAAGAATTGTTTGCTTTATTGCTACATTTACTAGCACTACTTCTCAGCCAGCTGGATCCAATATCCATCGATACATCGCGTCAGACTCATTTAAAGGGGAAAAAAATTCAGATATCAATCTAGGAGTTGTTTGTAGTTTTGGGCGGATCCTAATTTCAAGCCATTTAATGTAATTAAGTAGTTCATTTGGACAATCTAGAAACAAGTTGCATTCAATTTGTAGAGAGATGCATTTTCAGATGACATATGTTTTACAAATATTATATAATTGTAACTTTTTGTTATATAAAATGCAACTTATTTTTATAAAGTTCCCAATCAAACAACTCATTTTAAATTGCCTCTGATTCATCCGTTATGGATCCCTTCTAAGTTCTAACTAATGAATGAACTGATTTGTTCTTAATCAATATATAACAAATTAGCAAATGCATTGGTCAAATAGTTAAATTGATCACCAATAATTGTCAACAAATAGTTTCATTTTGATAACTAGATCATATTAGGCTTTTAAAAGAATATAGAATTCGTAATAGATAAAAGGGAAAATTTGTTAAACTTCAATAGATTTCATAAAATTTATTTGCTTTATGTACTCAAAAAGTTTAAACTGTCTAATATGATGTGAAACATTTGCTCTATAAAGGGCGAGTCTCATGTAACACAACTTCAAGAATAAGTCACAGAAGTTCCATTTGCCCTTTTTAATTTAATTATTTTGTATTTTTTAATCTTATTTTCGAAATTTAATAAAATCCTTGTTATATCTTCGCGATAATTGCACACACAATGCTAAGTGCTATGAAGTATGAAAACTAGTATATATAGTAATGCCAAACTATTATCAATCTTGCACCAATTCCCCTAATAGTAAATCATGTGACTGAATAGTACACACATGTGAACACATAGTTATAAGCATGTGAATTAATAGCAATTAATTGCTCATTTATCCATTGAATTACCCGATTGATCAATATAACTTTCAGACATCAATTATCATCGAAATAAATGTCGATTTCCACTAACACTAATAATTCTCACACAATAGAACTATCAATTTCATCTTTAATTAATACGAACTTATTCATCATTAATATTATAATTCACAATATTTAACAACCAGGTCGTTCCCAGGAAAGAGGGGGCTTTCCGATAAGAATTTCTCCCTATTGGCGCGCAATTAGATTATCTAACCTCTCCTTGATTGAACTTTTAGACATTGTCAATATTGTAAATAATAATATGAATAACTTTGTCATCTCAATTATTGATTTAGTAATATAAAATATTATGCAGATGATACTGTGACAATAATTGAATCAATAATATGAGAGATATGATGCAGCAATTACTGTAGCAATAATTGAGTATTACTGAGTGACTTCTTACATAAACATCAATAATCAATATCAAGGCTACTATGCAAACCACGCCAGACATTATACTTTTACTATCGGGTAGTTCAACATGCTTTTAACGGTAACATTTTTTTCTATTATTTTTATAAAATGATAATTGTCATTTTTAACTACTTACAATACTTCAAGTTATGGGGTCCACCAATGATTGTGCCATCGTATGAATATTCCCCGACAAAAAGTATATTCCCCGACCAAACGAATATTTTATAACAACTTGCTTACTTTGCAAAAAAATTCAAATATCACTCTTAACTTTAACCTTTTATCAATTTAACCATTTATGAAATAAAATAATAAGTATAAGAAAATTGAATACTTTCATTTCATAAAATTCGGGGTCTTACAAGCAATATGAAGAGAGAGATCGCGGAGTTTATCTCGAAGTGTTTAACATGTCAACATGTAAAGGCAGAGCATCAAGTGCCAAAGGGTCCATTACAACCACTTGAGATTCCGAAATGGAAGTGGGAACACATTACCATGGATTTCGTTACGGGTCTTCCCAAGGTTTCTCAAGGCATAGATGCGATTTGGGTTATTGTTGATAGATTAACCAAGTCCGCTTCATTTCTTTCCTAAACATGAGACTTATACCCTTGAGGTCTTTTCTCGTATGTACATGAATGAGATTATGAGATTGCATGATATGCCAGTATCCATACTTTCGGATCGTGACCCAAGATTCACTTCACGATTTTGGGTTAGCTTGCAGAAAGCTATGGGCACGGATTTACGATTCAGTTCGGCATACCATCCTTAAACGAACGGGCAATCAGAAAGGACTATTCAAACACTTGAAGATCTATTAAGACTTTGTGTCCTAGATTTAAAAGGAAGTTGGGATATGTACTTGCCATTGGTGGAATTCTCTTACAACAAAGCTTATCGTGCAAGTATAGTAATGGCTCCATTTGAGGCATTGTATGGACGAAAGAGTCGTTCTCCAATATGTTGGGACGAGGTGGGTGAAGCAACGTTGTTGGGACCAGAATTGGTACGCATGACTACAGAAAAGATCCAAACAATTCAACAACGTATACAAACAGTACATGATCGACAAAAGAGTTATGTGAATCTTCATCGAAAGGACGTGGAATTCAATATTGGGGATCATGTACTGTTACGTATTGCTCCATGGAAGGGAGTTACAAGATTTGGGAAGAGAGGAAAGCTCAATTCACGATTTGTTGGTCCATTTGAGATTCTTGACCGAATAGGAAATGTGGCCTATAGACTCGCATTACCTCCAAGCATGTCTCGTGTTCATAATGTTTTTCACATATCTATGCTTCGTAAATATGTGAAAGACCCAAACCACATTATTTCATTAGAACCAGACGAGATAGCCGAAGATTTAACATACGAGGAGGTACCTGTTAAGATCTTGGATAGGAAAGAGCATGTCCTACGAACAAAGGTTATACCACAAGTTAAAATTTTGTGGAGGAACCATGTTATTGAAGAAAAGACCCAGAGTTGCAATCGAAATGAAAGTGAGGTACCTCACCTTTTCAAATACTAGGTATCGTCGCCAATTTCGAGGACTTAAATTTCATAAGGAGGGAGGTTGTAAGACCCCAACTTATTATAAATAAAATTAAATTTCATTTATTCATTATCTTGAAATAATAAGGAGTTAAATTGATATAATGCTTTGGTTATGGGTGAAATATGAAAATTTTACAAAATAAGCAAGTGGTTATAAAATAATCATTGTTGTTGGGGAATATTCGTTTGGTCGTGGAATATTCTTTTTGTAGGGAATATTCGTACGATGGAGCAGCCATTTGTGGGCCCCATAACGAATAACTGTCGGATGAAGAAAACGACAAGTTTGAGTTTTTATAAATAACAGCGTAATTGTTACCGTTAACACTGTTAGATTACCTGGTTGTTAAAGTATAGTAATGCGCGTGGTTGCACAGTAGCACACGATATTGCATAGTATTTTTGAATTATTGATTCTTACGTAAGAAGGCACTACTCAATAATTATTACAGTAATTACTATTCAATATTTTATTTTATTGATTCAATAATTGTCGCTATTGATATTTTATATTATTGTTGTTTCAATAATTGTCATGGCATAGTATTTCCCATTATTAGATCAATAATTCATATTATTTGAATAATATTATTAGATAGCATTATTGGTAATGTCTAGAAAGTTTCACAAGGAGAGGTTTGGTCACCTAATCATAGCGCCAAGAAGGAGAAATCCTTATCTAAAGCCCCTTTTCTTGGGAACGGCCTGATTGTCATTATTGTAATTCTGTAATATTATTTGTGAATAATTAATTATTGATATATATGATAAGAAAATATTTATTTTATGTGGATATAAATGATAAGGAAATATTTATTTATTTTATGTGGTTATAAATGAAGGAATTAAAGCTGAGGTGTTTTATCAGTATTTTGTCGGAATGGAGGTATTAAAAATCGTACGTATGTGGATTTTGGAAATTTTTTATTTGGAATTTGGAAAAACTTTCTTTTGCCAAGTTGTAGAGAATTCGATTTCCTATGGAATAGACATAAAATTCGTATTTTTTTGATAAAATGGCTATTTATTATGAATTATTGAAGTTTCGATTATTGCTTAAATGGTAAAACATTTTGAAATTTCTAGAATGGTGGGCCGCACTTTTGGTTGGTGAGAAACAAAATAAATTTTATTTCAAATGTCGTGGGCATGAATAAGTAATAAATTAAAGCCATCGTAGTGTAAGTTAAGTCTACTTGGCTTTCTAACATTTTCCTATAAATAGGTGCTTAGTTAGAATTGAAAATCACACCAGAATAAGTTTTCTCTCTCTATATATTGTCGAGTTTATTTTGTGAGTATTTAGATACTTTGAGAGTTGCTATTCAAAGGTAAGTTTCCTTCAACACTTTATCCGATATTCCTATCGTAAGTATTGTTCTTTTGAAGTAAGGGATGTTATTTTCTTCTTAAATGATATTATTTTCTTCAATATCATTATGTTTAATTATTGATATGAGTTTTATTGTGGAATTTCTACCTTTTTTGTGCTCTGGGTTACTATTCACGATACTAAGACTATTCACAAATACTAACACTATTCACCAAAAAATAAAATTTTCTCTTCTTTGTCCCAGATGTCTATTATGGTTACTATCTTTGATTTTATCCATGTTTTTGATCTTTATTCTTGAATTTTACTCCATTATGGTTTATTATGGAGTATTTTTAAACTTGAGTTATCTAGAGTACTTAATCTCTAATCTTTGTCCTTTAATCTCACTAGATTCGTTTCTCTAAAATGTTTTCATCATCCTCATCCTTAATGATGATACTTGATGAATATCTTTGGCCTTTAGTGCAAAGATGAATAATTACCTGATGAATATCTTTGGCCCGTAGTGCAAAGATGAACAGGTATTGAGATGAGCATGACCAACTGGTGATACAAATGAATATCTTTGGCCCGTAGAAAAAAAAATGAATATTTGATTCAAGATGTATATTAATTGATGTTATAGGGATAAAATATTGATGATAAACTTTTAAAGTCATAGATGATAGTAGATTTCATTATCTACTTAACTCTTCTAATGAATTGTTGTTTCCGCAGCTTGTTGATCTAAAACTTGTTGTCTATTATATTCTATCGATTTTTCCTGTTGAAGACTAAGGATAATTTTTGTATATTATCTTAGTCATAATATTCTTTACTAGGCTAGTTAAGCTCACCCTTTTCCTTTTTGTTTCATTTTTTTTCTTCTCGTAGTTTAGAATATAGTAGAGAACCAAATGGGTATAGAGTGATGGTCCTAGACATGTTGTTTTAGTACCCCTAACTATTTTTGTAAAATAGTGCATCAATAATTGTAATTAGGACTTTATCTCGGGTGTGGATATTATCTAGAAGACAATATTTGTATTTAAACTCACAAAGATGTGTTATCGTATTTTGCATTTACAATTGTAATAATAAAGTTGTAGTTATTTTTTCATTGCATGTATTTGGGCGACTCGAATGGGTGATGTATACCTATTTTGGGGCATCACAGCTTACCACCAAAGCTCAAGGACCCAAATTCATCTTCCTGCTTTGAATTTATAGTACTTATCTTCTAGAAAGACAAGGAAATCTAACTTATACTTAAGCGCCCATTTTAGCTACAAGAAGAACCTTGATTGATGTGCAAAAGGGAACTCACGATGAGGGTACAAGATAAAGAAATGACTTTCAACGTGTTCAAAGCAATGCGCTTTTTGAAAGATGTTGGAGAGTGTTTTAAAATCAATTGGGTTGAAGTCGCATTAAAGGAAATTTTTGAGTTTGAGGTGCATGGTGATCCGCTTGAGAGATAGCTTTAATCAACCCACATGTAGCTAATTTCCTATCTTCGCTAGAATACTTGAACCTCCCGAATGCATCAAAACCTTTATGCCATATGGAAATCGATTTCAAGAAATGGGTAGATCGAGAAATCAAATTCACGACATGTAAGACATCAATTGAGGAACCTCCAAAGATTAGAGTTAAAGCAACCACCGAGTCACCTCAAGTATGTTTATCCAAGGAATCGTCGACTCTACCAGTTATCATCTCAACTTTACTCATGGTAGACCAGGAGGAGAAATTATTGAGAGTGCTTCGAGTGTTTAAAACTATGATTGGGTGGAAAATAGCTGACATAAAGGGAATCAGTCCCTCATTTTGCATGCACAAATTTTTGTTGGAGGAAGAAGCTAAACATGTAGTGGAACAGCAGCGCAAATTGAATCTAATTATGAAGGAGGTGGTCAAAAAAGAAATCATTAAACGATTAGATGCTGGAATTATCAATCCTATATCGGACAGTTCATGGGTTAGTCCGGTGTAGTGTGTTCCCAAGAAAGGAGGGATGGCGGTCATGGCAAATAAGATTAACGAACTAATTCCAACAAGGACAATGACCGGATGGCGAGAAAGTGTGCATGGACTACGAAAATTAAACAAAGAAACTCATTAAAGACCACTTCTATGACACCCCGAACTGGGTCCTTCGACCTTTGGCCCCAGTCGTCACGATAAAATACAACATCCACCTTTAAACAACATACGATAACTAAAATGCGAGAATATAAAAACGACGCTGCTCATTCAAAAGGTGTTACTAGTTCCAAGATTCGATAACCTTAATACAATCTTATAAACATACCCTAAAATAATCATTAGGGTTCATATTACATAACAAAGAATTTTAAACTAGGTGTAAGGTAAAAGTCCGCTCCTCGCCACTATCCTACATTTTCCTTTACCGTTGTCCTTTCCCGAGGTCTTGGGCTTAATCGCAATTAAGTATAACAATTCCTATGAATGTATTCTACTGGGGATAAGTTCCTTGTTCGCTACTTCTACGCTCATAGGGTGTTCTAATCTCTCACGGGGTAAGTCTAACTGTTTAGTAAATTCTTTAGAAATAAAAGAGCAGGTAGCACCCGAATCAAATAACACGTATGCATCTATATCATTGATCGGAATGATACCTGATACCACATCCTTAAACTCCACCTCATCCCGTATGATCATGTTGAAGGTTCATGTCGCTGGTTTGTTGGTTTCGACTAGATGACCTCCAATGTTCAAATTTCATTGTTGGTGTTGTTATGTTATCGCTAATGATCGCCTTTCTCTTCTGGGCAATCCTTGATTTGATGGTATGTGGCTCCACATGAGAAACATCTTTCTTTCTTCGCTTATTAGGACATCGACGCATCCATGTGCCCCAGTTGTCCGCAATGATAACAAACACTCTTTCCTTTCATGCACTCCCCCGAGTGATTCATCTCATAGTTTTTGCACTTTATACTTTTCTTGGCCTCTCCCCCGGACTTATTACCTCCAGAGGATTGGCTCTCCGTCCATTTACGCTTGTGGGGTTGCCGCCTCGCCGCTTCCTTTTTTGTCCTTCTTCGAATTGGCCTTCTTTTCTTATTTGAATCGAAGCGATAGCTTCATTGCCTCCTTCGACAATGATAGCCCTTTCCAATAGATCAGAGTAAGTCTTAATCTTTAATACAGCCACTACTTTCTGCACCCATGGTTTCAGTCCTAATTCGAACCTCCTTACCTTAATTCCTAGCCTTCGTGTCAACCTGATGTGGAGCGAATCGGGCCAACTCGTTAAATTTTTCCGCGTACTCTGCGAGAGACATACTACCTTGCTTCAGTTCTAGAAACTTAACTTCCATATCCTGTTATGTATTCTCCGAGAAGTAATTCTCGAGGAATAGCTCTTTAAATTTGTCCCAAGGAATAACTCCTTCGTCTGCTCGTCCCTTATTGGCTTTCCACCAATAGTTAGCTTCTCCATTTCTTCTATCCATGTTTGGGCTTCAATTGGGTCCACGGTTCCCCGGAACTCCGGTGGTCCTACCAACTTAAAGTCCTTAAAGCTAGCCAAGTGATGTTCTAGTGGCCCTGCTGCTGGCGGGGGTCTATTTTGCATTGCCTCAGTTAACATATTAACAAAGTTCTACATTGGATTGACATTTCCCCCTCCACCATTATTAATGGATCGTTCCTCCCTCTGGTTTCGCGGTAGTCTCCTAGGTGGCATGATCTGAGGAAAGGAAGAAAACTATTAGGCTTTATGTGATATGATATCCATGTTAGCATCAAGAAGTTTAAGATGTCTATCAATCCTTTTTGATTTAAATAAACAACTTCAGTATTACAATAAAACTCGATGGATTTCTTTAACCCATCACTTATATACTCTACTTGAGTTTTCTACTAAGGTTATAACCTAGGTTTCGCATTCCTAACGTTTATAACCTACAGCTTTGTTACCAACATGTGACACTCCCGAATTTGGGTCCTCTGACCCTGGTCCGGTCATCACGATAAAATACAACATCCACCTCTAAACAACATACGATAACTAAAATGCGAAATATAATAAACGTACGTCATTCATTCAAAAGGTGTTACTAGTCCCAAGATTCGATAACCTTAATACAATCTTACAAACATACCCTAAAATAATCATTAGGGTTTATATTACAAAACAATAATTTTAAACTAGGCGTAAGGTAAAGTCTGCTCCTCACCACTATCCTACATCTTTCCTTTACCCTTGTCCTTTCCTGAGGTCTTGGGCTTAACTGCAATATAATTCATGATATAGGAAGAATGAGCAACAAGTTTGCTCAGCAAGTTTAAATACAACAATAAGGATATATCATGATGAATGGAAAATATCCGACAATGAATTCAATAATATGAATATCCAAGGACTCAACAATATGAATATTAAAAGCAAAGATAATAATTTCTTTTAGAATAACTGATAGTCAAGTAGACTTTGAACTATAAAACTCCAATGGAATCAATAGCTGATTGACCCTTTGGTTACTGACTACAGAATAAGTACTTGAGGGGATCAAACCACAGTACACCATGTATATGCATAACATTTAAATCTGCTCTTTGTATCTCATATTAGATACCTGGGGTACTCCCCTATCATAAAAGGGGTGTTCGTTCAGTCTAAGAATCCTTACCATCAGTTGGTTTGGATAGCTTTTATAAAACTTCATACACGTGTCTGACCGAACAAAGGTTCAGACACTATCTGACATAGTTCAAGAATCATAGAACTTTAAATGATGTACAAGTCCAAGACTGTACGAACTCAAGTGTACTAAGTACAAATATCAATAATATCGATGTGGAATAATTTTAAAGTAATTAAACCACTTAATATCATGCTTGGAAATAAAGTTCAAGCTTAAATGAATAACTTTCAATTCAACAATAACCTGTTCGATACAATATGAGAAGGATAGGAAACTTTACAAAAACAAGTGAAGTTTAGCAATTTGCACAATATTCAAAGTTTGTGTAAGTTAGGAAACTTACAACACAATAAAAATAGTGTTCGGATACTTGCTTAAGTAAATGAGTAAGAATTAAGGAACTTGCACAACCAAAAAGTGAAGTTCGGAGACTTGCTCAATATAAATTTGAGTAAGGATAGAGAACTTGCCTGTTTTCTAATCTACAATTTAATTCTAGCTTTAATTAACTTGCGTTGAAACAACCTAACGTTAACAAATCTGTGTTTTTAATTAGTATGTGTAAACTAATATGAGTCTATACTTATAAGAATCAAGTCATCACATGTTGCTTAACACATTACATAGCATATTGGTTATATATTAAAAGGTAAAGTAATCATATAATCATGCCTTGAACTTCAAATCAAAAATAAACTGCTCACGATCGCAGGATGGTGTGATTCATTACTGCCTAGGCTTAGGATTGGCAGCATCAAGGCTTTCTCGCCGCACTGTGGTTTAGCTTTATACTTCTTATTTTTATCCAACTCTAACATACAAATACACTTATACTTTAACATACATACATGCTAGAGGTTCTCACATAGCATGTGACCATTCTTGAAGTTCAAGGCCACAAGTGTTAACTTATAATTTATATGTCATTAAAACATAAAAGGTCATGTAATCATCATGCTTTTACAACTCTTGCCATATGTCTACATAGAGTTCATATAACTGTTAATACACATGTTTATAGTGTTCATATCATCAATTCATATTTAACATCGCTTAGCTCTTTAAAACATGTTTTAAACTCATGTTTTGTTTACTACTACTATATTCAACATATAAGACTCATGTTTACAGGTATAATGATCATAATCATGTCATCTTAAATCTTCAGAATCTAATTACTCATACTTAATACACTGTGTTTCAAAACATATTCAAGTTTTCCTTTGTATGATGTAATATGACATATATAAGACAACTTTAAAACTTTTATCATAAGTTACTAAGTCATGATAATCCTCTTTTCATGTATACATAAGTCCTAATACCATATGAGGAATAACATAGTATAACAGAATCTAGAAATCGATTCTTGGTACGGCAGACATTGCTACAGCACTTCTCGGTGCAAATGCTTATACTTGTTGTACTGAATGTAAATGCATTCTATTTTACAGAGCCTTATTCTACTATGATTCCTTTCAGTTTAAACATGTTCCAATCCATCATTTAAGAGTTCATACATGTAAACATATTTCATAAACACAACATGGCATGCTAATTCACTTTGATTGACAAAGAAATTCAAGTAATTTAAATAATTTGACAAAACCCAATTAAGAACAAAAGTTAAGATTTTTATACCTTTTAGAGTTTAGTAAACTTAGTTTCTTCCCTCTGAGATTGCTAGCCTCTTCTTTGGACAACACACTCAAATTCTCAGAGTTTCAACATAGTTTTAATAACATAAACTGAGAAATGAAGCTGCTACTTATAAAGTAATGGTGGACTGGGTATTAATTTACAATCCATGGTGTTGAAGGAAAACATAATGGTTTATCAAGAGTGGTTCACCTACCATTTCCCAGCCATCTCCATAGCCATTGGCTTGGTAATGATTACTTATGTTAGCCACTAATCTTCAAACTTGGAAGTTATGTAAATAAAGTGTAGGTTACTGTTCATGTACTATGAGGTCACTCAATTTGGGACAAGAGCAAAATCTTAGCATTTGGTTAATTAAGGCTTGGTTTGGTTACTATAATTCCCAAAATGTAATTTTAATGTACAATTGTTACCATATCATAACATTATTTAATATTATCTCATCCGGTTTACACACGTATTTCCTTTCCCAATTTCTGGAATACACAGATATTTAATCATTTCTGTATTAAAATCACTTATGATTTTATTATACCACTTGATACTTTATATCATTATAATGTATTCTTATCATACAATTTTATTCTTGTCATACCTTACATTAATATTCTATTTCATTTCTATAGTAAAACTAACTTTCCCAGATTAACCATTCGCAGCAATTGCCACTTTGGCCCCCCGATAAAGGCCAAAATGGTTTAGCTTCAAGCTAGTTCCAATTTCTATCACCACACAAGTTTTACATGATATAATTAGACTTTTATAGTTGTGATATACCCATAATTGGAATGAATCAATATGTTCAAATCCTACCACTATATTCAAATAAATTGAATATTTAATTATTAAAAATCGTATCAATTCTTTGATATTAAAATCTTAAGGTTAGTCCACTAATTTAAATAAACTATTAGTGACTCCCTTTATTCATTTCATAAATTCGCATAACCACATAAGGTTTAAATAAACTCACAAAACTAACTCATTAAAATTAAATAACATATTTATTTAATAAGGAGTTTAAATTCACGATCATTACAACTTTCGTTTACCATTTATCGATCAAATGCTTGACAAATTAGTTGCTAAATGGGTATTCCGGCTATAATCAAATTTTCATAGCACCGAAAGATCAAGGAAAAGACCACTTTCACATGCCCTTATGGAACGTTTCAGATTTTGAAGAATGTCGTTAGGGTTATGCAATGCACCAAAGAACATTCCAACGCTACATGATGGCTATATCTCCGACATGGTGGAGAAAAACGAGAGATATTCATGGACGGTTTTTGGTATTCACTGACAAGAGGGGATCATATTAGGCCATAGGGTTTCAAAGAGAAGGATTAGAAGTCGATCGAGTGAAGATTGAAATAATTGAGCATTTACCTCCCCAACAACTTCGTAAAAGGGATTCGAAGTTTCTTAGGCCATGCAGGGTTCTACCGATGCTTTATCAAGGACTTCTCCAAAATCACTAACCCATTGTGTGCCTTACTTGAGAAAGATATGCCATACAAATTTGATTCTAATTATCTCCGGGCATTCGAGTTGTTGAAACAGAAGCTGGTTACTGCACCTATCATCGTTGCACCACGCTATGGGAGCAGTTTTGGGCCAATGAAATGATAAGGTATTCCATGCAATTTACTATGCAAGAAAAACATTGAATGATTTACAAGTAAATTACGACAAATGTAAAAAGAACTTCTTGGTTGTAGTATTTGCATTTGGAAAGTTCCAAGCTTATTTAATCGGTACAAAGGTCGATTTATAGATCACTCGCCTATCTCATCTCTAAAAAGATGCCAAACCACGCCTAATTGATGGGTCCTACTCCTATAAGAATTTGATCTAGAGATTCGAGATAGAAAGGGACCGAAAACCAAATTGTCGATCACTTGTCACGATTGGAGAATGAGCAACAACTGAGAATCGAGAAGAATGCAATCAATTAATCTTTTCCCGATGAACAATTATTCTCAGTAACGGTAGAAAACCCCTTCTTACGCGGATCATGTGAATTATATCATAAGCGGAGTGGTACCCTATGGCCTTAGTTTTTAGCAAAAGAAGACATTTTTTTTAGGCTAAACACTATATGTGGGATGAACCTTTCTTATTCAAATGATGCTCGGATCAAATGATACGACGATACGTGGCTAAAATGGAAATCGAAAGAATTCTATAACATTTCCACTCGTCCTTGTACGGTTGACATTATGGCGGAGACAAGATAGCCGTAAAGGTACTCTAACCAGACTTTTCTGGCCAACGTTGTTCAAAGATTCGCATGCATTCGTCAAAAGATGCGACAGGTGCCAAAGAGTGGGGAATATAACAAGTCGCCATGAGATGTCACTGTATACAATGCTAGAAGTTGAATTATTTGATGTATGGGGTATCGACTTCATGAGGCCGTTTCTGTCGTCCTTCAATAACAAATATATTTTAGTGGTGGTGGATTACATTTCCAAGTGGGTTGAGGCAGTGTCGTTACCAACCAATGATGCCAAGGTGGTTCTAAACTTCCTATGGAAAAATATTTTTACACGATTGGGACTCCAAGAGCGATCATCAATGATGAAGTTACACACTTCTGCAATAAATCTTTTTGGCTCATTGGCTAAGTATGGAGTTAGACATAAAGTTTCCATGGCTTACCACCCTCAAACGAATGGGCAAGGTAAGTATCTAATCGGAAGTGAAGAAGATTCTAGAGAAAATTGTTAATCTAACACGTATGATGGGCGAGCAAACTAGATAAAGCATTATGGGCATATCAAGACAAAGATACAAAACCCCAATTCCAGATATCTCCCTATCGATCGGGTGTTCAGTAAAGCTTGTCACTTATCGGTCGAACTGGAGCACAAGGCGTATTAGGAGATTAAAAAGCTAAATCTGGATCTTGACGCCGCCGGTGAAAAAAGACTTCTTCAACTAATGAACTGGACTAATTCTGAATGTAAGCATATGAGAATGCCAAACTTTACAAAGAACAGACCAAAAGATGGCATGATAAACACATTGTCCAACGATCGTTTAAGGATGGTCAATCAGTTTTACTCTTTAATTCACGGCTTAAATTATTTTTGGGTAAGCTAAAGTCAAGGTTGTTCGACCATTCATAATCACCAAGGTCTTCCTGTGATGGAGCAATTAAAGTTCAGACCCCAATAGTCTTCAAACATTCAAAGTTAATGGATGTAAGTTAAAGCATTATTGGGGTGGAGGAATAGATCGACAAAACCTCTCAATTACTCTTCAGAGCAAGATCGAGGAACAAAGCGACAAAGTCAGTCGACGACATTAAACTGTGCTCTTTTGGGAGGTAACCCAATTTCTCATCCTTTTTCTTTTACCCTCTTTAGTAATTCTTATTTCATATTAAAGCCTAGGTAGTTATTTTTCAATGCATTGTAGGAGTAATGCATTAGTTGTTATCTTAATGTAGGTATCTAGGAGAAAACAAGAAAGCACAGACAAATCCTCAGATTGGCGCGGGGCGCACCAAGATCCAAAGCAAAAGGATACGGGATGCGCTACTCAAGGCCTCAGTCACTGTCTACATAGCGCGGGGAGCACCCATGTGTACATCCCAAGGGCGCGAGGCACGCCATTCGGCCAACCCAGATTTCAAACAAGGGGTTTTCGCCTTTCCTTGTCCATTCTCACCAAACTTCGTACTCTTCTTATAAGACCCAAAATTTTATGAATAAAGATTAATTTTTCTCAAAATATTTTTTTGAGTATTAAGGTGTGGATTTGATATAGTGTTATAGTTGTGGGTAATATTTACAAATTTTACAAAGTAAGCAAGTTATTATAAAATATTTGATTGGTCGGGGAATATTCATTTTAATAGGGAATATTCGTACGACGGCATAATCATTGGTGGACCCCATAATGGAAGTATTGTTGTAGTTAGAAAACGATAGAAATATCTTTTTATAAAAATAACGACGAAAGTTTTCACCGTTAAAGTATTGAAATACCCAGTGGTAAAAGTACAGTAATACGTGTGGTTGCATAGTAGCACATAGTATTGTATAGTATCTTTGATTATTGATGCTTACGTGAGAAGTCACTCAGTTATACTCAATTATTGCTACAGTAATTGTTGTATAGTATCTCACATTATTGATTCAATTATTGTCACAGTATCATCTACATAATATTTTATATTATTAAATTAATAATTGAGATGACAAAGGTATTCATATTATTATTTGTATTATTGATGATGTCTAGAAAGTTCGTCGAGGAAAGGGTTTGGTCACCTAATCATGCATACTAATAGGGAGAAATCATTATCTAAAGCCCCTCTTTCCGGAATGATCTCGTTGTTAAATATTATGAGTTATAATATTAATGATGAATAAGTTCGTGTTGATTAAAGATGAAAGTGTTGATAAAAAATATTTCCATTGTGTTGGGATTATTAGTGTTGGTGAAAATCGACATTATTTCTATAATAATTGATTTTTAGAGGTTAAATTGACCAATCGGGTAATTAATCGTAAAAATGAGCAATTAATTACTATTAGTTCACATTCATATGACTATTTGTTCACATGAATGTAACTATTGATTCACATGCATGTACTATTAGGGGAGGTGGTGCAAGTTTGATAATACTTGTAGGACTAAATTAAAAATGGAGGAAAAGATGAAGGTACTATACTACAATAATTGAGCCCCAAAATGTGCAATTATCGAAACTATGTTTTCCTATAAATAGAAGCTCATTCTTCTTTCATTCTCACCAATTCACTAAGACTCACAAGAGCAATTATAGAAAGAGAAGCTTATAGAGAGAAGAAGAAGAGTATTCTACTACTTCACTATTCCAAAGATTCAGCCTTCTACTAAGGTAAGGGTATTATTTATTTCATATTCGCCATTTATATTATTTTTTGTATTCGTAAGGAATTTTATTTTCGATTCAATACTGTGTATGAAATAATATTTTCTTCCATACTCTGTAGTATGTAAGTACTATTATTTCGTTTTGTATTTCTAATTCTACACTCAATTTGTTAAAATATTGCTTCTATATTCCGTGAAATTAGCAGAATATCCTTGAAATTTATGCTTCATCTAGTATCGTTTTACAAGGATATTTTCTGAACATTCTTGTTAAATTGTATGCTTTTCATGCTGGAGTACTATTCACGGGTACTATTTATATATACAGCACTATGCATATATACGGTATTATTCACAGAGTACTATTCATGGGCACTATTTATAAATATAGTACTATTCATAAAGTACTATTCACGAGGTAATATTTAAAAAGTACTATTCATAAAGTACTATTTACAAAGTACTATTCATGAAGTACTATTCATGGGGTACTATTCACTCGGGTACTATTCACTCAGAGTACTATTCATGATAAAAATTGATTTCTTTTCAGTCCAAATTATTTTTGAAACAATATTATTCTTGAATTTTACTCCACAAAGTAGTATCATGTTGACAATTTAAATATTCTTGAATTCTGAATAAATTAAATTATAAAATATTTAAAATTTATCCTTGCTTTCATTTAATTGAATTTTTATATCATTGTCATCATCCTCATGCTTATATTGTGATGAAAGTCATCTTTGGCCGTAGTGCATAGATGGACTGTTGATTGGTATGATTATGACCAGGGATTATTCTTGGTGATAATCATGATCTCGTAATGTTACAAATGATGTGGTAAAAGTCCTCATTGGCTCGTAGTGCATTGATGGACTGATGTTAGTATGACCATAACCATGCATTCTCTTCAGCCAAGGGTGCAAAGATGAATTGTTGTTTGGCATGATCATGACTATTGGTGAAAACATGAATATCCTTGGCCCATAGTGTATGGAGAATTCGTGGTTTTGATACTAATGAATATCTTTGGCCCGTAGTGCATGGATAATTCACTGATGTGGATTATTTATTAGGCTGAGTCTCAGTAATAAAATTGATGATAAACTTTTAAATCAAAGAAGATAGTAGATATCATGCTCTACTTCACTCTTCTAATTGATTACTTATTCCAATCGTAGTTGTTGATCTAAAACTTGTTGTCTATTTTATTTTATCGCTTGTTATATTGTCAAGGCTAACGATAATTTATTCTACATTATCTTAGTCATAATATTTCATCGGGCTAGTTGAGCTCACCTTTTCTTTCACTATTCTCTTCGTAAAATAAGAATATACCGGGACTAATCGATCTAATGGATCGACGGTCCAGATGGTTGTTTTAGTAATCCTCACTATTCTATGAAATAGTGTGATAATAATTGTAATGAGGACTCCATTTGAGTTTGGATATTGTCTAGAAGACAATATTTATGTCAAAACTCTCACCACGTTTTGTCGTATTCAGAAATGAAGTTTGTATTTAAGTTATGTACCATGTATTTGGCACCCAAGATGGGTGATGTATACCTATTTTGGGGGCGCCACAATGGTATCAAAGCTTAGGATATGATCCTTGGCCGAGATGTGAGACTAGAACTAGGAGGGGAGAGCGGGTAATTCCTTCATTTGGTATGACATAGCTAAGTTTATTTGTTATTTAATTAGTTGGTCAAAATATAGGGATAATATATGGCATGTCAATTAACCTTTTTTTTTGTGTTAGTGTTTGAGAATGGCATCTAAAATTATTGAGATAAGCAATGGAGCACATGAGACCGTTGAGTCACAACCGATCAATAATCAGGATAATGTGCATCAGGAAGGCAATAATCCTCTTGTAAACAACAACACCAACCAAATGATGAATGATGGTATGTTTAGGAATTTTTTTGAATTTATACAAAGCCAAACAAGAAAGACTCCTGTTCATAATGCAGATGGAAACACTGATAACTCACGGCTAGTCACCGTTTAACAGTTCAAGGAGCTGGGACCAACGGAGTTTTTGGGAAAGCCAGAACCACTTAAGGCAAAGACGTGGATAAAGCAGATCACCAAGATATTTGATGTCTTGGAATACTCAGAGGAGCAAAAAGTTCCCTTCGCCACCTTTATTTTGCGTAAAGAGGCAGATCATTGGTGGGAATCTATAACACGTACTTAACCTGCCGCACTGAAGATGTCTTGGGAGAAGTTCTAAGAACTGTTCAATGACAAGTACTTTCCCATTCTTTTATTTCTCCTACTTGCGCTCAATGTTTAAATTTAACTCCGGAGAAATTAGACTTTGACTTATCTGTTGAAACTCCGTTGGGAGAAGCCTTCATTACATCCACTATTTATAAGTCTTGTTTCATTCAAATCCAGAACCAGACGTTACATGTCCATCTTATCTCTTTGAAAATATTTCAGATTTGATGTGATTTTAGGGATTGATTGGTTAACTACCCATCATCCTAAAATCGATTATTTTCATAAGGTTGTTAGCTTTCATATTCCTAACCAACCTATTATGTAAATTCAAGCAACCAAACCACTAAAGTCAATCACTTTCATATCAAGCCATAAAGCTATTCATTTATTGAAAAACAGATGTCAAGCTTTCTTAGCCCATGTCACATATTTTAACAAAAATACGTCATAGTTGAATGATATTTCTATTGTTAATAAATTTCCTGACGTATTCCCTGAAGAATTTCCTAGCCTACCCCCAGAGCGTGAAATCGAAATTTGTATCGACCTTGAATTTTAAGACAAAAACCCATTTCTAAAGCCCCATATCGAATGGCTCTATTGAACTTTAGGAGTTAAAACCCAACTACAGAATTATTAGACATCGGTTTCATTCGGCCCTAAGACGTCTCCTTGGGGTGCTCATGTTCTATTTGTGAAGAAGAAAGATGGAATTATGCGACTTTTTTATTAACTATCGAGTTGAATCATGTCACCATCAAAATAGGTAATTGTTGCCTCAAATTGATGACCCTTTTAACCGGGCTTTCAAGGCGCCAAATACTTTTCAAAGATAGATCTTCATTCCGGATATCATTAGTTAAAGATTAAACCGATGACATTCCAAAGACTACTTTCGTAACTCCCGAAGACGAGCATTACGTAATTCCTAGTCATATCTTTGGATTAACTAATGCCTGTTGCTTTTCATGGATATGATGAATCGAGTATTTAAGGAATATTTGGATCATTTTGTGGTCGCTTTTTATTGATGACATCCTCATATACTCCAAAAGTCGTGAAGATCATGAGCAACACTTGAGGTCGATACTCCAAAAGCTTCATGAAAACAAGTCAGATGCCAAGTTGAAGAAATGCGAAGTTCTCGGCTGAGGAAGTAACATTCCTTGGGAACGTGATATCAAATCACGGAATATCTACGCCAAGATCAAAGAAACGTTGTTAAGGAAGGAGAACGACCACCGATTATGTGCTTCAAAAGCGGAGGGAAGGGACACATCAGTCCAAAGCGTGTTACAATTATGGAAAAGAAGGTCACCTAGCTCAATTTTTTCGTGCAGAGAAGCCAAGTCCAGTTGGGATGGTGACACCAAATGTCGTCCAAGAGAAGTCAAAGTCGGTAGTTCAAAGGAGAGCGTTTGTCCCGACTCTCCCAAAAATGAGGAACCCAAACGAAGTCATCACGGGTAAGCTTAATCGATATTCTATAAGTATATAATTTATTTGATACCGGTTCTACCCATTCTTTTATTTCTCCTACTTATGGGCCAATGTTTAAATTTAACTCAAGAAATTAGACTTTGACTTATCTCATTGAAACTCCGTTGGGAGAAGCCTTCATTACATCCACTATTTATAATTCTTGTTTGATTCAAATCCAGAATCGCACATTACATGTCCATCTTATCTCTTTGAAAATATTTGCATTTGATGTGATTTTAGGGATTGATTAGTTAACTACCCATCATGCTAAAATCGATTATTTTCGTAAGGTTGTTAGCTTTCATATTCCTAACCAACCTATTATGCAAATTTAAGCAACCAAACCACTAAAGTCAATCACTGTCATATCAAGCCATAAAGCTATTCGTTTATTGAAAAATAGATGTCAAGCTTTCTTAGCCCATGTCACATATTTTAACAAAAATACGTCAGATTTGAATGATATTTCTATTGTTAATAAATTTCCTGACATATTCCCTGAAGAATTTCTTGGCCTACCCCTAGAGCGTGAAATTAAAATTTGTATCGACCTTGACCCGGTACAAAACCCATTTATAAAGCCCCATATCGAATGGCTCCTATTGAACTTCAGGAGTTAAAAACCCAACTACAATAATTATTAGACATCGATTTCATTTGTCCTAGTATCGCCCTCATTGGGGTGCTCACGTTCTATTTGTGAAGAAGAAAGATGGAATTATGCGACTTTTTATTAACTATCGAGTGAATCATGTCACTATCAAAAATAGGTACCCGTTGCCTCATATTGATGACCCTTTTAACCAGTTTCAAGGCGCCAAATACTTTTCAAAGATAGATCTTCATTCCAGATATCATTAGTTAAAGATTAAAACCGATAACATTCCAAAGATCGCCGTAACTCGATACGAGCATTATTACTAATTCCTAGTCATATCTTTTGGATTAACTAATTCTCCTGTTTCCTTCATGGATATGATGAACTAAGTATTTAAGGAATATTTGGATCATTTTGTGGTCGCCTTTATTGATGACATCCTCATATACTCCAAAAGTCGTGAAGATCATGAGCAACACTTGAGGTCGAGCACTCCAAAAGCTTCATGAAAACAAGTTATATGCCAAGTTGAAGAAATGCGAAGTTTCGCTTGAGGAAGTAATATTCTTAGGAACGTGATATCAAATCACGGAATATCTGCTGACCGAAAAAATTGAAGCAATTCAAAGTTGGGAGAAACCTAAGTCAAGTGATCAAGCACGTAGCTTTTTGGGCTTAGCCGGTTATTATCGGAGATTCGTGGAAGGATTTTCTAGAATCACTACTCCATTAACACAACTGTCTTGAAAAGATACAAAATTCAGTTAGAGCGAGGAATGTGAGAAGAGTTTTCAAGAACTTAAGAGGAGGCTCATTTCAAAGACATATTCGAGAATACCATCCGTTCGAGAGGATTTGTCATCTACAAACGATGCTTCGCATAAGAGGGTTAGGATGTGTTCTCATGCAACATGGGAAAGTCATAGCCTATTCTTCACGACAACTTAAAGAATAAGAGAGGAATTATCCTACTCATGATCTAGAGTTGGCAGCTGTCATTTTCGCACTTAAAATCTGGAGGCATTACTTGTATGGGGAGAAAGTGGAGATCTATACGGATCATAAAAGCCTCAAATATTTCTTCGCCCAAAAGGAGCTCAACATGCAGCAACGACGTTAGCTTGAGCTGTTGAAAGATTATGATCAGACCATTCAATACCATCTTGGAAAAGAGAACGTAGTAACTGACGCATTGAGTAGAAGATCATATGCAGGTAAGAGTGCGATATTGTCAAAGGATGGAGATAGAGTTAAAGAGTCCAAGAACCTATGTAAAGATAGTGAATATACGATTAGAATCGACTTTAATCAATAAAGTTAAAACCGCCAAGCTACGTAGACTTGAGTGATGAATGAAGAAGAAGGTGCAAAGGCGTTATTCTAGAAGCAAGAATCGATTTAAGAGAGGAAATCTCGACCCTCGATTTTATTGGTCTATTTGAAATCCTCGATCGAGTAAGAATCGTGGCCTATAGACTCGCTTCTTTACCGCTAAGTATGTCGTAGTGTTCATAACGCTTTTTAACGTATTAACGTTACGTAAATATGTGGACAACCCAACCACATTATTGAATTAGAACTAGACGAGATAGCATTAGATTTAACATATAAGGAGGTACATGTTAAAATCTTGGATAAGAAAGATCATATTCTCGCTTTCAAAGGTTATACCTCAAGAGTTAGAATCGACGAGGTATCTTCACCTCTTCGATATACCTGTGCACGACGTCAATTTTGAGAACTAAATTTCATAAGAATGGGAGGTTGTAAGACCCCAAATTTTATGAATAAAGATTAATTTTTCTTAAAATATTTTTTGAATATTAAGGTGTGGGTTTGATATAATGTTATAGTTGTGGGTAATATTTATAAATTTTGCAAAGTAATCAAGTTGTTATAAAATATTCGATTGGTCGGGAATATTCGTTTTTTAACAGGAATATTCATACGATGGCACAATCATTGGTGGACCCCACAATGGAAGTATTGTCATAGTTAGAAAATGACAGAAATATTTTTTTATAAAAATAACGGTGAAAGTTTTTACCGTTAAATTGTTGAAATACCCGGTGGTAAAAGTACAGTAATACGTGTGGTTGCATAGTAGTATTACCAGATAGTACAAAGATCTTTGATTATTGATGCTTACGTGAGAAGTCACTCAGTTATACTCAATTATTGCTACAGTAATTGATGCATAGTATCTCACATTATTGATTCAATTATTGTCACAGTATCATCTACATAATATTTTATATTATTAAATCAATAATTGAGACGACAAATTTATTCATATTATTATTTGCATTATTGATTTATGTCTAGAAATTTCGTCGAGGAAAGGGGTTTGGTCACCTAATTGCGCTAATCAGGAGAAATCATTATCTAAAGCCCCCCTTCCGGGAATGATCTCGTTGTTAAATATTATGAGTTATAATATTAATGATGAATAAGTTCATGTTGATTAAAGATGAAAGTGTTGATAAAAATATTTCCATTGTGTTAGGATTATTAGTGTTGGTGGAAATCGACATTTATTTCGATGATAATTGATTTTTGGAGGTTAAAATGACCAATCGGGTAATTAATTGGATAAATGAGCAATTAATTGCTATTAGTTCATATGCATATGACTATTTGTTCACATTAATGGAACTATTGATTCTCCTGCATGTACTATTAGGGGAGGTGGTGCAAGTTTGATAATACTTGTAGGACTAAATTAAAAATGGAGGAAAAGATGACGGTAATAATTCGAGTCCCAAAATGTGCAATTATCAAAACTATGTTTTCCTATAAATAGAAGCTCATTCTTCTTTCATTCTCACCAATTCACTAAGACTCACAAGAGCAATTATAGAGAGAGAAGCTATAGAGAGAAGAAGAAGAGTATTCTGCTACTTCTCTATTCCAGTATCCAGCCTTCTACTAAGGTAAGGGGTATTATTTATTTCATATTCACTTTTATTTATATTATTTTTCTTATTCATAAGAAATTTTATTTTCATTCAATACTAAGTATAAAATAATATTTTTTTCTTCAATACTGTAGTATGAAAGTAATATTATTTTGTTTCGTATTCCTAATTCTACACTCATTTTGTTAAAGTATTACTTCTATACTACGTGAAATTAGTAGAATATCCTTAAAATTTGCGCTTCATCTAGTATCATTTTACAAGGATATTTTCTGAGCATTCTTGTTAAATTGTAAGCTTTTCATGCAGGAGTACTATTCACGGGTACTATTCATTTTATATTACACTATTCATATATACGGTACTATTCACAGAGTACTATTCATGGGCACTATTCATAAATAATATACTATTCATAAATACGGTACTATTCACAAAGTACTATTCATGGGGTAATATTCAAAAAGTACTATTCACAAAAGTACAATTTACAAAGTACTATTCAGGGGTACTATTCACCCAAAGTACTATTCATGATAAAATTGATTTCTTTTCATTCAAATTATTTTTGATACAACATTATTCTTGAATTTTACTCCATTAAAGAAGTATCATGTTGACAATTTAGATATTCTTGAATTCTGGATAAATTAAATTATAAAATATTTAAAATTTATCCTTGCTTTCATTTAATTGAATTCTTATATCATTGTCATCATCATCATACTTATATTTTGATAAAAGTCATCTTTGGCAGTAGTGAATAGATGGACTGTTCATTGGTATGATTATAACCAAGGATTACTCGGTATAATCATGACCCGTAATGTTACAAATGATGTGGTAAAAGTCCTCATTGGCTCGTAGTGCATTGATGGAGAGATGTTGGTATGATCATAACCATGCGTTCTCTTCGGCCAAGGGTGCAAAGATGAATTGTTGTTTGGCATGATCATGACCATTGGTGAAAACACAAATTTCCTTGGGCCGTAGTGCATAGATAATTCGTGGTTTTGATACTAATGAATATCCTTAGCCCGTAGTGCATGGATAATTCACTGATGAGGATTATTTATTAAGCTGAGTCTCAGTAATAAAATTGATGATAACTTTTAAATCATAGAAGATAGTAGATATCATGCTCTACTTCACTCTTCTAATGGATTACTTATTCCGCTGTAGTTGTTGATCTAAAACTTGTTGTCTATTGTATTTTATCAGTTGTTATATTGTTGAAGGCTAACGATAATTTATTTTGCATTATCTTAGTCATAATATTTCTTACTGGGCTAGTTGAGCTCACCCTTTTCTTTCACTGTTCTCTTTAGGAAATGAGAATATACCGGGACTAGTCACGAATGGATTGACGGTCCAGATGGTTGTTTTAGTAATCCTCACTATTCTGTGAAATAGTCTGATAATAATTGTAATGAGGACTCCATTTGAGTTTGGATATTGTCTAGAAGACAATATTCATGTTAAACCTCTCAGCTACTTTTTGTTGTATTGTATAAATGAAGTTTGTATTTAAGTTCTGTACCATGAACCTAACCATCCTCTTATTTCCATAAACATCTCCTCTCATTCCACCATAAAACTCACATCCACAAATTATCTCTCATGGAAATTACAATTTCAAGCAACCTTGATCGGCTACAATCTTGAAGGTTATATTGATGGTTCAATTAGTGCACCTTCTCCCACCATTATCACTGATGGCAAGAAGTCACCAAATCCAGTCTTCCAAACATGGCATCGACAGGATAAATTAATCTTCATTGCCATGGTCGGATCCTTATCGGCTACAATTGTTCCACTCCTAAACCGTACTACCACCTCTCGTGATGCCTGGATAATTCTTGAAAGTACCTATGCAAAGCCCACTCGTGGTCATATCAAGCAAATTAAGGAACAATTAAAGCATCCAATCAAAGGCTCGTGTTCTATTAGCGAATATATGTAATATATTCGGAGCCGTGCGGATGAACTTGTAATTCTGGGCAAGCCATATGATGAAGAGGATTTGATTGAAAAGGTACTTGAAGGTCTAGATGAGGAATACAAATCTATCGTTGATGTCGTCAATGTTCAAGATAGGACCATCTCATTTGATGAGCTTCATGAGAAACTCTTGAACAAGGAAACTCTGTTGCGTCAATCTCAATCATCACAACCAGCCTCTCTTCCAGCAACAGCAAATCCAACAACTATTTGCCCTCGAAACAAACCATGGCGTCCTCACTTCAACCCCTCACCTCAACCATCTCAAAACCAATGGTCATCATTTACTAATTCTCGAGCTGACAGACCTCCACCTCGTCCTTACCTTGGCACATGTCAAGCATGTAATACTCAAGGGCACACAGCCAAACGATGCCCACAATTTCAATTAATTTCCACTCCATCTAATTCACGTTATTCACCAACAATCCCACAGTCATCTGGGTTCGACCAACAAAACCAAGATCATCATCTCCATGGCAACCCCAAGTCAACTATGCAACACCTGACACATCCAACACTCCATCATGGCTTCTGGACAGTGGTGGCTCTCACCATGTCACCACTGACCTGAATAATCTCTCTCTTCATGCACCATATGATGCCCATGATGATGTCATGATTGGCGACGGCACGGGCCTTCAAATTACCCACACTGGTTCTATCTCCCTCTCTTCCTCCACACACAATTTTCAATTACATAATGTTCTATGCGTTCCTACTATGAAAAAGAATCTTATTTCCATTTCTCAAATGTTCCTCACTAATAATGTTTCAATTAAATTTTTACCTTCTGGTTTTCTGGTGAAGGACCTCAGCACAAGAGCAGTACTTTTGAAGGGACCAACTAAGGATGGGGTGTATGAGTGGCCCATTCCTTCCCCAAACAAATCACCTCTAGTTTTCTTCTCCAGTGTCAAAACAACAACTGCTGAGTGGCACAATCATCTAGGTCATCATGCCTCTCCCATTTCCAAACATGTCATCTCAAAATTTCAATTACTAGTTTCTGTCTCCACAACAAATAGTCATTGTAATGCTTGCAGTTGTAATAAAAGTCATAAGCTTCCATTTTCTACTTCTTCTATTGTCCTACCAAACCTCTTGAAATAATTTTCTCTGATGTTTGGACCTCTCCTATGCATTCATATGATGACTTCAAATATTATGTAATTTTTATTGATCACTTCACCAAATATGTATGGTATTATCCTCTTAAACGCAAATCTCATGTTCATGAAGTCTTCATACGTTTTAAAAGTAACATCGAAAATTATTTCAATCACAAAATTAAAACATTATACTCAAATAATGGTGGTGAATATCAAGAACTTGCTTCAACTTTGGCTACTACTGGCATCACTCACTTAACCACTCCACCACATACACCTGAACATAATGGATATTCTGAAAGACGACATCGCCACATTGTAGAAGCTGGTCTCTCTTTACTCACACATGCCTCCATTCCACTAATCTCATCGGCATCATGCATTTGCCATAGTAGTGTACCTCATAAATCGCCTTCCTACACCCACACTCAACATGTGCTCACCATTTGAAAAAATCTTTAGCACCACACCCAACTACTCTAAACTCAAAACTTTTGGTTGTCTTTGTTATCCATGGCTTCGACAATACAACAATCACAAACTTGAATCACGATCCATTCATTATGTCTTCCTCGGCTACTCCTCCACTCAAAGGGCATATTTGTGTCTTGATACCAACACATCTCGCATTTATATTTCTCTTCAAGTCAAATTCGTCGAATCAGTCTTCCCCTTCAACTCCACTCACTCTCATCTCTATCATCCCGAGTCAACTACCATTTCTCAGTGGTTACCACCTGCATACATAATACACAATCTCCCGTAGCACTCAAAACCTCATTCGTGCACGGTCCCTCCAATGCTGCTCATGTACGCTTGTCAACGACACCAGTATATCCCACCACTGTTGATCACTTTTCGGTTCCTACCATCCGAACCTCATCTGATCACTTCCGCTCTCAACAAACCACCATCCGACCCCATCCATTCCCATCCGAACCCCATCCGACCCCATCCGATCTCATTCGACCACCATCCGACCCCACCGGATCACCTTTCGATCGATCATTTACCACCACATGTTCATCATCTGATCCCACACACCTGACATCTTCTTCTTCATCTCTTCCCCATCCCGAACCAACCAAAATGTCATCATCCACTGGCTCCAATGACCTAGAGCCACTTAACATCCATTCTATGACCACACGAGCATCATATCCACAAACCTATCCAAAAGCTCAATCTTAATGCTCAACTCCTCCCCTCTATTGACCTTGAACCCACAATCATGAAACAGACTCTAAAAGACATCACACAGCGTCGTGCAATGTCTGATGAGTATGATGCTCTTGTTCAGAATGGGACATTGGGAGCTTGTTCCACCCAATCAAGCTCGCAATATTGTTGGATGTAAGTGGATTTTTCGTACTAATTGTTTACCAGATGGTTCTGTTGACAGGTATAAAGCACGTTTAGTAGCCAAGGGTTTTCATCAACGTCCAGGCATTGATTATCATGACACTTTCAGCCCCGTTATAAAACCAACAACAATCCGCCTAGTTCTCACGATTGCACTTAGTCGTGGATGGTCGCTACATCAACTTTACATCAATAATGCTTTCTTACAAGGTCATCTCACCGAAGATGTCTTTATGATACAACCCCCAGGCTTTATTGATAGAGAATTTCCCGATCATGTGTGCAAATTGCGAAAAGCTATCTATAGTTTGAAACAAGCTCCGCGGGCATGGTACCATGAGTTACGAAGATTTCTTCTAGCTGAAGGCTTCACCAATTCCCATGCGGACACTTCTCTATTCGTCTTCAACAATACACAAATCAAGATCTACTTGCTAGTATATGTTGATGACATCATCATCACCGGGAACAACACATCCATAGTGCACCGATTTTGTTACTCAACTTGCAGCACCCTTCTCTCTAAAGGATCTCGGCAGTCTCTCATATTTTCTGGGTATTAAAGTCCTTCCACATCCACATGGTCTCCTTCTCTCACAACGTCGCTACATTCATGATCTTCTCACACGAACTCACATGATCGATGCCAAGCTAGCCCTTACATCTTTAGCAACCGATCAGACTCTCAGTCTTCACAATGGCACCACCTTGACCGATGCTTCCAAATACAGAACTATAGTTGGCAGTCTTCAATACTTAACTCTCACCAGGTCTGACATTGCATTTGCTATAAATAAGCTCTCTCAATTCATGCATCATCCTACCATAGATCATTGGAATGCAACCAAACGACTATTACGATATCTTTGTGGCACATCTAATTATGGAATTGTACTTCATCGCAACCCAAACTTCTCTCTTCATGCCTTCTCAAATGCTGATTGGGCTGGTAACAAAGATGATTTCACATCCACTAGTGCTTACATTGATTATCTTGGTAGTAGTCCCATTTCTTGGAGCTCGAAGAAACAACGTACGGTTGCCCGATCGTCAACTGAAGCTGAGTATCGTGTCATTTCAGCAACTGCTGCTAAATTAACCTGGGTTTGTTCCCTCCTTACCGAACTAGGAATTCGAACTTCGACAGCTCCAGTCATCTATTGTGACAATATTGGCACCACTTATCTATGTTCCAACCCATCTTTAACTCTCGGATGAAGCATGTAGCTATTAACTTTCATTTCATCCGCGAACAAGGCCAAAGGGGCATCCTTCGTGTCGCCCATGTCTCTTCTGCAGATCAGCTGGCTGATGCACTCACAAAGCCACTCCCGCGCACTCAATTTCTTAATCTCAAGGATAAGATTGGAATCTCCACTAGGAGCTCCAACTTGAGGGGGCATATAGAAGGAAACAACAGCTAATCCGTGTACATAATATCATTGAACCAATTGCTTAATTATAGGAATCAGAATATCATGTACATAGCTGATAATCAGCTATTGATTATAGGAATTAGATGTAAATACTTAATTCTAGGAAACTGGCTTCCTGGATTATCTCCACAACAATTATATATATTGACCTCTTGGAAGTAATACAATTATCATTTGCATCTATAATCATTATATTTTATTCTTGAAGAATTTGTTCAATTTTCTGGAGGGCATTGCAATCTCTTCTTCTGTTACTGACTCACCATCAGAGTTAGAGTCTTCACTTGAACTACTTTTTGCTTTAAATGCAATTGTCTTCTTCTTCATGTCATCAACGTCTCTTTATGTCAGGATTAGATCATGCGTCTACAATCAGCCAAATACTTCAGCTAGAGTGATTTTTGACAGATCTTTAATTAGCTTCCTCTATTGTTGTGACTTTTGGCTCTCACTTCTTTGGTAATGATCGTAGTAGCTTCTAAATATTCTCCTTATCGGTGTATCTCTTTCTAAGTCAACCATGCTTGTTTATGATTGTTACAAGCCTATCATAAGTCTCAGAAATACTTTCATTTGATAGCATCTTGAATGACTCGTATTCCCGAGTCAGTTTGGAAATTTTATTTTTCTTGGCTTGACTTGAACCTTCATATGTCGTTGTTAGAGAAGTCCAGATTTCCTTAGAAATACTGCATGATGATATCTTCACGAACTCGTTTCCACTTAGAGCACACATCAACACATTGTAGGGATGATATTCCAAGTGACTTTTCTAGCTTCTTCTCGCAATCCATTCGCCTCCTCGTGCTTTGGTGTGATGCCCCAAATTCGAACCTATATAACCTAATTTGAGTCACCAAACTATAAAATAACATACATAAATTTTCCTAATTATAATTATTACAATGCCGTGAATAATACGGCAACACATACACTAAGTCCTCACTATAATTATATGTATACTATTTTACAACTTAGTGAGAACTACTACAATTACTAATTGCAACGTCAATCCATTCCCATTCTCTCCTCACTAGCCCCAACTACATTCTCATTTACTTAAAAGAATTAAGAAAAACAAAAGGTTGAGCTCAAATAACCCCCCAGTAAGGAATATCATGTATATGATAACAAACCGATAAAGTTATTTTCAATGTCCAATAGTGATATATCAGAGATTTAAAAAAATAATAAACAATACAAGTTTTTAACAAATAACTCATAGCAGATTAATAGTCAATACACAAAAAACAATGAGTGCAAGTCTTTTATTTTTCAAGCTTCATTTATAAAAGACTAAATTATAAAATTGTTCAAGGTGTTTGTGCCCATTTGATATTTTTGTTCTTGAGATTGGTAAATAGAGAACCCTTCCTTTAAGGTACAATTTTAGTGTGAAATTATACCATTCAAGGTTTAATTATTAATGCAAAACTGACCCATAATGTATAGTTTTGAACTACTATATAATTATACTTTGAGGTAAAGTTCTGGCTAATATCTCAACTCATGGACGAAAACGTAACAAGTGGATAAACTAAAGGGAGACATTTGCATTTTAGTCTTTATAATTAAACCCAAACAAACAAATTCAAATTAAACTCCATAAATTTTCCATATAACGGAAAATTCAGTTATCGAAACAAGTTTAAAACAAGACAAAATAGATAAAGTTTTCCCAGCACCATAGGCCAACCAAATTCATAACATAAAATATAAAGGGGAAATGCTTATAGAGAATAATTGTTAGTACTAATCTTCCTTCCCTAGCAAAGTCAGGAGGAAGGCCTTGTAATCCCCTGAAGTCTCCTTGGAAATGGCATGATCAAGAGATACAATATTCCTCTTGTGGTAAAGCTCTTTTATCTCCTTCAAGTCCTCCTCAGCTCTCGTAACAATCACCCGAGTCAATGCATCTTCATCGGTCCTTGGCTTATTAATAGTCGTGCGCGGTATCTGAGATACACAAATAATTCAAAATAGTCTATTGGAGATCAAGGTTATCAGGGAACTCTTATTACCCTACGTTAGAAATTTTTACCTTTTCATAATACTTTTCGAATTCACCTAGGCATCGAATAGCTATACGTAATCTTCGATAGGTACTCATTATCCGGTTCATCCACCAATCTTTGAAAAAGAAAATGAAATAATCTTTAGTAGTTATTATAAACGAAACTTGATTATTGCTTATGTTCTTATAATTTTGAGCCCACTAGCTTGCAACTTTATTGCCTAGTTAAAAGGGTCGCTTCAAATTTTCCCTCAGAGAGGCTAAACTAGAGATTGACATTTCTTTTTCATTTTATTAATTTGTATTTCGAAAAGTAGTTCATGATCATATCTTAAAAGATAGTAAAATATTTTCGACCCTAAAGAGACATTTCCAAACAGCATTTTGTTTCACAAGCACATAAAAGTGTGAAAAATAAAAATTCATTCATCAAATTTATGTGGTAAAAAGAGAGAGATATGTGTGTGTGTGTGTGTGTTATGAAGGAATAGGAAATTTTAGCTTTTACCTTAGTGATTGAAGTGCCATGATCATCGTTATAGTGGTTCAGAGTTGCCATTAGTTGTGCCCTGCTCCTTGTAGCAACAATTCTAATGATCTCTTCATGATTTAGCACATTTTCTCTGATTGCTTTGCTAAGAATATCAGCCTCTGAATTTGCCAATCTTGCATTAATTTCATCACCATTGTACCTATGTATGCCCACAAGTAAAACCAAAAGCTTTAACACAATTCACAAGCACAACAAAAATAAAAAGTTTGTTACCCTTTTTGCCGTCTTATTCAGTGTCACATACCTAAAATGGAGCCAGGTAGTAATTACCCATTTGAAAGAACGTTATGCAAATAAATAATTATATTACATTTGCCAACAATATATATAATATGGGACAAAAAATGAGACAAGATTTAAACATGTTTATATGATATATAGGCTCCACAAAAATGTAGGAAATTGTTGTTGAAAGTCTTCATGCCTTTCGAATATTGCCAGAGGTGTGGGAAGCCAGATCTTCTTCCAAGGAATGTTTGTAGCGATTTTGATATGCTCGCTTCACAACCAAGAGCTCTTCAGGAGACCTTATGTATGCAATTTCAACGATCACACGATAATCAAGAATTGTTTTCTTTATTGCTACATTTACTAGCACTACTTCTCAGTCAGCTGGATCCAATATCCATCGATACACTGCTTTCTGTACTCATTTAAAGGGGAAAAAAATTCAGCATATCAATCTAGGAGTTGTTTGTAGTTTTGGGCGGATCCTAATTTCAAGCCATTTAATGTAATTAAGTAGTTCATTTGGACAATCTAGAAACAAGTTGCATTCAATTTGTAGAGAGATGCATTTTCAGATGACATATGTTTTACAAATATTATATAATTGTAACTTTTTGTTATATAAAATGCAACTTATTTTTATAAAGTTCCCAATCAAACAACTCATTTTCAATTGTCTCTGATTCATCCGTTATGGATCCCTTCTAAGTTCTAACTAATGAATGAACTGATTTGTTCTTAATCAATATATAACAAATTAGCAATGCATTGGTCAAATAGTTAAATTGATCACTAACAGTGTCAACAAATAGTTTCATTTTCGATAACTAGATCATATTAGGCTTTTAAAAGAATATAGAATTCGTAAGAGATAAAAGGGAAAATTTGTTACACTTCAATAGATTTCATAAAATTTATTTGCTTTATGTACTCAAAAAGTTTAAACTGTCTAATATGATGTGAAACATTTGCTCTATAAAGGGCGAGTCTCATGTAACACAACTTCAAGAATAAGTCACAGAAGTTCCATTTGCCCTTTTTAATTTAATTATTTTGTATTTTTTAATCTTATTTTCGAAATTTAATAAAATCCTTGTTATATCTTCGCGATAATTGCACACACAATGCGTGTGCTATGAAGTATGAAAACTAGTATATATAGTAATGCCAAACTATTATCAATCTTGCACCAATTCCCCTAATAGTAAATCATGTGACTGAATAGTACACACATGTGAACACATAGTTATAAGCATGTGAATTAATAGCAATTAATTGCTCATTTTTCCATTGAATTACCCGATTGATCAATATAACTTTCAGACATCAATTATCATCGAAATAAATGTCGATTTCCACTAACACTAATAATTCTCACACAATAGAACTATCAATTTCATCTTTAATTAATACGAACTTATTCATCATTAATATTATAATTCACAATATTTAACAACTGTGTCGTTCCCGTGAAAGAGGGGCTTTCAGATAAGAATTTCTCCCTATTGCGTATGCAATTAGATTATCTAACCTCTCCTTGATTGAACTTTTAGACATTGTCAATATTGTAAATAATAATATGAATAACTTTGTCATCTCAATTATTGATTTAGTAATATAAAATATTATGCGAGATGATATCGTGACAATAATTGAATCAATAATATGAGAGATATGATAAAGAATTATCGTTGAGCAATAATTGAGTATTACTGAGTGACTTCTTACATAAACATCAATAATCAATACCGCGTGCTACTATGCAACCACGCGTATTACTATACTTTTATTATCGGGTAGTTCAACAGTTTTAACGGTAACATTTTCGCCGTTATTTTTATAAAATGATAATTCTGTCATTTTTTAACTACGACAATACTTCCGTTATGGGGTCCACCAATGATTGTGCCATCGTATGAATATTCCCCGACAAAAAGTATATTCCCCGACCAAACGAATATTTTATAACAACTTGCTTACTTTGCAAAAAAATTCAAATATCACTCTTAACTTTAACCTTTGATCAATTTAACCATTTATGAAATAAAATAATAAGTATAAGAAAATTGAATACTTTCATTTCATAAAATTCGGGGTCTTACAAGCAATATGAAGAGAGAGATCGCGGAGTTTATCTCGAAGTGTTTAACATGTCAACATGTAAAGGCAGAGCATCAAGTGCCAAAGGGTCCATTACAACCACTTGAGATTCCGAAATGGAAGTGGGAACACATTACCATGGATTTCGTTACGGGTCTTCCCAAGGTTTCTCAAGGCATAGATGCGATTTGGGTTATTGTTGATAGATTAACCAAGTCTGCTCATTTCTTTCCTAAACATGAGACTTATACCCTTGAGCGTCTTTCTCGTATGTACATGAATGAGATTGTGAGATTGCATGATATGCCAGTATCCATACTTTCGGATCGTGACCCAAGATTCACTTCACGATTTTGGGTTAGCTTGCAGAAAGCTATGGGCACCTGATTTATTCGATTGGGCTTGCATACCATCCTTAAACGAACGGGCAATCAGAAAGGACTATTCAAACACTTGAAGATCTATTAAGACTTTGTGTCCTAGATTTAAAAGGAAGTTGGGATATGTACTTGCCATTGGTGGAATTCTCTTACAACAACAGTTATCAGGCAAGTATAGGCATGGCTCCATTTGAGGCATTGTATGGACGAAAGAGTCGTTCTCCAATATGTTGGGACGAGGTGGGTGAAGCAACGTTGTTGGGACCAGAATTGGTACGCATGACTACAGAAAAGATCCAAACAATTCAACAACGTATACAAACAGTACATGATCGACAAAAGAGTTATGTGAATCTTCATCGAAAGGACGTGGAATTCAATATTGGGGATCATGTACTGTTACGTATTGCTCCATGGAAGGGAGTTACAAGATTTGGGAAGAGAGGAAAGCTCAATTCACGATTTGTTGGTCCATTTGAGATTCTTGACCGAATAGGAAATGTGGCCTATAGACTCGCATTACCTCCAAGCATGTCTCGTGTTCATAATGTTTTTCACATATCTATGCTTCGTAAATATGTGAAAGACCCAAACCACATTATTTCATTAGAACCAGACGAGATAGCCGAAGATTTAACATACGAGGAGGTACCTGTTAAGATCTTGGATAGGAAAGAGCATGTCCTACGAACAAAGGTTATACCACAAGTTAAAATTTTGTGGAGGAACCATGTTATTGAAGAAAAGACCTAGGAGTTGCAATCGGAAATGAAAGTGAGGTACCTCACCTTTTCGAAATACTAGGTACGTACGTCAATTTCGAGGACGAAATTTCATAAGGAGGGGAGGTTGTAAGACCCCAACTTATTATAAATAAAATTAAATTTCATTTATTCATTATCTTGAAATAATAAGGAGTTAAATTGATATAATGCTTTGGTTATGGGTGAAATATGAAAATTTTACAAAATAAGCAAGTGGTTATAAAATAATCATTGTTGTTGGGAATATTCGTTTGGTCGTGGAATATTCTTTTTTGTAGGGAATATTAAATACGATGGAGCGACCATTTGTGGGCCCTATAATGAATAAGCATCGGATGAAGAAAACGACAAGTTTGAGTTTTTATAAATAATAAGTAGAATTATTACCGCTAATTAATCGTTAGATTATTACCGGTTGTTAAAGTATAGTAATGCTATGGCGTGGTTTTAAAGAAAGACACGCAGTATTATATAGTATTTTTGAATTATTGATTCTTACGTAAGAAGGCACTACTCAATAATTATTACAGTAATTACTATTCAATATTTTATTTTATTGATTCAATAATTGCTGCGTTGATATTTTATATTATTGTTGTTTCAATAATTGTCATGGCACAGTATTTCCCATTATTAGATCAATAATTCATATTATTTGAATAATATTATTAGATAGCATTATTGGTAATGTCTAGAAAGTTCTGTCAAGGAGAGGTTTGGTCACCTAATTGCGCGCCAGTAAGGAGAAATCCTTATCGGAAAGCCCCCTTTTTCTTGGGAACGGCCTGATTGTCATTATTGTAATTCTGTAATATTATTTGTGAATAATTAATTATTGATATATATGATAAGAAAATATTTATTTTATGTGGATATAAATGATAAGGAAATATTTATTTATTTTATGTGGTTATAAATGAAGGAATTAAAGTGAGGTGTTTTATCAAGATTTTTGTCGGAATGGAGGTATTAAAAAAAATGCATTATGTGGATTTTGGAAATTTTTTATTTGGAATTTGGAAAAACTTTCTTTTGCCAAGTTGTAGAGAATTCGATTTCCTATGGAATGGACATAAAATTCGTATTTTTTTGATAAAATGGCTATTTATTATGAATTATTGAAGTTTCTGATTATTGCTTAAATGGTAAAACATTTTTGAAATTTCTAGAATTGGTGGGCCGCACTTTTGGTTGGTGAGAAATGTGCTGAAATTTTATTTCAAATGTCATGGGCATGAATAGTAACAGTTAAAGCCATCAGGTAGCAGGTTAAGTCTGCTTCGGCTTTCTAACATTTTCCTATAAATAGGGTGCTTAGTTAGAATTGAAAATCACACCAGGAATAAGTTTTCTCTCTCTCTATATATTGTCGAGCGTATTTTGTGAGTATTTAGATACTTTGAGAGTTGCTATTCAGTGCAAGTTTCCTTCAACACTTTATCCGATATTCCGGTCAGAAGTATTGTTCTTTTGAAGTAAGGGATGTTATTTTCTTCTTAAATGATATTATTTTCTTCAATATCATTATGTCGAATTATTGATATGAGTTTTATTGTGGAATTTCTACCTTTTTGTGTCGGGGTTACTATTCACGTATACGGCACTATTCACAAATACGGCACTATTCACCAAAAAATAAAATTTTCTCTTCTTTGTCCCAGATGTCTATTATGGTTACTATCTTTGATTTTATCCATGTTTTTGATCTTTATTCTTGAATTTTACTCCATTATGGTTTATTATGGAGTATTTTTAAACTTGAGTTATCTAGAGTACGAATCTCTAATCTTTGTCCTTTAATCTCACTAGATTAGTTCTCTAAAATGTTTTTCATCATCATCAGTCCTTAATGATGATACTTGATGAATATCTTTGGCCTTTAGTGCAAAGATGAATAATTACCTGATGAATATCTTTGGCCCGTAGTGCAAAGATGAACAGGTATTGAGATGAGCATGACCAACTGGTGATACAAATGAATATCTTTGGCCCGTAGTGCAAAAATGAATATTTGATTCAAGATGTATATTAATTGATGTTATAGGGATAAAATATTGATGATAAACTTTTAAAGTCATAGATGATAGTAGATTTCATTATCTACTTAACTCTTCTAATGAATTGTTGTTTCCGCTGCAGTTGTTGATCTAAAACTTGTTGTCTATTATATTCTATCAGATTTTTCCCTGTTGAAGACTAAGGATAATTTTTTGTATATTATCTTAGTCATAATATTCTTTACTAGGCTAGTTAAGCTCACCCTTTTCCTTTTTGTTTCATTTTTCTTCTCAGGAAGCGAGAATATAGTAGGAACCAGTCGGGGTATAGAGTGATGGTCCTAGACAGTTGTTTTAGCAGTCCTAACTATTTTTGTAAAATAGTGCATCAATAATTGTAATTAGGACTTTATCTGGGTGTGGATATTATCTATAAGACAATATTTGTATTTAAACTCACAGTATGTGTTATCGTATTTTGCACGACAATTGTAATAATAAAGTTGTAGTTATTTTTCTGTACCATGTATTTGGCGACTCAGAATGGGTGATGTATACCTATTTTGGGGGCATCACAGTTACCACCAAAGCTCAAGGACCCAAATTCATCTTCCTTGCTGAATTTATAGTACTTATCTTCGAGAAAGACAAGGAAATCTAACTTATACTTGGACGTCCATTTTTAGCTACAAGAAGAACCTTGATTGATGTGCAAAAAGGGGAACTCACGATGAAGGTACAAGATAAAGAAATGACTTTCAACGTGTTCAAAGCAATGCAGTTTTTGAAAGATGTTGGAGAGTGTTTTAAAATCAATTGGGTTGAAGTCGCATTAAAGGAAATTTTTGAGTTTGAGGTGCATGGTGATCCGCTTGAGATAGCTTTAATCAACCCACATGTAGCTAATTTCCTATCTTCGCTAGAATACTTGAACCTCCTGAATGCATCAAAAACCTTTATGCCATATGGAAACCGATTTCAAGAAATGGGTAGATCTGAGAAATCAAATTCACGACAGAAGACATCAATTGAGGAACCTCCAGCATTAGAGTTAAAGCAACTACCGAGTCACCTCAAGTATGTTTATCCAAGGGAATCGTCGACTCTACCAGTTATCATCTCAACTTTACTCATGGTAGACCAGGAGGAGAAATTATTGAGAGTGCTTCGAGAGTTTAAAACTATGATTGGGTGGAAAATAGCTGACATAAAGGGAATCAGTCCCTCATTTTGCATGCACAAATTTTTGTTGGAGGAAGAAGCTAAACATGTAGTGGAACAGCAGCACAAATTGAATCTAATTATGAAGGAGGTGGTCAAAAAAGAAATCATTAAACGATTAGATGCTGGAATTATCAATCCTATATCGGACAGTTCACGGGTTAGTCCGGTGTAGTGTGTTCCCAAGAAAGGAGGGATGGCTGTCATGGAAAATAAGATTAACGAACTAATTCCAACAAGGACAATGACCAGATGGCGAGTGTGCATGGACTACAGAAAATTAAACAAAGAAACTCACAAAGACCACTTCTATGACACCCCCGAATCTGGGTCCTCTGACCCCGGTCTGGTCGTCACGATAAAATACAACATCCACCTTTAAACAACATACGATAACTAAAATGCAGAATATAAAAAACGTACGTCGTTCATTCAAAAGGTGTTACTAGTTCCAAGATTCGATAACCTTAATACAATCTTATAAACATACCCTAAAATAATCATTAGGGTTCATATTACATAACAGTAATTTTAAACTAGGTGTAAGGTAAAGTCTGCTCCTCGCCACTATCCTACATCTTTCCTTTACCGTTGTCCTTTCCTGAGGTCTTGGGCTTAACTGCAATTCGGTATAACAATTCCTATGAATGTATTCTACGGGGATAAGTTCCTTGTTCGCTACTTCTACGCTCATAGGGTGTTCTAATCTCTCACGGGGTAAGTCTAACTGTTTAGTAAATTCTTTAGAAATAAAAGAGCAGGTAGCACCCGAATCAAATAACACGTATGCATCTATATCATTGATCGGAATGATACCTGATACCACATCCTTAAACTCCACCTCATCCTGTATGATCATGTTGAAGGTTCATGTCGTTGGTTTGTTGGCTTGACTAGATGACCCTCCAATGTTCAGCCCATTGTTGGTGTTGTTGCGGTTACCGCTAGCTGCATCGCCCTTTCTCTTCGGGCAATCCTTGATTTGATGGTATGTGGCTCCACATGAGAAACATCCTTTCTTCTGCTTATTCGGACACTGACGATCCATGTGCCCCAGTTGTCCGCAATGATAACAAACACTCTTTCCTTTCATGCACTCCCCCGAGTGATTCATCTCATAGTTTTTGCACTTTATACTTTTCTTGGCCTCTCCCCCGGACTTATTACCTCCAGAGGATTGGCTCTCCATCCATTTATGCTTGTTGGGGTTGCTGCCTCTGCTGCTTCCCCTTCTTGTCCTTCTTGACCGGTCTTCTTTTCTTATTTGAATCGAGCGATAGCTTCATTGCCTCCTTCGACAATGATAGCCCTTTCCAATAGATCAGAGTAAGTCTTAATCTTTAATACAGCCACTACTTTCTGCACCCATGGTTTCAGTCCTAATTCGAACCTCCTTACCTTAATTCCTAGCCTCCGTGTCAACCTGATGTGGAGCGAATCGGGCCAACTCGTTAAATTTTTCCGCGTACTCTACGAGAGACATACTACCTTGCTTCAGTTCTAGAAACTTAACTTCCATATCCTGTTGTGTATTCTCCGAGAAGTAATTCTCGAGGAATAGCTCTTTAAATTTGTCCCAAGGAATAACTCCTTCGTCTGCTCGTCCCTTATTGGCTTTCCACCAATAGTTAGCTTATCCATTTCTTCTATCCATGTTTGGGCTTCAATTGGGTCCACGGTTCCCCGGAACTCCGGTGGTCCTACCAACTTAAAGTCCTTAAAGCTAGCCAAGTGATGTTCTAGTGGCCCTGCTGCTGGCGGGGGTCTATTTTGCATTGCCTCAGTTAACATATTAACAAAGTTCTACATTGGATTGACATTTCCCCCTCCACCATTATTAATGGATCGTTCCTCCCTCGGGTTTCGCGGTAGTCTCCTAGGTGGCATGATCTCGAGGAAAGGAAGAAAACTATTAGGCTTTATGTGATATGATATCCATGTTAGCATCAAGAAGTTTAAGATGTCTATCAATCATTTTTGATTTAAATAAACAACTTCAGTATTACAATAAAACTCGATGGATTTCTTTAACCCATCACTTATATACTCTACTTGAGTTTTCTACTAAGGTTATAACCTAGGTTTCACATTCCTAACGTTTATAACCTACAGCTTTGTTACCAACATGTGACACTCCCGAATTTGGGTCCTCTGACCCTGGTCCGGTCATCACGATAAAATACAACATCCACCTCTAAACAACATACGATAACTAAAATGCGGAATATAATAAACGTATGTCATTCATTCAAAAGGTGTTACTAGTCCCAAGATTCGATAACCTTAATACAATCTTACAAACATACCCTAAAATAATCATTAGGGTTTATATTACAAAACAATAATTTTAAACTAGGCGTAAGGTAAAGTCTGCTCCTCACCACTATCCTACATCTTTCCTTTACCCTTGTCCTTTCCTGAGGTCTTGGGCTTAACTGCAATATAATTCATGATATAGGAAGGATGAGCAACAAGTTTGCTCAGCAAGTTTAAATACAACAATAAGGATATATCATGATGAATGGAAAATATCTGACAATGAATTCAATAATATGAATATCTGAAGGACTCAACAATATGAATATTAAAAGCAAAGATAATAATTTCTTTTAGAATAACTGATAGTCAAGTAGACTTTGAACTATAAAACTCCAATGGAATCAATAGCTGATTGACCCTTTGGTTACTGACTACAGAATAAGTACTTGAGGGGATCAGCCTCGCGTACACCATGTATATGCATAACATTTAAATCTGCTCTTTGTATCTCATATTAGATACCTGGGGTACTCCCCTATCATAAAAGGGGTGTTCGTTCAGTCTAAGAATCCTTACCATCAGTTGGTTTGGATAGCTTTTATAAAACTTCATACTGCGTGTACAACCGAACAAAGGTTCGGATATATATCTAACATATAGTTCAAGAATCATAGAACTTTAAATGATGTACAAGTCCAAGACTGTACGAACTCAAGTGTACTAAGTACAAATATCAATAATATCGATGTGGAATAATTTTAAAGTAATTAAACCACTTAATATCATGCTTGGAAATAAAGTTCAAGCTTAAATGAATAACTTTCAATTCAACAATAACCTGTTCGATACAATATGAGAAGGATAGGAAACTTTACAAAAACAAGTGAAGTTTAGCAATTTGCACAATATTCAAAGTTTGTGTAAGTTAGGAAACTTACAACACAATAAAAATAGTGTTCGGATACTTGCTTAAGTAAATGAGTAAGAATTAAGGAACTTGCACAACCAAAAAGTGAAGTTCGGAGACTTGCTCAATATAAATTTGAGTAAGGATAGAGAACTTGCCTGTTTTCTAATCTACAATTTAATTCTAGCTTTAATTAACTTGCGTTGAAACAACCTAACGTTAACAAATCTGTGTTTTTAATTAGTATGTGTAAACTAATATGAGTCTATACTTATAAGAATCAAGTCATCACATGTTGCTTAACACATTACATAGCATATTGGTTATATATTAAAAGGTAAAGTAATCATATAATCATGCCTTGAACTTCAAATCAAAAATAGAAACTGTTTCACGATGCGCAGGATGGTGCGATTCACATACTATCTAGGCTTAGGGGATGGATATACAAGAATCTGCGCTTTCCCCCCTGGCAGCACCGAGGTTTAGCTTTATACTTCTTATTTTTATCCAACTCTAACATACAAATACACTTATACTTTAACATACATACATGCTAGAGGTTCTCACATAGCATGTGACCATTCTTGAGTTCAGTGCCACAAGTGTTAACTTATAATTTACATGTCATTAAAACATAAAAGGTCATGTAATCATCATGCTTTACAACTCTTGCCATATGTCTACATAGAGTTCACATAATCTGTTAATACACATGTTTATAGTGTTCATATCATCAATTCATATTTAACATCGTTTAGCTCTTTAAAACATGTTTTAAACTCATGTTTTGTTTACTACTACTATATTCAACATATAAGACTCATGTTTACAGGTATAATGATCATAATCATGTCATCTTAAATCTTCAGAATCTAATTACTCATACTTAATACACTGTGTTTCAAAACATATTCAAGTTTTCCTTTGTATGATGTAATATGACATATATAAGACAACTTTAAAACTTTTATCATAAGTTACTAAGTCATGATAATCCTCTTTTTCATGTATACATAAGTCCTAATACCATATGAGGAATAACATAGTATAACAGAATCTAGAAATCGATACGGGGATTTGCAGCAAACAAGGTATTGCACCACTGGTGCAACTGCAATGCCATGCTTGTACTGTACGTAAAATGACTCTATTTTACAGAGCCTTATTCTACTATGATTCCTTTCAGTTTAAACATGTTCCAATCCATCATTTAAGAGTTCATACATGTAAACATATTTCATAAACACAACATGGCATGCTAATTCACTTTGATTGACAAAGAAATTCAAGTAATTTAAATAATTTGACAAAACCCAATTAAGAACAAAAGTTAAGATTTTTATACCTTTTAGAGTTTAGTAAACTTAGTTTCTTCCCTCTGAGATTGCTAGCCTCTTCTTTGGACAACACACTCAAATTCTCAGAGTTTCAACATAGTTTTAATAACATAAACTGAGAAATGAAGCTGCTACTTATAAAGTAATGGTGGACTGGGTATTAATTTACAATCCATGGTGTTGAAGGAAAACATAATGGTTTATCAAGAGTGGTTCACCTACCATTTCCCAGCCATCTCCATAGCCATTGGCTTGGTAATGATTACTTATGTTAGCCACTAATCTTCAGCTTGGAAGTTATGTAAATAAAGTGTAGGTTACTGTTCATGTACTATGAGGTCACTCAATTTGGGACAAGAGCAAAATCTTAGCATTTGGTTAATTAAGGCTTGGTTTGGTTACTATAATTCCCAAAATGTAATTTTAATGTATAATTGTTACCATATCATAACATTATTTAATATTATTTGTCCAGTTTACACACGTATTTCCTTTCCCAATTTCTGGAATACACAGATATTTAATCATTTCTGTATTAAAATCACTTATGATTTTATTATACCACTTGATACTTTATATCATTATAATGTATTCTTATCATACAATTTTATTCTTGTCATACCTTACATTAATATTCTATTTCATTTCTATAGTAGAAACTAACTTTTCCCAGATTAACCCTTTCAAGAATTGCATTGCGCCATTTTATCTTCTTTGGAGGGCTTGTTCTGCCACTTTGGGTCCCCAATGATGCTAAAATGGTTTAGCTTTAAAGCTAGTTCAATTTCTATCACCACACAAGTTTTACATGATATAATTAGACTTTTATAGTTGTGATATACCCATAATTGGAATGAATCAATATGTTCAAATCCTACCACTATATTCAAATAAATTGAATATTTAATTATTAAAAATCGTATCAATTCTTTGATATTAAAATCTTAAGGTTAGTCCACTAATTTAAATAAACTATTAGTGACTCCCTTTATTCATTTCATAAATTCGCATAACCACATAAGGTTTAAATAAACTCACAAAACTAACTCATTAAAATTAAATAACATATTTATTTAATAAGGAGTTTAAATTCACGGTCATTACAACTTTCGTTTACCATTTATCGATCAAATGCTTGACAAATTAGTTGCTAGATGGGTATTCTGGCTATAATCAAATTTTCATAGCACCGAAAGATCAAGGAAAAGACCACTTTCACATGCCCTTATGGAACGTTCGCATTTTGAAGAATGTCGTTCGGGTTATGCAATGCACCAGCAACATTCCAACGCTACATGATGGCTATATTCTCCGACATGGTGGAGAAAAACGTAGAGATATTCATGGACGGTTTTTTGGTATTCACGGACAAGAGGGGATCATATTAGGCCATAGGGTTTCAGCAGAAGGATTAGAAGTTGATCGAGTGAAGATTGAAATAATTGAGCATTTACCTCCCCCAACTTCTGTAAAAGGGATTCGAAGTTTCTTAGGCCATGCAGGGTTCTACCGATGCTTTATCAAGGACTTCTCCAAAATCACTAACCCATTGTGTGCCTTACTTGAGAAAGATATGCCATACAAATTTGATTCTAATTATCTCCGGGCATTCGAGTTGTTGAAACAGAAGCTGGTTACTGCACCTATCATCGTTGCACCACGCTATGGGAGCAGTTTTGGGCCAATGAAATGATAAGGTATTCCATGCAATTTACTATGCAAGAAAAACATTGAATGACGCACAAGTAAATTACACGACAACAGAAAAAGAACTTCTTGCTGTAGTATTTACATTTGGAAAGTTCCAAGCTTATTTAATCGGTACAAAGGTCGTATTTATAGATCACTCGCCTATCTCATCTCTAAAAAAGATGCCAAACCACAGCTAATTCGATGGGTCCTACTCCTATAAGAATTTGATCTAGAGATTCGAGATAGAAAGGGGACTGAAAACCAAATTGTCGATCACTTGTCACGATTGGAGAATGAGCAACAACTGAGAATCGAGAAGAATGCAATCAATTAATCTTTTCCCGATGAACAATTATTCTCAGTAACGGTAGAAAACCCCTTCTTACGCGGATCATGTGAATTATATCATAAGCGGAGTGGTACCCTATGGCCTTAGTTTTTAGCAAAAGAAGACATTTTTTTTAGGCTAAACACTATATGTGGGATGAACCTTTCTTATTCAAATGATGCTCGGATCAAATGATACGACGATACGTGGCTAAAATGGAAATCGAAAGAATTCTATAACATTTCCACTCGTCCTTGTACGGTTGACATTATGGCGGAGACAAGATAGCCGTAAAGGTACTCTAACCAGACTTTTCTGGCCAACGTTGTTCAAAGATTCGCATGCATTCGTCAAAAGATGCGACAGGTGCCAAAGAGTGGGGAATATAACAAGTCGCCATGAGATGTCACTGTATACAATGCTAGAAGTTGAATTATTTGATGTATGGGGTATCGACTTCATGAGGCCGTTTCTGTCGTCCTTCAATAACAAATATATTTTAGTGGTGGTGGATTACATTTCCAAGTGGGTTGAGGCAGTGTCGTTACCAACCAATGATGCCAAGGTGGTTCTAAACTTCCTATGGAAAAATATTTTTACACGATTGGGACTCCAAGAGCGATCATCAATGATGAAGTTACACACTTCTGCAATAAATCTTTTTTGGCTCTGTTGGCTAAGTATGGAGTTAGACATAAAGTTTCCACGGCTTACCACCCTCAAACGAATGGGCAAGCAGAAGTATCTAATCGGGAAGTGAAGAAGATTCTAGAGAAAATTGTTAATCTAACACAGAAGGATTGGGCGAGCAAACTAGATAAAGCATTATGGGCATATCGCACAGCATACAAAACCCCAATCGGTATATCTTCCTATCGACTGGTGTTCAGAAAGCTTGTCAATTATTGGTCGAATTGGAGCACAAGGTGTATTAGGAGATTAAAAAGCTAAATCTGGATCTTGACGCTGCCGGTGAAAAAAGACTTCTTCAACTAATGAACTGGACTAATTCTGAATGTAAGTATATGAGAATGCCAAACTTTACAAAGAACAGACCAAAAGATGGCATGATATACACATTGTCCAACGATCGTTTAAGGATGGTCAATCGGTTTTACTCTTTAATTCACGGCTTAAATTATTTTTGGGTAAGCTAAAGTCAAGGTTGTCTGGACCATTCATAATCACCAAGGTCTTCCCGTATGGAGCAATTAAAGTTCAGGACCCCAATAGTCTTCAAACATTCAAAGTTAATGGACAGAAGCTAAAGCATTATTGGGGTGGAGGAATAGATCGACAAAACCTCTCAATTACTCTTCAGGAGCAAGACTGAGGAACAAAGCGACAAAGTCAGGCTGACGACATTAAACCAGGCTCTTTTTGGGAGGTAACCCAATTTCTCATCCTTTTTCTTTTACCCTCTTTAGTAATTCTTATTTCATATTAAAGCCTAGGTAGTTATTTTTCAATGCATTGTAGGAGTAATGCATTAGTTGTTATCTTAATGTAGGTATCTAGGAGAAAACAAGAAAGCACAGACAAATCCTCAGATTGGCGCGGGGCGCACCAAGATCCAAAGCAAAAGGATACGGGATGCGCTACTCAAGGCCTCGATCATCGCTCACATAGCGCGGGGAGCACCCATGTACATCCCAGTAGGCTGAGGCACGCCATTCTACCAACCTGCATTTCAAACAAGGGGTTTTCGCCTTTCCTTGTCCATTCTCACCAAACTTCGTACTCTTCTTATAAGACCCAAAATTTTATGAATAAAGATTAATTTTTCTCAAAATATTTTTTTGAGTATTAAGGTGTGGATTTGATATAGTGTTATAGTTGTGGGTAATATTTACAAATTTTACAAAGTAAGCAAGTTATTATAAAATATTTGATTGGTCGAGGAATATTCATTTTAATAGGAATATTAAATGACCAAGCATAATCATTGGTGGACCCCATAATGGAAGTATTGTTGTAGTTAGAAAACGATAGAAATATCTTTTTATAAAAATAACGACGAAAGTTTTCACCGTTAAAGTGTTGAAATACCCAGTGGTAAAAGTACAGTAATACGTGTAGTTGCATAGTAGCACATAGTATTGTATAGTATCTTTGATTATTGATGCTTACGTGAGAAGTCACTCAGTTATACTCAATTATTGCTACAGTAATTGTTGTATAGTATCTCACATTATTGATTCAATTATTGTCACAGTATCATCTACATAATATTTTATATTATTAAATTAATAATTGAGATGACAAAGGTATTCATATTATTATTTGTATTATTGATGATGTCTAGAAAGTTCTGTCGAGGAAAGGGGTTTGGTCACCTAATTGCGTGCCAATAGGGAGAAATCATTATCGGAAAGCCCCCTCTTTCCTGGGAATGATCTGGTTGTTAAATATTATGAGTTATAATATTAATGATGAATAAGTTCGTGTTGATTAAAGATGAAAGTGTTGATAAAAATATTTCCATTGTGTTGGGATTATTAGTGTTGGTGAAAATCGACATTATTTCTATAATAATTGATTTTTAGAGGTTAAATTGACCAATCGGGTAATTAATCAGAAAAATGAGCAATTAATTACTATTAGTTCACATTCATATGACTATTTGTTCACATGAATGTAACTATTGATTCACATGCATGTACTATTAGGGGAGGTGGTGCAAGTTTGATAATACTTGTAGGACTAAATTAAAAATGGAGGAAAAGATGAAGGTACTATACTACAATAATTCGAGCCCCAAAATGTGCAATTATCGAAACTATGTTTTCCTATAAATAGAAGCTCATTCTTCTTTCATTCTCACCAATTCACTAAGACTCACAAGAGCAATTATAGAAAGAGAAGCTATAGAGAGAAGAAGAAGAGTATTCTACTACTTCACTATTCCAGTATCTAGCCTTCTACTAAGGTAAGGGGTATTATTTATTTCATATTCGCTTACGATATTATTTTTTGTATTCGTAAGGAATTTTATTTTCGTTCAATACTCGTATGAAATAATATTTTCTTCCATACTCTGTAGTATGTAAGTACTATTATTTCGTTTCGTATTTCTAATTCTACACTCAATTTGTTAAAATATTGCTTCTATATTCCGTGAAATTAGCAGAATATCCTTGAAATTTATGCTTCATCTAGTATCGTTTTACAAGGATATTTTCTGAACATTCTTGTTAAATTGTATGCTTTTCATGCTGGAGTACTATTCACGGGTACTATTTATATATACAGCACTATACATATATACGGTATTATTCACAGAGTACTATTCATGGGCACTATTTATAAATATAGTACTATTCATAAAGTACTATTCACGAGGTAATATTTAAAAAGTACTATTTATAAAGTACTATTTACAAAGTACTATTCATGAAGTACTATTCATGGGGTACTATTCACTCGGGTACTATTCACTCAGAGTACTATTCATGATAAAAATTGATTTCTTTTCAGTCCAAATTATTTTTGAAACAATATTATTCTTGAATTTTACTCCACAAAGTAGTATCATGTTGACAATTTAAATATTCTTGAATTCTGAATAAATTAAATTATAAAATATTTAAAATTTATCCTTGCTTTCATTTAATTGAATTTTTATATCATTGTCATCATCCTCATGCTTATATTGTGATGAAAGTCATCTTTGGCCGTAGTGCATAGATGGACTGTTGATTGGTATGATTATGACCAGGGATTATTCGGTATAATCATGATCTGTAATGTTACAAATGATGTGGTAAAAGTCCTCATTGGCTCGTAGTGCATTGATGGACAGATGTTAGTATGACCATAACCATGCATTCTCTTCAGCCAAGGGTGCAAAGATGAATTGTTGTTTGGCATGATCATGACTATTGGTGAAAACATGAATATCCTTGGCCCATAGTGTATGGAGAATTCGTGGTTTTGATACTAATGAATATCTTTGGCCCGTAGTGCATGGATAATTCACTGATATGGATTATTTATTAGGCTGAGTCTCAGTAATAAAATTGATGATAAACTTTTAAATCAAAGAAGATAGTAGATATCATGCTCTACTTCACTCTTCTAATTGATTACTTATTCCACTGTAGTTGTTGATCTAAAACTTGTTGTCTATTTTATTTTATCAGTTGTTATATTGTTGAAGGCTAACGATAATTTATTCTACATTATCTTAGTCATAATATTTCTTACTGGGCTAGTTGAGCTCACCCTTTTCTTTCACTATTCTCTTCAGAAAATAAGAATATAGCTGGGACTAATCGACGAATGGATTGACGGTCCAGATGGTTGTTTTAGTAATCCTCACTATTCTATGAAATAGTGTGATAATAATTGTAATGAGGACTCCATTTGAGTTTGGATATTGTCTAGAAGACAATATTTATGTCAAAACTCTCAGCTACGTTTTGTCGTATTGTAGAAATGAAGTTTGTATTTAAGTTATGTACCATGTATTTGGCGACCCAAGATGGGTGATGTATACCTATTTTGGGGGCGTCACAGTTGGTATCAAAGCTTAGGGATATGATCCTTGGCTGAGATGTGAGACTAGAACTAGGAGGGGAGAGACGGGTAATTCCTTCGCTGGTATGACATAGCTAAGTTTATTTGTTATTTAATTAGTTGGTCAAAATATAGGGATAATATATGGCATGTCAATTAACCTTTTTTTTGTGTTAGTGTTTGAGAATGGCATCTAAAATTATTGAGATAAGCAATGGAGCACATGAGACCGTTGAGTCACAACCGATCAATAATCAGGATAATGTGCATCAGGAAGGCAATAATCCTCTTGTAAACAACAACACCAACCAAATGATGAATGATGGTATGTTTAGGAATTTTTTTGAATTTATACAAAGCAAAACAAGAAAGACTCCTGTTCATAATGCAGATGGAAACACTGATAACTCACGGCTAGTCACCGTTTAGCAGTTCAAGGAGCTGGGACCAACGGAGTTTTTGGGAAAGCCAGAACCACTTAAGGCAAAGACGTGGATAAAGCAGATCACCAAGATATTTGATGTCTTGGAATACTCAGAGGAGCAAAAAGTTCCCTTCGCCACCTTTATTTTGCGTAAAGAGGCAGATCATTGGTGGGAATCTATAACACGTACTTAACCTGCCGCACTGAAGATGTCTTGGGAGAAGTTCTAAGAACTGTTCAATGACAAGTACTTTCCCAAAAGTATTTGTCACATGAAAGAGGTGGAGTTTATCAAGCTGGAACAAAATAATATAACCGTGTCGCAGTACGAGGCTAAGTTTGCTGAGTTGTCTCGGTTTGCTTCCCATTTGGTTGATAATGAGGAGAGAATGACGTGAATGTTTTTGCGAGGTTTAAAACCCGAAATACGTCAATACCTCATAAACTATGTTTGTATTCAGATGTTGTAAATAGGGCTCTTTTATTGGAGCGCGATAATGAGTCAACCCAACCAAGAGATAGCAGCCGACAAAATGATAATACCAGTGATAGCAGTCATCGAAGCGGTGACAACAAATGTGGAGGGAACCAACATGCCAGAAATGGTAACCACTTCGGTGGTAATCATTTCAAGAAAAGAAGATTTAACAATGATGAAAAGACATCTGTACCAGCAACCGTTGTTAAGGAAGGAGAACGACCACCGATTATGTGCTTCAAATGCAGAGGGGAGGGACACATCAGTCCAAACTGTACGATGCAGTCCAAAGCGTGTTACAATTATGGAAAAGAAGGTCACCTAGCTCAATTTTTTGTGCAGAGAAGCCAAGTCCAGTTGGGATGGTGATACCAAATGCCGTCCCAGAGAAGTCAAAGTCGGTAGGTCAAGGGAGAGCGTTTGTCCTGACCTCCCAAAAAGTGAGGACCCCGAACGAAGTCATCACGAGTAAGCTAATCATAAACTCTAGCAAAGTATATACCTTATTTGATACCGGTTCTACCCATTCTTTTATTTCTCCTACTTGCGCTCAATGTTTAAATTTAACTCCGGAGAAATTAGACTTTGACTTATCTGTTGAAACTCCGTTGGGAGAAGCCTTCATTACATCCACTATTTATAAGTCTTGTTTCATTCAAATCGGTAACCGCACGTTACATGTCCATCTTATCTCTTTGAAAATATTTGCATTTGATGTGATTTTAGGGATTGATTGGTTAACTACCCATCATCCTAAAATCGATTATTTTCATAAGGTTGTTAGCTTTCATATTCCTAACCAACCTATTATGTAAATTCAAGCAACCAAACCACTAAAGTCAATCACTTTCATATCAAGCCATAAAGCTATTCATTTATTGAAAAACAGATGTCAAGCTTTCTTAGCCCATGTCACATATTTTAACAAAAATACGTCATAGTTGAATGATATTTCTATTGTTAATAAATTTCCTGACGTATTCCCTGAAGAATTTCCTAGCCTACCCCCAGAGCGTGAAATCGAAATTTGTATCGACCTTGACCCAGTACAAAACCCATTTCTAAAGCCCCATATCGAATGGCTCCTATTGAACTTTAGGAGTTAAAAACCCAACTACAGGAATTATTAGATATCGGTTTCATTCGTCCTAGTACGTCTCCTTGGGGTGCTCATGTTCTATTTGTGAAGAAGAAAGATGGAATTATGCGACTTTTTATTAACTATCAGGAGTTGAATCATGTCACCATCAAAAATAGGTACCCGTTGCCTCAAATTGATGACCCTTTTAACCAGTTTCAAGGCGCCAAATACTTTTCAAAGATAGATCTTCATTCCGGATATCATTAGTTAAAGATTAAAACTGATGACATTCCAAAGACTACTTTCAGAACTCGGTACGAGCATTACGAATTCCTAGTCATATCTTTTGGATTAACTAATGCTCCTGTTGCCTTCATGGATATGATGAACTGAGTATTTAAGGAATATTTGGATCATTTTGTGGTCGTCTTTATTGATGACATCCTCATATACTCCAAAAGTCGTGAAGATCATGAGCAACACTTGAGGCTGATACTCCAAAAGCTTCATGAAAACAAGCTATATGCCAAGTTGAAGAAATGCGAGTTCTGGCTTGAGGAAGTAACATTCCTTGGGAACGTGATATCAAATCACGGAATATCTACGTCAGTACCAGCAACCGTTGTTAAGGAAGGAGAACGACCACCGATTATGTGCTTCAAAAGCGGAGGGAAAGGACACATCAGTCCAAAGCGTGTTACAATTATGGAAAAGAAGGTCACCTAGCTCAATTTTTTCGTGCAAAGAAGCCAAGTCCAGTTGGGATGGTGACACCAAATGTCGTCCAAGAGAAGTCAAAGTCGGTAGTTCAAGGGAGAGCGTTTGTCCTGACCTCCCAAAAAATGAGGAACCCAAACGAAGTCATCACGGGTAAGCTAATCGTAAATTCTAGCGAAGTATATACCTTATTTGATACCGGTTCTACCCATTCTTTTATTTCTCCTACTTGCGCTCAATGTTTAAATTTAACTCCGAAGAAATTAGACTTTGACTTATCTGTTGAAACTCCGTTGGGAGAAGCCTTCATTACATCCACTATTTATAATTCTTGTTTGATTCAAATCGGTAATCGCACATTACATGTCCATCTTATCTCTTTGAAAATATTTGCATTTGATGTGATTTTAGGGATTGATTAGTTAACTACCCATCATGCTAAAATCGATTATTTTCGTAAGGTTGTTAGCTTTCATATTCCTAACCAACCTATTATGCAAATTTAAGCAACCAAACCACTAAAGTCAATCACTGTCATATCAAGCCATAAAGCTATTCGTTTATTGAAAAATAGATGTCAAGCTTTCTTAGCCCATGTCACATATTTTAACAAAAATAATACGATTTGAATGATATTTCTATTGTTAATAAATTTCGACATATTCTCAAGAATTTCTTGGCCTACCCTAGAGCGTGAAATTAAAATTTGTATCGACCTTGACCCGGTACAAAACCCATTTATAAAGCCCCATATCGAATGGCTCCTATTGAACTTCAGGAGTTAAAAACCCAACTACAATAATTATTAGACATCGATTTCATTTGTCCTAAGACGTCTCATTGGGGTGCTCACGCTCTATTTGTGAAGAAGAAAGATGGAATTATGCGACTTTTTATTAACTATCAGGAGTTGAATCATGTCACTATCAAAAATAGGTACCCGTTGCCTCATATTGATGACCCTTTTAACCAGTTTCAAGGCGCCAAATACTTTTCAAAGATAGATCTTCATTCCAGATATCATTAGTTAAAGATTAAAACCGATAACATTCCAAAGACTGCTTTCAGAACTCGATACGAGCATTACGAATTCCTAGTCATATCTTTTGGATTAACTAATTCTCCTGTTTCCTTCATGGATATGATGAACTAAGTATTTAAGGAATATTTGGATCATTTTGTGGTCGTCTTTATTGATGACATCCTCATATACTCCAAAAGTCGTGAAGATCATGAGCAACACTTGAGGCTGATACTCCAAAAGCTTCATGAAAACAAGTTATATGCCAAGTTGAAGAAATGCGAGTTCTGGCTTGAGGAAGTAACATTCCTTAGGAACGTGATATCAAATCATGGAATATCTGTTGACCTGGAAAAAATTGAAGCAATTCAAAGTTGGGAGAAACCTAAGTCAGTGACCAAAGTACGTAGTTTTTTGGGCTTAGCCGGTTATTATCGGAGATTCGTGGAAGGATTTTCTAGAATCACTACTCCATTAACACAACTGTCTTGAAAAGATACAAAATTCAGTTAGAGCGAGGAATGTGAGAAGAGTTTTCAAGAACTTAAGAGGAGGCTCATTTCAGCACATATTCTGAGAATACCATCTGGTTCGGAGGGATTTGTCATCTCAAATGATGCTTCGCAGACAGGAGAGGTTAGGATGTGTTCTCATGCAACATGGGAAAGTCATAGCCTATGCTTCACGACAACTTAAAGAATAAGAGAGGAATTATCCTACTCATGATCTAGAGTTGGCAGCTGTCATTTTCGCACTTAAAATCTGGAGGCATTACTTGTATGGGGAGAAAGTGGAGATCTATACGGATCATAAAAGCCTCAAATATTTCTTCGCCCAAAAGGAGCTCAACATGCAGCAACGACGTTAGCTTGAGCTGTTGAAAGATTATGATCAGACCATTCAATACCATCTTGGAAAAGCGAACGTAGTAACTGACGCATTGAGTAGAAGATCATATGCAGGTAAGAGTGCGATATTGTCAAAGGATGGAGATAGAGTTAAAGAGTCCAAGAACCTATGTAAAGATAGTGAATATACGATTAGAATCGACTTTAATCAATAAAGTTAAAACCGCTCAAGCTACAGACTCGGAGCTGATGAATGTGAAGAAGAAGGTGCAAAGGCGTTATTCTAGAAGCAAGAATCGACGAAGAGAGGAAATCTCGACCCTCGATTTTATTGGTCTATTTGAAATCCTCGATCGAGTAAGAACTGTGGCCTATAGACTCGCCTTACCGCTAAGTATGTCGTGTGTTCATAACGTTTTTAACGTATTAATGTTACGTAAATATGTGGACAACCCGAACCACATTATTGAATTAGAACTAGACGAGATAGCATTAGATTTAACATATAAGGAGGTACATGTTAAAATCTTGGATAAGAAAGATCATATTCTACGCTCAAAGGTTATACCTCAAGAGTTAGAATCTGACGAGGTATCTTCACCTCTTCGATATACCAGGTACGTACGTCAATTTTGAGAACGAAATTTCATAAGAATGGGAGGTTGTAAGACCCCAAATTTTATGAATAAAGATTAATTTTTCTTAAAATATTTTTTTGAATATTAAGGTGTGGGTTTGATATAATGTTATAGTTGTGGGTAATATTTATAAATTTTGCAAAGTAATCAAGTTGTTATAAAATATTCGATTGGTCGGGGAATATTCGTTTTAACAGGGAATATTCATACGATGGCACAATCATTGGTGGACCCCACAATGGAAGTATTGTCATAGTTAGAAAATGACAGAAATATTTTTTTATAAAAATAACGGTGAAAGTTTTTACCGTTAAACTGTTGAAATACCCGGTGGTAAAAGTACAGTAATACGTGTGGTTGCACAAGTAGCATACCAAGATAGTATAAAGATATCTTTGATTATTGATGCTTACGTGAGAAGTCACTCAGTTATACTCAATTATTGCTACAGTAATTGATGCATAGTATCTCACATTATTGATTCAATTATTGTCACAGTATCATCTACATAATATTTTATATTATTAAATCAATAATTGAGACGACAAATTTATTCATATTATTATTTGCATTATTGACGATGTCTAGAAATTTCTGTCGAGGAAAGGGGTTTGGTCACCTAATTGCGCGCCAATAGGGAGAAATCATTATCGGAAAGCCCCCTCTTTCCTGGGAATGATCTGGTTGTTAAATATTATGAGTTATAATATTAATGATGAATAAGTTCGTGTTGATTAAAGATGAAAGTGTTGATAAAAATATTTCCATTGTGTTGGGATTATTAGTGTTGGTGGAAATCGACATTTATTTCGATGATAATTGATTTTTGGAGGTTAAAATGACCAATCGGGTAATTAATTGGATAAATGAGCAATTAATTGCTATTAGTTCATATGCATATGACTATTTGTTCACATTAATGGAACTATTGATTCTCCTGCATGTACTATTAGGGGAGGTGGTGCAAGTTTGATAATACTTGTAGGACTAAATTAAAAATGGAGGAAAAGATGACGGTAATAATTCGAGTCCCAAAATGTGCAATTATCAAAACTATGTTTTCCTATAAATAGAAGCTCATTCTTCTTTCATTCTCACCAATTCACTAAGACTCACAAGAGCAATTATAGAGAGAGAAGCTATAGAGAGAAGAAGAAGAGTATTCTGCTACTTCTCTATTCCAGTATCCAGCCTTCTACTAAGGTAAGGGGTATTATTTATTTCATATTCGCTTACGATATTATTTTTCTTATTCATAAGAAATTTTATTTTCATTCAATACTCGTATAAAATAATATTTTCTTCAATACTCTGTAGTATGAAAGTAATATTATTTTGTTTCGTATTCCTAATTCTACACTCATTTTGTTAAAGTATTACTTCTATACTACGTGAAATTAGTAGAATATCCTTAAAATTTGCGCTTCATCTAGTATCATTTCACAAGGATATTTTCTGAGCATTCTTGTTAAATTGTAAGCTTTTCATGCAGGAGTACTATTCACGGGTACTATTCATTTACACGACACTATTCATATATACGGTACTATTCACAGAGTACTATTCATGGGCACTATTCATAAATAATATACTATTCATAAATACGGTACTATTCACAAAGTACTATTCATGGGGTAATATTCAAAAAGTACTATTCACAAAAGTACAATTTACAAAGTACTATTCAGGGGGTACTATTCACCCAAAGTACTATTCATGATAAAAATTGATTTCTTTTCGGTCCAAATTATTTTTGATACAACATTATTCTTGAATTTTACTCCACAAAGCAGTATCATGTTGACAATTTAGATATTCTTGAATTCTGGATAAATTAAATTATAAAATATTTAAAATTTATCCTTGCTTTCATTTAATTGAATTCTTATATCATTGTCATCATCATCATACTTATATTTTGATAAAAGTCATCTTTGGCAGTAGTGAATAGATGGACTGTTCATTGGTATGATTATAACCAAGGATTACTCGGTATAATCATGACCCGTAATGTTACAAATGATGTGGTAAAAGTCCTCATTGGCTCGTAGTGCATTGATGGAGAGATGTTGGTATGATCATAACCATGCGTTCTCTTGACCAAGGGTGCAAAGATGAATTGTTGTTTGGCATGATCATGACCCATGGTGAAAACACAAATTTCCTTCAAGTAGTAGTGCATAGATAATTCGTGGTTTTGATACTAATGAATATCCTTAGCCCGTAGTGCATGGATAATTCACTGATGAGGATTATTTATTAAGCTGAGTCTCAGTAATAAAATTGATGATAACTTTTAAATCATAGAAGATAGTAGATATCATGCTCTACTTCACTCTTCTAATAGATTACTTATTTCGCTGTAGTTGTTGATCTAAAACTTGTTGTCTATTGTATTTTATCAGTTGTTATATTGTTGAAGGCTAACGATAATTTATTTTGCATTATCTTAGTCATAATATTTCTTACTGGGCTAGTTGAGCTCACCCTTTTCTTTCACTGTTCTCTTTAGGAAATGAGAATATAGCTGGGACTAGTCGGCGAATGGATTGACGGTCCAGATGGTTGTTTTAGTAATCCTCACTATTCTATGAAATAGTCTGATAATAATTGTAATGAGGACTCCATTTGAGTTTGGATATTGTCTAGAAGACAATATTCATGTTAAACCTCTCAGCTACTTTTTGTTGTATTGTATAAATGAAGTTTGTATTTAAGTTCTGTACCATGAACCTAACCATCCTCTTATTTCCATAAACATCTCCTCTCATTCCACCATAAAACTCACATCCACAAATTATCTCTCATGGAAATTACAATTTCAAGCAACCTTGATCGGCTACAATCTTGAAGGTTATATTGATGGTTCAATTAGTGCACCTTCTCCCACCATTATCATCGATGGCAAGAAGTCACCAAATCCATCTTCCAAACATGGCATCGACAGGATAAATTAATCTTCATTGCCATGGTCGGATCCTTATATGGCTACAATTGTTCCACTCCTAAACCGTACTACCACCTCTCGTGATGCCCGGATAATTCTTGAAAGTACCTATGCAAAGCCCACTCGTGGTCATATCAAGCAAATTAAGGAACAATTAAAGCATCCAATCAAAGGCTCAGAATTCTATTAGCTTAATATATGTAATATATTCTGAGTAAAAAGTGATGAACTTGTAATTCGGGCAAGCCATATGATGAAGAGGATTTGATTGAAAAGGTACTTGAAGGTCTAGATGAGGAATACAAATCTATCGTTGATGTCGTCAATGTTCGAGATAGGACCATCTCATTTGATGAGCTTCATGAGAAACTCTTGAACAAGGAAACTCTGTTGCGTCAATCTCAATCATCACAACCAGCCTCTCTTCCAGCAACAGCAAATCCAACAACTATTTACCCTCGAAACAAACCATGGCGTCCTCACTTCAACCCCTCACCTCAACCATCTCAAAACCAATGGTCATCATTTACTAATTTCGAGGTGATGAGACCTCCACCTCGTCCTTACTTTGCACATATCAAGCATGTAATACTCAAGGGCACTGCACCAAACGATGCCCACAATTTCAATTAATTTTCACTCCATCTAATTCACGTTATTCACCAACAATCCCACAGTCATCTGGGTTCGACCAACAAAACCAAGATCATCATCTCCATGGCAACCCCAAGTCAACTATGCAACACCTGACACATCCAACACTCCATCATGGCTTCTGGACAGTGGTGGCTCTCACCATGTCACCACCGACTGAATAATCTCTCTTCATGCGCACCATATGATGCCCATGATGATGTCATGATTGGCGACACACGACGGCCTTCAAATTACCCACACTGGTTCTACCTCCCTCTCTTCCTCCACACACAATTTTCAATTACATAATGTTCTATGTGTTCCTACTATGAAAAAGAATCTTATTTCCATTTCTCAAATGTTCCTCACTAATAATGTTTCAATTAAATTTTTACCTTCTGGTTTTCTGGTGAAGGACCTCAGCACAAGAGCAGTACTTTTGAAGGGACCAACTAAGGATGGGGTGTATGAGTGGCCCATTCCTTCCCCAAACAAATCACCTCTAGTTTTCTTCTCCAGTGTCAAAACAACAACTGCTGAGTGGCACAATCATCTAGGTCATCATGCCTCTCCCATTTCCAAACATGTCATCTCAAAATTTCAATTACTAGTTTCTGTCTCCACAACAAATAGTCATTGTAATGCTTGCAGTTGTAATAAAAGTCATAAGCTTCCATTTTCTACTTCTTCTATTGTCCTACCAAACCTCTTGAAATAATTTTCTCTGATGTTTGGACCTCTCCTATGCATTCATATGATGACTTCAAATATTATGTAATTTTTATTGATCACTTCACCAAATATGTATGGTATTATCCTCTTAAACGCAAATCTCATGTTCATGAAGTCTTCATACGTTTTAAGGCGCTTGTCGAAAATTATTTCAATCACAAAATTAAAACATTATACTCAAATAATGGTGGTGAATATCAAGAACTTGCTTCAACTTTGGCTACTACTGGCATCACTCACTTAACCACTCCACCACATACACCTGAACATAATGGATATTCTGAAAGACGACATCGCCACATTGTAGAAACTGGTCTCTCTTTACTCACACATGCCTCCATTCCACTAATCTACTGGCATCATGCATTTGCCATAGTAGTGTACCTCATAAATCGCCTTCCTACACCCACACTCAACATGTGCTCACCATTTGAAAAAATCTTTAGCACCACACCCAACTACTCTAAACTCAAAACTTTTGGTTGTCTTTGTTATCCATGGCTTCGACAATACAACAATCACAAACTTGAATCACGATCCATTCATTATGTCTTCCTCGGCTACTCCTCCACTCAAAGGGCATATTTGTGTCTTGATACCAACACATCTCGCATTTATATTTCTCTCTTCAAGTCAAATTAAATCGAATCGGCCTTCCCCTTCAACTCCACTCACTCTCATCTCTATCGTCCCGAGTCAACTACCATTTCTCAGTGGTTACCACCTGCATACATAATACACAATCTCCCGTAGCACTCAAAACCTCATTCGTGCACGGTCCCTCCAATGCTGCTCATGTACGCTTGTCAACGACACCAGTATATCCCACCACTGTTGATCACTTTTCGGTTCCTACCATCCGAACCTCATCTGATCACTTCCGCTCTCAACAAACCACCATCCGAACCCATCCATTCCCATCCGAACCCCATCCGACCCCATCCGATCTCATTCGACCACCATCCGACCCCACCGGATCACCTTTCGATCGATCATTTACCACCACATGTTCATCATCTGATCCCACACACCTGACATCTTCTTCTTCATCTCTTCCCCGTCCCGAACCAACCCAAATGTCATCATCCACTGGCTCCAATGACCTAGAGCCACTTAACATCCATTCTATGACCACACGAGCATCATATCCACAAACCTATCCAAAAGCTCAATCTTAATGCTCAACTCCTCCCCTCTATTGACCTTGAACCCACAATCATGAAACAGACTCTAAAAGACATCACACAGCATCGTGCAATGTCTGATGAGTATGATGCTCTTGTTCATAATGGGACATTGGGAGCTTGTTCCACCCAATCAAGCTCACAATATTGTTGGATGTAAGTGGATTTTTCGTACTAATTGTTTACCAGATGGTTCTGTTGACAGGTATAAAGCACGTTTAGTAGCCAAGGGTTTTCATCAACGTCCAGGCATTGATTATCATGACACTTTCAGCCCCGTTATAAAACCAACAACAATCCGCCTAGTTCTCACGATTGCACTTAGTCGTGGATGGTCGCTACATCAACTTTACATCAATAATGCTTTCTTACAAGGTCATCTCACCAAAGATGTCTTTATGATACAACCCCCAGGCTTTATTGATAGAGAATTTCCCGATCATGTGTGCAAATTGCGAAAAGCTATCTATAGTTTGAAACAAGCTCCGCGGGCATGGTACCATGAGTTACGAAGATTTCTTCTAGCTGAAGGCTTCACCAATTCCCATGCGGACACTTCTCTATTCGTCTTCAACAATACACAAATCAAGATCTACTTGCTAGTATATGTTGATGACATCATCATCACAGGGAACAACACATCCATAGTGCACCATTTTGTTACTCAACTTATAAGCACCTTTCTCTAAAGGATCTCAAAGCTCTCTCATATTTTCGGGTATTAAAGTCCTTCCACATCCACATGGTCTCCTTCTCTCACAACGCGTCGCTACATTCATGATCTTCTCACACGAACTCACATGATCGATGCCAAGCTAGCCCTTACATCTTTAGCAACCGATCAGACTCTCAGTCTTCACAATGGCACCACCTTGACCGATGCTTCCAAATACAGAACTATAGTTGGCAGTCTTCAATACTTAACTCTCACCAGGTCTGACATTGCATTTGCTATAAATAAGTTCTCTCAATTCATGCATCATCCTACCATAGATCATTGGAATGCAACCAAACGACTATTATGATATCTTTGTGGCACATCTAATTATGGAATCAGACTTCATCGCAACCCAAACTTCTCTCTTCATGCCTTCTCAAATCTTGATTGAAACGGTAACAAAGATGATTTCACATCCACTAGTGCTTACATTGATTATCTTGGTAGTAGTCCCATTTCTTGGAGCTCAAGAAACAACGACTGCGGTTGCCGATCGTCAATCAAGTCGAGTATCGTGTCATTTCAAAGAATCGCCGCTAAATTAACTTCGGGTTTGTTCCTCCTTATCGAACTAGGAATTGAACTTGATGACTCCATCATCTATTGTGACAATATTGGAACCACTTATCTATGTTCCAACCCCATCTTTAACTCTCGGATGAAGCATGTAGCTATTAACTTTCATTTCATCCGCGAACAAGGCCAAAGGGGCATCCTTCGTGTCGCCCATGTCTCTTCTGCAGATCAGCTGGCTGATGCACTCACAAAGCCACTCCCGCAAGACTCAATTTCTTAATCTCAAGGATAAGATTGGAATCTCCACTAGAGCTCCAACTTGAGGGGGCATATAGAAGGAAACAACAGCTAATCCGGTGTACATAATATCATTGAACCAATTGCTTAATTATAGGAATCAGAATATCATGTACATAGCTGATAATCAGCTATTGATTATAGGAATTAGATGTAAATACTTAATTCTAGGAAACTGGCTTCCTGGATTATCTCCACAACAATTGTATATATTGACCTCTTGGAAGTAATACAATTATCATTTGCATCTATAATCATTATATTTTATTCTTGAAGAATTTGTTCAATTTTCTGGAGGGCATTGCAATCTCTTCTTCTGTTACTGACTCACCATCAGAGTTAGAGTCTTCACTTGAACTACTTTTTGCTTTAAATGCAATTGTCTTCTTCTTCATGTCATCAACGTCTCTTTATGTCAGGATTAGATCATGCGTCTACAATCAGCCAAATACTTCAGCTAGAGTGATTTTTGACAGATCTTTAATTAGCTTCCTCTATTGTTGTGACTTTTGGCTCTCACTTCTTTGGTAATGATCGTAGTAGCTTCTAAATATTCTCCTTATCGGTGTATCTCTTTCTAAGTCAACCATGCTTGTTTATGATTGTTACAAGCCTATCATAAGTCTCAGAAATACTTTCATTTGATAGCATCTTGAATGACTCGTATTCCCGAGTCAGTTTGGAAATTTTATTTTTCTTGGCTTGACTTGAACCTTCATATGTCGTTGTTAGAGAAGTCCAGATTTCCTTAGAAATACTGCATGATGATATCTTCACGAACTCGTTTCCACTTAGAGCACACATCAACACATTGTAGGGATGATATTCCAAGCTGACTTTTCTAGCTTCTTCTGCAATCCATTCGCTCCTGTGCTTTGGTGTGATGCCCCCAAATTCGAACCTATATAACCTAATTTGAGTCACCAAACTATAAAATAACATACATAAATTTTCCTAATTATAATTATTACAATGCCGTGAATAATACGGCAACACATACACTAAGTCCTCACTATAATTATATGTATACTATTTTACAACTTAGTGAGAACTACTACAATTACTAATTGCAACGTCAATCCATTCCCATTCTCTCCTCACTAGCCCCAACTACATTCTCATTTACTTAAAAGAATTAAGAAAAACAAAAGGTTGAGCTCAAATAACCCCCCAGTAAGGAATATCATGTATATGATAACAAACCGATAAAGTTATTTTCAATGTCCAATAGTGATATATCAGAGATTTAAAAAAATAATAAACAATACAAGTTTTTAACAAATAACTGCAGTACTAATAGTCAATACACAAAAAACAATGAGTGCAAGTCTTTTATTTTTCAAGCTTCATTTATAAAAGACTAAATTATAAAATTGTTCAAGGTGTTTGTGCCCATTTGATATTTTTGTTCTTGAGATTGGTAAATAGAGAACCCTTCCTTTAAGGTACAATTTTAGTGTGAAATTATACCATTCAAGGTTTAATTATTAATGCAAAACTGACCCATAATGTATAGTTTTGAACTACTATATAATTATACTTTGAGGTAAAGTTCTGGCTAATATCTCAACTCATGGACGAAAACGTAACAAGTGGATAAACTAAAGGGAGACTTTTGCATTTTAGTCTTTATAATTAAACCCAAACAAACAAATTCAAATTAAACTCCATAAATTTTCCATATAACTGAAAAATTCAGGTTATCGAAAACAAGTTTAAAACAAGACAAAATAGATAAAGTTTTCCCAGCACCATAGGCCAACCAAATTCATAACATAAAATATAAAGGGGAAATGCTTATAGAGAATAATTGTTAGTACTAATCTTCCTTCCCTAGCAAAGTCAGGAGGAAGGCCTTGTAATCCCCTGAAGTCTCCTTGGAAATGGCATGATCAAGAGATACAATATTCCTCTTGTGGTAAAGCTCTTTTATCTCCTTCAAGTCCTCCTCAGCTCTCGTAACAATCACCCGAGTCAATGCATCTTCATCGGTCCTTGGCTTATTAATAGTCGTGCGCGGTATCTGAGATACACAAATAATTCAAAATAGTCTATTGGAGATCAAGGTTATCAGGGAACTCTTATTACCCTACGTTAGAAATTTTTACCTTTTCATAATACTTTTTCGGGTCAGCTAGGCATCGAATAGCTATACGTAATGCTGATAGGTACTCATTATCTGGTTCATCCACCAAATGCTGAAAAAGAAAATGAAATAATCTTTAGTAGTTATTATAAACGAAACTTGATTATTGCTTATGTTCTTATAATTTTGAGCCCACTAGCTTGCAACTTTATTGCCTAGTTAAAAGGGCTGCTTCGAAATTTTTCCCTAGGAGAGGCTAAACTAGAGATTGACATTTCTTTTTCATTTTATTAATTTGTATTTTGAAAAGTAGTTCATGATCATATCTTAAAAGATAGTAAAATATTTTCGACCCTAAAGAGACATTTCCAAACAGCATTTTGTTTCACAAGCACATAAAAGTGTGAAAAATAAAAATTCATTCATCAAATTTATGTGGTAAAAAGAGAGAGATATGTGTGTGTGTGTGTGTGTTATGAAGGAATAGGAAATTTTAGCTTTTACCTTAGTGATTGAAGTGCCATGATCATCTTTATAGTGGTTCAGAGTTGCCATTAGTTGTGTCCTGCTCTTTGTAGCAACAATTCTAATGATCTCTTCATGATTTAGCACATTTTCTCTGATTGCTTTGCTAAGAATATCAGCCTCTGAATTTGCCAATCTTGCATTAATTTCATCACCATTGTACCTATGTATGCCCACAAGTGCAACCAAAAGCTGTAACACAATTCACAAGCACAACAAAAATAAAAAGTTTGTTACCCTTTTTGCCGTCTTATTCAGTGTCACATACCTAAAATGGAGCCAGGTAGTAATTACCCATTTGAAAGAACGTTATGCAAATAAATAATTATATTACATTTGCCAACAATATATATAATATGGGACAGAAAACGAGACAAGATTTAAACATGTTTATATGATATATAGGCTCCACAAAAATGTAGGAAATTGTTGTTGAAAGTCAACATGCCTTTCGAATATTGCCAGAGGTGTGGGAAGCCAGATCTTCTTCCAAGGAATGTTTGTAGCGATTTTGATATGCTCGCTTCACAACCAAGAGCTCTTCAGGAGACCTTATGCATGCAATTTCAACGATCACATGATAATCAAGAATTGTTTGCTTTATTGCTACATTTACTAGGACAACTTCTCGGTTAGCTGGATCCAATATCCATCGATACACTGCTTTCTGTACTCATTTGAAGGGGAAAAAAATTCAGCGTCTCAATCTAGGAGTTGTTTGTAGTTTTGAGCGGATCCTAATTTCAAGCCGTTTAAAGTAATTAAGTAGTTCATTTGGACAATCTAGAAACAAGTTGCATTCAATTTGTAGAGAGATGCATTTTCAGATGACATATGTTTTACAAATATTATATAATTGTAACTTTTTGTTATATAAAATGCAACTTATTTTTATAAAGTTCCCAATCAAACAACTCATTTTAAATTGCCTCTGATTCATCCATTATGGATCCCTTCTAAGTTCTAACTAATGAATGAACTGATTAGTTCTTAATCAATATATAACAAATTAGCAATGCATTGGTCAAACAGTTAAATTGATCACTAACAGTGTCAACAAATAGTTTCATTTTCGATAACTAGATGATATTAGGCTTTTAAAAGAATATAGAATTCGTAAGAGATAAAAGGGAAAATTTGTTAAACTTCAATAGATTTCATAAAATTTATTTGCTTTATGTACTCAAAAAGTTTAAACTGGCTAATATGATGTGAAACATTTGCTCTATAAAGGGTGAGTCTCATGTAACACAACTTCAAGAATAAGTCACAGAAGTTCCTTTCGCCCTTTTTAATTTAATTATTTTGTATTTTTTAATCTTATTTTCTAAATTTAATAAAATTCTTATTATATCCTCGCGACAATTGCACACACAACGCGTGTGCTATGAAGTATGAAAACTAGTATATATAGTAATGCCAAACTGAGTAAAGATCCCTCTAATTTATTAATGAATGAATTTGTTATGAATAGATATTTTAACAAATATGCAGTTGCAAATGGGAAACACCAGTGAAATATATAGAAATATCACATTAAATTGGCTGTTGTGTGAAATTATATATAGTGCTGACCTCAAAGTGGCCTGACAGCTCTGATTCGAGGCGCTTGATTAAATTTTCTTGATAAATCTCTTTATAAGCTTCCCTTATCATCTTCCTTTGAGCTGCATTTCGGTGACCAAGTATTGCTATTATAGCCTTCTCATCAGTTCCCAATCCTGCAAAAATTTTCATCATAAAAAATCTAATTATGTATGTATAATCTTATTACACGTGTAATTGGCTCATACATGTAATCGATCAAGGAGCTAAAATAAAAAATGTCACATCAATGTAATAACTTATTGCACGGGTACTACATTAATTTGACATGAGACAAACTCTACCTAATACTAGTATTTCCCTAATTTTGAAAGAGTGACTTCCGTCCTAAGTTCATTTTCTAGATTAAGGCCTGTGTATCCTCTGCTAAAATTTCTGTCAAGGTGAATGGTGTTCTGAGTGGTTATTTCAAGGGTGAAAATGGGCTTAGACATGGAGATCCTTTGTCCCCATTGTCGGAAGAATACATATTTTGATTTGCTATTTAGAGTAAATGCTCATGATTATATGTAAAGTCCTTCAAGGAATATATGTACAAGGACATAGTGATAGATCAAAATTGTTAGGTTGATCTTAACTTTTAATGTTCATCATTCTATAAACAAATGTATAGATAAAGAGATCAAAGATGTTAGGTTGATCTATGACTTGAAAGAAATAGATAGGCCTTGAAGAGAATCGTAGTCTATCAAATTGATCAACAGAATGCAGAAGCTAAGGCAGGATCGTAGAGCTCAGAAGATCGTAGTGTATCTGCCTTGAAGGGCCTCTCCAGAAATCGTAGAGTAGCCTAGACGTTTGTCGAAGCTAACTCAGAGATCGTAGTGTACTTTCAAAAATGTAGAGCCTGCAAGATGAGCAAGTGATGATCGTAGTGTGCAAATCCTTGAAAGAGATCGTAGTGTTCTCTCCAGGCCAAGCACCAATGTGACAAGACACCACAATATGGATCGTAGAGTATAATCTGTCTTGTGTCAGAAGCATCGAGCCCTACTTTTGTTTAAAGACAAAATTCCAAAAAATGTGGAATGGGTTTTGAAAGTTGAAGCACTCACCAGTCCCAACGGTACAAAAATATCCTTAGTATTCAACAAAGGAACGTATTCAAGAAGCTAAGGAAAGGACCATAGGACAAAGGAAAAACACCTTTTCAGGTGTTAGGTGAGAAAGCAGTCTGCTGTGTCAGTGGGCCTGAATGCAATTCAGAAGGTGTGTAGAAAAGTCTCCATCAAAGTTCAGAAATGTCAAACACATTTAATGCTTCATCAAAAGGCTTCAATGGATAGATTTCAAGAAACACATATATGCAGAACATATGCAGATGAGAGAAAATATCAAGCAATTGAACAAAAACGCATAAGAACACTCAACGCTCAACTCTACGATCTAAGAAAAAGAGGAAGCTTGCTCAGCTACTCAGTTCTTTTGAATAAGTGCTTAATAGCAACTGAGTAACATCAATCACAACTCAACAACCATCAATCAACTGAAGTAAGAGTTCCAAGTCAGAAGGACTTGAAGAGTTCTAAGTGAACTGTGAAGAGCCAAGTCTGCTAGACTTGAAGAGTTCAAGAGTGAACTAAGAAGTGCCTAGACTGCTAGTCTAGAAGAAATCTGTGAGATTCAGAAAGTGTAAAAAGACTACTTAGTGGATTTCCTACTCGAGGAGTAGAAGAGTAGACTAGGAGCTGTAAGTGCTCTGAACTACTTAAAAACAACTGTGTCTATTTCATTCTTGTTATAACTGCTATAACTGTTTCACTCTCATTAACTCACTATCTAAAAGGGATCTCAAAGAAGCCTTAATTTCGTTGAGCTTAAGATCATTATCAAAACTGTCTTAATACAAAGAAAAGTTTTTAATATCTATTCAACCCCCCCCCCTTCTAGATAACTATTGTGCCTCCGGGAACTTACAATTGGTATCAGAGCAGTTTCTATTATATAGCCTACAAAGCTTGAGTAGATCCAATGGCACACTTACCAAGCAAATCAAAGACTGGAGGAGGCAGCAAGCCACTTATGTGCAACAAAGACAAATTTGCTAACTGGAAGGTTAGGATGCAAGCTTATATGATTTCAATAAATGAAGATCTATTTGAAACTGTTCAAAATGGGCCCTACGTTCCTACAAAGGTTGCACTAACTACAGACGACCCAAACAGAATACAGATCAAGGTCAAAGGAGAATGGACATAAAACGAGAAGAGAGCTGTCCAGCTTGACAAGAAGGCCAAAAACATCTTATTTCAATCCTTAGAAGACGATCTGTTTGAAAATGTGGTCAACTGCAAAATAGCAAAGGAGGTTTGGGAAGCATTACTCATCATGCATGAAGGAACAGAAGAAGTCAGAGAAAACAAACAATCTCTCTTGACTCAGCAATATGAGATGTTTGCTCACGTTCAAGGAGAGAACGTCAGTACCACATACGAAAGATTTAATGTTCTGTTCAACTCTCTACAAGCCTATGGAAAGATCTATCCAAACAAAGATCTAATCATAAAGTTCATGAGAGCCAAAGAATCTACACGAGATGATTGTTCAACAGTTATATGGCAACCTCCTCACATACGAGCTGGAGCTGACACAACGACCAGAAACGTTGTCTGAAGGAAGAAAGAAGGATAAATGTGTTACTCTTAAAGCAATTGAAAACACCTCTAAAGTCAACACTGAAGTTGATTCTGACTATGATGAAGATGATGATGAGGACTTTGCAATGCTGATGAAAAGACTAAGAAGATTCATGTGACAAGGCAAAACCAGCAAGCCAAAGAAAGTCACCAACTACAACAGCCAGGAGCAAATGAATGACCTATGCTACAATTGCAAGAAACCTGGCCACTTCATTGCCAACTGCAAAAAACCTCTCAGAGAAGAACTCAAGAAGATCACATTCAAAGAAGGAATACAAAGGCAATAAGAGGCCTCAGAAGAAAGACAAAGGCCTTGTAGCTGGAGGATCGTGGAGTGACTCAGACAATGACTCAACTCCAGAATTCGGAGATGATGAAGATCCTCAAATGGCAAATTTTTTCCTGATGGCCAAAAATGCAAGGGACAAATAGAACTCCAACATACATGAAGTAAGTATAGATGAGGTATTTGACTTCAACTCTCCTGATGTAGATTTTGATGACCTAAGAACTCGCCTTTGCATGGTATAACATCGATCCGCATCAATACATGAAGTGGTTTAGAGTTACATCTAAGGATTATTCATTTCTTCAAAAGGAGAAAGAAAAGGTTCAAGAAGAACTGGAAATAGCCCTTCTCAGTACTGATTCTCTCTCCAAGTTTGAAGCTGAGAATAAGCTCTTGAGACAAACAAATGAGCTCAGTGCACAAAGAGAGTCTAGTCTAACCTCCAAGATTGAGGATCTAGAAAAGACAGTCTCTACATAGAATAAATCTTCTTCATCCATGGACTCTTTAATCTCTAACCAGAGAAGTGTTTCTGATAGAACAGGGTTAGGCTTTGGGGAATCTACCTCAGAGTCATGTGTGGAAAAAGCAAAGGAAATTAGCACTGGTAATGCCTCAAGTTTTAGTAGAGGCATTATATTTGTGAAATCCTCACAGAAGATTGACCATGTCAAACCCTGCTCAGCTGATTCAATTCATATTCCCAGGAGTAAGGGATCTTATGCAGGTCTGGGTTTCAGAAAAGAGAAGAGTAACCTAGCTACTACTCACCAACCTCGAAGGATCGTAGAAACCAATAAGATCAACTCTACGAACCAACCGGGAAGGTACAGTAGAAGTAAGATATACTCCTCACAAATCATGAAACACGAGAACATATGGAAGAAGGAATATCAGCCTAGCAGGAGGATGACCAATAACCCACAAAAGTCCAAATAGAGGAAGAACTTTCACACACACAAACATGCATCATATCAAATGTTATGTGTGCTATAGAGTTGGCCACAAGGCTGCAAAATGTTATTATAAATACATGCATGTGAGACCCAAAATCAAGGAGATTTGGGTCCCCAAGGGCACTAACAATGTAGGACCCATGCAAGTATGGGTACCAAAATGAAGGTTTAATGTTATTACAGGAAAAGAGCTCCACGATTACATCCTCGTATCTGGACAGTGGATTCTCAAGGCACATGACAGGGAACAAAGCCCTTCTGTCTGACTACATAGAGAAGGAGGGTCCCTCTGTCATCTTTGGAGACAACGGCTCTGGCAAGACAAGAATCTATGGCTCAGCTGGAAATGGTGCAGTATCCTTCAACAAAGTGGCCTATGTAGAAGGACTACAACACAATCTTCTAAGCATTAGCCAACTCTGCGACAAGGGTTATCAAGTAACATTTCTCAACAATCAATGTCAAGTCCGAGACCTGAAGACATCTGCTGAAAAGTTAATCGGAACAAGAAAAGGAAATGTCTACACAGTAAACCTTAGACAACTAAGCTCAGACAAGACTATATGTTTTTTGGCTAAAGCATCTGAAGAAATTAGCTGGCTATGGCATCGAAGATTATCTCATCTCAACTTCAAAAGTATGTCCAAATTAGCTTCAAAAGATCTAGTTGCAGGCTTACCCAAGTTTAACTTCGTCAAAGAAAGGTCGTGCAATGCCTGTCAACTTGGAAAGCAAACCAGAATCTCATTCAAGAGCAAAACTGTCAACTCAATTGACAAGCCTCTGCAGTTGCTACATATGGATCTTTTTGGGCCAATTCAACGACGAGCCTTGGGGGAAAGATGCTCTCGGTCAGTCGTCATAGTCGACGACTACACTAGATTTATATGGGTGTTCTTTCTAACCTCAAAGGATGAAACAAGCTCCCAACTGATCAAGATGTTCAAGCTGGTGATGAACGAGAAAGGAGAGAAAATCAAGGCCATAAGAAGTGATCGTGGCAGAGAATTTGATTTCTCAAAAATGGATCAGTTTCGCACAGACAATGGCAATAGTCACAATTTCTCAGCTCCACGAACTCCCCAACAAAATGGAGTAGCCGAGAGAAAGAACAGGACATTGATAGAAGCTGGAAGAACTCTGCTAGCAGCAGCCCATCTGCCTGAATACTTCTAGGCATAAGCTGTCAACACTGCATGCTACACTCAGAACAGATCACTCATACACTCTATGATTAAAAAGACTCCTTATAAACTGTGGAAAGGAAGAAAGCCAAGTGTCAGCTACTTTCATGTTTTTGGCTGTGCATGTTACATTCTCAACAATGGAAAGCAGTACTTGACAAAGTTTCAACCAAAATCAGACGAATGAATCTTTCTTGGATATGCCACAGACAGTAAGGCCTACACAGTGTTCAACAAGAAGACACTGAGTGTTGAAGTCTCAATTCACATCATCTTTGATGAGACAGACTTAGACAAAATAGTGCCTCAAGACACTACGACCAACAGTTCAGACACTACGAATGAGGTCATTGAGCTTAACACTACGATCATAGTACCAGACAGTGAAATCGTTGAGCAAGGAAATCAGATCGTAGAGAGGCCTGTGCCAGACAACGAGCCTCCACACCAAGAGGAAGAAATAAATCTTGAAGATCTAAGACAAGAAGGCATAAGGACAGATGTCCCAACAGGAAGCAGATGGGCAAGAGATCACACTCAAGATCTAATCATTGGAGATCCGAGTGCAAGAGTTAAAACAAGAGCTGCCACTCAAAATGAATGCTTTTATCTAAGCTTCCTGTCACAAATAGAACTGAAGAAAATAAAGGATGCTTTGGAAGACTCCAGCTGGATAGAGGCCATGCAGGAAGAACTTAATTAGTTCGAAAGAACCAAAGTATAGAGATTGGTTCCAAGACCAAAGAATCATCTTGTTATTGGAACCAAGTGGGTCTTCAGAAACAAGATGGATGAAGATGGAGTCATCACCAGGAATAAGGCAAGACTAGTGGCCAAGGGCTACTCTCAGGAAGAAGGCATTGACTACGATGAGACATTTGCACCTGTGGCCAGACTAGAAGCCATCAAAATATTCCTTGCCTTTGCTGCTCACATGAAATTCAAGGTCTTTCAGATGGATGTCAAAAGTGCATTCTTGAATGGTGAACTTCAAGAAGAAGTTTATGTAGAGTAACCTCCAGGTTTCATCAATCCATCTCTTTATAATTATGTCTTTAGATTAGACAAAGCCTTATATGGTCTTAAACAAGCACCTAGAGCATGGTATGAAACACTAACTAACTTTCTTATTGAAAATGGATTCACTAGAGGTAGAGTAGATACCACACTATTTCTTAGAAAGCATAAAGATAAAATCCTATTAGTTCAAATATAAGTTGATGATATTATCTTTGGATCTACTAATGAAAAGTTATGCAAGAGATTCTCCAAGCTTATGCAGAGCAAGTTTGAAATAAGCATGATGGGTGAGCTGAACTTCTTCCTTGGACTGCAAGTAAAGCAGACCGATGAAGGAATCTTCATAAACCAAGCCAAGTACATTAAAGACTTACTTAAGAAGTATGGCATGGAATCAGCCTCTCCTATGAAAACCCCAATTGCTCCTGTAACCAAGCTTGGCAAAGATGAAAAAGGTAAAAGTATTGATATAACTCAATACAGAGGTATGATAGGATCTCTTTTATATCTTACTGCCAGTAGACCAGATATAATGTTTGCAACTTGCATTTGTGCTAGATTTCAGGCTAATCCTAAAGAATCACATTTAACTGCTGTAAAGAGGATTTTCAGGTATCTCAAGGGTACACCTCACTTAGGAATTTGGTATCCCAAGGAGTCCTCATTTGAACTAATAGCATACACAGATGCTGATTTTGTAGGCTGCAAAATAGATAGAAAGAGTACCAGTGGCACCTGTTAATTGCTAGGAAATAGACTTGTGTCCTAGTTCAGCAAGAAGCAAAATTCAGTATCCACTTCAACTGCAGAAGTTGAATACATCGCTTCTGGTAGTTGCTGTGCTCAGATCCTATGGATGAAAAACCAACTAGCAGATTATGGGTTTGAATTCAAATCCATACCTATTCACTATGATAACACAAGTGCAATTGCTATAACTCACAATCATGTCATGTATTCTAGGACTAAACATATAGAAATAAGGTATCACTTCATTAGGGATCATGTGCAAAATAGAACTATATCTTTACAATATATCCCTACTAAAAATCAACTTGCTAATGTCTTTACAAAGCCTCTAGATGAATCCAGATTTAACAAGTTAATAAGTGAGTTAGGCATGCTTAACTTACAACCATGAAAAATATGCTCTAGTATGTACTAACCATACAGGATTAAAGGCTATGTTCGAAATCATAGACATGATCAAAGGAAGTCCACTATCGTAGAGTCAAAGTATCATAACAACGATCGCAGTACAGACTCAACGATCGAGGTGCAGACTCAAGGATAGTAGAGTTCCATCAAAGGAGAATCATGTTATGATGAAATTCAAAACAAAGAAATCTCTCTAAACAAACACCTCAGGAACAAACCTAACCCTTGATTCACTCTATGAGGTTGGCCCTTCCTGAGTTACCTTGAACCAAGAGGAATGCTAAGTCAAAAGTTCATCACAAGGACTCGATCAGACTAGACGATCGCAGTTCAGACTCTACGCTTACAGTTTAGACTCGACGATCATAGGTCAGACTCTACGATTGCAGCACAGACACGAAGACTGTTGAACAGACTCAACGATGGTGGAACAGACTCGACGATTCCAAGGACCATCTCAACGATCGTAGTCCTCTGAAGAATATATCATTTCAAAATGGGAGTTAAAGGAAATTGAGACAATCCTTCTCACCAAGTTCGAGAGCCAAGCGAATTCGACTTTTTTGTCCACTAAGCAAAATGGAGAGAGGGAAGTTACTTGTATCATTTGAAGGCGCCTTTTTGAAATCAGAAGTTCAAAAGCTTATCCCTCTCATTATCTCTACAAGAAGAAACCCTAAAATATCTAGAAAGCTCAATCAATCATACACTCTACAAAGAAATCAATGGCGGCTTCCAACGTCATCTCCGGCTACAGACTTTGCTTTGACGAGTTCAAAACAGCTGAACCCAAATTTCACAAGACTTTGTCATTACTGAAGAAGGCGGGTCTCGAAGAAGCTTTGGGTACAGACACATTAATCTACCCCAAGCTAGTAAAAGAATTCTACTGGAATGGTATGTTTGAAAATGACACCATCACTACGAAAGTCAGGGATGTGGAAATCAAGCTAAAGGCTGAAGATATCAACCTAGCCCTAGGTTTTAAATCTGAAGGGTACTCATTCATAGATGGCATAGATTTCTATGAAGGACTGAAAAGAATGCATCACAAGAAATCCCCCTCTGTAAAAGGATACAAGAAGAAGGAGTTTCCTCAGAGGTATGAATTTTTACCTGATATTGTTGGAAAATGTATATGTTGCAAAAGTTCTGGTCATGACTCTGTAAATGAAGTGCAACTCAAGCTCATGACTGCCATATGTTATGGAATACAACTTAACTATGGAGCCCTATTACTTGAATGGATTGGAAAATGGATCACCAACTCAAAGAAGTCAAAGAACTCTCAAAAGATGCTCTACGGACAATTTATAAGCATCATTCTATAGTCTGCTCTGGGTGACAAAATTGGGGATGATGAAGGAGAAGCCATCAATCCAAACAAACGAATGACCCAGAAACTATTCATGAACTGGAAAAGGAATCCAGCAGAAAATATGCGTATGATGTCTGAATCTAGTGGTAGAAGCTAACGTCTGAAGAAGTCGTGGATTCAGGAAAATATGTCATTGTCGTGGAAACTGAAGAAGAAGAAGAAGAAGAAGAAGAAGAAGAAGAAATCAACAATGAGGAACCCACTGCCCTGGTTAGAAAGAGTAAGGGCAAAAGGAAGCTAAAGGACAGAATGGTTGAAGAACCTTAGGGATCCACTACCGATAAGCCTGTAGAGTCCTCAGACATTGAAACTCTAAGGATCCTAAGAAGGAAGCAACAGCAGGCTGAGGCAGAAGAAGATAGAGCTACCATATCTTAGCTGCTGAAGAAGAATAAAATCAGCCACAAATCCAAAAGGACATCTATCTCTTCAATCGTAGAGTCTCTACCGATCGTAAAGACCAGACCAAACACATCAATCAAGGAAGTAGCTGCATCAAACATTTTGACTAATCAATAGGACAAAACTGAAGTTCAAGAAAGTCCTGAGGTTGTGGCTCAGCCTAGAAAACCAAGAAGAAAACTGGTCAAGAAATATATTCTTGTCAATGAAGAAATACTAAAAAGGGAAGACAAAGAAGTGGCTGCTGAAAAGGAATAAGCCAAAGAAAGCCAAAGAGACAAAGTTCAAGCTGAGGGGGAGACACCTGAAGCTCTTATGATAGAGAATACACCAGCTGAGGGGGAAATGCCTGAGGCTCTCATTCTAGAAAATGCCCCAGCTGAGGGGGAGCTATTAAGCTTACAAGAAGATGATCAAGTTGAGGGGGAGGCTCATGACATCTCCATGGCAGAAGAAGAGGTTCCTGCAGACAAAGAAGGAAAACCAGTATAAGAACATCATGAGGCTATTGATATTAAGGCTGTAAATTAGCCAAATAGTTTGGGCTCGATTCGAGCTCGACTCAAAAAAATACAAGCGAGACTCGGATCCGTTAATAATATAATCCAAATCTGAGCATTAAAAATAGTTCGAATAAAAATATGAGTAGAATCTGAGCAAGGTTATACTCGACTCGTTTAAGATTCAAACTACTCGAATTCTTGATTGTGATTCGATACATACTCGGTTAATACATATTCGACTAGATGTTCGATATATTCTCTTATAATATATACAAATTTAAATCAAATTAGGATAATTAGTTATTATTTTGTTTTGTTTTTAATTTTAATTATGATTTTATATTTGTAAAGTGTAATGATAAATATATTTTCTCATTTCTAAGTAAAATAACAAATTCAATTTATAATTATATTTATTATAAAACTAGTTATTATGTGGAGACTCGAATTCGAGCTTGAATTTAAAGCTCGCGAGTAGTTTGAATAAATATTCGAGTGGAGTCAGATCGATTACGAGTAATAAATATTCAAGTTGAGTCGAATCTGAGTATGATTTTTCAAATATAATTCGAATTCGAGCCGAATTCGAGTACGAATTAATCATTTCGAGTCGAATTCGAGTAGCTCTCTGTTCGCTCCGGTTAGACTCGTTTACACCCTTAATTGACATAATGTAATCCTCAAACAAAAATAGAGAAGAAGATGAAGGCGACGAGGTCGAAATCATAGTTGTAGGCATAAATGGGTACAGAAGAGCTAACTATGAACAACTGTTTTCCTATCTACCCATGATACCTTTCCATCAAGCTCAAATTCTAAACTCCTGGAATCACATGTTTTGGAGCTTGAAAGAATATCCAGCCATCTCTATGCTAGCTAATGGATTCCCAGGAAGTTTCAACTTTGCCAAGAAGTTACTCACCAATAACTCCTCTTCAAAGGATGAACATGAGGTACTGTCTATCCCAACCCTCTTCAGAGTTCATCACTTTCCATCATCCTCATTCAGTCAATTTTATGAATTCCCACGATGGTTGGAAGTGATCTTACATCCACTAAATCAATTCCCAGTTACAGAATCCCAAAATTCTGTAACTGATGCACCAAATCTGACCAACCCTATACTGCTCCCACCTTCCATCATCTCTACGATCACTGACTCTAGCCCAATTGTAGAGTCACAACCTCAAATCATAGAGTAAACTACTACACACACTCAAACACAAGCTCCTCCATCCGATATTCCATCCTCATCCAGCAACGAATATTTCAACCTTGATCTTGTTCTCTACTCATTGCAAGATCAATTCAACAGCACACCTCCTTCTTCACAAATTCCCCATCTCAATGAACTTCTTTCTGAGCTGTCCACCAAAGCCGATTTGTCAGCAATGACCAAGAAAGTAATCAAGGAACTCGATGAGAGTCTTGAAGAACACACTGAGCTCTTTCACATGAGATTAACAACAATGATCAGTGTTTCAAACAGTCTGCCAAGCACCCTCAGCTCTAAGCTCTCTAAAACGCTTAAAGAGATCATCAAGGAAATGCTTCAAAGCATAAAGGACAGGGATGACATCCACTTTCAAGCATCTAAAAGACATCAGGATGTTGTCTTGATCTTACAAAAGACTCAAGAATCTCAGAACGATCTAATGATAAAGAGCATCACAAGTCTCCAAACTGTAGTAGAGGAATTTCAAGACTTCTCCATGGGCCAAATGCAGCAGACTGTAAATGTCCTGAACATCCTTTAACGACGAGAAACTCGATCTGATGCTTTGATCCAAGAAAATTACGAGGACATTGCTCAAACTCCAAGTCAACTCAACGAGCTTGTCCAAGGGGTATCTCGCCTCTCCAAAGACATTCAAACCCTTGATGCTAACATAAAGGGGGAGAATAAAGGGAAAGGAGATCAGGGAGGCAAGGGAAAAAGCAGAGGTCAATTACAAGCTCAATCCTCAAGGAATCCTCCTGTAAGGCAAATCCACCAGCAAACTCCACGATCCAACCACTAGACCCAACGATCTAATCAGCAAGAAGTATTAATGGCTCAACCTTTAAGGAGTCTAGGGCCAACTACCAGCTCTCATGAGGTGACAACAACAGGCCTAAGAATGCCAATTGGAGATCCTGCATTAATGAATAGGCATGATCATAATCCAAGACTAAGCCCAAGTGAACTGGAAGATCTAGCTAGGAGAGACGAAGCAAGCAGAAAAAGGAGAGCTGAGGAATATGCAAATCCTTCGAGAAGCAAAAGGCCGAAGAAATAGAGATAAGTTGAATTTTAATTCTTATTGATGTAGTCAAACTTAAATGTAAAATCTATCTTCATACATCAATAAATTCTGCTTATTCTCTAGAAATTTCAGTTGCTCACTAAAATATTAAGTCATATTTACTTTGCTACAACTGCATATAAAACTTGATAATCATAACAATAAATCTCCTTGGTTATGTCAACATCAAATGGGGGGAGATTGTTGGAAGAATGCATATTTTGATTTAATGTTTAGAGTAAATGCTCATGATTATATGTAAAGACCTTCAAGGACTATATGTACAAGGACTTAGTGATAGATCAAAATTGTTAGGTTGATCATAACTTTTAATGTTCATAATTTTATAAACGAATGTATAGATAAAGAGATCAAAGATGTTAGGTTGATCTATGACTTGAAAGAAATAGATAGGCCTTGAAGAGAATCGCAGTCTATCAAACTGATCAACAGAATGCAGAAGCTAAGGCAGGATCGTAGAGCTTAGAAGATCGTAGTGTATCTGCCTTGAAGGGCCTCTCCAGAAATCGTAGAGTAGCCAAGACGTTTGCCAAAGCTAACTCAGAGATCGTAGTGTACTTTCGAAAATGTAGAGCCTACAAGACAAGAAAGTGATGATCGTAGTGTGCAAATCCTTGAGAGAGATCGTAGTGTTCTCTCCAGGCTAAGCACCAATGTGACAAGACACCACGATATGGATCGTAGAGTATAATTTGCCTTGTGTCAGAAGCATTGAGCCCTACTTTTGTTTAAAGATAAAATTCCAACAAATGTGGAATGGGTTTTGAACGTTGAAGCACTCACCAGTCCCAACGGTACAAAAGATATCCTTAGTATTCAACAAAGGAACGTATTCAAGAAGCTAAGGAAAGGACTATAGGATAGAGGAAAAACATCTTTTCAGGTGTTAGGTGAGAAAGTAGTCTGCTGTGTTAGTGGGCCAGAATGCAATTCAGAAGGTGTGCAGAAAAGTCTCCACCAAAGTTCAGAAATGTCAAACGCATTTAATGCTTCATCAAAAGGCTTCAACGGATAGATTTCAAGAAACACATATATACAGAACATATGCTGATGAGAGAAAATAGCAAGCAATTAAACAAAAACGCATAAGAATACTCAACGCTCAACTCTACGATCTAAGAAAAAAAGGAAGCTTGCTCAGCTACTCAGTTCTTTCAAACAAGTGCTTAATAGCAACTGAGTAGCATCAATCACAACTCAACAACCATCAATCAACTGAAGTAAGAGTTCCAAGTCAGAAGGACTTGAAAAGTTCTAAGTGAACTGTGAAGAGCCAAGTCTGTAGGACTTGAAGAGTTCAAGAGTGAACTAAGAAGTGCCTAGACTGCTGGTCTAGAAGGAATCTGTGAGATTTAGAAAGTGTAAAAAGACATCCTTAGTGGATTTCCTACTCGAGGAGTAGAAGAGTGGATTAGGAGCTTTAAGTACTCTAAACCACTTAAAAACAATTGTGTCTATTTCATTCTTGCTATAACTGCTTCACTCTCATTAACTCACTATCTAAAAGGGATCTCAAAGAAGCCTTAATTCCGTTGTGCTTAAGATCATTATCAAAACTGTCTTAATACAAAGAAAAGTTTTTAATATCTATTCAACCCCCCCCCCCCTTCTAGATAACTATTGTGACTTCGGGAACTAACACCCATATCTCTTTGTTAATGTTATGGATGCCTTCTCATTGATTCTTACAAAAGGCTCAAACCATCCTGACGTTAAGTTCCATTGGAGAACCAAACAATGTAAGATTACTCATTTATGCTTTTATGATAACCTTATTGTGTTTTGCCATGTTAATGTCAAGTTTGTTTCTGCGGTAAAGGATTGTATTAATCTTTTCTCACAACTTTCTAGACTCATTCCAAATACCTCTAAAAGTTTATGTTATTTAGCAAATGTCCCAATTGAGTAGAAGGAGAGCATTTTACATTGTCTTGGATTTTAGCTTGGGACTAATGTTTCTGCAAGGATCTCATCTTGGACTAATGTTTTTCTCTCCTATAATGACAGAATTCAATGGATAAATTATGTGCCTTTTTGCTATGCAATCTTATGGTGTAGTCATTTTATTCTTCCTAAAGGTATCTGCAGTGAAATCACGACTATCTTAAGTAAATTTCTTTGGAAAGGGCCTACTCTTCATAAATATGGTCACAAGGTTAGCTGGGGTAAGGTTTCTATTCCTTATGAGGAAGGAGGGCTTGGTATAAAGGCACTACTACAAAACAGTAAATAGACAACGCAAAAAAAATATTATGGCTTCAGTCAGGAAAACGTCGTGGTTAAGGGTGTTATCTATTTGACACCCTTACACAACGTTTTAAAAACGTTGTAGTTAAGCACAATACACAGCGTTTTTTAGGAAAAAAACGTTGTAGATTTGTTTTTCAAAAATTAAAAGATGCTTAAAAACGTTGCTGTAGGTATGATTCCACAACGTTTTTTGAATCAAAACGTTGTTGTTTATTATATCAGACAACGTTTAGGCACATTTACACAACGTTTAAAAATGTTGTAGATTAAAAAAAAGAAAAAAAAGTTATAATTCACCTACATTACCAATGCACCTGCAATATACTAATGTCATGATATATAGCTAAAAGGTCTAAATTCTCATTTAAATTTAAAGCCAAAATGTATCAACCATTCAAAATACATCCCAATAATACCATTTGTTTACAGTTTCAAATTACTACATCCATAAAATCTATACCAAACTATCCAGAAGCCTTTGAAGTGTCAGATATCTGCAAGAACATGTAAGCTGTAGTTATACTCAAAGTTCAAACTAAAATATAGCCACACCTAACCAATAAAGCAAAAATAGGAAAGAGAAATACTCAAAGTTCAAGCTAATTTTTGTGCCATTTTCTTTTCTTGATTTTGAGAGGTCCCAACTGGATGCAATAATGTATACTTCAAGCAGTTGCTAAATTGCCACTTGAGTAGCTTTGTACTCCAAGCCTTCAACCTGTTGTTGACACCTTTCTTGCAGTTCCCTGACTTTGGATACATAAAAGAAATTGAATAATAATATTTCCATTCAAACCTCTTCTTTCTCGGATGATGCATTCTTCAATCGCAAAACCAATGACACAAGTGCAACACGTCACACACTATTTCCATTCAAAAGAATCCACAAGGTGCAAGTGTGCAATGATGCATTTGAGTCACTACTGACAAAATGAATGTAAAATGCATAAAAAAGGTTGGTAATCCAACTCAAGAATGCTCACCATTATAATTAGGATACTGGACAAAGCGCAATGAAATCGGTGAAAAGAGTTAGGGCATGCTTCACATAGTCCAAATCTCCAAGGTGAGCCTTCTCAATAATATCACTCGGTATCAACTACCATGTGCCAGACAAAAACAAGAAGGTCAAGTACAACTACAAAATGTCAACAAAACAAAAACATCACTTTTCTCTTCTTCCATCCTTTTTTTTGTCTTTGTTTTGTTTCCCAACGTATTTTTTAAAGTACCAATAAACATATTTCGTACCTCAAATTTAAACATGGCTACTGAGCCCCCAAAGATGGAAGATGCAAAGTGCAACCAGAAAAGGATGGAGAGACCAGAAGAGAGCAGGCCACCTAGGTAAAGGTACTCTTTACGCTTTGTTAACATGGCTGCTGCTGAGAAACAACCAAAGGCCATAGCAGTTCCCACAAATGCACTGACCACAATGCTGCATTTAAAGTAGAAAGATTTCATTCAAAATAAAAGAGTACTTTTCTAAATAAGTATACACACTGACAAGAATGCTACAATGCAAGTAAAAACATATCAGAGGATCAAAATATCATGAGTTATATCAAAATAGCCTTCTCAATAATATCCTGAGTTAAATAAAATCCATTAGGCAATTACCTTGGATCAAAATCAATGGCCAATTCAATCAAAGGTCCAATGGAGGCACCTTCAAAAAGGCCAGTTGCCATCAAAAGTGAAACCCTCTTTTGCTGCTCAACATCATCAAGAAAAGGACAATAATTCAAGCTTATGAGGAATAAATATCTTGCAAAAGTTATAGTGCAAAGAAGAATAGTACATATGCATTAACAAAAACTTACCATTAACAAACACAGCAAGAGGTGGATGCTCCATTAGATTTGAAGGAAGAGTAACATCTTCATGGTTTTCATCACCAAAACTATTGGTGAAAAAGCCAACTCGGAAATGGTACCCGGTGATGAGAATCCAGAACTAATCGGAAGTGAAGTAAAACATATATGTTACTAATCACCAACAAATAATGATAAGTCGCTAGCTTCAAGGGAAACTTTAGCTTAAAGTTCTAATCAATGCCAAGTAGAAGTCAACGAGAAACTACTTGTGATATCTTCATTTTATTACAATAGGAAAACCATAAAAAATTAGATTTTAAGAATCGTAAACCAGATGCAAAATTTCAAATGGCGGTATACCGAAAATTATCTCTGACTATAGTCATATTCTTTGAGAATAAGTTGAGAACGATACAATATAAGCAGATAAAGCAAGAAGATTATGATAGGAATTTTCCATTAGAATTATAGCTTTATTACCTTGACCTTTCTATAGCATGTGTAGTCTCAGAATTCCAATCTTTCAAACTTCTTTTATTGCAAATTTTGACAAACCAAACCGGCTGTTGGGGGCATAGTCCAATATCGTATTGTGTTCAACCAATTTTTAAATATGAAATTTTCGGGATTCAAATCAATAAAACAATGAATGAATGAATGAATGATAATAAGTACTAAACTCATCTAAATTATCCATTTTGGATTGAAATAAACTAAAGTGGATTATAAATATAAAGATGCCAAAGACTTGAGCCTTTATAAACTTCGTACAAGACCCGAACACAAATCTTCCAAGGGACTGAGGTAGAAAAAGAAAACATGCCAAGAAAATAGATCTAGAGGGACTTGTTATATTTAGCCTTGAGTTTAGAAGAATTGACCTAAGCAGCAGCTTTAGCAAGAGTTGTTGGCTTTATGACACTCTTTGGATTGAGAGCCTTTCTAACCTTGAATACAGCTCAAGTAGTCCCAATAGCATGCCCTGTAACATCAAGCCCTTCATTTGTAACCTTTGTCGCTTCATTCCCATACCTGTGACAAGCAAATTTAGTTATCTAAATCCATTTGATCACTCTCAGTTGCCACTAATAGACTCAATGAGAATAACTAATTATGCCTTGGAATGACAACGACCTTTGCAGCAAAACAACCTTTGATAATCACCTTAAAAAGCTAGGTATTTTGTAAGACCCTAGATTTTATGAAATAAAAGTATTCAATTTTCTTATTTAGTAATTGGTTAAATTGATAAAAAATTTAAAGTTAAAGGTGATATATATAAAATTTTTCAAAATACATAAGTGGTTATAAAATACTCATTTCTGTTGGGGAATATTCATTTGGTCGTGGAATATTCTTGTTATCGGAGAATATTCATACGACGGCGTAGCCATTTGTGGGCCCCTTAACAGAATAACTGTCGGATGAAGAAAACGACATAGTTGAGTTTTTATAAATAACGACGTAGTAGTTACCGTTAACACTGTTGGAATACCTGGTGGTTAAAATACAGTAATATGCGTGGTTGCAGAGTAGCATACGGTATTGCACAGTATTTTTGAATTATTGATCCTTACGTAAGAAGGCACTACTCAATAATTGTTACAGTAATTACTGTTCAATATTTTATTTTATTGTTTCAATAATTGTTGCGTTGATATTTTATATTATTGTTGTTTCAATAATTGTCAATGCACAGTATTATCCATTATCAGATCAATAATTCATATTATTTGAATGATATTATTAGATAACATTATTGGCAATGTCTAGAAAGTTCTGTCAAGGAGAGGTTTGGTCACCTAATTGCGTGCCAGTAAGGAGAAATCCTTATCTGAAAGCCCCCTCTTTCCTGGGAACCACCTGGTTTTCATAATTGTGATTCTATAATATTATTTGCGAATAATTAATTATTGATTTATATGATAAGGAAATATTTATTTGATTCGAATATAAAAGATGGATTTATTTATGTGGTTATAAATGAAGGAATTAATGTGGAGGTGTTTTATCAGTATTTTGTCGGATTAGAGGTATTAAAAGATTAAATCGATGTTCTTAAAGCTCTATTGTGTGAGTTATAATTTTAATCTGACCGTTGGATCGTTGTGATTTTTGGATATGTTATACATATATACGTTAAGTATGTACCACAAATTTTGAACTGTTAAAAATTAACGTATGAAAAAACTTAAAGCTACAAAGTTGTAGAGAATTCGATTTCGTGTGGAATGGACATAAAATTCGTAATTTTCTGATAAACGGGCTATTTTCTATGAATTATTGAAGTTTCGAAAAATAAAATGATTTTTATTAAAATTATGGGTGGGACCCACTTTTACTTTTCAAAACATGTGGGCTAAATTCTTTCAAGGATGGCTGGCTTGTTTGATCAAAGGAAGTGGCGTAGAAAATGAGGAATAAAAATAATATTATTTTATTATTTAGTCTCCTTTGGCGTTCTAGCATTTTCCTATAAATAGGTGCTTATGTTAGAATTGAAAATCACACCAGAAACTGAAGTTTCTCTCTCTATATTATCGAGCTTATTTTTGTGAGTGTTTAGATATCTTGAGTGTTGGTATACGGTGCAAGTTCGTTTCAACATTATATCAGACATTCCAAATCGTAAATCTACTCTTTTGAGGTAAGGGATTTTAAGGATTATTATGTTTATCATGTTTCGTAATTTTTCAGATCTTCAAAAATTCTGGAAAAATTTGAAATAATAATTTGATGAGTTTCCTTGATTGTGTCCAAAAATGACGATTTTTAGATGTATAGATTAGGAGGTATGGATTTTATGAGAAAAGACTATTTTAAAAGTAAACCCTTATAACTCATTGTGGTTAACTCCAAAATTGGTGAAATTTTTATTGAGGGTACATCTATATAACATAAGTATACTCTATAAATTTTGGATTTTTTGGACAAATGTACAATTTATGATAAATGTCTAAATATTCAGCAATTTTGGCCATGTGAAAAATAGTAAATGAATTTTAAAAATTCTGAGAAAAATATATGTTCAATATGGGACTATATTCTGCTAAATCCCAGAAATGAAATATTTTTGGGACTGATTTGGTATTTTTCATGAAAATGAACTAGTTATGAATAAATAAATTAAATATGTTATGTGAAGTAACAAAATTAAAAAATAAGATTTTATGGCTTGGGAATCCTATATATGGTATATGCAGATTTTTGATGAGGTTGTTGGTTATTGGTTATGAAATCTTATGAGTTTGGTAGTTTAAGATGATTAAATGCATTAATTAGTAAAGTGTAAACAATTAAAATAAATTGTTTATAAATTTAAGAAATGATTAAAATATTGTGGTAGTATTAATAATATTAGATTATGAGATTATTAAGTGATTTATAACATTTGGATTAAGGTGTTATGAAATCATTGATTCGTGAATATTACTCTTGAAATTAAATGCAGTTGTTGATCATATTGTTTTTATTATCATATATAACATTTTTATAATCCCGGTGATGAAATTTCCCTTTGACTTAAGTGTAAATATGGGTAGATTATTGGTATGATCGTGACTATGGGTTCTCTTTGGCCAGTAGTGCAAAGTTGAATCGTTGACTAGTATGATCATGACCATTGAATTTACAATTGAATATTTTTAACTTAAGTGCAAAGGTGAATTAATCAAACATGATTATAATTATGGTTTATATTAATTCTGAAATGATTGTATGTTTCTTTGAGATATGAATATCTTTAGCCCGTAGTGCAAAGATGACTTGTTGATTGAATATCTTTGGTCAGTAGTGCAAAGATGAATTATTGATGAATATCTTTGGCCTGTAGTGCAAAGATGACATGTTGTTGAATATCTATGGCATGTAGTGCAAAGATGAACTTTTGATTAATATCTTTGGTCCGTAGTGCAAAGATGAACTTATTAGTATGATTATGAATAGGAACTGTGATTTGGTATAACCATGATCTTTGATGTTTCAGGTAAAGATATGTGATGAAAAATATGTTCGTCTTGGATGAGAAGAGAAAATTAGAGTTATAATTATGATTATGAGTTATTCACATGACTGTGAACATGATCTGTTGATTAATGTTACAGGGTTAATGCATTGTTGGTGGACTTTTAACATGGAGAAGATAATAGACTTTATGGTCTATTTGACTCTTCTAATGGATTGCTCATTCCGCTGCAACTATGGTTGAAAAGTTTTATCATCTACCATATGTTCTAAATCTCTGATTTATTATTGATGAAGGCTATTGATAATTTAATTATCTTTAGTTATGATATTCTTTCTTGGGTTAGTTGTGCTCACCCCTTTTGCTTCACAATTCCTTTAGGGGTAATAATAAGTGTAAATTTGGGTTGAATGGGGATAACAGGGGAATAGTGTGTGGTCCGAGACTATCAAAGTTTCTCAACACATTATAAAACGGCATGACATACAATATATAATTGTATTGAGGACCTAAGATGTGTGTGTCGTATATTATACGTCACTTAATAATTGATTTTGGTGAACAACAATAGGGTGAAGTGAACCCAACTTTGGAAGGGTGTTTTGCCACTATCATACAAGATGTCTAATGACATACAATCTCGTGTTATCATAAGAAAGGGTTGTGCACATCCACTTGCTGAGTATATCTACGAGCACTACCTATATGATCTTGGAGTTGGGTTGAAACATAATGTTCAATCGCAGACGGTGGAGATAGTTATATGTCAAGAGAAGACTCACCATTGGAAGGAACATGATAGTAATCTTCTTGTTTTTCTTTGGGGTCTATTGGATCAACCAAGGATAATTCTCTGGACATATGATATATATCATAACTTAGATTCATGGCCTCCTATGTACGAAGGTTTCCTTGAGCACTTCTCAAAAATCTTAATTTCTAAAATAGTTCTAGACTGTACCTTTATGTAAGGTATCACTATGAGGTGTGGTCCATAGTTGGGACATGAGTCACAATTGGTATTAAAACTCACAGTATATGTGTTGTTGTATTTTGCACGATAATTGTAGTAATAAAGTTGTAGTTATTTTCTGTACCATGTATTTGGCGACTTAGAATAGGTTGGATGGATTGGACCTATTTTGGGGGCGTCACAGTTGGTATCAGAGCTTAGGGATATGATCTCTGGCGGAGATCCGGGATTAGAACTAGGAAGGGAGAGACGAGTAATATCCTTCGCTAGTGCGTGTCCTACCTAAGCTGAATTTTTTTACTTAAGTTGACAAATTGTGATATGTTAATTAATCTTTGTTTTGAAGCTGTATTCTAGAATGATATCTGAAATACAAGAGATGAGCAATTTAGAAATCATGAGGACAAGGAAGATGGAATCTGAGATGAAAGCAAGGTATTCTCAAACTCTTTGAATTATCAGGTACGTAAATTTCGGGGACGAAATTTCATAAGGAGGGGAGATTGTAAGACCCCGGATTTTATGAAATAAAAGTATTCAATTTTCCTATTTAGTAAATGGTTAAATTGATAAAAAAGTTAAAGTTAAGGGTGATATATATATAATTTTTCAAAATACGCCAGTGGTTATAAAATACTCATTTCTGTCGGGGAATATTCGTTTAGTCGTGGAATATTCTTGTTGGCTTGGGAATATTAAACGCTGACGCAATGACCATTTAATGGGCCCTTAACGAGAATAACTATCGGATGAAGAAAATGACAAATTTGAGTTTTTATAAATAACGGCGTAGTAGTTCTGAATTATTAATTGTTGGAATACACGGTGGTTAAAATATCTGATAATATGCGTGGTTACGCGAAAGGCACACGGTATTGCACGATATTTTTGAATTATTGATCCTTACGTAAGAAGGCACTACTCAATAATTATTCTGATAATTATTATTCAATATTTTATTTTATTGATTCAATAATTGCTGCGTTGATATTTTATATTATTATTGTTTCAATAATTGTCATTGCACAGTATTATCCATTATCAGATTAATAATTTATATTATTTGAATGATATTATTAGATAACATTATTGGCAATGTCTAGAAAGTTCTGTCAAGGAGAGGTTTGGTCACCTAATTGCGTGCCAGTAAGGAGAAATCCTTATCGGAAAGCCCCCTCTTTCCTGGGAACCACCTGGTTTTCATAATTGTGATTCTATAATATTATTTGCGAATAATTAATTATTGATTTATATGATAAGGAAATATTTATTTGATTCGAATATAAATGATGGATTTATTTATGTGGTTATAAATGAAGGAATTAATGTGGAGGTGTTTTATCAGTATTTTGTCGGATTAGAGGTATTAAAAGATTAAATCGATGTTCTTAAAGCTCTATTGTGTGAGTTATAATTTTAATCTGACCGTTGGATCGTTGTGATTTTTGGATATGTTATACATATATACGTTAAGTATGTATCCACAAATTTTGAACTGTTAAAAATTAACGTATGATTTGTTATGAATTTTATAAGGTATTAAAAATCATTCGTTTGTGAATTTCAGATATTTTTGGTTTGGAATATGAAAAAACTTAAAGCTACAAAGTTGTAGAGAATTCTATATCGTGTGGAATGGACATAAAATTCGTATTTTTCTGATAAACGGGCTATTTTCTATGAATTATTGAAGTTTCAGAAAATAAAATGATTTTATTAAAATTATGGGTGGGACCCACTTTTACTTTTCAAAACATGTAAATTTGAATTCTTTCAAGGATGGCTAGCTTGTTTGATCAAAGGAAGTGGCGTAGAAAATGAGGAATAAAAATAATATTATTTTATTATTTAGTCTCCTTTGGCGTTCTAGCATTTTCCTATAAATAGGTGCTTATGTTAGAATTAAAAATCACACCAGAAACTGAAGTTTTCTCTCTCTATATTATCAAGCGTATTTTTGTGAGTATTTAGATATCTTGAGTGTTGGTATATGGTGCAAGTTCGTTCAGCGTTATATCCGACATTTCAGTCAGGAGTACTGCTCTTTTGAGGTAAGGGATTTTAAGGATTATTATGTTTATCATGTTTCGTAATTTTTCGGACCTTCAAAAATTCTGAAAAAATTTAAAATGTTAATTTGATGAGTTTCCTTGATTGTGTCCAAAAATGGCGATTTTTGGATATATAGATTAGGAGGTATGGATTTTATAAAAAAGACTATTTTAAAAGTAAACCCTTATAACTCCTTGTGGTTAACTCCAAAATTGGTGAAATTTTTATTGGGAGTACATCTATATAACATAAGTATACTCTGTAAATTTTGGAATTTTTGGACAAACGTACAATTTATGATAATCGCAATTTTTTTGGCATGAAGGTTCCCAGATCATCGCAATTTACTTGACGGGAAGTTAATCCGGTCGTTCAACTGGAGCGAATCTGAGTGGTGCATTTCCTAAGCCCCGGGGAATCATTCTTCCCACGAGTCCGAGAATCAAACACCGCATGGATAGCCTCTGGTGGAGGGACCACACAACATACATTCACATACAACGTGTCTCACCGTTTATGCAAAATGATGACATGTCTTGAAGCACTAATATCCTGAATAGATATTTAGTAGTGCAGTATTTAAGATGCATTCGTACACATTCATCATAAATGTAAATGCAACATTCACACATAAGCATATAACAATTTTGAAAAGCTTGAAATAGCGGCTTAAGCCCTCTTACTGGAGTCCCTAGCAGAGTCGCCACCTGTCGACGTCGGGATTTTTGAGTGTCCCTTTTCATTACTTGTTCTTTGGTGTTCTCATGTTAATGTGAGATTTGTTTAAAAAAACAAGTGAAAAAGGTCTGACATGTATAATGTTGACGATTTGACTTTAAGAGTCGCCAGTTGGTCTATTTAACTTGTTGCACCAACGCAACTGAAAAGGTTTGCACATCGACCCAGTGATTTGACACTGCTAAATGGGTCGGTGAAATCGAGATTCATTTTGGGTTCGGGGGGCTTGATTATGCAGAGGGAAGGTGTTAGGCACCCCCCGACATCCGTGTTACCACGGTGACCGCCACTTTTCAAAGAAATTGTTATATGAATGTGTGTGTTTGTGTGTGTGTGTGGATCAATGTGCAGTTATTTAAAACTAGTGCGAGGCCTCATTCGCACCTATATACACAAGGTTTGAATTTTATAGAAAAATTCAGTTTTAACCAAGATATAGCAATGAAGTTTTGTAAAAGAGGTTTTTCAAACCCTGTGCTCAATAGGAATTGAGACCTTTTCATACTTCCATTTTATTATTAAATGTTCGGCTTGTTTGATTTTACTTTCGAGATGCGAAGCATTCTCGAGAAAATAATATACAGCAGTGCCAAGCTCCTCATGGGCATGACAGCAATCCAACGAAATTCAGACACTGTAAAATAATGTATAGGCTGCTTACAGCTGAAAAATGTCCATCATGGGAACCGAATCTAGATTCAGGAGACTAAACCTGTGATCACATGATTCCTAGGCTCACATGATACTGCAATTTGTATGGAAAGTAGTAAGCAGTTATATATATATATATAAGCTGTAAATATATATATATATATATATATATAAACATGATCAACCGCCACGAAGTAAACTCCAAGCGAGACAAAATGTAAATAAAGCTGTAAAAGCTATCAACTGCCACGAAGTAAACTCGCAAGACGGAATGTAAATAAAGGCGTAAAAGGCCACAAGTAAACTCCGTGCCCTGACAAAGAATGTAAATATATATATATATATATATATATATATATATATATATATATATATAATCAAGAACGATGGATGTGAATCCAGGCTCATCGGATATGTCCGATAGCAATTATATATATGTATATATATAAAAGCGATTAAACGCACTGGATGTAAATCCAGGCACATCAGATATGTCTGACAATAATTATATATATATATATAAGCAATTAAACGCACCGGATATAAAATCCAGGCTCATCAAATAGAGTCTGACCACAGTTTATATATATAAGTACATATATATATAAAAGAAATTAAACGCTCCAGACCAAAGTCTAGGCTCAATTGAGGCATAACTCGATAATGTTAGTCCATATATGAAATATATACATATATAAGTATATATATACAGACAGAAATGAAAACCACGGACCGAAGTCCAGGCAAACGCACACAACACGACTCTCAATGTGTGTATAGCAGGTGTGCTAATATGAGAAGAAGGCTTTATAGAATATAAGAAGGCTTACAAGAGGTCGCCAAAGTAGACTTCTATGACTTTAAATGGATAAACACTCAACTCCGCGGATAAAAGATAGCTATATGTGAGCTAACTAGTGTTTAAAGATGAGGAAACACTCAAAAGATGTGTATGCGAGTAAAATGGATGAGGCTTCTCTCCTTTTCCTCCCTCTTCTTCTCAAATGGGTGACCCCAAGGCTTGTATATATAGACGGATGGTCGCAGTACACTACCATGACCCGCATGATTAATACACAGGGCTAGTCGTGATGCATCCGAGCCTCGCGGGTCCAGTCATCTCGTAGTACATGTACTCATGCACTGTAATGTCCGCTCGAACTTGCAGAACTTCAATTTGAGCATCCGAACGAGGTATATCTGACCTTCTTTGGACCGCTTGTGTCAAGAGTTACGCAATGACATGGATTAGAGGTTGTACAAAGTCAGGAAGAAGGGTCTATGCCCATGGTCTTCAAGCTTCAAATTCTATCCAAAGTACTGTCACACGTAATAGTCACTCGGGATTGTCAATCCTTGGTTCTTGTGGGATATTGTTGGATGTATGTATGTGTGAAGTGTTGAGACGATGTGCCATTGTCGAAGGAACAAGATGATGTTTGACTCCTCGACGAGGTTATCGCCGGTTTGAGTTGAAAGTAGACGTTGCTCTGGGTTACAGCTGAGATTGAACTACTTGTTGGTATGCCGCGATATCATCTTTTTGAGATGGTAAGATGACGTTATAACTCCTCAATGGGGTTATCTCCGGTTTAAGCGTAAAGTAGACGTTGCTCAGGGTTACATCTGAGATTGGACTGCTGCTTGTTTGTATGTCTCACTATCATCTGTGGGTGTTCCTGTCTGCCCGTTGTTATCTCCGGGTCTGAGGTGTGTGTGCCTTGACAGGATGTCTATCGTTGAAGTTGATTGCATATGTTTGAAACAAGCATTTTCGGGATTATCACCGGAACTACAATGGCATCTCTTGGGGCTATCACCAAGGATGGGGTTGCTACTCTCAGTGTTTTCTCTGGGACTGGAACTGAGCGTCGCGGTGTTATTATCGAGACAGAACTGTTCTCTCTGGTGTTTGTTGTCGGCCTTTTGATCTGCATATCTCGGGGTTATCTCCGAGATTAGAAATGACATTCCCGGTGTGTGTTCCGGGTTTGAGATGAAGTTCCCAGTTTGAGTTCCGAGTTGGAACTAATGTTCCCGGTTTGTGTTTCAGGTTGGAACTGCACTTCCGGTAGTATCCGGAATGGATGTAAGCTGTCTTTCAGGGTTATCTCCATAAGACGAATCTACCCTCCTGCAATGTTAGTAATAGGAGCGTAGAAAATTTTGAGTGTCTACAGTATTCCTTAGCGAGCAACGTTTAGTGAACTTATTCTCTAATAAACACCTACATACTTGCTTTAGTGTCTCCACACAAATGATCATGAGATCAATCATCCTCATCAAATGAGCAAGCAACATATGTACCAATCTATCCGAATTCACTAATCCCCAATTTAGTAATCCAGCGATTGGGAACTATTTTAGTTTTAAGCTTTCTATGAATTTAGATCTCATTAGAATGATCATCATCATTATTCTAAAAGCATTGCTTAAAACTATGGGTTTTGTTAGTTCCCGAAGGAACAACAATTATCTAGAAGGGGGGGTTGAATAGATATTTAAAATTCTTCTTTAAATACTTTGTTAGTTTTGTTAATGATTCAAACACAACAGAATTAAGATTTTTTTGAACTCCCTCTTAGATATGGTGAGTTAATAAGAGTGGGGTAGTTATAACAGTTATAGCGGTTATAGCAGTTATGGCAAGAATGTAATAGACACAGCAGTTTTAAGTGGTTTAGAGCACTTAAAGCTCCTAATCCACTCTTCTACTCCTTGAGTAGGAAATCCACTAAGGATATCTTTTAAACTTTCTAAATCTCACAGATTCCTTCTAAACCAGCAGTCTAGGCACTTCTTAGTTCACTTTTGAACTCTTCAAGTCCAGCAAACTTGGTTCTTCACAGTTCACTTAGAACTCTTCAAGTCCTTCAGACTTGGAACTTCTTACTTCACTTGATTGGTAGTTGATGAGTTCTTGATTGGTGCTACTCAGTTGCCGTTAAGCTCTTGTTCGAAAGAACTGAGTAGCTGAGCAAGCTTTCTCTTTTTTAGATCGTAGAGTTGAGAGTTGAGTGTTCTTCAGCGTTTTAGTTCAATGCTTGCTTACACTTCATGTAAGACCCCGAAATTTATGAAATTAAAGTATTCAATTTTCTTATAATTATTATTGTATTTAGTAAATGGTTAAATTGATAAAAGGATTAAAATTAAGGGTGATATGTGAAAAAATTTGCAAAGTAAAGCAAGTTGTTATAAAATATTCGTTTGGTCAGGGAATATTCTTTTTATCGGGGAATATTCGTACAATGACACAATAATTGGTGGACCCCACAACAGAATTATTGTCGGAGTTAGAAAACGACAAAATTATATTTTTATAAAAATAATGGCGAAAGTTTTACCGTTAACTATTGAAATACCCAGTAGTAAAAGTACAGTAATACGCGTGGTTGCATAGTAGCACACGGTATTGATTATTGATGCTTACGTAAGAAGTCACTCAGTTATACTCAATTATTGCTACAGTAATTGCTGCATAGTATTTCACGTTATTGATTCAATTATTGTCACAATATCATTTGCATAATATTTTATATCATTAAATCAATAATTAAGACGATAAAGTTATTCATATTATTATTTATATTATTGACGATGTCAAGAAAGTTCTGTCGAGGAAAGGGGTTTGGTCACCTAATCATGCTACTAATAAGGAGAAGTCCTTATCGGAAAGCCCCTCTTTTCTAGGAATGATCTCGGTTGTCAATATTGTGAGTTATAATATTAATGATGAATAATTGTTGAAAGATTAAGAAAATGTGTTGATTGAAGATAAAATGATTTGTAGTAAATATTTATTCAATCTTTGATATAAATAAGAAGTCTATTATGAGACGTTTATTATAAATTTGGTTATTCTATTGGACCTATATATCATCATCTAAGAGTCACTTTCGCCAATAGTACTTGCCTTTACCAGACGTCAAACCACTTGTCGTTTCTAATTAAAGGCGTCTAACCACTTGTCGTTTCATATTACAGGCGTCGAACCACTTGTCGTTTCACATTGCAGGCGTCGAACCACATGTCATTTCATATTACAGGCGTCGAACCACTTGTCGTTTCACATTACAGGCGTCAAACCACTTGTTGTTTCACATTACAGGCGTCAAACCACTTTTATTTTCACATCACCAGTCGTCAAGCCACTTGCCTCTTCCCATTGTAAGGGCTAAGCTGGAAATCTTCTATAAATAGAAGCTTATTTCTCCTTTCATTCTCACCAATTCACTATGACTCACAAGAGAATTCTATAGACAGAGAATCAAATAGAAAGAAGAAGAGTATTTTGTTACTACACTATTGCAGTATCCAATCTCCTACTAAGGTAAGGGGTATTATTTCTTTCGTATTCGTAAGGGGTATTATTTTTTTCGTATTCATGAAGAGATTTATTTCTTTCAATACTTGTAAGGGTTGTTATTCCATTCTTTATTATTCTATTGGAATAACCTGTCTACGCAGACTACCGCATGCATGGTGAAATCCTTTTGTTATTCTATTCTTTATTATTATGTGGGAATAACCTATCTACGAGGACTACCGCATGCCTGGTGAATAACCCTTCGTATTCATTTGTTATTAAATTATGGAAATGATCTGTCTACGCGAACTACCGCATGACAGTTGAAAATCCACTTGTTGTTTCGTATATTGTTCATTTCAGATTCCTAACTCTAAACTTACTATGGTAAGTATTGCTTCTATAATTCCTGAAATGATTAGAAATTCTTTGATATTTACGCTTCATCCAATATCTTTTCATGGAAATATTATTCTGAGCATTCTTGATAAGTTTTAACCTTTTCATGTCGGAGTACTATTCACGGGGTACTATTCCCGAGGTACTATTCATAGGGTACTATTCACTTGGGTACTATTCATCCGAGGTACTATTCATGACAAAAATTAATTTCTTTTATGTTCAAATCATTTTTGATTAAATATTATTCTTGAATTTTACTTCACAAAGAAGTATCATGTTAACAATTTGGACATTGTGGAATTCTGGATAAATTGAATTATAAATCTTTAAAATTTATCCTTTGCTTTCATTTAATTGAATTCTTATATCATTGTCATCATCCTCATGTTTATATTGTTATGAAAGTCATCTTTGGCTCGTAGTGCATAGATGAACTGTTGATTGGTATGATTATGACCAGGAATCATTCGGTATAATCATGACCTGTAATGTTACAAATGATGTGGTAAAAGTCCTCATTGGCCCGTAGTGCATTGATGGACAGTTGTTGAGATGAACATGACCATTGGTGATAATAATGAATATCCTTGGCCCATAGTGCATGGATAATTCAGTGATGTGGATTATTTATTACGTTGAGTCTCAGCGATAAAAATTGGTGATAAATTTAAATCATAGAAGATAGTAGATATCATGCTCTACTTGACTCTTCTAATGGATTGCTTATTCCGCTGCAGTTAAACTTGATGTATATTGTATTTTATCAATTTAACACTTTTGAAGGCTAACGATAATTTATTCTGCATTACCTTAGTCATAATATTTCTTACTGGGCTAGTTGAGCTCACCCCTTTCTTTCATTGTTCTCTTCAGGAAATGAGAATATAGTTGGGACTAGTCGGGGGACGGAGTGATGGTCCAGATGCTTGCATTAGTAGTCCTCACTATTCTGTGAAATAGTGTGATAATAAATGTATTGAGGACTTATTTTGAGTTTGAATCTTGCCTCTAGAAGACAATATTTGTATTAAAACTCACACTCATCTCGTCAGATATTTAAGTTTGTATTTGTATTATGTACCATGTATTTGGCGACTCAGAATGGGTGATGTATACCTATTTTGGGGGCGTCACAGTTGGTATCAAAGCTTAGAGATATGATCCCTGGCTAAAATGTGAGACTAGAACTAGGAGGGGAGAGCGGGTAATTCCTTCGCTAGTATGACCTACCTAAGTTTATTTGTTATTTAATTGGTCGATCAGAATATAGGGATAATATGTGGCATGTCAATTAACCTTTGTTTTGTGGCAGTGTTTGAAAATGACAGCTGAAAATGTTAGCAATGGAGCACATGAGACCGTTGAGTCACCAACGATCAATACCCAGGATAATGTGCAACAGGAAGATAATAATCCTCAGGTAAACAACAACACCGATCAAATGATGAACGATGGGATGTTTAAAGACTTTATGCAATTCATGCAACATCAGGCGAGAGCGGCTCCTGTTCAAAATGCAGGTGGAAACACTGGCAACTCTCGAACGGTTACCGCTAAGCAATTCAAGGAGCTGGGACCACTGGAGTTTATTAGAGAGCCAAAACCACTTAAGGCGGAGACGTGGATAAAGCAGATCACCAAGATATTTGATGTATTGGGATGCTCCGAGGAGCAAAAGGTTCCTTTCGCCACCTTCATGTTGCGAGGAGAGGCAAATTACTGGTGGGAATCTATAAAGCATACTCAGCCTTCTGCACTAAAGATGTCTTGGGAGAAGTTCCAAGAATTGTTCAACGACAAGTACTTTCCCGAAAGTATTCGTCCCATGAAGGAGGTGGAGTTCATCAAGCTGGAGCAAAACAACATGACCGTGTCGCAGTACGAGGATAAGTTTGCCGAGTTGTCCCGGTTTGCATCCTATTTGGTTGATAATGAGGAGAGAATGACACGAATGTTTCTGCGAGGTTTGAGACCCGAAATATGTCAATACCTCATTTATCACAAACTGTGTTTGTATTCAGATGTTCTAAATAGGGCTCAATTATTGGAGCGCGATAATGAGTCAACCCAACCAAGAGAGAGCAGCCGACAAGTCGATAATACCAGTGATAACAGTCATCGAAGCGGTGACAACAAACGTGAAGGGAATCAACATGCCAGAAATGGTAACCACTTCGGTGGTAATCATGGCCAAGATAATAGAAGTGGAAATTTCAAGAAGAGAAGGTTCAATAATGACAGAAAGACATTGGCAGCAGCACCAACACCCGTTTCAAAGGAAGAAGAACGACCACCGGTCGTATGTTTCAAATGCGGACATGAGGGACACATCCGTCCAAATTGTACGCAGCAGTCCAAAGCATGTTACAATTGTGGAAGAGAAGGTCACCTAGCCCGATTTTTTAGTGCACCGAAGTCAAGTCTAGCTGGGATGGAGGCATCAAAGGCCATCTCAGACAAGACAAAACCGGTAGTTCAAGGGAGAGCATTTGTCGTAACCTCCCAAAACGTGAGGAGTCCGAACGAGGTGATCAGGGGTAAGCTAGTCATAAACTCTAGCAAAGTTTATACCTTATTTGATACTGGTTCTACCCATTCTTTTATTTCTCCTACTTGTGCTCAACGTTTAAATTTGACTCCGGAGAAATTAGACTTTGACTTATCTGTTGAAACTCCGTTGGGGGAAACCTTTATCACATCCACTGTTTATAAGTCTTGTTTGATTCAAATTGGCAATCGCATGTTACCTGTCGATCTTATCTCTTTGAAAATACTTGCATTAGATGTGATTTTAGGGATTGATTGGTTAACCACTCATCATGCTAAAATTGATTGTTTTCGTAGGGTTGTTAGCTTGCATATTCCTAACCAACCTATTATGCGAATTCAAACAACCAAACCATTAAAGTCAATCACTGTCATATCAAGCCATAGAGCCATTCGTTTATTAAAAAACAGATGTCAAGCTTTCTTAGCTCATATCACAGATTTAAACAAAAATACGTCAGATTTGAATGATATTTCTATTACTAATAAATTTCCTGATGTATTCCCTGAAGAATTTCCTAGCCTACCCCAGAGCGTGAAATCGAATTTAGTATCGACCTTGAACCTGATACAAAACCCTCAAATATTTTTTTACCTAACAAGAATGAATTATGCGCTAAAGAAGTTGGCTCAAGCTGTTAAAAGATTACATACGACCATACCATTCAATACCATCCTGAAAAAGCGAACGTGGTAGCTAACGCATTGAGTAGAAGATCATATACGGGTACGAGTGTGATATTGTCAACGCTAATGTTACGCCCCCAAAATAGGTATACATCACCCATCTTGGGTCACCAGATATACATGGTACAAAATTCAAATACAACTTAATTATACAACAGTCGTGTAAAATACGACATAATCTAAGAGTTTTAATAAGAATATTGTCATCTAGACAATATCCACACTCAATGGAGTCCTCATTATATTTATTGTCACACTATTTTATAGAATAGTGAGGACTACTAAAACAACCATCTGGACCGTCATTCCGTTCCCTCACTCGTCCCAGCTATATTCTCATTTCCTGAAGAGAACAGTGAAAGAAAGGGTGAGCTCAACTAGCCCAGTAAGAAATATTATGACTAAGATAATGCAGAATAAATTATCCTTAGCCTTCAACAGTATAACAACTGATAGAATATAATAGACAACAAGTTTTAGATCAACAACTGCAGCAGAATAAGCAATCCATTAGAAGAGTCAAGTAGAGCATAAAATCTACTATCTTCTATGATTTAAAAAGTTTTTCATCAACTTTATCGCTGAGACTCAGCTTAACAAATAAAATCGAATCATCCCTGCATCACGGCCAAGGATATTCATGTAATCATCAATGGTCATGATTATACCGAATAATCCCTGGTTATAATCATACCAACAACTGTCCATCAATGAACTACAGGCCAATGAGGAATTTGACCATATCATTCGTTACATTACGGTCATGATTATACCAAATAATCCTTGGTCATAATCATACCAAGTCCATCTATGCACGTAAGCCAAAGATGACTTTCATCACAATATAAGCATGAGGATGATGACAATGATATAAGAATTCAATAAAACAAGTTCAAGGATAAATTTTAAAGATTTATAATCTAATTTATCCAAAAATCAATAACGTCCAAATTGTCAACACAATACTGCTTTGTGGAGTAAAATTCAAGAATGCTCAGAAGAATATTTCCATGAAAAGATACTGGATGAAGCACAAATATCAAGGATATTCTACTAATTTCATGGAGTATAGAAGCCAAAACCTTAACCAAATGAGTATAATAGAATATATGAAATTGCAAATAGATTTTCACTCGCCATGCGGTAATCCACGTAGACAGATCATTTCCACAATTTAATAAGGAATGAATACGAAGGATCATTCACCATGCATGCGGTAATCCACATAGATAGGTTATTCTAATAAAATAATAAAGAATGGAATAACAGAAGAATTCACCATGCATGTGGTAGACCGCGTAGACAGGTTATTCCAACAGAATAATAAAGAATGGAATAATGTAAGAATTCACTGTGCATGCGATAGATCGCATGCATAAAAGTTATTCCAATGTAATAATAAAGAATGGAATAATGTAAGAATTCACCGGATATGCGATAGATCTAATGCATGTGTTATTCCAATGTAATAATAACGAATGGAATAACAAAAGAATTCACCATGCATGCGATAGACCACATAGATGTGTTATTCCAATGTAATAATAAAGAATTGAATAATGTAAGAATTCACCAGCATACAATAGATCGCATGCAAGTTATTCCAATGTAATAATAAAGAATGGAATAACACTCTTACTTAGTATTGAAAGAAAATAATTCTCTTCATGAATACGAAAGAAATAATACCCTTACCTCGTAAGAAAATCGGATACTAGAATAGTGAGGTAGCGTACTTTCTTCTTCTTTCTCTCTATAATTTCTCTATATAATAATTGCTTCTATAGCTTTAGTGAATTGGTGAGAAATGAAGGAAGAATGAGCTTCTATTTATAGGAAAATATAGTTTCAATAATTGCACATTTTGGGGGCTAAAATATTACAGTATAATACCTTCCTCTTTTTCTTCATTTTTAATTTAGTCCTGCAAGTATTATCAAACTTGCACCACCTCCCCTAATAGTAAATCATGTGAATTAATAGTTCATTCATGTGACTCAATAGTTTAATCATGTGAAAAAACTAATTACAGTATAGTACCTTCAACTATACCTCCATTTCTAATTTAGTCATGCAAGTATTATCAATCTTGCACCAACTCCCCTAATAGTAAATTATGTGAATCAATAGTACACACATGTGAACATATAGTTATAAGCATGTGAATTAATAGCAATTAATTGCTCATTTATCCGGTTAATTACCTAATTGGTTAATATAACATCCAGACATCAATTATTATCGAAATAAATGTCGATTTCCACTAACACTAATAATTCCCACACAATGGAACTATCAATTTCATCTTTCATCAACACGAACTTATTCCTCGTTAATATTATAATTCACAATATCTAACAACCAAGTGGTCGTTTCCAGAAAAGAGGGGGCTTTCCGATAAGGATTTCTCCTTATTGGCGAGCAATTAGGTGACCAAACCTCTCCTTGACAGAACTTCTAGACATTGTCAATATTGCAAATAATAATATGAATAACTTTGTCGTCTCAATTATTGATTTAATAATATAAAATATTATGCAGATGATACTGTGACAATAATTGAATCAATAATATGAGAGATATGATACAACAATTACTGTAGCAATAATTAAGTATAATTAAGTGACTTCTCACGTAAACATCAATAATCAATACTATGTGCTACTATGCAACCACGTGTATTACCGTACTTTTACTACCGGGTAGTTCAACAGTTTAACGGTAAAACTTTCGCCGTTATTTTTATAAAAAGATATTTTTGTCGTTTTCTAACTACGACAATACTTTCGTTGTGGGGTCCACCAATGATTGTGCCATCGTACGAATATTCCCTGTTAAAACAAATATTCCCTGACACAATGAATATTTTATATCAACTTGCTTACTTTGCAAAATTTTCACTTATCACCCTTAACTTTAACCTTTTATCAATTTAACCATTTACAAAATAAAATAATAATTATAAGAAAATTGAATACCTTCATTTCATAAAATTCGGGGTCTTACAGCTAAGGCCCATTTTGTATGACTTGCAAAGGATGGAGATAGAGATAAAGACTCCATGGACCCACGTGATGATGGCAAATATACGAGTAGAATCGACTTAAATCGATAAAGTTAAAGTCGCTCAAGCTACAGACTCAGAGTCGATGAATGTGAAGAAGAAGGTTCAAGAGGGCGTTATTCTAGAAGCAAGAATCGACGAAGATAGGAAATCTCAACCCTCGATTTTATTGATCCATTGGAAATCCTTGACCGAGTAGATATTGTGGCCTATAAACTCGCTTTACCGCCAAGTATGTCTCGTGTTCATAACGTTTTTCACATATCCATGTTACGAAAATATGTGGAAGACCCAAACCACATTATTGAGTTAGAACCAGACGAAATAGCGGAAGATTTAACGTATGAAGAGGTTCCTGTTAAAATCTTGGATAAAAAAGAACATATTTTACGCTCCAAGGTTATACCTCAAGTCAAAGTTTTGTGGAGAAACCACGATATTGAGGAAATGACCTGGGAGTTAGAATCTGAAATGAAATCAAGGTATCCACACCTCTTCGACATACCAGGTACGTACCTTAATTTTGAGGGCAAAATTTCATAAGGAGGGGAGATTGTAAGACCCCGAATTTTATGAAATAAAAGTATTCAATTTTCTTATAATTATTATTTTATTTAGTTAATGGTTAAATTGATAAAAGGATTAAAATTAAGGGTGATATGTGAAAAATTTTGCAAAGTAAAACAAGTTGTTATAAAATATTCGTTTGTTCGGAGAATATTCGTATGATGACACAATCATTGGTGGACCCCACAACAGAATTATTGTCGGAGTTAGAAAACGACAAAATTATCTTTTTATAAAAATAACGGCGAAAGTTTTACCATGAACTGTTAAAATACCCAGTAATAAAAGTACAGTAATACGTGTGATTGCATAGTAGCACACGGTATTAATTATTGATACTTACATAAGAAGTCACTCAGTTATACTCAATTATTGCTACAGTAATTGCTGCATAGTATTTCACGTTATTGATTCAATTATTGTCACAATATCATCTGTAAAATATTTTATATTATTAAATCAATAATTAAGACGATAAAGTTATTCATATTATTATTTATATTATTGACGATGTCTAGAAAGTTCTGTCGAGGAAAGGAGTTTGGTCACCTAATTATGCGCCAATAAGGAGAAGTCTTTATCGGAAAGTCCCCTCTTTCCTAGGAATGATCAGGTTGTCAATATTGTGAGTTATAATATTAATGATGAATAATTGTTGAAAGATTAAGAAAATGTGTTGATTGAAGATAAAATGATTTGTAGTAAATATTTATTCAATCTATGATATAAATAAGAAGTCTGTTATGAGACGTTTATTAAAAATTTGGTTTATTCTATGGGGCCCATATGTCATCATCTAAGAGTCACTTTTTCCAATAGTACTTGCCTTTACTAGACGTTAAACCACTTGCCATTTCATATTACAGGCGTCGAACCACTTGTCGTTTCACATTACAGGTGTCGAACCACTTGTCGTTTCACATTACAGGCATCAAACCATTTGTTGTTTCACATTACAGGCGTCAAACCACTTTTCTTTTAACATCACTAGTCGTCAAGCCACTTGCCTCTTCCCATTGTAAGGGCTAAGCTGGAAATCTTCTATAAATAGAAGCTTATTTCTTCTTTCATTCTCACCAATTCACTATGACTCACAAGAGAATTCTATAGAGAGAGAATCAGATAGAAAAAAAAAGAGTATTATGTTACTACACTATTGCACTATCCAATCTCCTACTAAGGTAAGGGGTATTATTTCTTTCTTATTCGTAAGGGGTATTATTTCTTTCGTATTCCTGAAGAGAGTTATTTCTTTCAATACTCGTAAGAGTTGTTATTCCATTCTTTATTATCCTGTTAGAATAACATGTCTACGCGGACTACCGTATGCCTAGTGAATAACCCTTCATATTCATTTGTTATTAAATTATAAAAATGATCTGTCTACGCGGACTACCGCATGAAAGTTAAAAATCCATTTGTAGTTTCGTATATTGTTCACTTCATATTCCTAACTCTAAACTTACTATGGTAAGTATTGCTTCTATAATTCCTGAAATGATCAGAAATTCTTTGATATTTGCGCTTCATCCAATATCTTTTCATGGAAATATTATTCTGAGCATTCTTGATAAGTTTTAACCTTTTTATGCCGGAGTACTATTCACGGGGTACTATTCCTGAAGTACTATTCATGGGGTACTATTCACTCGGGTACTATTCATCCGGGGTACTATTCATGACAAAAATTGATTTCTTTTATGTCCAAATCATTTTTGATATAATATTATTCTTGAATTTTACTCCACAAAGCAGTATCATGTTGACAATTTGGACATTATGGAATTCTGGATAAATTGAATTATAAATCTTTAAAACTTATCCTTTGCTTTCATTTAATTGAATTCTTATATCATTGTCATCATCCTCATGTTTATATTGTTATGAAAGTCATCTTTGTCCCGTAGTGCATAGATGAACTATTGATTGGTATGATTATGACCAGGAATCATTCGGTATAATCATGACTTGTAATGTTACAAATGATGTGGTAAAAGTCCTCATTGGCCCGTAGTGCATTGATGGACAGTTGTTGAGATGAACATGACCATTGGTGATAATAATGAATATCCTTGGCCCGTAGTGCATAGATAATTCAGTGATGTGGATTATTTATTACGCTAAGTCTAAGCGATAAAAATTGGTGATAACTTTAAATCATAGAAGATAGTAGATATCATGCTTTACTTGACTCTTCTAATGGATTGCTTATTCCGCTGCAATTAAACTTTATGTCTATTGTATTTTATCAATTTAACACTTTTGAAGGCTAACGATAATTTATTCTGCATTACCTTAGTCATAATATTTCTTACTGGGCTAGTTGAGCTCACCCCTTGCTTTCATTGTTCTCTTTAGGAAATGAGAATATAGCTGGGACTAGTCGGGGGATGGAGTGACGGTCCAAATGCTTGCATTAGTAGTCCTCACTATTCTATGAAATAGTGTGATAATAAATGTATTGAGGACTTATTTTGAGTTTGAATACTGTCTAGAAGACAATATTTGTATTAAAACACACAGCTCATGCTGTATATATAAGTTTGTATTTTTATTATGTACCATGTATTTGGCGACTCAGAATGGGTGGTGTTTACCTATTTTGGGGTGTCACACTTCATCCTCAGATGTTTTGCATATATGTGATCCTTGAAATGTATCTGTTGAAGATATTCGTTTGAAGCATTAAATGCGTTTGACATTTCTGAACTTTGATGGAGACTTTTTTACACATCTTCTGATTAGTATTCTGGCCCACTGACACAGCAGACTGCCAACTCACCTAACATCTGAAAAGGTGTTTTTCTCTGACCCATAGTACTTTCCTTAGCTTCTTCAATATGTTTCTTCATTGTATACTAAGGATATCTTTTGTGTCATTGGGACTGGTGAGAACTTCAACGTTTAAAACCCATTCCACATTTGTTGGGATTTATCTTTAAACAAACGGGCAAGGCTCGATGCTTCTGACATAGACATATGATACTCTACAATTCTGATCGTGGTGTCTTGCCACCTTGATGCTTGATCCGATACTTATCAAATAAGAGCAATACGATTTCTCTTAAGGACTTGGCACATTACAATCTTCACTTGCTTGTCTTGTAGACTCTACGTTTTTGAGAGCATACTAAGATCTCTGAGTTGCCTCGGCAAACGTTTGGACCATTCTACGATTTTCAGAGAGGCCCTTCAAGGAAGACACACTACGATCCTTGATGCTCTATGATTCTGCCTTGGCTTCTGCAATTTCTCGATTAGCTCAATAGACTACGATTCTGTTGAAGCCTATCTATTACATCTCAAGGCATAGATCAACCTAAAATCTTTGATCTCCTCGTAAATACATTCATTTACAGAATGATAAACATTAAAAGCTTAGATCAACTTAACAGATTTGATCTATCACTAAGTCCTTGTACATATATTCCTTGAAGGACTTTACATAAAATCATGGGCATTTACTTTAAACATCAAATCAAAATATGCAGTTTCCCAACAGGTTTATCACATATTATAAAACAGCATCATGTAGATACTTAAAAGCCTTTAATAAATTAATACTTTTTATTAATAAATGAATAAGATTGTTACAAAGTATATGCTTTATCATCAAACATGATTGGCTTGTGTGCATACTACTTTCAATCTCCCACTTGCACTAAAGCCAATCGTCATGGTATCTCATACTCTTCTTCTCTAAGCTTATTTATTATCCCGTTGTTGGATAAGCTTCAGTGAATGGATATGTAATGTTGTTCTTGAGAGTTCACTATCTGTATAGTGATTTCCCATCTTTCAATGATTCCTATAATCAAATGAAAGTTCCACAACACATGTTTAGATCCAAGATGAGACTTAGGAATTATTCATAGTTTTGTAATAAACTTTTCATCCAAACAATCAACTTGCAGCTTCATTTACAGCTATATACTTTGTCTTTATCATTAAACCAACAACTCTTTGTTGTTTGGAACCTTTCCGATTCACTGCCCCACCGTTGAAGATAACGCTTTACCTTAAAGTGGATTTTCTGTCGTCTTAGTCTATTTGAAAAACTTGAGTCTATTAAGCCCTCTAGTTCTAATTTAGACCCACCAAAAATTTTAATCACATCCTTAGTGACGGATAAGTACTTTAAGATGGTTCTCACTCTCTTATAGTGATCTTCTCCAGAATATAACCGATCAACATCAGGTCTCGTATATTTCATTGTATACATGATTGTCACTCATGCGATCTCTCTTTTCAGGAGTCTATGGAGACTATTAAGAGAGACACACTCCATGGCTCATCAACATGAGACATCTCATGGAGTTTGTCATGCTAAGAATATACGCTCCTTGGGTTAAGTCGAGCATCCTCTTGAATCTATCTATATAGATTTATATCCCCAATTAAGATACTCTTCCAAATCATTCATGGAGGGATGATTAGACAACTTTATCTTTACTGATTATAGCATTAGTATGTCATTCCTTATCCATAGTATATCAACATATAATATTAGGAATGTCACAGCGCTCCCACTGACCCTTTTGTACACACTAGAACTCTTACCTCATCGTATGTAACTGGATCAACATCATCTTCTATGTTCCTCAGTGTCTTTCATCATGGTCCCATGGACATCTCATCACATATCACCAATAATTTCTCTCTCCTCTGTTTATAGACCAAAATCAAAGTTGAGCTTTGTAATTGTAAAAGTAATTTCATGAGTTTTTTTCAAAAATAGTGAAATCAAGTTTTGGAGGATATATTCATGGGGATTTGAAATCGACTTTTTATTTTTGTTGAAGAATTCAATGTAATTATAGAGGTAAGTTTTGGGCAGATTTTTGAAGGTTTATTTTTCTCTCTAAATTAGGTATTATGCGACTTTGGTGGAACGACTTTTATACTAACAATCTCTGTTGTTGTTATTATCACTAAGGATTGTTGTGCAAAAAGCTCTTCTCCAATCAGTCTCCATACTGCAATTAGAATTCGGAGAAGATATAAACTTTTTCCTAAAAGGAAGACATCTCTGCGTTTGTTCAGACCCAGATCTGCTTGATTTTTTAATTTCTTTTCTGAAATGAATACATGTTGTAATAAATCTCATTGATACAAAACTTTTGACGCTATCCTCGATCTGTACTTTCTCTCTCTTATCTTATCATTTCCTCTTCGATCTGTTTGATTGAAAAACTAGGGTTTTTAAATTTTAATTGTTGAATTTATGTGCAGTAAATCAAAGCTTTATAGATTCGATAAAGATGAAAATCAGTGGAAGGAGAGAGGAGCTGGTACAGTGAAGCTTTTGAAGCATAAGGATAAGCAAAAATTATTTTTAATTTTTGTAGAAATTAATATAATGTTGTAATAGATGTCATTGATACAAAAATTTTGATATATTATTTGTATTATTTGAAATTAATTTTTAAAATAAAAATAATTATTAAAAGAAAGGAAAAGAAAAAATTATAAAAAAATGAATTAAAATATTTATTTATTTTTTTTTGCTTGAGAAGAAAAAATTATAAAGAAAATCTATTAAAAAATGCCGTGTAATTAATAATTTTTATTTTAAATTTTGTAGAAATTAATATAATGTTGTAATAGATTTTATTGATACAAAAATTTTGATATATTATTTGTATTATTTGGAATTATTTTTTAAATAAAAATAATTATTAAAAGAAAGGAAAAGATAAAAACCAAAGGATTAAGCATAAAAAATGGATTAAAATATTTATTTTAATAAAAAATGAATTAAAAATGAATTGTTTTATTTTCAAAAATTTTCTAAGTATTTTAAAACATAAAAGTATTTTTATTTTTTATTTTAAAATAAAACATACATATTATTAATATTATAATATTAATTTTTATTAATATTATACATATTATAAATATTTAGGTAAAGAAAAAGAAAGAAAATAAAACATAAAAATATTTTTAAAACCTCAGTGGGCCTATTGCATATTTTTAAAGTGCAGTGGCTAAATAGTATTAGGAATTTGGCAAACTGGCTTGCCACATTGGAAATAACTTGTTTTAATTATTTTTTTCAAAAGTCACGTAAGAAAATTGGCCTAATTTTTTGATGTCCGTCCAAGAAATTGGACGGAATGGCTTGATTGAACATTTTTAAAAAGTATAGTGGGCTAATTGAATATTTTAAAAACACAATGACTAATTGCTTAGAACACTACAACCACAGTGGAGTAAAAGTGTTTTTTCCCGTTTCTTTTCTTTCCTTTTTGATCAACTTTTAAACACCCAAACATGTAAGATCCAAACATGATGCACTAAAAAGAAGTAAATCAAGAGTTTTGAAAGTTCATGAGCATAGGTTCTTTATTTTTATAAAACCAACAAAATACATGAAATTAAAGCTTGAGATTTAATATTTTTACCTTGATCTAAAGGCACACCTTCTTGTTTTATCAAAGTATGAGATAAATTTTGGATGCATAAGGCTCAAACTCTTTCCCTTTCTCCCTCTAGGATGTCATGCCCTTTCTCTTCTCTTTGTTTTTTTTAGCAAACTTTGGAAGAATGAGAAGTAAAGAAGTAAAACTTAATTTGTTTTTCTAAAGAGGAGTATTTATATTTGGGTAAAAGGTGTGTATATATATAACTTGTATGTACATATTTTCACCCAACTTACCTTCATCTCTTCTCCCTCTCTCTATTTGACCGGATCCATGCTCCATCTTTGCCAATTTCATTTATTGATTTATTTGTTAATTAACCATCTAGAAGGTCCATATAAATTGGGCCATAACTTGGGCCATTTGATTTCTTGTTTAGGCTCTCTAATTAATTTGCTTGGGCCATGTCAAATATTATGGTTCCATCACACTAATTTTACATTACCCTAATTATTTAATTAGGGTTTCTAATTCACTCATTATGAAATTTAAATACATAGATAATATTATTATACAACCCAATTAAGCTAGGCTTAAAATAATTAATAAATTGAGATAATAAAATTAATCTCTTAGGTTGGTATAAAATTTAAATACTAGCACTTTACACTTGTTATAACCCTTAAGTTATTTAATTCTTATTCCTAATATATAATATTAGGTTTTCTCATTCATTCTATTTATATATTAAATAAATATATACATATTTACAATATATATTTATTTAATCACTCACATACTTCACATAAATCACTATACACAAAACCACATAAGTCCTTCATAAAATTTTTAAATTCACAAAATTCCTTCTCAAAAATGTCAAATCTATTCATTTATTTTATGTCTAGGTCTATTATTTAATATTTATTCAATCTTTTAAGATTTTATTAAATTGTCTAAATTCTCGGGTCGTCACAATATTGTAAGACCCCGAATTTTATGAAATAAAAGTATTCAATTTTTCTTATAATTATTATTCAGTAAATGGTTAAATTGATAAAAGGAAAAAGTTAAGGGTGATATATGTAAATATTTTAAATACGCAAGTGGTTGTAAAATACTCATTGTTGTCGGGGAATATTCGTTTGGTCGTGGAATATTCTTGTTGTCGGACAATATTAAATGACGATTTGCTGCTTGATGGGCGATTGGGCCCCATAACAAAATAAGCTATCGGGATAAAGAAAATGACAAGTTTGAGTTTTTATAAATAACGTTGTAATTATTACTGAGTTAACCTTTGTTGGATTACAGTGGTTAAAATCTGATGTCTACGCGTGGGTGCATAGTAGCAATACTTTACGGTATTACATGATATTTTAGAATTATTGATTCTTATATATGAAGGCACTACTCGATAATTATTACGATAATTATTATTCAATATTTTATTTTATTGATTCAATAATTCTTTGCGTTGATATTTTATATTATTGTTGTTTCAATAATTGTCATTGCTGTGATATTTCTCATTATCGGATCAATACTTCATATTATTTGGATAATATTATTAGATAGCATTATTGACAATGTCTAGAAAGTTCTGTCAAGGAGAGGTTTGGTCACCTAATTGCGCGCCAGTAAAGAGAAATCCTTATCAGAAAGCCCCTTCTTTCTTGGAAACGGCCTAGTTGTCCTTGTGGAGAAAAGGCACCTCATCAGCAAGTACAGGCACATCTAAATTCAGAGTCCTAAAATAAAATATGCTTTCACTTAATATATGAAATTGTTTAATCATACAAAAGTGTTAGCATGTACTAATAAAATAACTGCTAATATTGTATAGAAAAGTAAGCAATTAAAGTTATCTACAGGACAGAGGGATTTCTGCCCGTTTTACCCTCGTTGACCAATGCATGGAGTGCTGCTCCAATTATCGAGGGTAAAGTCCTGATAGACTGCAGTGATGGAGGGGCTGTTATCATCCTCCTTTTCCCGAATGATGACCATAACATTTGGGCAATCATCGTCTGGGGTATATCTGTTTGTATGTTCATCATGGACAATGATGCGTATGTCTGACATCATCGGGGCGATGTCATATTTACGTTTCCGCTCCCTTTCTTACACTTTGGGATCAGGGATCAGGACCACTTTTTCTTTTAATGGTACTGGTTTGGGAAACAGCATAGCCATAACATGGGATGGCACCTTTACCGGAGACTGTATCAGCTCATAAGGTGCAGGTGGAGAAATTCACCGTATGGCGGAAGCTTGAGGAATCTGCTTGTGCTTATGAGGATTCCTGTGACTGGAACTGACAGAATAGCCTAGTCCAGATGTCCCAGTTTGATTGGACACTTGAATTGGGTGCTTAATACCCTGTTTATCTTTACCATGCCCTTGTCCAAGTTGATGACCCAATGACATCATTTCTTGAGTGGCCGACATAACCTCGGCAGAAATCTTGGGTATGGGAAGTGGTGCTCCAATAGGATGGTATTGCGTGTTACTCACTTCCAAAGTATGAAAACTGGTTGGCTCAACTTCGGAATTGAAGCTGATGATAGGTAGATCTCCTTGTTCAGGATATTTCGGCTTAGCGTTGACAGTGACTAGGCTATTGTTAACAATGTATTTGAGTTGTTGATGTAGTATAGAAGGAACAGCTCCAGCCATGTGGATCCATGGTCTCCCCAATAGCAGCTTGTATCTTGAATCTATTTTGAGGACGTGGAAGGATACATTGAAGGTATTTGGACCAATCTCAATTGGCAGCTCAATCTCTCCGACAAAATTTCGCCGGGATCCATCAAAAGCTTTGTTAATCGTATGGCTACTTCAGATCCGTTTGAGATTGACGTTCATCTTCACCAAGGTGGCATAAGGACAGATATTCAGAGACGAATCTCCATCTATCAGAACTCTAGCTAACATATACTCGGAGGATAAAACTGCGATGTGCAATGGCTTGCAATGACCTGTTCCTTCGGGCAGTATATCGTCATTAGTGAAGGATATCACATTGTTGTTAAAAATGTGATCAACCAGATGTTGAAATTTTTCCGCATCCACTGATTTTGGTAAGTAGGCTTCTTCCAAAACCTTTAATAAGATCTTCCTGTGATCCTCGGAAGAGAAAACCAAGTCCAGTATTGAGATCTGATGTGGAGCTTCTCTTAAAATTAGAACCACCTTGGCTTCATTATGGCCCATAGTGCGGAGGAATTTTTCAATTTTCTCCATGGGAATCTTCCCCTTTGTCTTTACAGCGGGTTTCATCACCCTCTGAGGAAGATACAGTGGATTTTCCATCGACACTGTAGCAGCAGTATGAGATGTGGATCCTTCAACTTCTCCATAATTCCATGGGACTTTGTGTAAGCTGACAACAGGATATTGTGGTCTGGAGGGTAAAGAAATTGGCTCTGGTGCAGCCACTTTCAAAGGATTGTCAGCTCCTTTGAGTTGAATTGCTTGTATGGGAAATGGTTTGACAGTCTCATCAGCCTCAGCGGATATAACTACTATTAATCCCTTCCATTTGGTAGGACATGTATTCCCACTCTAGAGTATCACAATGCCATTGTCTGCCAACTGCAGGACACCGCTATCAATTAAATTCTAAATAAAGTGGCGGAGTGCCCAGCATTCTTCTGTGTTGTGACCGCGAGAATGTGAATGATATTGACAAACTCCATCAGAGTTAAAACATCTTGAACGGGGATTGATTAGAGGTAGAAGGGAGGTAATTCTTCCTTCGTTGATTAGCATCTGAAATATCTCCTACATAGGTTGGCCCAGGTATATAAATTCCCTTTGATTGGCAAAATCCCGACGGGCTTTATCATTTGCTCTCTTTGCAACTTTATCCTCCATAGCTTCGCTTTCTAAAGGTGATGGTGGAGCATTCATAACAAAAGGAAGGAGATAGGCATGCTCATGGCTGACTAACTGGCGTGTGACTTGATGCTGATGGGTCACCAGTTTTGCCAATTATTTAATTTTCTTACATAGAGATTTCATCTTGCGTTCCATAGAAAATTAGAACTTTGTGTAATCCCATCTGTCAACACCGTCTTTGATGGTCTGGGATGATTCACCATTAAAATTGGAACTCTGCCCAGCACTCCAACTAATCATGTTGACCTCTTCTTCTTTGTGTTGAGGAAGAGGGTTGTCTTTCACATGAGGTTGATTTGGTTTGGTAACCACAATCTCACCATTGTCTATTAAATCTTGGATCTTGTGTTTCAAGCCCCAACAATCTTGAGTATCATGTCCAGGTGCTCCGGCATGATAAGCACACTTCTGAGTAGCATTGAAACCCCTCCTATTAGGGTTTGCTGGTGGAAAAAGATGCGTGATTTTCTTCTGAGTAGTCAGAAGAGCTAGAATATTCTCGAGCGAATCCCCTAAGGGTATGAACGTTCGAGGGCACTTTGCTTCTCCACTCTTAGGCAATAGAGGGTTTGAAGACTGTGCTTGGAAAGGGGAGTAGTTTCTCCTCTATATAGGCATGTTCTGACTGCCTTTTTGACCTTGTAATATCAAGGAAACATCCTCCTCTTTCTTTTTATGGACCCTCCGGGGGTTTTTTCCATAAGATCCGGATTGGATGTGCTCAGCAACTACTTTAAGAGTGGCTAGGTCTTGAATCTTTCCTGAATTCAATCCCATCTCAGCCATCTCTCCGTGTTTAATCATTTCAGAAAATGGTTTGCCAATACTAGCTAAAACTTTTTCATAGAAAGGAGCTTCTTGTATGTCTATGAAATTCATGACCATTTTTGATTCTGTCATGGAAGGAATAACTTGAGCAGCAAGGCGCCTCCACCTTTGAGCATACTCTCTAAAAGACTCATTAGACTATTTTTTGACCTTGGTAATCTAGTACCAGTTAGGAGCCATCTGAGATTGAAAACTGTATTGAGTGAGGAAGGCGTGAGCTAGCTCTTCCCATCTATGGATCTTTGAGTTATCTAATCTGGTATACCATGAACGAGCTTCTCCAGTCAGACTCTTCCGGAGCAATTTGCATTACGAGCTTCTCGCTTTTCGCATAAGATCCAAGTTCTCCAATGAACACCTTCAAATGTGTGTAAGGATCCCTAATCCATCATACTTTTCAAAAGTCGGGGTTTTAAATTTCTCTAGATAATGAACACTGTGGAATATGCAAGGTCAAAGATATGAAACACTTCCATGTGTTCCAATCCCTTTGAGAGCACGGATAGCTTGTAGTAGCGGCTTAAGCCCTCTTACTGGAGTCCCCAGCAGAGGCGCCACCTGTCGACGTCAGGATTTTTATTTGTCCCTTTTCATTACTTGTTCTTTGGTGTTCTCATATTATGTGAGATTTGTTTGAAAAAACAAGTGAAAAAGGTCTGACATGTGTAATGTCAACGATTTGACTATAAAAGTCGCCAGTTGGTTTTTAACTGGTTACACCAACGCAACCAAGAAAAGGTTTACACATTGACCCAGTGATGTAACACTGCTAAACGGGTCTATGAAACCGAGATTCATTTGGGTTCAGGGGCTTGATTATGCGGAGGGAAGGTGTTAGGCACCCCTCCCGACATCCGTGTCGCCACGGTGACCGCCACTTTTTAAGAAACTATTATATGAATGTGTGTGTGTGTGTGGATCAATGTGCAATTTATTTAGAAGTAGTGTGAGGCCTCGTTCGCACCTATATACAAAAGGTTTGAATTTATATGAAAATTCAGTTTTAAACAAGATATAGCAGTGAAGTTTTCTAAAAAGTGGTTTTTCAAACCCTGTGTTCAATAGTAATTGAGACCTTTTCATACTTCCATTTTATTATTAAATGTTTGGCTTGTTTGCTTTTATTTTTGAGATGCGAAGCATCTTCGAGAAAATAATATAAAGCAAATCTTAGAACTCCTCATGGGCATGATAGCCATCTAAGGAAATTGAGACATACATAGAATAATTTACAAAGTCAACATACAATTTGAAAATGTCCATCATGGGAACCGAATCTAGATTGATGAGTGAATCTGTGATAACATGATTCTAGGCTCACATGATGTCATGATTTATATGAAAAGCGAAGCGATTATATATATAAAAGTTGTAAATATATATATATAGATTAAGATCAACCACCACGAAGCACCTCCATACGGGGGATCGAAATGTAAATATATAAAAGCGATAAAATATATATATATATATATATATATATATATATATATTATATATATATATATGGACATGATCAACCACCACGAAGCACCTCCATGGGGATCGAGAAAAAGTAAATAAAGTTGTAAAGATAATCAACCGCCATATGAAGTAAACTTGGCGGGACTAAATGTAAAGAAAGCAAAGAAGATTTATCAACCGCCACGAAAGTAAACTCCAAAGGACTAAATGTAAATAAAAAAGAAAAGGCCTCAAGTAAACTTGAGGCTGACGGAAATGTGTTTATATATATATATATATATATATATAAGTTTATAAACGCATTATGATGTTTCTCAATCCCTATTTCGGTTTATCATTTCAGCGATTTGTCGCTATATATGTATATATAAAAAAGCAGTAAACGCTCTAACTATAAAATCCAGGCTCATCGAACAGAGTTCAACAACAGTTTTTTTTATATATATATATATAAGCAAATAAACGCTCCAGATATAAGTCTAGGCTCAATCGAGGCATAACTCGATAATGTTAGTCCATATATAAAATATATACATATATAAGTATATATATATATAGACAAAAATGAAAACCACAGACCGAAGTTCGGGCATACACACGCAACACGACTCTCAATGTGAAGAACAGTGTGTGCAAAGATGAAGAGAAAGGCTTTATAGAGTGTGAGAAGGCTTACAGTGGGCTGCCAAAGTAGGCTTCTATGATTCTAGATGGATAAACACTCAGCTCCCGCCGGTAAAATATAGTTATATATGAGCTAACATGTGTTAAAAATGAGAAAGCACTCAATATGGGGTGTGTACAGAGCAAATTGGACAGGGCTTCCTCGCCTCTTTCACTCTTGAATATGGCCACCCCAAGCCCTCTATTTAGAGGGGGGGAGCATGCAGTGCACCACTGGGCTGCTGTGGTGTCCTGTGCTCTCACGGTCCCATAGTTTTAAAGTACGTGCACTCATGCACTGTGATGTCCACTCGAACTTGCAGAACTTCAATTCGAGCATCTGAACGAGGTGTACAACACCATCATCAGACTACTTTTGTCGAGAGTTACGCAATGACATGGGATTAGAGGTTGTACGAAGTCAGGAAAAGGGGACCATGCCCATGGTCTTCAAGCTTCAAATTCTATCCGGTGTGCTGCCACGCGTAATAGTCACTCAGAATTGGAACTCCTTGGCTCTTATGGGACATTGTTGTGTAGAAAGGTATGTATGAAATGTTGAGATGGCACGCTGAGGTTAAGGTGGCAAGATGACGATTTGACTCCTCACCGGGGTTATTTCTGGTTGATCTAATAGCAGACGTTGCTCAGGGTTATATCTAAGATTAGACTGCTGCAAGTGTTTGAATTCCGCAAGGTAATCTGTAAGTGTGCCTGTCTTCCCGGGGTTATCTCCGGGTCTTTGGAATGAGTGCCTCGGCAGGAGGTCTGAGATTGAAGCTGATTGCATGCATTTGAAATAAGCATTTCTGGAGTTATCGCCGGAACTGCAACAACATTCCTTAGGGTTATCTCCAAGGAAGAAACTCGGGGTTATCTTTGAGGTTGGAATTGATATTCCCGGTGTGTGTTACGGGGTTGAGACTGAACTTCTGATAGTATCCGAAATGGATGTGAGCTGTCTTCCAGGGTTATCAAATCTGCCCTCATGCAATGTTAGTAACAGGTGTGCAAAAAATTTTGAATGTCTACACCCATGGTGAGAATAGATTCTGTTATTCAATCGGATCAAATCTATTCTACTAAAGTGACTTAAACAGACTTAAAAATAAGTATAGCATGAGATATAAAGCTTCTTTGTGAATTGTGAGGTTTCTAATAGGATTTTAGTAGGAAATTTGTAACAAAACTTAAGGATTTAAAAACAAATCTTATGGAAACTTATGTTTTACAAGTTCTGAACTTGGTGGTTTATATACATGATTAAGTTCAGATATGAATAAGCATGATATGGTGTTATAGTATCTTTATCATGATCAAACTTGTTAACTTTGTGTTAGAGAAATTATTTTAAAAGAAAAACTTAGTATAATAAAGCTAATGAACATGATTACCACAAGGTGTAGTTTCTGATCTTGAAAAGAAATTATCATAACTTAGTTACTTATGATAAGAGTTTTAAAGTTGTCTTATATGTGCTATATTACATCATTCATGATAAAGTGATTTCAAAGGCAACCTTGAACATATTTTCAAAATCTAGTTGGATCACATGAATATCTAGATTTTAAAGGGTTAAGATGTCATGGTATATCTATAATGTCCCTAGACATAATTCGTATGTATTGAACATGATGATAACTAAACCAAACATGAGTTTGAAGCATGTTTCAAAGTGCTAAACAATGCTAATTATGAATAAATGATATGGACACTATAAGCATGTGTATTAACAGATTGTGTGATCTCTCTATGTGGATATATAGCCAAGTTATAAAACATTATAACTACATGATCTTGTTATGCCTTAATACCATGTAAGTTGTAAGTTAAAACTTGTAAAAATAAACTCAAGAATGGTCATATGCTTATGTGAGAACCTCTAACATGTATGTATGTTAAAGTATAAGTGCATAGGTGTGTTAGAGTTGGACAGAAATAGGTAGAGCAAAGCTCAACCCTAGTCTGGTCAGGGGACAGCGCAGCTGTGCTGTCCCTAAGCCTAGAAAGGGCGCAATTGTTCCATCCTGCAGTCATGTCTAGTTTCTATTTCTGATCTGATGTTCGAAGCATACATATATAATTACTTTAAATTAGATTATATGACCAATAAGCTATGTAATGTGTTAAGAAGCATGCTAGGTGATAGAGTTGAATGTTTAATGAGTAATTATAACTTTCAAATGTTAAGTCCAAAAATAAGGTTTACAAGCTATAAAGCAATGATACGTTGTTTGACTTTGTGGTGTTATACAATCTGATTTATGCTATAAAGATGTAGGATATGTGATGTAGTAAGTATGAAGTTACAACTGAGTTGGATGTTTAAGTGTACGTCTGAACTTACATATATGAGTTTATGTAACTAAAGAAAATCCTATATGTGTAAATATATTATGTTAGGATCCGAAAGAGGGTATTAAGCTTTACTTTGGTAAACTACGCTTGAGGCAATTTTCCTAACTTACACAACTTTGGATTTTGTGCAAGTTCTCAAATTTCATTTGATTCCTATATTGAATGCAAGTACTCGAACCTTACTCTTTCTTGATCATTATTGAACTTGTGCAATTATTGATTGTACAAGTAGAATTTTGAAGAAACAATATTTCGTAATGAAATTTCAAACTTTGATTAGAACAATAATTGTTCATATATATATTGTGAAAGAGTTATCTAAGCCATTGATTCAGCTAGACTATTGATAATTGATCAAAAGTTATCCAAACCAAATTAACTTGGTGCGGACTCTTATAACTGAGAAGAACAACCCTCTTAGTAGGGGAATTATATATTTTTGGGGAACCGACGTACGCACATGAGAAAGATTAAATGTTATGCATGACATAGGGTACTTTAGGCTAATCACCTGTTATACTTGTTTTGTAGAATTATCAGTAGTATCATTGTTAATTCTAGTAGAAGTTCATAGTCCTAAGTGACTACTCAGTATTCATTACTTTGAAATCTTGAATTGATAGATCTTTAAATATTATTGATATTTCTATCCATAGTGACTGTTGTTGATAATCACTAATACTTCTTGCTATCTTGAACTATCATTATTAATATACCCTTGAGAAATTGAAAACTATATTGAATACCCTTTTTGCTATATTACTTGATGGGCAAAATTTTGCTCATCGCTTTCTAAAACTTTCAGTGAAGGCAGAACGTGGTGAACCCTCTAGCAAGGACAAGGGTAAAGAAAAGGCTTTGGAGTAGTTATTTCTATGTTGCTAGAAATGTACTATGATTTGGTTGTAGAAGAATTTATTAAGCTATGTTTAATTTAAGTTGTGTTGTATTATGTATTAGTTATGTCTAGATGATGTTTAATTATGGTTAAGTTATGTAAGAGATGTTTAAGTTTTGAACCCTTGGGATGAGAATAATTATGTTATACCAGTGTAAATTATTCTATTATTCCGCTATATAAGATGTTGATTTATTATTAGAGGTAGTACGTGGCAACCAAATTTGAGACAAGTGTGGTCTGTATTTGGGGGTGTCACAGGTTGGTATCAAAGCTGTAGTTATAAATCTTAGGAGAGAGAGTACTTAGATTATAACTTAAGAGAACTTAGAAGATAGAGGAGACTCATGTAGAGTTTTCCTAGAGAGAGACTTAGTATGTTATAAAATATAATTTCATTATATACAATGAACTTATGTTTATTTAACATTCTGATGGAGTTGTTGTTTTTGTTGTCTTATGTTGGTGATTGTCGGATGACTGATATGGGAGGACCTAGCTGCGTGATAGAGGAGGAGCCGCGTGACATCAACGTGGTATTTGAGGCACCATTGATAGTGGAGCCTATATAAGCAGTGGCCCCTATCGATGACAATGACGAAGAGGAGGAGATGGAGCCATTACCCGAGGAGTTTGATCCGAAGAAGGAGCTTGAGCCTATGAGGGACTCTGACGAGGCTACTTTTGAGGATCGGATGTTGGGGGAGTATGAGGAGCAGATTTTGGAGTTAGGATGTAGAGTGGAGGTGTTAGAAGCTGAAGCTAGGGAGAGGGAGTCTGAGTTCCAGAAATTGTGGGACGAGGACCATCAGAGGAAATTGGCGATGCAGGAGATGGAGGTTGATATTGCTCACCGTAAGGAGGCAGGGATCCAAATGGGGACTTTATTTCACTGATCGGTGGCTAGGAACGTAGAGTTGGCAAGGAAGCTGGAGAAAATGGAGCAGAGAGTTTTAAGCGAGAGGACGAAGAAGGAGGCTCTCCGTACTCAGTTAGAGATGGAGGTGATGGATAGGATTCACTTCGAGGAGAAGTGGGAGGAAGCTGACGATAGGGCAAATGATCTAGAGGATGAGGTTCGGTGCAAGAGAAGGAAGATGAACAAGATGGGCTATGCTCTATGTACGGCCATGAAAGGTTGATTGATGGGGTAAATCACTACCCAGCTGAGCAAGGACATACCCGGTATACCATAAGTTGAGATATGGTGGTGCACATTACACAGAAGGAATACCAGAGCGTCATGGAGCGTGGGATGTTAGATTGAGTCTAGAGGGGAAAAGCTCAGTAGTTATAGTATTTTATTTATGTGTTGTTTAAATTGTTGTTGTTAAATCTCAGTCTTTGTGTAAGATGTGAGATAATTGTAAACCCCAAACTTTTGAAAAAAAATGTTAAAAGGGTAATATATGAGTGTTGTCCTTTTGTGTTAAGAGGGGATATGATGTTGTCATTTATAGAAGTATGCTAGAAAAGACCATGTAATTGTAACCATTTGGCATATGAATATAAATGATCTTGTTTCAGAAATGTGTTATAAACTTTTAGTTCTTTTCAACTGAGAAATGTTTAAATAATATAATTAGATAATAGAATGAAAATTTTATGATGCAGAAAAATGCCGCCTAGACGTAGAATAATTGTGCCAGAAGAGTCAGTTAATGATGAGAGAGGACCAGTAGATCTTATACAGAGACTTGTAGATTTATTAGGAGAAGCTCTGATGGGAAGAAACAAACCAGTATTGCCCATTCTCGAAGTAGTTCTAGTCACAAACTTTAAGGATTTTAGGAGTGTAGGACCTCCAGAATTCATAGGCACAACCAACCCAATCGTGGCTCAGACATGGATCAAAGAAATGGAGAAGGCTTTCACCATCGCTCGTGTGGGTGAAGATCAGAAGACGGCATTTGCAACCTACATGATGAAAAGCGAAACGAACTACTGGTGGGAGGCGAATCAGCAGAGAGCGGAAGAAGTGATAATCACGTGGGAGAGGTTTAAGGCTCTGTTCTTAAAGAATTATTTCCCAAAGAGCATGAAAAATAAGATGGAGGTAAAGTTTTTAGAACTTAAACAAGGAGATATGTCAATGGCGCAATACGCGGCTAAGTTCAATGAACTAGCTCCATTTGCTTAACACCAGGTGGTAGATGAAGAGAGGAAAGCTAGGCGTTTTGAGCAAGGATTGAAGCCTTGGTTCTTTAACAAGGTATCAGTTCTTTAGATTGATTCGTTTACAACATTGTTGGAGAAGGCTATTCTTGCAGAGGGAGGAAGTGAAGCTTTAAGTTTGTATAACAAGGAGAAGAAGGGAAAGAGCACCGGTGGAGAGAACCGAGGAGGAAGTAGCAGCGAAAGTAGTAACTTAGGAAAGAGGAAGTGGGAGAACAACAACAACAACAACAAGAATCCCAATAATCAAGTGGGGAAATTTCGAAGAGAGTTTAAGAAGAAGGTGGAAGGATGCCCAAAGTGTGGAAGGTATCACCAGGGTGAATGTTGGAAAGGGCACAGTGTATGTTACAACTGTGTCCAAGAGGAACATTATGCTCCAAACTGCCCGAAGCTGAAGAAGATCAAAGGATGTTTCGCTTGTGGTTCGGCGGACCATCTGATCAAAGACTTCCCGAAGAAAGGAAGTAGTGGAGGAAGCATCCAACAAGGAGGGAGTGGAAAACTGATGATTGGCGGACCGACACCATCAAACCGTCCAACTGCCAGAACATTTAATATGACCGTTTAGGACGTCGTAGCTGCGAAGGACGTTGTGTCAGGTATCATCCCGATCAATAATATAAATGCCTATATATTATTTAATTCGGGTGCCACCTGCTCTTTTGTATCCGAGGAATTTGTTAATCGATTTAATTTACCCAAAGAACAATTAGGAAATCCCTTGAACATAGAAGTTCCAAATAAGGAAGTAATCCCTATAGATTATATTTACCGAAATTGTTGCGTAAATATTAGAAATCATGAACTAATCATAGACCTGATCCCAATAAGATTGGGAGAATTTGACGTAATATTGGGAATGGATTGGTTGTATAACCATGCTGCGATAATTGACTGCCAGAATAAAAGTGTGAACCTTCAGACTCCGAATAAGTCTAAGGTAGTGTTTTATGGTAGCTCATCGCTTAAGAAATCATGTTTTCTTATGATGATGCAGGCCAAGAGATTGATAAGAAAAGGATGTGTAGGTTACTTAGCATACATTGTTGATACTCGGAAAAAGGGAGTAGAATTAAGGATATACCCGTAGTAAGAGAATTTCAAGATGTATTTTCGGATGATCTGCCTGGTCTTCCGCCAGACAAAAAAATTGAATTCGTAATAGATTTAGCACCGGGAACTGCACCGATTTCGAAAGCTCCATAACGTATGGCTCCAATAGAAATGAAGGAATTGATGATACAATTGCAAGAGTTGCTAGATAAGGGTTATATACGACCGAGTGTGTCTCCTTGGGGAGCACCGATGTTGTTTGTAAAAAAGAAGGATGGATCGATGAGGCTCTGTATCGATTATCGAGAATTGAACAGGGTGGCGATTAAGAATAGATATTTGTTACCAAGGATAGACGACCTTTTAGACCAATTGAAGGGAGCCAAGTGTTTCTCAAAGATAGATTTGCGAACGGGTTATCACCAGTTGAAGATGCGAGAAGAGGATATATCAAAGATGGCGTTTCAAACTCGTTACGGACATTTTGAATTTTTGGTAATGTCATTCGGGTTGATGAATGCTTCGGCAGCATTTATGGACTTGATGAATTGAGTCTTCAAGCCTCTTAGATAAGTTCGTAGTAGTTTTCATCGATGATATACTGATCTACTCAAAGATGGAAGAAGAACATGTCAAACATCTGAAGATGGTTTTGGAAGCACTAAGAAAGAGAAGTTGTATGCGAAATTTTCTAACTGTGAATTTTGGATGGAGAAGGTTCAATTTTTAGGACACATGGTGGATAAGGATGGAATATCAGTAGACCCCGTGAAAGTAGAAGCAGTGAGTAATTGGGAGCAACCAAAGACGCCAACTGAAGTAAAAAATTTCTTAGGGTTAGTTGTGTACTATCTAAGATTTATCCAGGATTTTTCTAAGATAGCAACCCCGTTGACCAACTTAACAAGGAAGACGTTGAAATTTGTGTGGACAGACAAGTGTGAGGAGAGTTTCCAAGAGCTAAAAAAGAGATTGAGCGAGGCGCCTGTATTATCATTACTGGAAAATGTGGGAGGATTTATGGTGTATAATGATGCGTCGCATAGAGGAATGGGTTGTGTGCTAATGCAACTGTTAGGTTTTGTGAAAATCAAAGAAGCAATCAAATTGCAAAAATAGCGGAAGCGTAATAAAATCATATTTTAAAATTTTTCACAAACCAATTACCCGGATCATTCTTTATGCATATTATTAATTAAACGAAGAATAAGAATTTATGAAATCATACCCTTGTAGAAACGAGCTTCCTCAGGTACGAGTTCACCTCCTACTTCTCCGCGATCTCCTTGAATCTTCGGGTAGATTCCTTCCTTTGATCAATATTAGCCACCCAAGTGTATGGCCTCTAAAGGTGATCCACCAAGGAAGAAGAATTTTCAAGAATAAGGGTATTTTGGCTCAAACCCTAGTTTTTCCTATCTCTATAGAAAAGGAGGCGTACTCTCCAACTCTTGGAATTTCGTATATCTGATATCTGATATAAGACTCTTCTTATAAAGATATCATGTAACCCTATTTTAATTAAAATAAGGTATTATTTATTTAATTAAACTCTTTTAATTAAAAGGGCTCCCTAATCTTATTAGGGATAATTAATTATACTCCTTTAACTAATTTTTCCTCCTAATCCAATTAGAAATAAATGAGAGTACTTATATTAAATTAATTCCTAAACCCTTTTAGAAATTAAAATAATAATAATTGTAATAATATTAATAAGACTCCTCTTATTAATTTATATTTAATATTTCTAAAATATTAAATAATAAATATTAAGCTATTTAATTTATTCTATCACCATAGATTAAATTAAATATACTTAATATATTATTACGATTATGCCATTAACTTCTTAAATAATTATTCTTCCTTTTATGGTGTAACCCTTTAGGTTCTCCATATTAAACCGGTTGTGAATAAATCAATTAGAACAATTCTAATCTTATTTAAATAAATAAATTAAACGAATAATTTATTTAAATAAATAATATTTATTCTACAATAGGGATAAGCCTCCCTAGCGATCAACGACTTTCCAGATAATATAGACTTCAACATTAATCATAAAAGAACCTTTGAGTTAATAGTTACCGTACAATTCAATCCTTCTACCATACAATATCCCAATTAAATATAGGACATGGAATTACTGTCAAGTCTTATTTTATTTAATTATATGTATTTCGATTCCTAAATGCACAACTCATAATGAATGCAAATTAGATACTACTTTCTAATTTCATTCCACCTTGGCCAAGGATTCCTGGGTTGTCATTTATCGAATCACATAAGACATTTCTCTTCTTTTACTAGAAGTGGTAGATTCTTTATTGATCATTCATTATCTTCATATATAACTTATTACACCCAAGCATACACTTTGATATACTCTAAGAGTCTTAAGGAATAAGTCAAAGTGTAATTCATTATATATAAGATACTATGATGATCTCAAGTCTAAGGATCATTTGTACTACTATCACTACTGAGAATTCCTATTGATGCAAGTAAAACTCCATTAGGTATTCCTTAGCGAGTCACATTCAATTGAACTTATTCTCTAATAAGCACCTACATACTTGCTTTAGTGTCTCCACACAAATGATCATGAGATCAATCATCCTCATCCAATGAGCAAGCAACGTACGTACCAATCTATCCGGATTCACTAATCCCCTTTTTAGTAATCCATTGATTGGGAACATTTTAGTTTTAAGTTATCTAAGAATTTAGATCTCATTAGCATGATCTCATAATGATTCTAAAAGCATTGCTTAAAACTATGGGTTTATCACATATAATTAAAACAGCACCATGTAGATAATAAATGCCTTTAATAAACAATTCTTTTATTAATAAATAAATAAGATTGATTACACAGTATATGCTTTATCATCAAACATGATTGGCTTGTATGCATAATACTTTCAATCTCCCACTTGCACTAAAGCCAATTGTCGTGGTATCTCACACCCATCTTCTCTAAGTGACGATCAAAATGTTGTTGTGTTAACGCTTTAGTAAATGGATCTGCAATATTGTCTTGAGAGTCCACATGCTCCAGGGTGACGTCTCCTCTTTCAATGATCTCTCTGATCAAATGAAATCGCCGCAACACATGTTTGGATTTCTGATGAGACCTGGGTTCCTTAGCCTACGCAATAGCTCCAGTGTTGTCACAGAATAAAGGCACTGGTCCTGTAATGCTAGGAACCACACCAAGTTCGGTAATGAACTTCTTCATCCAAACAGCTTCCGTTGCAACTTCACTTGCAGCTATGTACTCTGCCTCTGTCACTGAATCAGCAACTATTTGCTATTTGGAACTCTTCCAACTCACTGCGCCACCGTTTAAGGTAAACACATACCCCGAAACAGATTTACTGTCATCTTGGTCCGTTTTAAAACTTGAGTTTGTGAAGCCCTCTAGTTTCAATTCAGACCCACCGTAGACAATAAATACATCCTTAGTTCTTCTTAAGTACTTTAGGATATTTTGACCGGCGCCTTCAGTTGTTCTTCTCCTAGATTGATCGATATCTGCTTGTTACACTAAGTGCATGAGCGACATCTGGTCTAGTACATGTCATACCGTATATGATAGATCCTATTGCTGAAGCATAAGGAATCTTACTTATGCGGTCTCTCTCCTCAGGTGTCTTTGGGGCCTATTTCTTAGAGAGCTGTATTCCATGGCTCATCGGCATGAGACCTCTTTTGGAATCTTCCATGTTAAACCTCTTTAGAATTGAGTCAATGTGCGTTCATTGGGACAAGTCAAGCATCCTTTTAGATCTATCTCTATAGATCTTTATCCCCAAAATATAGGATGCTTCTCCCAAGTCCTTCATGGAGAAGTGTTTAGATAACCAGATTTTAATTGATTGCAACATAGGAATATCATTCCCTATCAATAATATATCATCAACATATAATACGAGGAATGAAATAGCGCTCCCACTAACCTTCTTGTACACACATGGTTCATCTTCATTTTTGATAAAATCAAACTCTTTGATTGTCTCATCAAAACGGATGTTCCACCTACGAGAAGCTTACTTCAATCCATAAATGGATCGTCAGAAGCTATGACTTGATTTGTTCCAACCTTTGAAACAAATCCCTCTGGTTGTGTCATATACACATCCTCCTCAAGTTTCCCATTGAGGAAAGTCGTTTTCACGTCCATCTGCCAGATTTCGTAGTCATGGTAAGCTGCAATCGCAAGCAAAATCCGAATGGACTTGAGCATTGCTACTGGTGAGAAGGTTTCGTCATAGTCAACTCCTTATCTTTGTTTGAAACCTTTTACAACCAGTCGGGCCTTATAGGTCTCTACCTTGCCGTCTGCTCTAGTCTTTCTTTTAAAGACCCATTTACACCCAATAGGCTTAATGCCTTCAGGTGGTGAAACCAAAGTCCATACTTGGTTCTGACATATAAAGACTTTATCATACATTATTATTACCAACCTATCTGCACATGTAAACTACTAGAACTGTCTTTAACATTTCCTTGTATCCGACGCATTCGCCTTAATCTGCAATGTTTTATCATGATATAACAAGGGTGAGCATGAAGGTTGCCCAGCAAGTTTAAATTTTATTTAAGGATATATCATGATTAAAAGAGTCTGAATAACAAGCTGGCTATAATTTGACAATATAGTTGTGGATTAGCACGAACAAACTTTTGACTGAACAAGTATTGAACATAAACAAATATATCTGGACCGAATGGTAATGAAGGTGATCAGCCATTCATACCTGACTTATATATGCAATATGTACAGAGTATAATTCTACAATTCTTAAACATGGCAATCAACAATGATTAACCATAAGCATATCTGAATGAAACAACTCTAAGTAAAGTTAAGAAAAACTTGCCTGAACCGTTAATTACCGCTATGCAATTTATAAGCTTTGTCTAAAGACCTATTATTAATAATATTTATTTTTATGTTAGAATAATATCATCACAATATTCAGAATAACCTAAACACATTATCACATACTCCTATATGTCTATAACACACATAAGACTTAACCTCAAGTCAAACTTTTACAGTCTGAGTCGAGACCAACACAAATTAGACATCCCGACGGTCTAGTCGGACAATTATCGAGTTTAAGTTCAATTAAACTTTGCCTAAACACTTAATAATTATCTTAGATAATTTTAATATCAGTCAATATATTTTTCATAGGTTTGTAATAATTTTCAGATAATTATTACCATTTATCATAATTTTTCAATCATTTATATCGTATTTATATAATATAAATACCACAATATTCCTTTATCATTAATATTTATTTGTTATTAAATATTAATGAAAATCATACCATAATATTATAATATATTTATAATATCACAAAGTATTTTAATACTTTAATTTCTCATTTATATGATTTTTAAACCTTTAAATCCATTATCGATAATTGCTTATTAATATTAAAATATTAATATTTTCATGTTAAAATATCAAAAGTTATATTTTATAACTTAGAATATTTTCTAACCCTTAAATCATTTTTATATGATTTTTAAAACATTAATTCTAATTTTCTATAATTTATTTAATATATTTATTAAATAAATCCATTACCATTAATATTAAATTTATTGATGAAATTCATCACAAAATATCAAAAGTCATTAAAAATAACTTAAAATATTTTCTTATATCATAATATGATTTTTCATGTATTAAAATCATTTTTAAATAATTTATTTAATAATATAATTAAATAAATTAAATACCTTTATATTCAAAAATATTAAATATTTTTGAAATATACTCAAAATAATAAAAAAAAAAAACTAATTCTCGGACTTTAAAATAATTTTTAGAAATTTATTTTGTATTTTTAATAATTAAAAACTATTTATTTCAATTTATTTAATAAAAATAATTATTTTTCTAAGAAGCTGTCGCTAAAAGGCCTATATATGTAAGTAACTGTCGCTATAAGTGTTCTTGGTGTTCATCGGCACTAAACTTGATTTCTTGTCGTTGAAAGCAAGGTTGGTGGTTTGACCAGAAATTAATCTATGATCCTTATGTTTTATGGGCAGCTAATGATACCTAGCATGTAGTATAAGTGTAATACTATGATTATCAATCAATATCATGGCCATCCAACAACAAATCAGTGAGATATAGGCCTTCGAAATTCATGTCAAACATGTTCTTCATTTTTGGGTTTTCCAGAAATGAAGAACAATTCGAGGTTTTTACTTTGCTCCTTTTAATTTATATGTTCCCAGCTTGCTTAGTGTGATATTAAGGTTCCAATATATAGTGGAGATGTCAGAGAACAACTCTATATCCTCATATCAATCTAACAACAACATCAAACGAAGATTTAGGCCGGTCAAACCACCTGTCAGGAACTTGTTCTTGAAGATTCTGGGTTCTCCAGAATCTTCATCCGACGATCGATAACGCTTTGGTTTGACCTGGTATATCTTTGATTCTACTGTTATTCTGGGTGATCTAATAGCATGACTTTGCAGTTCATATACCAGTCTACAACCTTCAATCAAAAACATGTCCAATAACATAAAACACTACAAGATTCAAATACGCAAAATATTGTCGAATTTTTCAGGCAAAAACCGGGTTTCGAAACTCATTTCGTGAATGGTCAACGACCTTTGGTCGCTTGTAACTTTTCGATCTACACATGATCTAGACTTGATTCAAGTTCCAGATCCAAGACCTTATAACATACAACAAGTACAAACCTTTAAAACACCAAAAAAGATTAACAGAGACAAATCTAGGAGACCTAACATTTGACTATCAGACACCAATTTTTTCAGTTTTCTAGATGTGAGAAATCTTTAAATTCGTGTATCTAGATGATATAGATATATGATATAACCACCTAGATCACTATGTGACACCCTTATACACATATCTAAACAACAAACAACAACATAAACACAAATTTTTAAGGATTTCTAGAATTAGGGTTTATACCACTTTGAAGCTTGAGCTTTGATTCTGATCTTTTTGATGTTGTTCTTGCTTGCTATGAAATGATCCTAACTTTTTTTATCACCCCCCCTCTCACTCTTAAACCAGAAATATAGAGAGACAGTGGCTTGGTGAAAAATGAAAAGTAAAGTAAGCCTTATCTCTTTCTTTAATCTATATAAGATTTGATTCAATGCTTGTTGGCTGATATGTTAGCTGACATAATAGATATAAGTCACATGCTAGATCTTATTTGGTCATCCACTCCAATATTATGGCTAGATTTACAAGCTAACTAATAAAAATATACAAAAAGGGTACTTTAGACATTTTGCACACAATTTTAATAGCATACTTATCATTTGCTACAACCCTTAGGGTTTAGCTTTTAATCCTTAGGGTTTAGGGTTTAACCCTAAGAATTTTAAAATTAAATTTCTAAAATTTCCAAATTTCGGTTTTCAAAATAGAAAATTATCATTTCTAAATTATAATTAGGATTCTATAATTATATTAAAATTTCCAAATCATAATTTCAAGATTGCTAATTAGGATTTAATATTTCCTAATTAGAATTTGCTAAATTAGCAATTAGGGTCAAAATTGTACATTAGGGTTTATAACCCAAGAATTAGGGTTTTAAATAGAAAAATAATCTTTATAATTTAGAAATTAGGTTTCCTAATTAGATTAGGGTTTTCTAATTACTTATAACTTGAAAATTAGGATTAATGTTTCCTAATTAACATTAAAATTATTAAACTAACAATCAGGTTTTCCCTAATTATAGATTAGGGTTTCTAATCCAGAAATTAGGGTTTTCTAAATCAATTAGGGTTATCCCTAATTATGTTATCATTAATAACTTTTAAACCTTATACCAGCATTTGCATTCCCAAACTAGGGTTTTAATATACCGAATTAGGGTTTTAAATTCTCAGAACTGAACTTAGGGTTTCAGAACCGGTTTTTAGGGTTTCTTATCAGACGTTAGGTTTTTCTAACAGAACATTGACATTCGTCAATAATATTAGGGTTTGACACTGATAAATTTATCTAGTCAACCCTTGACCCTTAACCACATTCTGTACACATACATAACCATATACACATAACAGATTCACGTATACACTTAATCCTGAATAATTCATCAAAATCCATCACAGAATTTTGAAATCCTCAAAATTCCTTCCCAAAAATATCAAACGCATAAACTTATTTTCTGTCTAGGTCTATTATTTGACCTTAAATTCATCATTTAAGATTTTAATAAATTGACTAATTTCTCGGGTTGTCACATTCACCCCTTCTTCTAAGAATTTCATCCCCGAAATTCACCTTACACCTTACACCTTACACCTTACACCATATTGCTTACACCATTCATACACATCATCACATGCTACCCAATACACCACTCACAAGAGAAAAAAAATTTCAAATTGTGCTGAGGAGTCGTATATACTATTTGTCAGTTATTTTCGTAAAGGTTTTATGGAAATTCATCTGCAAATCGTCATAACTTACGGACATAGTGGGTAATTAATCCGATTATGCCACATACTTATTAATATTTGCTAGTCGACTCATTTCTTCTCAAATCCTTTTATGCCATAAGCACAAAAAATTTTCCTCAGTCTTATTGGATTCCACACCAAAACAATTTTGTTCGGGAAATTTCTTTCAATGAATACTTAGAGTTTTCATAAACATTAGTCTAGCTGAATCAAATAGCATAGACTCGTATCAATAATTCAATTCAATTGAATTATTTAGGTGTAGTCAAACCCCGTTGGCAAATTAAATTTTTGAAAATATTTTTGAAAAATGATGTCATGATGTCGTACTGTATTAACAGTCTGTTTGAGGATGCCATCATTATATGACTTTGTCATAACACATCATACAATAGTGGAACAATGATTTTTAGATCGAATTCACACTAAGTATTCTTGTATTTATAACTTTATCATCTCTGCACCAGGTTACATGGTACATAAGTGATAAATAAAATAATTTTTGATATTTTAAATCATCTTCGTCTAGCTGAAACAAGTAGCATAGACTATACTTTAAACTGTTCCAAAAATTATTACAAGTCTACACATTATTTATTTTTTCAAAAGCACATAGTGCGTATTTAGCTTGATATCAAAATTTCAAAGTCTAGCATAGATAGGAGTTTAGGAAAACTTATGTCTTCACTAATAATCATTTGTTTAAATAGTCTATTTATTCTTATTATCCTTAATACTACATTCACACACAACTATACCCAGTTCGTCAAACCACACTTATGAGTTCATAAACTTGCCACAATTACATGAATTTAAGAACTTACCCTAGTCAGACCTTTAGCGTCCATTCACTAAGGGGTTCACAAACATTTCATATAACTATGAGTCAAGAATGTCACATAAGTATGAGTTTTAAGAACTCGTACTTAACCTTATATCCTCTACCTATAACCTATATATTTGTTATACACACGAGAAAGGAATCACCCTCTTAATATGCATATAGCAAATAACGCGACACAAACATTTCAATGATTATTAGTGCCAGAAACTAAGTGATTTTTACACCAAGTACAATTCAACTCCCATACGAAGAATCATAACACTCAGCTGCTAACATGAGTCCTCAATTAAAATTCCCACCTAATCTTAACTCCCTTCTCAATACGAATTTCATCCAACTCATATTCATAATCCTTTCCTGATTCTGTACCGATTCACACAGCAATCTTGCTGTAAACTTTCCAATCATCAGATTAATTCTTTTCCCTGCTATCACCTTATTAGATCACGGGGTGATCTCATCGTATATATTACGATTCATTTCTATACTATGATAGTTTTGTTTTACGATCTCCTATCCCGATACTTTTAGTCTTTTAGACTCTATCTATTCACCACTACTATTCAACTTTATTATCAGAGTTAGGGAACTCTGTATCTTTACAACTCGTCGAGATTCGTCTTTGAATCTTACCGACCGACTAACTCTATGTGAGTCGGATCTTATCCTAATCACTGCAGTTATTGGTCTCAGGTAGTCCTACCTAAGCTTCATAACCAACAGCTTTGATACCAATTGTAACACTCATGGTACTTCCAACCATAGCAGCTTATAGTGATACCTATCAACTTGCTACCGACTGGCTCGGTGTCCCCTACGGAAAGTCTGGCTTTGGTGCCTTCCCTTAAAGGGATATCACTATCAAAAGGCTCGGGGCTCTTCGCAAATTCATGCTTATAGATTTGATACCAACTGTAACAACCCCAAATCCAGGTTCCAAATCACCATGGATCTGGTACAATCATTCTATAACTAATTGTGGAAGATATAAACATAAATTATTTATACAATACACTTTATATATTACCCCAAGGTCGAAAACCTTCACTTAACACACAATTCATTATCTTATCTGACATATAAAGACTTTATCATACATTATTATTACCAACCTATCTGCACATATAAACTAAAGTTTGAACTGTCTTTAACCTTTCCTTGTATCTGACGCATTCGCCTTAATCTGCAATGTTTTATCATGATGTAGCAAGGGTGAGCATGAAGGTTCCCCAGCAAGTTTAAATTTTATTTAAGGATATATCATGATTGAAAAAGTTTGAATAACAAGCTGGCTATAATTCGACAATATAGTTGTGAATTAGGATGAACAAACTTTTGACTGAACAAGTATTGAACATGAACAAATATATTTGGACCTAATGGTAATGAAGGTGATCAGCCTTTCATACTTGACTTATACATGCAATATGTACAGAGTACAATTCTACAATTCTTAAACATGGCAATCAATAATGATTAACCATAAGCATATCTGAATGAAACAACTCTACGTAGAGTTAAGAAAAACTTGCATGAACCGTTGATTACTGCTATGCAATTTATAAGCTTTGTCTGAAGACCTATTATTAATAATATTTATTTCTAAGTTAGAATAATATCATCACAATATTTAGAATAACCTAAACACATTATCACATACTCCTATCTATCTATAACACACATAAGACTTAACCTCAAGTCAAACTTTTACAGTCTGAGTCGAGACCAACACAAATTAGACATCCCGACGGTCTAGTCGGACAATTATCGAGTTTAAGTTCAATTAAACTTTGCCTAAACACTTAATAATTATCTTAGATAATTTTAATATCAGTCAATATATTTTTCATAGGTTTGTAATAATTTTCAGATAATTATTACCATTTATCATAATTTTTCAATCATTTATATCGTATTTATATAATATAAATACCACAATATTCCTTTATCATTAATATTTATTTGTTATTAAATATTAATGAAAATCATACCATAATATTATAATATATTTATAATATCACAAAGTATTTTTAATACTTTAATTTCTCATTTATATGATTTTTAAACCTTTAAATCCATTATCGATAATTGCTTATTAATATTAAAATATTAATATTTTCATGTTAAAATATCAAAAGTTATATTTTATAACTTAGAATATTTTCTAACCCTTAAATCATTTTTATATGATTTTTAAAACATTAATTCTAATTTTCTATAATTTATTTAATATATTTATTAAATAAATCCATTACCATTAATATTAAATTTATTGATGAAATTCATCACAAAATATCAAAAGTCATTAAAATAACTTAAAATATTTTCTTATATCATAATATGATTTTTCATGTATTAAAATCATTTTTAAATAATTTATTTAATAATATAATTAAATAAATTAAATACCTTTTATATTCCAAAAATATTAAATATTTTTGAAATATACTCAAAATAATAAAAAAAAAAAACTAATTCTCGGACTTTAAAATAATTTTTAGAAATTTATTTTGTATTTTTAATAATTAAAAACTATTTATTTCAATTTATTTAATAAAAATAATTATTTTTCTAAGAAACTGTCGCTAAAGGGCCCTATAGCGACAGAACCGTCGCTATAAGTGTTCTTGGTGTTCATCAGCCTAAACCCAGATTTCTTGTCAGTGAGCAAGGTTGGTGGTTTGACCAGAAATTAATCTATGATCCTTATGTTTTATGGGCAGCTAATGATACCTAGCATGTAGTATAAGTGTAATACTATGATTATCAATCAATATCATGGCCATCCAACAACAAATCGGTGAGATATAGGCCTTGAAATTCATATCAAACATGTTCTTCATTTTGGGTTTTCGAAATGAAGAACAATTCGAGGTTTTTACTTTGCTCCTTTTAATTTATATGTTCCCAGCTTGCTTAGTGTGATATTAAGGTTCCAATATATAGTGGAGATGTCAGAGAACAACTCTATATCCTCATATCAATCTAACAACAACATCAAGCGAAGATTTAGTAGAATCGAACCACCGTCAGAACTTGTTCTTGAAGATTCAGGTTCTCCGAATCTTCATAAACCGATCGGTCAAACGTTGGTTTGACTGGTATATCTTTGATTCTCTTGTTATTACAGGTGATCTAATAGCATGACTTTGCAGTTCATATACCAGTCTACAACCTTCAATCAAAAACATGTCCAATAACATAAAACACTACAAGATTCAAGCCCTGCAAAATATTGTCAGAATTTTCTGGGCAAAACTGGGTTTCCCAGAAACTCATTTCGTGAATGGTCAACGACCTTTGACTGCTTGTAACTTTCGATCTACACATGATCTAGACTTGATTCAAGTTCCAGATCCAAGACCTTATAACATACAACAAGTACAAACCTTTAAAACACCAAAAAAGATTAACAGAGACAAATCTAGGAGACCTAACATTTGACTATCAGACACCAATTTTTTCAGTTTTCTAGATGTGAGAAATCTTTAAATTCGTGTATCTAGATGATATAGATATATGATATAACCACCTAGATCACTATGTGACACCCTTATACACATATCTAAACAACAAACAACAACATAAACACAAATTTTTAAGGATTTCTAGAATTAGGGTTTATACCACTTTGAAGCTTGAGCTTTGATTCTGATCTTTTTGATGTCGTTTTTTTGCTATGATGGTGATCCTAACTTTGTTTATCACCCCTCTCACTCTTAAGCTAGGAAATATAGAGAGAGTGACAGTGAAAAATGAAAAGTAAAAGTAAGCCTTATCTCTTTCTTTAATCTATATAAGATTTGATTGATGCATGTTGGCTGATATGTTAGCTGATATAATCGATATAAGTCACATGCTAGATCTTATTTGGTCACCCAATCCAATATTATGGCTAGATTTACAAGCTAACTAATAAAAATATACAAAAAGGGTACTTTAGACATTTTGCACACAATTTTAACGACATACTTGTCATTTGCTACAACCCTTAGGGTTTAGGGTTTTAACCCTAAGATTTTTGAAATTAAATTTCTAAAATTTCCAAATTTTGGTTTTCTAAATAGAAAATTAGCATTTCTAAATTATAATTAGGATTCTATAATTATATTAAAATTTCCAAATCATAATTTCAAGATTGCTAATTCGGATTTAATATTTCCTAATTAGAATTTGCTAAATTAGCAATTAGGGTCAAAACTGTACATTAGGGTTTATAACCCAAGAATTAGGGTTTTAAATAGAAAAATAATCTTTCTAATTTAGAAATTAGGTTTCCTAATTAGATTAGGGTTTTCTAATTACTTATAACTTGAAAATTAGGATTAATGTTTCCTAATTAATATTAAACTTATTAAACTAACAATCAGGTTTTCCCTAATTTAGATTAGGGTTTCTAATCCAGAAATTAGGGTTTTTTAAATCAATTAGGATTATTCCTAATTATGTTATCATTAATAACTTTTAAACCTTATACCAGCATTTACATTCCCAAACTAGGGTTTTAATATACCGAATTAGGGTTTTAAATTCCCAGAACTAAACTTAGGGTTTCAGAACTAGTTTCTAGGGTTTCTTATCAGACGTTAGGGTTTTCTAACAGAACATTGACATTCGTCAATAATATTAGGGTTTGACACTAATAAATTTTATCTGGTCAACCCTTGACCCTTAACCAAATTCTGTACACATACATAACCATATACACAGAACATATTCATGTATACACTTAATCCTGAATAATTCACCAAAATCCATCACAGAATTTTGAAATCCTCAAAATTCTTTCCCAAAAATATCAAACCCATACACTTATTTTCTGTCTAGGTCTATTATTTGACCTTAAATTCATCATTTAAGATTTTAATAAATTGACTAATTTCTCGGGTTGTCACATGAAGAATGCAAGAAAATTAGGAAGAGGATCACGGAAAATGAAGAAGAAAAGTTAAGATAGATAAAGACGGTATTTTAAGATTCGAAGGGAGAATGTGGGTACCAGCGGTAACCGAGTTGAGGGAAGAAATTTTACACGAGACACACAACACGACGTATTCCGTTCATCCAGGAGGCACGAAGATGTACCAGGATTTGAGGCAACATTTTTGGTGGCCAAATTTGAAACGAGAAATCACGAAATGCGTTAGTAGATGTCTTACGTGTCAACGGGTCTACTCCAACCGTTGGAAATATCATAGTGGAAATGGGAGCATATCACAATGGATTTCGTGGTAGGACTTTCAGTCAAGCAGAAAGGTTTTGACGCCATTTGGGTTATCGTAGATAGACTAACAAAGACAGCCCATTTTCTACCAATCAAGATCCGATATAGTTTGAATCAGTTAGCTAATCTGTATGTAAAAGAAATTATTTCATGACATGGAGTGCCGGTATCGATTGTTTCTGACCGAGATCCGCACTTCACGTCGAAATTTTGGAAAAGCTTGTAAGAGAGGATGGGAACACAACAGAGGTTAAGTACCGTTTATCATCTGCAGACAGATGAGCAGAGTTAGCGAACGATACAAACGCTAGAGGACATGCTTAGAACTTGTGTGATGGACTTTAAAGGAAGTTGGGATGATCACCTACCCTTAGTAGAATTCGCTTAAAACAATAGTTACCATGCGAGTATAGGCATGCCGCCGTACGAAGTTCTTTACAGGAGAAGGTGTAGAACACCATTGTGTTGGGATGAAGCTGGAGAGTGAAAGATGTTAGGGCCGAAATTATTTCAACAAACCGCAGATGTGGTGACATTGATAAGGGCTAGATTAGTAGTTGCACAAGATCGCCAGAAGAAGTATGCAGACTTGCATCGTCAGGACCATGACTTTGAAGTCGAAAGTCACGTTTTTTTGAAGGTATCCCCCTTGAAAGGAAAAATACGATTCGGTAAGAAGGGAAAATTGAGTCCGAGGTTCATAGGACCATTCGAGATTCTGAAGCGAGTGGGAAAAGTGGCGTACAAAGTTGCATTACCACCTGAGTTGGAACACATCCATAACGTGTGTCACATCTCCGTGTTGGGTCCGTACAAGCCTGACTACAAAAACGTGATTTCATACGAGCCCATCCAAGTAGAAAAGAATCTAGTATATGAAGAAATGCATGCCCAAATATTAGATAGGAAAGAGCAAACATTAAGGAATAAAATTATCTCTACGGTAAAAGTACTTTGGCGAAACCACGACGCCGAGGAGGCCATGTGGGAATTAGAAGATAAGATGTGAAGGGATTGTCCCCATCTATTTGTGTAACCTTGTACAATTTCGAGGATGAAATTTTTATAAGGGGGGAGGATGTAAGAACCGAGAATTTCAGGAATAAATAATGTTAGGAATAAGCATGTGAATGATATTCCTATTTGTTAGGAATAAGCATATGAATGATATTCCTATTTATGTATGATTTGATTATGATATAAATGAATGAATATGCAAGTATGCTTGCATTAAAAAAAGTTGTAAAATCCTTTAATAGATAATAGGAACATATGTACAAGGACTTAGAATGAATTGATCAAATATGTTAGGTTGATCCTACATAAGCAGAACAGCTTTGTTAAGTTCTTAAAAAGAAATGATGTACAAGGACTATAAATATAGAAAGATCAAGCTTGTTAGGTTGATCTTATAATGTAATAGATAGAAGCATGTCGATCGTCGAAGCCTTTGCACTGTAAATCGTTATCTGCTAGGAGAGTCAAGGAAAACTTGAGAGCTATCAATGCAGAATCGTAGTCTGCAAGATAGTAGATCTCGGAGTTCGTAGACTGCCAGGAGAGACAAGGAAGGATCGTAGTGTGTTGAGGAGAACTTCCTTGGAGCCGTAGTCTGCTGAGGAAGTCATGTTCAGAATCGTAGAGACAGCCTGTCTAAGAGCCGACCGAGCATCTGCCGAAGCCAAGTCAAGAATCGTAGACCACACTAGGAGTCGTAGAGTCTACTGATCACATCAGAGGAAGAGATCGTAGTCGAGCAAGATCAGATGAAGACAAAGAGCATAAAGAAAAAAATCGTAGAGTGTCAAGATCTGATCTCGGAGTCGTAGTGTCTATATAACCCAAGGCGGAATCATAGAGTGCAGAACTAAGGCTTCAACAAATGTGCTCACAACGCCAAGGAAGAATCATAGAGTAAACATGATTCTCAACAAATGAGCACTCCCAGAATATCCAAAGAATGAAGCCTCTGGTTAGAGCTGCAAAGATACATTCCACCTAAGGGAAACCAGAGAGCACTCAACTAATGGCATGCAAGCTAACAGAAAATCTAAGCACCAACCCAATCAACATACAGATTGAGTTGTGAAGCCATTCAAGATGAAGTCTTCCACAAGTTGATCTGAAGAAGATTTCAGTCAAAGAAACTGACTAAGGAAAGTTAACAAATGCAGTAGCTGTCGAATGAACAGAAGACAACGATCTTGGGGTCAACAAGGATCGTAGTGTTTACCAAGCAAAGAAGAAACTGATGAAGTGTACACAGAGATATTGGTCGGTTTCTGAAGAACAAGGCTAAAGTGATTAAGCATGGGTCATTCCATTGATGATAAGTGAACGGGAGATCACAAGGAGAAAGTAAGCTGGGCATGCCACAAATCTGAGGTGTCTTGCTATTCAGAAGAGACCAGAACAAGGAGTCAAACTATCAGTTCCTGAGATCAGTCTAGGCAAATAGAAGTATTGAAGCACTGCATAAATGAAGAAAGCAGTGTTCTACATTGAAGATCCAATGAACACTCTTCAAGATCGTAGTGTTATCTCTACCTATCAACCAGACACTACAATCTAGTCCAAGAAGATATGCATCAGAATCGTAGAGTTCGGTCGTCTGAAGGTTAAAGCATTGGCAACGGTTCAATCTAAAGATTGATGGTCGAACAGGGCTTATTGGAAAGCATCGATGCAAAAGGAAAACCTCTGATCGAGAAATCAGAAGAAGGAAATAAAGTTGGCTACCTGCCTGAGACATCAAAGTGAAATATATGATAGAGTAGGTGAAACAGTAGACTGCAGTGTCAGAAAGTCAAAAAAGGGGATGTCATGTCACATCTGCAGTCTACATCAAATAACTCGAGATCTGCGAAGCAATTCAAAAATCTTTTAACAGCTACTTTCCAACTGAAAGATTGTGAAGGAGTATAAATCAACAGAGTTTCAAAGATCAAGAGTTGCTGATGATTGAAAAAGTTGCAGAATCGTTAAGTTGTTAGAATGCTACATTGTTGACTCTACGAGTTCCACTAGAGATAAACAGAACAAGTCTCAGTGACAATGAGACTACAAAGGTGGAAGTGAAGCAACCTGGAAGAAAGACTCGAATAGACTAAAAGCTTCACTCAACAAAGATGAGAATGCCACTAAAGATGGAAGCTAAACTGAGAGCCGAGAAGGACAAGAAGATAGCATTCAAAAAAGTGGCAGAGTACAAAGAAGATCAAGAAAACCACTCTACAGATCACCATGAACCAAAGGCTGAAAAAGAACAGATGCAGAATCATGTCTACAAAGCATTCAAGAAGGGTTCAGGGATTGCTAAGTGTCAGACGAAGTCTACCAAAAGCTTAGAGACTTAGAAAATCCAGATGGTGATGGTGCACAGCTGATATCAGATGAAGATGAGCAGAAAAGAGTAAAGATCGGCTGCACCAAAGGAGATGTAGTCCAGACTCCAAGAAAAATGCCAAGAAGACTACACCAAGTTGCTAAGTACACATAGATGTTCAAGCTTAAAGATATCTTAGCAGCTCAGCACCACCACCACCAACAACAACAACAACAACTACACCAATAAGAAGCCAAGGCCTGAGGGGTCCTTATCTGGAGGGACTAAACAAAGTTCCAGGCCTGCTGGGCTTGAACAGTTCCTAGGGAACTAAAGGAGTTCCAAGGCTGCTGGCCTTGAAGAGTTCTTAGTGAACTGAAGTTCCAAGGCTGCTGGCTTTTGAGGAATCTTAGTGATTTAGGGTGCTGCCCTTCCTTAGTGGAAATCCTGTTAGTTAAAAGCAGAAGAGTGGATTAGGAGCTTGTGTCTCTGAACCACTTAAAATCCCTTGTGTCATTTACTTTATGTCATTTACATTATGTACTTAACTGCTATGTTTGCATTAACTGCTTACCACTAAACTAACTCTAAGAACAATGTATGTATGATTATGGATATATCAGTGAAGGGGATCTTTTAATTATTTAGCTGTGCTTGAAAAGATTCTTATGTTTGTCATATGCCAAATCATAAACGAGAAAAGTATTTGAAATTAAAAGGATCTATTCAACCCCCCCCCCCCCCTTCTAGATCTATATTGTGCCTACTGGGAACTAAAAATTGGTATAAGAGCAGGTTCTCATATTATATTCAAAAGCTAATCGCTTTGAGTTTGATCCTAGGCACAAACATTGTTCTAAAATTAGTTTAGTAGTAAGTTACTTGTTATATGCAGATGAGCTCACACGTTGGAAATAATGTGAACGGGTAAATGTTTATATACACCTAAAGCTGCTCAGATTAGTTCATGTTCTTGATTGCCATATCAACAAGACCAATCCTTGCCCACAGTTAATCTTGTAGTCTGAAGACCAGGCTAGGAAGCTCAAGAGACATCAACAGAAAAGAGTCAAACATCCACCAGTCTGAAAAGATGAAAAGGCCATACGCTAAGAAATGTTTTCTCAGAGAAGAAAGAAGAACTTCTCAAACATGTATCTAGACAACCAGCAGCTGGATGTAAACTTTGTGAACTTAAGGATGTCAAAGAACTAAATATGTTGAGATTCTCTTAGCTTACATATTCAAGACCACGACTGATTGATTGAAGGCCAACTAGAGAAACAAGCTGTCAGGAGCAAATATGAAACTATTCACATCGATGCCTACCCTCGGTATATCTGAGCTAAATGACTGTTAAGAAACTGGCAGTAAAAAAAGGTGAGGTTCCTCACTAATATAAATGTGTACATCATGTTGCACATCCTTATGCACTATAACAGTATCCTATCAAGAAATCATACTCTACCTAAAAAGGTGAAGAGAGAAAGTACACTGAGGTTGGAATTTCAAATATCTACAAACTTTCTCTCCACCCAAGTTTTAGGTTGAAGATGATATCTTGAAAGAAATCTGAAATAGGTCATAAGCGTGTCAAGATTTGAATTAATCTTGTGGAGTAATCTTTGTTGATGGGTCAGTATGTATGTACAAACCTATGTTCTAAGTGTTTGATAACACACAGAGTATGATCAGTTCTACAAGAGTATCTTAAAGATTCGTAGAAACTGATCACCTTTATGAATAAACCAGATACAAATAAGTAATAGTGTTGATTCTTACTCTATGAATATTTAAACTCTGTGAACATAACCAAGCAAATGATGAAACCAACAAAGTAAAAGAATGTTTTATTAAAATAGCAAATCTTACACACACTCACCATCATGCATCTCAAAATGCATTATCTAAATTAGTTACATGCATGAATATGATTGTTGGTGATCAAGATGATAATTTTTCAAATATATGAGGAACAGGGTTTTAGAAAACTAACCTAGTAGGACCCATTTAATTATGGGTACCAAAAATAGAAATGTATCTAACCTGCAGGTACCTAGTCTATCTGGCCACACTAAGGAATGTTGAAACAAAGGACTTCAGTCAAGAAAGATTCAACCAGTAGAAGGCTTAATATTGTTCAGAAATAATTCTGATAAAATTCTTATATGTCAAAGTCTTCCCTTGAAGACTTGCTGAGCTAATCTAAATGAAGCTCACATGGCTGCTGATCCTTATATGGAAGCAGGCTACTTAACCAAAGATGGAAAGAGTCTTATATGCTCAATCATGCAAAGCATGTCATAAGAAAAGAATTCACAAGGAAGCTCACCTCAGAGGATCATCGAGCATCAAACATGAGAAACTCATTACGGGAGTAGAACTCTAAGTACAAGATGTCAAGGAAGACTTCATTTGTAGTTCTGTCAAAGGATCGTAGAATGATCAACCCCGAAGATACTCATTTCTACGACACAAGAAGATTTAATGATTTCAACCAGAATGAGATATGCATGACTGCCTTCTGCTACACATGAAAAAGAAGAACATATGTCTCTCTGAGAAGACAGTATCAACTATGGGGGAGTAGTGATCTGCTAACAGAACAGCAGCTCTAAAACATTAGAGATATACTATGAAGAAATGTACCAGTTATAGAGTCCCAAAAATTTTTGGTTGACGAACCAAATGAAGATCCATAGTCAGTAGGAACGTCTCAAAATGTACTACTGAGAACCGGTCAACCACCCAACTCAAAATCATGAAGAGCCTACGATCAAACATCTAATCGTAGTGTAAGAGCAGGAGGAAACCACGAATATAACCAGTACAAATGTCTAAAGGTGGTAGAAGATCTCCCCAGTAGAAAAGGTCAAATGAGATATCATTGCAAATCACTTCTCAAGTTTTTCATCTGGAAAGCGTTTTCAGGGATAAACCTGACCCTTAGTTCACTCTAAGAGGTTGGCCCTTCCTGAGCTACCTTAACCTAGAAGGAATGCTTAGTAAAGTTCATCTCAAGGACCAAGACAGTCAATGATCGTAGAGTAGAGGTTGAAGAGAACTCAACGATCGTGGAGCAACCTCAGCGATCTTAGAAGAAGACTCGACGATCGCAGTCTTACCAGAGAATATCCTAGCTCATAAGGATCTTAGAAGAATTGGATACTTGCTCAACTACTCAGATCGTGTGAAGATAAATACGAACACAGTTTGGAAAGACATCATGCAAACACACCTCAAAACTTAAGTGCCCAAACTGGTTTGGGGTACATCAGTGATCAAGCTATGCAGTTTCAAGATGAGGATTAGTGCCAAAACCATCCACTGCAGCATCTCTCGGAAGAAGATCATTGAGTAAACAAAGGAAAACGTAAAGTCCATAGCTACCTCATCAGGATACCCTAAGAACCAAAAAGGTCAACGGTCAATCCACGTCATTAATGTTTATTCTCTTAAAATGGAATATAAAACCAAAAAGGTTATGGGGAGTTATAGCTCATTACTGGGCATCGTACAACCAATGGCTAGTTGACACATCACAGCGTATGCAGAGTCAGAAGGGATTGCCATAAAGACAAATTCAAAATATGCAAACAGTTATCAAAAATTATCAAGCCTGTCCCCCTCCCAGCTTCAAACCCTAGAATCCTTTTCTAAGCCAGAATCCGTTAACCCTCCAGAGCATTGCCCAAATCATATTCATCAATCTCTTAAAAGACTCTCTAAATCAAATACCCATATTCTTTGAACTTTTCAAATGGCAGATTAACAAGTAATCACTGGCATTCATCTAGGAACTAAGTTGTTTGAGAAATCCAAAAAGAAGTTCAGAAATATTCTCAAACTTGTAAAGAAAGCTGGATTCTCAGAATGTCTTGAGGCAAGCACTTGAGTATATACTGAACTGGTTAAGGAGTTCTACTCAAACGCATCCATAAATTCTGGAACCCTTTCTACCAAGGTCAAAGGTCAGTCTCTAAAGCTAAAATCATCTGATATCAATCAATGCATAGGCTATCCTGACCGAGGACTGAATAGCCTTGATGAGATCGACACTGAACAAGCGAAGAAAATTATGGGGTACCAAAGAAACCCTTGTCTGAAGGATATGAAGAAAAAGGAGTTTCCAGAAGAATTCGAGTTCCTTGTATAGATAGTGGGCAAATGTATACTATGCAAGAACACTGCACATGACATTGTGCTTGATCAACAACTGAAGATTATATCTGCAATAGTTCTGAAGAAACAAATAGACTTTGGAGCTATCTTGTTTGATTAAATCTCCAAATGGGTGGAAACGGCTGAGACGAAGAAGTCTACGGATAAACCCCTCACAAAGGTTTTCCATGGATGACTATTGAGCATTGTGCTAAAGAAGAAACTGGGAGGCAAGATCAAGGATGATGAAGGAGAGCCTCTGAATGTTCACAAAGTAATGTCTCCATAACTGTTTGTGAACTGAAAGAAAAACCCAAAAAAAAATAGGAGGTTAACATCAACTGGCAGCAGCAAGGTCTCTACAAAGAAGAGGAAGGCACAAGAGGTGGAAAGCTATCAATCTGATGACTCTGTACCGGTAGAAGCCACACCAGCAAAGAAGAAATGCAAGGGGGTGAAGAAAATAGAGGCTCCGCCAAGAAGTCTCTCCACTGACAGCAAGGAAGCAGGAAAAGAAAAGGTCTCAACTGCAGAAACCCCAAAGAGAAGGAGTAATAGATTACTCCAAAGGTCATCTAAAAAGAAATCAAAGGTGATGAAGAAGTCAGCCCCAGTTCCCAAAGAAAGTTCATCTGACAAAGAAGAGGACGTAGAGTCAAAAGATGGGAAGAGAACTGAGAGCTTCAAGATTGAACCATCAAAGAAAAAATCCAGCAATGAAGGTGAAGATGGATCAATAAAAGAAAATGTGGACTTGATAACGAATAAGAATGTATAAGCCCTATGGCTAACTCTCAGAGCATTCACTCTGAAGATGAAGAAAGGCTGTAAGATGACAAAATTGCATCTCCTACTGCAACTACTCCTACAAGCCCACATGATGGTTCCAAAGATGTTGAGTCTGAGGAAGAAGGATCTGCTCCTGCTAATACTGAACATCAAGAAAGTTTATCTGATAAATCAAAGGCATCAGGTTCTGAAGAAGAAGAAAAGTCTAATTCTCCTATAGCTGAACCTCTAAGGAGAAGAATGAGCAACAGACTGCTTGTCAGGTCTGTTATAAAGAAGAAAGGAGAATCCTCTACTGCTGTCATTGATTTGAGTGATAATAAGTCTGAATCCGAGGGAGAAAATGCTAAAGAAGGCACTAATGATGAAAACCAGTATAAAGAATTCTCTGATGGATCGGATGAAAGTAATCAGCATGGTACAAGCTCAGAAGGTGAAGAAATGGAGAATGATGAAACAATGAAGGAACAAACTGATGAGTCCGATGAGGGAAATCTACAAAGGTCTAACTCTAGTTTAGAACAGAGAGAAGATGGAAGAAACTCCAGTTCTGCAGAAGAAGAACCAGAAGATTTTCACATTCCCCATCCTATAAATCGCAAGAGAAAGATTGTAGTCAAAATTGACAAATCATTGGATGTGCTTTCTGGCAGATGGATCAATCATGGAAATGAAAGGCTAAATGTGGTAATGATGACTGCAGAAAATGCGCTCAACAATCTTAAGACTATGAAGCTAGACACATCAACTATAATATATGAGCCTGAAGTTAAGAACCATGCAATAAGATGGTTCCACCCTCATATGCCATGGGTATAGGCATCTCTCATTGAAGATAACAGCTATCTAACATAGGTCTTCTCTCACCTTCTCAACGTAGAGCTGGTGGCACAAAACTTCTCAAGAATCAAGAAATTTGCAACTTAAATGATAAAGGATCAGTCCCACTACAAAGTCTACCGACATGCTGACGATCATTATATTCCTTATGATCGTAAAGTGGACAATGATGGAAGAAGGAGTATGGCCAAGGAGATGATCGTAGAGTTTGTTCACTCTACCAATGATGTTGATCAAGTCCAAAATGAGAAGCCTCCCTCTATCCAAGCACTGTTACCCGACATTCTTTCATCCTCCAATAGCAATTGGTACTCAACGATTGTTCAGATTCTTAATTTTTTTTAAAATTTGTCCAAAGATGAAAATCGTAGAGTCCAATCTGGTGTTCAACAAGAGGATGCCCAACCAGATGACCAAATTCCCATGGAGAAGGAGCTATTAAATAATTCTGATGAGCTAATTGAGAAGATATCTCAAATCAATGAAGAGTCAAAGATGTTGAAAGCAGTAGGAGATATTTCAGCTCAAGACAGACTTCAAGCCACTATGGCTGATCTATCTCTCAGAATTAAAGAGAGAGATCAAATTTATCTGAAAGCCATATATGATCAGAAGGCAGAAGCTCTACGAACATAGAAGGCCAATGAAGAGCGAATTCGAGTCCTCTCGAACAAGATTGACAACCTGAATCAGTCTTTGTCCATGCAACTTGAGCTGAGCCACCAAGAACTCAAGATTGAAGTTGGTAACTCCTCTTATCTGATGGAGCAACTTATGTCCAACATGGAACAGCTCTCTCAAGTGATTAATGACAAAAAGGGAGAGAAAAAGAGGCATTCAAGGAAGAACAAGGAGAGCAAAAGCAAAGAAGACAAGAAGGCAAAGAAGAAGATAATAGGCAGCAGAATCATCATCTGAGGGGGAGCCAAAGGATGATGATCCTATGAATGCAGAGTTTGAGGGGGAGCAGGAGCAAAGAAACCAAACAGATAACTAATCAACAGACATACTGGAAACTCCCATGGAGCTAAAGAGGTACATCTCTAACTAGTTAGATATGTTTTGGATCCAGGATTTAAAGTGTCATAGTTTATGCAATTCCATATTATTATCAATGACATTCATGATTATCTATTTTAGAAATAAAGTTGCTCACTATATATAAGATTCATTCATATCATGCATATACACTTATTATTTTTGTCATAATCAAACAGGGGGAGATTGTTAGGAATAAACATTTGAATAATATTCCTATTTGTTAGGAATAAACATATAAATGATATTCCTATTTATTGATGATTTGATTATGACATAAATGAATGAATATGCAAGTATGCTTGCATTAAGAAAAGTTGTAAAGTCATTTGATAGATAATAGAAACATATGTACAAGGACTTAGAATGAATTGACCAAATATGTTAAGTTGATCCTACATAAGCAGAACAGCTTTGTAAAGTCCTTAAAAAGAAATGATGTACAAGGACTATAAATATAGAAAGATCAAGCTTGTTAGGTTGATCTTATAATGTAATAGATAGGCTTGTCTGATCGTCAAGCACTGGACCAGAAATCGTAGTCTGCTAGGAGAGTCAAGGAAAACTTGAGAGCTGTCAAGGCAGAATCGTAGTCTGCAAAATAGTAGATGTCGGAGTTCGTAGACTGTCAGGAGAGACGAGGAAGGATCGTAGTGTGTTGAGGAGAACTTCCTCGGAGCCGTAGTCTGCTGAGGAAGTCATGTTCAGAATTGTAGAGACAGCCTGTCTAAGAGCCGACCGAGCATCTCCCGAAGCCAAGTCCAGAATCGTAAAACACACTCGGAGTCGTAGATTCTACTAATCACATCAGAGGCAGAGATCGTAGTCGAGCAAGATCAGATGAAGACAACGAGCATAAAGACAAAAATCATAGAGTGTCAAGATCTGATCTCAGAGTCGTAGTGTCTGCACAACCCAAGGCAGAATCTGTAAAGCCCCCAAATCCAGGTACTTGAAACCTGAACTCGGTGCTTCACGATACCATTTCTATGAGCAGAATAATACTAATAATAATAACAATAATATAGATAACAACTTAATTTACATAATTATCAGAGTCTAACTCCCAAGTACGTAACCTTTAATCATTCCTTACAATACCTGATAATAAATATATAACATTATCTTAATAAAGTTAACTATTACATAAAATAGCATTGCACTCAAACAGCAACCTTTCCTTTCCATTTATTCTTAGTCGAGCCTTATGCTGGCTCACACTTAGCTGAAAACATTTAAATTAAGCAAGGATGAGCATTTGAGTGCCCAGCAAGTATTAATAATTATATATATATAAGCTGAAAGAATTTAAATGTTTTCTTTATACTACCCTTCTACAAAAAATCAATAGTTGTTAAGTAATCTAAACCGATAATAATAATAACATTACAACCCTCTTTTAAATTTTTGAAACTACGTACTGACTATAAATAGGGTTAAGGTGACATACTATGAACATTGTTTTCATTTTCGAAAAGGTTAAACAGAATTTCATTTGTAAACCGTCATAACTTACGGGCACAGGGGTGATCAGCCCGTTGTACCTTGTATTGACCAATACTACATGCAAGAACGATGTTATCGTTCACTCTATCCACCTTGGGTGCATAAAAAGTTTTCCCGTGTAAGGGATGTTCATACTTGTCGGGGTTCCAAACCAAAGCAATTCAGTTGGATAATATTAAGGTTTTATCTTGTTCAACAATAATCAATAATTCAACATATATATATACGGGTAATTGACAAATGTGTATCAACATGTGATTAAATGCAATGATTATTCAAGTGGGGACACTTGTATAACCATTTATAAAAATTAACGAGCAGAATATATATATATATCTGAATTACCATATACTAACATGTTGACAATCAATGAGCGTATATAATATAGGATTAATAATCTGTACAGTAATAATATAATTCTGAAACATTCTTACTCATGTCCATTACATAAAGAAAATGCAAAGGTAGGATACTTGTCTGATGCGCTGCTTACAATACAAAACTTAGTTTTATCTTTTATATCACGACCTATCATTAATCAGATCATTCGTTCTATTAGAACAATATACTATAACATATAGTACTGCATTTCGCAGTCAGCACATAACATAATCACATTATCACACATGTTCAACAGTTATTGCATCACAAACAAACATTAATATAGTCAAAATAGTTAAGTCCAGATCAATTTCTGAAATATGTCGGGGTACCAACAACTTTATCGGGTAATTATCGAGTCTAAGACTCTATTCTGTAACTCAATATCTGTAAATATTAGTTATATTATTTTAAATTACTCAATAAACATTTATTAATTTATCACGAATTTTTAAACACCGAAATCATTATTAAATGATTCAAATATCAAATAATTCTATTATCATTTAATTATTATTAAACTATTAATGAAACCATTGCCAACATATTAAAGTTATTTATAATAACTTAGAATATTTTAAAGTATTAATATTACCCTTAAATGATTTTTAAAATATTTAAAATTATTTATAAATAATTACCATTAATATTTAAATATTAATGTACCCTTTATCAAAATATTAAAAGTCATTATGTATAACTTTAAATATTTTTAATTCATTTATATCATTTTAAATGATTTTTAAATTAATAAAACTATTTTTAAACTATTTATTTAATATAATTATTAAATAATTTTAATATCATTATTAATGTTAAAAAAATATCATTAATATTAAAATATTAATGAAATTATCCTTTAAATATTAAAAGTTATATTTTATAACTTAAAATATCTTTAAACACTTTATTTTCATTAAAAATGATTTTTATAATAATAAAATCATTCTTAAACTAAATTATTTAATATAATTATTAAATAACTTTAATATCATTAATAATAATTAATTAATGAAATTTACCTTTAAATATTGAAAGTTATATTTTATAACTTCAAATATTTTTACATACCTTATTATTATTTAAAATGATTTTAATATAACAAAATCATTTTTAATTTATTTATTTAATTCATTTATTAAATAACTAAAATATCATTAATATTAATTAATTAATGAATTTTCATCACAAAATATTAAAAGTCATTAAAAATAACTTAAAAATTTTCTTATTCCATAATATAATTTTAAATGATTTTTAAAGTATTAAAACTATTTTTAAATAATTTATTTAATATATAATTAAATAAATTAAATATCATTAATATTTCAAAATTATTAAATATTTATGAAAAAATTAAAAATAATTTAAAACTATTTTTCAGACTTTAAAATAATTTTTAATAATTTATTATGTATTTTTAATAATTAAAAACTAATTTTCTATAATTATTTAATAAAATATAATTTTTATAAATAATCTATCGCTAAAGACCACCTATAGCTTGCCAGGCAAAGCCGCTATAGGTGTTCTTCATGTTCATCATGAAAACCCAGATCTTCATAGACAGTTTCGAGTAAGCAACTTTGACCATGAATAATTCATCATACAAAGTGTTTCTGGACATGTTGTTGATCAGATCGTGTAATACTAATACAAGACTACAAGATCCAACAACAAACATAACCATAACATGCATAACAAAGTATATCTAAGAGCCTAAAGTAGCTGTCAGAGGCTGTTCTTCATTTCTGGGTTGCCCAGAAATGAAGAACAGTTTGAGCAAGCACTTCTGAGCTTCCACTACATATTTTACAAGTATTGTTTTTGTGATCTAAAAGTTCCATCTTGTAGACAACATGTGACCCTACAGATCCATTACAAAACATCAACAGAATCAGTAGATCCAGACCGATCAAAGCATGTCAGAAACTGTGTTCATAGGTTTTCTGGGTTACCCAGAAAATCGATTTCATGCTTGACCCTGCTAGTTTGACCGATCACTTCATTAAATATATATGTTATATAACTGATCTAAAAGCTTTAAATTGTAGTAATCATACCAAACTACCATTCTATTACAACAACATAACCCAAACATCAATACACTGACAGATCTAGTCGATCAAAAGCGTTGTCAGACCGTTTCTGGGCAGTTTCTGGGTTACCCAAAAGCGCCCAGTCATGGTCGATCAACGTCTTTTGACCGTAAATAACATGCAATCTAGACCAGATATAAGCTTGATTCTTGATGTAGATCAAAGGCCACATATCAGCCTACAATATCCAACACTTAAAACACAAAAATCAAACACAGACAGAGATCTACAAGGCCTGACATTCACTGTCAGACATCAAAAAATTATTTTTCCAGATTTTGAAGAACATCAAATCCGAGCCTCTAGATGTTATGGATCTAACATCTAGCAACCCAGATCATCACTATACACCATACACAACATGTTTAACACATAAAAACTAACATCTAACATGCAGATCAAGAACAGATTATAGCTAGGGTTTTATACCTTTCTTGGCTTAGTCTTGATTCCAGCTTCTGATTTTGTTAAAGGTAATAGTGGGGCTTGGATTGGGGACTGAAACACTTATATATTTCATTGGTTTTGAGTTGAGAGGATATGATTGAGTGCTTGGGTCAAATAGGCTAACAAATGGTAATTTCTCTCTCTTCCAATCTATTTATAGCACTTATATGCAATGTATTTGGCTGATCTAGCTAAGATCCCCCATACTTTTGTTATCCCTTGGATAAAAGACTTCACCTTATCTCTTTCAAATGAGCCTAATCATGTGATTAAGGTTGCTAATTAAGCTTTCCAGCAATGGGAGCATGACACACTTGTCCTTGTGTGTAAGACTTCTACTTATGGAACTTGATTAGCTTAATATTCTTGCCTTAAAAAGGCTAATGTGGCCAGCTATACATATGCCCACTAATTCCTTCATTTAGCTTTTATTTTAGTGCATAAATTAGATAGATCAAAGGTCTAAAATACCCTTAATCAAGTGGGCTAAGTATTGGTTTGCATTTTATTTCTTTTGGGCTTCTCCTTTAATTATTTTGGGCCATGTAATGAACATAGTCTAACAATTTTAATATATGTTACCCAAATTATTTATTTAGGATTTCCATTCCCATGCTTATGAAATTTAATTACTTATACATGTGACTTTAGCTCATAACCTAATTAGGTTTACTAGAAATAGGTTTAAAATTATTAGTCACTTGAAATAACATGATTATCCACTTAAGTTAGTATACATATTAAATACTAACCTTTCTTTATTACCATAACCCTTAGGTTATTTAATTGTCTCACCTAATGTATAATTAGGTTACGAAGCTTTCATTTAAGGTTTAAAATAAAAATAACAATAATATAAAATTAGGGTTTCACACAGTAATACAAGGGTTTGTCATATAACACCATAATTGACCATCCCCTATCGATCCACATATACAGTACATATTTATAGCACTGAAAAATCAAAATGTAATTAATATTATATTATTATTCTCATGCCTTGATCAAAGTCCAAAAATTATGGTTTGGATTCCATATCTGATTTATCTACCATATATAACATTATTAATTAAGTTAAATAATTAACTTAATTAATCTAACATAAATTCTTATAATAACATAATTATTATAATAATTCCAAAAATCATTTCATATATTATTTAAATAATATATAATTATAGTTTCATAGAAAATAATTAATAAAAACATTTCTACTCTAAAATTAATTATTAATAGAATATAATTTATAATGATCAATAATTCTAAAATAAAATCATTTGCAATTATTCATGTAATAAATATATTTTATATTCATCACATAAATACATACACATTATCTTGGCACATATTCCCCATATTTATTTTAAATAAATAAATAAATAAAAATTTATACGCAAAATTTCTGATTTATTTGTAAAGAAAATATCGGGTTGTTACAGAATCGTAGAGTGCAGAACTAAGGCTTCAACAGATGTGCTCACAACACCAAGGCAGAATCGTAGAGTAAACACGATTCTCAACAAATGAGCACTCCCAGAATATCCAAAGAATGAAGACTCTGGTCAAAGCTGCAAAGATACATTCCACCTAAGGAAAACCAGAGAGCACTCAACTAATGGCATGCAAGCTAACAGAAAATCTAAGCACCAACCCAATCAACATACATATTGAGTTGTGAAGCCATTCAAGATGAAGCCTTCCACAAGTTGATCAGAAGAAGATTTCAGTCAAAGAAACTGACTAAGGAAAGTCAGCAAATGCAGTAGCTGTCGAATGAACAGAAGAAAACGATCTTGGGGTCAACAAGGATCGTAGTGTTTACCAAGCAAAGAAGAAACTGATGAAGTGTACACAGAGATACTGGTCGGTTTTTGAAGAACAAGGCTAAAGTGCTTAAGCATAGGTTAGTCCATTGATGATAAGTTAACGGGAGATCACAAGGAGAAAGCGAGCTGGGCATGCCACAAATCTGAGGTGTCTTGTTATTTAGAAGAGACCAGAACAAGGAGTCAAGCTATCAGTTTCTGAGATCAGTCTAGACAAACAGAAGTATTGAAGCACTGCACAAATGAAGAAAGTAGTGTTCTACATTAAAGATCCAATGAACACTCTTCAAGATCATAGTGTTATCTCTACCTGTCAACCAGACACTAAGATCTAGTCTAAGAAGATATGCATCAGAATCATAGAGTTCGGTCGTCTGAAGGTTGAAGCATTGGCAATGGTTCAATCTGAAGATTGATGGTCAAACAGGGCTTATTGGAGAGCATCGATGCAAAAGGACAACCTCTGATCGAGAAATCAGAAGAAAAAAATAAAGTTGACTACCTGCACGAGACATCAAAGTGACATATCTGACAGAGTAGGTGAAACAGTAGACTACAGTGTCAGAAAGTCAGAAAAGGGGATGTCATCTCACATCTGCAGTCTACATCAAATAACTCGAGATCTGCGAAGCAATTCAAAAAGCTTTTAACAGCTACTTTCCAACGGAAAGATTGGGAAGGTGTATAAATCAACAGAGCTTCAAAGATCAAGAGTTGCTGATGATTGAAAAATTGCAGAATCATTGAGTTGTTAGAATGCTACATTATTGACTCTACGAGTTCCACCAGAGCTAAACAGAACAAGTCTCAGTGACAGTGAGACTACAAAGGTGGAAGTAAAGCAACCTTGAAGAAGGACTCGAACAGACTAAAAGCTTCACTCAACAAAGATGAGAATGCCACTGAAGATGGCAGCTAAGCTGAGAGCCGAGAAGGACAAGAAGATAGCATTCAGAAAAGTTGCAGAGTACAAAGAAGATCAAGAAAGCCACTCTACAGATCACCATGAACCAAAGGCTAAAAAAGAACAGATGCAGAATCATGTCTACAAAGCATTCAAGAAGGGTTCAGGGATTGCTAAGTGCTAGACGAAGTCTACCAAAAGCTCAGAGACTTAGCAAATCCAGATGGTGATGGTGCACAGCTGATATCAGATGAAGATGAGCAGAAAAGAATAAAGATCAGTTACACCAAAGGAGATGTAGTCTAGACTCCAAGCAGAATGCCAAGAGGACTACACCAAGCTGCTAAGTACACAGAGATGTTCAAGCTTAAAGATATCTTAGCAGCTCAGCACCAACAACAACAACAAGAAGCCAGGGCCTGAGGGGTCCTTGTCCGGAGGGACTAAACAAAGTTCCAGGCCTGCTGGGCTTGAACAGTTCCTAGGAAACTAGAGGAGTTCCACGGCTGCTGGCCTTGAAGAGTTCTTAGTGAACTGAAGTTCTTAGTGAACTGAAGTTTCAAGGCTGCTGGCTTTGGAGGAATCTTAGTTATTCAGGGTGCTGCCCTTCCTCAGTGGAAATTCTGCTAGTTAAAAGCAGAAGAGTGGATTAGGAGCTTGAGTCTCTGAACCACTTAAAATCCCTTGTGTCATTTACTGTATGTCATTTACATTATGTACTTAACTGCTATGTTTGCATTAACTGCTTACCACTGAACTAACTCTAAGAACAATGTATGTATGATTATGGATATATCAATGAAGGGGATCTTTTACTTATTTTGCTGTGCTTGAAAAGATTCTTATGTTTGTCATATGCCAAATCATAAACGAGAAAAGTATTTGAAATTAAAAAGATCTATTCAACCCCCCCCCCCCCCCTTCTAGATCTATATTGTGCCTACTAGGAACTAACAAATAATTATTTCAATATTATAAGAAAATGAGTATTTATTTGATATAAATTTTGATGTGTCGTACAATGAATATTTCGATTAGTGCAAAGTGAATGTATATGAGAATTGAGAAGTGTGGAATTGACGATGAGAATTGTGAAATGCATTGTGTGGCATAGTGTGGAATGAGGAAATTCACTAAGTGAATTAAAAGAGAAATAGTTGTTAAAAGGAAGATTAATTGTGTATAATTATGTGATTCCATATATGGAATGAATAAGCTTTTAACTAGTAATATTACCAATATAGAATTTAATTTATGTCATGTAAAACTAGTATAGTGATAGAAGTTAGAACTGGCTTAGAGCTAAACCAGGTTTAGCATTGCTGAGGACCCAAGTAGATTTACGCCCCAAGAAGATACAAATCAAAGAATGGCACTAAAGTGGTAAATCTGGGAAAAATTAGTTTTCTACTATAGAAATGAAATTGAACATTAATGTAAAGTGTGATATAAATAAAATCATATGATAAGAATACATTCTAATGATATAAAGTATCAAGTAGTACAATAAAATCATATGTGATTTTAATACAGAAATAATTAAATATCTGTGTATTCCAGAAATTGGGAAAGAAATTACGCGTGTAAACTGAACAGTTAATATTAAATAATGTTATAATGAGGTTATGTGAGTAGTAAAAATAATTATGGAGATACCCGAACAATAATACCTAACTGCGTTATTTTATTGCGTGTATTTAATGTACATGAATTATATGATGTGAGTACCTAAGTAATCCCTAAATTTTCCTAATATAGTAAATATTATACATTAAGACCCATTTTTAGATAGTATAGTAACTGAGTTGAACTAATTAATCACGTTGCTGGAAATCTAAAGCTCATCAGTTACACAACAGTACATGAACAGTAGCCTAAGGCTAAATTACGTAACTTCCAAGTTTATATCAGTGGCTAAGTATAGATGATGATTACTAAGCCAATGGCTATGGAGATGGCTGGTGGTGGGTTGTTAAATCACTCCTAATTAACCAATGTTTCCTTCCATTACACCATGAATTCAACCTCAGTACAATGTAATTGCCAAGTCCAAGTTTTCTTTATAAATAGTAGACTAATTTTCAGTTTTACGTTGCTTATTTTTGGCTATTGAAACACTGATAACTTGAGAGTGAGTGAGTTGTGGTTCAAAGAAGAGGTTAACAAATTCAGAAGGAGGAAACTAAGTTTATTAAGCTCAAAGAGGTATAAAATCTCAACTTTTGTACTTAATTGGGTTTTTGTCAAGTTCTCAAAATTTCTTGGAATTCTATATTAATCAATGTGAATTAGCATGCCATAATGTGTTTAGGATGTATGCTTACATATATGAACTCTCAAATGATGGATTGGAATTTGTTTAAATCGAAAAGAATTAGAGTTGAGTAAGGCTCTACAAAATAGAGCAAGTCACTGCTTCTGTTCCAGGCCTGGCGCAGCTGCGCCCTATTTATACTAGGGTGCAGCGCAGCTGCGCCATTCCCATGGTGAGAATATATTATGTTATTCAACCTGATCAAATCTAATCTACTAAAGTGACTTAAACAAACTTGAAAATAAGTATAGCATGAGATATAAAGCTTCTTTGTGAATTATGTGGTGTCTAATAGAATTTTAGTAGGAAATTTGTAACAAAACTTACGGATTTGAAAACAAACCTTATGGAAACTTATGTTTTACAAGTTCTGAACTTAGTGGTTTATATACATGATTGAGTTCAGATATGAATAAGCATGATATGGTGTTATAGTGTCTTTTTCATAATCAAACTTGTTAGCTTTGTGTTAGAGAAATTATTTTAAAAGAAAAACTTAGTATAATAAAGCTAATGAACATGATTACCACAAGGTGTAGTTTCTGATCTTGAAAAGAAGTTATCATAACTTAGTTACTTATGATAAGAGTTTTAAAGTTGTCTTATATGTGCCATATTACATCATTCATGATAAAGTGATTTCAAAGGAAACCTTGAACATATTTTCAAAATCTAGTTGCATCACATAAATATCTAGATTCTAAAGGGTTAAGATGTCATGTTATGTCTATAATATTCCTAGACATGATTCGTATATATTGAACATGATGATAACTAAACCAAACATGAGTTTGAAGCATGTTTCAAAGTTCTAAACAATGCTAATTATGAATAAATGATATAGACATTATAAGCATGTGTATTAACAGATTGTGTGATCTCTTTATGTGGACATATAGCCAAGTTATAAAATATGGTAACTACATGATCTTTTTATGCCTTAATACCATGTAAGTTGTAATTTAAAACTTGTAAAAATAAACTCAAGAATGGTCATATGCTTATGTGAGAACATCTAACATGTATGTATGTTAAAGTATAAGTGCATAGGTGTGTTAGAGTTGGACAGAAATAGGTAGTGCAAAGCTCAACCCTAGTCTGGCCAGGGGACAGCGCAGCTGCGCCGTCCCTAAGCCTAGACAGGGCATAGCTGCGCCATCCTGCAGTCATGTCTAGTTTCTGATCTGATGTACGAAACATACTTATATAATTACTTTAACTTGGATTATATGACCAATAAGCTATGTAATGTGTTAAGAAGCATGCTAGGTGATAGAGTTGAATGTTTAATGAGTAATTATAACTTTCAAATGTTAAGTCCAAAAATAAGGTTTACAAGCTATAAAGCAATGATACGTTGTTTGATTTTGGGGTGTTATACAATCTGATTTGTGCTATAAAGATGTAGGATATGTGATGTAGTAAGTATGAAGTTACAACTAAGTTGGATGTTTAAGTGTATGTCTGAACTTACATATATGAGTTTATGTAACTAATGAAAATCCTATATATGTAAATATATTATGTTAGGATCCAAAAGAGGGTATTAAGCTTTACTTTGGTAAACTATGCTTGAGGTAATTTTCCTAACTTACACAACTTTGGATTTTGTGCAAGTTCTCGAATTTCATTTGATTCCTATATTGAATACAAGTACTCGAACCTTACTCTTTCTTGAGCATTATTGAACTTGTGCAATTATTGATCGTACAAGTAGAATTTTGAAGAAATGATATTTCGTAATGAAATTTCAAACTTTGATTCGAACAATAAGCTGTTCATATATATATATATATATATATATATATATATATATATATATATATTGTGAAAAGAGTACATCTAAGCCATTGATTTGGCTTATACTATTGATAATTGATCAAAAGCTATCCAAACCAAATTAACTTGAGTGCGGACTCTTATAATCGGAGAAGAACAACCCTCTTAGTAGGGGAATTATATATTATCTGGGAACTAACGTATGCATGCGCATGAGAAAGACTAAATGTTATGCATGACATAGGGTACTTTAGGCTGATCACCTGTTGTACTCATTTTGTAGAATTATCAGTAGTATCACTGTTAATTCTAGGAGAAGTTCATAGTCCTTAGTAGTGATCGCTTCAAAGATTCATTACTTTGAAATCTTGAATTGATAGATCTTTAAATATTATTGATATTTACATCCATAGCATGTTGTTGTTGATAATCACTGATACTTCTTGCTATCTTGAACTATCATTATTAATATACCCTTGAGAAATTGAAAACTATATTGAATACCCTTTTTGCTATATTACTTGTTGGGAAAAATTGTTGCTCATTCTTGTTTTCCCTAAAACTTTCAGTGAAGGCAGAACGTGGTGAACCCTCTGGCAAGGACAAGGGTAAAGAAAAGGCTTTGGAGTAGTTATTTCTAGGTTGCTAGGAATGTATCATGATTTGGTTGTAGAAGAACTTATTAAGCTATGTTTAATTTAAGTTGTGTTGTATTATGTATTAGTTATGTCTAAACGATATTTAATTATGGTTAAGTTATGTAAGAGATGTTTTTAAGTTTCGAACCCTTGGGACGAGAATTGTAATACCTGAGAATTTCCACATCTTATTAAATGAATATATTAAGGGAAAATGAATATTAATGTGTTATATGATCGATGAGTAATTCGATTAGTGCAAAGTGAATTTATATGAGAATTGAGAAGTGTGGAATTGACGATAAAAATTGTGAAATGTCTTATGTGGCATAGTGTGGAATGAGGAAATTCACTAAGTGAATTAAAAGAGAAATAGTTAGTAAGAGGAAGATTAATTATGTATGATTATATGATCCCATATGGGAAATAAATACACTCTTAAGTTAGTAATACCACCAATATGACAATCAATTCATGTCGTGTAAAATTAGTGTTGGAATTGGCTTGAAGCTAAACCAGGTTTAGCCTTCGCCAATGTCTCATGCATTGTGTCCCTCCCAAAGAAGTACAAATTAGCGCATTAAATTGCCAAATGGTTAATTTGAGATAATTAATTTTCTACTGTAGAAATAAAATGAACACTTTTGTTACATGTGTGACATTAATAAATCATAGGATAAAAGTATATTATGTTGATATGAGGTATCAAGTAGTATAGTGAAATCATATGTAATTGTAATACATAAATAATTAAATATCTGTGTATTCTAGAAACTGCGAAAGGAATTAAATGTTTAAATAAACATTAATATTAAATAAGGTTATAATGTAGTTATGTGAGTAGTAAAAATAATTATGGAACTACCCGGACAATAATACCTAACTGCGTTATTTTATTGCGCGTATTTAATGTACATGGACTATATGATGTGAGTACATAAGTAATCCCTAATTTTTCCTAATATAGTAACACTTGGACATTAAAACCCATTTTTGGATAATAAGGTAACTAAATTGAACTGAACTAAGCTTGTTGCTGAGATTTTTACTCTTGTCCCAAAATGAGTGACCCTCCTAGTACAATGAACAGTAACTTACACTCTATTTACGTAACTTCCAAGTATAATCAGTGGCTCAAACATAGGTGATCATGGCTAGCAAGATGGCTGGTATTGGGTTGTTAAACAACTCCTTAATAATCAATGTTTTCTTCCATTAAACCATGAACTTCAACCTCAGTGTAATACAAATGTCCAGTCCAAGCTTCTTCTATAAATAGCAGACCAAATTTTAAGTTGGTGTTGCTTGGAAATTGTCTGATAATTCTAAATTGAGAGTTTTAAGTTGCTGAGCCATTATAGAAGCATACTCAGTGTGTAAGGAGTCCTATCCAAGCTTAAGGAGGTATAAATTCTAATTATGTTCTTGAATTGGGTCTTGTTTAGTTCTTGAAATAACTTGAATTTCTTTGTCAATCAAGATAAATCAACATGCTATAATGTGTTTAAGAAGTATACTTACATGTATGAACTCTTTAATGATGGTTTGGAACAAGTTTAAATCGATAGGAATCAAGTTGGTTAATACTATGTAAAATGAGCAAGTTTCGCTTATACGGATTCGGGCATGGGCGTAAATTGCCGCCCTATTTATACTAGGGTGTAAAAGTGTACTACCTTGCACTCGTAATCGATTGTTGGTTTTGTTTATGCTTTGTATTGAGAACTTGATGTCATGACTTAGATATATACCTAAAGAGGGGTATAACATGAGATATAAAGTTTTCTTGTGTAGTATGAAATGATCAACAAGATTTAGTAAGAGATTTGTAATGAAAACTTAAAGTTTTGAAAACAAACTTTGATGTAATACTTGTCCTACAAGTTCTGAACTTAGTGATTCATACGCATGATTGATTTCAAATATATAAGTATATTAACCTAATGTGAGCATGTTTTACTAGATTAACATACATGATTAACGAAAGTGTATAGTTTAAATGAATTTAGCACTTTAGAAATGAATTTGATATATATGTATGCCATGTTTATATACTAACTTTGCAAGCATGTTGGTATGGTTTAGACATGCATGAATAACCTGTTAACTTGTGTTTGTATAATTCGTAAGGAAGCATGAACATGTTGAACTTACTAGTAAGCTTTACTAATGAAAATACGGACTTTGAACGTGAATGTTAACATGTTACTTTGAGAGTTAGAATCTGACATTTATGAACATGTTTGATGATACTTTAGACTTGCTAATGTATCATACATATATGCCTACTATGTTAGGAGTTGTGAAATCAAGTTAAGACTAAATAAAGCATAATAACTGAAATAGTTACATGTACACAATATGAATACTCATAAGAATGCCTAATATGAGTTATATGACTACCTTATATGTTTAAAAAGCAAGCATGTTAGACTTTGTGTGGTTTCATGACCTTGAATGGCCTTAACTTATGGAAATGTTCAACTTAGAACCATATTATGAAAGAAGGGACCTAGGTTGACTTGAGAGACATGAAAAGACCTTCAACATGATAATATATATTGTGTGTGAATGTTGTGTTCATGCCGGACAGAAACCACAAGGCAACAGCTTAGCCTTGGCTTGGCCAGAGGGCTGCAATTCTTGTATGCGACCCTAAGCCCTAAGCCATGCATGCTTCTACACCTACTTTGGAATCGAAGCCATGCAATTTAACAATTTGATTTTGAACAGTTAACTTATATGATGCCTACATTGCTAGAAATGGTATACACCCTACTGATACATGTATATATGTGATGATTAAGTAATAAGATAGTGTTTGCCTTATATTATGAAAGTCCATGGATAAAAAGGTCTTAACCTTGAGCATTGTAAATTTTCTTATAAAGTAACTAGGTACTTAATTTCGTGACAAACCTATAAGCTGATTTTGTACTGTATGTGCATACTTGAATTATGTCAAGCTTGAATAAGGAATGTGTTAGCTAATGGGCATCCTATACTTATAATACACTATAAATAGGATTCGGAAGTGTTGATTTCTTAACGTGGATAAACTACGCTTAAGGCAAGTATCCTAAAACCTCACATTACTTTATTTAACGAATATCGTAAGCAAGTCTCTAAACCTTATCTCTTTGAATGCAAGTTATCTTACTTACTCGCCCAATTGAGCTAGTATGTTTAAACTCTTGTGAAAACTATTATTCATGTAGAACTTGGTATTGTTCTTGAATATTGTGAAAGTGTCTATGCCATTTTATTCGGCTAGACTATATGCATGTTTAGAAAAATGTCCAAACCAATTGACTGGTGCAAAAATCTTGAAAATTGAGTTGAACAACCCTTATGGTAAGGGGGTGTATATTGTTGGAAGCCCCAACACACATGTGAATATTACTGTAGTGTTATGCATAACATAGAGTATTGTAGATTGATCATCTATCATACTTGATTATTTTGGGTTATCAGTTTAATATTGGTAATTCTAGTAGATGTTCAATAGTCCTTAGTGACTGCTCAGTATAAATTGTTTTATCCAGTTGGAAACATTGATAGCCATTGAATTCATATATATCTGTTGATCTATATTGAATTATCATTTCATATTCCAAAGATTTGATTCGAGAATTGTTGATACTCATTGTTCAAGATATTATTCTAATACCCCGAACTATCTTGGAGACTATACTTTGATATTCCAAACTCGTGATATAATACTCATCACCCTTGTTGTATATTACTTGTTGGGCAATTTGTGCTCATTCTTGCTTATTTAAAACCTTTCAGTTAAGGCGGAACAGGGAAGTGTCTCTGGGAAAGACAAGGGCAAGGCTACCGACTAGCTTGATCCTTTATGTTTAAAATTGTTATGTTGTATTAAGACAGTCTTCAGACTATGTTTAAGCTTAAGTAGGATTATGTAATAAGTCTTTATTCGATATTATTATGTAATCTATTAAGTACCGTAGGTTGCGAGACTTGGGGGGAATAATTATAATAAAACATTGTATATTATTCTAGATTAGATCTTCCGTTGTGAATGTGTAATTTTAGTTATTATTGTATTACCATGAGCACGTGACGAACCGAATTCGAGTGACCAAGTGGCGGTCCGAATTTGGGGGTGTCACAAGAATAATTATGTTATACCAATGTAAATTATTCTATTATTCCGTTGTATAAGATGTTGATTTATTATTAGAGTTAGTACGTGGCAACCAAATTTGTGACAAGTGTGGTCTGAATTTGGGGGTGTCACGTCACATTTTTAATCTAGCAGTTTAGACACACCACCACTTAATCTTCTAATTTGAACTTGAAGATGGTGAGTAACATTTTGGATTCTTTGCCTTGAGACTCTCTAAAATTATCAGTTTGAAGACAGTTCTGACATGGCCCACAAACTTAGTTGATGGTAAAGTGATGAGGAACGTATTGTATGAGCTCTACGACCTGCTCTATGATCAGCTCTATAGTGCTCTGCTATCTGCTCTATGAATAAGTAATTCACGATGTTTGGGCAGACTTCGCTGAATACTTTAGCACCTCTACAATGCCGAAGAAAGCTCTACGCTCTTGTTGTCTCTTTGTAGCTTTACTTTTTCTTAGTTGTTGCTCTACGAAATCTAGGGGTTACTCTGCGAACACTATTTGATTATACAAAATGGCAGAGTAACTCTATGATCGTTTAACAATACTATACGATCGATTTGATCCTATTACATATTCATTGAATCAACTCAAAGGATCAACCTAACAAGTTTGATCGTTTTATTTCTAAGTCTTTGTACATATATTTCTCAGATAAGGACTTTATAAAAGTTAATGAACAATTATACATTATAATCACATTATTAAATTTAAATATGCATGGCATAACGATTCCTAACCTAATATGTACTCATGGTCTTACAGGTGTAACAAGTCGGTGAATGCATTTACTCAACATTGTTGCATAATATGACTCTACGATCGTTTAGTCATGACTCAGATCGTAGAGTTTAATGGATGCTCTCTTTTTTACTCTAAAAAACTATCTAGTAACTTGTAACAAGATATTTGTACAATCATAAACCTTCAACACAACTAGAAATGTTGAAAATAATAACATTAAGTTCTAAAAATCAAATCATATTGCATATAAATAACCACAGGTGTTGAAAAGTAAGGAAATTATCCAAAATTACATAAAGTAGAGGAAATTGAAAGAAATATGTCATACATACATAAATAGTAGAATTCCAAAAACAACCAATATAGTTTTGCATCCCCAAAAGAGACCTAAAAGACTTGGCTTTTTTAAAATCCATAAAAGAAAGTCATAACACACCAATACAACTTAGGTTAAATAAACAATCTTCAATACCTTCAAATATATTAATTTACACATTTGTTTGCAATACAAAGAAAATTAAAATCTAAGAAATTACTAAAGTAATCCATAATTTCTTCTCCATTAAATTTTGATTGACAATCTATTTCTTTAACGTTTGGACTTGTCTTTGCATCACTAATGTATCTTCGTGCTTGGTTTCTTCACTTTCTTTTTCACCTTTACTCATCAATTGGTTGCCAACTTCCATATTTTTTATTTCTTCCATTAATCTCTCAACTTTTTCATTGTTTCTTTTAATTTTTTGCTTCAATCCCAAGCTATTTCTATAAATGGTAGATCACACCATTTAAAAAACCTATAACATAATTATCCTGCCAAAAATTAACCCAGTTATTATCCACAATTACAGAGCAAACAAAAAGGCTTCGAGCAAAACCCAAAAAGAGAAGGGAGAAAGAAATTAGAAGAAAGAATAAAGAAATTAGAAGAACGAATACAAAGAGACTGGTATACATCTTGAATCGAGAATAACCGATGAACTTTCTTCTCGAATTACCAGTTCCCTCTTTCCATACAACTCACACCGGAGCGACTAAACCACATCGGCATGTCATCGGCACGGTTAAGGTTAGGATATGCAAAATAAACGCTTGTTGTTTTGGGGCCAAGAAAATGTGAAATCCCCACCTTTTATCTTATTATTGGTTTGTGTCCTTAAAGTCAAATTAAAGATAAAAAAAATAAAAAAAATAAAATTTATGAATTACTAAAGTAAGTAGAATTTGGATATATCTATTTTCTCCAACAATCATCACTGTTTATAATTAGCATAATAAATAAATAAATAAACCTAAGCAGGATGTGCACCATGTGAAAGCAAGAATTAGTTTTCTAACTATATAACAATTAAAACTAAGAATAAAAATAAAACTGAACTGCTATATTTTTTTATTTTTTAATATTAAAGATACAAAATATTAGAAATAGAACAACAAAATATTTGTCTTTTCGCACCTTTAATCTGTTTCGATTCCTGCAAAATAATAAATAAATAAATTCTTAGAGCTAACAAACTAATTCAAAGAAAAAAATTAAAGGAAAAAAAAAATTAAATTTATTCCCCAGCAAAAGCGTCGAAAACTTGATGTAATAAAATTATGTGCTGCAAGTACAAAATGTCATATTAAAGAACTAACAACTACAGATGGAACCACATAAACTAGATTAATTTTAAAATATCATTAATATTTATTCTAGACAAATTAGAAATAAAGTTGGATAATTTAATTAACTACAATTGGAACACTAATTAAACTAACTAGAAGATAAAAATTAATAATAAAAAAATAATTTAAGAATCTGAATTCACTAAACAATAAATATAACAAGTAATTCAATTTTTTCTGTTTTGTAACTCAAGTTATGCCACTGATTTGGTATACATTCAAAAATAAATCAATTAATTCCAAATAAAAATTAACTACAGTTTTAATTTCATTTCCTTTTTATGTAGTAAATTTATAAATAATATGAGCAATCATAGACTATTAAAATTCATAAATTAACAATAATATATTAGAACATCTTAATTAATTTAAAAGTTACATAAGAATAATAAACGAAGATATTTCAATAAAAAAAATATGAAGACAATCAATTAAATATTAGAACACAAATAATAGAAAATATACAATAGAAAATATGAAGAATTTAGTTACACATAAAAATAAATAGAATAATAATATAAAGAAGTTGAAGATTAAACATATAATAAGAAAACTCCCTTTATAAAAATCCTTCAACAACCTTAAAGTGAAGAACTAATTTACTCCTACTCTTACTTCAAAGACTAATAAATAATTCTCATCCTCCAAAATAAAAAAACCCTATTTGTAGAGGCAAATTATTTACAACCTAATATAGGTATAACAAACTTGGTCAATTTTTTTCAACATTCTAGATAAAAGTAAACTTTTATCTTCATATTCCAAATATTCATTTCTTGCATCTCTTTATTAGAGTTCAAGCTTCTAAAACTACTTTTTCAACTCAACTTCATCTATTTATTTAAATCCTGCAAAACAAAATATAATTAATTAATTAATAACAAAATATTAAAATGAACAAAAATTAGGAAATTAAAATGTATGAACTATGAAATTAACAGCTTGGTTGGCTGGTCTAAAACAGACTATTTTTATGCTAGAAATCTGGTCTGACCTTTCTTGGTTAGAATAGGGTATAAGCCTGATCAACAATCGAGGCCAGCTAAGCCCGAACCAGGCCAAGCCCAACAACCTGAACGGGCATGCCTTTAGGCATGAATATGATAAACTCCTAGGAAATTTTTGACCTTATATATATATAACGAAGTAAAAGCCAAAAATAACTTGTGTCGCCGCAACCCACATAGTGCTCCAAGTATTCAATAGAAGTTCCGTCTACAAAAATCAAATATCTAAATAAAGCATATAAAAATATTTCAATCATCGCATCGCATTTAAGGCTCTAACAGTGAGCAAGTCATCACTTCCCGTTTATCGGTTTCAAAAACTCTTAACCCTCAAAATCTATCAGATGTCACTCGAACAAGGTGTCTTGTAGCTCTCAAACATTTCCATCTTGAATGAGATGAAATTGAATTGAAACAGTTAAATTCCAACTACCATACATCCATAGTTGCATCCATCAATCAAACTAAACCATATTTTTCTTGTTCCTGAAGTTTTCCTTCAATGATGCAAACTTCTTCCTGCATTGGTTTACAGTTTTACCAGGAACTGCCGTTGCTACTCGCTCCCAACGCTGGCTAGTTTCCTTAGGGAACGTTTTTAGAGCTTGAACCAGTGCCCTTTCCTGAACAGCAGACCAAACGTCTTGGTCTGAACTCGAAGAAAACCCATTTGCAGCAACCACCTCATCTGAATTTTGAGGACTATCCATTTGACTGGAAGAGTCGTTTGAGTTTTCAATCTTTGCAGCATTTTGTTTGGGTCCAGTACTTGTAGATTCCCCCACTACTTCTTCTCTGGTTGTGAGAGGAGATGAAATGGACTGTGCTGGTTTTCTCTTCTCAAGGAAAGAGTCAAATGCTTTAGAAGAATCAGGCTTCTGGAGAAGAACAGTTTTAGTTGCCTTCAGAATCTCCTCAATCGATCTTCCGGTACCAATGTACTCCGAAACAACCTCCCACCTCCGAGATGTTCCTTTAGGATATTTTTGCATACCTTTTCTCAAGAGCTCAATCTCTTCTTTGCTCCATGGTTTCTCCCTTTTCTCATAGCTACTTGCTGGAATTTTTCCAGCAACCTTCACTGAACCATTTTGCAGAGATTGCTGCTTCTCTTGTTTATCATCATGATTACATGCAAGTTCTGCTTTAAGAAGCTCTGCTCGTCCTAGCCCCTCTTTTCCCTCAATCTTGTTACATAAGTTCCTTAGCTTCTCAATGTCAAGCGACGTACATAGGCCTTCCACATCATCCTCACAAAGGTCAAGAAAATGTTGGGACAAAACAGAAGCTGAAAGTGTTCGAAGACGAGTTCGTTCTTTACGTAATAGCTTCTTTTCTTTTTCTTTCACCTTCTTCTGATGCAAAGCCGTTTCAGCAGCTCGCTTTTCCTCTTCCTCTTTTTTACGTCGCTCCTCCTCAGCAGCCCTAGCGACTTCTTCCTCCTGCAATTTCATAGCCAAATATTTTGCCTCTTTCTTCCTCTGCTTTTCAGCTTTCTCTTGTTCCTTTCTCCTCAAAATTCTTGGGTCCCTTTTATAGGCATTGTCAATGAGAACACGTACTCGCGCATATTCCTCCTTCCTAGCCTTCTCTGTAAGCTTTGTGTTCTGCCTTTCCATCCACCTCTTATGGTCACGAGATTCAGCTTGCTCAAGATCAAACTCATCAGCATGCGGGAACTCCCTCCAGCTTTTAAAGGAGTACCAAAAATTATAGAAATTATCCACTTCTTTAAGCGGAGTACTTTCATCTCCTAAAGATGGGACAGGTAGGTTAACTGACCAGCGCCCATTCCTTGTAAAAGCGGGTGTAAACACCTTAAAGAAATCATGTGGTGCACAGTCGGTAGGGATTTCATCATCAAACTCATCTGTGGAGTCATAAATTCTTCTCCTAATAGGGTCAATTAACAACTCATATGCTTCTTGTATGGACTTGAAGTGGTTCTCTATTTCATCTTTCTTTGCTAGTTTTGCAGCTTCAGTTTCCTCGGTAAGAAGAAGAGCAGCCTGTTTGTCTGGATGATATTTTAAAGCAGTCTCACGGTAACTCTTTCTAATCTGCTCCTCAGTTGCAAGATACCTTAAGTGGTCCAATCCTAACAATGCATAATGATCTTGTTGGTTCCCTCCAGCACCAGATTTTTTTTTACCTTTGCTGCTATATGTATCTGAGGATTGAAAAGATTCATGCCCCTTGTCATTAGGCACATTCTGATTCTCATAATCAACATCTTCTTCTTTAAATAAACCAAGAAGCTTTTGAGCAGCTGAGTGGTAAGCATGTCCAGCAGGTTCGAAGTAAAGAGCCTTGACTGGAAGACAGTTCGATGAAACATAGATTGGCTTTCCATCTACGATCTCTTGAGAGTAAGTAATTAAAAGAATACTTGACTGTGAAGGCATAATTTTAAGGAGAAAAAAACCAACAAAGTGAGATATAGATATCAATATTCCCCAGCAGCTTCAGTATAGCACTCACTGGGCTGGATCTGAAATGTTCAGATAAGATTTCGTTAGAAACATGTGCATTGATAGTTAAAATAATATAACAATAAAGTACTCATATGGAACAAAACATCACAACTACATCATAAATACACAATTAAATCCAACACTTAACCATTCCGCAAAGAAATACTCCCTCCATTCCAAAACATATGATCATTATTGCCTTTCTGAAGTCAACTTAATACATTTTCAAACTCAAAAATGACATAAATTCCTTTAATTTTAGTCAATACAATGATGAATATTGTAAACAACATAAAAGTATTACTCATTGTAAAATATATTGGTTCATAATTTTTGATAAATCATTTCACTTTTGAGCTTAAAATTGTCTCAAATTGGCTTTCAAAAGTCAATAATTATCTTATAATTTGGAACAGAAGAAGTACAACATTTCAAGTAATGGATCATGGATGTACATGCAAATAAGTGGGAATCAGTAAATCACATTGTATTGCTTGTAAAAATCAAAGAAACCAGAATTTTTTGTTTACATAACACGGTAAATAGTGATAACCAAATAGACTGTAAGGTGCTATTCTAATAAAACCGAAATTAAGTATTGTAAACTTAATGCTAATTATTAGTGTAACCTTTAAGTTTCTGAATGTTTGGATCTACAAACTTTCAGCATTGTATGAAAGTGTTTTACTGTATGATGTCATTTGACATTTAAGGATATGGATGCCGAACAAACAAAGAAGAATAATGAAAATTGCTGAATTTATTTGTTAATTATTTTGTAATATTATTATTTAAGGATAAGTTATTATAATATCGTAGGTATTGTAAATCTTTTAATTACAGTAGGTAGTAATTGGACTGTAGGTTCGTTAGGTTGTTCCAGATAATTACTTTTTCTAAGTACAGATCTTAGTTTAGGTAACTAGAGTATTAAGTTGAGTTAGTTTACGTAAAAAAAACATTTATCCCAACTAGTATAGGATTAAAAGCATTGTTTTCACTTATCAAGGCATCACCTAGTCATCCAGGTGGTAAGCTAATGGATATACCCTAGTGAAGGACTCTAAGGCATAGGTAACAATTGCACTAAACGACTTAATATGGTATAGACGCCTAGCTAGGGTCATTATCGCCTCGGCATCTAGGCGCATGACCACTGCCTCGTCTCGCCTTAACACCTTGACAATTATGGATAAAAGGCATGGTTGAGTAACTATGACTTATTTATTTGGGTCCACAGATACATGTAATGAGGTAGCATACTGCATGTCAACACTATAATTCCTTTTCCAATATTTATATTTTAGTTTGGAGTGTAACTTGTATTTTAGTCTTTAATTAAAAGGATGTTTCTCTTACCTTTATACTAGTTTAATAGTTTTAGTTGGTCCCAAGAATGCATGGTCTAAAATTCTTAGGTTCTCTTCTGTTTCATTATCGGAGTTACTCTTTATACCATCGGGGCAACTATTCATCGAACAAAGTGTCGATCGAAGGAAAAAGAGTACATCCAAGGGAAAACAGAGTTGGTCAAAAGTCCAACCTAAAAGAATAAGTGAAAAATATGGTTGTCTTTAAGATATGCAATGGAAGCAATAGGTGGCCGGTATCTATTACTTGAATTATTTGCTTAAACTCGTGTTTATTAGTTACTTTTCATGCATTTTGTGTTCATGTTATAGGTTATACGTTTGGAAGCGGTGTGAGCGGCTATTGGTAAGGAAAAGCAAGGAAAACGCAAAGAAAAGCAATCCGGACATCGTTTGGGCTTTCATGTTCATTTCATGTTCTTGGCTTGGAACTTGGACTATATTGTAGAGCTTCTTTTTAGCTTTCCGGAACATCTTGAATCATTCCAATCGGAGTTCGGATGCAAGAGTTATGACATTTGTACCAACGGACGTTGAATTTCGCTGTTTTGGGTGGTCATTTGCATAGCAATCACTTCCAGTCCAATTTCGACCTTCATCCGTTCGTTATTTCTCAAAACTCAAAGAATGAAAGTTGTAGATCTCGTCGATAGCTTCGATTCGATAGGTGGCAGGCCCCGTAACTCCTCTCGGTTTAAAAGTTATGACAGTTTTAGCAGAGGAGGTTCCGGCAGAAAAATAATTGGCATATTGGGGGCAAGCCGGGGCTTGCTCTTTTGTGCCTTGGGAGCAAGCCGGGGCTTGGGGTCTGGGCGGAATAGCAGGCCACTAGCAAGCCGGGGCTTGCTATTACAAAGGGAAATAACAAGCCGGGGCTTGCCTGTGCGCAAAATGAGTAGTTTTTGTTCGAATTTGAGTCCAAAAAGGATTGGTTCGAGTTGTTTGATTCAAGGACTTCCAAGAGGACTTAAAGACATATAAAGAGGCTTATAAAAGGAGGAGATTAACAAGGATTAGAAAGGAGATTAGGTAGTTTTTTGAAGAATTCCATTAGATTAGATTAGAGTAAATTAGATCAAAACCCTAGTTCTAATGAGATTTGGAGATTGAAGCAACTTGGAGACCATAGATTCAAAGTAGGAGCAAGGAGGGAGCGTCAAATCTACAGACAATAAATTCTATCTTCTTATCTTCTTTTATCTTTGTCGTTTATTGTTTATTCAATTGTGGATTCTTAGTTTTAATTTAATGAGCTAATTCTTTGTTTGAGATTACAATGGATCTTATTGTGTAGTTTATTTTAATATGCTTCGCTATCAATTATTATTTTCTATCGTGAGGATTATCTATTGTGATTTGGACTTAATTGTTTAATTGATTGGTCATCAATTACCGTGATAATCTATATGAACTCGAAAGATGAAGTATTGATTTAGATCTGATTGTGATAGCATGTGTTCAGGATTTTGTTAATAGCTTAAACTTGATGAGTGTTAAGGTAGAGATATGCTTGACACCGCATGTAATCAGATAGAGAACTTATTCTTCAACCTTCTTCAATTGTAATTCACATAGAGATATAGTGGGTTAGTTGATTAAGGTGTTTAACGGATTTCTATCTTAATTGTGGATTGACGTTAATACGGTATTAGTGCATCGAGAGGTGGTTAATACTACTTTAGTGTTCTTGATTAACAATTCGAGTTAGAGAATAATTGATGAGAAGTGTGTTAACTTAAATGAAGCAATAAGTGAAGTTGTGATCTTAAATCTCCAGTCTTAATTTAATTAGTAGAATTTAATAGTAGTTTAATTTATATAATTTGAAATTCATTCGTGTAAATAAGATTGAGTTGGTTAACGGTTAGTACTTGGTGATTTTTATTAAATAATTCTCTGTGGGAACGATACTCAACTTATCACTTTATTACTTGTTGACCACGTATACTTGCGTGTTGTGCGTAACTAGATTTTACCCAACAATAGGAGACTTGGGTTGCTTGTTTTTTTTAAATCTAGACTTTATATGCCCAGAGTTTTGCACTACAAACTTTGAAATGTGTCACTTGCACCCAACCATTTAGTTTTCAAAACTAAAAACACCATCCAAACTTCCAACCGCAATCACTGACCAATTGTTCCAAACTCCAAAGTCATCCCACTTACTTAAGAATGTTAATAGTTTAATTTAACCCATTGTTCTAAATGGGGTAACTGGAACATCATCTCACTTTAAGCTTCGACAATGGGTGATGGTTCTTTTTAATATCTTTTCATTATTCCCCATTATCAAACATTAAAAACTTGAGCAAAAGTTTTTTCCAGTGAAAGGGAGAATGATGCAAAACAGACCAAGAAAGCTGATTCGAATTTAGAAGAGATTATTTGTTAATTATTTTATATTATTTTTTAAGTTAAAATTAATTGTAATCATTTTAGATGGTGCAAATTCTTTAATTAGAGTAGGTATATTAGGAGTCTAACTTATTAGTTAGGTTGCTTAAGTATTTTAGTCATCTACTTTCCTAAGTATAAATTATTATGCACTAAAGTTAATTTTTGAATATTGTACTTATCTTAGTAGTATACTAGCATTAGAATTTTAGTTAGTGTGATATTTTATATAAATAAGTAATAAAGTACTGTAATCCCAACAACATAATAGGTTTCTCCCACTTTTACCCTTTTTTCTTCCACCATTAGCATCAAATACTGTCCTCAAAATCCTTGTAGCTTTCTTGAAATTATTTTATTTACTTTCTATACCTTATTTTGGCTACTTTATGCCAATTTTATTCCTTATTTTGCCTGATGATAAAAAAAACACAAAATTTTAAATTTTAAAATGTGATTTTCCTATCTACACAAAGAACACACCTCCAACATGGATTCGTCAGACCAAACCTATATTGGTATCTACACATCCCCACTACAGCAAAAGGGTTTGTAAAATATACAACCAGCAATCACCAGGGAGTTGCAAAAAACATTCCTGAAGTGCCTATGACATTTCGTTGTGCACTTCTAAAAAATGACAACTGAAGTTACAAATATGCATAGTTGTCAAATCGTGTATTGTATCAAGAATCGAAAACCCCCAAATCGTGTTTCATGTATCGTATCGTGAATCGCATCGTGCGATACAGAAATAATATTAATTATATTTACACACATTAAGAACACAATTATGAATTAAATTCATAATAATATATACATATAGTCGCACAAAAATGTCAAATCCTCAATATTTTAAGTTGTCAAATACTTTTTTCATTTAAGACTAATGAATTACAAATTAATTATAATATTAACACAAATAATAATATGTAATTAATAAAAAAAAGAGTAAATCATTAAATTCAAAACTCAAAAGTAATAAAATATATTTAATAAAAAGAGAAGTAATAATATACTTTATTACTATTTAATTGAACTACATAAGTCAGTATAACTTTTTACATATTAGTATCATATAATATTACATAATATATTCCAATATATTCATATAACAGAGTACCGTATAAGTTATATAGTATAATAGTACTAATACGCAAATTAAAAGATAATATATACTTGTCGACAAAGATAAGAAAGATGCAGAGTGTTCGTCAAAGGAAATGTACAAAACTCGCTAGGTCAATGACGAAGAAGACAATTGAACTCGCCAATCAACTAGCAACTAGCCTCAACTCTCAAGAGTCAAGTCGGTTTCTGTTGTCAGTCTTGGGTCTATTGAAGTTCTAGTACGATCACCACAAATAGGGCTTGAAAAGCTATGGAAATTGCAATGGGTGGGCTACGGAAACTAAGAGCCGTCCTATACTGAAAGGTAAACAATTATCTGCATATTTGGACTTTTTATTTAACGACCCAATTTTTCTTTTTTAATCGCTGAAGTATCGGTGTATCGTAGGATACATACGATTCATGTACAATACGGAGTTGATACATATTATTCCCATACAATTATGTATCATTTTCTCTCTGAATCGAGTATTATATGAATCGTTTATCGTACTATTTTTAACAACTGCAAATATGTTATAACTTGTATATCAATTAAAATTGAATAACTTCGGTAAGTGAAGGATATCAAATATCATCGAAATAATACAATTTTGACTCTACTTGCCTATAGTCAAATGACGACATTCAAATAATGCAATTTTGACTCTACTAGTCCTATTGTCAAATGACCCATGGCTTTAATGGGAACTGTTACGAATTGGAGTTAGCCTTACATTTGCCAGCTCAGCTTTGTTATTTGTTTTATCTCTTTTACTTACATAGCTCTCACGTGCTCTCCTCGTGCTAGAGATAATCTTGTAATGCATCAGATGTAGGTTTCCCTGGTATAAAAGGGGCAATTGAAGTTCAGATGGAGTATGTGATAAATGGAATATTTTCTTTGCCTTTTTCCTTTCTCTCTAGTTAATATCTCTTCTCCTTCTTTGTTCTATAAACAGGAATCCTAAATCCCTTTCCCAATCCTTACAGGAAAAGTGATCATTCAAAACTTAAATGTTTAGCAAGATTAAAAGCTAACAAAGTCCAACAAGTATAATATTTACATTAACACGCATACACAGAAATAGATACGCACAACACTCTCATCACATATATTATTTATTGCCTCATATAACATCTTTCTTCACCATACTTGCAATATTTTTTAGATTGAACGCCATAAAAAATTGGATACAATGAGATATAGAGAAAGAACATAAATTGCAAAGGAGGTCCTATATCGGAGTTATAAAGAACTATGACATGGAGACTGACACTCTTAGAGAGAGACTTATCCACAGATGACAATTCTAACATAGAAGAATCGGTTTATTTGAGGCAAAATTGTCTATTAGAAAATATTATAAAACCCTTTACCATTGCAAGAATTTGGGCAGCCGCTCAATGACTCAACTATGCAGCCACTAGATTGTAAACTTAAGGATGCTCAAGCAAATAAATAAGACCGAAACTGAAAAAAAAAAACGAACCTTTTCTAGGGTTGTTGCAGCCGCGAAAGGAGAAGATCTCGCGGAGGAGGCTAGAGGTGGCGAGAGGAGACGCAAGAGGAGCCGCGAAAATCGTCGCGAGAGTCGCCGCACCGCGAGACCAAATTCTTTGCCGACTGAAGGACGAATTTTTTTTTTTGCCGATTTCGATGTTTTAGGTTTAAAAGGTAGGAATTGTATAGGGTAATGGTACTCTCATTTAACTTATATATTACAATTAAGAGTATAATACACTTTTTTGTCACTATATTAGGTCCCATTTTCAATGGTTACCTAATTATTATTTTTTTGTTATAATCGAATAATTATACTTTCAGAAATTATAAAATAATCATTACTTAAGATTTTTGTCCAAAAAAATAGACGGAATATTGACTGTGCAAATTGGCTCTTTTTTTTTGCTTACATGAAGTACAGTTTTGCCATATCACTTCTCTTCTCTGTTATCTTTAAATAAAGTGGATTAGTAAAATTTATTATCTTTAAATAATAATAATAATAATAATAATAATAATAATTTCAAAATATAGTAATAATAATAATAATTTTGAAATAATAATAATAATAATAATTTTTAAATAATAATAATAATAAAATAATAATAATTTTTAAAAATTTAAAAAAATTATAAAAATTATAAAAATATTTTTATATGAAGCTGATTTGTATTTAAAAAATAATATTTTATTATTTTATTAATTTAAATTATTTGAGCAAGGGTAAATTTGACAAATTATTTTTTTATTCTCCATTAAATTAAAAAAAACAAATTTCATACAAATGATGTGTATTCCTCTGATTTGTATGAAATTTGTTTTTTTTATTTTAATGGAGAATAAAAAAATGATTTGTCAAATTTACCTTGCTCAAATAATTTAATTAATAAAATAATAATAATAGTAATAATATTATTATTGTCATTATTTAAAATTCTTATTATTATTACTATTATTATTATCAATATTATTATCAATATTATTACTATTGTCAATAATATTATTATTACTGTCATTATTGTCAATAATATTAAACTGTTTCATTCGTATGCTAAAAAAAGGTACAGTAAGCAAAAAAAAATTGTACTACATGTATGTAATATTTAATAAGTTTATTTGGTTTATTTAATTAGCACTAAAAAAAATTATGTACATGCAAGATTAAGGTACGTTGTAAACAAGCCAACATGATTCGGGCTCGATTGAAGCTCGATTAAGGCTCGACTCGAAAAAATACGAAACGAGACTCGAATTCGTTAATAATATGATCCAAATCGAGCATTAAAAATAGTTCGAATAAAAATATATAGTAGAATCGAACAAGGTTATACTCGATTGATTTAAGATTCAAACTACTCGAAATTTTTATTGTGATTCGATACATACTCAGTTAATACATATTCGATTAGATGTTCGATACATCCCCTTATAATATATACAAATTTAAATCAAATTAAGATAATTAGTTATTATTTTGTTTTGTTTTTAATTTTAATTGTGATTTTATATTTGTAAAGTGTAATAATAAATATATTTTCTCATTTTTAAGTAAAATAACAAATTTAATTTATAATTATATTTATTATAAAACTAGTTATAATGGTTAAGTTATACGGTCAATTTTACAACTTGCTAATATAACAGATTGCAGGATCAAGTCTTTATGAATTTTCATCCATAGATATATGGATGACCCATATAGCTTCCTTCATTAGAGCAATCAAATAATGGTAAACAACTATAAAAGGACATGCAGAAATAAAATGTAAGACCTCAACTTTTATGAATAAAGATTTAATTTTCACGAAATATTTTTGAATATTATGGTGTGGATTTGATATAATGTTATAGTTGCGGGTAATATTTATAAATTTTGCAAAGTAAGCAAGTTGTTATAAAATATTCAATTGGTCGGGGAATATTCGTTTTAACAGAGAATATTCATAATGACATTTACAATCATTAGTGGACCCTACAATGTAATTATTATTTGAGTTAGAAAATGATAGAAATGACTTTTTATAAAAATATCAGGAAAAGTTTTACCATTAACTGTTGAATTACCTGGTGATAAAAGTACAGTAATACGCGTGGTTGCATAGTAGCACACGGTATTGATTATTGATGCTTACGTGAGAAGTCACTTAGTTTATTTCAATTATTGTCATAATAATTATTGCATAGTATCTCACGTTATTGATTTAATTATTGTCACAATATTTTATATTATTAAATCAATAATTGAGACAACAAAGTTATTCATTTTATTATTTGCATTATTGACGATGTCTAGAAAGTCCTGTCGAGGAAAGTGGTTTGGTCACCTAATTGCGCGCCAATAGGGAGAAATTCTTATCGGAAAGCCCCCACTTTCCTGAGAATGATCTGGTTGTTAATATTATGAGTTATAATATTAATGAATAAATATTATTAAAAATGTGTTTTGTGAAGCCAGGTGAGTTGAGATAAATAAAGGGAAATTTTATGAAGTATTTATTGTAAATTTGCTTATTATTTGGACCCTCACTTACTCATTTTTCAAAATAGTCAAGACAAAGTTATCTCAGTTTTTATTTTATATATATATATTATAATAAGTTTTATTTTTAATGAAAAATAGAATATATTATATTTTATTATGCATAGTATTTGTATAGTGTCTGTATAGTGACTGCATAGTAAAATCAGAAAATTTCAGTCGAATTCGTGATTTCTTCACTATGTCGTCCGTGATTTTTCCTTTACTGTGCATCCAAATAGTATCATGCCATTCTCCTATAAATAGGATGCTCACTTTAGAAATGAAAATCACACCAGAATCAGAGAATTCTTCTTTTATAATATTGAGCGTATTTCTTTTGAGTTTAAGGAAGCTTTGAGTGTAGAAAATAGTAAAAGTTTTCTTCAAGAATATATCCACTATACCAGTCGAAATTGCTCTCTTTTTGAGGTAAGGGGTATTATTTATTTTATAATAGCTTACGATATTATTTTTCGTATACGTAAGAAATTTTGTTTTCGTTCAATATTCGTAAGGAATATTATTTTCGTTAAATATTCGTAAGGAATATTATCTTCGTTCAATATTCGTAGGAATATTATTTTCGTTCAACAGTTATAAGGGATGTTATTTTTGTTCAATATTCGTAAGAAATAATATTTTCTTCCAATTAGTATATAAGTAATATTATTTCGTTTCATATTCCTAATTCTACACTTATGTTGATAAGTATTGCTTCTATACTCCTTGAAATTAGTAGAATATCCTTGAAATTTATGTTTCATCTAGTATCGTTTCACAAGGATATTTTTCTGAACATTCTTGTTAATTTTTAAGTTTTTCATGCTGGAGTAATATTCATGGGTACTATTCATACATACAACACTATTCATACGTACGACAATATTAATACGTACGGTACTATTCATACGTATGACACTATTCACGAAGTACTATTCATGGGATAGTATTCACAAAGTACTATTCACTCGATTACTATTCACCTGGGGTACTATTCACGACAAAAAATTGATTTTTTTATGTCCAAATTATTTTTGATACGTGAATATTATTCTTGAATTTTACTCCACAAAGCAATTATCATGTTGATAATTTGGACATTTTTAAACTCTGGATAAATTTAAAGTCTTTAATATTTATCCTTGATTTTGTTTGATTGATGCTTATATCATTGTCATCATCCTCATACTTATATTGTGATAAAAGTCATCTTTGGCCCGTAGTGCATAATTGGACTGTTGATTGGTATGATTATGACCAAGAATTATGTATCGGTATAATCATGACCTGTAATGTTACAAATGATGTGGTAAAAGTCATCATTGGCCCGTAGTGCATTGATGGACAGTTGTTGGTATGATCATGACCATGCGTTCTCTTCGGCTAAGGGTGCAAAGATGAATTGTTGTTTGGCATGATCATGACCATTGATAATAACACGAATATCCTTGCCCCGTAGTGCATGAATATTTCGTGGATGTGATATTAATGAATATCTTTGGCCCGTAGTGCATGGATAATTTAGTGATGTGGATTATTTATTGAGCTAAGTCTCAGTGATAAAATTGATGATAAATTTTTTAAATCATAGAAGATAGTAGATATCACCCTCTACTTGACTCTTCTAATGGATTGCTTGTTCCGCTGCAGTTAAACTTGATGTTATTGTATTTTATCAGTTTAACACTGCTGAAGGCTAACGATAATTTATTCTGCATTATCTTAGTCATAATATTTCTTACTAGGCTAGTTGAGCTCACCCTTTTGCTTTCATTGTTCTCTTCAGAAAATGAGAATATAGCTGGGACTAGTCAGGGAATGGAGAGACGGTCCAGATGGTTGCTTTAGTAGTCCTCACTATTCTGTGAAATACTGTAATAATAATTGTAATGAGGACTTCATTTAAGTTTGGATATTGTCTAGGAGACAATATTCGTGTTAAAACTCTCAGCTTATGTTACACGAAAGTTGTATAATTAAGTTTGTATTTGTATTATGTACCATGTATTTGACGACTCAGAATGGGTGATGTATACCTATTTTGGGGGTGTCACATTTGGTATCAGAGCTTAGGGATATGATCTCTGGCTGAGATATGAGACTAGGAGGGGAGAGACGAGTAAATCTTTCACTAGTATGACCTACCTAAGCTTATTTGTTATTTAATTGGTCGTTCAGAATATAGGAATAATTTGTGGCATGTCAATTAACCCTTATTTTGTAACAGTATTTGAAAATGACATCTGAAAATGTTGAGATAAGCAATGGAACACATGAGATCGTTGAGTCATCAATGATCAGTAACTAGGATAATGTTCATCAGGAAGGCAATAATCCTCATGTAAACAACAACATCGGCCAAATGACGAACGATGATATGTTTAGGAGTTTTTTTTTGAATTTATGCAAAACCAAACGAGAGAGACTCCTGTTCAAAATGCAGGTAGAAATACTGACAACTCACGGCTGGTCACCGCTAAGCAGTTCAAGGAGCTGAGACCACCAGAGTTTTTGGAAAAACCAAAACTACTTAAGGAAGAGACGTGGATTAAGCAGATCACCAAGATATTTGATGTCTTAGAATACTCAGAGGAGCAAAAGGTTCCCTTTACCACCTTTATGTTGCGAGAAGAGGCAGATCATTGGTGGGAATCTGTAAAGAGTACTCAACCTGCTGCACTAAAGATATCTTGGGAAAATTTCCAAGAATTTTTCAACGACAAGTACTTTCCCGAAAGTATTTGTCATATAAAGGAGGTGGAATTCATCAAGCTGGAGCAAAACAATATGACCGTGTCGCAATACGAGGTAAAGTTTGTCGAGTTGTCCCGGTTTGCATCCCATTTGGTTGATAATGAGGAGCGAATGACGCGAATGTTTCTGCAAGGTTTGAAACCCGAAGTACGTCAATACCTCATTTCTGACCAACTTTGTTTATATTCAGACGTTGTGAATAGGGCTCAGTTAGTGGAGCGCGATAATGAGTCAGCTCAACCAAAAGGTAACGACCAACAACACAATAATAATCGTACTAGTGGCAACGACCATCGGGACAACGATAACCATCGTAGAGGAAATTATCATGCCAGAAATGGTAACCACTTCGGTGGTAATCACGGTCAAGATAATAAAAAAGGTGAACTAAGTGGGAACAGTTTTAAGAAGAGAAGATTTAACAATGATGGAAAGACATCGACAGCAGAACTAACACCCGTTGTCAAGGAAGGAGAACGACCACCGGTCGTATGTTTCAAAAATGCGACAGAAGGACACATCAAGTCAAACTGCACATAACAACCCAAAGCGTGTTTTAATTGCGAAAGAGAAGGTCACCTAGCTCGATTTTGTCGTGTAGTGAAGTCAAGTCCAGTTGGGATGGAGACGCTAAATGATGTCCCAAACAAGTCAAAGCCGGTAGTTTAAGTGAGAGCATTTGTCGAGGAACCCGAACGAAGTTATCACATGTAAGTTAATCATAAACTCTTGCGAAGTCTATACCTTATTCGATAACGATTCTACCCATTTGTTTATTTCACCTCCTTGCGCTTAACGTTTAAATTTAACTCCGGAGAAATTAGACTTTGACTTATCTGTTGAAACTCCGATAGGCGAAACCTTCGTTACATCCACCATTTATAAATCTTGTTTGATTCAAATTGATACCCTCGCGTTACCTGTCGATTTTATCTCTTTGAAAATACTTGCATTTGATGTGATTTTAGGAATCGATTGGTTAACTACTCATCATGCAAAAATTGATTGTTTTCGTAAGGTTGTTAGCTTTCATATTCCTAACCAACCTGTTATGCGAATTCAAGCAACCAAACTAGTAAAGTCAATCACTGTCATATCAAGCCATAAGTAAAGAGCCCCGAGCATTTCGCTGGTGACTTCCTTGTGTAAGATGCACTGAAGCCAGACTTTCCGTAGAGGACGTCGTGAATAACGGTGGCAAGTTGATAGGTATCAATGTGAGGTGTTATCTAAGTCTTGGATGAAAGTCACAATTTTGAATGATATTTCTATCGTCAATAAATTTCCTGACGTATTCCCTGAAGACTTCCTGGCCTACCCCCAGAGCGTGAAATCGAATTTTGTATCAACCTTGAACCCGATATAAAACCCTCAAATATTTCTTCACCCAAAATGAACGTAACATGCGCCAAAGACGTTGGCTCGAGCTGTTGAAAGATTATGACCATACCATTCAATACCATCCTGGAAAAGCGAACGTGGTAGCTGACGCGTTGAGTAGAAGATCGTATGTGTTTACGAGTGCGACATCGTTAACACAAAGACCCATTTTGTATGACTTACAAATGATGGAGATAGAGTTAAAGACTCTAGTGACCCACATGATGATATCAAATATACGAGTAGAATCGACTTTAATCGATATAGTTAAAGCCGCTCAAGCTACAGACCCGGAGCTGATGAATATGAAGAAGAAGGTGCAAAAAGGCGTTATTCTAGAAGTATGAATTGATGAAGAGAGGAAATCTCAACCTTCGATTTTATTGGTATATTTGAAATCCTCGATCGATTAGGAACTGTGGCATATAGACTCGCTTTACCACCAAGTATGTCGCGTGTTTATAACGTTTTTCACGTATCGATGTTACATAAATATGTGGACGACCCGGACCACATTATTAAGTTAGAACCAAACGAAATAGCGAAAGATTTAACGTATGAGGAGATACCTGTTAAAATCTTAGATAAGAAGAAACATATTCTACGCTCAAAGGTTATACCTCAAGAGTTAGAATATGAAATGAAAACAAGGTATCCTCACCTCTTTGACATACCACGTACGTACACCAATTTCGAGGACGAAATTTCATAAAAAGGGGAGGTTGTAAGACCCCAACTTTTATGAATAAAGATTTAATTTTCTCGAAATATTTTTGAATATTATGGTGTGGATTTGATATAATATTATAGTTGTGGGTAATATTTATAAATTTTGCAAGTAAGCAAGTTGTTATAAAATATTCGATTGGTCGGGGAATATTCATTTTAACAGAGAATATTCGTACGATGACACAATCATTGGTGGACCCCACAACAGAATTATTGTCGGAGTTAGAAAACGACAGAAATGACTTTTTATAAAAATAACGAGAAAAGTTTTACCGTTAACTGTTAAATTACCCAGTGATAAAAGTAAATTAATACGCGTGGTTGCATAGTAGCACACAATATTGATTATTGATGCTTACGTGAGAAGTCAGTCAGTTTATTTCAATTATTTTCACAATTGTTGTATAGTATCTCACATTATTGATTCAATTATTGTCATAATATTTTATATTATTAAATCAGTAATTGAGATAACAAAGTTATTCATTTTATTATTTGCATTATTGATAATGTCTATAAAGTTCTGTCGAGGAAAGGGGTTTAGTCACCTAATTGTGCGCCAATAGAGAGAAATCCTTATCGGAAAGCCCCCTCTTTCCTGAGAATGATCTGGTTGTTAATATTGTGAGTTATAATATTAATGAATAAATGTTGTTACAAATGAGTTATTAATATTAATGTGTTGAGATAAATAGAGGGGAATTTTATGAAGTATTTATTATAAATTTTGCTTATTATTTGGACCCTCACTTATCCATTTTTCAAAATAGTCGGGAGAAAGTTATCTCAATTTTTGTTTTATATATATATATATATAAAGTTGTTTGGGGGTGGGTGGGGTGGGGTGGGGGGGGGAAAGGGATCACGGGTGGAAAGGGAGGGAGTATTATTATTGTTATTTTATATATATATATATATATATATATATATATTATAATAAGTTTTATTTTATTATGAAAAATAGAATATATTATATTTTATTTTGCATAGTGTCTGCATAGTATTTGCATAGTGACTGTATAGTAAAATTAGAAAATTTTAGCCGAATTCATGATTTTTCCACTGTGCAGTCCGTGATTTTTCCTTTACTGTGCATCCAAATAGTATCTTGCCATTCTCCTATAAATAGGATGCTCAGTTTAGAAATAAAAATCACACCAGAATAAGAGAATTCTTCTTCTATAATATTGAGCGTATTTCTTTTGAGTTTAAGGAAACTTTGAGTATAGAAAATAGTGAAAGTTTTCTTCAAGAATATATCCGCTATATCAGTCGGAATTGCTTTCTTTTTGAGATAAGGGGTATTATTTATTTAATATTCACTTACGATATTATTTTTCGTATTCATAAGAAATTTTATTTTCGTTCAATATTTGTAAGGAATATTATTTTCGTTCAATATTCGTAAGGAATATTATCTCCGTTCAATATTCGTAGGAATATTATTTTCATTCAACAGTTGTAAGGGATGTTATTTTTGTTCAATATTCGTAAGAAATAATATTTTTTTCCATCCTATGTAATATGTAAGTAAAATTATTTCGTTTTATATTCCTAATTCTACACTTATGTTGATAAGTATTGCTTCTATACTCTTTGAAATTAGTAGAATATCCTTGAAATTTACGTTTCATCTAGTATCGTTTTACAAGGATATTTTTCTGAACATTCTTGTTAAATTTTAAGCTTTTCATGCCGGAGTACTATTCACGGGGTACTATTCATACATACGACACTATTCATACGTACGACACTATTCATACATACAGTACTATTCATACGTATGACACTATTCATGAAGTACTATTCACGGAGTACTATTCACAAAGTAATATTCACGGGGTACTATTCACCCGGGGTACTTACTATTCACGACGAAAATTGATTCTTTTTTGTCCAAATTATTTTTGATACGTGAATATTATTCTTGAATTTTACTCCACAAAGTAGTTATCATGTTGACAATTTGGATATTTTTAAACTCTGGATAAATTTAAAGTCTTTAATATTTATTATTGATTTCGTTTGATTGATGCTTATATCATTGTCATCATCCTCGTACTTATATTGTGATAAAAGTCATCTTTGGCCCGTAGTGCATATATGGACTGTTGATTGGTAGGAATTATGTATCGGTATAATCATGACCTGTAATGTTACAAATGATGTGGTAAAAGTCCTCATTGACCCGTAGTGCATTGATGGACAGTTCTTGGTATGATCATGACCATGCGTTCTCTTCGGCTAAGGGTGCAAAGATGAATTGTTGTTTGACATGACCATGACCATTGGTGATAACACGAATATCCTTGGCCCGTAGTGCATGAATATTTCGTGGATGTGATACTAATGAATATTCTTGGCCCATAGTGCATGGATAATTCAGTGATGTGAATTATTTATTGAGCTGAGTCTCAGCGATAAAATTGATGATAAACTTTTTAAATCATAGAAGATAGTAGATATCATGCTCTACTTGACTCTTCTAATAGATTGTTTGTTCCGCTGTAATTAAACTTGATGTTATTGTATTTTATCAGTTTAACAGTGTTGAAGGCTAATGATAATTTATTCTGCATTATCTTAGTCATAATATTTCTTCTGGGCTAGTTGAGCTCACCCTTTTGCTTTCATTATTCTCTTCAAGAAATGAGAATATAGCTGAGACTAGTCGGGGAATGGAGAGACGGTCCAGATGGTTGCTTTAGTAGTCCTCACCATTATGTGAAATAGTGTAATAATAATTATAATGAGAACTTTATTTGAGTTTGGATATTGTCTAGAAGACAATATTCGTGTTAAAACTCTCAGCTTATGTTACATGACAGTTGTATAATTAAGTTTGTATTTGTATTCTGTACCATGTATTTGGCTACTCAGAATGAGTGATGTATACCTATTTTGGGAGCGTCACATAAAACTTTTTAAAACAGCTAAAGAAAAAACACATCCATCCAAAAGGAAGGCACACGAGCACACAGATGAGGTCACCCACAAAAAACTTTTCCAAATAAGGGAAATAGGAAATAGGATGAGGGAATGTAAAATTGTAGTCTTACTTTGACCATTTAGGCAAAATAACAAGGGAACTAATAGGGACATGTCAATAAAAGCATATTATCTCAAGCCAAAGAATTTTAAAAACAATTGTTCTCCTCCAACCCAGATCAAAAAATACAAAAGATGGAAAACAACAAGAATTTACAATTTTAAATCACATGTATTCAAACAAATTCAAAAAAATGGGTAAATTCCAGCTAGCCCAATTACTCGATATAATTGAAGTAGCAGTAAAATAAGAAACATCAAGCAAATATAAATTTTGTTAGCTTAAGATTATGAGCAATAAAAGTAATAACAAGATAGAAAAGCAAAAAAAAATTCATGCATTGAGACACCAGAGAAAACAAACATCCACCCAAGGAGGCATAACACAACCATTTGACTCTAAGCTGTGATTTTGTTTCTTTCATTTTTTCTTGGGAAGTTAGAATCAACATAATGACTACACCCAACAATAAATACAGTTCTATTTATTGTTTTAAAAATAAAGAACACCCATAACTCTATTTATCAAAATAAGAAAATTGAACAAAAACAATAACCACTAAAAAGGGGAAAAGAAAGGACTCAAAATTTTTCAATCAAATTTCTGCTAGTTTATTCTACTTTCTCAGCTACAAAACAAGTCCAAAGTTTTAATTGGTATTTCTGATTAATTAAATACATATAATAACAGTGAAGGTGGCATTAAATTACAAACCTTTGATGATCTATTGAAGCTTTTTGACAACCGATCAAAGACTCCAAGCACCGACTCCGGAGAAACCACGGTAGCTTAAGCAAAGCAAAGATCAGAACATTTCTTTGACACCGGTGACAAGCCATCTTCAGTTCCACCCGGCGGCACATAAACACATAGATTTAACCCAAGTGCGAGCTTAGCTTTCCTCCATTTGCTTCCCATTTCACCCAAAAAAAGTTCAAAAAAATGAAATAAACTGAATTCTACCCTCCAAGAAGAAGACGAAGCAGATCTTGAAATGGTTAATTAATTGAAATGGGTAATCAATTAATGATAAAATAAGAAATGGGGTTTTAGGAAAGTTAAGTGGTATAAGAAAACCAAGAAAGTTTGAGAGATTGAGAGAGAGAGAAGGAGGATTTGGATTTGGTGAGGAAATAAACAAGGAGAGGGAAGGCTATAAAGATGGATAAGAAGAGGATTGAGTCGAATAAGGGATGCCATGAGGGTCTGCCGTGGCGGCCATGAGTGAAAAATGTTGAGGAGATAGAAAGATATAGAAGTAGAGAGAACGGGTTTTGCCGTGGCTTGTGGTGTGGCTGCTGTCGGTTCTTCCTCGCGATCCTCGGTTGATTCCTCTTTCCAGCGAGCGACTGAGATGTCTTCCTGGTAAGCCAGTTGCCGTCCGGTATTGAAGAGATACCCACCCCTTGTATTAGCCATTGAAACAAAAGAAGTAGAGTCAAAGAGGTGAAAAAACCCTAATTTGTGGGTGAGGAGGGAGAATCGAGAGTGAGATGATTGATAGGACTTACAAGGGCCCCGTGATAAATGTTGCTTTTGTGTTGCATTTTATTGACTGTTTGAAATGCTTTCTGTTTGTGCCAATAGTTAAAATTGAAACTTCATTTTTTGGATGATCTAGCAATTTTTAAATTAACTTCTAATATTTGGCCAAGGACTTTAATATTGTCTACTTGTTTAGAATTGTTTGGGAGAAAGTTGAGCATTCGTTCTCACAAGGGCTACGTCAAAATTGGATTAAATTTGATCCTGTCTTACTTTGTTTACTTCCTCCACCTTAGATAATAGCGTAAGCTTCTAAAATCAAGTAAAATGTTGAATATGCACTGATATTAAAAATATTCAAATTTGATTCAACCTATCAAAATGATTTGCATTGCAGACTTTCCGTCACCTGCACCGGCTCGTTCGACATACCAGGTTGCAGCACTCTGATTGGACACTTTGATTGTTAAAGCCCAACCTCCCTAGCTAGAGCTCAAGTCAATAATGTAGGATTCCGAATATGTGGATATCAAACTTGTTTGGATTACTTCCTGCTCTTGGATACCAAACTTGGGAGGAAGCTACTATAGAGTGTACTGCTTTTGGGTTGGATATATAATAAATTCAAAATTATCAATGAATATCAGTTTTTGCAATATTAATTGTACTTATGGTCTTTGGTCTAGTCTTATGGCAGGCATTATGTAGAAGCTTTTACCTTGGCAATGGATTGTATAAAATCAACTACAAGGCTTAGGTTCTTCAATTGATATGAAATTGCTTTTGTTGTGAATATGTCCGAGGCGTATTTGGAGGGAGGTAAATGTGTCTGCTTAATAGGTGTGCTTTATTTTTGAGCCTGATTTACTTTTGTTTCCTGCAATTGAGGTGTTTGCAAACGCAGGCAGCAATAAAATGAAATTTTATTTTTCATTTTTTTAATATTTAAAATTTTCAACCAGTTATGTAATAATGTCACATACTTCCTCCCCTTTCCCTTTGTGTTTTAAAATACAGGATTATAAATTATCTAAAAAATATTACATTAATTGTTTTGCAATTTTTAATAAATATTCTTAATTTTGAGTTTGAAAATAAATGATCTAATAATTTAGGATAGAGGGAGTATTTTACTGCTGATTTTTTTACTATTGTTTATTTGTGTTTCTAGCCTTATCTTTTCATTTTGTTTTGTTTTGTTTTTAGGGAAAATAATAACAATGCAATTTAGAAGACAATAAAAAAGAGTTTACAGCTGTCTTCAGAATGAAAAACATGCACTTTTGATATAAATAAATAAATATATCATAAATTCCATTCATACTGTTTTAAACTAAATTTTGAAAATGATAACCAAATATGTTTTCAATTTCAAGAAATTGAAAAAACAAAAATTTAATACTCAGTTTCGTCTCATTTAGCCTTTCAGTAATCAGTATGCACCCGCAACAATTTGATTCTCATTTTATTTATAATCTTTCTGAAATAAAGATTTATCCATTTATTTATATCTATATTTATATTATAAAGGGGTCATATCCTTGGGTATGATTTTGAGAGATAAATTCTTGGCCGTCGGATGTTGAAGCCCCAAATGATTTTAGATGATTGGATATTGAAACCTATATTGATTTGAGGCCGTTGGATGTTGAAGTCTTGGTATTTGAGTCGCTCTGTTTTATATTATAGATTTAAGTACTGTAATTTTGTTACCTACCATGTCACAATTTATAAAAAAATAAACAAAATAAACAATTCAATGAGTTTCATTATTAAAAAATTTCGTCCAATAGTATATTTATAAATTAAGGTGAAGTGAGAAAAGTGAATTTAGTTGATCTTTTAATATTCATGTCCTTTTGAAAGAGTCCATACTTCCTAGATTTATTAGTTGATCTTTATGCTCAAATCTCTTAATTAAGCACTTTTAAAAATTAGTAAATCTTATTCATAATTCTAGAATGCAATCACAGCATAAATTTAAAATACATTTCATGTATTTATAAAACATTTCCACCACATTATATGAAAAATATCTTCTTTATCTTATTATATTTAAAAAGGTTGGTTATAATTATGGAAATATATAGTGAACTTAATATATATATATATATATATATATATATATATTGTAAAATTCAAATTTTACGAATAAAGATTTAAATTTCTTGATTTTTTTTTTGAATATTATGGTGTGGATTTAATATAATGTTATAGTTGTGGGTAATATTTATAAATTTTGCAAAGTATGCAAGTTGTTATATTATATTCGATTGGTGGGAGAATATTCTTTGTGTCGGGAATATTTATGCAATAATCGTGATCAATCATTGGACCCCCTAACGAAATTATTATCCGGATTGAAAAGCGACAAAAATATTTTTTATGAAAATAACGGTGGAAGATTTACCGTTAATCTTTGTTGAAACACTTTCGATGTTAAAAAATAAGATGTCTGGCGTGGTTGCATAGTAGTTACACGGTATTGATTATTGATGCTTTACGTGATAAGTCACTCGGTTTTATTTTATTGATATTATTAATGTAATAAAAGCGTGAAAAGCTTTTTTATATAAAAAATGAATACTTTTATAAAGTTATTCTATAAATAGAATATATTATATTCTATTATCCATAGTGTTTTGCGTAGTAAAATATTTTTATATAAAAATGAATACTTTTTATAAAGTTATTCGTTTTATTAGATTATAAATAGAATATATTATATTTTATTATGCATAGTGTTGATATAGTGCACGCATAGTGTTTTGCGTATAAAAAATTTTTTATGTAAAGCAGAATACTTTTATAAAGTTATTCGTTTTATTAGATTATAAATAGAATATATTATATTTTATTGTAAATCAATACAGATAGTCTGTTTAAAAGTAAATCAATCTGGACCGTCCGTTTAAAGTTAAAATCAACTGGACCGTTCATGGATTGGTTACTATTCAGTCTATTCTTCTATAAATAGAAGCTCATTCCTTCATTATTTCTTACGAATTCACTGAAACTCTAGAGAGAGAAATGTAGGGATTTCGGCACAAGAACGCAGCGGAAATGAAATAATTCAAAGCAATTTCCGGAACCCAAAAACAGGATCCATGCGAAAAACAATTAACTCAGTTGTTTAGAGATTATACCGAATATGAAAAACGAGAATCTGAAATTGATGCGCTTGAATCCTTAACGTAATTCCTCACGAAACTACGTCTCTATGGTATCCACACGAACGCCGCACGAACCGTCGAACGATTCTACAATAAGAGGGACTTGTGGTACTAGCCACCAAAGGAACCTTTATGAAACTGTATGTTTTCTCTCTAGTCTCTCTCTAAGAGCGGCTAGGATTTTCAAGTTATGAATTAACCCTAAGTAGCTGCTATATATTCTATATATAGTAGTTAAAAGGAATTAATCAAAACCTAATTTCATAAAATTCGAATTTATATATATAACTTAATTAAGTCTTACTTAATTAATAAACATATATACAAACTTTCCTTTTAATTTAAATTCGTGATTTAAATACTATTAATCATATTAATATATTTAAATCCTTAAAATTTAAATTTATTCCCTTTTAAATTACGTTCTATGTGTGTGACCCTATAGGTTATTATCACGTTGACAATAATTTTAAAATCATATTATAAAATTATAAACAGTGAGCGGCATCTAGTAATGCATCACTGCTACCCAAGTAATAATAAGATCGATGATTCGATGCAACCATTTAGTGACCAATGTTTCAATGTAATTTAATCCTTTTAACCTTAATATCCTAGATTAAACTCGAGTCATGGAATGTGTCATACTCTTCATAATTTAATCTGAGTTTTTCTTGATCAATGAGTAGACTATATGAAACAAATCACTATTTGAGCATGACCATGCATTTCATAGTCCTACTCAATCAAGAGGCCTATGGATATCACCCCTAATAAATACGAGGGTTAAATTCCATCTAGATCACTCATATTCCTCACACGATTCATGATGTACCCAATAATCACCTTTATAGTCCACCCTATTAAAGGTGACATTTGATGATATCAAAGTACATAAATTCCCGTGTAGTAATATAGTGATTTTGAGTTAGAGGACCATTACATCATTATTACCTATGAGAATTGCTAATGACACTTCGCATAATGCTCCACATAGAATTCTCATGGTGGGTCCATCCGAAAGATAAGTTCTCTCAACATGTACCTATGCATTGACTTAATATCTCATATATTTATGACCAATGAGATTTGGTCATCGATCGATCCACATACTAGCCTCAATGCATCGTTGTTGTCCCATCAACAATGATACTCGATTAAGGACATTTAAGAATAATGATACTAATTATAATTATATAATCTCATGTTCAAGTCACATACTTGAAACTATATAATTTGTATCACTATTCTAAGGATTTTTATTATGTTAACATTTATATAACATGATAAATAAAACCATAATAAAATCATTCATTTATTCAATCAAATATAATATCAAAGCGTTAAGCAATTATATCAAATAATTGGCCTCTAGGGCATAAACTCTATGAGTCTCCCATTTGCACTAGAGCCAATCACTCATGTATCTAATACCCATGGAACTAGTGTGACCGTCGTGTAGCCTGCTGCGACAAAGCTTTGGTCGATGGATCCGCAACATTATCATCTATTGGCACTCTTCCTATATGTACATCTCTCTATCAATGATTTCACGGATGAGATGGTACCGCCCAAGTATATGCTTGGATCGTTGGTGAGATCTGGGTTCCTTAGCCTGTGCAATGGCTCCATTGTTATCACAGTATAGCTTAATCGGATCAACAATGGTTGGAACAACACCTAGTTTAGTGATGAACTTTTTAATCCATCTGACCTCCTTGTTGCTTTAGAAGCGACAATATACTCGGCCTCATTTGTTGTAGAATCGCCTCTGTCTCTTGCTTGAACTCTTCCATTACTAATGACACCACCATTAAGGCAAAATACAAAACACGATTGAGACTTATAATCATCATTATCGATCTGAAACTAGCATCTGTGTGTAGCCCTTCTTCGCTAGTTCGTCTTCACCTCCATATACCAAGAATGAATCCTTAGTCCTTTTTAGGTACTTGAGGATATTCTTGGCTAACGTCGATGACCTTCACCGGATTCGATTGAGTATCTGCTCGTCATGCTCAAAGCATACGAGACATCCAGGGAACAGTACATATCATTGCGTATATGATAGATCCAATTGTCAAGCATAAGGGATCTTTCTCTACACGCTTCTCATCATCTTGTGATTGAGGACATTGGGCCTTAGAGATCTTTACACCATGAGTCATGGGTAAGTGTCCTCTCTTTGCCTCTTGCATGCTGAACCGTTTCAGCACTTTATCAATATATGTACTCTGACTTAGGCCGAGCATTTTCCTCAATCTATCTCAATAGATCTTGATACCTAAAATGTAGGCTGCATCGCCTAAATCTTTCATGGAGAAACATTTTTCTAACCATGTTTTTACAGCCTGTAATGAAGGAATGTCATTCCCAATAATTAATGTCGTCAACATATAATATCAGGAGTACAATATGACTCCCACTAACCTTCTTATATACACAAGGTTCATCTTCATTTTTAATAAAACCAAACTCTTTGACTGCTTCATAAAATCGAAGATTCCAACTCTGAGAGGCTTGCTTCAATCCATAAATGGAACGTTGCAGCTTACATACCTTTCCAGCATCCTTTGGATTGACAAATCCCTCAGGTTGTGTCATGTACACATCCTCAAGGAGATTTCCGTTAACGAAAGCAGTTTTGACATCCATCTGCCAGATTTCGTAATCGTAAAAGGCTGCAATAGCAAGTAGTAAGATCCTGATGGATTTAACCATTGCCACTGGAGAGAAGGTTTCATCATAGTCAACACCTTGAACTTGTTTGTAATCTTTTGCTACCAGTCGACCTTTGTAGGTTTGTACATTACCATCCATGTCAGTTTTCTTCTTGAAAACCCATTTGCACCCGATTGGTTTTACCCCTTTGGGTGGATCAACCAAAGTCCATAATTGGGTAGTATACATGGAGTCCATTTCAGATCTCATGGCTTCAAGCCATCTCTTAGAATCTGGTCCATTCATAGCTTCTTGGTAGGAAGCAGGCTCATCCTGATCTATGAGCATCACATCGCCATTTTGAGTCACAAGATATCCATAATATCTCTCGGGCTCTTGGCGTGTCTTACCAGATCTACGAATTCCTTGTGTAATTTGAGCAAGTTCACTTTCCACAACATCTTGTGGTTCTTGCTCACGTTCCAACTCAGGTTCAATGATATTCTGTGGTTCTCGAATTTCTTCGAGTTCTACTTTCCTCCCACTATTTCCTTTAGAGACAAATTCTCTTTCTAGAAAAATACCAGTTCGAGCAACAAACACTTTGTTCTCAGAAGGTTTATAGAAATAATACCCTTTTGTTTCTTTTGGGTATCCCACAAAATTATATTTGTCAGATTTGGGTCCGAGCTTGTCAGAATCCAGACGTTTTACAAACGCCTCGTAACCCCAAATTTTCATGAACGACATACTAGGACGTTTCCCAGTCCACATCTCATATGGTGTCATCTGAACCATCTTTGTAGGAACACGGTTAAGTGTGAATGCAGCTGTCTCTAGGGCATGACCCCAAAAGCTTATTGGAAGATCTGTATGACTCATCATTGATCGTACCATGTCCAACAAGGTTCGATTCCTCCTCTCAGACACACCATTCCATTGTGGTGTTCCAGGTGGAGTGAGCTGTGATATAATACCACACTCCTTTAGAAGGTCATCAAAGTCTTGGCTTAAGTATTCACCTCCTCGATCGGATCAAAGGGCTTTTATGCTTTTGCCAAATTGGTTTTGAACTTCATTCTTGAATTCTTTGAACTTTTCAAAGGATTGATTTGTGTCTCATAAGATACACATATCCATATCTCTTGAAGTCGTCGATAAATGTAATGAAGTAATAAAACCTACCTCTTTGCTAATCGAACTCATGGGTCCACATACATCACTATGTATAAGTCCCAATATATCGCTAAGCAGGTTCAATCGTGTCCGAGAAAAGGGGCTTTAGTCATCTTGCCTAATAAACAAGATTCGCATTTTCATATGATTCAAAATCAAATGAATCCAAAAATCCATCTTTATGGAGTTTTGATATGCGTTTCTCATTTATATGGCCCAAACGACAGTGCCAGAGATATGTCGGATTTGAATCATTTGATTTAAATCATTTTGTATTTATGTTATAGATAGGCATTTCCAAATCAAGAATATAAAGACCATTAAACAATTGTGCAACACCATAACATATATCATTTTAGTAAAACGAACAACGGTTGTTCTTTATTATAAATGAAAAACCTTTCTTGTCCAAACAAGAAACAGAAATAATGTTTTTGCTTATAGCAGGCACAAAATAACAATCTTCTAATTCTAAAACTAGCCCAGAGGGCAAAGATAAATGATAAGTTCCTACGGCCAGTGCAACAACTCTTGCTCCATTCCCAACACGTAGGTCAACTTCTCCTTATGCCAAAGTCTTACTCCTTCGGAGTTCCTGCACATTAACACAAATGTGAGAACCACATCCAGTATCTAATACCCATGATGTAGAAGTAGACAAGTTTACTTCTATAACATATATACCTGAATCAGAAGTTCCACTTCCTTTCCTTTTCTTCACTTCTTCCAAATAAGCAAGACAATTCCTATTCCAGTGTCCAGGTTTTCCACAAAAGTGATAATCACCTTCTTTAGCCACCCCACCTTTAGGTTTTAAAGCATGTTTGGTTTTAGATTTAGGTTTGGCACCAGAATTAGATCCTATCTTCTTCTTGTCTTTCCATTTTGCCTTAGCATTCCCCTTTTGCACCATCATTATGGGAGCGGGTCCTGCCTTTTTCATGTTGTTCTCGGCAGTTCTTAACATGCTCAACAACTCAGTAAGGGGTTTCACAATTTCATTCATAAGATAATTCATGACAAATTGAGAATAGCTGCTGTTCAGGGATTGCAAAACAAGATCTGTTTGGGCCTCCAGAGTGATTGGAAAACCCAACCTATCAAGGTACTCAATATACCCAATCATTTTTAGTACATGTGGACCAACTGGATCACGTTCACCCATTTTGCGGTGATCTGATGCCTTGCTTATATCATACCTCTCTGTCGAGCATGCCCTTGAACAATTTCTTGAGATGCTCGATTATCTCATAAGCATCCATCAACTCACGTGCTTACAAGCTCGGCGTTCATGGTTGCTAGCATGAGACAACTCACGCCCGAGCATCATCTTGATGATTCTTGTAAGCATTATGCTCCATGCGTGAGTGCGATGTCGGTAGTCTTTGCGCAGAATGGGCTTTTCAATGACATATAGCTTGCGCTCTTGTTTGAGGACAATCCTCAAGTTCCTATGCCAGTCAAGGAAATTAATTCCACTTAGCTTGTCCTTCTCAAGGACTGATCGTAGTGAAAGACTACTTGTATTGTTGTTGTTTGCCATTGATATCTACAATTTATAAGTGCAAAAAAATAATAAGTCAAGTTGCAGAGTTGATATTATATAATTGATAATAGTATATTCAAAATATACCTCCCACTATTTTATTCAAATTAATAGCCCTCACCATTAATTCGGAAAGCATTTTTCAATTAAATCTTTCTAGTGAGCCAAGATCCATATTTCATTATGCCCTAAGTTAGCTTTGGCTAATCTCTTAAAACACAATTATTTAGGTAGACAACCCTTTTGTCAATTATATCATATATAAGTCCTGGATAGTTTGGTAAATAACAATTGTTTCTAGTCCATCTAATGGTACCTACCAAACTCTATGCCTCTAAGTCCACAATCCTATTGAGATAACTTAGTTAAGTCAGGCCCAATGATTTTAACAGTTTGGATATCACAATTATCCTATCGCATCTTACCTAGATAAATAGGGTACTTTGCTTTGGCAAACCTACATCTATTGATCAAGGTCTTGATGAGTGTTATTCATTGGAAAGCATCTGATTTAGACTTAATAATTTAATGAGGGATTTTATTAATAAATTTAGATCTCACCAATTTTAATCTTATTAAGCATGTACATTATTTATCATATCATATCGCAAACAAGCATAAATAAAGTGCAAAATTAAATGTGTCACAGTTATGGCCCAATCCACTGTCAATCTTTTCAAGCTAATGAAAGATTGAAGGTCAATCTAAGGTGGTAAAAGATCTTAAAATAAATATCTTCCTTGGATCTTCCTCAAGCATGTGCCTCCTCTCCATCATATCTTTCCATTGTGTTCTCCATCTTGACATCGAATACAGATTATTACATGACATAAAAAAACCTCGAGTTACATTCGAGGGGATTTAGATGAGAAGAGAATATTACATTAGAATTTATAGAAAGGCACGACATGCAAGCCGTATTTCAAAACCAAAACCACTAACCTATGGGTCAAAAGGCTATAACTGTGTACCATGCATATCACAATAAACATATAATAATTTATAAAAAATTAAAGAAAAATAGATAACAAATTAGGGACACGACCATCATAAGGCGCTACCCTTGGGGTCCAAGGAGGTCTCCCGACGGCAGGGTCGGTGACCGATCGGTAGAGGTGGTCTCATCGACCGGCCAATGAAGTGGTCGAGTCGAGCGCCCTGAAATTTTTTTTCTAACTACAATCTGTATTGCAGAATTTTTCCAAATGATTCTCTGAAACAGTTTCAGAATCACGTATTTTAATCCACCCGGTATACTCATAATAACAATACACCCAGTTCATATCATATATGTTTAGTTTCAATTAATCATATTAAATCAAATTTTCATGCCTCTAATCCAATTAGAACAGAATTTGTATACTGTTGTTATGCCATACAATTAACAGAACTTCGTATACATGCATATCTACTACTGATATTCATAATACCAGATTATGTCGATTACAGAATATCATATACTCAATTAATAGAACATCATATACATGCATATCAATTACTGATATTCAGAATACCAAAATATATCGATTACAGAATATCATATACTCAATTTTAGTTCGGTAAAATTGTATCATCATATATCATATATATCGAAAATAATATCATCAATTTCAGATCAATAAAATTATAACATCATATATCAAATATATCGAAAGCAATAAAACACGTAATCTGAATTAATCGTTTCGCAAGTAGCTCTGATACCACTGTAGGGATTTCAGAACAAGAACGCAGCGGAAATAAAATAATTCAAAGCAATTTTCGAAACCCAAAAACAGGATCCATGCGAAAAACAATTAACTCGGTTGTTTAGAGATTATACTAGAATATGAAAAGCGAGAATCAAATTGATGCACTCAATCCTTAACGCAATTCCTCAAGAAACTACGTCTCTATGGTATCCACACGAACGCCGCACGAACCGTCGAACGATTCTGCAATAAGAGGGACTTGCGGTACTAGCCACCAAAGGAACCTTTATGAAACTGTATGTTTTCTCTCTAGTCTCTCTCTAAGAGCGGCTAGGGTTTTCAAGTTATGAATTAACCCTAAGTAGATGCTATATATCCTATATATAGTTGTTAAAAGGAATTAATCAAAACCTAATTTCATAAAATCCGAATTAATATATATAACTTAATTAAGTCTTACTTAATTAATAAACATATATACAAACTTTCCTTTTAATTTAAATTCGTGATTTAAATACTATTAATCATATTAATATATTTAAATCCTTAAAATTTAAATTTATTCCCTTTAAATTACGATTCTATGTGTGTGACCACATAGGTTATTATCACGTTGGCAATAATTTTAAAATCATATTATAAAATTATAAGCGAGTGGCGGCATCTAGTAATGCATCACTACTACCCAAGTAATAATAAGATCGATGATTCGATGCAACCTTTTAGTGACCAATGTTTCAATGTAATTTAATCCTTTTAACCTTAATATCCTAGATTAAACTCGAGTCATGGAATGTGTCATACTCTTCATAATTTAATCTGAGTTTTTCTCGATCAATGAGTAGACTATATGAAATAAATCACTATTTGAGCATGGCCAAGCATTTCATAGTCCTACTCAATCAAGAGGCCTATGGATATCACCCCTAATAAATACGAGGGTTAAATTCCATCTAGATCACTAATATTCCTCACACGATTCATGATGTACCCAATAATCACCTTTATAGTCCACCCTATTAAAGGTGACATTTGATGATATCAAAGTACATAAATTCCCGTGTAGTAATATAGTAATTTGGTGGAGGACCATTACATCATCATCACTATGAGAATTGCTAATGACACTTCGCATAATGCTCCACATAGAATTCTCATGGCGGGTCTGTCCAGTACACCGTTCTCTAACATGTACCTATGCATTGACTTAATATCTCATATATTTATGACCAATGAGATTTGGTCATTAGTCAATCCATATATTAGTCTCAATGCATCTTTGTTGTCCCATCAACAATGATACTCGACTAGGGATATTTAAGAATAATGATACTAATTATAATTATATAATCTCATGTTCAAGTCACATACTTGAAACTATATAATTTGTATCACTATTCTAAGGATTTTTATTATGTTAACATTTATATAACGCAGTAAATAAAACCATAATAAAATCATTCATTTATTCAATCAAATATAATATCAAAACGTTAAGCAATTATATCAAATAATTGGCCTCTAGGGCATAAACTCTAACAAGAAACTGTAGAGAGAATTCTTCTTTTATAATCTTAAGCATATTTCTTTAGCGTTTAAGAAAGCTTTGAGCATAGTGCAAGTTTCTTCAAGTATATCTCCGCCCTACCGTCGGAGTACTCTTCTTTATAAGGTAAGGGATATTATTTGTTGTACTCGTAAGGGATATTATTTTTTTTCATATTCATGAAGAGAACTTCTTTTATTCCATTCTTTATTATTCTGTTGGAATAACTTGTATACGCGGTCTACCCTATACTTGGTGAAATTCTTCTGTTATTCCATTCTTTATTATTTTGTTGGAATAACCTGTATACGCGGGCTACCCTATACTTGGTGAAATTCTTCTGTTATTCCATTCTTTATTATTTTGTTGGAATATCACCGCATGCGTTTTACGTAGGTCCAGTTCCGTTATTTATTATTACATTGGAATAACCTTTCTATGTGAAATACCGCATACATGGTGATTTCATTGTTATTCCATTCTTTATTATTCTCATTGGAATATCCCATACTGCTCGTTTTATTTGGACCTAGTTCATTATTTATTATTACATTGGAATAACCCGCCTCATCTGCAAGTAATCGCATGCATGGTGATTTATGTTGTTATTTCATTCTTTATTATTCATTTGGAACATCCTGCTTGCAAGTAATTTCGCTTTGACACTCGGTTCCGTTATTTATTATTACGTTGGAATAACTTTCACGCCAAGTACCGCATGCATGGTGATTTACATTGTTATTCCATTCTTTATTATTACATTGGAATATCACGCTTGGTGCGTATTACACTTTGACACGGTTCCGTTATTTATTATTTTGTTAGAATAACTTTGCCTACATGCAGTACCGCATGCATGGTGATTTCTTTTGTTATTCCATTCTTTATTATACTCATTTGGTTAAAGTTATGACTACTATACTCCATGAAATTAGTGGAATATCCTTGATATTTGCGCTTCATCCAGTATCTTTTCATGGAAATATTCTTCTGAGCATTCTTGAATTTTACTCTACAAAGAAGTATCATGTTGACAATTTGGACGTTATTAGTTCCTGTATAAATTAATTCTTGAACTTGTTTTATTGAATTATTATGTCATTGTCATCACCCTCATGTTTATATTATGTTGAAAGTCATCGTGGCTGTAAGTGCATAAATGGACTTGGTATGATTATGACCGAGGATTATTCGGTATACTCATGTGGTAGTAATATTACAAATGATGTGGAAAAAGTCCTCATTGGCCCGTAGTGCATTGATGGGATGGTTTTTGGTATGATTATGGCTATGGATTCTCTTGACCAAGGGAGCAAAGATGAATTGTTTTATGGCATGATCAGGACCGTTGATGAAAACACAATTATCTTTGGCCCATAGTGCATGGATAATTCATGGTCGTGATACTAAATAATATCCTTGGCTTGTAGTGCAGGGATGATTTGATGATTTGGATTATTTATTAAGCCGAGTCTCAGCGATAAAAGTGACAAAAAACCTTTTAAATCATAGAAGATAGTAGATTTTATTCTCTACTTGACTCTTCTAATGGATTGTTTGTTCCGCTGCAGTTAAACTTGATGTCTATTGTATTTTATCAGTTTAACATTGTTGAAGACTAATGATAATTTATTACGCATTGTCTTAGTCATAATATTTCTTCTTGGGCTAGTTGAGCTCACCCTTTCCTTCTTCACCGTTCTTCTTGTGAAATGAGAATATATTTGGGATGAGTCGGGGAGCGGATTGACAAATCGGATGATAGCATTAGTAGTCCTCACTATTACATTAAATAGTGTGATAGTAAATGTAATGAGGACTCCTTTGAGTGTGGATATTGTCTAGATGATGATATTCTTATTAAAACTCAGTTTATGTTTTGTCGTATTGTTTACATGACAGCTGTATTATTAAGTTGTATTTGAATTTTGTACCATGTATTTGGCGACTCAAGATGGGTGATGTATACCTGTTTTGGGGGCGTCACACACACACACACACATATATATATATATACAGTCCGGTTCCTATCAGGGATCTCGGATTTTCTTAAATGATGAACTTTTTTTTTTTTTGCTTTTTTTTTAAAACAACTAAAATAAATAAATAATATTTTATGGAATTGGAATGTTTTCATAATACAGTGTTTTGGGTGTGATTTGGATACATATAACAAAACAGGTCTGTACAGTAAAAACACTGTATTATGAAAAAAATTCCAGTTCTATAAAATATTAAACTTTTTTTAGTTGTTTTAAAAAAAAAGCAAAAAAAAAAAAGAAAAGTCCGTCATTTAAGAAAATCTGGGATCCCTGATAGGATCCTATATATATATTGGTAATGCCAAGACCTTTCCACGCGCCCCAATCACGTAAGACACGTCCGATCCTGCACAGTAAACACAACAACACCAAAAGATTGACGGCTTTGACCGTCGGGGGATAACTCCGGCTTGAGAGTCAGTACAGGCGATCACAAGGTTAACAGTGGAGGAAAATATATCTAGTGTATTGAGAGAGAAAAATATCAGTTACCCTTTCTTGTGTGATGTCCTTGCTCACTTATACTCTCATGTTCGGTTTCCCGTGCCACCCACTCTCCTCTGACACAGCCCCCCACTCCTGGTGATCTCAGCCGACTACAAATAGCTCACCTGCTCCATCCCATCACTGTTCTCCACCACCGGCCGACTAGATCCCATCCACATTAATGCATGGCAGAGATAACAGTCAACTGTTATCTTTTCTCATCATCACCGGTCAAAGCCCAAAATGTAGATATTTAGTCATCCAATGGATCGGTCCAACAATTCGGCCCAAGACATTCAAGTCCCAACCAAGGTAACCCACTGACTTGGCCCAACAACTAGGCCCAATAACATCAAGATCCAATAGTGATAACACAATGGATCTACCAAGGAGTTCGACCCAATGTACATAAACTATCATGACCCAACATTGCCCCCTAGTTTTTTTTATTAAACAGACTGTTTAATAGAAAACTATGAATGGTCCATGATATAAGAAAATATGATAGGATCAAAAGAGGCCCAAATGAAAACCAACCAAAACACATCTGGTAAATATCATATAGCAAGATAAACTAAAACCGGAAGTCCAATTGAGAGGCCCAATGTGGTTAATATCTTTTCAAATTCACTATCATTACTGTCAATTAATGTGCCGTCTTTGTGTACCGTGAACAACTGAAGGGACAATTGTTATAAAACCCTTTTTTCCCTAAAATTGACAGATTTACCAACTCATTTTGAAAATCAGGCGCCTTGAGCTTCTCTCTTCCTCTCGATCTCTATCTCTGTAAATCTTCAGCAATGGCTTCCCAAGAATTTGGTCAAGAAAATCCTCTTGAGGTAACTCCCATCACCTCCATTCCTCCTAGCCCAAGCCCTACCAAAGGGTCTTCGGGCTCCAACCCTAAATCAACCGCTACTCCTAGCAAAAATCCACTTCCGAAACCCCTTCCTCCACCTTCTGAATTTTTTAAGAACACAGAATGCTTTTCTCATGCCAACACCCCTTCCACGGTTACCGAGATTGAATTGCGCAACATTCGGACCTGGTTTCAAATTCCAGACACCCATCAACTGAGAAGGCCTTCCTCCTCTGAGAGGCTGTATCAAAGGCTGGATGGTTGGACTGCCATTCCACTTACCATCTTAGAGAAGGGAGTCCGTTTTTCTCTTCTTCCCTTTCTGGTTACTCTCTTAGGGTTTATTGGTGTCGGATTTTCCCAACTTGTCCCGAACTCATATATCAACATTCTAGCCTTTATCGCCTTCTGTTATGAGGTAGGGGTTAAACCTACCCTAGACTTTTTCTTTGCTGCTTATTACGCCGATAAATCTCGTGAAAAGGGGTTTAAATCTCTGAGTAAACAATCCTTGAAACCCAGCGAAAACTTCGAGAGGTTTTCTTTGATAAATACCCCTTCATGTAATAAGGGATGGCACAAGGAATGGTTCTTTGTCAGAGGACCTGAGATATCTTCTCTCCCGGATTGGACTACTGAGAAGTTATCTGCAGATGTTGGGGATATCTCCGAAGAACGTATTAATGAAATGATAATGCTTTTAGAGAACTTCCCAAAGAAAGAGTGGAGCTACGGACTTCTTACCAAACAGGCGTGGTTATACGACCACAAACGTAAGTATCGAACTGTTATTTTACATAATTTCTGAAACTTCGTGATAATATTAGTTCTGAATTGTTGTCATATACTCCTTGCAGTGTCTCTGTCAAACCAACCTCTTCAGACATGAAAGATCTTGAAGATTTCTTGTCTAAGAAAGATTCAGAATCCCCCGGTGAACCTTCAACTGCTGAACCTCCTACCAATGAGCCTCCAACGGCTGAAATTCAAACAATTGACCCTCAGTCTACCGACGCTCCTTCCACAACCGAACCTGTTCCTCCTCGCCGAAAGAAGAGAGCAGTTCAAAAAGCCAAACCCACTCCTCCACCAACTTATAACGAGAGTTTTCTTGACCTTCCTCTGGATGAACGGAGTCGAGTCATCCATACCAAAAAGAGGAGGACAAAAGTAACCCCGCTTACGGCCGAAGAACTCAGAGTACCTTCTGCCGAAGCTGATCTCCCCCCAGTCATACCTGTGGAGATTGTCATTTTTAAAGAGGAACTAGAAAGAGCAAGCAGAGCCTACTCCCTCCCTGACTCGCAAAAGAAAACACTCTTCAAGTGATCAACCAGAAATAATAGTCAAAACTATACCAGTCCAGCCATCTCCGCCTCGAACTGCTTATACCCAACCACCACCACCTCCTGAATAACCCCGAATTTCTCCATCAAGGCCATCCTCTTCTGAAGCCAGGCCTGAAACCGTGGCTTCCCCTACTCTTTGGCTAGAATTGAACAAGCATTTCCCCTTCCAGCTCTATGATTCCTTTGTCCATGATACCGACGATCATAGATTTGGTAATAGCTCAATCATGGACCTGATTGATGAGGGCATGAAATATCAGGACAAAGTAAGCTACTTTTTTAATTTCTTTACTTATCCTCTTAATTATTTATTTGAAACTGATAGGCTAATGATGAACATGTGCAGGCAAATGCTGTCTTCGGGCGCCTCCGTCCTAAATACAAAGAAGCTGAAGCTGAGGAGGATGCTGCCCAAAGGGAAAATGCCATACTAAACTCTGCGTTGGCGAAGGAAAGAGGTGATCACAACATCACCCAGTTTAATAATGAATGTCCTCGGAAAGATCTTGCCCAGACTAAAGAACAACTAGAGAAGATGAAGGCAGATCACCGGGTGATCACCGATAGGAACGTAGATCTGGTTCGAAGGAACGAAGTCCTCATTCAGAAAAGTGAAACCCTGGCGAAGACCAATAAAAGCCTAGCTCTCCAAGTGAATGAGTTCGAGACCAGAGAGCTACGTCATCTGAAGGAGCGCCAGAAGATTGACGACTAGGTTCGGGAACTTCAAGCCCTTAGAGACTTGGGTCTTCCTTTGACCTAAGAGCTCCGTAAAGATATCCAAATGAACTACCAAAAATCACCAGAGCTGAATGAGGAGATTGTTCGGATGTTTTTTGAAGGGTACGAAGAATGCCGAAGCAAAGGTAAGACAAAACTTGTCGAAGCTAAGGTAGACCCGTCTATCCTCGACTCATCGGATGGCGAAGATGATGTTTAATCATGACTTCTCTTACTTTAAGAGCTATTATAAACTTCTGTAAAAAGTTCTATCTTTTTATGTAACCAGTCAAATATTAATGAAATATCAATTTCATATCTTATGACTTCTGTGTAATTTATTTCTTGTCAATAATTCAGTATCAATCGACTTGAAAAATGTACAAGCTTTTTTTAAACTTAACTTAAACTGTTAATCAAGTAAATCATATAACAGTTAAGATCAATAATAATACAACCCGAACTCAACACTTAAACAAAATAAGGTAAGAAATTAATGCAATACTTATAGTTACCGAAGTGTGAGACAGATCTTGTAAAAGATTAATCCAGTCGAACCTCGTTGCACCATTTAGAATTTGTTTACCACTCGGGGCCTAACAAATTCATAAGGACGGCCTGCCAGATAGGCTACCATCGAATGGTCAACGAGTCCACCCGAACCTCCTTTCATCCATGAAATTTGTTTACCACTCGGGGCCTAACAAATTCATAAGGACCACCTGCTAGATAGGCTACCATCGAATGGTTAGCGAGTCGATCCAAACCTCCTTTCATCCATGAAATTTGTTTACCACTCGGGAACTAACAAATTCATAAGGACCACCTGTCAGATAAGCTACCATCGAATGGTCAGCGAGTCCACCCGAACCTCCTTTCATCCATGAAATTTGTACCAATGAAGAGAAGATCAATTGGAAAAAATAATCTTTTATTGATAATGATTCAAATATTTACAGACTCCGGTATACTGACACTGTCTTTACTGAAAATACTTTCAAAGCCTACCAGCATACCAAGTATTCTTGATTTCAGACCCATCTAATGCCCTTAACCGATAAGTTCCTGACTTCGGTACTTTAATGGCTTCATAAGGACCTTCCCAGTTCAGCATTAGCTTTCCCAAATTCTGAGGCATAGATGCTTCGACTCTTCTGAGGACGAAATCTCCTACTTTAAATCTTCAAAGCTTTACCCCTTTATTGTAATACTTAGCTACTCTTCGCTGATAAGCTGCTAGCTTTATCAAAGCTACCTCTCTGACTTCTTCCAGCAAGTCCATGTTGATCTTCAGTCCTCCATCATTGTATATTTCTTTAAACTGACTAACCCGAAGACTAGTAGATCCAATCTCTACAAGGACTAAGCATCAGTACCATAAGCCAACCTGAAAGGTGAATCTCCCGTAGTAGTCCTCGCTGTCGTCCGATATGCCCATAATACGCTGAGCAGTTCTTCGAGCCATCTTCCTTTAGCCTCATCTAATCTACGCTTGATCCCATTGAGCGTTGGCCCCTTTGGTTACTTCGACACGTCTGTTAGGATCGTGGATGAGAGGCGAAGTCTTTCTATCTTTGAACCCCAGCTCCTTCAAAAATGCTTCAAACTTTGATCCCATAAACTGTCGTCCGTTGTCCGATATTACCACCTTCGGAATGCCAAAATGAAACACTACAGATTCTTTCAAAAACTTCAAACACTCCTGTTCCGTTATCAATCTAAGTGGCTTTGCCTCCACCCATTTGGTCATATAATCAATGGCAACTATAATAAAGCTGACTTGACCTTTAGCTTTTGGCAATAGACCCAGTATATCTACCCCCCAGACAACAAAGGGTATAGGAGATAGAATCGAGTATAACTCTTCTGGTGGCTGATGTGGGATAGGACTATTCAATTGACACTTTGGATTTCTTCACATACTCGGTAGCCTCCTTAAGAATGGTAGGCCAGTAATAGCCCTGCCGAAGTACTTTGTAAGCTAACGACTTAGCAGCCATATGGTCGCCACAAATACCTTCGTGAATCTCTCGAAGAGCATATTCAGCTTCGGATGGAACCAAACACTTCAATAATGGAGACAAAAAAGCCCTTCGATAAAGATCCCCATCAATAAGAACAAAATTAACACTTTTGTACTTAACTTTCTTAGCCAGCATCTGATCCGAAGGAAAGACGCCATCTGCCAGATATTCCAAATATGGAGTCAGCCAACAGTTAGAACGTTTAGCACAAATCACCGATTCATGTTGGATACTAGGCTGCTGCAGAATCTCCAAATAAACTGATCCATCAAAATTACTAGCATCCGTAGTAGCCAGCTTTGATAATGCATCGGCAATAGAATTATCATTACGCTCAACGCCTTGAAACTCATAAGAGAGGAAATATTGAAGCCGATCCTTCAACTCTGCCAGGTACTTGATCATTTTCGGTCCTCGAGCTTCATATTCCCCTGAAATTTGATTGACGACTAGCTGAGAGTCACTATAGATGTTAGCTTCTGAACTTCAAGACTCTTTGCCAATCATACTCCTGCTAGCACTACTTCGTACTCTGCTTCGTTATTTGTTACTCAGAACCCAAATCTGATAGCCTGCTGCACTTTGAATCCCTCCGGACTTGTTAAAATAATCCCTGCCCCACCGATGTCCGAAATAGAAGACCCATCTGCATACAGCGTCCACGAACTCTGATTGTGTTGAAGTACTATAAGCGCTTTCGGTATAACTCGATTATGTTGAAATCTTTGAATCGCTTTCCGATTCGACACTTCTTCTACCAAACCGTCATCAGCTTCTGAAAATGAGCACTCCACCATAAAATTGGCCAGAGCTTGACCTTTTATAGCAGTTCAGGGATGATACTCTATGAAAATTGAGATAATTCCATTGTCCAAGCAGCAAGTCTCCCCGATACTTAAGGCTTGCCCATAACCTTCTTCAGAGGCTGATCCGTGTAAACCACCAAGAGCCGACCTTGAAAATATTACCTAAGCTTTCGACTAGCTATCATCAAAGCAAAGGCAAATTTCTCAATATTTGGATACCTTGTCTCCACATCCCTAAGGACACGACTTATATAGTAAACTGGATGCTGCTTACCCCCAACTTCTCGTACCAACACTGCTCCTACTGCCAATGAAATTGCTGCCAGATACAAATATAATGGCTCAGCAGGAGCTGGATTCACCAACAAAGGTTCCGAAGATAAATACATTTTTATTCCCTGGAAGGCGTCTTCACATTCCAAAGTCCACTGAAACGTCTTTGCATTCTTTGGCACTTTCAACGTATCAAAGAATGACAAACATCTTTCTGCCGATTTAGACATTAATCTCCTAAAAGCTTCAATTTTCCCTGTTAGCCGTTGAATATCTTTAAATGGTTGAGGAGTCTTCATGTTCAGAATAGCTTGAATCTTCTCTGGATTGGCTTCGATACCCCGCTGGCTGACCAGATAACCCATGAATTTCCTTGCACCAAGATCGAAGGTGCACTTGGTCGGATTTAGCCTCAAATTGTGATGACGGACTGTCTGAAAGCATTCTTCTAGATCGTCCAAGTGCTTCTGCACTATCATACTCTTCACTATTATGTCATCGACATATACTTCCATATTCCTCCTCAGCTGCTTTCGAAAGATGAAGTTCATCATCCTTTGATAAGTAGCTTCAGCGTTTATCAAGCCAAACATCATCTTCTTATAGGCATACACCGAACGATGCATAATGAATGTCGTCTTTAGTATATCCTCTTTACATATGGAAATTTGGTGATAACATGAAAAAGCATCCATAAAGCTAAGTAATGCATACCCCAAAGTCGCATCGATGAGCTGATTAATGTGAGGTAGAGGATAGAAGTCCTTCGGGTAAGCTTTATTCAAGTCCGTGTAATCAATACAGACTTGTCACTTTCCATTCTGCTTTTGGACTATCACTACATTCGCCATCCATTCCGGGTAGTCGATCTCGAAGATGAAATTTGTAGCCAACAACTTTTCAATTTCTTCATCAATGATCCTCTGTCGCTCGGGTGCAAAAATTCGTCTTTTCTGCCGAACTGGCTTCTTTGATGGATCTACTTCCAACCTGTGTTCTGCAATTTTTTGGCTTACTTTGGGCATATCATTAGGTTCCCACGCAAAGATATCTGCATAACATCGTAGAAGTTCTACAAGGTTCATCTGGAGAGGTTCCAGCAGACCCGAACCTATCTTCACCGTTTTATCCTTCTTGCCAGGAATCAGCTCGAACTCTTCTGTCTCTCTAGCTGGCATGACCAATGGTTCTGAACTGCTTTCAGTAAAGGGCTCAATCTCTATTGCCATAGTCTATTTCTGCTTGCTAACCCCTACTCCCGAAGCAAACACAGCATTCCGATAGCAACGTCTAGCTAGATCCAAGTCCCCTGCTACCTCACCAACTCCATGTGCTGTTGGGAACTTGATTTTGAAATGAGGGATTTATTAGTTCCCAGTAGGCACAATATAGATCTAGAAGGGGGGTTGAATAGATCCTTTAATTTTAAATACTTTTTCTCTTTTATTTTGTATTGCTCATTAAGTTGCATATGACCAACATAAGAATCTTTTCAAGCATATCAGAATAAGTAAAAGATCCCCTTCATTGATCTATTCATAATCATACATACATTGTTCGTAGAGTTAGTTCAGTGGTAAGCAATTAAAATATATATAGCAGTTATAGCAGTTAGTGTACATAAAGTAAATGACATAAAGTAAAAGACATAAGGGTTTTAAGTGGTTCAGAGACTCAAGCTCCTAATCCACTCTTCTATTTTCAACTAGCAGGATTTCCACTAAGGAAAGGAAACACCCTGAATCACTAAGATTCCTTTAAGGCCAGCAGCCTTGGGACTTCAGTTCACTAAGAACTCTTCAAGGCCAGCAGCCTTGGAACTCTTCAACCCCAGTAGGCTTGGAACTTCATTTAGTCCCTCTGGACAAGGACCCCTCAGGCCCTGGCTTGTTGTTGTTGTTGTTGTTGTTGGTGCCGAGCTGCTAAGATGTCATTAAGCTCTGAACATCTTTTGTACTTAGCAGCTTGGTGTGGTCCTCTTTGCATTCTGCTTTGAGTCTGGACCACATCTTCTTTGGAGCAACTGATCTTTGCTCTTTTCAGATCATCTTCATCTAATGTCAGCTGTGCACCATCACCATCTGGATTTTCTAAGTCTCTGAGCTTTTGATAGACTTCGTCTGGCACTTAGCAATCCCTGAACCTTTCTTGAATGTTTAGCAGACATGGTTCTACACTTGTTCAGTTTTAGCTTTAGGTTCATGGTGATTCGTAGAGTGGCTCTCTTTATCTTCTTTGTACTCAGCCACTCTTCTGAATGCTATCTTCTTGGCCTTCTCGGCTCTCAGCTTGGCTGTTATCTTTAGTGGCATTCTCATCTTTGTTGAGTGAAGCTTTAGTCTATTTGAGTTCTTCTTCAAAGCTGCTTCACTTCCACCTATGTAGTCTCACTGTCACTGAGACTTGTTCTATTGATCTTTGGTGGAACTCGTAGAGTCAACAATAGCATTCCCAACAACTCAATGATTCTGTAACTTTGCAATTATCAGCACCCTTGATCTTTGAGGCTCTGTTGATTTATACTGCTTCCCATTCTTCCTGTTGGAAAATAGCCATTGAAAGCTAATCAAATTGCCTCGCAAATCTCGAGTTATTTGGACTGCAAATGTGACATGACACCTTTTTCTGACTTTCTGACACTGTAGTCTACTGTTTCACCTACCTCGTCAGATATGTTACTTTAATATCTCGGGCAGGTTGACGACTTTATTTCACCCTTCTGATTCATCGATTAGAGGTTGTCATTGCATCAATGCTCTCAATAAGCTTTTGTCCGAATGCCATTCTTCAGATTGAACCATTGCCAATGCTTTAATCCTTAGTTGTTCGAACTCTACGATTCTGATGCACTTCTTCTTGGACCTGATCGTAGTGTCTGATTGACATGTAGAGTCAACACTACGATCTCGAGGAGTGTTCACTTGATCTTCAGTGTAGAACACATCTTCCTCCTTTTTGTGCAAAGGCTTCAATATACATTTGCCTCATTGCTCCATGCATAATCGATGGCTTGACTCCTTATTTCTGGCCCCTTCTGAATAATGAGACACTTCAAATTTGTGGCATGTCCAACTCGCTTTCTCCTTGTGATCTCCCGTTTACTTATCATCAATGGACTGACCCAATGCTTAATCACTTTAGCCTTGTTATTCAGAGGCTGACTAGTATCTTTGTGTATACTCCATCAGTTCCTTCTTCATTTGGCAAACACTACGATCCTGGTTACTTCCAAGATCTTTATCATCTTTCCACTTGACAGCTACTTCACATGCTGACTTTCCTTAGTCAGCTACTGAAGTCTTCTTATGATCATCTTGTGGGAGACTTCCTCTTGAATGGCTTCAAAACTCAATCTGGATGCTGATTAGGTTGATGCTTAGATCTTCTATTAGCTTGCATGCCATTCATTGAGTGCTCTCTGGTTACCTTTAGGTGAGATGTATCTTTGTAGTACCAACCAGAGGCTTCATTCCTTTGGATATTCTAGGAGTGCTCAATTATTAAGAATCGTGTTTGCTCTACGATTCTACCTTGACTTTGTGAGCACATCTGTTGAGGTCTTAGCTCTGCACTCTACGATTCAGCTTCGGCTATGCAGACACTACGACTCTGAGATCAGATCTTGACACTCTACGATTTCTGTCATTGTGCTTGTTGTCTTCATCTGATCTTGCTCGACTACGATCTCTGCCTTTGATACGATCAGTAGACTTTACGACTCAGAGTGTAGTCTACGATTCTTGACTTGGCCCGGCGAGATGCTCGGTCGGCTTCCAGAGGCGGTGTGTCTCACGATTCTGAACATGACTTCCTCAGCAGACTACGGCTCTGAGGAAGCTTTACACGACACACTACGATCCTTCCTCGTTTCTCCTGGAAGTCTACGAACTTCGAGATCTACTATCTTGCAGACTACTATTCTGCCTTGATAGTTCTCGAGTTTTCCTTGACTCTCCTGGCAGACTACAATTTCTGGTGCAGTGCTCGACGATCAGACAAGCCTATCTATTACATCATAAGATCAACCTAACATGTTTGATCTTTCTATGTTTATCATTTCTTTTAAGGACTTTACAAAGCTATTTTGCTTATGTAGGATCAACCTAACATATTTGATCAATTCATTCTAATTCCTTGTACATATGCTTCTATAATCTATCAGAGGACTTTATAGCTTTTCTTAATGCAAGCATACTTACATATTCATTCATATGTATGTCATAATCAAATCATATATAAATAGGAATATCATTCACATGTTTATTCCTGAAAATCTCCCCCTATTTGATTATGACAAAAATAATAAGTGCATATGCATGTTATGAATGAATCTTATATACAGTGAGCTGCTGTATTTCTAAAACAGATAATCGTGAATGTCATTTATAATAATATGGAATTTAATACACTGACATTTTACATCCTGGATCCAGAATATACCTAACTAGTTAGAGATGTACCTCTTTGGCTCCATGTATGTTTCTAGGATGTCTATTGATCAGCTACTCATCTGTTTGGTCTGTTTGCTCCCGCTCCCCCTGGGATGTTGACTTCATTTCTTTTGTCTGCTCCTCTTCTTCTTCTTCTGGCTCCCCCTCAGCCTTTGCAAATTTACAGACTTATCTTTTGGCTCCCCCTCAGATGATGACTCAGCTACTTCTTGTGTTGTTGTCTTCTTTGTCTTCTTCTCTTCTTTCCTTTTGCTCTTATTGCTCTTTCTTGAGTGCCTCTTTCTATGCCTCTTTTTCTCCCCCCTTTTGTCATTAATCACTTGGGAAATCTGCTCCATGTTGGACATTAGTTGCTCCATCAGGTAGGAGGAGTTACCGACTTCAATCTTGAGGTCTTTTTGGCTCAACTCTAGTTGCATAGAGAAAGACTGATTCATGTTGTCAATCTTGTTAGAGAGGACTTTGAGTTGCTCTTCATTTGCCTTTTGCGCTCGTAGAGCTTTAGCCTTTTGATTATGTATGGCCTTCAGATAGATGTGATCTCTCTCTTTGATTTTAAGAGATACATCAACCATCGTTGCTTGGAGTTTGTCTTGAACTGGATGATCTCCTGTTGCGGTCATCACCATCTTTGACTCCTCATTAATTAGAGATAATTTCTCAACTAGCTCAACAGAATTTTTCAGCAGCTCCTGCTCCATAGGAATTTGGTCATCTAGTTGGACAACTTCTTGTTGAGCACTAGATTGGAATCTATGATTTTCGTCCTTGGATAGATTTTTGAAAGTGTTGACAATCTGAAAGATCATTGAGTACCAATCGATATTGGAAGATAAAGGGATGTTGGGAAACAGTGCTTGAGCAGATGAAGGTTTCTCATCTTGAACTTGAACAGTATCAGTAATAGAGTGAACAGACTCTGCGAATATCTCCTTGGTCATAAACCTTCTGCCTTCTGAGTCCACTCTATGATCGTAGGGAATATAGTGATTTTCAGCATGTCGATAGACTTTGTAATGGGGCTGGTCATTGATCATCATGGTTTCAAACTTCTTTACCCTGGGGAAGTTTTGTGACACAAGTTCCAAATTTGGAAACTAAGAGTAGCACCAGCTGAAGTAACTCTCATCTCTCTTATTATGTTCTTTTCGCCAAGGCATCCATGGAAAGAACCATCTCAGCAGAAGATCTTCAGAATTGTACAATATAGTTGTGCAATCTAACTCCATATTTTTCCAGTTATGAAGCACTTCATCTGTATTCATTCTTACAACTCGAAGTTGTTCATTCCCATGACTTATTCATCTTGCTGCTGGCTCAGCTGGTGGTTCATCAAAGACTTCCACTATAATTCTTCTGCTAATTCTGGCTGGAGAGAGAACATGATAGTATTCTGGTTCCTCTGATTCCTGATGTGCAGAATCAGAATCTTTCTCTATCTCTTCCTTTTTGAGCCTGAATCTTGCTGATTCCCTTCATCAGATTTATCAGTGAATTCTTCTTGTTTGTCTTTATTTTTAGAGCCTTTTCTAACATCTTCTCCTTCGGATTCATCTTCTTCACTACTGGTCCTTTCTTCAGCATTCTCTTCCTATGATTCAGATTCATCATCACTTAATTCAATTACTGCATTAGAGTGATCACTTCTCTTTTTAGAGGAAAATTGAGCAATTAATTTGTGGCTCTTCCTTCTTCTTGGAGGTTCAGCTATGGGAGAATTAGATTCTTCTTCTTCTTTAGAATCTGAGGCCTTTGAGTCATCAGGCGAGCTTCCTTGATTTTCAGCATTGGTGGGAGCATGTCCTTCTTCTTCAGAATCACTATCATTTATATCACCAGACATGCTAGCTTGATGTTCAGCAACAGTAGGGGCATGTTCTTCTTCTTCAAACTCTACATCTTTTGAGTTTGTTAGAGCATTTGCAGTAGAGGATGTTGTTGTGTCAACCTGCATCCTTTCTTTATCATCAGAGTGGATACTCTGAGAGTTAGCCTTAGGGCTTGTACATTCTTTTTCTTCACCATCAGACTTGACTTTTCCTTTCATAGATTCACCTTCTTCCTCATTGCTGGACTTGCTCTTTTAGGTTTCAATCTCAGGGCTTTCAATTTCCTTTCCATCTTCAGACTTTACATTTTCTTCTTTGTTGGATGGACTTTCTTGGGGAACTGGAACTGATTTCTTCACCACCTTTGCTTTCTTCTTGGGTGGCTCTTGGAGCAGTCTGCCGTTGAGACCTTTTCATCTCCATCCTTATCTTTGGAGGAGAGACTTCTTGATGGGGCCTCAATTTTCCTCACACTTTTGGATTTCTTCCTAGCTGGTGTGGTTACTGCTGGTATAGAGTCATCAGATTCAGAACCTTCCACCTCTTTTACCTTTCTTTTCTTACTAGAGTTCTTTCTACTGCCTCCTGCTGTAGTTAGCCTTTTATTCTCCTTTGGGTTTTTCTTCCAATTCATAAACAGTTGTGGAGACATTACTTTGTGCACATTCAGAGGTTCTTCCTCATCATCCTTGATCTTGCTTCCCAGCTTCTTCTTCATCACAATGCTTAGTAGTCTTCCATGAAATACTTTTGTAAGTGGCTTCTTTGTAGATTTTTTTACCTCAGCCTTTTCTATCCATTTGGAGATTTGATCGAACAGGATGGCTCCAAAGTTGATTTGCTTCTTCAGAACTATCGCAGACATGATCTTCAACTGCTTGTCGAGTACAGTGTCGTGTGCAGTATCCTTGCATAGTATACATTTTCCCACTATATCAGCAAGGAACTCGAATTCCTCAGGAAACTCCTTTTTCTTCATGTCCTTTAGACTAGGGTTTCTTTGGTAACACATTAGCCTCTTTCCTTCTTCGATGTCGACTTCATCTAGGTTTATCAGACCGTGATTGGGAAACCCTAGACATTGATTGATGTCTGATGCTCTTATCTTCAGACTAGATCTTTTCACATTAGTAGTCAGAAGCCCAGAATTTGTTGAAGCATTTAAGTAGAACTGCTTCACTAGCTCTGTATAAACTGGAGTGTTGGCCTCCAAGCACTCAGAGAACCCTGCTTTCTTTACGAGTTCAAGTATGTCCTTGAACTTCGTCTCTGATTCTTCAAACTTCGTAAAGCCTAGTTGAATACCAGTTATAACTTTCTATTCTGCCATTTGAGGAGTTCAAGGTATATGGTATGTGATTCAGAGAGATTTATGGAGTATGGAAGATTGTGATTTGGACTCTGGAAGTTTGAGTGGTTTGGCTTCGAAGAGAATTCTAGGGTTTGAAAATGGGAGGGAGAGAGGTTAGATAGGTTCTGGTTACTGTTTGTAGATTTTGAATTTGTCTTTATGACAGTTCCTTCTGACTTTGCATACGATGTGATGTGTCAACCAGTCATTGGTTGCACGATGCCCAGTAACAAGATGTAACTCCCCATTAACTTTTCAGTTAGATGTCTCTTTTAGAAGAGTAGACGTTTGATTGACGTGGATTGGCCGTTGACTTCTTGGGTTCGTAGAGTAGCATGATAAAAAAGCTATGGACTCTACGTTTTCCTTTTGTTCACTCAACGATCAACTCTTGAGAGATGTTGCAGTGGGTAGTTTTGACATCTGTTCTCATTTTGAGCCTACATGGCTCAGCCACTGTTGTGCTTCATGAAGCCTTGGGCACTTCTCTTCAGCAAGATATCCTTCCAAACATCATTCGAACTTATCTCCCATAATCTGAATATTTGAGTAATTGTCATGTTCTTCCAAGCTTCTCATGAGTTAGAGTAGCCTCTTGTAAGACTGCAATCGCCGAGTCTGTTTCTATGATCGCTGAGGTTGCACTACGATTATTGAGGTTATATCACGATCGTTAAGTTCTCACAAACTCTACTCTGCAATCGTAGACTGTCTTGGTTCTTGAGATGAACTTGATCAAACAATCCTTCTGGGTTAAGGTAACTCAGGAAGGGCCAACATTTTAGAATGAGGTAAGGGTCGGGTTAAGCCCGAGGCACTTTCTAGATGAATTGCTTTTTGAAGTGATTATTTCCATTTCCACATGGATTTGGTGTTCATGTGATGTGACACCCCAAGTTACTTCCATTTCATTGGTGTTATCTATCTATCTATCCCGTAAATAAAATGCAAACCATACAATAGATAGAAATAATAATAAAATCTCTCCCCTTATGGGGTTACACATCATCTAAATAATAAATCCTGTGTTACTCTAACCTTAAAACATCTGTAAGGAAAACATAAACAAATAAGTCTTAAGTAACATCAATTCTAATTACATCACATAACCACATTAATAAAAGCAAATCTTCATTACTTGCTAATCTTGCCTTTGCCCTTACTAGTGGAAGGTTCATCCGCTTTTCGTTCTTAATCGCAATGTTATTATTACGCAAGAGTGAGCACGATTGCCCACAAGTATAACAATATAACAATGAATAATAACATGCGAGAGAAATAATAACTTTCGATATAAAGCTCAACTTTTGAATCAAGAATGGATAACAAGAATCAAAAGAAATTTCGAGGGTCATAAGACCTTGAACTATGTCCTAGGTTGTCAAGTGTTTTTACTTGAAACCTTTAATGATATAAGACTATGGACTTCTTCTTCGCACTTAGGGGATCACCCTTAGTACCACATCGCAGGCACAATATCTTAACGCTAAAGCGTAAATAATCCCTATACATGTGGTTGTTCATCTCTAGCTTTGACATTCGAGTCCGCACCAAAGGAAGTTTGGTTTGGATAATTCATCAAGGGTTCTCAAATTTAGAACGCTTTCATCAACTATGGACTAGTTTAATCAATAAGGGTTCGCTAGTCTAACAAGGTTTAACAAAGAATGAATATTTAACTTGAATAACATCTAAAAAGGTATACAATAGAATAATTATTGTATAACAACATCATGCTTGAAGATTAATAAACTTTAATATATAAGACAAAGCTTGATCAATAATAATGAGAACTTGCTCAATATCGAAAAGATGAATTAATCAACTTATATAACAATAACAAGTAGGGTTAGGAAACTTGCTCAACGTAAAGTTTAGGGTAAGAAACTTGCTCAACGTAAATGTAGAGTTAGAAAACTTGCTCAATGTAACAAGATAAGGTTTAGAAACTTGCCTCTCATGTAGATTACACGTTAATAAAACTCGTTCTTTGAATTAAATCCTACATATCATTCATGTTCACAATACCAATCAATTATCACGTAATAAACATCACAAGTTTATTCTTTGTCTAACTCGAAGTTCATGACTATACTTAGTCAATTACTACACTTATTGTTAAAAAATTAAGACTTCACAAACAATAAGGTAACTATGCATTTGATCATTCAATCCACACGTAATTGTGTTATGGACATGTTAAGAATTTATTTTAACATCTCATTATAGGTCTAACAAGTCTTTATATTCATTAGACTAAGTTACTAACTCATTTCTATACTTGAACATTAAAATTTGCATTTTCGAGATATTCGCTAAGGCAGGCGCCGCCGCCACTTTGTATCGGGTTTAGTCTTGCATGTCGTATTGCATGACAGGACACACTTGCCATATGCATGAGAAATGAACTTGAGTTGAAGCCATTACATGAAGACTCAGCTTTTCAATTCTTCAATTCGCTAAAATTGCGCGTAACACTACTAAAAATTTCCAATCAACTTATTTTTACAACAATTTAGACATACCCACATGCTATAATTCATAAATAATCAATACTTAACATCTATGGAGTGATTTTCACCCATTAAAACACATAATCACATAATTAAAGCATGCAAATTGGATCGTTTCTTGATGTTCTTGAAGTTCTTGAACAAAAACATGGATTTTAATGCTACATGATTCGTTATAAAGCCAAATCCAACCATTCAAGTTTCATTTTGTTCATTTTAACATGCATAATCATATCAATGTGTGAATTTTGCAAAATAAATTATATTTGACATATAAAATCACGATAAGGCCATATGGCCATATAACATACTCAAATCTTTTATCAGATAATTTCATGAAATCAAGATATATGGAAACCCATATAATATATATAAAACATGCTATATGATGTTATATATTAACACATAATCACATAATTGTTACCCTTTCCAACTACGTAAACTTTTTACGTAAAACTGAAAGCCATATTCATGAAAACTTTAAAAGACGTAAAATAGGAATTTGGGTCGAGAGAATTACCAAAGCGTAGAATATAAATAAGTGTGTGAATTTCTCCTTCAAACTCTTCTTCAATCTCAATCTCTCTCAACACTTCTCAATCTCTCTCAAATTCTCTCTTTTTTTTCAGACTTACTTAGACTTAGGAAAAGAAAATAACAAAGCGATAATAAAGAAAAAAAATCGACGTTGTTGATGGTCAATTACTCTACCACGGGTAATCGCTTCCTCAACTCCCATTAAGGCCATGTTTGGCTAGCATAATAGGTTTCAAAACCATTTAATTTAATAAAACATTATCATATAGTTTAAATAATGTCACATCCATATAAAATAAATCAATATCTTATTTAATTTACTTTAAATAAAATATAATAATTTCTCATTAATACACATAGTCACATAATTAAATTTTCTCATGATTAATAATGTCAAATTATTAAATCTCTAATTAATAATTAAATTAATTAAAATACTAAAGCTTATTAAATATTTCTTTTAATACAATAAGCTCACATAATCACATACTTCTAATAATAAAATTCTCCACATTAATTTAATAAATATAACACATATAATTAAATTAATCTATCACAACTTCATCAATTAATTATTTAATCTAATAATTAATTCATCGAAAAAATATTTATTCAATCAAATAAATATTAAAATTAAATTACAAAATTACTATTGTCACATCTTTCCCTCTTAAAAGGATTTGTCCCCGTAATCACAATTCAAACAATTCGTCCTGCTACATTCTCCCCCTTACAAAGATTCTCGTCCCGTAATCGCATATAACAATCTAAGTAAATAAATGAGGATAATTTTCATCATATTCTCTTCGAAGTTCCCACGTAGCTTCTTCAAAGATTGTGGTTCCTCCAAATTACCTTAATGTAAGGTATTACTTTATTTCTCGTAACTTGTTCTTTTCTTTTGGCCGATAATTTGAAACAGAATTTCTTCGTAAGATAAGTCTTTATCAAAATGTAGGGGTTCATATTCAATCACGTGCTTGTAATCTAAGTTTGTAGGGTCGTAGGATCGAGACATGGAAAACATTGTGGACATTCTCTAGAGATGGAGGTAAGGCTACCTCATAAGCAATCTCTTCTCCACCCTTCTCAGAACTTCAAAGGGTCCAATGAATCTTGGGCTTAATTTTCCTTTCTTTCCAAACTCGATCTTTCCTTCCAAGGAGAGACCTTTAAAAACACATAACTACCCCGGTTCAACTCAACATTCTTATGGTGTGGATCAACGATATTTCTTCCGCTATCTTGAGTCAGTCATCAATCTTGCTCTCAATCACTTTGACTATTCTCGCTGTTTGTTGTACCAATTCGGGCCTAGTAATTGTCTTTTCGCCAACTTCATCCCAATATAGTGGAGTTCTCGCACTTTTCGCCAGATAACGCTTCATATGGTGGCATTCCAATACTAGCGTGGTAACTATTGTTGTAACCGAACTCTACAAGCCAGTAAATGGTCATCCCAATTTCCTTTAAAATCCATTATACAAGCTCTTAACATATCTTCCAATGTCTCAATTGTTCTTTTTCACTCGTCCATCCGTCTCGAGGGTGATATGTCGTGCTCATTCGCAATCGTGGTACCCATGCATTCTCGTAGACGCTTCCGTAAGTTCGACGTAAAACGCGGATCTCTATCGTAAATAATTGACACCTAACTCCGTGCCTTGAAACAATCTCTTTCACATATAACCTTGCCAATCGATCTAGGTTGAATCGATTTCGATCGGAAGGAAGTGTGCGGATTTCATTAATCCATCAACAATAACCCATATCAAGGTCGTAGCCTTTCTCGAGTCGCTTCAGAGGCCAACCACGAAATCCATCGTAATATGTTCCCATTTCCATTTTGGAATCTCTAAAGGTTGTAGTAATCCACCCTGGTCTCGATGTTCTCGCTTTTACTTTCTCGACATGTCGCATTTGGCAACACATTCGCAACCTCTCATTTTAAATTTGGCCACCAAAAGTGTTGTCAAGATCTTGGTACATCTTGGTGCTACCAGGTGAATCGAATATCTTGAGTTGTGAGCCTCGCTCAAAATTTCTTCCTTAATCTCGTAATCAAGCAGTACCCAAAATTCGCTCTCAAATCTTAGTAGTCCCTCACTATCTATTTTGAATCTAGGTTTCATCCCTTCAGATATCTTCTTCTTCACTTTCTCACATTCTTCATCCCCAAGTCGAGCCTCCTTAACTTTATCCAAAGTAGGTTGTACCACTTTGATCCGAACAACTTCTCGTCAATCTCCATAGGATACTTCACTTCCAATTCCAAATTTTTTCCATTGCTAAAATTAGCTCCTCCCGAGTGGTCAACATCATCAATTTCTCCCGACCTTTTCTACTTAGGTATGCCTACCACCACATTTGCCTTTACCCCGATGATGGTATAGAATCTCACAATCGTAGTCCTTAATTAACTCCAACCACCTTCTTTTGACGATATTCAAGTCTTTTTTGTAAAAATATATTTCGCACTCTTGTGGTCTCAGATATATTTCACACTTCTCCCATAGAGATAGTGCTCCAAGATTTTCAAAGCAAAAACCATCGCATTTAACTCCAAGTCATGGGTCTGACACCCTTCTCATAATCTTTTCAATGTTGTCATGACGACACGCGAATGACTCTACCATTCTCGCATAAGCACACAACCAAGTCCTTTATGCGATGCATCACTATAAACCACAAAATTTCCGTGTCATCCGAAGAGATAACATTGTGTGTCAGACTCAACCTCTTCTTTAATTCTTGAAAGCTTTCTCACACTTCTCCGCCCAAACAAATTTCACCGATTTCTAGTCAAATTCACAATGAGTTGCGATCTTGGAAAAATCCTCGAATGAATCTTTTGTAATAACCCGCCAATCCAAGAAAACTTCTTACTTCGATGGCGCTTCTTACCGATCCCAATTAATCACAACTTCGACTTTTGAGGATCCACCAAATTCGCTTTATCAATCACATGTCCAAGAAATTGTACTCTTTCAATCCGTAATTCACATTTCAAAAACTTAGCATACAACTTTCTCTTCTCAATGTCTCTAATGTCAACCTCAAATGCTCTTCGTGTTCTTCCTTGGTTTTTGAATATACCAAAATGTCATCTATAAATACCACTACTTAATTTGTCCAAAACGGCTTGAACACTCCATTCATTAAGCCCATAAATGTCAGCAGAGCATTCGTTAGACCAAATGACATTACCGTAAATTGTAGTGACAGATCGTGTTCTAAACGTCGCTCTTTCAGACATCCTCTCGGGTCTCACCTTCATTGATGATAACCACTTCTCAAATCTATCTTTGAAAAATATTTTGCTCCCTTTAATCGATCGAACAAGTCGTCGATTCGCAGAATGGATACCTATTCTTAATCGTGACCTTATTCGGGCTTTTCGTAGTCGATGCAGAGCCGCATCGCTCCATCCTTCTTCTTCACAAATAAAATTGGCGCTTCCCCAAAGTGATACGCTTGGTTGAATATACTTTTATCCAAAGAATTTTGTAGTTGGACCATTAGTTCTTTCATCATCTCATCGTGCTATTTTAAGACGGTGCCTTCGATATTGGGGCCATTCTCGAGCCAAATCGATAATTAATTCAATCGCTTCTATCTGGAGGAAGTCCCGACAAATCATCCGGAAATACGCTCATAAATCTCTCACACCACGGAATCTCATCAATTTTTGATTCTTCTTTACGACTATCGACTATGTAGTTTTAGATATCCTACATAGCCTTTGTTTTAACAATCTCTCGCTCGCATCATCGCCGACAACTCGCTTGTCTAGGCGACTTGCTACTATAAAACACAACCTTTCGATTTTGAGTCATAAGGTTAATACGCTTTTCCGGCAAACAATTATCGCCCCATAATTGGATAACCAATCCATACCCAAAATAACATCAAATTCTCCAAGTCGAATAGGATAAGATCTACGCTCATGATATTACCCTTAATATCTACTCTACGCTTCTTGTGCACATACTTAACAGGATAATTTTCTATTCGCAATTTCTATGTTCATGGGGTATTCTAACTCGTCCTTAAACAATTCTAAGTTCTTAGCTAAGTCATCTGATATAAATGAGCAAGTAGCACCCCAATCAAATAACACATAAGCATTAACTTTATTGATCGAATGATACCGACACCACATCGAGAGACTGCATCGTGACCGTGATCGCACTCTCATGTTGAACGCTTCCGTTGGGTCTATTGGTTGTGGTTGGTCCCGCAATGGTTAGAGTGCTTCCACCAAGATTTCTCTATTTCTCCCCGAACTCGCCCCTCCCGATCCCTCTTAGACAATCTCTTGCAAGATGGTCCTTTGATCCACATGTGAAGCATGCACCTTCTTTAGGGTTCGGACAGCTTTGGTGCTATGTGGCCTTCCCGACCACAATTGTAGCACACTCGCTTCCCCTTCAGACAAACTCCCAAATGAGTTTTTCCAAGCAGTTGGGCACGGTTCAATCTTCTTCTTCCGCCTCCCTTGTTGACTTCCAACCTGATTTAATTTATCAGACCACTTCCTCTTCGATTGTGATTACCCCAAGTCATACTCCCACCAGCCTTGTTATTACCTTCCTTCTCACTCTTCTTCTTCTTCTTCGCTCCCCGATTATACTTTCATATCGCATCACTTCCACCCTCAAGAAGTATGGCCTTTCTAACACTCCAAAAGAAAAGTGTTCAATTGGAACATCGACACTTTGCTATACAACTGTGGCTTCAGTCCTCGCTCAAATCATCTTGCCTTCCTCTCATCGTATGTACTTGGTATGTGGCTAACCTAGCCAACTCATTAAACCTTGCCGCATAATCGCCATCGACATATTCCCTCGTTTTAACTCTAGAAACCGAACTTCCATCCGATTTTGTGAACTAGTCAAAAATACATCTCAAGAACATCTCTTTGAATCTTTCCTGTGATATTACACCTTCACCTCCTCTCACTTTTTTTGCCTCGCCACCAATAGTCGGCTTTGACTTCAAAGATAAACGCTGTATAAGCGCCTTCTCGATCTTCCTTACCCTAGCAACATCGAACACCTTCTCCATCTCCATTACCTGTGTCGAGCTTCGATTGGGTTTATGGAACCCTTAAACTCAAGTGGTCCCACCGCCTTGAAGTCCTTAAACGAAGTATTTGGTGGAGCTTGGGGTTGATTATTAAGTGCTCCAATTTAAAAGGTTTACCAATTGTCGAAACTGGAGTTAGCATCAAGGCCGTTGTTATTGTTTGTTGACCCTTCCCGGGCTTCATTCGACGATTTTTCTTCTAGGCGTATATATTTCTATTAAGAATATACGCTTATTAGATCTTTACTCAATCTCTAAAACATTTAAGACTTAACTAAACATTTAATCATAACTCACTTAACACATTACTTCAAATAAACTTTGACATTTCATTTAATTCAAAAGTCTTAACATCATAAGATAACAGATCACCGCTATTTACATCAACTATCCCTTAGATAAAGAATCTATAGGATTTAAAACATCACAATATTCCTTTATTTATGAACATATCGAAATTTACATCATTAACTATCAAATAGTTTTCACATATTTAAACTAATACTATCACCGTCTCATAGCGCCGGATAGCCTTTGCTACGCTCCTCTTCCATGATGCGAGACATCGCTCGCGATCTAGCATATATATGATGGTAGATCCTCAAACCGGATTGATACTTCCTAACTCGATCTTGGACCGCATCCATTGCATTTTGTAGTGTAGAGTACGCCTCCTCAAGTTTAGCCTTCTTCAGACTGCGATCATCTTCTCGACGATCAAGAGACGACGTGACTCTCGCACTCCATTTCTCCTCCTCCGCTATGGCAAGCCTCTCCGAGCTCTCCTTCAGATCCTTCTTTAACTTTCTATTTCATGGACTTATCCCTGGTCTGACCCTTCTCGTGAACCAGATCCCACTCCACGCTTCCTAAAACGTGTGAAGAGTCACAATCTCTCTATCCTTTCGCTTCAATAGTAAATCACCGACTAAACCGCGCCGCCCAGATCCCGAACAAGATCCCCGCAACTCTACGTTGTTACGATCATAGAGTGCATCATACATCTCAGATCAATGGAGTTCGGTGGGAACTCCTCTTCTTCCTCTTCTTCTTCCTCTTCCTCAGATCCTCCTCTCGATCGGGCCTCCCTACCATGCTCCGACTCAAAGAACAAGGATCAACGGAGATGGCTCTCTCAGACAAGTTGTTCCTCGACGACATGAATGTCTCTGGCTCCTCCTCTATAGGTAATCGGGTTCCTCCTCCCAAACTCGACTAGCTCCTCCAACATCCCACATCCCCGACAACAAAATTTTAAGTTTTAGTTACTAATCCGTGCTAGCAATAACACATAGATTAACACATAAGCACATAAAGTCTTTTATTATCTTCAATGAATTTAGAAATTCATTTCTTAGAACTCGATAAGAGTTTACCACTACTATGTTCTCGATCTCCCATAAGGCTACTACCTAAGGTTGTTCCCCACCTAAGGTTCATAACTTACAACTTTGATACCAACTCTCATGACACCCCAAATCCCAGATTTCCATTTCCACAGATTTGGTGTTCATCAGACAAACATCATCTATCTATCTACCCATAAATAAAATGCAAACCATGCAATAGATAGAAATAAATAATAAAAATCTCTCCCTTATGGGGTTACATCAATCAATAATAAATAAATCCTGTGTTACTCTAACCTTAAATCATCTCAAAGGAAAACATAAACAAATAAGTCTTAAGTAACATCAATTCTAATTATCATTACATAACCACATTAACAAAATAATCAGCCTTCATTACTTGCTAATCTTTTGCCCTTGCCCTTACTAGTGGAAGGTTCGGCTCGCTTCTTTCGTTTTAATCGCAATGTTATTATTACGCAAGAGTGAGCACGATTGCCCACAAGTATATAACAATATAACAAATGAATAATAACATGCGAGAGAAATAATAACTTCGATATAAAGCTCAACTTTTGAATCAAGAATGAATAACAAGAATCAAAAGAAATTTCGAGGGTCATAAGACTTGAACTATGTCCCAGGTTGTCAAGTGTTTTTACTTGAAACCTTTAAATACTATAAGACTATGGACTCTTCTTCTCGCATTTAGGGGATCAACCCTTAGTACCATATCGTGCACAATATCTTAACGCTAAAGCGTAAATAATCCCCTATACATGTGGTTGTTCATCTCAATTTTGACATTCGAGTCCGCACCAAAGGAAGTTTGGTTTGATAATTCATCAAGGGTTCTCAAATTTAGAACGCTCATCAACTATGGACTAGTCGAATCAATAAGGGTTCGCTAGTCTAACAAGGTTTAATAAAGGAATGAATATTTAACTTGAATAACATCTAAAAAGGTATACAATATAATAATTATCAGATAACAACATCATGCTTCAAGATTAATAAGCTTTAATATATAAGACAAAGCTTCGATCAATAATAATGAGAACTTGCTCAATATCGAAAAGATGAATTAATCAACTTATATAACAATAACAAGTAGGGTTAGGAAACTTGCTCAACGTAAAGTTTAGGGTAAGAAACTTGCTCAACGTAAATGTAGAGTTAGAAAACTTGCTCAATGTAACAAGATAAGGTTTAAAACTTGCCTCTCGCATATAGATTACACGTTAATAAAACTCGCTCTTTGAATTAAATCCTACATATCATTCATGTTCACAACACCAATCAATATCACGTAATAAACATCACAAGTTTATTCTTTGTCTAACTCAAGTTCATGACTATACTTTTAGTCAATTACTACACTTATTGTCAAAAATTAAGACTTCACAAACAATAAGGTAACTATGCATTTGATCATTCAATTCACACGTAATTGTGTTATGGACATGTTAAGAATTTATTTTAACATCTCATTATAGGTCTAACAAGTCTTTATATTCATTAGACTACTAAGTACTAACACATTTCTATACTTGAACATTAAAAATTTTCATTTCTAGATATTCTCGCTAATAAGGAAATAGCATACCACTTTTTGTATCGGGTTGAGTCATCAAGGCCTGGCTCATGATTTCATGGCACATCAAGCCATGCACGAGAAATGTGAGAAATGAACTGAGGAGTCAGCCACACATGAGACTCCAGATTTCGCTTCAAATTTCAAGAACAAAAATTGCGTAACACCACTAAAAATTTCCAATCAACTTATTTTTTACACCTAATTTAGATATACCCACATGCTAGAATTCATAAATAATCAATACTTAACATCTATGGAGTGATTTTCACCCATTAAAACACATAATCACATAATTAAAGCATGCAAATTGATCGTTTTTGATGTTCTTGAAGTTCTTGAACAAAAACATGGATTTTAATGCTACGGATTCGTTATAAAGCCAAATCCAACCATTCAAGTTTCATTTTGTTCATTTTAACATGCATAATCATATCAATGTGTGAATTTTGCAAAATAAATTATATTTGACATATAAAAATCACGATAAGGCCATATGGCCATATAACATACTCTAAAATCTTTTATCAGATAATTTCATGAAATCAAGATATGGAAACCCATATAATATATATAAAACATACTATATGATGTTATATATTACACATAATCCCATAATTGTTACCCTTTCCAAATATAGAAACTTTACGTAAAACTTGAAAGCCATATTCATGAAAACTTTAAAAGACGTAAAAATAGGAATTTGGGTTGAGAGAATTACCCAAAGCGTAAAATAAGATTAGTGTGTGTGAATTCTTCTTCTAAACTCTTCTTCAATCTCAATTCTCCCTCACTTCTTCAATCTCTCTCTAAACTCTCTCTCTTCTTTTTTTTTAGACTTAGGAAAATTAATGAAAGAAGAAGGCAAAGCGATAATAAAGAAAATCAATCGACGTTGTCATGGGTCGGGTTACTCTACCATGGGTAACTTCCTCAACTCCCATTAAGGCCATGTTTGGCTAGTATAATAGGTTTCAAAAACCATTTAATTTAATAAAACCTTATCATATAGTTTAAAAAATGTCACATCCATTATAAAATAAATTAAATATCTTATTTAATTTATTTTAAATAAAATATAATAATTTCTCATTAATACACATAGTCACATAATTCAAATTCTCTTTGATTAATAATGTCAAATTATTAAATCTCTAATTAATAATTAAATTAATTAAAATACTACATAGCTTATTAAATATTTCTTTTAATTCAATAAGCTCACATAATCACATACTTTAATAATAAAATTCTCCACATTAATTTAATAAATGTAACATATATAATTAAATTAATCTATCACAACTTCATCAATTAATTATTTAATCTAATAATTAATTCATCAAAAAAATTTATTTAATCAATAAAATAAATAAATTAAAATTAAATTACAAATTTCTTAGCATGTATGGCCTTTTCATCTTTTCAGGCTGGTGGATGTTTGACTCTTTTCTTTTGATGTCATTTGAGCTTTCTAGCATGGTCTTTAGACAACAAGATTGACTACGAGCAAGGATTGGTCTTGTTGATATGGCAATCGAGAGTATGGACCAATCTGAGCAGCGTCAGGTGTATATACACATTTACCTGTACACAATATATCCAACGTGTGAGCTCATCTGCATATAACAAGTGACTTATTACTAAACTAAGTTTGGAACAATGTTTGTGCCTAGGATCAGACTCAAAGAGATTAGCTTTTGAATATAGCATGAGAACCTGCTCTGATACCAATTGTTAGTTCCTAGTAGGCACAATATAGATCTAGAAGGGGGGGGGGGGATGAATAGATCCTTTAATTTCAAATACTTTTTCTTGTTTATTTTGTATTGCTCATTAAGTTGCATATGACCAACATAAGAATCTTTTCAAGCACAGCGGAATAAGTAAAAGATCCCCTTCATTGATCTATTCATAATCATATATATATTGTTTATAGAGTTAGTTCAGTGGTAAGCAGTTAAAATATACATAGCAGTTATAGCAGTTAATGTACATAAAGTAAATGACATAAAGTAAGGGTAGCACCCTGAATCCACTCTTCTGATTTCAACTGGCAGGATTTCCACTAAGGAAGGGTAGCACCCTGAATCACTAAGATTCCTTCAAGGCCAGCAGCCTTGGGACTTCAATTCACTAAGAACTCTTCAAGGCTAGCAGCATTGGAACTCTTCTAGTTCCCTAGGAACTCTTCAAGCCCAGCAGGCTTGGAACTTCATTTAGTCCCTCTAGACAAGGACCCCTCAAGCCCTGGCTTCTTGTTGTTGTAGTTGTTGTTGTTGTTGGTGCTGAGCTACTAAGATGTCATTAAGCTCTGAACATCTTTTGTACTTAACAGCTTGGTGTGGTCCTCTTTGTATTCTTCTTCGAGTCTGGACCACATCTTCTTTTGGTGCAGCTGATCTTTGCTCTTTTCAGCTCATCTTCATCTAATGTCAGCTGTGTACCATTACCATCTGTATTTGCTAAGTCTCTGAGCTTTTGGTAGACTTTGTCTAACACTTAGCAATCCCTGAACCTTTCTTGAATGTTTTGCAGATATGGTTCTGCACTTGTTCAGTTTCAGCTTTAGGTTCATGGTGATTCGTAGAGTGGCTCTCCTGATCTTCTTTGTGCTCAACCACTCTTTTGAATGCTATCTTCTTGGCCTTCTCGGCTCTCAGCTTGGCTGCCATCTTTAGTGGCATTCTCATCTTTGTTGAGTGAAGCTTTAGTCTATTTGAGTTCTTCTTCAAAGCTGCTTCATTTCCACCTATGTAGTCTCACTGTCACTGAGACTTGTTCTGTTGATCTTTGGTGGAACTCGTAGAGTTAACAATAGCATTCCCAATAACTCAACGATTCTGCAACTTCGCAATAGTCAGCACCCTTGATCTTCGAGGCTCTGTTGATTTATACTGCTTCCCAATCTTCCCATTGGAAAATTGCCATTGAAAGCAAATCAAATTGTCTCGCAGATCTCGAGTTATTTGGTGCAGATTACAGATGTAACATGACACCTTTTTCTGACTTTCTGACACTGCAGTCTACTGTTTCACCTACCCCATCAGATATATTACTTTGATATCTCAGGCAGGTCGATGACTTTATTTCACCCTTCTGATTCATCGATCAGAGGTTGTACTTGCATCGATGCTCTCAATAAGCTTTTGTCTGAATGCCATTCTTCAGATTAAACCGTTGCCAATGCTTCAATCCTTAGTTGTTCGAACTCTACAATTCTGATGCACTTCTTCTTGGACCTGATCGTAGTGTCTGATTGAAATGTAGAGTCAACACTATGATCTCGAGGAGTGTTTGCTTAATCTTCAGTGTAGAACACCTCTTCCTCTTTTTGTACAGTGCTTCAATACTTCTGTTTGCCTCAACTATTCATAGACACTGATGGCTTGACTCCTTGTTTCTGGCCCCTTCTGAATAATGAGACACTTCTGATTTGTGGCGTGTCCAGCTCGCTTTCTCCTTGTGATCTTCCGTTCACTTATCATCAATGGACTGACCCAATGCTTAATCACTTTAGCCTTATTATTCAGAGGCTGACCAGTATCTTTGTGTATACTCCATCTGTTCCTTCTTCATTTGGAAAACACTACAATCCTGGTTACTTCGAAGATCGTTGTCATCTTTCCACTTAACAGCTACTGCACATGCTGACTTTCCTTAGTCAGCTACTAAAGTCTTCTTATGATCATCTTGTGGAAGACTTCATCTTGAATGACTTCACAACTCAATCTGGATGCTGATTGGGTTAATGCTTAGATCTTCTATTAGCTTGCATGCCATTCATTGAGTTCTCTCTGGCTACCTTTAGGTGAGATGTATCTTTGCAGTACCAACTAGAGGCTTCATTCCTTTGGATATTCTGGGAGTGCTCAATTATTAAGAATCGTGTTTGCTCTACGATTCTACCTTGCCTTTGTGAGCACATCTGTTGAGGTCTTAGCTCTGCACTCTACGATTCAGCTTTGGCTGTGCAGACACTACGACTCTGAGATCAGATCTTGACACTCTACGATTTCTGTCGTTGTGCTTGTTGTCTTCATCTGATCTTGCTCAACTACGATCTCTGCATTTGATACGATCAGTAGACTCTATGACTCTGAGTGTTGTCTACGATTCTTGACTTGGCTTTGACATCAGTAGACTCTACGACTCAGAGTGTAGTCTACGATTCTTGACTTGGCTTTGGCAGATGCTCTATTTACTCGTGGCAGTCGTCTCTCACGATTCTAAAGATGACTTCCTCAACAGACTACGGCTCCGAGGAAGCTTTACTCGATACACTACGATCCTTCCTTATCTCTCCTGGAAGGCTACGAACTCCGAGATCTACTATCTTGCAGACTACAATTCTGCCTGGATAGTTCTTGAGTTTTCCTCGACTCTCTGGCGGATCACGATTTTCAGTGCAAAAGGCTCGACGATCGTGACAAGCCTATCTATTACATCATAAGATCAACCTAACATGTTTGATCTTTCTATGTTTATCATTTCTTTTTAAGGACTTTACAAAGATGTTTTGCTTATGTAGGATCAACCTAACATATTTGATCAATTCATTCTAAGTCCTTGTACATATGTTTCTATAATCTATCAGAGGACTTTACAGCTTTTCTTAATGCAAGCATACTTGCATATTCATTCGTATGTATATCATAATCAAATCATATATAAATAGTAATATCATTCACATGTTTATTCCTAACAGGATTGACGTCACAACTTGCAGAGTAGTCAAAGTAGGTCTACCCAATATGGCGTTGTAAGTCGAATCTACATGCACAACATAAAATTTACACATTATTTCTTCCTGTTGAGGAGCAGTACCAAAGATAACCCGTAGCTCGATAGTCCCTGCAACTTTGACTGGATCATTGCTAAAGCCATATAAGGGAGCCTCCTGTCCGACCTCCATCTTTCGTCCATCCAAATGCATCCTCTGATAAGCATGGGCGTACAGAATATCAACAGAAGACCCGTTATCAATCATCATTCTCTTCATGTCCATTGAACCTACTTGTGCAGTAATCACCAATGCTCCTTCATGGGGTTCGATGGGCTCTGAAGGGTAATCTTCATCAGTAAAGGATATGACCGTCCCTGGATATGGTCTGTCAGTCTTCGGGAGTGAACCCGCCACTGACATATCCGAATCCAAATACCCACGTCTCTTCTTCCCTACCAAATTTCCTGCTGTCCCCCTGGTAATAACATCAACGACGTGCCTTGGTGGCTGATTAGGAGCAGGTTATACAGGTTGAACCGGTAGAACCACTTGAACAATCCGATCATCGCTCGACTATTCTTGCTGGTGCCCTTTTCCTGCCACGTATTGGACCAACACTCCACTTTGAACCTTTTTCTCCAAGAATTCCTTCAAACTACAACATTCATTTGTGTTGTAACCCGATGCCTGATGATAACCACAATATTTACGAGTATTGCCCACCCCAGGTTTAATGTTGTCACGAGGTGGTTCGAAGTAAGGTTGGTTCCTGATCTGATCCAATATAACAACCCTATCTGTATTCAGTTTGGTGTATACCTTATTCACCTTCTAGGTGGGAGTAGGTGGATGATTCCCTCCTTGACGCCAATTGTTATTGTATTTTTTCGAACTACCTTTCGGCCGATCATTATTCCCTCCACTCTTCCTCTGACCGCCTTCAGCTTTATTGGGGTCTGTCTCCTTTAATCTGTCTGAAGAAGGACACTTTAAGATATTCATAGCTTCCTCTATCACAATATAGCGCTCAGCCTTATCAAAAGCTTTGGCCAAACTCTTCGGGTGGTGAAACATCAACTTCTTCACCAACTTCTCTGACTTCACTAGATCTAGACCATTCTAAAACAATCCAACAGCCTGAAGATCATTGAGATCCGTTACTTGGCTAACAGCTTCCCTGAAGCACTTCACATATTGGCCCAGGGACTCATTCGAATACTTTCGAGCTTGAGCCAATGAAACGGTAGGCTTTCCCCTCCTTCTGTTACTCCCAAAATGAGCATGAAATTTGTTGCACAACTCCGTCTATGATGATACCGAATCTAAAGGAAAAGTACCCATCCACTGCCTTGCATCTTTCCAAAGCGTCGTCACGAACGTCTGACACTTAGCAGCATCGGTAAAATCATAATAGTCCATCAGCCTGTCAAACGCTTGACTATGGTCATAAGGATCTCCAGATCCATCATAACTCTCCATGTGAGGCAACTTCTTGATAGGATCAGCTTTCTCCTTAAGAATATCCGAGGAAAAAGGAGATGCCTTCTTTCCCGAGGTATCCTTTACTTGTTGAACTTCGGCCAGCTGCTTCCGAAGTTCTTTTAACTCTCTAACCAAAAAGTCCACTCCTTCTGGCTATGATGAGACTTCTTTCTCTAGAGAAATATTCTTTTGGTGAGTGAACTGACCTCTTCCATCCGAACCCACTATTTTAGACGGACTTCTCCGATGGTGAGTGTCCACAAAGCGGTGTGCCTTCAGTGGATTCTCGGGAGTATGACTTCTGGATCTACTTTAGCGTGGGGCTCTGTCATCGTGTTGAGGATACTCAAGATGGAATACCTTCTTTGTATTCTCTGGTGTGTACTCCCTGGACCTACTTCTTCGTTTGCTGCCACCATGACCCCAAGAACCAATAGGGAGAGGTGCCCTCTTTGATACTCCAGGAGAATGGCTATTTGACCTCCTTCGATCCCTAGGTCGGCCTTGAGATACATGAACAGAGTGTACATGCTCCTTCCCTTCTCTGGGTTACCTCTCTATAGATTTGTTATGCCTTTAGAACTGAACATAACTTAACGCCTCGTCATCAGTTCGGCCATACGAAGCATCTACTCAGCTATCTCTTCCCTCTGTTTCAGAAGAACCTCCAAAGCTTTATCTGCCTCGTCTGCCATCTTCGCCAGGTTGGAAGCTTTATCATCCTGACCACTTCGGTGTCGGGTTCTAGGCGGTGTGCCTTCTACCCATTTCCGACCATGATCACGCTCTTTATCAGCTGCAAAAACCAATCTCCTCTTAGCATCACCATGGGCTCTCGAATGTGAACCTTCTGAATTATGTTTGGAAGCCGTGCTATCATGAGCACTCTTTGAAGGACCCAAATGATCCTTGACAGAGATACGTTATATGGACGAACTAATAACCATCGGTTGTCCTTCAGGGGTAACTGTTCTACTCCTCACCATAACTTCTGACGTAGAATTACTAAAAGATTGTGATTGAAAACTCAAGCACACTAGAAAATAGCCCTCCTTCTAGCGCCAATGTTAATGCCAAGACCTTTTCACGCGCCCCAATTACGTAAGACACGTCCGATTCTGCACTATAAACACGACAACACCAAAATCTTGATGACTTCGACCGTCGGGGGATAGCTCCGGTGTGAGAGTCAATACATGCGATCACAAGGTTAACAATGGAGGAAAATATATCTAGTGTATTGAGAGAGAAAAATATCAGTTACCCTTTCTTGCGTGATGTCCTTGCTCACTTATACTCTCATGTTTGGTTTCCTGTGCCACCCACTCTCCTCTGACACAGCCCCCCACTCCTGGTGATCTCAGCCGACTACAAGCAGCTCACCTGCTCCATCACATCACTATTCTCCACCACCGGCCGACTAGATCCCATCCACATTAATGCATGACAGAGATAATAGTCAACTGTTATCTTTTCTCATCATCACCGGTCAAAGCCCAAAATATAGATATTTAGTCATCTCATGGATCGGTCCAATAATTCGGCCCAAGACTTTCAAGACCCAACCAAGGTGACCCACTGACTTGGCCCAATGGCTAGGCCCAATAACATCAAGATCCAATAGTGATAACCCAATGGATCTACCAAGGAGTTCGGCCTAATGTACATAAAATATCATGACCCAACATATATATTCAAAGAAAATAGTTGTACACAACCTTGTAAAAAAAATATTTAATATCAAAATGACATCATTTGACCCATTTATTCTAAAAAGAAAAATATGATCCTGCTTTCCTCTCCCAAAATCGATCGCGCATAAGGGCTTCTCTCCTCCCAAAACACGGTTCCATTCTTCTCTTCAGATTAGCCAACGTCGATCACCTCCTCCATTCTCTCCGATTCTCTCTCTTAGGGTTTAAGTCCTTTCATTTTCGTTCATTTTCAACTCTGAATAAGAGCAATTGCTTCAATTAGAAAAAACTTACTGAGCAGTTGCTTCAATTACAGATCAATTGCTTCAATTTGCCCAAGTTTTGCTTCAATTTCAACTGCAAAGTAACGTTCTTTTACCCAAAAATTGAATTTCTTCGGACTAGTACAATTTTGTTTCACTTTTGTAAGTTCGGCTCAGTCCCAAACTGAAATAGCTTGATTACTTGTTTGCTGTTATGATCTCCGGGACATCCATTCTAGTTTGGATAAGCAGGGAAATTGCCAAGTCTACTTGATTAATATTTCCTTCCCAACACTAATATACTAAAGTTTAAAATTTAGAACTATAAACAGATTTGCAAGTTCAGTTTATTTGTTAAACTGGAAGGCTAAAAAAGATTCATTTAATCAAATGACCCTCAAATTTAGAAAGGTGACCTTTTTCGGATCTGGATCCTCTATGAGGATTTCTCTGTGAGGATTTCTCTGTGAGGATCTTGTGAGAGTTTTGCTATGGAGTTGACAACACATCAGAAAGGAGATCCAATGGCTCATAACTCTTTTTTTTCTATGTATCAAAACGACGTCGTTTTAATAAGAATTGTTTTTACAAGTTGACAAATAATTTGAAGCCACCAAACACCGTTTATTTTTACATATAATTATTTTAAATTTCTTGATTATTCTATATATGATTATTTTTATATTTAATAACTTAGCTTGCTATTAATATTAGGATAACTATAAACTTGGTTAAAAAAATGAATAAATATATCGGTTATAATTATCGTTAATGTTTTCAATGTGGCTTTAGTTATTTTTCGTTTATTATTGTTCTTGTTTGTTTATTTATATTATTATTTATTTATTATTATTATAATTTGTATTTATCTGTTCCATAAAAAGAGTTTACTCGGACCATTAAAAATATTATTATTATTTACTCCAACCATTGGGCCGGCTGGGTAAACCAAGAAAATATTCTAGACCTATGAATTATTATTATTTACGTATTCATTTATATCTTTTTTTATTATTAATAATAGTTTTACTTTACCCCTCTTAATCAACTGCTCAACGGATACAATCACTATCACAACTCAAATACTATTTTAAATATACTCTTTTTACTTTACTTTGTTTGTTTGGTAAAAGTAAATTGCGTTTGGTGGCTTCCAATTTTCTATCAACTTGTAAAAAATAATTCTATTAAAACGACGTCGTTTTGATACACAGAAGAAAAAAAAGAGTTGTGAGCCATTGGATCTCTTTTATGATGTGTTGTCAACTCCACAACAAAACCCTCATAAGATCCTCACAGAGAAATCCTCACAGAGGATCCGGACTCTGGAGCTTTATGCTATGACAGAGAAATATACTTCACCACACGTTATCGGTTATACATTTGAATGTAAGATTGAAAGAACCTTTCCTTTTGAAAACAAAAATCTCTCCAACTATTGATTTCAATAGCAGAGGAAGTACTTCCAAAATACTTATTCTACTTATTGAAAATATGACTTCATCTACCTAAATTATTTTAATAAGACTGTAAAAAACTAAAATTCTAACCAGTTACTAAGATAAAACGAGTTACTATAAAAGCACTGTTCTCAGTGAGAAAAAGTTTTGCTCTGTGTTTCTTTATATTTTTGTAGGAGTAATAGCCCTCTAATTGAGGAAATTTTTTTGTTTGTTTGTGAAAAATGAAGAAATCAGATGGTCAAGAGCTACACATGAGGATACTGAATCAGTAGAATTGAGGTTGTGTTCGTGGATTTCCAGTTTTCCCATTAACGTGAGTTGTTCTAATAGAAATACAAGTATAGATCTGAATTGAATTAGTATAGATCTGAATTGAGTAAATCTAAATTGAGTTTAGATCTCATTTGCCTTATATTTCTTCCCCTACTGCTTTTGTCTAAATATCAATTTGAGTGTGCCACTTATAGTTGGGTCATTACATGAAATAGAAGTACTTAGAAGTGAGTATTTTAGAATGCAAACATGATTGATTGCCATTTTTCTATATCAATTTGCAAAAAAATCATGTCTTTTTAACAACCATTTCCTATTGCTTCTTCTCAAGCGGATAATGCTATGTTACGACAATCTGAGACGACCATACCATTACAACACTCAGAGTCAGCGTTAAACCTTCATGACACAGAGTAAATTTTTTTGCCAACATTTTGAATTTTGAATTATATTATCAATCGAATTATATGTTCTCTTTTATGTTCCAGTGTTAATGTAGAAGATGACGATACAGAAACTTCGATAGAAGTTCCATATGTTGGATTATCGTTTCCTAGTCAGGACGACGCATACGTTGTTAGATCCCGACTTTTATGAAATAAAAGTCTAATTTAATTTATTATTATTATTCTAAAATTTTAAAATGTTAAATTGATAAATGATCAAATGAGCAATTAATCGGATAAATGAGCTAATCATAGAGGAGTATTAAACCTTATAGAATATTGTGGGCTATGGGAAGGGGTGGCTAAGCATGTTGATTTTGGTGAAAATACTTTCCTTATTTCAAGCCTTTCCTTATTCCCTCACCAAACTAGCCTATGATTGGTCCATTAAATGAGATGGGGCTTGGGAGGTTGAATTTATGTTTTAGCATAATAAGAGCAATGATGAGCACTTCTCTTGGCATTCCTTACATTTCCTTTCGTACCAAAGTGTTCAGAGGAATAAAAGAGATGAAAGAGAGAAGAGAGAAATGAAAGAGAAAGAAAGAAAGAAGAAGGAAAGAAAGGATGGAAGAAGAAATGAAAACAAAGAAAGGTAAACTCAAAACCTTTGTTAATATTTGATTTTCATATATGTTTATTAAGTCTTATGAAATTTATGGAGAGATGATATGTTATGCTTATTAATTTGTGATGGATTAAACTTGCATAAAAATGAATCAAATGAGAGAAATCAAGAAATCAAATGAAAAATGAAAATTTCAGAAAAATTAGTTTACTACTTGATTTTGTAAAATCAATAACTTTTTGTGTATAATGAATTAGGAGATGAGCCATATATCAAAAGAAAGCCCTGGAAGTAAGCTAAACACAAAATTGGAATCACCCAAAAATTTCTTGTGGATTTTTTGTGGTGACTGTTTGAATGAAACTGGCCCGAAGGACTCATAGTCCGAAAAATCAGTGTTCTTAAACTCTATTGTGTGAGTTATAATTTTTAATCCGATCGTTGGATCGTTGTAATTTTTGGACATGTTATACATATATAAGTTGAGTATATGTCCACAAATTTTGAACCTTTAAAGATTAACTTATGATTTGTTATGAATTTTAAGAGGTGGCTGATCCAGAATTTTTATAGCAGAACTTTTTCGGTAAGACTATTTCTCTATGTTAGAGGTGGAATTTGGAAACACTTTCTTCTACAAAGTTGTATAGAATTAAATTTCACATTGCAAGGACATAAGATCCATAATTTTCTGATAAAAGGGTTAATTATTATGAATTATTAAAGTTTCTAAATATTAGAATTTATAATTAAATTATCAGAAAAATTATTTGGGCTGAAATATTTTTACTGAATTCTTATAATATCATCTTAGAATTTTTATAAATTTTGATGAATTATTGAAAAGCAGAAGTAATTATTGTATTTTTAAACTATTTATAGTTAGTTTGAAAATAGAAGAAATTCATAGAAAATTCTATGAATGATGAAAAATTATGAAACTTGGTGAAAAATCTTATAATATTATTTTATAATTTTTGGGCAGTTTTGAAAGATTATTGAATAATATAAATATTTATTGTATTTTTAAATTATTTACAATTAGTTTAAACATAGAGGAAATTCATAGAAAATTTTATGAATGGTGGAAAATTATGAAATTTCTTTGAAAAATATTATAATAATATAAGATTAATATTGATGATGTTTAAAAGATATAAAATTATGTGGAGTTAGTATTTCTATTTTGAAGTTATTAAATGATAGTTTTTATAAATAGAAATAATTATAGAAAATTATTGGATAACCCGAAAAATATGAAAAATATATGAAGTGAACAGTTGTTAAGAAATATTCGTTTGGTCAGAGAATATTCTTTTTGTCGGGGAATATTTGTACGACAGGAAAATCATTAATGGACCACATAACGGAATAGCTGTCAGATATAGAAAACGCCAAATATAACCTTTTTTATAAAAATAACGGCAAAAAATTTACCATTAAACTATTGAAATACCGATAATAAAAATACAGTAATACGTGTGATTCCACAGTAGTACACGGTATTCCACAGTAGGACACAATATTGCATAGTGATTCATATTATTGATTCTTACGTAAGAAGTCACTCAATATTTATTTCAATAATTGCCACAGTAGTTATTTCATAGTAACTCATATTATTTGATATGATGTAATTATACCAGTTGGTAATATTGTGATTCTATGTTAATAATTTTGAATAATGGTTCAAATATTGAAAAGGGTGTTGATTAAAGATAAGTATGACATGCAGATGTTTGTTTAATTATTTTCTTTTTACAAAAGTAAGTTTGGAAGGACTTGCCGACCCTCTAATTTTCCTAAAGTAGTATGGACCACAACTCTATTATTGAACATATTTTTTAAAAACGTGTACAAGTTGGTTTAATTTTCTCTGTGGGACCATAAATTTCACTACCTTTATTTTATACAACTCATTTTGTTATTTTGTCAAAGCTTGTATGCTAATTGTTTTCTTTATTTTCAGTATAAATAAGTTGCTTGGTTGAGCAACTAAAGACACACCATCACTACACTAAAAATATAAAATTCTTTTACTACAATATTGTGAGTATTTCTTTTGAGTGCAAGGTTACTCCAAGTGTAGATAAGGAATGCAAGCATTGTTTAAGTTGATCAATTTTACAGAAAGCAGAATTAAGTCACATGCTAAGGTAAAGACAGGTGGTAAAAGTTCTCTTTGTCTTGGGTACAATGAAGAACTATTAATTGGTGTTACATGAATACAATATTGATGATGGACTTTTAATTTGGAGAAGATAGTAGACATTATGTTCTACTTGAATCTCCTAATGGATTATGGATTCCGCTGCTATTATGGTAATAAAAGTGTAGCTGGGACTAGCAGAGAGAACATGTGTATAAACCGGTTTCAAATTAGTCACAATCCTCATCAAGTTATAGAACGGTGAAGAATCATAATTGTACTGGGGACTTAAAATATGTGTGTCATATTTCATACGTCATTTAATAATTAAATTTGGTGAATAACAATAGGGTGATGAGGACCTGACCTTGAAAGCGTAAAAAATACACCGCATTAGAATGAGGAGGATATAAATCTTCTCGTGTTCCTTTGGGGACTTGAAATATTTGCTACTGTATTTTATATGAAATTGTAATAATTTGAGTATGAATATTGTCGTATTATATACGTTATAATATTTGTATTAAAACTAACAACTTATGTTTTGTCATATTTTACACGAAAGTTCAATTGTAGTAATAGGAAAGTTCGCGTCAGTAGTGTTGTATTTCTGGCGACCTAAGATGGGTTATGTGGACCTATTTTCGGGGCGTCACATACGTGATATATAATACATATGCAAGGCATAAAGGATTTGGACTCCGTTTGTTGAATCTTGACAGATATAAAACTTCGGGGAGGCAATAGGTCGATTAATTATTTTTAGTAAAGGTTGAATTGTAAAAGATAAAGATCAGACACTGGATGAGAAACTGAAGAAACGACGAAGACAAGTAAGATCTGACTGTCGTGCAAGGATGTGGATCCATTTAAACCAAAAAATGAAGACATGGCGTGTTACTAGTTTTTGTGATGAACATATTCACGAGCTTTCTAGCCCTTCATCAGCATGGAAACATCACTCTCATAAAACATATCATCTTAGTCAAACTGTAAAAAATTGATGGAGAAGATTGTCGATGTCAGGATTTTTATTTGTCCTTTTCTGTTCTTGTCGTTTGGTGTTCTCATGTTAGGTGAGATTTGTTTGAAAAAAAAAGTTTGAAAAGGTCCGACATGTATATGTCGATGATTTAACTGTAAGAGTCGCCAGGTTATATTTTTAAATTGTTGCTCCAACTCAACCGAGAAAATGTTTGCACAAAGACCTAGTGATGTGACAATGTTTAACTGGTTTGCAAAACAGAAATTTATTAGGGTCTAGGGGATTGATTAAGTGGAGGGAAGGTGTTAGGCACCCCCCGACTTCTGTGATAACACGGTTACCGCCACTTTTCATTAAAACTTTTATTTGTGAATGTTTATGTGTGTGTGTTAGGTCTATGTGCAGTTTTTTGGAAGTAGTGCTATGAATCGCTTGCACCTATATACAAAGGGTTTGACTTTTGTATAAAAGTTCAATTTTAGCAAGATATAACAATGATATTTTTGTAAAACAAGTTTTTCAAACCCTTGTGCCCAATAATAACTGAGGCCTTTGATACTTCTATTTTATTAAATGTTTGACTTGATTGCTTTTATTTTCAAGATGCGAAGCATCTTCAAGAAAATAAGATATATAGCAGTGCCGAACTCCTTGTGGGCATGAAAGCCATCTAAGGATATTCAGGCACCGTAGATAATTTACAAGCTGGTTGTAGCTAAAAATGTCCATCACGAGAATCGAATGTAGAATCAGAAGCTGAATCTGTGATCACATGATTCCTAGGCTCACATGTGAAAGCAATATATACAAAAGCTAGAAAAAGAACTAGATTTGAGTAATTCTAAACTATTCCAGCTTCAACGGTTCTAGTTTAGTCACCATGAACCGATCAAAGTGAGAAATAGCCAGATTTAGGCAAATCTGGCCCGCAGGCTAAAAATCAAATATCTACATTATGAAAGCAGATAAAATAGTTATTGTGACGTCCCTAAATTCAGGTACTTGAAACCCGAACTCGGTGCTTCATGATACCATTTCTATGAGCGGAATAATACTAATAATAATAACAATAATATAAATACCAAACTTAATTTACATATATCAGAGTCTAATCCCAGGTACGCGACCTTTAAACATTTATTACATGATAATTAATAGATATCATCGTCTTAATAAAGTTAAACTATTACATAGGACAACAAAGAACTCATTCAACAACCTTTCCTTTTCCCTTGTTCTTAGCAGAGCCTTCAGGTTGTTCACACATAGTTGAAAACATTTAAATTAAGCAAAGATGAATATTTGAGTGCCCAACAAGTAATAACAATCAATAACAGTTAGCTGAAGAAGGTAAATGTTTTCAGTGAATAACACTTCAACAATGAATCAACATTTGTGAAATAAGCTGAAGCAACTATAAACAACATATCATTTCGATTTCAAAATTTTGAAACTACGTAGTGACTATAAATGGAGATCAGTCGACAAACTATGAACATTATTTTCTATTTTCAAAAAGGTTAAATTATAAACCGTCATAACTAACAGGCACGGGGGTGATCAGCCCGTTATGCCCTGTATTGATCAATACTACATGTTTGAACGATATTTTCGTCCAGCTTATCTGCCTTAGGCACATAAAAGTTTCCCAGATTCGGGATGTTCATACTAGTCTAGAATCCGAAATAAAATAATTCGGTTGGATACAATAAAGTTCTATCTTGTTCAACAATATTTTTAAATCTGTGTCTAGCTGAATCAAATAGCTTAGACGACTTTTAGGTCGATGCATACATACTGGAAACCAATAAGTATGTATCAACATGTGATAAAATATAATGATTATCCAAGTGAGGTCACTTGTATAGCCATGCTTAGAAATTAACGAACAGAATATATATCTTGATTAATAATAACAGATTTAAAGAACTTGTACAATCGATTATAATTTAATAACTTACTTATACAGAATCATTTCATAAGTATATACAAGATTATGATATTTGAACAATGAAAAAGAATAGTTCAGATATTAGCTTACACATGTCCATTGCATAAAGTAAATGCAAAGTTAAGATACTTGCCTGATCTGCTGCTTATACAACTTAGTTTTATCTTTTATATCAAAACCTATCATTAATAAGATCATTCGCTCGATTAGAATAATATATCATAACACATAGTACTGCTATATGCAGTCAGCACATAACCTAATCACATTGTCACATATGTTTAGCAGTCATTAGGACAAAAACAAACACTTATATAGACAAATTATATAAGTCCAGATCAATTTCTGAAATATTTCGGTGTACCGACGACTTTATCGGGTAATTATCAAGTCTAAAACTTTATACTGAACTTCAATATAACTTAAACAGCGGTCAAATTATTTTTAAATGACTTGTAATAATTTTTAAACAATTATCATAATTTATCATGATTTTTGAAACACCTAATCATTATTAAATGATTTAAATATTAAATAATTCTATTATCATTAATATTTAATTAATATTAAAATATTAATGAAACAATTGCCAAAATATTAAAGTTATTTATATTAACTTAAAATATTTTTAAAGTATTAATATACACTCAAATGATTTTTAAAATAATTAAAATCATTTTAAATAATTACCATTAATACTTAAATATTAATGCATTATTTATCAAAATATTAAAAGTCATTAATTATAACTTAAATATTTTAATTCATTTATATCCTTTTTAAATGATTTTTAAATAAAAAAATCAATTTTAAATTATTTATTTAATATAATTAATAAATAAATCTAATATCATTAATATTAAATTATTAATGAAATTATCCTTTAAATATTAAAGTTATATTTTATAACTTAAAATATTTTTAAACACTTTATTTTCATTTAAAATGATTTTTATAATACTAAAATCATTTTTAAACTAATTTAGTTAATATAATTATTAAATATTTATAATATCATTAATATTAAATAATTAATGAAATTAACTTTAAAATATTAAAATTTATATTTTATAGCTTAAAATATTTTTAAATACCTTATTATCATTTAAAATGATTTTTAATATAATAAAATCATTTTTAATTAATTTGTTTAATGCATTTATTAAATAAATTAAATATAAATAATAATTAAATAATTACTAATATTTATAAAAAAATATGCCAAAATATTAAAAGTTAATTTTTATAACTTAAAATAATTTTTGTAATTTTCAGAAATTAATTTCTATTTTAAATGATTTTTGGAAAATAAATTAAATAAAATTAAAAAGTTTGTCGCTAAAGCTTTTAGCGATAGAAAGTGTAGTGTTAGGTGTTCTTGAGAAACCCAGATCTTCATATGCCAGTTTCGAGTGGGTAAGTTTGATCAAGCATAATTCTTTGATCAATGTGTTTCTAGGCATGTTTTTTGTCAGATCTTGAAGTACTAATGTAACACTACAAGATCAAACAACAATCACGGTCAAAATGCAACAAACAAGCAAGATCTAGGTCATTGAATATGCTGTCAGAGCTGTTCTTCATTTTTCGGGTTACCCAGAAATGAAGAACAGTTCGTGTAAGCATGTTTGGGCTTCCACAACTTGTTGTTCATGTAATGTTTTTCTGATATAATGCTTTCAGTGTGTATCTAACATGACAAGGAAGAGATCTATCACATAAAATCACTATAACAACATTAAACTTTCCAGATACGGTCCGGTCAAACCATGTCAGAAGTCACATTCATAAGCTTTCCGGGTTACCCAGAAAGCGTATGTTGTGATCCTCCTGCCTGGTTTGACCGACCACTGTATTAATCCTGTTTGATGTTTAGGTGTTCTAATAGCATGAATCTACAGTCGATATAACATACAACAACCTTGTTACAACAATAGAATCAAAACAACAAACAACTGACAGATCAAGGCTTGACAAAACATTGTCAGACACTGGTTTTGAGTTTCTGGGTTACCTAGAAACTCTTTGGTCAAGCTTGGTCAATGGGGTTTGACCACGAATAACTTACATTTTATGCATGATCTGGTCCTGCTACAAGTTCTAGAACACAGATCTCATAGCATACTACATGTTCCAAAATTTAAAACACCAAAACAATAAACAACAAGAGATCTAGGAGACCTAACATTCGTTGTCAGACATCATTTTAAGAAATTTCCAGATTTTGAAAAACATTAAACCCGAGCCTATAGATGTTATGGATCTAACATCTAACAACCCAGATTATCAATATACACTACATACAACATATTTTAACACAAAAATCTAACATCTAACAGAGGATCAATGATCATATTTTAGGTTTAGATTTTATACCTTTATGAACAAACTCTTGAATCTGAGCTTCTGATTTGTTATGAGTGATAGAGGGGCTTGTTTTTGGGACTGGTCTACTACTATATTTCGTGGGTTTGAGCTTGAGAGAGAATTGGTAAGGAGTTTGTGTAAAAATGAGGCTAACAAATTAAATTTTCTCTTTCTCAATCTATATATAATTGGATACAATGCATGTAGATGTATTATATGGCTGATATGTTTTAATTTTCAGCACATGTGCAATCTCATTAGGTCACCTACTACATATTTTGGTAAGATTCACAAGTAATCTAATAAAGAATGGCAAAAGGGTAATAAGGTTATTTGACTTGTAATTTTAATTGCAAAAATGTAACTTGGCAAACCCTTAGGGTTTAACCTTAAGGTTTCATAGATTGATTTTTGTAGAATTTCTAATTAGGGCTAAAATAAAAAATTAGTTTCTAAAAATGTAAATTAGGGTTCCTTAATTACATTTCGTTTTCTAATTACATAGAACATGAAAATTAGATTTAAGATTTTTAAATTATAATTTAGCTTGCTAAGTTAGCAATTAGGGTTAATAAATTGGCAATTAGGGTTTTAATTTGGGAAATTAGGATTTCTAATTAACAACTAGGGTTTCCAATAATTAGGGTTTTCCTAATTAAGATTAAAATTTATAATATCAGTCATTGATCACATTATCACGATTACATAACAGTAATACTAGGTTTTCTACTGTTACACCATAATTGACCAACCATTATCGGTCCACACATACAGTAAATATTTATAGCACTGAAATATAATTAATATTATATTATTATTCTCATTCCTTAGTCAAAATCTAGAATTAGGATTTGGATTCCATATCTGATTTACCTTGAATATATAACATTATTAATTAAGTTAAAATAATTAAGTCAATAATCTTAACTAAAATTCATATAATAAAATAATTATTATAATAATTCTAATAATCATTCCATATATTATTAAATAATATAATAATCATATTTTCATAGAAAATAAATAATAAAAATATTTTTACTACCAAATTAATTTATTATTAGAATATAATGACCAAAAATTCAAAAAAATTTATTTAAGATTATTCATGTAATAAATAAATTTTATTTATCACACACACACACACACACACACACACACACATATATATATATATATATATATATATATATATATATATATATATATATATATATATATATACACTTTACCTTGCACGTAATCCCACCTTTAAAATAAAAAAAATTAAACGCAAAAATTTCGATTTAATTATATAGAAAATATGGGTTATTACATTCACCTCCCTTATAAAGATTAGTCCCCTAATCACCATTTTAAAACTTATACATACTAGGGTACATAGCATACATAGTCATTGCAAGTAGATCTCGATCAAATTTGATCGAACTGATCTTTAATTATTCAGCATAAAGCTTGTCTATCTGATTAAACGAAAAAAATGATTTCTAATAGAACTCAAATTTCTCCTTCAAAATTTCTTTATAAAATAATTTATTATATATAAGGAAATCATATATATGAAAATAAAAGTTAAACGAATAATACCTGGAGTTCCATCACCAGCTGCCACGGTATCCTGGACCGTCATGTTGAAGACTCATGCGGTTGATTTTGTTGGCTTGCTTGATGACGTTGGTCCCGTAATTGCCAGAGTCCCGCTGCCTTTCCCAGTATTTACGCTTCCTGCCTCCGTTCTCCTTTATGGACAGTCCTTCACCTTATGCTCCGTTGACCCACACAGAAAACACTAACTGTTAATCCTTGGATTGGGACAGTTGGGAGAGATATGGCCCTCCTGCCCGCACTTGTAACACACAAACTTACCCTTTAAACATTCACCAGAATGGTTCTTTCCACAGTTCCCACACTGTACCACCTTCTTCTTCACACCTTCTTGCTTAACCTGGATATTCCCAAAGTTGTTCCCTTTTCTCTTTCCATTTCCACCCCTACTCCCACTATTAGTTTCCACCTTCACAGCTCCCTCGACTTAGCCCTTATTCTTTTTCTCCTTGTTGTAGAGGCTCATGACCTCAGTTCCCTCCTCAACTATTATAGCCTTTTCCAAAAGTGCTGCAAACGTGTTGATCTGCAACACTGCCACCTTGTTGTAGAGCCAGGGTTTTAATCCCAACTCAAACCTTCTCGCCTTCCTAGCCTCCGTATCAACTTGATGCGGAGCGAACCTAACCAATTCATTAAACTTTGCGGCATACTCCGCAACAGTCATGTTCTCATGCTTTAACTCCAGAAACTTCACCTCCATCCTAGCCTGCATACTAGAAGAGAAATAGTTCTCGAAAAACAATGTTTTAAACTTAGCCCAAGTTACCACACCTTCTCCTGCCCTCGCTTGATTTGCCTCCCACCAAAAATTTGCCTCCCCTTTCATCATATAGGTGGCAAAAGCTGTCTTTTGCCCCTCAGCTACCCTAGCAATCACAAACGTTTTTTCAATTTCCTTAACCCAATTTTGGGCTTCTACAAGGTCAGTTGTTCCTCTAAATTCTGGCGGTCCTACAACCTTAAAATCTTTAAAGTTTGCCAATCTATTATCTGGCTGGTTCCCTGCGGCTGACATTCCCTGCTGCATAGCTTGGGCTACCATGTTTGCAAAGTTCTGCATCGGGTCTGGTTGTTGTCCCCCGACATTATTGATAGATTCTTCTGCCCTTTGATTTCGAGTTTGACGTCTTGGCGGCATTATCTGATTAAATAAGACCATAAATTATTCTTTACATTCTAAACCTTATCGTATAAGTTTAATATATCAAACTTATTCCATTAATCAAATATAGATTCATATTCATTAAATTAATTCAAAGTACTTTACATAACATAGCACATACTGCTATCCCTTTGTGACCACAAAAGTCGGGATTTACGGCTTTGACTTATACAAAAGTTGATAATATTATATTACACAGACATACTAATCACATATATTACATTAAGCACACCTACTGAAACAGAACCTATACTACTTATGCACTACGCCTTTTTCTTGATCTTGGATAACCTTTCGCCTGATGACCTTCTATCCCACAAATAAAATAGACACCTTGCTTTGGATTGGGACAATGAGGAGAGAAATGTCCCTCATGTCCCCAATTGTAGCAAACATTTTCCCCTTTCCGGCACAAGCATTCATGTTTCTTGTTACAGTTTGTACACTTTTCTATTCGGTTAAGGTTCCTTTGGTTGTTGTCAGAATTTCCTTTATCGCGGTCTTTCATCTTTCTTTTCCCCTTCTTGCTCGTAGCTGCAATTTATTGCTTTTAGCTCCCATTTAATCAATTTGGATTTTAAGCTTATCTTGTTCTTCCATTGTTTCTATTAATGCTTTCTGCAATTGACTATTTAACAGCTTTTCTATTTCCCATAACTTTTCTAGAGAAGAAACCTTGTTCCTCAGATTCTGCACTTCTGTTGATGCTTGATCAGCTCCAACTTCCGTGTCCGAATCACTATCTGTTAGTTCCACCATTTCTGGATCTGGTACTATGTTTTCCAAAATAACCACCTCATCCGAGTTGTTTTCATTGTGAGTCTCTATTTCAGCTATTGGCTTTGATATTGGTTCCTTCTTTACGATCCGAGGGTATCCTAATTCTTTTCCACCTGACATCTACACACAAAAATTATCCTGATTAGCATATAATATATACACACAGCACATAATAGTTTTATATAGGTTATCTTTTATTTGGTTTGACGATGAATTTATTCAATTCATCTCCTTTTAAACTCTATATGAGTTATTTGTATTTTGAACGTTTCCCTCTATCCTAAGGTTATAGCCTAAGGTCTATCCCACCTAAGGTTTCTAACCCTAAAGCTCTGATACCAACTTGTGACACCCCCAAATTCAGGTACTTGAAACCCGAACTCGGTGCTTCATAATACCATTTCTATGAGCGGAATAATACTAATAATAATAACAATAATATAAATATCAAACTTAATTTACATATATCAGAGTCTAATCCCAGGTACGCGACCTTTAAACATTCATTACATGATAATTAATAGATATCATTGTCTTAATAAAGTTAAACTATTACATAGAATATCATATAACTCATTCAGCAACCTTTCCTTTTCCCTTGTTCTTAGCAGAGCCTTCAGGTTGTTTATACTTAGCTAAAAACATTTAAATTAAGCAAGGATGAGCATTTGAGTGCCCAACAAGTAATAGCAATAAATAATAGTTAGCTGAAAAAGGTAAATGTTTTCCGTGAATAACACTTCAATAACGAATAAATAGTTGTGAAGTAAGCTGAAGCAACAATAAACAACATATCATTTCGATTTCAAATTTTTGAAACTACGTAGTGCCTATAAATGGGGATCAGTCGACAGACTATGAACATTGTTTTCTATTTTCGAAAAGGTTAAACAGAACTTCATATGTAAACTGTCATAACTTACAGGCACGAGGGTAATCAGCCCATTATGCCCTGTATTGATCAATACTACATGTTCGAATGATATTTTCGTCCAGCATATCCGCCTTAGGCACATAAAAGTTTCCCAGATTCGGGATGTTCATACTAGTCTAAAATCCAAAATAAAACAATTCGGTTGGATACAATAAAGTTCTATCTTGTTCAACAATATTTTTAAATCTGTGTCTAGCTGAATCAAATAGCTTAGACTACTTTTAGGTCAATGTATACATACTCGAAACCAATAAGTATGTATCAATATGTGATAAAATATAATGATTATCCAAGTGAGGTCACTTGTATAACCATGCTTAGAAATTAACGAACAAAATATATATCTGGATTTATAATAATAGATTTAAAGAACTTGTACAATAGATTATAATTTAATAACTTACTTATGCAGAATCATTGCATAAGTATATACAAGGTTATGATATTTGAACAATGAAAAAGAATAGTTCAGATATTAGCTTACATATGTCCATTATATAAAGTAAATGCAAAGTTAAGATACTTGCATGATCTGCTGCTTATACAACTTAGTTTTATCTTTTATATCAAAACTTATCATTAATAAGATCATTCGTTCGATTAGAATAATATATCATAACACATAGTACTGCTATATGCAGTCAACACATAACCTAATCACATTGTCACATATGTTTAGCAGTTATTAGGACAAAAACAAATACTTATATAGACAAATTATATAAGTCCAGATCAATTTCTAAAATATTTCGGTGTACCGACGGCTTTATCGGGTAATTATCAAGTCTAAAACTTTATACTGAAGTTCAATATAACTTAAACATCGGTCAAATTATTTTTAAATGACTTATAATAATTTTTGAACAATTATAATAATTTATCATGATTTTTCAAACACCGGAATCATTATTAAATGATTTAAATATTAAATAATTCTATTATCATTAATAATTAATTAATATTAAAATATTAATGTAACCATTGCCAAAATATTAAAGTTATTTATATTAACTTAAAATATTTTTAAAGTATTAATATTACCCTTAAATGATTTTTAAAATAATTAAAATCATTTTTAAATAATTACCATTAATACTTAAATATTAATGAATTATTTATTAAAATATTAAAAGTCATTAATTATAACTTAAAATATTTTTTAATTTATTTATATCCTTTTTAAATGATTTTTAAATAAATAAAATCATTTTAAATTATTTATTTAATATAATTAATAAATAAATCTATTATCATTAATATTAAATTATAAATGAAATTATCCTTTAAATATTAAAAGTTATATTTTATAACTTAAAATATTTTTAAACACTTTATTTTCATTTAAAATAATTTTTATAATATTAAAATCAATTTTAAATTAATTTATTTAATATAATTATTAAATAATTATAATATCATTAATATTAAATAATTAATGAAATTTAATTTAAAATATTAAAATTTATATTTTATAACTTAAAATATTTTTAAATACTTTATTATCATTTAAAATGATTTTTAATATAATAAAATCATTTTTAATTAATTTATTTAATGCATTTATTAAATAAATTAAATATCAATAATAATTAAATAAATACTAATATTTTAAAAAAATATGCCAAAATATTAAAAGTTAATTTTTATAACTTCAAATAATTTTTGTAATTTCCAGAAATTAATTTCTATTTTTAATTAATTTTTGGAAAATAAATTAAATAAATTAAAAAGTCTGTCGCTAAAGCCTTTATCGACAGAAAGTGTAGTGTTAGGTGTTCTTGAGAAACCCAGATCTTCATATGCCAGTTTCGAGTGGGTAAGTTTGGCCAAGCATAAGTCTTTGATCAATGTGTTTCTGGGCATGTTTTTTTTGTCAGATCTTGTAGTACTAATGTAACACTACAAGATCCAACAACAATCACGGTCAAAATGCAACAAACAAGCAAGATCTAGGTCATTGAACAAGCTGTCAGAGCTGTTCTTCATTTTCTGGGTTACCCATAAATGAAGAACAGTTTGTGTAAGCATGTTTGGGATTCCACAACTAGTTGTTCATATAATGTTTTTCTGATATAATGCTTTCAGTGTGTAGCCAGCATGACAAGGAAGAGATATATCACATAAAATACTATAACAACATTAAACTTTCCAGATACGGTCCGATCAAACCATGTCAGAAGTTACATTCATAAGCTTTCTGGGTTACCCAGAAAGCGTATGTTATGATCCTCCTGCCTGGTTTGATCGGCCACTGTATTAATCCTGTTTGATGTTTAGGTGTTCTAATAGCATGAATCTACAGTCGATATAACATACAACAACTTTGTTACAACAATAGAATCAAAACAACAAACAACTGACAGATCAAGGCTTGACAAAACATTTTCAGAAACTGGTATTGAGTTTCTGGGTTACCTAGAAACTCTTTGGTCAAGCTTGGTCAATGGGGTTTGACCACGAATAACTTACATTTTATGCATGATCTGGTCCTGCTACAAGTTCTAGAACACAGATCTCATAGCATACTACATGTTCAAACATTTAAAACACCAAAATAATAAACAACAAGAGATCTAGGAGACCTCACATTCGTTGTCAGATATCATTTTAAGAAATTTCCAGATTTTGAAAACATTAAACCCGAGCCTATAGATGTTATGGATCAAACATCTAGCAACCTAGATCATCAATATACACTACATACAACATATTTTAACACAAAAATCTAACATCTAACAGAGGATCAAGGATCAGATTTTAGGTTTAGGTTTTATACCTTTATGAACAAACTCTTGAATCTGAGCTTCTGATTTGTTATGAGTGATAGTGGGGCTTGTTTTTGGGACTGGTCTACTACTATATTTCATGGGTTTGAGCTTGAGAGAGACTTGGTAAGGAGTTTGTGTAAAAATGAGGCTAACAAATGAAATTTTCTCTCTCAATCTATATATAATTGGATACAATGCATGTCGATGTATTATATGGCTGATATGTTTTAATTTTCAGTACATGTGCAATCTCATTAGGTCACCTACTACATATTTTGGTAAGATTCACAAGTAATCTAATAAAGAATGGCAAAAAGGGTAATAAGGTCATTTGACTTGTAATTTTAATTGTAAAAATGTAACTGGCAAACCCTTTTAACCCTAAGTTTCATACATTATTTTTTGTAGAATTTCTAATTAGGGCTAAAATAAAAAATTAGTTTCTAAAAATATAAATTAGGGTTCCTTAATTACATTTCGTTTTTTAATTACATAGAACATGAAAATTAGATTTAAGATTTTTAAATTATAATTTAGCTTGCTAAGTTAGCAATTAGGGTTAATAAATTGGTAATTAGGGTTTTAAATTGGGAAATTAGGGTTTCTAATTAACAACTAGGGTTTCCAATAATTAGGGTTTTCCTAATTAAGATTAAAATTTATAATATCAGTCATTGATCACATTATCACGATTACATAACAGTCTAAAGCTCATAATTGAGGTTCAAATTAGGATTTAACACAGTAATACTAGGTTTTCTACCGTTACACCATAATTGACCAACCATTATCGGTCCACACATACAATACATATTTATAACATTTGAAATATAATTAATATTATATTATTATTCTCATTAGTAGTCAAAATCCGTAATTAGAGTTTGGATTCCATATCCGATTTACCTCAGATATATATAGCATTATTAATTAAGTTAAAATAATTAACTTAATAATCGAACTAAAATTCATATAATAAAATAATTATTATAATAATTCTAATAATCATTCCATATATTATTAAATAATATAATAATAATATTTTCAAAGAAAATAAATAATAAAAATATTTTTACTACCAAATTAATTTATTATTAGAATATAATGACCAAAAATTCTAAAAAGTTATTTAAGATTATTCATGTAATAAATAAATTTATTTATCACACATGTACACACACACACACACACACACACACACACACACACACACACACACATATATATATATATATATATATATATATATATATATAAAAGTAATAAAAAGCCACGGATCGACGATCCGGGTATACCCATGTTGGGTAAAATCTATATACGCACAACACGCAAGTATACGTGGTCAACAAGTAATAAAGTGATAAGTAGAGTATCGTTCCCATAGGGACTAACTAGCAATAATCTTAACTTACAATTACCAACTTTATATTAATCCTAATTTTATTAAACAAATCAACTCAATGATTAAAATTAAAAACTCTAAATTAAAGAATAATTAAACTATCACAAAACAATCACAAGTATCAAAATCTAAAATTTTAAAAAATTAATAGAGAATTAGATTTATGATTTCACCGTAAGCTTCACTCTGATTTTAACACCTTTATTCCAATTCAATTTACTATCCCAGTTTATTAATCAAGAACACGAACATAGTATTAACCACCTCTCGATGCACTAATACCATATTAACGTAAATCCACAATTAAGATAGAAACACGTTAAACACCTTAATCAACTAACTCACTATATCTCTATGTGAATTACAATTAAAGAAGGTTTAAGAATAAGTTCTCTATCCGATTACATGCGATGTCAAACATATCTCTACCTTAACATTCATCAAGATTAAGCTATTCACAAAATTCATGAACACATGCTATATCAACTAGGTCTAGATTTTCATATCCTCTCTCGATTCCATACAAATCCACAAAGAATTGTTGATCAGGCAATTCATAGATTCAAGCTCAAATCAATATAGATAAACTGGAAATAACTTATTAAATTGGAAATCAAAGTTTAAAAAATCATCGATTCACTCAAAGATCCATCATAAGCCTAAAAAGTGAATTAGTTCATAATAAACGAAATAAACACTGAATAAATCACGGTAATCATTCTTTCAATTACAAATAATAGTCTAAGACGAAGAATATTGAAAAACACCCTTCACGTAGCCTAGAATCGCAATCGTCTCGAAAATCTCCTTGAAATACTCCTCAAACGCTTGCTTAGAAAAACTGAGATTAATCTTTGTAATTTTCCTTGTGTTTCTTTAATCCCCTTGTTTGTTGTTAATTATATACTTCCACATGTATTCTGATTACAATTCCATGCCAATATGAGTCCCAAATCATCACCATCACTTAAGCCCCAGCTTGGGTCTTCCATTTGAATAGCAAGCCCCGGCTTGCCTACCTGCTGTTAATCTTCGCAGGACCCCAAGCCCCGGCTTGCTATCAAGGCCAAAAAGGGCAAGCCCCAGCTTGGGTACCTTCTGTAAATCTGCTGCAATATCCTCTGCTAAAACTGCCATAACTTCTAATCCAGAAGGAGTTACGGGGCCCGTCACCTATCAAATCGAAGCTATCGATGAGCTCTACAACTTTCATTCTTCGAGTTTTGATAAATAACGAACAGATGAAGGTCGAAATTGCTCTGGAAGTAGCTGCTATGTAAATGACAAACATAACAACTCTTAGCTTTGTCTTTGTTGATAAAAAGGTCATACTCTCGCATCCGAACTTCCAATTGGAATGATACAAAACATTCCGGAAAGCCAAGAAAAAATTCTACCACATAGTCCAAGTTCCACGCCAAGAACATGAAATACACATGAAATGAACATGACGGCCCGAATGATATCCGGAATTGCTTTTCCTTGCATTTTCATACCAATGGTTGCTCAATCAGCTTCCAAACATATAATCTACAAAATGAGTGAAAAGTAACTAAGAAACACAAGATTAAGCAAATAATTCAAGTAATAGATACCGGTTAAGTAGGTATAAAACCTACTCATCAACCCATACAATGCGACCCTCAACGTTAGTAGATATATGTATATGAAAGTAATAAAATGTTTAAATACTTGCAAAATTTTATAGTGGGCTGCCAAGAAGACTTCAGATAACTTTTGATGATTGAAAACTCAGTTTCTACTGGTTAAACTTCAGTATGTAGCAAAACACGAGCTTGCAAGTGTTTAGAAAGAAGAATCACTCAGTTTAGAGCACTCTAGAAATGTTTACCGACTGAAATGGATAGAGTTTTCTCTCCTTTTCTCTTTATTTTAAATGAGTTGCCAAGAGCTCATATTTATAGACCAAGGAGCCACGAGTCTACCTGCGGCTTCTTGGGGTGCCCCAAGCTCTGCGAGTCCTGTCATCTCTAAGTACGTGCACTCAAGCAACGCGTTATCCGCTCAAACCTTCATAGCTTTCAATTCGGGCATCCGATAAAGGTGTGTTGCACCTTTTTAGAATGCTGTTGTTGAGAGCTACACAATGACATGGGATTAGAGGTTGTACGAAGCCAGGAAGATGGTTCCATGACCAGACCTCCAAGTCTTCAAATTCTATCCGGTGTGTTGTCTTGTGTAGTAGTGACTCGGGATTTGAGCTATGGTTCTTGTGGCACACTTCTGTATGCATTGTTGATTGACATGTGTTGAGACGACATGAATGTAGTATTGAGGTAGCAAAATGACGATTTTTCCCCTCACCAGGGTTATCTTTGACTTTGTGCAGATGTAGTAGTCGTTACTCAGGGTTATCTATGAGATTGGGCTGCTGTGGATGCTTAATGTCCTCAGGGTTGTCTCTGAGGTGTGCTTAACCTCCCGGGATTGTCTCTGGGGTTGGAACTGAGTACCTCGGGGTTATCTCGATCCGAGGTTGGAACTAACTTTTCCGAGGTTATCGCCGGAACTAGAACTGCATCCTTTGGGGTTGTTTTCGGGATTGAAACTGACTTAACTTCTAGGGTTATCTCTGGAAGATGGTTTTTCCCTCCTGCAGGGTTAGCAACAGGAATGAAAAATTTTGAGTGTCTACAGATGCTCTTTTTAATCATATTCATGCAATGTAATGGCATGGATAGGATAAAGATCACTAGATATTTGAAATGTGATAAGATAATCATGATGCAATGTAATGCAGCATGATGAGAATGTATTATGAATGTATGGAATGGAGGTTTCTCCATGATTGAGACCAGATGATGTTTACATTTGGGGTTATAACCAAAGTCCTCAATCCCTAATCGGTTGACTTTCTACCGCAGATGTTCTTCTCATTTGTGAGAGACTCCTTGGGAATTGTGCTTTAAATTACTGAGGATCTATATAAAGATTCCATCATCGGTCCTCCCTGATGAGGATGGTTTCCCATGATTTGCATTGCCAGGTCTTTCTGACGCTTCGTTGGAATTACTGCCAATGACTGGTAAAGTAAGGGCTGCCTAACCCTCGTTAAAATGTCCTCTCGGACCACCTCCGATGCTTCGCTGGATTTACCTTCCAACGGCTAATAATGTCAGGGCTGCCTGACCTTCGCTGAAATGTTCTTCAACGGTGAATATCATCGGACCACCTCCGATATTTCACTGGATTTACTTGCCAATAGCTAATAATGGCAAGGCTGCTTGCCCTTCGTTGAAATGTTCTTCAACGGTGAACATCATCGGACCACCTCCTATGCTTCCCTGGATTTACTTGCCAACAACTGATGATATCAGGGCTGCCTGATCTTCGCAGAAATGTCCTTCAACGGTTAACATCATCAGACTGAAAGTAGTATGCACACAAGCCAATCATGTTTGATGATAAAGCATATAATTTGTAACAATCTTATTTATTTATTAATAAAAAATATTAATATATTAAAGACTTTTAATTATCTATATGATGCTGTTTTATAATATGTGATAAACCCATAGTTTTAAGCAATGCTTTTAGAATAATGATGATGATATTCTAATGAGATCTAAATTCTTAGAAAACTTAAAACTAAAATAGTTCTCAATCGTTAGATTACTAAATTGGGGATTAGTGAATCCGAATAGATTGGTACATACGTTGCTTGCTCATTGGATGAGGATGATTGATCTCATGATCATTTGTGTGGAGACACTAAAGTAAGTATGTAGGCGCTTATTAGAGAATAAGTTCACTGAACGTGGCTCGCTAAGGAATACCTAATGGAGTTTTACTTGCCTGTCAAAAGGAATTCCTGTAGTGATAGTAGTACAAGTGATCATTGGACTTGAGATCATCATAACATCTTGTGTATGATGAGTTATACTTTGACTTATTCCTTAAGACCCTTAGGGTATATTAAAGGGTATGCTTGGGTATAATAAGTTATACATGGAGATAATGTATGATCAATAAAGAATCTTCCATTTCTAGTAAAAGAAGAGAAATGTCCTATGTGATTCGATAAATGACAACATAGTAGTCCTTGGCCAAGGCAGAATGAAATTAGAAAGGAGTTTCTAATTTGCATTATTTGGAGTTGTGCATTTAAGGATCGAAATACATATAATTAAATAAAATAAGACTTGACAGTAATTTCATGTCTTATATTTAATTGGGACATTGTATGGTGGAAGGATTGAATTGTACGATAACTATTTACTCAAATGTTATTTTATGATTAATGTTAAAATCTATATTATCTGGAAAGTCATTAATCGCTAGGGAGGCTTATCCCTATTGTAGAATAAATATTATTTATTTAAATAAATTAATAGTTTAATTTATTTATTTAAATAAGATTAGAATTGTTCTAATTGATTTATTCACAACCGATTTAATATGGAGAACCTAAAGGGTCACACCATAAAAGGAAGAATAATTATTTAAGAAGTTAATGGCATTATCGTAATAATAAGTTAAGTATATTTAATTTAATCTATGGTGATAGAATAAATTAAATAGCTTAATATTTATTATTTAATATTTTGGAAATATTAAATATAAATGAATAAGTGGAGTCTTATTATTATTATTACTATTATTATTATTGAATTCTAAAGGAGTTTGAGAATTAATTAATAAAAGTACTCTCATATATTCCTAATAAGATTAGGAGGTTAAATTAATTAAAAAAATTTAATTAATTATCCCTAATAAGATTAGGGAGCTTAATTAAGTAAAGGAATTTAATTAATTAAATAATACCTTATTTTCTAATTAGATTAGAAGGGTTAACTAATATCTTTATAAGAAGAGTCATATATCAGATATCAATATACGTGATTCCAATTGTTGGAGATTATGTTCTTTTTCTATGAGAGATAGAAAAACTAGAGTTTTGCCAAACACATATCTTCTTGAATCTTTTTTTTTCTTGGTGGATTACCTCTAGAGGCCAAATATTTGGATGGCTAACGTTGATCAAAGGATGGAACCAAACCCGGTGGATTCAAGTTGAACGCGAAAAGATTAGAGGTGAACTTGTACCTGAGGAAGCTCGAAACTTCAAGGGTATGATTCTTGTTCTTCATATTTTCGTTTAATTAATAATTGTGCATAAAGGATGATCCGGGTATATGGTTTATAAAATTTTTAAACTCTGATTTTTCCACGTTTCCGCTTATTTTTGTAATTTGATTGCGTTCATGAATATTACAAACCTAACAGTGGCATCAGAGCCAAACCTTTATGCGAATTATTAATTGTACTAATTTGATATGTATATTGATATGTGTTTAGAACAATTTTTTTGGGCATAATTTGTTGTATAAATTTATTTAAAAATAAAAAATAAAATGAAAAAGAAAAACCGTTATAAATTCCGGCGGAATCACGTTTGTTTTTTAAAAGGTAATCCTGAATCACGGTCACATATATATATGTATTCTGCAGTAGTAATCAAGGTCATGATTACATTTTTTTAAAAAGTCCCTGAATACTTATTCTGCAGTAGTGATCATATATATATATATATATATTAATTCTTAATAATTTTATAATTAAAATAAAAGTTTATTTTAATCTTAAAATAAAAGTTTATTTTAATCTTAAAATTGAATTTCATGCTAACTAATTAGAGTTGGAATTGAATTCCATAATAACTGATTGGAGTTAAAATTGGATTACATGTTTCCTTAAATAAAGGAGTTTATTTAGATATGAAATAAGATTTCATATTATTTAAAAAAAAGGAGTTTATTTGTGAATAGGAAAGAGAATCTGTATTTCCTTATATAAAGAAGTTTATTTAGATATGACATAAGATTTCATATTATTCAAAATAAAGGAGTTTATTTGTGAATAGGAAAGAGAATCCGTGTTTCCTTTAATAAAAGAGTTAACTAATATCTTTATAAGAGGATTCTTATATTAGATATCAATATACGTGATTCCAATCGTTGAAGAGTACGCTCTTTTTCTATGAGAGATAGAAAAATTAGGGTTTTGCCAAACACCCATCTTCTTGAATCTTTTTTTTCCTCGGCGGATCACCTCTAGAGGCCAAACATTTGGGTGGCTAACGTTGATCAAAGGAAGGAACCAAACCCAGTGGATTCAAGTTGAACACAAAAAGATTGGAGGTGAACTTGTACCTGAGGAAGCTCGAAACTTCAAGGGTATGATTCTTGTTCTTCATATTTTCGTTTAATTAATAATTGTGCATAAAGGATGAACCGGGTATATGGTTTGTAAAATTTTTAAACTCTGATTTTTCCACGTTTCTGCTTATTTTTGCAATTTGATTGCATTCATGAATATTACAAACCTAACACAGACCACCTCTGATGCTTCGCTAGATTTACTTTACAATGGTTGATCATATCAGGGCTGCCTCATCTTCGCTGAAATGTTCTTCAACGGTGAACATCATCGGATCACCTCCGATGCTTCGCTAGATTTACTTGCCAACGACTAATGATATTAGGGCTGCCTGATCTTCACTGAAATGTTCTTCAATGGTTAACATCATCGGACCACCTCCGATGCTTCGTTGGATTTACTTGCCAACGACTGATAATGTCAGGGCTGCCTAACCTTCGCTGAAATGTTCATCAATGGTGAACATCATTGGACCACCTTCGATGCTTCGCTAGATTTACTTGCCAACAGATGATAATATAAGGGCTACCTGATCTTCGCTGAAATGTCCTTCAATGGTTAACATCATCGGACCACCTCTGATGCTTCGTCGGATTTACTTGCCAACGGCTGATAATGATAGGGCTGCCTGACCTTCGCTAAAATGTCCTTCAATGGTTAAGGATGTATGAAATCTTCGCTGGGAATGATTTCTGTCGAAACATATGCTTTTGATTGCAATTACAACCCCAAGTTGATGTCATTGGACCTTTGTGCGGTATTGCCAAGGGTAGCTTGCAACAGCTGTGATCATTGGCTTTGTGAACCCTTTGTTTGAGTGAATACCAATGATTGATATGTAGACCTACAGTTTGTTCTCTGAAAATTAGGATTTTAGGATTTTTCGCTTAATCGCATAGCATCTTTTTTCCTGATTTGACTTTTCAACTTGTGGGACCTCCTTTGCAACTCAAATTTGATCGAAATTTGGAAAGGTGGGAACCACCGAGTGGTAGCCATGGTGGACCCACTACCGCATTGCGTAATACCCATTATAAGACCTAGGAAACATTCATTTCGATCAGTTTTTTCAGTTTTCCAGTTTTTTGAATTGGACCGACCAGTCGTTTCGGTATAAAAAGAACTAGAATCAGGTTCGGTATAAAAAAAATCGGTATATCTGGAATTTTTTGGTACCGATTCGGTTTTAGCATTTTATGGTTGGTAAAAAACTAAACCGGATTAAGTATATACCGGTTTTCTAATTTTTTTTATTATTAATAATTTATTATTAATAATAATAAAATAATGATTATAATAATAATAATAATAATAATAATAAATAATGATAATAATAATAAAAATAATAAAATAATAATAAAAATAATAAAATAATAATAAAAATAATAAAATAATAATTATATTAATTTTTGGTAAAAAGCATGATCTTAATCCCAGATCATGGATTCAATATCTTGGTCCAATAGAATGCAGATATCGAAGATCAAGATTTGGACCAGTTTTCGGTTCGGTTAAGTCTTGGATTGGGTTGATCAGAGAAAGCCGGTTGAACACCCCTAATAAGACCCCAACTTTTTATGAATAAAGATTTAATTTCTCTAATTATTATTTTGAATAATAAGGTGTTGATTTGATATGATGCTTTAGTTATGAGTTGTGAAACCCCTAAATCTGGGTACTTCATTCCCACAAAATTTGGTGTTCACTATCTAAACATTCATTTCGAGCTACCCAAATATAATAAAGATTAACAATAAACCTTCCCATTAAAGGATTACATCAATAGGTTTAATACAATTGTAATATCCCGAGTGATTATGATAACGATCCTTAGCAAAGGAAATGAATGGGTTAAAGAGTATATAATACTCAAAATATAATTGAGTTCAAGTAAAAGTTATGAAATAAAACCTAGAATTTGTTGTAGGAAATATAAAATCTATATTAAGGTAATGTGTTGAAGATATTCAACGATAAATTTTTGAAAAGAGACTTGGTGAAAACCGAGTAAATGAGGTTTTTTGATTAGAGACGGAATCCTTATAAGAAGGAAAGATGTGACAACTTAGAATTTTCATAAGTTATTAAAATAAGAATTTAATAATTGAAATTAGAAGTATTACGATGTGATTAATATAACAATCCGTAATTTTAATTGTAATTATAAATATTTATTGAATTATATAAATATTTAATGGATGTGTTTATTGTTGAATAAATATTTGTTCATTGTTGAATAAATATTTGTTTAATTTGATTTGATTTGATTTGGTTAATTATTTGTTTAATAAATAATTAACAGGTTAAGAAAAATTAATTGTTATGAGATAATATTCTAATTTAATAATTAAGTTAGAGAGTTTATAATGATTAAATGATTTATTCAATAAATTATTATTAAGATTAATTAAATTAAGTATGAAAACTTAATTAGATAAAGTGTGATAAATAACTATATTATAAAGGAATTATTAAAATAAATTAAAGGAGTTTAATTTAGTTTTGCCAAACAAGGCTTAAATATATTAAGTCTTTAATTTTTAAAGAGTTTTGCCAAACAGAGCCTTATGACTTTTGGATTTTTTAAAATTTGAATTATTAATAAAATAAAATAAAAAAATAAAATATAAATAAAATATATTTATAATTTATACGTTATATTGGTAATTGATAATATTTATTAGGTTTATAATGACCATATGCGTTTCTTTTATTTTACGTTGGCTTATCAATTTTAGAGTACACATAGATTATCAGTTGGTTTTGTTTACGTATTCTAGACATTTGGCTTAATCCTAAGAAAAGAAAAGAAAGTAAGGTTTTTAGAGAGAAAATTCAGAGAGTTTGAGAGAGAGAGAGAGAGAGAGAGAGTTCCTGAGTCTTTCAAATAGTTATCTGTGGTGTTTAGCAAGGATTGTCTGAGCAAATTAAAGATATGTTTCTATAACCTTAATATATGTACGTATATATGTTTTACTTCATGATGCCTAAAGTCTCTTTATTTCTGAATTGGATTGTAATATAAAGTTTTTACAAAATTTCTGTAATTGTTGTTATATAACTGAACTATGGTGATTATATGGGTTCCTGAAGTTAGAACTAGTGTTTGAATAAGAGTTATTGTGTTAATTTCGTTTAAAAAGAAAGATAAACTATTTCTCAGTGTATGTTCTTATACATAGATAATGACAGTAACAAATTTGATGGTTGAAGTGTATACCAATTACAAAATTTAACTTTGAATTCGATAAGAAATACAAAGAACATAGTTTAAAAGCATCAAATTGGTTTATCATTAGCATTTACAGTGTCACTATGTCAAAGAAATATCAAACATGGAGTTTTGGGTTTTAAACTATGGTTTCAAGGATTTAAGTTTTCTGAAATTGTTGTTTAATTGCTTTAAATTGGTATATGTATGATAAGTAAATGTTTATGAGTAATCTATATAAGTTTTACATCTTAATTTAGATGTTAGCAGTATTAATTAGTCCAGAATTTAGTTATTCTGTTCTTCGTGGTTGGGTTACAAGTTTTGGCGCCTCGGTAACAAAATCACTTGACTACGATTTTCGCACCTCAGCGCAAAAAATCCTAGCCATGACCCATAACTCGCGCCCAAAGGTCGAAATCCAGCGCCTAGCGGCAATTTTTATTTTGCTACTACTGACTTAGTTCTCGTCGCATCATATTTGAAATAGTAGTTTGGATCGGACAGTTTTGACCTCCTGTAGTAAAACGACCATAACATTTTCATACGAATTCCGATTGAGGTGATTCAAGATGATCCAGAACGAGGACGAATAGACCTACAACTTTTGTTCTTAAAGGTTTTCAATTTGAGGTCGGGAACAGGGGTAAAAATGGTCAGTTGTGGGACTGATATGTATTAGGAGGCAATCAGAGGGCGTCGGGAATGCACATATGCAAATGTAGTGCTTTTGACGATAAAAGATGTTGTCCTAAGTTATATAACCTAAATATTAGTAAATATAATGATGCTTAACATTAATAAATGATGTATTAGATAAGTTGTATAAGCATACTAAGTACACACAAGAGAGACGAATCGGGCGTATGACGAATGAACGTCGAAACGCCGTGCTAAGTGTTAATGAACTTAAAAAGTGTTTCCATTCAATTGAAATGAATATTATAAGATATGGAATGGATTTAATATAAAACCAATAAGTAGTCCTAGCAAGACTTAAGCACTTGAATGAACTTCGAGTTTGATTAAGAAGAAATATAGTGAGTTATAAGTCTAAAGTTGACACAATCAAATTGAGCATTGTGTATTGATTAATAGGAAGAGTTATAGGATGTAGATTAAAGTTTACATTACAACTACTATGCATTGCTATGTGACTAATAGTTAATGTGAATGATTATATAATTGTGTAGGGCACGTAAAGTTCAGATAACTGTAAGCTATTAAACTGTTATTGGTAAACAACGATCAAGGCAAGTCTTTCAGTTCCTATTTGCTACTTAAATTTGATGATGAACTGTTTGAAATATTTATTGCAAATATCATGGTGTGTTATATTAATGTTGAAAGTATGAAATGTTAAAGTCAATTTATGACTACGTTGATTGAGTAATGAATGTTGATTGAGTAAGGAACTCAATCTTTATACTTGTTATATGAACTACATCATATCTGTTATGTTATTCCAATGTTTATGAGATGTATATCGAGCATGTTATTATGTGCTATGTGATGCATGAAAACTGTTAGATTTTGCTGGGCTGTCGAGCTCAACCTTGCAAATAACCACTTTTGCAGGTTAAAGATTTAAGGTAAAGTATGTGCTACTTGAAAGATATGAATCAGATGTGATACTTGAAGAATTATATAAATTGGTTGAGTTATTATTATTTGAACCATGTTTAAGGTTCTGAACAATGTATTAATATTGAAATGTAATATCGTTTTGCGATGTAAACTCTTGTAGTATTAAAATGATTCTGAGATATTTAGATGTAAAGGTTGAAAGTTCTGGGAACGAGAATAGTTTGTGATAGAAAATTTTAATTGTAATAGAAAATTTTAATTATTCCGCAAACTTCAATGGTTATAATATCGTTTAATGATGTAAAATTAGAGGTTGAATGTATTATTAACGACCGAAGTCGAGAATTAAATTGTATGAATTTTGGGGTCGTTATAATTGGTATCAAAGCTGATAGGTTAGAAACCTTAGGCAAGAGTACCTTAGGCTATAACCTTAGAGAAGAGAGGTGCAGATAATGAAAGAATAAGCTCAAATAGAGTTTGAACAATAAGAAGTAATTTAAGAAATATATAAAGAAGGGATTAAAACATGCGTGAGAGGATTCATAGAAGAATCTCACAGAGTTATAAGGAATATGAAAGTGGGGTTACCCAACTCCAATAATAAGGATGTAAGGTGATAATAAATAGACAATGTCTGTAAGAAGAGAATGATAAAGAAGTTAAGAATAAAAGGTTATATTTAAGTATGGTATAGTTGTACTCTTTAACAGTTGATGTATGGTATCTGGGCTAAACGATTCCTTTATAGAGCGGAGGTATATACGAACTAGCAACTCAGAACCTATTTTGTTGGTTGTTTGTGGGAAACCACTCAGCGTACCTTATTGAAACTGTTAGAGACTCAATGTGTACCAAGTATAGAAAATAGATACGTATAATGAAAAAGGAAAGAAAAAGGATCGTAAAACAAAATGATCACGAGTTAAGAAAAGACTTTTAAGGGAGATGATTATAGAATAAGATCACGACGTGATCTGTTTAAATTATAAAAGGAAGATGGTCTGTAATATTTGAATAATTATAGCTTGATGCTATGAAGATAATGTACTATGATATAGTACAAGATAAACTCACGAGGAGTTATAGATAATGTGATACGAGGAATTCGTATTGAGAAAGTTAAGGGTAAGTTGTTAAGAGTAAGATAAAGTTAGGTGGGATTTCAATTGAGGACTCATGTGATGGCTGATTTGTACAAACCTTTGTATGGGCGAGGGTTTTGTGCCTACACTCAGTTTATTACAATGATAATCATTGGAATGTCGGTGTTGCGCTATCAATGTATGTGTGGTGAAAAAGGTGATTCTTTTCTCATGTATATATTTGATAGTTAGAAACTATTAAGATTAGTCAGATATTATTAGGATTAGGTGCGATTCTTAAAACTAATGAATATGGTAAGTTCGTGACTCATAATAATATGGTATGTTTTGAACCCCTCAGCGAATGGATGCCTATGGTCTGACTAGGATAAGTTCTTAAACTCATATTATTGTGGCAAGTTCCTGAACTTCCAATGTGCGATAAGTTTGATGAACTATTTTGGGTAGAAAACGGTTATAGTATAGAGAGCATTGATGAAGTTGAAGATTGATAGAATGGTTAAGTAATGAAGTAATGAAGTAAAGGTTGAAGTTGATGGATACCTAGATATTCTAAATCTACTAGCTATGCTAGACTTTTGAAATTTATTGACTTTGTGTTGATGTTTGCACTTCTATTTTCTTGAAAAATATTGGATCAAATGATGAAACCAATGAGTTTTAAAAAAAATACCGTTATTCGTATATCTATGCTAATTGCTTCGGCTAGACAAAAATGATTTGAAATATATCAAAATATATTTTTATATCATCAATGCATCATGGAACCTGGTGCAGAGATGATAGAAATGATGGAGTCATCAATGCAGTATTACTTAGTGTTGGATGTGATCTAAGGATCGTCAGCCCACTATGGTATGATGTAGTATGATAAAATCACCAAATAACGGAATCCTCAAACAGACTGTAAATACAGTGCGGTATCATGACGTCATAAAAAGATTTTTGAGATTTCTTTAAGATATGAGAATATATATATATGTATGTATGTATGTCTATTTCGATTGATGTCCGAATTGTTGTAGAAGTCTATGCTATTTGTTTCAGCTAGACGATTATTGAAAGATGTTCATGAAATTCATTTTGAACTGCTAAGTGAATAGGCTCAATAAAACTGAATAATATGCTCTATCAATGATAATCAGGAAACATAATTTGAAATATATGTATCTGAGGGTCACAACACCACGAACTATGTCCAAAGTTATAAGTATTCTTCCAACTTAAACTTAAACAATCATAAGACTGTAGGGACTTCTCGTACTTAGGGGATCAGCCCTTCGTACAATATATTGTGCATAAACATCTAAACGCTTTGCGTAAATAATCCCCTATAATAGGGTTGTTCATCTCAATTTTAATATACGAGTCTGCACCAAAAGAAGTTTGGTTTGGATAAGCTTCAAGGTAATTTAGAGTTCCACGAACATCAACTAAGGATTAATTGAATCAATATAGTTTGATATCACTTCAAGTGCTCGATAACAATATGATATGAAATGGTCATGAATTATAAGTGAATCAATATTATACATCGATATCATGATTTAGAAATGGACTAGAAAGCATAGGCATTGAATATTATAACAAAACTTAATAAGCTAAGGCTATTAATCTTACTCAAAAAAGAAGTGAGTTAATGAACGTGCATGATTAATAACAAGTTGAGGAATAAAAACTTATTCAACATAAGAATAACAAAATTTAGGGACTTGCGTAATAAGAAATTAAATTAAATATAGGAACCCTTCTCAAAGTAAGAGTTAGGTTGAAGAGTTTGCATGAACATAATCAAGTTAAAATTGATATATAAGTAGGTTTAGGAACTTGTTCAATGCATCAATAAGGTTTAAGCACTTGCACAATCGTAAAAGTAGAGTTAGAGAACTTGCCTCTTGCGTAGGTTAAATAATCACTCCTCACGTTCCCCACAAGTCCTACACATACCATATGTATTGACAATACTCATTAGTTACACTAATATTAGCTTTATAAGTTTATTTCCCACTTTAGTATAGCTCACTAACTAAGTTTAAGTTTAAACAACATCACATCTTTTCATAAGCATCACATTTTAGTTCTATTACAACTAATTAAATTATCATGTCATTGCACCATATACACATTAGCAACTTGATACAACATCCTATTACATGTCCAACATGTTATCATTCTCTTTAGATTAGGTTATACTAACACACAAAGGACTGCACTTGCATTTGTGCATCCCGACGCCCTCCGATTACCTCTAAATGCACAACAATCCCAAAGATAGCCATTTTGACCCATAATAACGACATCAAATTGATAAACTCAAAGAATAAAATTTATAGGTCTATTCGTCCTCGTTCCAGATCATCTTGAATTGTATCAATCAGAGTTCATATGAAAATATTATGCTCATTTTAGTAAAATATGTCCGACCATATTTTCTTAACTTAAGCAAATCAGACTACCCCCCCCCCCACCGGGGCGGGGTTTTTGTACTACAATAGCCAGCCGGGGTGGGGGTACCTTATGTAATTTCGCGAATTAACATCACGAACACTATAGAAATCCAAATTAGGCCTAAAAACTCCTTTCTAACAACTATACCAACCTAACCAAGTTGTAATATGTTTACAGAAACATAAACTAATGTTTTTAACATGTTTCTAACCACATAAACAACATAAACATCAAAATTACAAATTTAATTTCACTATTTCTATTATTTCTTCTTCTTTTGACATTCATAGTGAAATTCTTCACTGTGAATTCGTTATATAACCAAAACAGTTAGTTTCAATTACGTTGTTTTCGTTTCTTCATATATTTTCACAATCAATAAACAATTTACACTTATACTATGAATTGAGTACCAATTTTAATTCTAATTTAAGCCATATTCAACATATATCAATGTAAACTTACTGTAATATGATTTCCTCCATAATAAAATATATTACATGAATCAATTTACTCTAAATCATCTATAAACCACATGAAAACAATTTATATCAACAATTATCATATAAAATCACATAATAACCAATTAATCCTTCACACCAATTTTACAGAGAACTTTTCATGTATATAAAAACTAGAACTCTCTAATTTAATTATTAATTTAAATTAGAATATTATCTCATAATAATTAATTTCCTTAACTCATAGATTATTTATTTAACAAATAAATAATCAATTCAAATCACATTAAACAAAAATTTATTCAACAATAAACACATCAATTAAAATATTTATATAATTCAATAAATATTTGGAATTACAATTTAAAATTCTGGATTGTTACATAGGTGATATGTGCAAATTTTGAAAAGTAAGCAAGTTCTCGTATAATATTCATTTGTTCGGGGAATATTCTTTTTGTCTAGGAATATTCATACGACGACGCAATCATTGGTGGACTACATAACAGAATAATTATCGGATATAAAAAGCTACAAAAATAACTTTTTTATAAAAATAACGGCAAAACTTTTACCGTTAAATGTTAAAATACTCGGTGATAAAAGTACAGTAATACGCGTGGTTGCACAGTAGCACACGGTATTGTACAGTAATTCTGATTATTGATTCTTACGTAAGAAGTCACTCAGTTTTATTCAATAATTACCACAGTAATTGTTGCATAGTATCTCATATTATTGATTCAATTATTGTCACAGTATCATCTACACAATATTTTATATTATTAAATTAATAATTGACACGACACAATTATACATATTATTAGTTAGCATTATTGATAATGTCTAGAAAGTTCTGTTGAGGAAAGGGGTTAGGTTATATAATTGCACGACAATAAGGATAAATCCTTTTTGGAAAGCCCCCTCTTTCCTGGGAATGATCTGGTTATTAATATTGTGAACATATAATGTGACGCCCCCAAATTCAGACCACACTTGTCCCAAATTTGGTTGTCACGTACTACTCCAATAATAAATCAATATCTCACATAGCGGAATAATAAAATAAATTACATTGATATAATATAATTATCCTTGTCCCAAAGTCTCGCAACCATGACTAATACAATACATCTTAAACTAAACATAACTTAATACAAATAAGTTCTTCTACTACCAAATAATAGTACATTCTTAGTATTTTGAAAATAACTACTCTAAAGCTTTTTCTTTACCCTTGTCCTTGCCAGAGGGTTCACCACGTTCTGCCTTCATTGAAAGTTTTATGGAAAGCAAGGATGTGCAACAATTTTGCCCAGCAAGTAATATAGCAAAAAGGATAATCAATATGTTTTAAATTTCTCAAGGGTATATCAATAATGATAGTTCAAGATAGCAAGAAGTATCAATGATTATCAACAATAATCACTATGGACAATAATATTCAATGATTAAATCAATTCATGATTTTAAAGCAATAAATACTGAGCAGTCACTAAGGACTATGAACTTCTCCTAGAATTAACAGTAATAGACTGATAATTCTAAAAAATGAGTACAACAAATGATCAGCTTAAAGTACCCTATGTCATGAATAACATTAAATTTTTATCATGTGCGCACGTCGGTTCCCCGACAATATATAATTTCCCTACCAAGAGGGTTGTTCTTCTCAGTTAGAAGAGTCTGCACCAAGTTAATTTGGTTTGGATAGCTTTCGATCAAATATCAATAGTAGAAAGTTCTTTCACAATATATATATGAACAATTATCGTTCGAATCAAAGTTTGAAATTTCATTACGAAGTATTGTTTCTTCAAAGTTCTAGTTGTACGATCAATAATTGCATAAGTTCAATAATGCTCAATATAGAGTAAGGCTCAAGTACTTGCCTCAAGCGTAGTTTACCAAGGTAAAGCTTAATACCCTCTTTCGAATCCTAACATAATATATTTACACGTATAAGAATTTCATTAGTTACATAAAATCATATATGTAAGTTCAAACATACACATAAACGTCTAACTTAGTTGTAACTTCATACATACTACATCACATATCCTACATCCTCGTAGCACAAATCAGATTGTATGACACCACAAAGTCTAACAATACCTTTTTAAATCATCGCTTGCAAATACCTTTTTGAACTTCATTCTTGAAATTTATAATCATTCGATAAATATTTAACTCTAACATCTAGCATGTTTCTCAACACATTGGTTAGCACACTGATCACATAATGTAAGTTAATCTATCCCTACAATCATGCTTTGAACATCAGATTAGAAACAAAATCTAGACTTGACTACAGGATGGCGCAGCTGCGCCCTTGTAACAACCCGGAGAATCCGGATTGTTCAAAATTTAAGATTAAAGAATTAATTATTAATAAATGATTTTTTATTAATATTATTCTGTGCTATGTGTTTATTAATCGTTCTATAACCTAGAATAATTATAAATCGAGAGGATTCTGGCTACGAGCTAGACTGAACGAGTAAGAATTTTCAAGACAAAAATAAAAAATTTTCGGGAACAAAATATTTCTGGAGAAAAAGACGAAATAGACACTATTCACTCGACGAAACCTAAGGGTTAGGGTTTGAATAACCTAAGCCGTTCCGAGAGTTTGGTATGTCAGAATTATATTCCATCGAAAGATTTGACGATAATATATCGTGAAAAGTTAAGTAAGCCGAAATTTTTTTTTCTCGAAAAACGTGTAGAAATCGGACAAAATAAAAGCCACGAAAAGTACTGTTATGTACTTTTTATTTGTTTAGCTACGTTAGGGGAAAACGTGAAGGAAAACGCTTGACACTGAAAAAGTGTTTTTCAGTTTTTCAAAAATCCGAAGAATACGTAAAAGTTAATCGATAAAGGAAAGACGAAATATCCAAAAATATTTGGATTCCAAAAATCGCAGTTTTTAAAACTGTCAGATGAAACCCAAAAGACGGAACTACAAAACTTAAGGGCTAAGCAAACTTGAGGGCGAAGTTAACTTAGTCCTTAAGCCTTGAATAGTAAGGAGGTTAGGGAGGGTGAAATAACTATTTTACCCCTAGCCTTGAAAATCTATAAATAGGAAGCTTAAGCTCATTTGTTTGGGATTTTGAAAATCTTATCACTTGAGAGAAAAAGAGAGAGAGCTCGGATGGGGGAAGAGAAGGAGAAGAAGGAAGAAAAGCTTGCTCGTGAGCAAACTTTGTCCGACGGAGGAAGATTAAAGGAGAAAGGTAATCCGAAACCTAGTCTCTTAGAAATTTTCTTTAAGTTTTTATGTTCAGAAACATAGCTTAATGAGAATAAGGAGTAAAAGATATTGAGAATGAATTCATATGGTTGAAATAGTAAGAAAATGAAGAAATAAGAATTAGAAGTTTATTTAATAAATTTCTTAAGGAAGTATAAGATTCGTAAGGATTTTGAGCGATCCGAATAATCTTATGAATGAGTAGGTCAAATAAGTAAGGAATGTTATTCTATAACATCAAATTCCAAGAAAAAAGTGAAATCGTAATCCAAAATATCGATTAAAAATGAAGAACGAACGAAGAAGTTATGAGATTTCGAAGTACGCGTCTTAAAACAACAAAAGACTTAGAAAATTTTTTCGAGAAGGGTTTGGTCATGCATAGGCCAAACCATGCCTAGAAAGGTGAAATATTGCGGCGCCAGAGCCAGGAGAGCCGAGACATCGCTAACTTCATGGCCACAGTCATTAGTCTTAGTAAGAAGAGGAAGGCCTTGTCACCGGTGTAGGACAATGCCCAAAAATGAGATTTTTACTACTCAATTTCTAGGGGGATGTGCAAGAAAGAAATAAGCACATAATGTTCAACTAATGTAACACTTAATCAAGTGTATTAAACCTTTGATGAAGGTCGAACGAAAAGATTAAACAAGATTAAAAGATACGAGAATGTAGGCGTGGGTTTGGAACCTATATCCAGGGGATCAGTAGTCGCGATAAACGAACGTGAGGGATTGCTATGATGGTGATTCCTTAGACGTTGATTATCGAGGGTAATGAATAATATTTCAATGTTATGTCATGATGATGAGAGATGAATGTAAAGCGTTCAGACACTGTGAATGCAACGCTGTTGCGATGAGTGATCGGTCTTAGCATACAACGAATCGTATGGCTTCGACATTAAGAAAGAATAATGAACATGGGGTTCAGGTGACGCGTAATGAATGAAAGTGATTAAAACCTTTGATGAAGGTTGAATAGAATTAAGAGGGAAGTAACGTAAATGTTGAATACGTAAACAATCCTCGTGAATCGTATTCGCGTTGGACGAACGTTCTAAGTATACCATGGTTGTATGACTTAGACATTGATGAATGTAGTGAGTAGGATATGAATTATCAAGAATGCCGTAGTGAACGGTAATAAGAATATAGAAGCCGAGTTAATGTTTATAACTTGGATGACGTTCCGAGTCGAATGAACCGGACGTTGTAAGATAAGAATAAGGTAACATAAAATGCTTAATGCTATAAATGCGTAGAATGAATATTGAATGATCGTCTTGAGTATACAAAAGACTGTATTACTTGGACTATAAAGAATGAGTCCTGAGGTATGGCAATTACTTGCCAGAAAGCCATAAGGAATAAGAAATTGACTTAACGAACATTATAGTTTAATAGTTCGGATAAGTTAAGATGAGTTTAGATTGTAGTACAATCGTAAACTTTGATGGTTGACATATGGGAGCTGGGCTAAACAATTCCTTCAGAGAGCGAAGGTATATACAAAACTGGCAATCGATCTAACTCACTGTGATGGCAGTGTAGATGAGACGGGAACTTGTTTGTTGGTTGTTTGTGGGAAACCACTCAGAGTACCATATGGACTACTAGCAGAGACACGATGTGTGCTGAGTCCTAGAGAAGTTATAAGAAGAAGATGATGAATGTTTTGAGTAAGACATCTCCGTATATCATGAAGCCGTAAACTAGTAATGAAAGTTAGTCGCGTAAAATTATATTGCAAGAACGCGAACCCTAAGAAGTAAAGTTAAATAAACCAATGCATAAGTCAAATATATATGACTAATTGGTGTATGTGTTATTTTTCTTATGTGCTACATAGGAATGGGAATGAGCAGTCCAGCGTAAGCTGTTGCTGTGCGTAAGGCAAGTTTCCTAACTTTATTCATATTTTAAATGAATGCTAGTTTCTAAAACTTCTCAGATGTTGAACTTGAGAAGTTACATCTACATGCTTGAATGTGTGATATTTGTACAAGGTGGTAGAACGTATGAGGCCTTGTGCCACAATGTGAACACTTTGGTGTTTCTATGAGATGAACTGTTTTGTGATTGAACTGTTCAATATGAGTATGTTCTATTTATACATGAACCGTTATTGTTAAGTCAGTGCTATTGATTCTAGCCCGATAGAATGTGTATGAAAGAGAGTAGAGAATGAAAGTATTTCAAAGTGAATGTGACTAATGCTTTAAAATGATAGGAATCGAGATTATTCCTATTGTTCAAGCTGCTTCATAACCTTTGTTCGGTTATCGAAGTTCCAAAGGAATGTTAAACTCTTGAAGTTGTTTGTTCAACTGCTGTGACTTGCTTTGCAATTGAATGCTCACACTTGCTTTAAATAAAAACATTTTGAGCGAACGATGTTAGAAGAACTTAAGGATCTCATAAGAATCAAGCTGACGGTATCCAGATGAAGTACCATTCAGAATGTGAATGAGCGAAAAGATCAAGTGAAGACTTGTAATGTAGAAAGATGAAAATTAAACTATAGACTAGTTTAATGAATTGTTATGTATCCTTGGTGGCGGATAAAAGTCACTCTTGTAAGATGAAAGGAATAATGTAATTATCATTATTTGTTATGAGAAAGGTTATAAGGTTTAAGAACCTGGGAATTTAGAATGTATGTTATTATATTTCAGTATATAATAATGTATGTTTGGATGAATGATGTACGTGACGCATTGGAATCCGGTGTGAAGATAGGCCGGATTTGAGATGATATAACCCCGACTAGGCCTAGGGACTACAAGAATTTGTGCTTTTCCTCGCCGAGACAGAGTTGAGCTTTGCATTTCGTGTTTCTATCCCATCCTTTAGTATACTCAAATAATCACACTTAACATGCATACATGCTAAAGTACTTTATATAAATGTATGATCATTATTGAGTTCACTTTTACAAGTTTTAGTTTACAATTTTCATGGAATTAAAGCATGAAAAGGTTATGTAATCATTATGTTTTATAACTTTGGCCATATGTCTACATAGATAGGTCACACGATCTGTTAATACATATGCTTACAGTATTTATATCTTGTATTCATAACTAGCATTGTTTAGCACTTCAAAACATGCTTTAAACTCATGTTTGATTAAGTTATCATTATGTCCAACACATATGAATCATGTTTAGAGACATAACAAACATAAACATGACATCTTAAATCTTTAAATTCTAAATACTCATATAATACAACTTAATTTTGAAAACATGTTCAAGGTTGCCTTTGAAATCACTTTAACATGAATGATGCAATATAACACATACAAGACAACTTTAAAACTCTTATCATATGTACTAAGTCATGTTAACATCTTTTCAAAATCAGAACCTACATCATGTAGCATTCATGTACATTAACTTTAATATATCAAGTTTTTCTTTTAAAATATTTTTTAACACAAAGCTTAACAATTTTGGTCATGAACAAAGACACTATAAACACTATATCATGCTTATTTATATCTGAATTCAATCATGTGTATAACATACTAAGTTCAGAACTTGTAGGTTATGTATTACTTCAAAGTTTGTTTTTAAAACTTTAAGTTTTTAATACCAATCTCTCACTAAATCATGTTGATCACTTCATACTACATAAGAAAGCTTTATATCTCATGCTATACCCCTTTTCAGGTATATATTTAAGTCATAATACCAATTTCACAACACATAGCATAACAAAAATCAATAACTAATTCTGAAGAAGTGGTATGATTCAAATACATTTGCACCCTAGTATAAATCAAGCATTGCCTATTGCGCTCGAACCACCTAACGAGAATGAGACTGCATTTTGCGAGAGCCTCACTCAAGTTGATTCTTTTTGATTTAAACATGTTCAAATCCATCATTAAAGGTTTCATATATGTAAGCATACTTCTTAAACACATGATGGCATGCTAATTTACATCAATTGACAGGGAATTCTTAGAAATTGTAAGAACTTGGAAAAACCCAACTAAGTACAAAATTTAAGATTTTTATACCTCTTAGAGCGTAGTAACTTAATTTCTTCCTTCTGAGATATTAGTTCCCGGAGGCACAATAGATATCTAGAAGGGGGGGTTGAATAGATATTTAAAAACTTTTCTTTTAATCTAGTTAGTATGATTGTGATTAATGCACAACGAAATGAGTATATGATAAACCTTCTTTTAGATATCTTGAGTTAATGAGAGTAAGGCAGTTATGACAGTTATAGCAGTTATAAAGGACACAACAGTTTTAAGTGGTTCAGAGCACTTAAAGCTCCTAATCCACTCTTCTACTCCTTGAGTAGGGAATCCACTAAAGATGTCTGTTACACTTCTTGAATCATGATTCCTTCTAGACCAAATAGATCTAGGCACTTCTTAGTTCACTCTTGAACTCTTCAAGTCCAGCAGACTTGGTTCTTCACAGTTCACTTAGAACTCTTCAAGTCCTTCAGACTTGGAACTCTTACTTCAGTTGATTGGTTGTTGTTGAGATCGTGATTGGTGCTACTCAGTTGCTATTAAGCACTTGTTCGAAAGAAATGAGTAGCTGAGCAAGCTTTCTATCTTTCTCAGATCGTAGAGTTAAGCGTTGAGTGTTCTTGTGCATTTTTGTTCAATACTTGCTTATTTTCTCATCTATCTTTGTTCTGTATATATGTGATCTCTTTAAATCTATCCGTTGAAGTCATCTGATGAGGCATTAAATGTGTTTGACATTTCTGAGCTTTGATGGAGACTTTTCTGCACATCTTCTGAATTGAAATCGCCCAATCGACACGTACGAGATCGCTTTCTCACCTAACACACGAAAAGGTGTTTTCCTCCGCCTTAATGGTCCTTTTCTTAGCTTCTTGAATACGTTTCTTTTGATCAATACTAAGGATATCTTTTGTACCGTTGGGACTGGTGAGAGGTTCAACGTTCAAAACCCATTCCATATTTGTTGGAATTTGTTTCCAAACAAGAGATAGAGATCGATGCTTCTGACACAAGACAAATGATGCTCTACGATGCATATCGTGGTGTCTTGCCATATTTGTGCTTGGTCTGAATAGAACACTACAATTTCTTTCAATAATTTTGCATACTACGATCTTCACTTGCTCGTTTTACAGATTCTATGTTTCCGAGAGCACACTACGATCTCTGCTTGCTCGTCTTGCAGAATCTACGTTTCCGAAAGCACACTACGATCTCTGAGTTAGCTTCGGCAAACGTCTGGACCACTCTACTAATTCTGAAGAGGCCCTTTAATGCAGATACACTACGATCTTCTAAGCTCTACGATCCTGCCTTAGCTTCTGCATTCTGTTGATCAGCTTGATTTGAAGCCTATCTATACGTTTCACGTTAGATCAACCTAACATCTTTGATCTCTTTATCTATACATTTGTTTATAGAATGGTGAATATTAAAAGCTAAGATCAACCTAACAAATTTGATCTATCACTAAGTCCTTGTACATATATTCCTTTAAGGACTTTACATATAATCATGATCATTTACTTTAAACATCAAATCAAAATATGCTTTCTTCCAACATGAGATATCTAGACTCTTCTTTGAACAACTCACTCAATCTCAATTATCAGAGTTTCAATGGACCAAAATAAACAACGTAAAAACTAAAAATGGACTGCTATTTATAGAGGAAACTTGGACTGGGCATTCATTTTACACTGAGGTTGGAACCCATGGTGCATTGGAAGGAAACATTAGTTAATTAAGAGTAGTTAAACTATCCAACACCAGTCATCTTCTAGCCAATGAGTACAGGCTTGGAAGTTACGTAATTTAGAGTGTAGGTTATTGTTCATATACTGTATGTGTAACTGATGAGCTTAAATTTCCAGCAACGTGATTAACTAGTTCAATTCAGTTACTTTACTTCCCAAAAATGAATTTTAATGTACAATTGTTACTATATTAAGAAAATTAAGGATTATTTATGTACTCACATCATATAATCCATGTACATTAGTCCACATAATTTAATATTTAAAACATGTGTGGACTTAATTCAATTGATCACTAATAATTTAATATCTCCTTTTTACTATTAATCTCCCATTGGTATAGAAATAAATATTTTAATAATACATCTTTATTTACTCCCATACTTTAGAGTACACATTTAATTGTCTCATCACATAGGATGAGATAACAAAACTTATTTAAATCAACCTTATGTTTTAATTACTTTTACCATATGATTTTTGTATATTATTAATCCTAATTAAATGTCACACTTCTTGTAGTCCTAAGCCATAGGTAATTATATATTACTACTATCCACATTTTCTATATTACACATAGTAACATGGAATACTATTTAATTATAATGTTCACATTAATATTAATGGTAATTGATCCATTATTCTTCTTAATGATGTCAACACCATCTTTATAACCCATGCACTCTGTAGAATTATTTTTCCAAATCTTACATCCGTGTGGCAATTGCGCTTAGATTCGATAAGAGTGGCAGCAATTACGCCTCTGGAAAATTTTCTAACTTAGTTACTGTTACAAAAATTTCTATTAATTAATCCCTTTAATAAATAACATCCTCATTTATTATCTTTCCATTCTAGATAATTAAGTAAATTACTTCATTAATATTATTCACAATGTAAATTAATTAATAATATAATATTAACTAATTAGTCTTTCCACTTAAATTTCCATTCCCAGGCCACACAAGGCATTTCTCAATTCTCATCACAACTCCACACTTATAAATTCAGTTTGAATTAATTGAACTACTCGTCTTACTACACATCAATATTTATATTCAAATAAATGCTCATTTTCTTATTATATTGAAATAATTATTTATTCCTGAAATTCTCGGTTCTTACATATAATATTAATTGTGAATAATTATTATGTGGTGGATATTGGTTCAATTTTGATATAAATGAAGGAATTTAGCATGAAATATTTATTGAAAGTTTGACAATTATCTTCTCCAATAAAATATTCATTCAAATATATTATTATAATATTATATTATAATAGTATAATGTGATAAAATAATAATATAATTTTTTTGGTATTATTATTATTATAATATATAATTTTTAGCATGTGAATAAAAGTGAGTGAAGATTATCATTTTGGTTTTCAATTCTTTTTCCAAAACCATTTCCGTGCATTTATTATTTCCTAACATCTCCTGCAAAGCAATTCTTTTGTTTCCTTAAAGTACGGTCCCTCAATTAATTTGAAAATGAAAGGAGTTAGGCAGAGAAGAAAGAAAGGAGTTAGGCAGAAAAGAAAGAAAGGAAGTTAGGCGGAGAAAAAAAATAGGTTAGGCAAGTTCATTTATTTTTTTTCTCCCTTAGTTGCACTATAAAAGGAAGGTTACCCCTCCTTCCTAAACACACCAGAATCAGAGAATTCTTCTTCTATAATATTACGCGTATTTTTTTTGAGTATAAAGAAACTTTGAGTGTAGCAAATAGTGCAAGTTTTCCTCAAGAATATCTCCGTTATACCAGTCAGAATTAGTCTCCTACTAAGGTAAGGGGTATTATTTATTTCATATTCGTAAGAGATATTATTTTTCGTATTCGTAAGGAATATTATTTTTGTTAAATATTCGTAAGGAATATTATTTTCGTTCAATATTCGTAAATGATATTATTTTATTTCAATACTCATAAGAAATATCATTTTCTTTTATACTCCATATTATGTAAGGGATATTATTTCATTTCATATTCCTAAATTTAAACTTACTATGGTAAGTATTGCTTCTATAATTCCTGAAATGATTAAAAATTTCTTAAGTTTTACGCTTCATCTAATATCATTTCGTTGGAATATTTGTCTGAACATTCTTATTAAATTTTGATCTTTTCACGTTGGGATACTATTCATGAGTACTATTTATATGGTACTATTCAGACGGTACTATTCACGAGTACTGTTCATAATAAAATTTAATTTTCTTTTCTGTCCCAATTATTTTTGATACATGAATATCATTCTTGAATTTTACTTCACAAATAGTTATCATGTTGACAATTTGGACATTTTTAAACTCTGGATAAATTGAATTATAAATATCTAATATTTATCCTCTATCTCACTTGATTGAATCTTTATATCATTGTCATCATCCTCATGTTTATATTGTCTTGAAAGTCATCTTTGGCCCATAGTGCAAAGATGGATTGTTGATTGGTATGATTATGACCAAGAATTGTGTATTGGTATAATCATAACCTTTAATGTTATAGATAAGGTTTGTGGTGAAAGTCCTCTTTGGCCCGTAGTGCATAGATGGACATGTGTTTGGCATGATCATGACCACTGGTGATACTAACGAATATCCTTGGCCCGTAGTGCATGGATAATTCGTTGATTTAAAATATTTATTGATTGGTGTTACAAGGATAAAATATTGACGATGGACTTTTAAATTATAGAAGATAGTAGACATAATGCTTTACTTGACTCTTCTAATGGATTGCTTATTCCGCTACAGTTATTGATCTAAAACTTGTTGTCTATTGTATTCTATCAGATTGTTTTCCTATTGAGGACTAAGGATAATTTGTTCTACATTATCTTAGTCATAATATTCTTTACTGGGCTAGTTGAGCTCACCCTTTTCCTTTTGGTTCCATTGTTCTTCCCAGGAGACGAGAATGTAGCTGGGACTAGTCGGGGAGTGGATTAATGGTCCAAGATAGTTATTATAGTAGTTCTCACTATTTTCTAAAATAGTGTGACAATAATTTTAATAAGAACTTTATTTGAGTTTGGATATTTTCTACGAGACAATATTAGTATTAAAACGCACAGCGAATGTGTTGTCGTAATTTGCACGACAGTTGTATTAATGAAGTTTGTATTTGGTTTATGTACTATGTATTTGGCGACACAGAATGGGTTGTGTGGACCTATTTTGGGGGCGTCACACCCGCGACCACCCGTAGGTTTATATCTTGTCGACGTCGGGATTTTTATTTGTCCCTTTTCGTTACTTGTTCTTTGGTGTTCTCATGTTAGGTGAGATTTGTTTGAAAAAGCAAGTGAAAAAGGTCCGACATATGTAATGTCGACGATTTGACTTTAAGAGTTGCCAGTTGGTGTTTTTAACTAGGTGCACCAACGCAACCAAAAAAGGTTTGCACATTGACCCAGTGATGTGACACTGCTAAACTAGTCTGTGAAACCGAGATTCATTTGGGTTCGGGGGCTTGATTATGTGGAGGGAAGGTGTTAAGCACCCCCCGACATCCGTGTTGCCACGGTGACCACCACTTTTCAAGAAACTGTTATATGAATGTGTGTCTGTGGATCAATGTGCAATTATTTGGAAGTAGTGTGAGGCCTCGTTCGCACCTATATACACAGGGTTTGAATTTATATAAAAATTCAGTTTTAAGCAAGATATAGCAATGATGTTTTATAAAAGTGGTTTTTCAAACCCTGTGCTCAATAGGAATTGAGACCTTTTCATACTTCCATTTTATTATTAAATGTTAAACTTGTTTGCTTTTATTTTTAGAGATGCGAGGCATCTTGAGAAAATAATATCTGGCGATCTTAGAACTCCTCATGGGCATGACAACCATCGAGGAAATTGAACACAAGTAAATAATGTACAAGCTACGATCTGACTAAAAATGTCCATCACGGAGAATCGAATCTAGATTCGAAGAGGTAGAATCGTGATCAAATGATTCCTAGGCTCACATGATACCGTAGTTTATATGAAAAGCGATGGCGATTATATATATAAAAGCTATAAATATATATATATCTGAGACATGATCAACCACCACGAAGCACCTCCATGGGGGATCAGAAATGTAAATATATAAAAGTGGTATATATATATATATACATGATCAACCAACACGAAGCATCTCCATGGGGGATCAAAAATATAAATAAAGCGATAAATGATCAACCGCCACGTAAGTAAACTCCAAAGGGACGAAATATAAATAAAGTAAATAAAAGGCCTCAAGTAAACTCCAGGCTGATAAAAAATATATATATATATATATATATATATATATATATATATATAAAAGCAATAAACGCTCTGGATGTAAAATCCAGGCTCATCAGACAAAGTCTGACAACAATTTATATATATAAGTATATATATATATAAAAGCAAGTAAACGCTCCAGACATAAGTCTAGGCTCAATCGAGGCATAACTCGATAATGTTAGTCCATATATAAATATATACATATATAAGTATATATATACAGATAGAAATGAAAATTATGGACCGAAGTCCGGGCATACACACACAACACGGCTCTCAATGTGAAGAATAGTGTATGCAAAGATGAAGAGAAATGCTTTATAGAGTGTGAGAAGGCTTACAGTGGGCTGCCAAAGTAGGCTTCTATGACTCTAGATGGATAAACACTCAGCTCCCGCCGGTAGAAATATAGCTATATGTGAGCTAATAGATGTTTAAAATGAGGAAACACTCAATATGGGGTGTGTACAGAGCAAATTGGACAGGGCTTCCTCGCCTTTTTTCTCTTGAATATGGTCACCCCAAGCCCTCTATTTATAGAGGGGGAGCCACAGGTGCACCTACGGCAGCTGCGGATGCACCTGTGACTGCCCGGGGTGCCCCGGGCTTTGCAGGTCCCGCCATCTCAAAGTACGTGCACTCGTACACTGTGATGTCCGCTCGAACTTGCAGAACTTCAATCTGAGCATCCGAACGAGGTGTACAAGACTATCTTCGGACTGCTTTTGTCGAGAGTTACGTAATGACATGAGATTAGAGGTTATACGAAGTCAGGAAAAGGGGACCATGCCCATGGTCTTTCAAGCTTCAAATTCTATCCGGTGTGCTGCCACGCGTAATAGTCACTCGGGATTGGAACTCCTTGGCTCTTGTGGGACATTATTGTATGTATGTATGAATGAAGTGTTGATACGGTGCGCATGTGTTGAGGTGGAAGGATGACAGTTTGACTCCTCACCGGGGTTATCTCCGGTTTGAGCTGATAGCAGACGTTGCTCAAGGTTACATCTGAGATTGGACAGCTGCAAGTGTTTGAATTCTGCAAGGTCATCTATAAGTGTGCCTGTCTTCCCAGTGTTAGCTCTGGGTTTTTGGTATGAGTGCCTCGGCAGGAGGTCTGAGATTGAAGCTGATCGCATGCATTTGAAACAAGCATTTCTGGAGTTATCGCCGGAATTGCAATAACATTCCTTGGGGTTATCTCCAAGGAAGAAACTAGGGGTTATCTCTGAGGTTGGAATTAATACTCTCGGTGTGTGTTCCGGGGTTGAGACTGAACTTCCGGTAGTATCCAATATGGATGTGAACTATCTTCCAGGGTTATCTCCGAAAGACGAATCTGCCCTCCTGCAATGTTAGTAACAGGCGTGCAGAAAATTTTAAGTGTCTACTGATGCCCCTCTTTATCATATTCATGTAATGCAAGGCATGGATAGGATAAAGAATCCTAGACACTTGAAATGCAACAAGATAAACATGATGCTATGTACAACAACATGATGCAAATGTATGATGTATGGATGAATGATTGTCAGTTCCCTATTAATCCTGCCGGGGATGACAATCAATGATGTCTTGGACATGCAATCCAAGTCTTCAAGGATGTTGACGTTGGGGTTATCACCAAAGTCCTAGATCCTTGATACAGACTTCTACTCCATAGAGGTGCCTCTCGTGTGCAAGAGATCTGTAGGGATAAAGCTTTGTCTGTTTTGAGGATGTGTATAACATATTCCATCATCGGTCCTCTCCGATGAGGGTGGTCTTCTCTGGTTTGTGTTACCAGCATATACCATGATCTTTGTTGGAGTTACTGCCAATAGTGTGTAGTGTCAGGGCTACCTGACCTTTGCTGATGTGTGTATCACCGGATAGGTCCCTGTTGGGCAAATTGTCAAGGTTACTTGACGTTCATTGATGTGTGTATCAATGATTGCATTGCGTTGTGATCCTTATTGAGGAGTATGTCAAGGCTGCTTGACCTTCATTGACAAGTATATCAATGGTTGAATCACGTTGTGACCCCCGTCGGGGATACTTTATCAATGTCTGACTTCGGCGTTGTAACCCCCGTCGGGGATACGTTGCTCCGATGGGTTTACTTGCCACCAGATGAGAAAACGTCAAGATTGCTTGACCTTCATTGATGTGTGTATCAATGGTTGAGAATGCGTTATAACCCCCGCCGGGGATATATAGATGTTTAAAAGTCTTGCGTTGTGACCCCTGCCGGGGATACGTTATCAATTTATAACTTCGGTGTTGTAACCACCGTTGTGGATACTTTATCAATTTATAACTTCGGCGTTGTAACCCCTGCCATGGATACTTTATCAATTTATAACTTCGGCGTTGTAACCCCTGTCGGGGATAGGTTTTAGGGCTATGACCCTGCACTAACGGCATCGGACCTTTGTGAGGTATTGCTGAGCATGATTTGTAAAAGCTGAGGCTACTGGTATAGTATACCTTGTATGCAGACGAATACCAATGAGTGATATGCGGAGCTAGAGTTTGGCCCGAAAAAAACAAGGATTTTAGGCTAATCCGTTCAATCGGGTAGTGTTTTTATTCCTGATTTGTCCTTTTTAGCTTGTGAGACCTCCTTTGTAACTCAATCTGGACCGAGCTGGAGGTGTGGGACCCATGTAGGGGTGCTGCAGGTAGATCTGCGACCAACCATGGGTATGAAAGGCCTGCGAGTTTCTTTCATAAGTCATTTTCAAGTTGCACTGCGAAGGAAATCTAAGAGATCTTCTTCAGACCTGCTGAGTTCGGGCAACTTTCTGCACATTATTCCACTGTACAAGTGTTCTTCACTGTCCTGGTAACATGCATGTATTTTTTTTCCAGTTTCTATCCGTTGGAAAATGTCTTATCACATGAAATGCATTTAGACACATAGTAGTGAATATGCATGCTGATATGACTTTATAAAAAAATATTCAACATAGTAAATGGTAGTATTAAACCATGCTGAACATAATGATGTGAAAAAATTGAACTTTTGAAACAGTCAAATTGGCACCTTTTACTGTCATTTCTTATCCCATTTAAGGACAAATGAGTAAAGGTAGACAAGTAAAATAATCCTGATAATAGACTACACTTATGGATTTTTTACTGTGATGTATTAATGCATGTAGGATGTATATGACTGTGGGTAGGTGTGCTACTGAATGGCCACCTAGTCATGCCTATGTGCATGTGGATAGTCCTATTTACAAAGGGGACTATGGCAAAAATTTTCCAAAACGTAGGCATTGGGTAGTCATGCATTTTTTAACTCTACTGTAGATGTATGTTAAAAATAATGCATACATGCATGTAGTCATAAAATGCATTATAAAAAGCTCCAGGTAAGAATTTACCACACCCTTTCTGAGGTGATTTGGAGATTTGTTGTCCAGATATTATGGATCCGGATCAGCCGAGTAGTTCCCGCAGGACCACTTCTGGTGTACGGAGGAGGGTTTCTGAAGTGCCTCGACCTCGTTCTGTCAGACAACCTCGTCGTTTGGTGGAGGCGGTGATACGTTCTCTCCGGGTTGAAGTGTCGGATGTCGAGGATGAGGAGGAGGATGTACCGGTTGAGGTTCCTGCTCCTGCTGCACGTGTTCCCTGTAGGGATTTGCCAGGTATTCAAGTGGCGAACCCAGAGCTTCTGGGCGACTTGAGTCGACATCCTTCAGTCTACCTGCACGCAAATGATGTATAAAATTAGATCTTAATCTTCCTTGTTTCCTATTGATGAGGAGTAAAGGGTTACGATCTTGCGTCGATCTACATTTGATGTAGGTTCCGACTTTACTGACCTCGAGGGAATTGGTTCAAGCATCCACTCTATGTATCAGGCTTTGGACGATGACTATAGAGCGATTGTACATGGTTGGGGATTCGGGATGTTCTTTTCCATTCTTCCCCGTCGTTGTCCCTGGGGTTACCTTAGGGCATTGTTTGAGCGCTGGTTTCATCAGACTCAGTCACTCCATTTGCTAGACTGTGAGGTGATGATGACGCCGATGGATTGGCGGTTTATCATAGGTATGGAGTTTGGAGGGGATCCAGTGCCTTGTACGACGGATATCACCCCTACTGCTGTCAGATCCTTGTTGGGAGTTCGGCGAGAGGCTCTCTGGTAGGACTATACGCACATGTCTTACGGCGTAGATGCTATGGAGCTGGCCGTTGAGTGAGCCCATACCGATGATGTGAGAGTCGGGGATCACATTCTTCAATTGATTGTTCTGATGATCATTAGGGCGCGCTTACAGCAGATAACTCTTCTACCCTGTCCTTTGCTTTGATCAACGCCAGTCGACACGTGGACTGTACAAGAGATTATGATTGGGGTTCCTACACCTTCGCCTACTTCCTCAGGGGAATCGCGTGCGATCATTTGGGCTTGAATGAGGCTTAGTTAGGATTCTACCCGTTTACATTGGTGAGTGTTTCTCTTGTCTTTTCCATGTATGTACTGAGTTAAGAGTGTTATTGACAAAGAGATAGGGGTGCTAAAATTTTCAATTTTTTGGTTTTTCTAAGTCTTGGTTTTTTCGATACCGGTTTTTTTTGGTACTAGTTTTTTCGGTACCAGTTTTTTGATATTTTAACACTTTTTGGTACTGGTAGCGGTAATGACATTTTTGAATTCGGTAAAAACCGAAATACTGAAAATATCGAAATTTAATAATTTAATAATTAATAGTTAATGTTTTGTAATTTTATATATTAAATAATTTTTTTATATATTAATAATTTCTATATAATAGTAGTTTTATTAATTTTTTATATATATTAATAATGTTTTGTAGTTTTATTTAATATATTAATTATTATTAATAGTTAATGATTTCTTAGTTTTTTAAAAAATTATTAATGTATAAAAAAATCATATAATTATTATTAATAATTATATATATTACCATGCGGTATAACCAAAAACCAAACCGAAAAAACCGGTATCGATTTTGTACCAAATCGGTACCGAAACCGGTAATTCGGTACCGGTTTCGGTTCTTATTTTTTCGATAATTTTGGTTCGGTATCGGTTCGGTATTTTCTGTACCGTTTTGGTTTTTTACCGATGAGCACCCCTAACAGCAGATGTTTGCCTTTGTGTTAGCAGTTTTGGGCCTATGAGAGGCTTCCATGTCTACGTCTTGTGAACGTGTTAGGTTTAGACACCTATCCACGAGGACGGAGATGACATCATTCCATATTGGCAGAGGTCCTTGTTGCTGAAGGTTTCATTCATTGCCGCCTACAACTGGAGTAGTTGACAGTGGATGTCATCACATGGGTTCCCTACTCTGGGGAGTATTTGAGCATTAGATTTTAGGGTGGGTACCTGACTGGTGTCGAGCACGTGATTTCCACCCATAAGATTCCTCTCTTCACAGATGGAGGATGGGAGCTCTACTTAGGAGAGCGTGCTATCAGGAGCACTACAGGAGAGATTCGCATGCCGATCTTGCCTCTTGTCAGGCGTTATTGGCCTATTTCACAGTCACCCGTCATTGATGTCCCATTATTGGGGATTGACGGTTTCACATTATCAGAGGGTCCCTGCACTCAGGAGATGTTTCAGCATTGGTGGTTCCCTCATACCATTGGAACCCAGACCAGCGCCACTCAGTTCATGGGGATATGGTTCCAGGATCCGTGATGATGACGGATTGGCTAGCATGTGTCCGAGATCTGACTCATGTGACACAGATTGACAATTTGACCCGGCAGTTGGACCTTGCACATTTCTTTATCCGGCATTTGGGTAGATATCCTTCAGAGGCAGACACTTTTGATCCTTCTAGCTCTGGCGCTGGCCCCTCAGGTGACCCATATGGCTTTACCGGTGCAGATCCTCCCTTGTATAGGCCTGACATCCCTATAGATAAAGATCCAGTGACTCAGGAGGAGTTACATCAGGTGGACAGGATTGATGATGTAGACATCGATACCATTGACTTCTTCTGATGTATATTCTCGTTATCTCTTTTGATAGGCCTCTGTTAGATATTGGGTAGCTTCGCCCCATTCTCGCTATATCTTTTGATAGGCCTCTGTTAGTTGTAGGGCAGTTTTGCCCCATTTCCCTGTATTTTAGCTATACAGAGATGTATTAGATGATGATATACTTAGGAATATATTTATAGTTTGCTATTGCCTATATCATATTTCCATCTATTGTATCATGCATGTTATTATGTTATTCATATGTATGTATGTCCAGAGATATTTAGCATTGACCCCTGGATGGTCTTATGACACGGCCCATACAGATGTCTTCTTCGATAGTTAGCCGTATTGATCATACCGCACCATTTTTGGTGGCATCGGGTATGCGATCGTGCTATGATATCATGTCACCATCAGACAGGGTGACTGTAGATCATTTGTTATAGCATATTATGACCCTGTTGATGTTTCATGTTTCCACAGGATTCGTGGAGGGCATGCTGGAGCAATGGGTATCGAAGAGGCATGTTTTCCAATTTGGGACCCAGGAGTTGACTCCTACTTTGGAGGAGTATGCACGTTTTGACGATGCTGCCACTGGACAGACCTTGCGTGCATATGGATATTGGTGACATGAGTAGGCAGTTCATGACCCTCACTGGCTTGAGGCATAGAGTGGTGCATGATGAGATCACATCTGGCCACATTATATCCCAACATTTTCTGTTTGATAGATTTGGCTCTGAGGATAGTTATGCACGGCATTCTGGGGATTTCACCACACCGGAGGATCATTAGCGTTTTGCCAGAGTAGATGTATTGCTATTGTGCGTACTGTCATATGTCTACATGCCACGGTATATGGATGAATTGGACATAGGCATCATTATGGCAGTGAGAGCTCTCAGGGAGGGTCACACCATCATACTGATGATTATAGCAGAGACTCTGATGTCAACTACATACTGTTGCACTTATCCGGTAGGAGTGTTTACAGGTAGTTCGGTCATGCTGTACGTGTGGTTTATGTCACACTTGAGACCGATTGGCACTTTTAGACGGCATGGATATTATTTCACCCATGATATAGCCATGTCATACTCCTTTCAGCCTGCGGAGTGTACATATGCTGCATCTTGGTCAACTTTCCTAGCAGGGATTGGAGATTCGTTTGCTATATTTCCATGTACATGGCTTAGCTCACCCTACAGCTTCATTACTCATGTTCCGGGCATAGATTATCTTCCTCTGGCTAATTTGAGAGGCATGATTACTTACCACCCACTGGCCGTGATCTGTCAGTTTGACCAGTTCTAGGATTTTCATCCTTTTGAGGGGGCATCGAGGCATCGCTTCACTTCTTGTTATTTATCAGCAGAGGACAAATCCAGGTTGTATGCCTGTTGGGATCAACGAGAGCTAGCTGAGTTTTTTGTCAGTCATCCAGGTCATTCTGCAGCGTGTTCTGTATGGATGGAGACAGTGACTACATCGGCTGCGGTAGTATCCACATTGCAGGAGACTAATTCCGATGATGAGGAGCCTATGGAGGAGGCTGATATACCCATTGAGGAGGATTTGACTACTGGGTTGCCAACATTTGTGATGTATTCTCCCACTACTAGTGCTACTGTCATTCAGCATTCAACACAGTATCTGGAGCAGAGTCTACATCTGATGACCTATGAGAGAGATCAGGCTAGGGCTTTGATGTTGACAGCTCTTGATGGGAGAGACGCCACTCTATTAAAGAGAGACGAGGCTAGATCAGCCAGAGATGCATTGATTATGGGCGGGATCTTTGCCCTATCTGCCGAGATTTTGGCCATCATGAACAATACTTGATGAGATCTATCTGGTGGCATCCTTGCCGACAAGAGTGCATATATTGATGAGCATCATGCTACCATGCAGTTAGCCTCAGATTTGCTAGCTCGTGTAGATACCATTGGGTAGGAGCTTGCATCGTTACCTCCTTCTTCGGAGAGGGATGCTATATTAGATCTGATAGTCCGCATACACACAGATCCGTAGATAGCTTTGTATTTTTATGCACATACCAGCTTAGCCATTTTGTCATGTACAATATATATTGTATATATCAAATAGTATTATATATGGCAGAGAAATATATTTTGATTTACTTCCCTTCCAGTCGTGCCTTGATACTTGCTTGATATTTGCCTGTTTCTTCAGGGCTTTGTGATCTTGATGCGTTCTGACCTCGTCCTTGATGTGTGGACATTGAGCTATCGCAGGATCTCTCAGAACGGATCATTGATCTGTATGTATCCCTACCATCTTTGGTGTCTTGGGATCGGTATCTTTATGTAGATGTGGAGAGGAGTGTGGCTTTTCCTCTCTGAGATTGACCATACCACAGATGGTCACCCGTACTTCTATTTGTGAGAAGCCTAGTTAATTCCATCTCTTATGGATTGGTGTTGCTCTTTGAGGCACAACCGCAACTTAGATGGTCACTGAATCTTCTATTTGGGGAGGAGAGGTTGGGTAATTCCATCCCTTTGGTCTGAAGCCGATGAAATGTGGTTGATTAAAGTTTGATCCCAGTACCGTGTGACAAGTATTTTTGTTATGGTAGGGGGTTAGACCGAACCATAGATGGCTGCCTACGTACTCCTATTGAAGAGGAGATCAGGTCTACGTAATTCGAACCTGGTGTAAGAGGTTCAATGCTGAATGTGAAAGGCAGATGGGTGTAGAAGCTTTATTGATCAAGAAGGGTGTAGAAGTGTTTTTGTGGTTTTTGTTTTTGTAGAGAAAGGGTAGAAATGTTTTTGTGTTTTTTATTTATTGTGACTGAGCCATATAGAATATGGTTGCCTACGTACTCCCGTGTATCAGGGAGATCAGGTCGACATAGTTCTCCCCTCAGGACAAATTGCAGTCGAAGAGAAGTATGAATCCCATGTGCAGGCTATACTGCGGGGAGAAGAAAGTTTGATCCATGATTGGGATAAACTGCAGGTGTGGAAAAAGTTTGATCCCATCTTCAAGATAAACTGCAAGTGTAGAAAACTTTAATCCCGTCTTCAGGATAAACTGCAGGTGTGAAAGGTTCAATCTCATCTTCAGGATAACCGAAATTGTATGGAAGGTTTTAAATAAGGTGAAACCAAGCTGCTGGTTTGAAATTTATGTTTCCCTCAGGGGAAAAGAGTATTTATAAAGGGTTAGAAAACCAGAATGACTGGTGATTTGATGATTCAAAACAAGGATGTTTTCTTGATGGTAACTTCAGACATAGTACCATTTCACGGTGTCCGAGTTGATAAGCTATGGAAATTCATCGCCATCTATTTCCTGTAGTCTGAGAGCGCCTCCTGTCAACACCTCCTTGACAACAAACGGGCCTTCCCATTAGGAGCGAATTTTCCCTTAGATTGATCTTGGTTGTCAATGATCTTCTTTAAAACCAAGTCATGTTGTTTGAACTGCCGTAGCCGGACTTTTCTATTATAGGATCATGCAATCCTTTGCTGATATAACTAACCATGGAAGATAGCCGCGGTTTGCCTTTCGTCTATCAGAGACAATTGATGATACCTATCTTGTACCCATTAGTCTTCATCCAACTAAGCATCCATCAACACTCTGAGGGATTCCATTTCCACCTCTATGGGGAGCACTGCTTCCATCCCATCGGCTAATGAGTAGGGGGTTGCCCGGTGGAAAGCGTCTTGAAGTTACCAGAGGCTAATAAAGTCAGAGGCAAGAGGTCAGGCCATCCTTTGTGATTGGTAGACATTTTCTGCATGATCTTCTTGATGTTTTTATTAGCCGCTTCAGTAGCACCATTCATCTTTGGACAGTAGATGACGGAGTTAAGGTGTTTGATGTGGAATTTACTGCATAACTCCTCCATCATTTTGTTGTTGAGGTTCTTAGCATTGTCTGACACAATGACCTCTGGTTATCCATATCGACACATGATATTGTTTCTGATGAAAGCAATGATGACTTCTTTGGTAACCCTGGGGAAGGAGGCTGCTTCTACCCATTTGGTGAAGTAGTCGATTATGGTGAATATGAATCGATGTCCATTACTGGCTTTGGGCTTGATGGGCCCGATCACGTCCATTCCTCACGTTGAGAAAGGCCATGGCGAACTCATATTGTGGAGTTCCCTTGGAGCGGCGTGGATAGAATTCCCATGAATCTGGCATTGATAGCACCTTTTGACGTGATCATCACAGTCAGCTTTGAGCGTAAGCCAACAATGCCTTGTTCTGAGGATCTTTTTAATAAGTAGGGGTCCGCTTATGTGTGGGCCACATACTCCACCATGGATCTCATCCATGAGCCTTTGAGTTTGGTCTTTGTCCAGACATCTGAGAATACCTAATCCTACATCTCTTTTGTAGAGTGCATCTCCGCTCATGTAGAATTTCATAGCAAGTTGATGGATCCACCTCTTTTCAGTCGGGCTCACCTCGGCGGGTAGATCCATCTCGCAGATACTCCTTGATATGTTGATACCAAGGGTTTTGGATGGGAGGTAGTTCATCCGATATTTCTCCAATATAGTTCCCATAAGTTGGGGCCTTTTGCAGGGAAAATGTGATGCTTGACATGTTTTCCTTGTCAGGTATGTGAATTAAGGAGGCCAACGTTGCTAGTGCATCAGCAAAATCATTCCTATTGCGAGGAATGTGTAGAAAGGAGATTTCTTCGAACTCCAAAGTCATCTGTAAAACTTGCCGATGGTAAGGTAACAAATGTAGTTCCTTGGTTTGATAGATTCCTGTGGATTGTTTGATACAAATTCGGAATCCCCAAAGACAGTTAACCGCCCGATGCCCATTGAACGGGCAAGTTTTAGCCCCATGATACAACCTTCATACTCAATTTGTGTTGTTGGTCTTGCCGATAAAGCTGTAATTTGACAATGACGACATATCGCTCCCCGTCTGGGATACTAGAATCGCTCCGGCTCAGGAACCTTCCTTAAAATCCCAAATTTTACGAATAAAGATTTAAATTTAATATAATGTTATAGTTGTGGGTAATATTTATAAATTTTGCAAAGTATGCAAGTTGTTATATTATATTTGATTGGTCGGGGAATATTCTTTGTGTCGGGAAATATTCGTACGATAGCATAATCAATGGTGGACCCCACAACGAAATTATTGTCGGATTGAGAAAACGACAAAAATATTTTAATGAAAATAATAAATGAAAGTTTTACCATTAATCTTTGTTGAAACACTCGATTGTTAAAAGTATAATGTCTGGCGTGGTTGCATAGTAGCAGCGGTGATTGATTATTGATGCTTACGTGATAAGTCACTCGGTTTTGTTTTATTGATATTATTAATGTAATAAAGCAGTAAAAGTTTTTTATATAAAACATAATACTTTTATAAAGTTATTCTATAAATAGAATATATTATATTCTATTATGCATAGTGTTTTGCATATAGTAAAATCTTTTTATATAAAACAAAATACTTTTATAAAGTTATTCTATAAATAGAATATATTATATTTTATTATGCATAGTGTTGCATAGTGCCTGCATAGTGTTTTGCATAGTAAAATCTTTTTTATATAAAACAGAATACTTTTATAAAGTTATTCGTTTTATTAGATTATATATAGAATATATTATATTTTATTTAAAAGATTTTGCTTTAAATCTGGACCGTCCGATTAAAAGTAAATCAATCTGGACCGTTCATGGATTGGCTACTATTCAGTCCATTCTTCTATAAATAGAAGCTCATTGCTTCATTATTTCTTACGAATTCACTGAAACTCTAGAGAGAGAAAGTGTAGAGAATTATTTTTCTATAATCTTGAGCGTATTTTCTATTTAAGAAAACTTTGAGCGTAGTACAAGTTTCTTCAAGTATATCCTCGCCCTACCCGTCGGAGTACCCTTCTTTATAAGGTAAGGGATATTATTTGTTGTACCGTAAGGGGTATTATTTCTTTCGTATTTATGAAGAGAACTTCTATTTTTCCATTCCTTATTATTATGTTGAAATAACCTGTATATGCGAAGTACTGCATACATGGTGATATTCTTCGGTTATTCCATTCATTATTATTATGTTGGAATAACATGTATATGTGAAGTACTGCATACATGGTGAAATTCTTCTATTATTCCATTCTTTATTATTCTGTTGGAATATCCTATCTACATGCATTTCTGTGGGACTGGTTACATCTTTATTATTACATTAGAATATCACATGCATGCGCTTTTCTGGCCGGACTGGTTCCGTTATTTATTATCCTATTGGAATAAACATCATGCTGCAATACCGCATGCATGGTGATTTACATTGTTATTCCATTCTTTATTATTACATTTGGAACATCACGTCGGTCTTAATTTACACCGACGGTTCCGTTATTTATTATTACGTTGAATAACTTTTGTCTAAGCAACGCATGCGCATGCATGGTGATTTACATTTGTTATTTCATTCTTTATTATTTTGTTGGAATATCACGCTTAGCAATGCGTATTAAATCGACCTAGTTACATTATTTATTATTACATTGGAATAACTTGTCTATGCCAAGTACCGCATGCATGGTGATTTCTTTTGTTATTCCATTCTTTATTATACTAAGTTGGTTAAAGTTTTGACTCTATACTCCATGAAATTAGTGGAATATCCTTGATATTTGCGCTTCATCCAGTATCTTTTCATGGAAATATTCTTCTGAGCATTCTTGAATTTTACTCTACAAAGAAGTATCATGTTGACAATTTGAACGTTATTAGTTCCTGGATAATTTAATTCTTGAACTTGTTTTATTGAATTATTATATCATTGTCATCATCCTCATGTTTATATTTTGTTGAAAGTCATCTGTGGCCTGTAGTGCATAGATGGACTTGGTATGATTATGACCACGGATTATTCGGTATAATCATGATCGTAATATTACAAATGATGTGGAAAAAGTCCTCATTGGCCCGTAGTATATTGATGGACAGTTTTTGGTATTATTATGGCTATGGATTCTCTTCGGCCAAGGGAGCAAAGATGAATTGTTTTATGGCATGATCAGGACCGTTGATGAATACACGAATATCCTTAGCCCGTAGTGCATGGATAATTTGTGGTCGTGATACTAATGAATATCCTTGGCCGTAGTGCAGGGATGATGTGGATTATTTATGAAGCTGAGTCTCAGAGATAAAAGTGATGAAAAACCTTTTTAAATCATAAAAGATAGTAGATTTTATTCTCTACTTGACTCTTTTAATGGATTGCTTGTTCCGTTGTAGTTAAACTTGATGTCTATTGTATTTTATCAATTTAACATTGTTGAAGACTAATGATAATTTATTCTGCATTATCTTAGTCATAATATTTCTTACTGGGCTAGTTGAGCTCACCCTTTCCTTCACTTTTCTCTTCAGGAAATGAGAATATAGCTGGGACGAGTCGGGGAATGGATTGATAGTCCAGATGATAGCATTAGTAGTCCTCACTATTCTATTAAATAGCGTGACAATAAATATAATGAGGACTCTATTAAGTGTGGATATTGTCTAGATGATAATATTCTTATTAAAACTCTTAGATTATGTTTTGTCGTATTTTACACGACTGTTGTATAATTAAGTTGTATTTGAATTTTGTACCATGTATTTGGCGACTCAAGATGGGTGATGTATACCTATTTTTGGGGGCATCACACCTTCTATGTTAACAGCTCCATTAAAATACATTTTCCTTGTGTGGCATGCATCGTACTGATGGTATTGCTGAACTGCCATTACCCCTTCATCTGGAAAATATGTTTCTAAGGGTTTGTAATCCCCTGCTGGTGCGGCGGCCAGTTGATCCGTAATTCCTTGACCTTTGATAGAATTTTGCGACGTATAGACAATATCAAAATGTTGTAGGATCAACTGTCATCTGGACAACCGACAATTGAGTATGGGCTTACTGAACACATACTTGAGAGGATCCACGCGGGATATGAGATGGGTTGTATGATCATGGAGGTAATGTTGTATCCTCATGGAAGCCCATGTTAAAGCACAACAAGTCTTCTCAATAAGAGTGTACTTGTGTTCACTACTGCTGAATCTTTTGCTGAGGTAATAGATAGCTCGTTCTTGGCCTCTAACGTCTTTTTTCCCCAGCATGCAGCCCATGACATTGTCATTAATGGACAGGTACATGAATAGGGGAACATCATCCCTGCGTGGTACCAAAATAGGAGCGTTAACCAACTATTCTTTAATGGTAAGGAAGGCTTTCTGACTGTGACATCCTAGATTTTTAGAATTTATAAATGAGAATTTTATAAATAAAAGTATTATTTATGAGATATGTTGGGTGTGAGTATGTGTATGTCATATATTGTAGAATATGTGAATTGATGTGAAGAGAATGTTATATATTAATTTTAATATATATAAATATTTAATTGAATTATTTATTGAGTTAAATAAATAAATTTTGTTTTGATTATAGAGTAATGTAATTAAGTGTAGTAGATTAATTAAATGAATATTTAGTATTTAATTTAATTAATATAATAATTTTATGTTATAGTTCTAATTTAATTGAGATAATTAAATTAGATGAGTTATGTGATGATTGTTACACGAAATTATAATTAACAAGTAAATATAATTATGTGACAATTTGATGAGATTGATTGATGTTAAACCATTGATTAATTAAAATAATGAGTATTTGCCAAACATGGTCTTAGGCTTTTCAAGTTCAAGTTGGTGTAACCTATGTATTAATTAGTAATTAGTATATATAATAATTACTAGGAGTTACATATATTATATATTACTAGTATTGTATATTATATGTATATACTACAAGTTAGTACGTTAGTTTTAGAAAACAAACCAAAGAAAGAAGAAGAGAGTTAGAGAGAGTTGTAGGAGAAGAAGAAGAGGAAGAAAAAGAAGAAGAAGGGAAAGCTTTGAGAAGACAAAATAAGCCCCATCATCATCATCTCCATCTCTCTCTTAAATTCATAGTAATAAGGTTATAATCTAAATTTCTTGTTTTAATTATATTTTTATGTTCTTCATAATGTAGTTCTCTGATAATTGTTATATAGAAGTTGTATTGAGAAATTGAGAGAGATAGAGAGAAATAGAGGAATTGAGATGAGCTAGAAGAAGAAGAAGAAGAAGAAGAAAAAGAAAAAGCTAGAAGAAGGTAACTTCTAAACTCTTATTTAATCTTTGATTTTTTTGGGTAGATTTATGTTCTAGGATAGTAGATCATGCTTAATCTTGTTTGTATAGGTGTAATCTTGGATTATCAATAATCAAACAAGAGGATTTAAGAAAGAAAATGAAATGGAAAGAAAATTTGAGGAACAAAATTCGTAGGTTTTGAGTAATTGTGGACAAATATTGTGAAATTCATACCTCTTTGGGTATAATGAGTTAGAAAGTGAGCCTTATATCAAATCGAAGATATGGAAGTAAGCTATATTCTGAAAGTGAAATCACATGAAACTTTTTGTAGATTTCTTGTAATGTCTGTTTTAGTAAGGCTGGTCCGAAGGGAAAATAATTTGCCCAGAAAATCAAAACTGTTACGGTTTCTGACTTTGAACAATTCATATAAATTCGTGTGTTTTGAATTTAAAGAAACTTTAAACTGCAAAGTTGTAGATATGGAAGTTTCTAGCTAGACACACAAGATTGAGCCATTTTATGGACCAGATCATGTCTGAAATAAATTGTTTAGTAAGGATGTCCAGAAAATGAAATTTTCTAGACTAGTTGATGAATTACAGAATCTGGTTTAGATGGATAAGGGTCTGACTTTATGGCCTAGATGAGGTTGTAGTACACTGAGTAAGGGTTAATTCTATATAAGAAGTAACAAAAACAGACATGTAACGAAGGAGTTATGTTAAAAATAAAAACAATATTTTGTTAAAGAAATTGTGAAGATGAGTTTTATAATTCTGTTTGAATTAAGATTTTGGGTGATGGTATATTTTGATGATTAAAAATATGTTTTGACATATGTAATGAGTATAGATATGTGTTATCATATTATATGCATAATTAACCATTTAAGATCAAGAGTTGAGATAAGTTAATGTGTGCACATAACATGCTCAATAAAATGCCTAAGAGTAATAGTGTTTTCTAAACTTTGGTATACAAAGTGTCTAACTAATGACTAATATTGGTTATCTAAGTATGAAAAGATGATAATACAAGAATAATAATGGAAAGAAATCGAAAAGGGTAATTTTTGATTTATGAAGGAAAATTAAACATGTAAACAATGTGTTGAATATGCATTTTTGAAACCAAAGTGGTATAATAAAATGGTGTGATATATGCACATTAAACTACAAGTGGGATAGTCTAGCATGTGTGGTGATGAAAATGAAAATAAAACCGAGTTGCATATAAAATAGTTAGATGTCTATAAAGACATTATAAAGGATAATAAGATAAAGTAAGGTCTTAGAATAAATTTGACCATGAGATTGAGTATTGATTTTATTTATTATCAATCTCACATACAGTGTAGGTTGTGCAAAGACATGAAGTATTAGCGTGTTGGTAAAACGCCGGTAAAGGCAAGTCTTTCAGTTCCTTTTTGCTATGTGAACTTGATGATGATCTGCTTTAAAATTTTAGTGTATGATGTATTATATATGTCAAAAGTATGAAATGTGAAAGTCAATCTATGACTATGATGATTGAACTATGAATGTTGATTGAGTAAGGAACTCAATCTTTATAGTTGTTATGTGAACTACAACATGTATGCTATGTTTGTTTATGATTATTCTTGTATGTTGAGCATGTTATTATGTGCTTACGTGATGCATGAAAAACTATTAAATTTCTTTGGTACATCGAGCTCAACCTTGCAAATAACCACTTTTTGGAGTTCAAGATTCAAGGTAAAGTTATGTGTTACTTGAAAGACATGAATCAGATGTGATACTTGAAGATTTATATACTTTGGTTGTGTTATTATTATTTGAACCATGTTTAAGGTTTCGAATAATGTATTAATGTTGAATTATAATATTGTTTTGCGAATATAAACTATTGTAGTATTAAAATGATTCTGAGATATTTAGATTTAAAGGTTGAAGGTTTTGGGAACGAGGATAGTTTGTAATAGAAAATTTTAATTATTCCGCAAATTTCAATGGTTGTATTATCGTTTAATGATGTAAAATTAGAGGTTGAATGTATTATTAACGACCGAAGTCGAGAATTAAATTGTATAAATTTTGGGGTCGTTACACTGACACTCATCGTTCCATTTCATGGATGAGTTCTTCCTTAACAACTTGAAGATAGGCTCACTGAGTTCTTTGTGAGTTGAGAAATGATTTCTCGCTAATGAAGTTGATTCTTCCCAAAAATTCCCGTATTTCCTTCTCTGTCTGAGGAATGGGCATTTCCTTGATGGCCTGGATTTTGGTAGCGTCCAACTCAATCCCTTTGTGGCTGACTAGAAAACCTAGCAACTTGCCTGATTTGACACCAAAAGCGCACTTAGATGGATTCAACTTCAAGTTGTACTTACGCAACCTGTTGAATAGCTTTTTGAGATGGTCTAAGTGGTCTTCCTCCCTTCGAGATTAGACAATGATGTCATCCACATAGATCTCTATCTCTTTATGCATTAAATCGTGGAAAAGAGCCATCATAGCTCGCTAGTAGGTTGCCCCGGCATTGATGAGGCCGAATGTAAGACCCCAATTTTTTTTAATAAAGTTGATTTTTCTATAAATATCATTTTTTAAATATTATGGAATGAATTTGATGTAATGTTATAGTTGTGGGTTATATTTATAAATTTTGCAAAGTACGCAAGTTGTTATATAATATTCGATTGGGCGGGGAATATTCATTTTAATAGGGAATATTCGTACGACGACACAATCATTGGTGGACCCCACAATGAAATTATTGTCGGATTAAGAAAACGGCAAAAATATTTTATGAAAATAACGGCGGAAGTTTTACCATTAACTGTTGAAACACCCGGTGTTAAAAGAAAATTTAGGAATCTGGCGTGGTTGCATAGTATACCTGCAGTATTGATTATTGATGCTTACGTGAGAAGTCACTCGGTTTTGTTCAATTATTGCTTCAGTAATTGTTGCATAATATCTCACGTTATTTGATTCAATTATTATCGATATTTTATATATTATTAAATCAATAATTGAGATGATGAGTTATTAATATTATTATTTGCAATATTAACGACGTCTAAAAGTTACGCTTGAAGAGAGGTTTGGTCACCTAATTATGCCAATAGGGAGGAATCCTTATTAGAAAGCCCCCTCTTTCACAGGAGCGACACAGTCGATTAATATTGTGAATTATAATAATGATGATAAATGTTGTTAGATATCTTGAGGTGTCTTTTATGAAGTCACAGATGTTTATATATATATATATATATATATATATATATATATATATATAAATTTTGTTTTATTAGTATTATTAATGTAATAAAATAGAAAAGTTTTTATATAAAACAAAATAATTTTTAAAGTTATTTGTTTTATTATACTATAAATAGAATATATAATATTCTATTATGCATAATGTCTGCATAATTACTGCGATAGTATTTGCATAGTAAAATCTTTTATATAAAACAAAATACTTTTATAAAGTTATTCATTTTATTAGATTATAAATAGAATATATTATATTTTATTTAAAAGATTTTGTTTTATTAGAATATTTTATTAATCTTTGCATAGTAAATCAATATGGATTTGTCAGTTTAAAAGTAAATCAATCTAGGACAGTTCATGAATTAGTTACCATTCAGGTCCATTCTTCTATAAATAGAAGCTCATTCCTTCATTATTTCTTACTTAATTCTTTGAAACTCTAGAGAGAGAAACTATAGAGAAAGAAGAAAAGTATTCTACTACTTCACTACTCCTATATCCAGTTTCTTTTAAGGTAAGGGTATTATTTCTTTTGTATTCATGAAGAGAAGTTCTGCTATTCCATTCTTTATTATTCTGTTGGAATAACTTTGTATCATGCGGCTACCCTATACTTGGTGAAATTATTACATTATTCCATTCTTTATTATTATGTTGTAATAACTCTGTCTATCGCAAAGTACCGCATACATGGTGAAATTCTTACATTATTCCATTTTTATCATTATGTTGGAATAACTCGCATCTGCATCAATACCGCATACATGGTGAAATTCTTACATTATTCCATTCTTTATTATTCTGTTGGAACATCACATGCGTGCGTTTACGCACGACTGTTCTCATTATTTATTATTACATTGGAATATCTTGTGCGTGCATTTACATGACCTAGTTCCATTATTTATTATTACATTGGAATATCCTATCTGTGCATTTACGCATTTGACTGGTTCCGTTATTTATTATTCTCGTTGGAATAACTCCGTCAAAGTCGCGGTCTATCGCATACACGGTGATTTCTTTTGTTATTCCATTCTTTATTATACTTTCGGTTGGTTAAAGTCTTGAATTCTATACTCCAGAAATTAGTGGAATATCCTTGATATTTGTGCTTCATCCGATATCTTTTCATGGAAATATTCTTACGAGCATTCTTGAATTTTACTCTACAAAGAAGTATCATGTTGACAATTTGGACGTTATTAGTTCCTGGATAAATTAATTCTTGAACTTGTTTTATTGAATTCTTATATCATTGTCATTATCCTCATGTTTATATTATGTTGAAAGTCATCTGTGGCCTGTAGTGCATAGATGGACTTGGTATGATTATGACCAGGGATTAATCGGTATAATCATAACCGTAATGTTACAAATGATGTGGCAAAAGTCCTCATTGGCCCGTAGTGCATTGATGGACAGTTGTTGGCATGATCATGAACATTGATGAATACACAAATATTCTTGGTCCGTAGTGCATAGATAATTTGTGGTTGTGATACTAATGAATATCCTGGCCGTAGAAAAGTGGGGATGATGTGGATTATTTTTATTGTCGAGTCCCAAATGATAAAAGTGATGAAAAACCTTTTAAATCATAAAAGATAGTAGATTTTATTCTCTACTTGAGTCTTTTAATGGATTGCTTGTTCCACTGCAGTTAAACTTGAAGTTTGTTATATTTTATCTGTTTAACACTGTTGAAGGCTAACGATAATTTATTCTGCATTATCTTAGTCATAATATTTCTTACTGGGCTAGTTGAGCTCACCCTTTTACTTTCATGTTAACTTCAGGAAATGAAAACGTAGCAGGGACTAGTCGAGGAATGGAGTGACGGTCCAGATGATAGCATTAGTAGTCCTCACTATTCTATGAAATAGTGTGATAATTAATGTATTGAGAACTTATTTTGAGTTTGAATACTGTCTAGAAGACAATATTTTTATTTAAACTCATAGCTCATGTTGTATATTTAAGATTGTATTTGTATTCTGTACCATATATTTGGCGACTCAGAATAGGTGATGTATACCTATTTTGGGGGCGTCACAGTTGGTATCAAAGCATAGGGATATGATCCCTGGCTGAGATGTGAGACAAGAACTAGGAGGGGAGAGACGGGGAATTCCTTCGCTAGTATGACCTACCTAAGTTTATTTGGCATTTAATTGGCCGGTCAGAGTACAGGGATAATATATTTCATGTCAATTAACCTTTGTTTTGTGACAGTATTTGAAAATGGCATCTGAGAATGTTGAGATAGCAATGGAGCACAGGAGACCGTTGAGTCTCCACAGATCAATAATCAGGATAATATATATCAGGAAGGCGATAATCCTAAGGCAAACAACAACACTGACCAGATGATGAACGATGGAATGTTCAGAGGCTTTATGCAATTCATGAAATATCAGGCAAGGGCGGCTCCTGTCCAAAATGCAGGTGGAAACACTGGCAACTCTCGGACGATCACCGCTAAGCAGTTCAAAGAACTGGGACCACCGGAGTTTTTTGGAGAGCCAAAACCCCTTAAGGCGTAGACGTGGATAAAGCAGGTCTGCAAGATATTTGATGTCTTGGGATGCTCCGAAGAGCAAAAGGTTCTCTTTGCCACCTTCATATTACGTGGCAGCGCATTCTTGGTGGGAGTCGTAGAATCGTACTCGACTCTTGCGCATGAAGATGACTTGGGAGAAGTTCAAGAATTGTTCAACGACAAGTACTTTCTCGAAAGTATTCGTCACATGAAAGAGGTAGAGTTCATCAAGCTGGACCAAAACAACATGCCCGTGTCGCAGTACGAAGCCAAGTTTTCCGAGTTGTCCCGATTTGCGTCCCATTTGGTTGATAATGAGGAGAGAATGACGCGAATATTTCTAAGAGGTTTGAAACCCGAGATACATCAATATCTTATCTCTCATAAATTATGTTTGTATTCAGATGTTGTTAAAAGGGCTCAGTTATTGGAGCGCGATAATGAGTCAACCCAACCAAAAGAGAGCAGCCGACAAAATGATAATACTAGTGATAGCAGTCATCGAAGTGGTGATAATAAGCATGGAGGGAATCAATATGCCAGAAATGGTGACCACTTCGGTGGTAATCATGGCCAAAACAATAAGAATGGACATTTCAAGAAGAGGAGATTCAACAATGATGGAAAGACGTCAGCACCAGCACTCGTTGTTAAGGAAGGAGAACGACCACCTATCATATGCTTCAAATGCGGAGGGGAGGGACACATCAGTCCAAACTGCGTGATGCCGTCCAAAGTATGTTATAATTGTGGAAGAGAAGGTCACCTAGCCCGATTTAATCGTTCACCAAAGACAAGTTCAGCTAGGATGGAGACACCAAAGGACGTCCCAGAAAAGTCAAAACCGGTAGTTCAAGGGAGAGCGTTTGTTGTGACCTCCCAGAAAGCAAGGAACCCGAACGAGGTCATCACGGGTAAGCTTATCATAAATTCTAGCGAAGTATATACCTTATTTGATACTGGTTCTACCCATTCTTTTATTTCTCCTACTTGCGCTCAACGTTTAAATTTGACTACGGAGAAATTAGACTTTGACTTATCTATTGAAGCTCAATTGGGAGAAACCTTCATTACATCCATTGTTTATAAGTTTTGTTTGGTTCAAATCGGTACCCTCACATTACCTGTCGATCTTATTTCATTGAAAATACTTGCATTTGACGTAATTCTAGGGATTGATTGGTTAACTACTCATCATGCAAAAATTGATTGTTTTCGTAAGGTTGTTAGCTTTCATATTCCTAACCAACCTATTATGCGAATTCAAGCAACCAAACTATTAAAATCAATCACTGTCATCTCAAGCCATAAAGCTATTCGTTTATTAAAAAATTAATGTCAAGCTTTCTTAGCTCATGTCACAGATTTAAAAAAAAATACGTCAGTTTTGAGTGATATTTCTATTGTTAATAAATTTCCTAACATATTCCCTGAAGAATTTCCTGGCCTACCCCTAGAGCGTGAAATTGAATTTTGTATCGACCTTGAACCCGGTACAAAACCCATTTCCAAAGCCCCATATCGAATGGATCCTATTGAACTTCAAGAGTTAAAGACCCAACTACAGGAATTGTTAGACATCGATTTCATTCGTCCTAGTATGTCTCCTTGGGGTGCTCCTGTTCTATTCGTGAAGAAGAAAGATGGGAGTATGCGACTTTGTATTGATTATCGAGAGTTGAATCATGTCACCATCAAAAATAGGTACCCATTTCCACGTATTGATGACCTATTTGACCAGTTCCAAGGCGCCAAATTCTTTTCAAAAATTAATCTTCGTTCTGGATATCACCAATTGAAGATTAGAACCGATGACATTCCAAAGACGACTTTCAGAACTCGGTACGGGCATTATGAATTCCTAGTCATGTCTTTTGGATTGACTAATGCTCCTGCTGCCTTCATGGATATGATGAACCGAGTATTCAAGGAATATTTGGATCACTTTGTGGTCGTCTTTATTGATGACATCCTTATTTATTCCAAAAGCCATAAAGATCATGAGCAACACTTGAGGCTGATACTCCAAAAGCTTCGTGAATATAAGCTTTATGCCAAGTTGAAGAAATGCGAGTTCTGGCTTGAGGAAGTAGCATTCCTTGGGCACGTGGTATCAAGTCATGGAATATCTGTTGACCCAACAAAGATTGAAGCTATTCAAAGCTGGGAGCAACCTCAATCAGTGACCGAAGTACGTAGCTTTCTCGGCTTAGCTGGTTATTATCGGAGATTCGTTGAAGGGTTTTCTCGAATCGCTACTCCCTTAACTCAGCTGACTTGGAAAGATACAAAATTCAGTTGGAACGAGGAATGTGAGAAGAGTTTTTAAGAACTCAAGAGGAGACTTATTTCAAAGACTGCTACGACAATACCATCCGCTCAAGGATTTGTCATCTACTGGTGATGCTTCGAGCAAAGGGTTAGGATGTGTTCTCATGCAACATGGGAAGGTCATAGCCTATGCCTCTCAACAACTCAAAGAATATGAGAGGAATTATCCTACTCATAATCTAGAGTTGGCAGCTATTGTCTTCGCACTTAAAATTTGGAGGCATTACTTGTATGGGGAGAAAGTGGAGATCTTTACGGATCATAAAAGCCTCAAATATTTCTTCACTCAAAAGGAACTCAACATGCGATAGCGACGTTGGCTTGAACTGTTGAAGGATTATGGTCATACCATCCAATACCATCCTGGAAAAGCAAACGTGGTAGCTGACGCATTGAGTAGAAGATCATATGCGGGTACGAGTGCTATATTGTCAATGCAAAGGTCCATTTTGTATGACTTGCAAAGGATGGAAATAGAGATAAAGACTCCAGGGACCCATGTGATGATGGCAAATAAATGAGTAGAACAGACTTTAATCGATAAAGTTAAAGCTGCTCAAGCTACAGACCTGGAGCTGATGCATATGAGGAAGAAAGTACAAGAAGGTGTTATGCCAGAAGCAAGAATCAATGAAGAAGGAATACTTCGAGTCAAATCCAAACTTTGTGTTCCTAACGACCCATATTTAAAGTATAAAATCATGATGGAGGCGCACAATACACCGTTTGGTATCCATCCTGGGAGTACCAAAATGCATCATGATCTTCGACATACATTTTGGTGGGGCAATATGAAGAGGGAGATAACGCTGTTTACCTCAAGGTGTCTAACGTGTCAACGAGTCAAGGCGGATCATCAAGTACTAAAAGGTCCATTGCAACCACTTGAAATTTCAGAATGGAAGTGGGAGCACATTATCATGGATTTCGTTACTGTTCTTCCCAAGGTTTCTCAAGGCATAGATGAAATTTGGGTCATTGTTGATAGATTGACCAAGTCTGCTCATTTCTTACCTATATGAGAAACTTATATACTTGAATGTCTTGCTCGTATGTACATAAACGAGGTTGTAAGATTACATGGTATGCCAGTATCCATAGTTTGTGATCGAGGCCCAAGATTCACTTCATAATTTTGGGTTAGTTTGCAAAAAGCTATGGGCACGGATTTACGATTTAGTTCGGCATATCATCCTCAAACGGGCGGATAATTATAGAGGACTATTCAAACTCTTGAAGATTTATTAAGACTCTATGTCCTTGACTTCAAGGGAAGTTGGGACAAGTTCTTACCATTGGTGGAGTTTTCCTACAACAACAGTTATCAAGCAAGTATTGGCATGACTCCATTCGAAGCGTTGTACGGAAGAAAGTGTCGTTCTCTAGTATGCTGGGATGAGGTGGGTGAAGCAACGTTGTTGGGACCAGAATTAGTACGTATGACCACGAAAAAGATTCAAACGATCCGACAACGTATAAAAACCTCACAAGATCGACAAAAGAGTTATGCTGATCTTCATCGAAAGGACGTAGAATTTGATATTGGAGATCATGTGTTGTTACGTGTTACTCCATGGAAAGGAGTTACGAGATTTGGAAAGAAAGGAAAGCTCAATCCTAGATTCATTGGCCCATTTTTAATCCTCGATCGAGTAGGAATTGTGGCGTATAGACTCGCTTTATAGCCAAGTATATCTCGTGTTCATAACGGTTTTTTTATATCCATGTTACGTAAATATGTGGAAGACCCGAACCACATTATTGAGTTAGAACCGGATGAAGATTTAACGTATGAAGAGGTTCCTGTTCAAATCTTGGATAAGAAGGAACATATTCTACGCTCCAAGGTTATACCTCAAGTCAAAGTTTTGTGGAGAAACCACGATGTTGAGGAAATGACCTGGGAGTTAGAATCTGAAATAAAATTAAGGTATCCTTACCTCTTCGACATACCAGGTACGTACCCTAATTTCGAGGGCAAAATTTCATAAGAAGGGGAGGTTGTAAGACCCCAATTTTTTTTAATAAAGATAATTTTTCTATAAATATCATTTTTAAATATTATGGAATGAATTTGATATAATGTTATAGTTGTGGGTTATATTTATAAATTTTGCAAAGTACCCAAGTTGTTATATAATATTCGATTGGTCGGGGAATATTCGTTTTAAACAGGGAATATTTGTACGATGGCACAATCATTGGTGGACCCCACAACGGAATTATTGTCTGATTGAGAAAACGATAAAAATATTTTATGAAAATAACGGCGGAAGTTTTACCGTTAACTGTTGAAACACCCGGTGTTAAAAGTACCAGAATACGCGTGGTTGCATAGTAGCACACGGTATTGATTATTGATGCTTAAGTGAGAAGTCACTCATTTTTGTTCAATTATTACTTCAGTAATGGACCTCATGGAAGCCCATGCTAAAGAACAACAAGTCTTCTCAATAAGAGTGTACTTGTGTTCACTGCTGCTAAATCTTTTGCTGAGGTAATAGATAGCTCGTTCTTGGCCTCTAACATCTTTTTGCCCCCGCATACAGCCCATGGCATTGTCATTAATGGACAGGTACATGAATAGGGGAACATCATCCCTGCATGGTACCAAAATAGGAGCGTTAACCAATTGTTCTTTAATGGTAAGGAAGTCTTTCTAACACTCATCGTTCCATTTCATGGTGGAGTTCTTCCTTAACAACTTGAAGATAGGCTCACAGGTTGCTGTGAGTTGAGAAATGAACCTGCTAATGAAGTTGATTCTTCCCAAAAATCCCCGTATTTCCTTCTCTGTCTGAGGAATGGGCATTTCCTTGATGGCCTGAATTTTGGTAGGATCCAGCTCATCCCTTTGTGGCTGACTAGAAAACCTAGCAACTTACCTGATTTGACACAAAAAGCGCACTTGGCTGGATTCAACTTCAAGTTGTACTTACGCAACCTGTTGAATAGCTTTTTGAGATGGTCTAAGTGGTCTTCCTCCCTTCGGGATTAGACAATGATGTCATCCACATAGATCTCTATCTCTTTATGCATTAAAACGTGGAAAAGAGCCATCATAGCTCGCTAGTAGGTTGCCCTGACATTGATGAGGCCGAATGTAAGACCACAATTTTTTTTAATAAAGATGATTTTTCTATAAATATCATTTTTAAATATTATGAAATGAATTTGATATAATGTTATAGTTGTGGGTTATATTTATAAATTTTGCAAAGTACGCAAGTTGTTATATAATATTTGATTGGTCGGGGAATATTCATTTTAACAGGGAATATTTGTACGACGACACAATCATTGGTGGACCCCACAATGAAATTATTGTCGGATTAAGAAAATGGCAAAAATATTTTATGAAAATAATGGCGGAAGTTTTCTTTGTTAAGCGTTGAAAACACCCGGTGTTAGAAATCTTAGGAATCTGGCGTGGTTGCATAGTAGCACACACGGTATTGATTATTGATGCTTACGTGAGAAATCACTCAGTTTTGTTCAATTATTGCTTCAGTAATTGTTGCATAGTATCTCACGTTATTTGATTCAATTATTATCGATATTTTATATATTATTAAATCACTAATTGAGATGACAGAGTTATTAATATTATTTTTTGCAATATTAACGATGTCTAGAAGTTCTACCAAGGAGAGGTTTGGTCACCTAATTGCGCGCCAATAGGGAGGAATCCTTATTAGAAAGCCCCCTCTTTCCTGGGAACGACCTGGTCGATTAATATTGTGAATTATAATAATGATGATAAATGTTGTTAGATATATTGAGGTGTCTTTTTATGAAGTCACAGATGTTTATATATATATATATAAAAATTTTGTTTTATTAGTATTATTAATGTAATAAAATAGAAAAGTTTTTTATATAAAATGTAATATTTTATAAAGTTATTTGTTTTATTATACTATAAATAGAATATATAATATTTTATTATGCATAGAGTTTGCATATAGTGCTCGCATAGTATTTGCATAGTAAAATCTTTTTTATATAAGACAAAATACTTTTATAAAGTTATTCATTTTATTAGATTATAAATAGAATATATTATATTTTATTTAAAAGATTTTGTTTTATTAGAATATTTTATTAATACTGCATAGTAAATCAATATGGACCGTCCGTTTAAAAGTAAATCAATCTTGACCGTTCATGAATTAGTTACTATTCAGTCCATTCTCCTACAAATAGAAGCTCATTCTTTCATTATTTCTTACGAATTCACTGAAACTCAAGAGAGAGAAACTATAGAGAGAAAGAAGAAAAATATTCTCCTACTTCACTACTCCTATATCCAGTTTCTTCTAAGGTAAGGGGTATTATTTCTTTTGTATTCATGAAGAGAAGTTCTGTTATTTCATTCTTTATTATTACATTGGAATAACTCAGATATCGCTGAGCTACCCTATACTTGGTGAAATTCTTCTGTTATTCCATTCTTTATTATTATGTTGGAATAACCTGTCTATGCGAAGTACCGCATACATAATGAAGGAATGAGCTTCTATTTATAGAAGAATGGACTGAATAGTAACCAATCCATGAACGGTCCGAGATCGATTTACTTTAAACAGACGGTCTGCATCGGGTTTACAATAAAATATAATATATTCTATTTATAATCTAATAAAACGAATAACTTTTAAAAAGATTTTACTATGCAAACACTATGCAGCACTATGCAAACACTATGCATAATAAAATATAATATATTCTAATTATTGTCTAATAAAAAAAGTATAACTTTATGAAAGTATTCTCGCATTTATATAAAAGATTTTTTACTATTAGCCTAATAAAATGAATAACTTTATAAAAGTATTACATTTTATATAAAAGCTTTTTCTGCTTTTTTATTACATTAATAATACTAATAAAACAAAACTTCATCATCATTATTATTATTCACACTATTAATCGCACTGTGTCGCTTTCCCAGAAAGAGGGGCTTTCCAATAAGGATTTTCCCTATTAGCGCCCAATTAGGTGACCAAACCTCTCCTTGGCAGAACTTCTAGACATCGTTAATAATGCAAATAATAATATTAATAACTTTGTCATCTCAATTATTGATTTAATAATATATAAAATATCGATAATAATTTAATAAAACTGAATGACTTCTCACGTAAGCATTAATAATCAATACCGTGTGCTACTATGCAACCACGCGTATTCCTATACTTTTGACACCGGGTGTTTCAACAGTTAACGGTAAAACTTCCGCCGTTATTTTCATAAAAAATATTTATCGTTTTCTCATTCCGACAATAATTCCGTTGTGGGATCCACCAATGATTGTGCCGTCATACGAATATTCCCTATTTAAAACGAATATTCCCCGACCAATCGAATATTATATAACAACTTGCGTACTTTGCAAAATTTATAAATATTACCCACAACTATAACATTATATCAAATTCATTCCATAATATTTAAAAATGATAATTATAGAAAATTCATCTTTATTCATAAAAGTTGGGGTCTTACAATCTCCCTTTCTTATGAAATTTAGCCTCAAAATTAGGGTACGTGCACTGGTATGTCGAAGAGGTAAGGATACCTTGATTTCATTTGATTCTAACTCCCGTGTCATTTCCTCAACATCGTGGTTCCTCCATAAAACTTTGACTTGAGGTATAACCTTGGAGCGTAGAATATGTTCCTTCTTATCCAAGATTTGAACAGGAACCCCTTCATACGTTAAATCTTCCGCTATTTCGTCCGGTTCTAACTCAATAACGTGGTTCGGGTCTTTCATATATTTATGTAACACGGATATATGAAAAACATTATGAACACGAGACATACTTGGCGGTAAAGCAAGTCTATAGGCTACAGTCCCTACTCGATCGAGGATTAAAAATGGGCCAATGAATCGAGGATTGAGCTTTCCTCTCTTTCTAAATCTCGTAACTCCTTTCCATGGAGCAACACATAACAACACATGATCTCCAATATCGAATTCCACGTCCTTTCGATGAAGATCAACATAACTCTTTTGTCGATCTTGGGAGGTTTTTATACGTTGCCGAATCGTTTGTATATTTTCCGTAGTCATACGTACTAACTCCGGTCCCAACAATGTTTCTTCACCCACCTCATCCCAGCATACTGGAGAACGACAATTTCTTCCATACAACGCTTCGAATGGAGCCATGCCAATACTTGCTTGATAACTGTTGTTGTAGAAAAACTCCACCAATGGTAAGAACTTGTCCCAACTTCCCTTGAAGTCAAGGACACAGAGTCTTAATAAACCTTCAAGAGTTTGAATAGTCCTCTCTAATTGTCCGTCCGTTTAAGGATGATATGCCAAACTAAATCGTAAATTTGTGCCCATAGCTTTTTGCAAACTAAGCCAAAATCGTGAAGTGAATCTTGGGTCTCGATCAGAAACAATGGATACTAGCATACCATGTAATCTTACAACCTCGTTTATGTACATACGAGCAAGACGTTCAAGTGTATAAGTTTCTCGTATAGGTAAGAAATGAGCAGACTTGGTCAATCTATCAACAATGACCCAAATTGCATCTATGCCTTGAGAAACCTTTGGAAAGACGAAGCTTGAAATCTATGGTAATGTGCTCCCACTTCCATTCTGGAATTTCAAGTGGTTGCAATGGACCTTTTGGTACTTGATGCTCCGCCTTAACTCGTTGACACGTTATACACCATGAGATAAACAACGCTATCTCCCTCTTCATATTGCCCCACCAAAATGTATGTCGAAGATCATGATACATTTTGGTACTTCTAAGATGGATTACAAACGGTGTGTTTTGCGTCTCCATCATGATTTTATACTTTAAATCAGGGTCGTTAGGAACACAAAGTCTGGAGTTGACTTGAAATATTCCTTCTTCATCGATTCTTGCTTCCGGCATAGCACCTTCTTGTACTTTCTTCCTCATATGCATCAGCTCCAGGTCTGTAGCTTGAGCAGCTTTAACTTTATGGATTCGCCATCATCACGTGGGTCCCTGAAGTCTTTATCTCTATCTCCATCCTTTACAAGTCATACAAAATGGGCTTTTGCGTTGACAATATCGCACTCGTACCCGCATATGATCTTCTACTCAATGCGTCAACAACCACGTTCGCTTTTCCAGGATGGTATTGGATGGTATGATTATAATCTTTCAACATTTCAAGCCAACGTCGCTGTCGCATGTTGAGTTCCTTTTGAGTGAAGAAATATTTGAGGCTTTTATGATCCGTAAAGATCTCCACTTTTTCCCCATACAAGTAATGCCTCCAAATCTTTAGTGCAAAAACGACTGTTGCCAACTCTAGATCATGAGTAGGATAATTCCTCTCATATTTTTTGAGTTGTCGAGAGGCATAGGCTATGACTTTCCCATGTTGCATGAGAACACATCCTAACCCTTTGCCTGAAGCATCACTGTAGATGACAAATCCCTCCGAGCCAGATGGTATTGTCAGAACAGGTGCTTAAATGAGTCTTATCTTGAGTTCTTGAAAACTCTTCTCACATTCCTCGTTCCAACCGAATTTTGTATCTTTCAAAAGTCACTAGTTAGGGAGTAGCGATTCGAGAAAACCCTTCTCTAATCTCCGATAATAACCAAACTAAGTTTAGAAAGCTACGTACTTTGGTCATCGATTTAGGTTGCTCGACTTTGAATAGCTTCAATCTTTGTTGGGTCAACAGATATTCCATGACTTGATACCACGTGCCCAAGGAATGCTACTTCCTCAACCCAGAACTCGCATTTCTTCAACTTGGCATAAAGCTTATATTCACGAAGCTTTTGGAGTATCAAACCTCAAGTGTTGCTCATGATCTTCATGACTTTTGAATAAATAAGGATGTCATCAATAAAGACGACCACAAAGTGATCCAAATATTCCTTGAATACTCTGGTTCATCATATCCATGAAGGCAAAGCAGGAGCATTAGTCAATCCAAAAGACATGACTAGGAATTCATAATGCCCGTCATCGAGTTCGAAAAGCCGTCTTTGGAATGTCATCGGTTCTAATCTTCAATTAGTGATATCCGAGCTAAGATCAATTTTTGAAAAGAATTTGGCGCCTTGCAACCGGGTCAAACAGTCATCAATACGTGGCAATAGTACCTATTTTTGATGGTGACATGATTCAACTCTCGATAATCAATACAAAGTCGCATACTCCCATCTTTCTTCTTCATGAATAGAACAAGAGCACCCCAAGGAGAAGTACTAGGACGAATAAAGCCAATGTCTAACAATTCCTGTAGTTGGGTCTTTAACTCCTGAAGTTCAATAGGAGCCATTCGATATAGGGCTTTGGAAATGGGTTTTATACCGGGTTCAAGGTCGATACAAAATTCAATTTCACGTTCTGGGGGTACGCCAGGAAGTTTTTCAGGGAATACGTCAGGAAATTCATTAACAATAGAAATATCATTCAAAACTGACGTATTTTTGTTTAGATCCGTGACATGAGCTAAGAAAGCTTAAGATCCATTTTTTAATAAATGAATAGCTTTATGGCTTGAGATGACAGTGATTGATTTTAATGGTTTGGTTGCTTGAATTTGCATAATAGGTTGATTATGAATATGAAAGCTAACAACCTTACAAAAACAATCAATTTTTGCATGATGAGTAGTTAACCAACAATCCCTAGAATTATGTCAAATGCAAGTATTTTCAATGAAATAAGATCGACAGGTAATGTGAGGGTACCGATTTGAACCAAAAAGACTTATAAACAGTGGATGTAATGAAGGTTTCTCCCAACGGAGTTTCAATAGATAAGTCAAAGTATAATTTCTCCGGAGTCAAATTTAAACGTTGAGCGCAAGTAGGAGAAATAAAGGAATGGGTAGAACCGGTATCAAATAAGGTATATACTTCGCTAGAGTTTATGATAAGCTTAACCGTGATGACCTCATTCAGGTTACTTTCTTTCTGGGAGGTCACGACAAACGCCTCCCTCAGACTCATCGGCTTTGACTTTTCCGGGCGCCCTTTGGTGCCTCCATCCTAGCTGAGCTTGTCTTCGGTGAACGACAAAATTGGGCTAGGTGACCTTCTCTTCCATAATTATAAAATGCTTTGGACGGCATCGTGTAGTTTGGACTGATGTGTCCTTCCCCTCCGCATTTGAAGCATATGATAGGTGGTCGTTTTCCTTCCTTAACCACGGGTGATGGTGCTGATGTCTTTCCATCATTGTTGAATCTCCTCTTCTTGAAATGTCCATTCTTATTGTTTTGGCCATGATTACCACCGAAGTGGTTACCATTTCTGGCATGTTGATTCCCTTCACGCTTATTGTCACCACTTCGATGACTGTTATCACTGGTATTATCATTTTGCTGGCTGCTCTCTTTTGGTTGGGTTGACTCATTATCGCGCTCCAATAACTGAGCCTTATTAACAACATCTGAATACAAACATAGTTTATGAGAGATAAGATATTTACGTATCTCTGGTTTCAATCCTCTTAGAAACATTCGCGTCATTCTCTCCTTATTATCAACCAAATGGGACGCAAACCGGGATAACTCGACAAACTTAGCTTCGTACTGTGACACGGTCATGTTGTTTTGTTGCAGTTTAATGAACTCTACCTCTTTCATGTGACGAATACTTTCAGAAAAGTACTTATCGTTGAACAGTTCTTGGAACTTCTCCCAAGACATCTTCAGTGCGGCAGGTTGAGTACGCTTTACAGATTCCCACCAATAATCTGCCTCTGCCCGCAACATGAAGGTGGCAAAGGGAACCTTTTGCTCCTCGGAGCAACCCAAGATATCAAATATCTTGTTGATCTGTTTTATCCACGTCTCCACCTTAAGTGGTTTTGGCTCTCCAAAAAACTCCGGTGGTCCCAGCTCCTTGAACTGTTTGGCGATGACCGTCCGAAAGTTTCCAGTGTTTCCACCTGCATTTTGGACAGGAGCCGCTCTCGCCTGATGTTGCATGAATTGCATGAAGCCTTGGAACATTCCATCGTTTATCATTTGGTCAATGTTGTTGTTTGTATGAGGATTGTCGCCTTTCTGATGCACATTGTCTTGGTTATTGATCTGTGGAGACTCAACGGTCTCCTGTGCTCCATTGATGTTCTCAACATTCTCGGATGCTATTTTCAAATACTGCCACAAAACAAGGGTTAATTAAGATATCACATATTATCCCTATACTCTGACCGACCAATTAAATACCAAATAAACTTATGTAGGTCATACTAGCGAAGGAATTCCCCGTCTCTCCCCTCCTAGTTCTTGTCTCACATCTTAGCTAGGGATCATATCCCTAAGCTTTGATACTAATCGTGACGCCCCAAAATAGGTATACATCACCTATTCTGAGTCGCCAAATACATGGTACAGAATACAAATACAATCTTAAATATACAACAAGAGAGCTGTGAATTTTAATACAAACATTGTCTTCTAGACAATATCCACTCTCAGAATAAGTCCTCATTACATTTATTAACACACTATTTAACAGAATAATGAGGACTACTAATACTATCATCTGGACCGTCACTCCGTTCCCCGACTAGTCCCGGCTACGTTCTCATTTCCTAAAGAGAACAGTGAAAGAAAGGGTGAGCTCAACTAGCCCAGTAAGAAATATTATGACTAAGATAATGAAGAATAAATTATCATTAGTCTTCAACAATGTTAAACTTATAAAATATAATAGACATCAAGTTTAACTGCAGCGGAACATGCAATCCATTAAAAGAGTCAAGTAGAGAATAAAATCTACTATCTTTTATGATTTAAAAGGTTTTCATCACTTTTATCGCTGGGACTCAGCTTAATAAATAATCCACATCATCCCTGCACTACGGCCAAGGCTTATAATGAAGAGTACTCCAACGGTAGGGTGGGGATATACTTGAAGAAACTTGCACTACGCTCAAAGCTTTCTTAAACGCTAAAGAAATACGCCAAGATAGAAGAATAATTCTCTCTACGTTTTCTCTCTAGAGTTTCAAAGTGAATTCGTAAGAAATAATGAAGGAATGAGCTTCATTTATAGAAGAATGGATGAATAAGAACCAATCCATGAACGGTCCGGATCGATTTACTTTAAACAGACGGTCCAAATTGGTTTACAATAAAATATAATATATTCTATTTATAATCTAATAAAACGAATAACTTTTAAAAGATTTTACTATGCAAAACACTATGCATAATAAAATATAATATATTCTAATTATTGTCTAATAAAAGCAGATAACTTTATAAAAGTATTCATTTTATATAAAAAGATTTTACTATTAGCCTAATAAAAAGCAGATAACTTTATAAAAGTATTCTTTTTATATAAAAGCTTTTACATTTTATTACATTAATAATACTAATAAAACAAAACTTCATCATCATTATTATTATTTACATTATTAATCGAATGTGTCATTCCCAGAAAGAGGGGCTTTCAATAAGGATTTCTCCTATATGGCGCCGCAATTAGGTGACCAAACCTCTCCTTGGCGTAACTTCTAGACATCGTTAATAATGCAAATAATAATATTAATAACTCTGTCATCTCAATTATTGATTTAATAATATATAAAATATCGACAATAATTGAATAAAACTGAATGACTTCCCACGTAAGCATTAATAATCAATACCGTGTGCTACTATGCAACCATGCGCATTCCTGTACTTTTAACACCGGGTGTTTCAACAGTTAACGGTAAAACTTCTGCCGTTATTTTCATAAAAAATATTTTTGTCGTTTTCTCAATCTGACAATAATTCCGTTGTGGGGTCCACCAATGATTGTGCCGTCGTACGAATATTCCCTATTTAAAACGAATATTCCCCGACCAATCAAATATTATATAACAACTTGCGTACTTTGCAAAATTTATAAATATTACCCACAATTATAACATTATATCAAATTCATTCCATAATATTTAAAAATGATAATTATAGAAAATTCATCTTTATTAATAAAAGTTGGGGTCTTACATATCATGTTGACAATTTGGACGTTATTAGTTCCTGGATAAATTAATTTTTGAACTTGTTTTATTGAATTCTTATATCATTGTCATCATCCTTATGTTTATATTATGATGAAAGTCATCTGTGGCCTGTAGTGCATAGATGGACTTGGTATGATTATGACCAGGGATTAATCGGTATAATCATAACCGTAATGTTACAAATGATGTGGTAAAAGTCCTCATTGGCCCGTAGTGCATTGATGGACAGTTGTTGGCATGATCATGACCATTGATGAATACACAAATATCCTTGGCCCGTAGTGCATGGATAATTTGTGGTTGTGATACTAATGAATATCCTTGGCCGTAGTGTAGGGATGATGTGGATTATTTATTAAGCTGAGTCCCAGCGATAAAAGTGATGAAAAACCTTTTAAATCATAAAAGATAGTAGATTTTATTCTCTATTTGACTCTTTTAATGGATTACTTGTTCCGCTGTAATTAAACTTGATGTTTGTTATATTTTATCAGTTTAACACTATAGAAGGCTAACGATAATTTATTCTGCATTATCTTAGTCATAATATTTCTTACTGGGCTAGTTGAGCTCACCCTTTTACTTTCATTGTTCTCTTCAGGAAATGGGAACGTAGCAGGGACTAGTCGGGGAACGGATTGACGGTCCCGATGATAGCATTAGTAGTCCTCAATATTCTATAAAATAGTGTGATAATGAATGTATTGAGGACTTATTTTGAGTTTGAATACTGTCTAGAAGATAATATTTGTATTAAAACTCACAACTCATGTTGTATATTTAAGATTGTATTTATATTCTGTACCATTTATTTGGCGACTCAGAATAGGTGATGTATACCTATTTTGGTGGCGTCACACCGAATGACAACCGTCTGTAGCAGAATGCTCCCCAAGGCGTGATGAAAGCTGTTTTCTCACGGTCCTCCTCAGCGAGCATAATCTAATGGTATCCCGCGAAGCAATCAGTAAAGGATTAAATGTCGTATTGATCTGTATTGTCAATAATAATGTGGATAAAGGGCACATGAAAGCTATCTTTAAGGTAAGCTTTGTTTAGATCCCTGTAATCCACACAAACTCGCACCTTTCCTCCTGGTTTAGGCACGGGAACAATATTAGATATCCATTCCGGATATGTAGACACCATGATAATGCCAGCTTGAAATTGTTTCACAATTTCCTCTTTAACCTTTAAACTCCACTCAGGTTTCAATCGCCTGAGCTTCTGCCTGACTGGCTTAAATCCCTCTTTAATGGGAAGGCGATGAAGGACAATGTCAGTGGACAAACCCACCATGTCTTCGTGAGATCATGCAAACACATCCTGGAATTGGGTTAATAGCGTAACCATGTCATTCTGTTGGTTTGGGGTTAGGTCTGAACCAATCTGGATTAGCTTAGGGCTTTCTAAGGTTCCAAGATTGAAAGAAGTGGTTTGATCAAGGTTGGGTTTAGGTTTGTCTGCGACCCATTCCTTAATCTTCCGAGGTGTCTCAATGTCCTCTTGTATTTCCATCAAGTCTGAGTCCAACTTTGCATCAAAGTTACAATCCTTGTGGAGAAAAGGCACCTCATCAGCAAGTACAGGCACATCTAAATTCAGGGTCCTAAAACAAAATATGCTTTCACTTAATATATGAAACTGTTTAATCATACACAAGTGTTAGCATATACTGATAAAATAACTGCTAATACTGTATAGAAAAGTAAGCAATTAAAGTTATCTACAGGGCAGAGGGATTTTCTGCTCGTTTTACCCTCGTCGACCAATGCATGGAGTGCTGCTCCAATTGTCGAGGGCAAAGTCCTGATGGACTGCAGTGACGGAGGGGCTATCATTGTCCTCCTTCTCCCGAATGATATCCATAACATCTGGGCAATCATCGTCTGGGGTGTATCTGTTTGTATGTTCATCATGGACAATTATGTGTATGTCTGACATCATCAGGGAGATGTCATGTTTACTTTTCTGCTCCCTTTCTTCCACTTCGGGATCAGGGATCAGCACCTCTTTTGCTTTGAATGGTACTGGTTTGGGAAACAGCATAGCCATAACATGGGCTGGCACCTTTACTGGAGACTGTATCAGCTCATGAGGTGCAGATGGAGAAAATCACCGTGTGGCAGAATCTTGAGGAACCTGCTTATGCTTATGAGGATTCCTGTGACTGGAACTGGCAGAATAGCCTAGTCCGGATGTCCCAGTTAGACTGGACACTTGAATAGAGTGTCTAATACCCTGCTGATTTTTACCAAGCCCTTGTCTAGGCTGATGACCCAATGACATCATTTCTTGAGTGGCCGACATAACCTCTGCATAAATCTTGGGTACGGGAAGTGGCGCTCCATTAGGATGGTATTGCGTATTACTAACTTCCAAAGTATGAAAACTGGCCGGCTCAACTTCTGAATTGAAGCTGATAATTAGTTGGTCTCTTTGTTCAGGACATTCTGGCTCAACGTTGACAGTGACTAGGCTATTGTTGGTAATGTATTTGAGTTGTTGATGTAGTGTAGAAGGAACGGCTCCAGCCATGTGGATCCATGGTCTCCCCAAAAGCAAGTTGTATCCTAAATCTATCTCGAGGACGTGGAAGGATACATTGAATGTATCTGGACCAATCTCAATTGGCAGCTCAATCTCTCCGACATAATTTTGTCGGGATCCATCAAAATCTTTGATAACCGTATAGCTGCTTCGGATCTGTTTGAGATTGATGTTCATCTTCACCAAGGTGGCATAAGGACAGATATTCAAAGACAAACCTCCATCTATCAAAACTCCAGCTAACATATATCCGGAGGATAAAATTGTGATGTGCAATGGCCTCTATCTATCTGTTTGAGATTGATGTTCATTTTCTCCAATGTGACATAGGGGCATATGTTTAGGGATGATCCTCCATCTATTAGCACTCCTCTGACTACATATCCGGAAGACATAACCGTTATGTGCAACAGTTTGCAATGGCCCGTCCCTTAGGGAGGTATGTCATCATCAGTGAAGGATATCACATTGTTGTTGAAAATGTGATCAACCAGATGTTGAAATTTTTCCAGATCCACTGATTTTGGCAAGTAGGCTTCTTCCAAAACCTTTAATAAAATCTTCCTATGATCTTCGAAAGAGAAAACCAAGTCCAGTATTGAGATCTGATGTGGAGCTTCTCTTAAGCTTAGAACCACCTTGGCTTCATTATGTCCCATAGTGCGGAGGAATTTTTCAATCTTCTCCATGGGAATCTTCCCCTTTGCTTTGAAGGTGGGCTTCATCACCCTCTGAGGAAGATACAGTGGATTTTCCTTCTACAACCTTTATAGTGATAGGTATGAGATGTGGATCCTTTAGCTTCCCCATAATTCCATGGGACTTTGTGTAAGCTGACAACAGGATATTGTGGTCTGAAGGGTAAAGAAATTGGCTATGGTGTGATCACTTTCAAAGGATTGTCAGCTCCTTTAAGTTGAATTTCTTGTATGGGAAATGCTTTGACAGTCCTATCATCCACATCAAATTTAACTGCTACTGATCCCTTCCATTTGGTAGGACATGTATTCCCACTCTCGAGTAAGACAAAGTGTCATAAATGCCCGATTGCAGGACACCGCTATCAATTAAATTCTGAATAAGGTGGCGGAGTGCCCAACATTCTTCTGTGTTGTGACCGATAGAATGTGAATGATATTGACATACTCCATCAGAGTTAAACCATCTTGAACGGGGATTGATTGGAGGTAGAAGGGAAGTAATTCTTCCTTCATTGATTAGCATCTGGAATATCTCCTCCATAGGTTGGCCCATGTATGTAAATTCCCTTTGATTGGCGAAATCTCGACGGGCTTTAGCATTTTCTCTCTTTGCAACCTTTTATCCTCCATAGCTTCGCTTTCTGAATGTGATGGTGGAGCATTCATAACAAAAGGAAAGAGATATGCATGCTCCTGACCGATTAACTGGCGTGTGACTTGATGCTGATGGGTCACCAGTTCTGCCAGTTGTTCAATTTACTTGTAAAGAGCTTTCATCTTTTGTTCCATAACAAATTGAAACTTTGTGTAATCCCATCTGTGAACACCGTCTTTGATGGTCTGGGATGATTTACCGTTAAAATTGGAACTCTGTCTGGTTCTCCAACTAATCATATTGACTTCTTCTTCTTTGTGTTGAGGAATAGGGTTGTCTTGAACATGAGGTTGATCTGGTTTGGTAACCATGATCTCACCGTTGTCTATCAAATCATGGATCTTGTGTTTCAAGGCCCAACAATCTTGAGTATCATGTCCAGGTGCTCCGGTATGATAGGCACACTTCCGAGTAGCATTGAAACCCCTCCCATTACGGTTGGCTGGTGGAAAAAGATGTGTGATTTTCTTCTGAGTAGTCAGAAGAGCAAGAATCACCTAAGGGTGTGAACGTTCAAGGGCGCTTTGCATCTGCACCTTTAGGCAATGGAGGGTTTGAAGACTGTGCTTGGAAAGGGGAATAGTTTCTCCTCTATATAGGCATGTTCTGACTGCCTTTTTGACCTTGTAGTATCAAGGAAACATCCTCCTCTTTCTTTTTATGAACCCTTCGGGGGTTGTTTCTATAAGATCCGAACTGGATGTGCTCATTAACTGCTTTAAGAGCGACTAGGTCTTGAATCTTACCGGACTTCAATCCAATCTTATCCATCTATCCGTGCTTGATCATTTCAAAGAATGGTTTGCCAATACCAGCTAAGACTCTCTCATAGAAAGGAGCTTCATGTATGTCTATGAAAGTTATGACCATTTCTGATTCCATCATAGAAGGAATAACTTGAGCGGCAAGGCGCCTCCACCTTTGAGCATACTCTCTGAAAGACTCATTAGACTATTTCTTGACCTTGGTAATCTGGTACCGATCATCACCCCTTGATCTATCTTCACGCAAACGAGGTAAAAGATGTGTGATTCTTCCTTTTCCCATTTTTGAAGGGGCAAGGGTTCTGATGTTGATTTGCATTGTGATGCAGGTTCTCAGCTTTATACAGCCTCGAGGGAACTAGTTCAACATACACTCTCTGTACTAGACTCTCTATCCAGGGTACCGAGAGATCGTGCATTCTTGGGGCTTTGAGGCTTTCTTTTCTGTCCTCCCCCGTCGTTGTCTCTGGGGTTACCTCAGGGCATTGTCTGAGCACTATTTTCACCAGACTCAGTCTCTTAATTTGTTGGATTGCAAGGTGTTGATAACACCGATGGATTGACGATTCATCACTGGTATGGAGTTTTCTGGGGCACCCGTGCCTTGTGTGGCTGACATTTCCCCGAATGCCATCAGAAACTTGTTAGGGGCCCCGGTTACGGTGCTTAAAGGTGGGACAGTCCGTACTGGTCCTTTGAGTGTAGACGCCATGAGTAGGGCTTTGACTGAGCCGTTACCCAATGATTTGAGGGTCAGAGATAGTATTCTTCGGCGATTATTCCTGATCATCCTCTGGGGTTATTTCCTGGCAGATAACTCTTCCACGGTGTCGTTTTCTTTAGTCAGTGCCACATGAGATGTGGACCGTTTAGGAGAGTTTGATTGGGGCTCCTATACCTTTGCCTACTTCCTTAGGGGAATGCATCTGCGCTCACAGGGCTTGACATAGGCTTGGCTAGGATTTTACCCATTTCTGCTGGTGAGTATTTTCTCTTTTAATTTCCCTTGTTCGGGTTGAGAGTGTTGACTGACCGCAGATATTTGATCTTATATTGGCAGTTTTGGGCCTACGAGAGGCTCCCATGCCTTCGTCTAGTTAGCCTACTAGGTTTAGACATCTATCCACGGGGACGATGATGACATTATTCCACGTTGGTGGAGGTTCCTGTAGCTGAGAGTTTCACCCATTCACACTTACAGTTGGAGTTATTGACAACCGATGTCATTATATGGGTTCCTTACTTTCAGGACCATTTGAAAGTTGGCTTCGAGGGTGGTTTCCCAACTGGAGTCGAGTACGTGATGTCCACCCGTCGGATTCCTCTCTTTACAGATGGAGGTTAGGAGCTCTATTTAGGAGAACATGCTATTAAGAGCAGTACATGAGAGATTCGCATACCGATCTGTCCTCCTGTCAAATGCTATTAGCCTGTGTCGCAGCCGCAGATCATTGATATCCCATTGGAGGGAGTTGATGGCTTTACATTGTCAGAGGGACCATTCACTCAAGAGGCATTCTACCGCTGGTGGTTCCCTTGCACAATTGGAGCCCAGTCCCGCGCCACACAGTTTTTGGGGGATATGGTTCCTGGTTTTGTCATGATAACGGATTGGATTACCTGCATCCTAGAGCCTACTCATCTGACACAGATTGATAGTTTGACCCAGCAGTTGGACCTGGCACATTTCTTTATCCGGCATTTGGGTAGAGATCCTTCTAAGGCAGATTCTTTTGATCCTTCCAACTCTGGGGATGGCCCTTTAGGTGGCCCATATTCATATGGTTTTTCCAGTACAACTCTTCCATTGTATTGGCCTGATATCCCTACTGGCAGAGATTCAGTGACTCATGAGGAGTTACATCAGAAGGATAGGTTGGATGATGTGGATATCAACACTATTGACTTCTTCTGATGTATTTCTCGCTATATCTTTTGATAGGCCTCTGTTAGATATTGGGTGGCTGTGCCCATTCTCGTTATATCTTTTGATAGGCCTCTGTTAGTTTTTAGGCGGCTGTGCCCCATTTCCCTGTATTTTCCAGTTGTACACAGAGATGATGTATTTAGATGATGATGTAATTAGAATGTATGTATACTATTTTCCATTCCCTACATCATATTGTCATCTATTTTTATTATGCATGCATTATGTTTATGGACATGCATTTCTAAAGATGATTTTACCATTGACCCCTGGATGGTCTTATGACACGTCCCTACAGATGTCTTCATCGACAGTTAGCCACATTGATCATACCCCACCAGTATTTATAGTATCTTCATTGAGATTGTGGTATGATAGTCTGTCATCCGTAGATCGGGTGATAATTGATCAGTTGATGCGTCACTCTTTGGCCCTCCTGATATTCCATGTTCCATTGGGCTTTGTAGGGGGTATACTGGAGCATTGGGTACTGGATAGGCAAGTGTTCCAGTTTGAGACCCAAGAGTTGACTCCCACTTAGGAGGAACGAGCGTCTGACAGATTTGTCGTAGGATATGCTTTGCGCTCGGATGGCTGGGGATATGAGCCGACAGTTTATCACCCTCACAGGTTTGAGGTGCAGAGTTGCCCTGGACAAGATCTCCTTAGGGCATGTAGTGTCCATGAGTTTTTTGATTGACAAATTTGGGTCATTAGACAGTTATCTACTGTACTCCAGGGATTTCACCACTTCGTAGGATGATTGGCGTGTTGCCCGAGTAGATATACTCTTGATGTGTGTAGTGGCTTTTCTGTACATGCCTTTATACATGGACCACTTAGATATAGGTGTGATCATGGTAGTCAGAGCTCTCCAGGAGGGACATACCATATTACCGACGATCCTGACAGGGACCTTGAGACCGGCCATGTATTTCCATACCCATTCTATGAGGGGTGCTCACAGGAAGTTCAGTCTTGTTGTATGTGTGGTTCATGACACACTTGAGACCGATTGACACTTTTCGACGTCATGGATATTGTTTTTCCCATGAGATAGCCATGTCATATTCCTTTTAGCCAGCGTAGTGTACAGACGCAGCTTCATGGTCAGTTTTCTTGTCAGGGATCAAGGATCCATTTTATATTTTTCAGTGTTCAGGGCTTAGCTCTCCCTACAACTTTATCACTCATGCAGCTGGCATGGACTATCTTCCTCTGGTTGGTTTAAGGGGTGTGACCACTTATCATCCACTGGATGTTATGGCACAGTTTGACCAGTTTCAGGATGTTCATCCCTATGACGGGGTAGTGGGTCAGCGTTTGTCATCTTTGCTTTTGTCAACAGAGTATTTGTCTAGGATTTATGTCTGTTAGACCCAGTGTGAGAGGGATGACTTTTCTACTAGCCATCCAGGTCATTCTACAGAGTATTCTACATGGTTGGAGGCAGAGATTGCATCGGCTAGGGTTGTATCCTCTGAGCCAGGTGCTGATTCTGATAGTGGGGAGCCTATGGAGGACCCTGATTCTCCCACTGAGGATGAGATGTTTCTTTGGGTTGTCGCTGACTCTGGTTGATTCCCCAAAGATATTATGCTCTGTGACTCCACATTCGTCAGAGAGTATTTAGAAAGTAGTCTACATCTGATAACATTTGAGAGGGACCAGGCTAGGGCCTTGATGTTGACAGCTCTTTCTGGTAGAGATACCACTTTAGTTGAGAGAGGTGATGCTCTAGCTCACAGGGATACTGTTGTTGTTGAGCGGGATGAGGCTCGATCATCTAGGGATGCAACTGTTATTGGGTGGGGTGGTGCTTTAGCTACCCGAGATGCTGCCATTACTGACAGTATTGCATTGAAATCTCATACTGCTGACATTATTGTAGAGATGAGTACATTCATTGATGAGCATAGTATCACCATGCAGATGGCCGTAGATCTCCTAGCTTGCATGGATACCCTAGGGTAGGAGCTCATAGAGTTACCTCCATCTTCTGAGAGGGATGCCATGTTAGATTTGATGGCTCGCTTATCCACTGGTTTGTAGATTAGCTTTGATTTTCATGTATAGACTATGTTAGCCATTTTTGTCATGTACAAGACACATTATATATATCAAACAGTATTATATGGCAAGGAAATATGTTTTGATTCACTTCCTTTTTGGGATATGCCTTGTTACTTGGTTGATAGTTGCCTGTTCTCTAGGGCTTGTGATCTTGATGTATTATGAACTCCTCCTTAATGGATGGACATGGAGATGTCTCACGATCTTTCATAATGGATAGTTGATCTTTGTATTCCCCTACCCTTTGGTGTCTTGGAACTAGTTTCTGAATGTGGTTATGGAGAGGATTGTGGCTTTCCTCTTTGAGGTTGACCGCACAACAGATGGTCGCCGATACTCCCTTGTATGGATGAGACCAGGTAGTTCCATCTCTTATGGATTGGTGTTTCTCTTTGAGGATTCAACCGCAGCTTAGATGGTTGCCGGTTTTTCTCCCATTTGTGTGGGGAGACCAGGTAGTTTCATCCCTGTGGTCTGAGCCGATGAGGTGTGGCGTAACCTCCCCAAAGATGGTCGCTGATGTATTTCTGTGTATTGGGGAGATAAGGTAATTCCATCTCCTATGGTTTAGTTTGAAAGATTTGAAGGATGATCCCAGTACTGTTGACAAGGTTTTATGTTTTTGGTAGGAGTGAGACTACACCGTGAATGGCTGCCTACGTACTCCCATTGAGAAGGGGAGATCAGGTCTGTGTAGTTCCAACCTAGCGTGAAAAGATTAAAAGTTGTATGTAGTGAAGAAGGTGTAGAGAGTTTTTTTTTTGTTTTTGTTTTTTTATAGTTAGACCGGACCATAAAAATGGCTGCCTACGTACTCCCGTGTATTGGGGAGATCAGGTCTGCGTAGTTCATCCCTGATTGGACAAACTGAAGTTGTGAGGAAGTGTTTCATCCCTGGTGGGACAAACTGAAGAAGTGTTTTATCCCTCGTAGGACAAACTAAAGTTGTGAAAGGTTTTATCCCTGGTGGGACAAACTGAAGTGGTGAGGTTTTATCCCTAGTGGGACAAACTGAAGTGGTGAGGACTGTATGTGGTGAGAAAGGTTTTGAAAACCTGAATTGAGTGATGGATCTGATGATCAAAAACCAAGATGCTGGTTTGCGGGTAACTTCAGACATAGTATTGTTTTACGGTGTCCGAGTTGATGAGTTGGGGAAATTCCTCGCCATCCATCTCTTGTAATCTGAGGGCTCCTCCTGTTAATACCTCCTCGACAACAAATGGGCCTTCCCAGTTTGGGCGAATTTTCCTTTAGATTGATCTTGGTTGTCAAGAACCTTCTTCAAGACCAAGTCATTTTCTTTGAATTTCCATAGCTAGACTTTGTTGTTGTAGGATCGAGCGATCCTCTGTTGGTACAACTAACCATGGAAGATGGTTGTGGCCCATCTTTCATCTATTAGAGACAATTGATGATACCGATCTTATACCCATTGGTCTTTATCCAGCTGAGCATCTATCAACACTCTAAGGGATTCCATTTCCACCTCTATGGGGAGCACTGCCTCCATGCCATAGGTTAATGAGTAGGGGGTTGCCCCAGTGGAAGTATGCATTGACGTTTTGTAGGCTAATAGAGTCAGAGGAAACAGGTTAGGCCATCCTTTGTGATTGGCAGACATCTTTTGCATGATCTTTTTGATATTCTTATTAGTTGCTTCAACAACACCATTCAGCTTTGGACGATAGATGACGGAGTTGAGATGTTTGATGTGGAATTTACTACATAACTCCTCCATCATATGGTTGTTGAGGTTTTTGGCATTGTTTGATACAATCACCTCTGGTTTTCCGTATCGACAAATGACATTGTTTCTGATGAAACCAATGATTACCTCTTTAGTAACCCTGGGGGAAGAGGCTACTTCTACCCACTTGGTGAAGTAGTCGATCATAGTGAAGATAAACTGATGACCATTACTCGTTTTGGGCTCGATTGGCCTGATCACGTCCATTCCCTACATTGAGAAGGGCCAGGGTGAGCTCATATTATAGAGCTCCCTTGAAGGGGCGTGGATAGCATTCCCATGAATTTGGCATTGGTAACATCTCTTGACGTGATCATCACAGTCAGCTTTGAGAGAGAGCCAATAATGCCCTGTTCTTAAGATTTTCTTGATAAGTAGAGGGCCGCTCATGTGTGGGCCGCATACTCCACCATGAATTTCATCCATGAGTCTTTGAGCTTGGTCTTTGTCTAGGCACCTTAGAAGGCCTAGTCCTGCATCTCTTTTGTAGAGTGCATCTCCGCTCAGATAGCATTTCATGTCTATTCTATGGATCCGCTTTCTTTCAGCTTGACTAGCCTTAGCGGGTGTAGCTCCATCCCGTATATACTCCTTGATATCCTGATACCAAGGGTGTTAGATGGGAGGCAGCTCATCCGATACTTCTCCAATGTACTTATCGTAGGCTGGTGCCTTTTGATGGGAAAATGTGATATTTGGCATGTCTTCCTTATCAAGTATGTTGATTAAGGAGGCCAAAGTTGCTAGTGTATCCGCAAAGTCATTCCTATTTTGAGGAATGTGGAGAAATGATATTTCTTCAAACTCCAAAGCCATCTGGATAACTTTCCGATGGTAAGGCAACAAATGTAATTCTTTAGTGTGATAGACCCCCAGTGGTTTGTCTGATTACCAGTTCAGAATCTCCAAAGACAATTAACCGTTTAATGCCCATGGATTGGGCTAGCTTCAACCCCATGATACAACCTTCATACTCAGCTGTGTTATTGGTGTTGACAAACTGAAATTTGATGGCAACGGGATACTACTCTCCCGAAATGGATACTAGAACTGGTCCAGCTCCAGAACCTTCCATGTTTATAGCTCCATCAAAATACATCCTCCATAGCTGGTGTGTATTATCCTGATGGTGTTGCTGAATTGTCATTACCCCTTCGTTGGGAAAATATGTTTCCAAGGGTTTGAAATCCCTTCAAGATGCGGCGACCAGTTGATCCACAATTCCTTGACCTTTGATAGACTTTTGAGTCACGTAGATGATGCCAAATTGCTGTAGGATCAGCTGCAATTTGGACAGTCGATAATTCAATATAGGTTTGCTGAACATATACTTGAGAGGATCCATGCGGGATATTAGATGGGTTGTGTGACCATGGAGATAATTCTCTAATCTCATGGAAGCCCATGTTAACGCACAACAAGTTTTCTCAACTAAGCTGTACTTGTGCTCACTGATGCTAAATCTTTTGCTGAGGTAATAGATAGCTCTTTCTTGGCCTCTATCACCTTTTTGTCCCAGCATGCAACCCATGGCATTGTCATTGATTGACAGGTACATAAATAATGGAACACCATCCTTGGGAGGTACCAAAACAGGAGCTTTGATTAGTTGATCTTTGATGAAAAGGAAGGCTTTTTGACACTCTTCATTCCATTTCTTGGAGGATTTCTTCCTTAACAACTTAAAGATAGGTTCACAGGTTGTTGTGAGTTAGGAGATGAATCGGTTGATAAAGTTGATTCTTCCCAGAAATCCCCGTATTTTCCTCTCTGTCTGGGGTATGGGCATCTCAGTAATGGCCTGGATCTATGCAGGATCCAGCTCAATGTCTTTGTGGCTTACTAGAAATCCTAGTAACTTGCCTGATTTAATATAAAAGGCGCACTTGGATGGATTTAGCTTCAAGTTATACTTACGCAACCGGTTGAAGAGCTTTTTGAGATGATCTAGGTAGTCTTCTTCCCTTCGGGACTTGACAATGATGTCATCCACATAGACTTCTATCTCTTTGTGCATTAGATCATGGAAAAGAGCCATCATGTCTCGCTGATAGGTAGCTATGGCATTGATGAGGCCGAATGATAACCATCTGTAGCGAAGGGTTCCCCAAGGAGTGATGAATGTTTTCTCATGAACCTCTTCAGCAACCATGATTTGGTGGTACCCAGCAAAGAAGTCAACAAAGGAGTACATGTCATACTAAGCTGTATTATAAATGAGTATGTGGATGAATGGTATGGAAAAGCTATCTTTGAGACATACTTTCTTCAGATCCCTGTAATCCATGCAAACTCGCACCTTACCTCTGGGTTTAGGTATGGGAACTATGTTGGATAGCCACTCAGGGTATGTTGATACCATAAAGATGTTGACTTGAAATTGTTTCACAATTTCTTCTTTGACTTTCAAACTCCACTCAGGTTTTAATCGCCTGAGTTTCTGTTTGACTGGTTTGAATCCCTCTTTGATGGGGAGGCGAGGAATGACGATGTCAGTTAACAAACTGACCATGTCTTCATGAGACCATGCAAACACATCCTGGAATTGGGTCAATAGAGTAACCACATCATTCCTTTAGCTTAGGGTAAGGTCCGTACCAATTTAGATTTGTTTGGGTTTTTCTGAGGTTCCAAGGTTAAAAGAGGTGGTTTGATCAAGATATGGCTCGAGTTTGTCTTCAACCCATTCTATGATCTCATGAGGCACCTCATAGTCCTCTTGTTCAATCTCCATCAAGTCAGAGTTCTACTTTACATCAAAGTTGCAGTCCTTGTGAAAAATTGGCACTGCATTAGCAAGTTTAGGCAAATCTAACTTTAGAGTCCTGAAACAATATGTTTCACTTAATATATGAAACTGTTTAATCATACAAAGTGTTAGCATAACATGACAAAAACAACTACTAATATAATGCAACAAAAGTAAGTAGTTATTGCTATCTACAGGGCAGATGGATTTTCTGCCCTTTTTACCTTTGTCGGCAAATGCAAGGAGTGATGCTCCAATTTCCAAGGGTCAAGTTCTATTGGACAGCTATGATGAAGGGGCGGTTATCGTCCTCTTCCTCTTGAATGATAAACATGACATCTGGGTAGTCGTTATCTGAGATATCCTTGTTCATACCCTCGGTATTTGCCATAAAGTACATCTTCGATAACCATATCTTAATGTATTGTTTGTGCCTTTGATTCCTTTCCTCCATGTCTGGGTCTGGAATCAGGACTTCTTTCCCATTAACCGGTATCGATTTTGGAAATAGCATACCTACCACAGAGACAAGAATTTTCCTTAGAGACCGTACAGAAACTGTATATTTAGGTTTAGGCAACAACCTTGTAGATGAAGGAATTGGTGTATGCTTGTGCGGGTTCCTGTGACTGGAGCCAGAGGAGTAGCCTAGTCCAGCTTTCCCTGTCTGGCTGGGAACTTGAATTGGGCATTTGATCCCTTGCTGATCCTTTCCTAACCCTTGTCAAGGTTTGAAACCCAAGGATATCATTTCTTGACTGGCCTACATTACCTCGACGAAAACTCTGGATTTCAGAGCTAGAGCCCTAATGGGTTGGTAGTGAGTGTTGCTCACCTCAAGGGCTTGGAAGCTGACAGCCACAAGTTCTTCATTGAAACTGATGAAAGGTATATCACTTTGGACATGATATTCTGGTTCAGCATTGACAATGACCAAATTACTGTTGATGATATACTTTAGATGCTGATGAAGAGTGGATCCAAGGTCTTCCCAACAGTAAGTTATATCCTGTAGTGATTTTGAGCACTTGGAAGGATATGTAGAATGTATTGGACCTATTTCCATGGGTAATTCAATCTCTCCGACAGTATTTTGCCAAGATCCATCAAATGCTTTGATGATTGTATGGCTGCTTCAAATCTTGTTGAGATTGATGTTCATTTTCTCCAATGTGACATAGGGGCAGATGTTTAGGGATGATCCTCCATCTATTAGCACTCCTCTGACCACATATCCAGAAGACATAACCGTTATGTGCAACAGTTTGCAATGGCCCGTCCCTTCGGGAGGTATGTCATCATCAGTGAAGGATATCACATTGATGTTGAAGATGTGATCTTCTAGATGATGGAATTTTTTAACATCCACTGTCTTTGGCAAGTGGGCTTCTTCCAATGTTTTCAATAAGACCTTTTAGTGATCTTCTGAAGAGAAAACCAAGTCTAGAATAGAGATCTATTGTGGAGCTTCTTTTAAGCTTTGAACCACATTGGCTTCAATGTGTCCCATGGTGCGGAGGAATTCCTCAATCTTCTCATTGGGCACTTTCCCCTTAGATCTGATGATTGGCTTCATCACTCATTGAGGAAGATACAACGAATTTTCTTTGGATACCGCAACAGTTGTGTTAGATGTTGATCCTTTAGCCTCTCCATAGTTCTATGGGATTTTCTTAAGGCTGACGACAGGGTGTTGTGGCCTGAACGATAATATCATTAGCTTTGGTGCAACCACCTTCAAAGGGTTTTCAACTCCTTTGAGTTTGATTGGTTGAATTGTAAGTGGTGTGGCAGCCACATCTCCCTTAGAGGATATAAATGCTATGATTTCCTTCCATCCTTGTGATATTGGAGGAAATAAATGTCCACTCTCAAGTGGTATGGTGTCATCATTTGCCATTTGCAGGTCACCGTTGTCAATAATGTTTTGTATAAGATGGTGGAGTGCCCAACATTCTTTAGTGTTGTGATTGCGAGAATGAGAGTGATATTAACCTACTCCAGTAGCATCAAACCTTTTTGAGCATGGGTTGACTGGAGGTAGCAGTGCTGTGATTTTTCCCTCATTGATCAGCATCTTCAATATTTCTTCCATCTGTTGGACTAAATAGGTGAATTCCCTTTTGTTGGCGAAGTCCCGACGGGCATTAGCCTTTTCTTTTCTTGCAAGATTTTCCTCTAATATTTCACTTTCTTAGATAAGTGGTGGATTTTTTGTGATAAGAGAAAGAAGGCTAGCATGCTCCTGACTGAACAACTATCGTGTGACTTGGTTTTGATGAATCACCAGTTCTGCCAGTTGATTGACCTATTCGTTAAGAGACTTTAACTCCCGTTCCATCATAAACTGGAACTCTAACTAATCCCACTTATCGGGATTATCCTTGCTGATTTGGGAAGAACTACCCACATATTGGAGGTACTTGGTTCTCTCTCCACTGCCTCTATTGATCATGTTAACATCCTATTCCTTGTGTTGAGGGAGAGGGTTATGTTGAACATGTATTTGTTCGGGCTTGGTCAGCACGATCTCACCACTATCAATTAAGTCCTGGATCATATGCTTAAGGGCCCAACAATGTTGAGTGTCGTGGCCTGGAGCTCCGGAATGGTAGGCACACTTCTTGCTTGTGTTGAAGCCTTTCCCACTCGGATTGGCTGGTGGAAGGAGATGAGTGATTTTCTTCTGAGTGGTCAGAAGTTTGAAATTTTTTTTGAGTGAATCGCCTAAGGGTGTGAACACTCTTGAGCGTTTGACTTCTCCACTCTTTAGCAATAGAGGATTTGAAGACTGTGCTTGAAAATGGGAGTAGTTTCTCCTTTGAATAGGCAAGTTTTGATTACCTTTTTGTCTTTGCAGTATCAAGGAAACATCATCTTCTTTCTTCTTATGGACCCTCCGGGGGTTGTTCCCATAACTTCCAGATTGGATATGCTCATCTACGGCTTTTAAAGTGGCAAGGTCTTGAATCTTCCCAGACTTCAATCCAATTTTTGCCATTTCTCCGTGCTTAATTATTTCTAAGAATGGTTTTCCTATTCCAGCTAGGACCCTCTCATAAAATGGAGCTTCTTGAATATCTATGAAGATCATCACCATTTTAGACTCTGTCAGGGATGGGATAACTTGAGCAGCTAGACGCCTCCATATTTCTGAAAGTAGTATGCACACAAGCCAATCACGATTGATGATAAAGCATATACTTTGTAACAATCTTATTCATTTATTAATAAAAAGTATTAACTTATTAAAGGCTTTAAATTATCTATATGATGCTGCTTTATAATATGCGATAAACCTATAGTTTTAATCAATGCTTTTAGAATAATGATGATGATCATTCTAATGAGATCTAAATTCTTAGAAAGCTTAAAACTAAAATAGTTCCCAATCGTTGGATTACTAAATTGGGGATTAGTGAATCTGGATAGATTGGTACAAACGTTGCTTACTCATTGGATGAGGATGATTAATCTCATGATCATTTGTGTGGAGACACTAAAGCAAGTATGTAGGTGCTTATTAGAGAATAAGTTCACTGAACGTGACTCGCTAAGGAATACCTAATGGAGTTTTACTTGCCTATCAATAGGAATTCTTGTAGTGATAGTAGTACAAGTGATCCTTGGACTTGAGATCATCATATTATCTTGTGTATGATGAGTTATACTTTGACTTATTCCTTAAGACCCTTAGGGTATATCAAAGGGTATGCTTGGGTATAATAAGTTGTACATAGAGATAATGTATGATCAATAAAGAATCTACCACTTCTAGTAAAAGAAAAGAAATGTCCTATGTGATTCGATAAATGACAACCTAGTAGTGCTTGGCCAAGGCAGAATGAAATTAGAAAGGAGTTTCTAATTTGCATTATTTGGAGTTGTACATTTAAGAGTCGAAATACATATAATTAAATAAAATAAGACTTGACAATAATTTCATGTCTTATATTTAATTGGGACATTGTTTGGTGGATGGATTGAATTGTACGGTAACTATTTACTCAAAGGTTCTTTTATGATTAATGTTGAAATCTATATTATCTGGAAAGTCGTTAATCGCTAGGAAGGCTTATCCCTATTGTAGAATAAATATTATTTATTTAAATAAATTAATAGTTTAATTTATTTATTTAAATAAGATTAGAATTGTTCTAATTGATTTATTCACAACCGGTTTAATATGGAGAACCTAAAGGGTCACACCATAAAAGGAAGAATAATTATTTAAGAAGTTAATGACATAATCGTAATAATATGTTAAGTGTATTTAATTTAATATATGGTGATAGAATAAATTAAATAGCTTAATATTTATTATTTAATATTTTTGAAATATTAAATATATAAATTAATAAGAGGAGTCTTATTAATATTATTATAATTATCATTATTTTAATTTCTAAAGAGTTGGAAATTAATTTAATATTAGTACTCTCATTTATTCCTAATAAGATTAGGAGGCTAATTAATTAAAGGATTTTAATCAATTAAAATAAAACCCAATTCTTTAATTGTTAAGGAGGGTTGCCCACATCTATAAATAAGAGGAGTCTTATTATGGGTGAGGTGGTTGTTGACTTTCACAACAGACGTGATTCCAATTGTTGGAGAGTACACTCTTTTTCTATGAGAGATATAAAAACTAGGGTTTTGCCAAACACCCATCTTCTTGAATCTTTTTCTTCCTTGGTGGATCACCTCTAGAGGCCAAATATTTGGGTGGCTAACGTTGATCAAAGGAAGGAACAAAACCCGGTGGATTCAAGTTGAACGTGAAAAGGATTTGGAGGTGAACTTGTACATGAGGAAGTTTGAATCTTTAAGAGTATGACTCTTGTTCTTTATCTTTTCGTTTATTTAATAATTATGCATAAAGGATGATCCAGGTATATGGTTTGTAAAATTTTAAAACTCTATTTTATCATGTTTCTGCTTATTTTGTGCAATTTGATTGCGCTCATGAATATTACAAACCTAACAGTGGTATCAGAGCCAAACCTTTATATCTGGTATCAAGATTATATAATATATGGTATTATATATCACATATATATATATATATATATATATATATGGATTACACATTAACCATTAGTTCGATTTATATTATATATATATATATATATATATATTGTTCTTAATTATTTTATAATTAAAATAAAAAATTTTATTTTAATCTTAAAATAAAAAGGTTTATTTTAATTTTAAAATTGAATTTCATGCTAATTAATTAGAGTTAAAATTGGATTCCATGATAACTAATTGGAGTTGAAAAAGGATTTCACGTTTCCTTAAATAAAGAGTTTATTTAGATATGAAATAAGATTTCATATTATTCAAAATAAAGGAGTTTATTTGTGAATAGGAAAGAAAATCTGTGTTTCCTTAAATAAAGAATTTATTTAGATATGTAATAAGATTTCATACTATCCAAAATAAAAGAGTTTATTTTGACTTGGAAATAGATTCTATAATTAATTAAAATAAAGGAGTTTATTTTGATTAAATAATTTGATTAAAATATAAATATTTTATTTTATTAAAATTGGATAAATTAAAATAAAAGGGTTTTATTTTGATTTAAATTTGGATTAAAAATAAAGGAGTTTATTTTAATTCAAAATTAGATTTTATACAAACTAATTTTTTCTCATTAAATGATATCAATATATATATATATATATATATATGTATATTGAATGTTTATTATTCATGAGATGAATGCTATTTATTGATGCATATGGTGATTTGTATGATAATAAATGTGATTGATTATGAACTATTGATCAATGTGATTGGATTTTATTTTAGTTGGATGCATGAATGTATGAGTTTTATTAAATGGGGTTTGTGTACCTCGTCTTCTCTAATTTTTTCTTAATGTAAATTCTATCTCCTCCTATGTACTTTTTTCCTCGCTCACGATCAAGGTTTCTATTTATTTTAAATAGTTTTGTAATAGGAATAGTTACAATTAATTTTGAAAAATTAGAGATCAAGGAGCAAGGAGCGCTTGAAGACCCGTTTGTAATGGAGCCCAGGTTTAAATGTAATAGTTATATTTAAATATTAATTCTTGCACCCTAGGTTTGACCTTTTAGTTCACTTGGTGGCTCTAGTGAACCAAACTAGAATAAAGTCCATAATCAATCCGGGTAGAATATAGTATTCTATATGTGCATGCTTATACTATATATATTATATATTATGCAAACATGCTTCACATGTTAATTAATACGACGTATTTTATTATATATATATATATATATATATATATATATATATATATATGTGTGTGTGTGTGTGTGTGTGTGTGTGTGTGTGTGTGTGTGTGTGTGTGTGCAATGCTAAACAAGATGAGACAAATTAATAACAAATCCCTCAAATTTTTATATTAAGTCTTAAGCGTTCAAAGATATTTGGAATATCGAACGTCGCCTTCTAGCATGATAAAAATAATAGATTATCAATTAATTATTATAAGTTTGTTGTGTCACCACAAGGCTTATCTTAATTCTTTGAGATGTTAATTTTATCACATTTGATGCTTATAAAAAAATTGAACAATGTTGTTTTGTTGTGTCACCACAAGGACAATATTTTTCTTTTTTTGAATATATGGAGTGCTAGGTTGGACTTAACTTGGATAATTTTGATTCGGATGTGCCACCACTTGATCAAAATAATCTAAGAGGCAAAATACAAGGAGTTGCATAGTTGATGTAATTGACAAAAGTTGTCTGCCTATTTATTTATATATAGTTTTTGTGTCACCACAAGGCTATATACATTTGAAATGGGATCCTTATTCTCACTAGTATATCTTTAATTAGATAGTGCCGAACTATATATAGTGAGGGTAATATAGTTTGAAGAAAATAGTGGGAGATACCAATTTAAAATAAGACCTAATTTATTTTGATAATTAATAAAAGAATGTACGCTAAAATGTTGTTAATTACAAATTCATTTACAGAATTTTACAATATCTAAATTACTATCACTACGAAGCATATTAGATGTTATTTAACCAGACCGAATTAAACAGATTGGTTAAGGAAATTGAGAATAGTTCTCATGGCTGAAAAGCTATCTTATGTCCTTAATATGCCTATCCCTGCAATAGTTGCAAACAATGCCTCTGAGGAAGAGACTGCTACTTTTAGAAAGTGGCAAGATGATGCACAGTTGGCTCAATGCATCATTCTCACATCCATAAGTAACGAGCTTCAGCGTCAGCATAAAACTATGAATGCTCTTACTATATTCCTGAACATCAAGTAGTTGATGGTGAGAAATGTAGGACTAATAGATATCAGATATCTAAGGAGCTCTTCCGATCTAGAATAACCAATGACACTATAGTACAGACAAAAGTCCTTAACATGATCAATTTGATTAAACAATAAGCACAACGAGTTTTGTCATGGATGGAGAGTTGAGCTAAGATTTGATCTTGTAGTCACTCTGGACTCCTTCTCACAATTGTTGTGAATTTTTTATATGAACAAGCTAGATATCAGCTTCGCTGATTTGCTTAACATGTTGAAAAATGTTGAGATTCACTTTCCAACCAAGAAAGACTAAGTCTTACTGGTAGGGGCCAAAGGATCTTCTGAAAAGAAGAACGATTCTAAGAAGGTAAATAAAAAAGACAAAAACAAAGGATAATAAGAACAAACTGATAAGGATAGCAAAGGAGTTTGCTTCCACTGCAATAAGCCTGGACACTAGAAAGAAACTGCGAGAAGCATTTTGCAGAGGCTAACCAAAGAAGCTTAGTGAAGTTTCAGTTACAAATACAAATTTGTTCATGATTTAAAATAATTTTTTCTTTAAGTCAAGGTTCTACTTGGGTATTGGATACTGACTTTGGTTATCATAAATATAGATTTATGAAGGGACCAAGCAGAAGTAGAAAGCTAAACAAAGATAAGTAATCATATGTGGGAAATGAAGCAAAGGTTGCTACATTAGCCATAGAAACTTATAGTTTAGCAATGCCTACGGGCAAATCTATTAAGTCAATAAGTTGTTATTGTATTCCAGTTCTTGTTAGAAACATTATTTCCATTTTGTTGTTGGACAATGAAATTTTTAGTATTATATTTAAGAACAATTATTGTTCTATTTATAATAATAGTGTTTTGTATAAAACTGGAATATTACTTAATAAATTTTGTATACTTGATTTACGTGAAAAATTATTTTGCAAACTGAACAAACTAGTATAAGAAAAGGAGATGATCATTCAAAGAGTTGAATGTGTGTATTTGCTGAAATACAAGTGTGAATTATTTGAAAGATTCAAAGAATTTAGAAGTGAAAAAAATTGGCAAAGTATTAGGATTCTTGAATCGGATCAAGGAAGGAATACTTGTACAATGAGTTTCTAGATCATCTCAAATGGTTTTCTCATAAAGGACACCTCTTGATACACAATAATTGATTGATGTATCTGAAAGGAAAAACCGTACCTTATTGGACATGGTACGGTCCATAATGATTTTACCGACATTCCAGTATCCCTCTAGGGTTATGCCCCATAAATGGATGCATATCTACGAAAAGGTAACCTTAAAATCCGGCCACAAGACTCCATAAAAGTTATGTACATGAAGGATTCCTAATTTTAAGTAAGTTAAGATAAGGGGTTGTCCAGCTTATGTGAAAAGGTTTCAATGTATAAGCTTGGGATAAGATTTGACATGTACATATTTGTGGGACATCCTAAAGTAAGTTTAGGGTATATGTTCTATAATCCTACTTAGCAAAAGGTGTTTGTTGCGAAACACGCTGCCTTCTAAGATAAAGATGTTTATCATTGAAGTGGCTATTGGGAGGATAATAGATATTGAAGAGTTCAACAACCACAAAATACTATAAGTCAAATAAGAGAAACCTATAGATAGACCTATTATACCACAACCAAATCGTAAAACTGGAATAATACCGAAGATACCTAGGAGGTATGGATTCATCATATGTGATGATGATGAGGTACACATCATAGAAGATGATGAACCAGTTACATACGATGAGGTAAGAGTTGTAGATACTTAGAGAAATGAATTGAAGTAAGTTTGTCAAAAATGAAACTTTCGTTTTGATGAAATAATGAAAAGAGTTTGATTTTATCAAAAACAAGAATGAACCTAGTGTGTACAAAAGGGTCAGTGGGAGTGTCGTGACATTCCTAGTATTATATGTTGATATACTACGAATAAGGAATGACATACCAATGCTACAATTAGTAAAGATAAAGTTGTCTAAACATTCCTCCACGAGTGATTTGGGAAGAGTATCGTAATTGGGGATAAAATCTATATAGATAGATTTAAGAGGATGCTCGACTTAAAGAAACGTATATTCATTTGATGCTAAAAAATTTTAGCATGGCAAACTCCAAGGGATGTCTCATGTTAATGAGCCTTGAAGTGTATCTCTCTTAATAGTCCCCATAGATTCATATAAGAGAGATCGCACGAGTAACAATCATGTATACAATGAAATATACGAGACCTGATGTTGATCGGTCATATTCTGGTGAAGATCGATGTAAGATAGTGAAAAATATCTTAAAGTACTTAATCGACACTAAGGATGTGATCATATTCATGGTGGGTCTAAATTAAAACTAGAGGGCTTAACAGACTCAAGTTTTTTAGACAGTCTAAGACGACAAAAAATCCACTTTAAGGTAAAGTGTTACCTTGAACGGTTGTGCAGTGAATTGGAAAGGTTCCAAACAACAAAGAGTTGCTGGTTTAGTGATAAAGATAAAGTATATAGCAATAAATGAAGTTGTAAGTTGATTGTTTGGATGAAAATTCATTACAGAACTAGGAATAGTTCCTAAGTCTCATCTTCGATCTAAACATATGTTGTGGCACTTTCATTTGATTATAGGAATCATTGAAAGATGGGAAATCACTATAGAGATAGTGGACTCTCAAGAACAAATTTACATATCCATTAACTAAAGCTTATCTAACAGCAGGATAATCGTCACTTAGAGAAGAAGGGTATGAGATACCATGGCGATTGACTTTAGTGCAAGTGAAAGATTGAAAATAGTATGCACACAAGCCAATCACGATTGATGATAAATCATATACTTTGTAACAATCTTATTCATTTATTAATAAAAAGTATTAATTTATTAAAGGCTTTAAATTATCTACATGATGCTGCTTTATAATATGTGATAAACCCATAGTTTTAAGCAATGCTTTTAGAATAATGATGATGATCATTCTAATGAGATCTAAATTCTTAGAAAGCATAAAACTAAAATAGTTCCCAATCGTTGGATTACTAAATTGGGGATTAGTGAATCCGGATAGATTGGTACATACGTTGCTTGCTCATTGGATGAGGATGATTGATCTCGTGATCATTTGTGTGGAGACACTAAAGCAAGTATGTAGGTGCTTATTAGAGAATAAGTTTACTAAACGTGGCTCGCTAAGGAATACCTGATGGATTTTACTTTCCTGTTAATAGGAATTCTTGTAGTGATAGTAGTACAAGTGATCCTTGGACTTGAGATCATCATTGTATCTTGTGTATGATGAGTTATACTTTGACTTATTCCTTAAGACCCTTAGGGTATATCAAAGGGTATGCTTGGGTATAATAAGTTGTACATGGAGATAATGTATGTTCAATAAAGAATCTACCACTTCTAGTAAAAGAAGAGAAATGTCATATGTGATTCGATAAATGACAACCCAGTAGTCCTTGGCCAAGGCAGAATGAAATTAGAAAGGAGTTTCTAATTTGCATTATTTGGAGTTGTGCATTTAAGAGTCGAAATACATATAATTAAATAAAATAAGACATGACAGTAATTCTATGTCTTATATTTAATTGGGACACTCTTTGGTGGAAGGATTGAATTGTACGGTAACTATTTACTCCAATGTTTTTTTATGATTAATGTTGAAATCTATATTATCTGGAAAGTCGTTAATCGCTAGGGAGGCTTATCCCTATTGTAGAATAAATATTATTTATTTAAATAAATTAATAGTTTAATTTATTTATTTAAATAAGATTAGAATTGTTCTAATTGATTTATTCACAACCAGTTTAATATGGAGAACCTAAAGGGTCACACCATAAAAGAAAGAATAATTATTTAAGAAGTTAATGGCATAATCGTAATAATATGTTAAGTGTATTTAATTTAATCTATGGTGATAGAATAAATTAAATAGCTTAATATTTATTATTTAATATTTTAGAAATATTAAATATATAAATTAATAAGAGGAGTCTTATTAATATTATTACAATTATTATTATTTTAATTTCTAAAGAGTTGAAAATTAATTTAATATTAGTACTCTCATTTATTCCTAATAAGATTAGGAGGCTAATTAATTAAAGGATTTTAATTAATTAAAATAAAACCCAATTCCTTAATTGTTAAGGAGGGTTGCTCACATCTATAAATAAGAGGAGTCTTATTATGGGTGAGGTGGTTGTTGACTTTCACAACAGATGTGATTCCAATTGTTGGAGAGTACGTTCTTTTTCTATGAGAGATAGAAAAACTAAGGTTTTGCCAAACACCCATCTTCTTGAATCTTTTTCTTCCGTGGTGGATCACCTCTAGAGGCCAAACATTTGGGTGGCTAACGTTGATCAAAGGAAGGAACAAAACCCGATGGATTCAAGTTGAACGTGAAAAGGATTTGGAGGTGAACTTGTACATGAGAAAACTCGAATCTTCAAGGGTATGATTCTTGTTCTTTATCTTTTCGTTCAATTAATACTTGTGCATAAAGGATGATCCGGGTATATGGTTTGTAAAATTTGAAAACTCTATTTTATCACGTTTCCACTTATTTTGTGCAATTTGATTGCGTTCATGAATATTACAAACCTAACAATTTGGGCATACTCTCTGAATGACTCATTGACTTGTTTCTTGACCTTGGTAATTTGATACCGGTCTGGAGCCATCTGAGTTTGAAAGCTGTATTGACTGAGGAAGGCATGGGCTAACTCTTCCCAGCTGTGAATTTTGGAGTTATCCAATCTGGTGTACCATGCTCTGGCTTCTCTAGTCAGATTTTTCTGAAATAACTGCATTCTCAGCTTTTCATTCTCGGCATAGTATCCAAGCTCTCCAATGAAAACTTTTAAGTGGGTATAAGGATCTCCCAATCCATCATATTTCTCAAAATCGGGAGTCTTAAATTTTTTGGATAATGAACCCCGGGGAAGATGCAAAGGTCTGAATAGGAAACACTCTCGTGTGTTCCAATCCCTTTGATGGACCGAATGGTCTCTTCCATTTGTAGAACCTTCTTCTGAATATCACCAGTGTCTTGATCTTCTTTAAGATGAGTGATTTCAGGGGTTTTGTTGGACTTCTCAGTGTGAGACGCAGGTATGGGGACCTCTCTGTCCGGACCCTGGACTCCTCCTTTTTGTAGAGGGTTCTGTTAGAATGGGTATTTGTGGACCCTGAGTTAATTTGTGTAGTTCTTTGAGTAGAACAAGAAACTCTATTATTTGATTGCTTAATCCTTCGAACTCATCGTGAGAGACAGGATTATGATTAGGCTGGGCACTTGTAGACATGTCTATTTGTATGCTTAGTGCCTTTTTGGACTTTAAACGGGTAACGGGACCAATCGTTTCCCTACAAAAAAAACTGTGTAGTTTAGTATGGGAAAACTGGGAAATATTACATGCTATATAATGTGTCAGTTTTTAGGAGTATTATCCTGCAAAATGGATGTCAGCTATTTTAATGACAAGATAATATGACAGGTCTTGATATGCATGTTCACATATTCCTTTATATTTTCCATTACATTAAGATTGACATGGAAATAAAATTACAAGTAATTAAGATTACAAGTAATTGAAATGGGAAGGTATGAAGAGACTTCCCTCCGTGTTTAGTTTATTAGAGGTCGATCTATCTTAGGCTACTGTCGTGGCTTTTTGGCATGAAGGTTCCCAGATCATCGCAATTTAATTGATGGGAAGTTAATCCGATCTTTCAATTGGAGCAAATCTGGGTGCTGCCTTTCCTGAGCCTCGTGGAATTAGTCTCCTGACGAGTCCAGTAATCAAACATCAACGGGATAGCCTCATAATGGAGGGATCACACAACATACATCATGTCTCACCGTATGGAAATGATTACATATGCGAAGCAGTAATATCACAAGCAGATATGCTGTGAAGCACTAAGTGCAGTAAATAAAGCATTAATACACATTCATTCAAATGTAAATGCAACATTCACATATAAACAGATAAAGTTTTTGAAAAGGCTTAAGCCCTCTTACTTTAGTCCCCAGCAGAGACGCCACCTGTCGACGTCGAGATTTTTATTTGTCCCTTTCTGTTCTTATCTTTTGGTGTTCTCATGTTAGGTGAGATTTGTATGAAAAAACAAGTTTGAAAAGGTCTGACATGTATATGTCGATGATTTGACTGTAAGAGTCGCCAGTTGGTATTTTCAAATGGTTGCACCAACTCAATCGAGAAAAGGTTTGCATAAAGACCTAGTGATGTGTCACTGTTTAACTGTTCGACAAAACTGAAATTTGTTATGGTCTGGGGGCTTGATTAAGCGGAGGGAAGGTGTTAGGCACCCCTCGACTTCTGTGATATCACGGTTACAACCACTTTTCATTAAAACTTTTATCTATGAATGTGTGTGTGTTACGTCTATGTGCAGTTGTTTGGAAGTAGTGATATGCCTCGTTTGCACCTATATACAAAGGGTTTGACTGTGACGCCCCCAAAATAGGTATACATAACCTATTCTGAGTTGCCAAATACATGGTACAGAATACAAATACAAACTTAATTATGCAACCGTCGTGTAATATACTACAATACATATGCTGTGAGTTTTAATACAAATATTGTCATCTAGACAATATCCACACTCAATTGAGTCCTTATTACGTTCTCATTTCCTGAAGAGAATAATGAAAGTAAAAGGATGAGCTCAACTAACCCAGTAAGAAATATTATGACTAAGATAATACAGAATAAATTATCCTTAGCCTTCAACAGTGTTAAACTGATACAATATAACAAACATCAAGTTTAACTGCAGCGGAACAAGCAATCCATTAAAAGAGTCAAGTAGAGAATAAAATCTACTATCTTTTATGATTTAAAAATGTTTTTCATCACTTTTATCGTTGGGACTCGGCTTAATAAATAATCCACATCATCCCTGCACTACGGCATAGGATATTCATTAGTATCACGACCACAAATTATCCATGCACTACAGGCCAAGGATATTCGTGTATTCATTAATGGTCATGATCATGCCAATAACTGTCCATCAATGCACTACGGGCCAATGAGGACTTTTACCACATCAATTGTAACATTACGGTCATGATTATACCGAATAATCCCTAGTCATAATCATACCAAGTCCATCTATATACTTTACTGACCCTGAGATGACTTTCAACATAATATAAACATGAGGATGATGACAATGATATAAGAATTCAATAAAACAAGTTCAAGATTAAATTTATCCAGGAACTAATAACGTCCAAATTGTCAACATAATACTTCTTTGTAGAGTAAAATTCAAGAATGCTCAGAAGAATATTTCCATGAAACAATACTGGATGAAACGCAAATATCAAGGATATTCCACTAATTTCATGGAGTATAGAAGTCAAAACTTTAACCAACTAAGTATAATAAAGAATGAAATAACAAAAGAAATCACCAGGTATGCGATAGACCGCACAAACAGGTTATTCCAACAGAATAATAAACAACGGAACCAGGTCATGCATAAACGCACAGACAAGATATTCCAATAGAATAATAAATAACGGAACCAGGTCAGGCAAAATTCACACCGACAGGATATTCCAACAGAATAATAAAGAATGGAATAACAGAAGAATTTCACCATGTATGCGGTATTTGCCATAGACAAAGTTATTCAATGTAATAATAAAGAATGGAATAATGTAAGAATTTCACCAAGTATAGGGTAGCAGCGTACAAAGGTTATTCCAAATGTAATAATAAAGAATGGAATAATGAAGTTCTCTTCATGAATACGTAAAAAGAAATAATACCCTTACCTTAGAAGAAACTAGATATAAAAGTGCTGAAGTAGCAGAACACTTTTCTTTTTTCTCTCTATAGTTTCTCTCTCTAGAGTTTCAGTGAATTCGTAAGAAATAATGAAGGAATGAGCTTCTATTTATAGAAGAATGGACTGAATAGTAACTAATTCCTGAACGGTCCAGATTGATTTACTTTTAAATGGATGGTCCAGATTAGTTTACAATAAAATATAATATATTATATTTATAATCTAATAAAATGAATAACTTTATAAAAGTATTCTGTTTTATATAAAAAGATTTTACTATACAAACACTATGCAGGCACTATGTAAATACTATGCATAATAAAATATAATATATTCTAATTATTGTCTAATTAAACAAATAACTTTATAAAAGTATTCTGTTTTATATAAAAAGATTTTACTATGCAAAACACTATACATGATAAAATATAATATATTCTATTTATAGTCTAATAAAACGAATAACTTTATAAAAGTATTTTGTTTTATATAAAAGCTTTTTTGCATTTTATTACATTAATAATACTAATAAAACAAAACTTCATCATCATTATTATAATTCACATTATTAATCGACTAAAGTCGTTCCGGGAAAGATGGGGCTTTCCAATAAGGATTTCTCCCTATTGGCGCGCAATTAGGTGACCAAACCTCTCCTTGGCAGAACTTCTAGACATCGTTAATATTGCAAATAATAATATTAACAACTTTGTTATCTCAATTATTGATTTAATAATATATAAAATATCGACAATAATTGAATCAATTAACGTGAGATATTATGTAACAATTACTGAAGCAATAATTGAACAAAACTGAGTGAGTTCTCACGTAAGCATCAATAATAAATATCGTGTGCTACTATGCAACCACGCGTATTCCTGTACTTTTAACACTGAGTGTTTCAACATTTAACGATAAAACTTCTACCGTTATTTTCATAAAATATTTTTGTCGTTTTCTCAATCCAATAATAATTCCATTGTGGGGTCCACCAATGATTGTGTCATTGTACGAATATTTCCTGTTAAAATGAATATTCCCTGACCAATCGAATATTATATAACAACTTGCGTACTTTGCAAAATTTATAAATATTACCCACAACTATAACATTATATCAAATTCATTCCATAATATTCAAAAATGATAATTATAGAAAATTCATCTTTATTCATAAAAGTTGGGGTCTTACAATGACTTTTGTGTAAAAGTTTAATTTTAGCAAGATATAGCAATGATGTTTTGTAAAATAAGTTTTTCAAACCCTTGTGCTCAATAGTAATTGAGGCCTTTCATATTTCCATTTTATTAAATGTTCAGCTTGATTGCTTTTATTTTTGAGATCTTGCCTTCGTCTTGAGAAAATAAGATACATATAGCGATCTTAGAACTCCTTGTGGGTATGAAAGCCATCTAAGGATATTCGAGCACTGTAGTAGATAATTTACAAGTCGGTTGCAATTTGAAAATATCCATCACGGGAACCGAATCTAGATTCAGAAGCTGAATCTGTGATCACATGATTCCTAGGCTCACATATGAAAGCAATATATACAAAAGCTAGAAAAAGAACTAGATTTGAGTAAATCTAAACTATTCCAGCTTCAACGGTTCTAGTTTAGTCACCATGAACCGGTCACAGTGAGAAATAGCCAAATTTAGGCAAATCTAGCCCGCAGGCTAAAAATCAAATATCTACATTATGAAAGCAGATAAGATAGTTATATATATATATATATATATATATAAATTGTAAATGCACCAAATATTATATCTAGGCTCAATCAAAGCAGAGTTTGATGATATGATATATATATATATATATATATATATATATATATATATATATTAGTATTTATATATACAAAAGTAGTAAAAATTGAATATTATATCCAGGCTCAATCAAAAAGAGTTTGATGATAAGATATATATATACACACACAAGTATTTATATATATATAAAAGCAATAAAAAGTCATTGATCGACGATTCGGGCATACCCACACAACGCGACTCTTAATGTCAGTAGATATATGTATATGAAAGTAATAAAAAGCTTAAAAACCTGCGAGAACTTACATTGGGATGCCAAGAAGACTTCAGATAGCTTTTGATAACTGAAAACTCGGTTTTAACCGGTTAAACTTCAGTATGTAGCAGAACACAAGCTTATAAGTGTTTAAAAAGAAGAATAGCTCAGTTAGAGCACTTTAGAAGTGTTTACAGGCTGAAATGGACAGAGTTTTCTCTCCTTTTCTCTTTTTTTTTTCTTTTTTAAAATGAGCTACCAATAGCTCATATTTATAGACCAAGGAGCCGCAGGTCTACCCGCAGCTTCCTGGGGTACCCCGAGCTTTGTGGGTCCTGTCGTCTCGAAGTATGTGCACTCAAACAACACACTGTCTGTTCGAACCTTCATAACTTTCAATCCTGGCATCCGATAAAGGCGTGTTGTACCTTTTTCGAATGCTATTTTTTAGAGCTACACAATGACATGGGATTAGAGGTTGTACGAAGCCAAGAAGATGGGTCCATAACCAGATCTCCAAGTCTTCAAATTCTATTCGGTGTGATGTCTTGTGTAGTAGTCGCTCAGGATTTGATCTATGGTTCTTGTGGGACACTTCTGTATGCAATGTTGGTTGACATGTGTTGAGAAGACATGAATGTAGTATCGAGGTAGCAAAATGATGATTTTTCCCCTCACTGGGGTTATCTCCGACTTTGTGCAGATGTAGCAGTCGTTGCTCAAGGATATCTTTGAGATTGGGCTGCTGTGGATGCTAAATGTTCTCAGGGTTATCTTTGAGGTGTGCTTGACCTCTCGGGGTTATCTTCAGGGTTGGAACTTAGCACCTCAAGGTTATCTCGGAGGTTGGAACTGACTTTTTCGGGGTTATTGTGATGTCCCCAAATCCAGGTACTAATCACCACGAACCTGGTACACCAATTCTATAACTATTGCAGAAGATATAAATATAAATTGTTTATAAATTAACCTTTACTCATAATCCCCAAGGTCGATAACCTTAACTTAATACACATATTCATATACTACAGGACTTACAATGTTATTTTCCTTCAATACTAATACAATTTTAACAGTACAATAATCCATTCCTTGAACTTGTCTTTGCCTTTGTCTATGTCCGAAGTATTCGTCTTAATCTGAAATGTTTATCATGATATAGCAAGGGTGAGCAACAAGTTTGCCCAAAAAGTTTAAGTTCAAAGAAACATATATCATGATTAAAAGAATGAATAATAAGCTGACAAACTTTCAACAATATAATTATTGTGAAAGAACATGAATCAATTTTTATAAATGAATGACCGAGTCAATAACAATGAATGGCCAACAATGAACATGAACAACTATTACTGAACCAAATGGTAATGAAGGTGATTAGCCTTTCATACTTGATGAACATATGCAACATGCACAATGTGCGAATCTATAATCAAAGATGTGGTATAATCAACAATGATTAACCACGAACATGCTTTACAATAACAACTCGAGTTCGAGTTAGGAAACTTGCTTAATTAAAACATTGTATAGGTTAAGAAACTTGCGTGTACCGTCGACTACTGCTACGCAATCTATTTTAGCTGCGGTTGAAAGACCTATTATTGATAATATTGATCTCCCAATTAGAATAATATCATCACATATACTACTGTTAATGTTGATTAATTCACGTTCTAGCCTAAATGTTTTAATGATGATTTGATCATCGGTACTAAATTATGATTTGTGGATTTCAGGAAACTATTTCAAGAAGTGTATGTTGGATTATTCAAGAAGAATGGAGATGTTTTGATTCCTAAGAAAAATGTGTAAGGTCATTGCAAATATTTAATTTTTCAATTCAAGGCTCTAGGACATTTTATGTGTGCATTTAAATTAATGTTTCGTGCATGCTTAATTTTATACTAAACTGTTACTTGGTGGCCAAGTAAAGTGTTTACTTGGTGGCTGAGTTACAATGGAGGTGTAAATAGTAAGGAGGTTACCAAATAACCAAAATACCCTCCATTTGAATTGCCTATATAAGAAAGCTTAGCTTAGTCATTTGTTGTTTTACAAACTTTGACTAATATAATTTGAGAGAGAGACAAGAGCTAGAAACATGTAATTAAGTGATCTTGAAGCAAATCATACAAGATTTAAGGAAGAACACGAAGAACGATAAGGTAATAATTCGTAAAACCTTAGTCTTCGATCTGTTTAAATGTATTTTTCATAGAGAATCATGAAGAGGTGGAACATGTCTTTTCCGGAGTAATAAGGATGGATATTAGTTAATTAAACATTTACAAGCCATGTATAAGTAGGAATCATAAGCGTTAAGGAAGTTTTATTGCAGATAAACCATTGAATTTTGACTTGGTTGTTGATGGAAAAATTGAAAACCATCATTTATAGGGTATGTGCCTATTTATTGGTTAGGATATAGACAATGAATCAATGGATTGGTTCCATTTGATTTGGCGTATAAAACACGAGTAACGAAGTTATGGCAAAATTTACAAAATTAGACGTTAAACGTTGAAATCGTATAATTCCAGATTAGTAGTCAAAACTTGACGTTTAGTTCAAAAACCCTAGTTTTCGATGGCATAACGCAGTATAACGTATTCAAGAGTCGTGGACTCAAGAACGGTCGAATTCTGACTTAGAACGAAGAAAATGAGCTATGAAAGCTCACGAGCGTTTAACGAACGCTTATTAGAACGTTAATAGTGAATTCATTGTTAACGAATTTAAAAAACTACTTTTGTCCGAAAGAAATCGAAGTATATGGAACGTATGAGAAAATGGCTTTTGAACGAGCCAAATTCGACTTAAAACGACTAAGTTATGAGTCCAGGAAGAATCGTATTGAAAATTTGAAAAAAAGTTTTCAAAGGGCTCGAAATTGGTAGCCCAAATAGCCACCCCAAGCTTTAAAAACTCGTCTTTCCAAACGCCACTTATATACAAGAAGTCTCGCGTCGCAGCGCCAATAGTGTACTAAAGGTCGAAATGGTATAGCAGTCACGAGTAGAAAGAGATTTGTTGACCAAGTTATTTTTCAAACCCAATTATTGCAAGGCAATTATGGGACATATATATACATAATATATATGATAATATTAATCTTAAATCACTTATGTAGTGATGACTTTAGGAACTTGAACATTGTTTAATAGATGTTAAACGAAGAAAGAAAGGTATGGATAAGTAAGTCGTATGCAATTACTTTTGGTAGTTAACTGAGGGTCATTGAATAGTAAGTAATGAACATGAGAATGTTAACAAGCCGTAAGGAAAAATAGTAAGTCGAATTGACATTTATTAATGAAGTAAATTCAATTAAGACATAGAAGAGAAAAAAGCTGGTAAAAACAATGTGAATAGATTGTTTAGTAGCTAATTACAGTGTGTTATGTGAATATATCATGTAGATACTATAAAGATCAAGAACTATTGAATATTTTTATTTGAAGACACTTGAAGGTATGTTTTCTTAACGCTTGTCTAACCTTCGTGTTAGTCAAGTTTCTGTTATTCATGTTATGAGATGCATGAATTATTTTACGAAAGGGTCGATGCCAGTTTTAACTCGGCTAGACTATTCTTAAGAGTTAGATTGATTTATTTACAAGTCTTTCAATATAGAACTGTTAACGCTATCCTATGCCAAGTATTTGGTACAGATTCAAGGTAAACTTGAGTATGAACAAACAAATGTATTTTATACATCGATTATTTGATGGGCACGTGAGGTTGCCAAAATTTAAACGTAAACATGTTTAATGTATGAGTCTTGATCAACATAGAGTACTATAGGCTGATCACCTAGAAGTACTCATAAGATATATCAGACTTACGGACTTAGTGTCGGGTTGTCCTTTTTCATGAATGAAAACAAAAAGATAATGTTCATGGTCTTTTGACCAATTCAGAATTCCTAAGTTATTATATATACTCTAGAATTGGGTTATGAAATGAAAAGTGTTATTTAATGTTTCATAGTACTTCATAGCTACTTGTTTAGTTATTGAAGATAATCATATAATTCTCGACGTAGTATTAATATTATCTCTTGCTAAACTTGCTGAGCTAGTTATGCTCACTTCTTGCTTGAATTATATGATTGCAGCTAAGGCCGAAAGAATTGAGGATCCTAGTAGGGATAAAGGCAAAGCTAAGATGGATAAGTAGATTATCCTATAATAGATTAGTATGTTTGTAAGAATCATAATATGATAAACAAAGAATGTATCGATTTCAGAACCTGGGAATGGATTTATTATTATTGTAATAAGAATGTAGTAATTATGTTCATTTTGATGTTGTTTCAATGGAATGAATGTATAGTGATGAGTACCGTGTAGCACCATATCTGTGGGTTGAAAGAACACGGATTTAGGGGTATCACAGGTTGGTATCAGAGCATTAGGTTATAAAACTTAAGGGGGAAAGAACCTTAGGCTAATAACCCCGTTAGAAAAGGAGAAGTCAGAAGGAATTGAACTCGAGTCGAATGAGTTAATTAAGTATTGAGGAAACTTAGTACTGAAAGATTTAAAAGATGAAAATTAACCTTAAATAATCTAAATGTGATTTGTGCTTATATTATTGTGTATTATGTACTAATCAACATGTTATGTGTTATTGTAGATGTCCATCGATAGCTCCATGTATAGGGATATACACGTGGTGAGTGAAGAGTCCGTGAACCGGTTAGAGCCTGTACATATGCCCATGGCGGGAGTACCATTAGTGATCCTAGAAGAGTCCGAACTGGAGGAGGACTATTCGAAGGAGGATTACTCTAAGGGAGACATGGAAAACATGGGATCGGCGTCATATCTCGATATGGTGGTCGATGGGGATGAGGAAATGGAGGTATCATCGTTCAATACGGTGGTACCTGCACTAGAGCCAACACCTCCAGATGCAATGAGGGCATTGTATCTGGCAGTGCTTGACAGGAATGTGAAACTGCGCACTGTTGTGCAGAACTAGAATGAAGAGATTAGTGCTCTTTATGAGGCGAAGGAGTCTACAAAAGCAGATTTTGACTTAGAGCACGACGAGAAGGTGCTTATGACGGATAAGGCGAGGGACTATAAGAATGAGGCCGTAAAGCTTCATAAGGAACTGGTTGAGAAGAACCAAAAAATAGCACGGATGTCCTACATCCATAACAGTGCTCATGAGGATTTCAAGTTGAAAATTGCTTGTTATTCCATTGAGTCAGGATAGACTCGACATACTATTAGTCGGGATATTGTCTCGATTCTTGTGAATCAGAAACATGAGAATACTGTGAGGATGTGTTAGTAGATCAGTAGATCTTTTTGTATATGTGTAGTGACGTAAAACCCTTTTTTGTATAATTAAAGGGTAGTCTTGTTGTAAATCCCAATTTTTGTAGAAGTTAACCGCGGGATAGTAATGTAATAGCTTTAGGCTATGGAATCAAATTGTAAATAGTTTTGAACGATGAAGAAGCATATTAATATAATGAAGTTTTTAATTGATGTGCTTTGTTATGGTATAAGTTGTTATTGTTTGATGAATAATAACTAAGTAAGTAAATAGATAATAATGTAACTTTATTTATTTAATCAGAATAATGCCACCAAGAATAAGACAACGTAATTAGGAACCTGAATCGTATAATGATAACAAGGGGGGTCAGAATAACCCTATGCAAGAGTTCGTTAATTTATTAGTGGCTGCATTTAACCAAATTGGGGGTAGAGTACCCGCAGTACCTAGGGTATCCAGAACGACTACCTTTAAAGAGTTAAAAAGCGTAGGTCCGCCGTAGTTCAAAGGAACTACGGACCCAATAGAGCCCCATACATGGGTGAAAAAATTAGAAAAGGCGTTTGTTATTACAAACGCGTAGGAAATAAAAAAGACTTCTTTTGCGACCTATATGATCAAGCAGGAAGCCAACCGGTGGGAGGCTCACAGGTGGGGATAGAAGCCGATGCGATTACGTGGGAACAGTTTAAGAAGGTTTTCTTTGAGAACTATTTTCCTACAAGCATGCATGGGAGGATGGAGATTAAATTCTTAGAACTTAAACAAGGGGATATGATGGTTCCCCAATACGCGACCAAATTCAATGAATTGGCAAGGTTTGCTCCACACCAAGTGGACACTTAGGAGAGGAAGGCACGTAGGTTTGAGCAGGGATTGAAACCCTGGCTCTATAGTAGGTTTTCTATTTTTTAGAGTGCCTCTTATGGGACCATTATGGAGAAGGCGATCATTCCAGAGGGTGGTAGTGATGCTTTGAGCCAATACCACAAGGAGAGGAAGAATAAGGGTAAAGAAGAAGGAGGTCCCAAGGCGTAGGGAGCTAGTGGCAGTGGAAGTCTATCCAAGTGAAAAAGTTTTAACTCCGGGAATACTGGAGTGAAACAAGGAGATCCTAAGTGTAGGATCGAGGCATGCAAGACATGCAGAAAGACTCATTTTGGAGTCTGTTTGAAAGGGAAATCGGTTTGTTATAATTGTGGACAGGAGGAACATATATTACCCAATTGTCCTAATCCTTAGAAAAACTAGGGCTGTTTTGTTTGTGGGTCGATGGAGCACATGGCAAGAAATTGCCCAAAGAAGGGGTCAGAGGGTAGTAAGGGTACTAGTAGTGGTAAGTTAGCCATTACTGGACCAACACCATCGTCGGGTAGACCCTCAGCCCGTACTTTTAATATGACTATCCAAGATGCGGTTGCATCAGCAGATGTAGTAGCAGGTATCATTCCAATCAATGAAATAAATGCTTATGTGTTATTTGACTCGGGTGCTACTTGTTCTTTTATAGCATATGAATTTTCTAAGCGATTAAGTTTACTCCCTGAAAGATTAGAGATACCTTTAGACATTAAGGTAGCAAACGAAGAGATAATTCCTATTAAACATATTCATAGGAATTGCTGCGTAGATATTAGAGGTAACAAATTATCACTAGATTTAGTACCGATAAGGTTGAGAGAATTCGATGTAATTCTCGGTATGGATTGGTTGATTAACCATAAGGCTATAATAGATTGTCATAGGAAAAATTTGAACCTTCGGTTTTCTAAGAAAACCAAGGTAGTGTTCTACGGTAGTAAATCACCGAGACGCTCTTGTTGTCTAACCATGACACAAGCTAGGAAAATGTTGAGGAAGGGGTGTATAAGATACCTGTGCCATATTGTGGATACCCAGAGAGTGGGAGCATCATTGGAACAGATACCTATAGTTCAAGAGTTTGCGGATGTATTTTCGGATGAATTACCAGGTCTTCCAGCGGAAAGAGAGATCGAGTTTGTGATTGATCTGTTATCGGGTACGACACTAGTTTTTAGGGCACCGTATAGGATGGCACCGGTAGAAATGAAGGAGTTAATGGTTCAGTTACAAGAACTATTAGAGGAAGTACATTCAACTGAGTGTGTCTTCGTTGGGAGCGTCGGTATTGTTTATAAAGAAGAAGGATGGGTCGTTACGACTTTGTATCGACTATCGAGAGTTGAACAAGTTAACGATTAAGAATAAATACCCATTGCCCAGGATCGATGATCTATTTGATCAGTTGAAAGGGGCAAAGTATTTTTCTAAGATATATTTGCATACGAGGTACCATCAGTTGAAAGTAAGGAAGGAGGATGTACCTAAGACGGCGTTCAGAACTCGTTATGGTCATTATGAGTTTTTGGTTATGTCGTTTTGGTTGACTAATGCGCCAACCGCATTAACGGATATGATGAATAGAGTGTTCAAACAGTATTTGGACAAGTTTGTCGTAGTGTTCATTATTGATATTCTAGTCTATTCTAAGACATCAGAAGATCATGCTGAACATTTAAGGATAGTGTTGGAAACACTACGGAAGGAGAAGTTGTATGCAAAATTCACTAAGTGTGAATTTTGGCTTGAAAGAGTGAAGTTTTTAGGACATGTTATTTATAAAGATGGCATTTTCGTTGATCCAGCGAAGGTGGAAGCAGTTAATAATTGGGAACAATCGAAAACGCCAATTGAGGTTCAGAGTTTTCTAGGGTTAGCGGGATACTATAGAAGGTTCATTCAGGACTTTTCTAAAATATCTACTCCATTGACAAATTTGACGAGAAAGTTAGTGAAGTATGTGTGGAATGAGAAGTGTGAGAATAGTTTTCAGGAACTAAAAAGGAGGTTAAGTGAGGCACCTGTATTGTCTTTACCAGATGATATGGGGAATTTTGTAGTTTATAGAAATGCTTCGCATAGAGGACTGGGTTGCGTGCTCATGTAGCATGGCAATGTCATTGCGTATGCGTCACGCCAGTTGAAGGATTATGAGAAGGTCTATCCTACTCATGACCTAGAATTGGCAGCTATAGTTTTTGCCTTAAAAATATGGAGACATTATTTATATGGGGAGAAGTGTGAGATATACACGGACCATAAAAGTCTGAAATATATCTTCACATAGAAGGAGTTAAATATGAGGCAGAGAAGGTGGTTAGAGTTGATAAAAGATTACGATTGTGATATCTTATATCATCCAGGAAAGGCAAATGTAGTAGCTGATGCGCTAAGTAGGAAGGGTAGAGAAAAGCTATCAATGTTAACAACTCAGAATGAGTTAATAGCGGAGATGGCAAGAATGGAGCTAGAAGTTAAATTACCGAATGAAACGGTAGAAATGTTATTCGCAATGGAGACCCAAAAAACCATAGTGGAACAGGTTAAAGAAATGTAATTAGGCAACGAAGAATGCGAGCGAGTGAAGAAGAGGATGGAAGATGAAGAGAAGACTAAGTATAACCTCGACAAAGAGGGATTGCTTCGTTTTAAAGGAAGAATTTGGGTTCCAGATAATTTCGAGTTAAAAGAAGAAATAATGAGTGAGGCCCATAGTTCGAGGTACTCCATACATCCAGGTAGTACTGAGATGTATCAAGACCTTCGACAAAACTTTTGGTGGCCAAACATGAAGAAAGAGATAGCAGAATATGTTAGGAAGTGCTTAACTTGTCAGAAAGTTAAGGCTGAACACCAACAACCAAGTGGGTTATTGCAATCCCTAGAGATTCCAGAGTGGAAATGGGAGCATATCACAATATACTTTGTGGTGGGACTTCCAACGACAAGGAAAGGATAAAACGCTATTTGGGTAATAGTGGATCTGTTGACGAAATTGGCTCACTTCTCACCAATAAGAGTTAGGTATAACATAGAACAATTGGCTAAACTATATGTCAAAGAAATTATTTCAAGAAATGGAGTACCTGTTTCGATTGTGTCAGATCGTGATCCACGATTCACATTAAATTTTTGGAGGAGTTTGCAAGAGCCAATGGGAACGCAATTGAAGTTAAGTACAGCGTATCATCCTCAGACGGATGGATAAAGTGAGCGAACAATTCAAATGCCAGAAGATATGTTAAGATCTTGCGTTATGGATTTTAAGGGGAGTTGGGACAAACATCTGCCTTTGGTTGAATTCGCGTACAACAATAGTTTTCACGCTAGTATAGGCATGTCGCCTTATGAAGCGTTATATGGGAGGAAGTGCAGAACTCCACTGTGCTGGGATGAAGTAGGGGAACGTCGGATGTTGGGACCTGAGATGGTACAACAGACGGCATACATGGTAAAGCTAATACGTACTCGCTTGGTAGCAGCTCAAGATAGACAAAAGAAGTATGTTGATCCTCATCGTGAGAAGAGGGAGTTTGAGGTAGGGTCGTATGTCTTTCTGAAAGTATCGCCTTGGAAAGGGAAGATACATTTTAGAAAAAAAGGGAAGCTAAGTCCAAGGTTTATAATACTTTTTGAGATTTTAAGATGGGTAGGAGAGGTAGCTTATGAAGTAGCTTTACCTCCAAAGATCGTACGTATACACAATGTGTTCCACATGTCAGTGTTGTGTCCCTATAAATCGAACTACAAACACGTAATAGAGTACGAATCTATTCAGATAGAAAAGACTTAACGTATGAAGAACTTTCAGCTCAAATTGTTGATATGAAGGAACAAGTCTTGAGAAATAAGATAATACCTTTGGTGAAGGTGATTTGGAGGAACCAAAATGTTGAAGAAGCAATGTGGGAACTCGAGAGTAAAATGAAGGAAAAATTTCCTCATTTTTTTATGTAATTGTAGCGAGATTCTGGTGACAGAATTCTTATAAGGGGGGAGAATGTAACACCCGAGAAAATAAGATTTTTATGAGAATTAAATTTTTATTTGATTATGTGGATTGAATGAATTTAATTGATTATTTATGTGAGTAAGCTGTATGAAGGTCGTTCTATGAACTAGAATGTGCGAATGTGGTTAGGATTCTGGCTATGTGCTAGAATTAATTGTTTTGAATTTCCGAGACGAAAATAAAAGTTTTCCGAGAAATTTCTGTAAAAACACAATTCATCCATTTCTGCTCGGGAATTAAGTATGAAATTTCGAGAAACGCATAATGATAGAATTCTAAGATGAGATGGAATATCCAATAATATTTCAGTTATGGCAAACGAAGTTTTCGCTTGCGGACTTAAAACCTAAGGGTTAGGGAAAGTGATTTTCAAGAAGGAAATGAATGTGTATAATGATTAGGGTTATTATACGTATGATATATGAGTATGATACAAGTTAGTATACGAGTATAGTATGAAAAACATTACGACATATAATACGAATATCGTACGAATACTATACGAAGAGAATACATGAGTTATACGCGTAAAATACGATTAGTTCTTATTGGACTTTGAGTTTATGGACTTTGTATAGTCTAATTGGACTTGGATTATATCAAGCCCAATGTTTTGTGAAATTAAGCCCAATATTGAGTATTTTTAAGGCCCAATGTTAGGTTAAATCAAGCCCGATCTAAGAAAATGAACCGCGGATCGAACCGATGGGTCACCGGTTGGGTAAAACCCTTGGGGAAACCCATGGGGGGACCCACAAGGCCATGTGGGCCGGCCACTTGGTGGCCAAGTAAAGTGTTTACTTAGTGGCTAAGTTACAATGGAGGTGTGAATAGTAAGGAGGTTACCAAATGACCAAAATACCTTCCATTTGAATTGCCTATATAAGAAAGCTTAGCTTGGTCATTTGTTGTTTTAAAAACTTTGACCAATATAATTTGAGAGGGAGAAAAGAGCTAGAAACAAGTAATCAAGTGAACTTGAAGCAAATCATACAAGATTAAAGCAAGAACGAAGAATGATAAGGTATTAATTCGTAAAACCTTAGTCTTCGATCCGTTTAAATTTATTTTTTGTAGATAATCATGAAGTGGTGGAGCATGTCTCTTCCGGAGTAATAAAGACGGCTATTAGTGAATTAAACATTTACAAGCCACGTATAAGTAGGAATCATAAGCGTTAAATAAGTTTTATCACGGATAAACCATTGAATTTTGACTTGGTTGTTGATGGACAAATTGAAAACCATCATTTATAGGGTATGTGTCTATTACTTGGTTAGGATATAGACAATGAATCAATGGATTGGTTCCATTTGATTTGACATTTAAAACACGAGCAACGAAGTTATGATAAAATTTACGAAATTAGACGTTAAACGTTGAATTCGTATAATTTCGGATTAGTAGTCAAAACTTGTCATTTAGTTCAAACACCTTAGTTTTTGATGGCATAGCGTAGTATAACGTATTCAAGAGTCATGGACTCAAGACGAATAAATTCTGACTTAGAACGAAGAAAACGAGCTATGAACGCTCACGAGCGTTTAACGAACACTTATTAGAAAGTTAATAGTGAATTCATCATTAACGAATTTAAAAAACTACTTTTGTTCGGATGAAATTGAAGTATATGGAACGTATGAGAAAATGGCTTTTGAATGAGCCCAATCTGACTTAAAACGACTAAGTTATGAGTCCAGGAAGAATCGTATTGAAAATTTGAAAAAAAATTCAAGGGCTCGAGGGGTGGTAGCCAGTATGGCCACCCCAAGCTTTAAAACTCGCACCGCAGCGCCAATTAGGGAAACTTAGCTCTTCGGAGAGTTGCTCACAGCATGATGCCACTTATATACAGAAGTCTCTCATATGATTCAGAGATGAAGACTTAGCTCTTCGTTAGTTGGCAGTAGAGGGCCAATAGTGTAAAAATAAAAATGTCAATTGCCAATAAGCCAATAGAGAGATTGTTGACCAAGTTATTTTTCAAACCCAATTATTGCAAGGCAATTATGGGACATATATATACATAATATATATGATAAGATTAATCTTAAATCACTTATGTAGTGAGGACTTTAGGAACTTGAAGATTGTTTAATAGTGGTTAAACAAAGAAAGAAAGGTATGGATAAGTAAGTCGTATGCAATTACTTTTGGTAGTTAACCGAGGGTCATTGAATAGTAAGTAAGGAACATGAGAACGTTAACAAGTCATAAGGAAGAATAGTAAGTCGAATTGACATTTATTAATGAAATAAATTCAATTAAGACATAGAAGAGAAAGAAGCTGGTAAAAATAATGTGATTAGATTGTTTAATAGCTAATTACAGTCTGCTATGTGAATATATCATGTAGATACTGTAAAGATCAAGAACTGTTGAATATTTTTATTTGAAGACGCTTGAATGCAAGTTTTCTTAACTCTTGTCTAACCTTCGTGTTATCCGAGTTTCTGTGATTCATGTAATGAGATGCATGAATTTTTTTACGAAAGGGTCGATGCCAGTTTTAACTCGGCTAAACTATTCTTAAGAGTTAGTGTGACAACCTAGAAAATCGGATTGTCCAGAATTTAAGAGTTAAAGAATTAGTTATTAATAAAATGAATTTTTATTAATACTATTCTATGTTATGTGTTTATTAATCGTTCTATAACCTAGAATGATTATAAATTGGAAGGATTCTGGCTACGAGCTAGACTGAACAAGTAAGAATTTGTAAGACGAAAATAAAAAATTTTCGGGAACAAAATATGTCCGGGAAAAAAGATGAAATAGGCACTATTCACCCGACGAAACTATAAGGGTTAGGATTTGAATAACCTAAGCCTTTCCGAGACTTCGGTATGTCGAAATGACATTCCATCGAAAGATTTGACGTTAATATATCGTGAAATGTTAAGTAAGCCGATAAAAAATTTTCTTGAAAAACGTGCAGAAAACGGGAAGGAAACGCTTGACACTAGAAAGTGTTTTTAGGCTTTTTCTAAACCAAGAATATGTAAAAGTTAATCGGTAAAGGAAAGACGAAATATCCAAAATATTTGGATTCCGAGAATCATAGTTTTGGAATCTGTTCGGACCGAATTCGCAGAAGATGGAAAGCACGAAGCTTCCAACGGAAGCTTCGTGAATAGTAAGGAGGTCTATTGAGGAGGTGTGAATAGTAAGGCCCAACGTTAGATTTAATTAAGCCCGATCCAAGAAAATAAATCACGGATCAAACCGGTGGGTCACCAGATGGGTAAAACCCATGGGGCAACCCATGGGAAAGATCCATGGGCATGTGGGGCGGCCACTTAGCCACCAAGTAAAGCGATTACTTGGTGGCTAAGCCATGAATAGTAAGGAGGTGGGGTGAAATGACTAAAATGCCCCTAGCCTTGGTTTTCTATATAAATAAGCCTTAAGCTCATTTGTTTGGTTTGAAAATTTCAACCAACTTTGAGAAGAGAGAGAGAGAGAGTTTGGATGGGGGAAGAGAGGAAAATCTTGCCCGAGTGCACGTTTTGTCCGACAGAATTAGATTAAAGAAGGAAGGTAATCCGAAACCTAGTCTTCTCTAAATTTTCTTTAAGCTTTATATGTTAAAAATATAGGTTAACGAGAATAGGAACTAAAAGATTTTAGAAATGATTTCATATGGTTGAAATCGTAAGAAAATGAAGAAATAAGAAATAAGAAATTTAGTTTATAAATTTCTTAAGGAAGTGTAAGATTCGTAAGGATTTTGAGCGATCCGAATGAATCTTATGAATGATTAGGTCAAATATATAAGGAATGATGTTCTATAACATCAAATTCCAAGAAAAAGTAAAATTGTAATCCAAAATATCGATTAAAAACGAAGAACACGCGAAGAACGCGAAGAACACGCGAAGTACGCGAAGAATGTTGTTGATGGACAAATTTAAAACCATCGGAGGATAATTGTTGTTGATGGACAAGTTTAAAACCACCGCGTATAAGTTAGTTGCTTATTGCTTGGTTAGGAACGTTAGAAACGTTCGTGAAGAACAGATTAAAATTTAGCTATAACGAAGTTATGGCGAAAATTCATAAAAGATGAACGAGAAATAGAAAGTTAGTAAATGAACTCGAATGTGTAGGGTTTCATAAGAATGTATGAGAATGTAGAAAACGTGAGTCGTGGACTCAAGAACGAATGAGTTTCGAGTTCGGATGACCGAATTACGGACGAACGAACGAAGAACGTTAAAAATGTAAAACGAACGAAGATCGAATATTAAGCTAATCGAATGGCACGTTAACGGATTAAGAACAAAATTCTGTCCAAGGGTAATCAAAGTACGTAAGATAAGGAAGAAAATGGAATTGGAAAAACCTCGTTCCTAGTTATAACGAAGAAGTTATGAGATTGCAAGGTCAGCATCTCAAGCTTCTAAAAGACTTAGAAAATTTTTCTAGGTTTCATGCTTGGCGCCACAGCGCGAGTCATGCCTTGAGGGCCGGCGCCGCAACGCGAGCCTGGGCCATCAACTACTGCTAAGTGGTGCCACAGTGTGAGAATTTTTGAAGGAGTGGCGGCCAAATGGCCTCCTCCTAGATAGTTTGACATCTGTGGAGTGGCGCCTGCAAAGACGAGATAAACGAAGGGACGGTGCATGAGTCTTGCGGTGCGAGGCAATGCCCGTAAATGAGATTTTCTTGCTCAATTCTTTGGAGGATGTACAAGAAAAAAATATGAACATGTAGTTCAATTAAGTGTATTAAACCTTTGATAAAGGTTGAACAAAGAGATTAAATAAGATTAAAAGACAGAGAATGTAGACGCGGGTTACGGAACCAATATCCGGGGACCGTAGTCGCGATAAACGAACGTGAGGGATTGTTATGATGGTGATTCCTTAGACGTTGATTGACGAGGGTAATGAATAACATTTGGATGTTATGTCATGGTAATGAGAGATGAATGTAAAGTGTTTAGACGCTGTGAACGCAACGTTGTTGCGATGAGATATCAGTCCTAGCATACAACAAATTGTATGGCTTCGACATTAAGAAAGAATAATGAACATGGGGTTCAGGTGAGTAATGAATGAAAGCGATTAAAACCATAGATAAAGGTTGTATAGAATTAAGTGACAAGAAACATAAACGTTGAATACGTAAACGATTCTCGTGAATCGTATTCGCGTCAAGTGAACGTTCTAAGTATGCATTGGTTGTATAACTTAGACGTTGACGAAAGTAGTAAGTAAGATATGATTTATCAAGAAAGCCGTAGTGAACGGTAATAAGATTAATGAAAGTCGTATGTGAGTCGGATGAGAATGTTAGAATTAAATGCAAGCGTTGAACACTTTAACCGACGTGAAGGTTGAGTGTACGTGAATATTAAACGGGTAAAACCTACACTCCGTGTATGGTTTGACCATAGGATAATGAAGACCAATGATTAAACCTATGAACGGTGAAGAAGCTGAATTAAAGACAAATACGTATAACGTAAAACAAGCCAAGTTAATGTTTATAACTTGGAAGACGTTCTGAGTCGAATGAACCGGACGATGTAAGATAAGAATAAGGTAACGTAAAATGCTTAATGCTATAAATGCGTAGAATGAAAATTGAATGATCGTTCTGAGCATACAAAAGACTGTATGACTTAGACGATGATGAATAAATCCTGAGGTATGACATTTATTTGTTAGAAAGCCATAAGGAATAAGAAATTGACTTAACGAACATTATAGTTTAATAGTTCGGATAAGTTTAGATAAGTTAGGTTGTGGTGCAATCGTAACCTTTGATGGTTGACATATGGGAGCTGGGCTAAATAATTCCTTCAGAGAGCGAAGGTATATACAAAACTGGCAACCGATCTAACTCACTGTTATGACAGTTAGATAAGACGGGAACTTGTTTGTTGGTTGTTTGTGGAAAACCACTCAGAGTACCATATGGAATACTAGCAGAGACACGATGTGTGCTAAGTCCTAGTAAAGTATAAGAAGAAGATAAGAATATAAATCATCAAAGATGATGAATGTATTGAGTAAGACATCTCCGTATATCATGAAGCTATTAACCGGTAAAGAAAGTTGGTCGCGTAAACTTAGTTTGTAAGAACGTGAACCCTAAGAAGTGAAGTTAAGTAAACTAATGCGTAAAGTCAAGTATATGACTAATTGGTGTATGTGTTATTTTCTTATGTGCTACATAGGAATTGGAATGAGCAGTTCAGCGTAAACTATAAGCTGTAGTTGTGCGTAAGGGAAGTTTTCCTAACTTCATTCATATTTTTAAATGAATGCTAGTTTCTAAAACTTCTCAGATGTTGAACTTGAGAAGTTCTGTCTAGGTTCAAATGTGTGATATTTATACAATGTGTTAGAATGTATGAGGCCTTGTGCCACAATTTGAACACTTCGGTGTTTCTATGAGATGAACTGTTATGTGATTTAACTCTTCAATAAGAGAATGTTATGTTTATACCTGAACCGTTATTGTTAAGTCTGTGCTATTGATTCTAGCCAGACAGAATGTGTATGAAAGAGAGTAGAGAATGAAAGTATTTCAAAGTGAATGTGACTAATGTTCTAAAATGATAGGAATCGAGATTATTCCTATTATTCAAGCTGCTTCATAACTTTTGTTCGGTTATTGAAGTCTTAAAAGAATGTTTGAATTCTTAAAGTTGTTTGTTCAACTTCTATGACTTGCTGGGCAATTGAATGCTCACACTTTCTTTAAATAAAAACATTTTCAGCGAACGATGTTAGAAGAACTTAAGGATCCCATAAAGATCAAGTTGATCGGTATCCAGAAGAAGTATCATTTATTAGATGAATGAGCGTGAAGATCAAGCGAAGACTTGTAATATAGAATGATAGAATTAAACTTTAGAATAGTTTAATGAACAATTATGTATCCTTGGTGGCGGATAAAAGTCACTTGTACAAGATGTAAAGAATAATATAATTATCATTATTTATAATGAAAGAGGTTATAAGGTTTTAGAACCTGGGATTTGAGAATGTATGTTGTTATATTTAGCTATATAATGATGTATGTTTGGAAGAAGATGGGATCGTGACGTACGAAATCCGGATGTGGAAATAGATCGAATTTTGGGGCGTTATAGTTAGATTGATTTGTTTACAAGTCTTTCGATATAAAACTGTTAACGCTATCCTATGCCAAGTATTTGGTACGGATTAAAGGTAAGCTGTAGTATGGACAAACAAATGTATTTTTTACATCGATTATTCGATGGGCACGTGAGGTTGCCAAAACTTAAATGTAAACACGTTTAACAGATGAGTGTTGATCAACATAGAGTACTATAGGCTGAACACCTAGAAGTGCTGCAACGATCGAGAAATTTGTAATTTAATTTAAATATTTATTGAATTAAATAAATATTTTAAATAATTTATTTATTGAGGAAAATAAATAATTAATGAATTATGGTGAATTAATTTAGTAATTAAATTAATTAGTGTAAATTAAATTGAGTAATGATAATTTTATTTGAAGGATTTAATTTAAGAAAATAATTAAATTAAATCAATTGCTTAGTATTTAAGGAAATAATTAAATTAAATGAATTGTTTAATTTAAAGGAAATAAATAAATTAAATAAAGTGATAATTCTAAATTATTAATTAAGTTAGATATATAATTATTTATTAATTATAAGTATAATGATAATAAGAATTTTATTATTATTATAAGTTATTTAAAATTAACTAAACTAAAGTTATTTAAATTAACTAAATTAATGGTGTGACATGAAAACTATATAATATAAATAATATAATAATAATTTAATTTGGGGAGAAAATGTGTTAGCCAAACAAGGCCTTGTGGCCTTTGGCTTATTCCAACTGACGTCTTTTTATTTTTATAACTGAAAGAGAACGTGCCATATCAGTTCATTTTACGCGTCTATTTCCTAAGGTTAGCGCTTAGTTTTCTTGTTTCACGTATAATACCAAGGGGAATAACAGAGGGTTTGCAAGAGAGTAAAACATAGAGTTTTTAGATTGCCAAGAGAAGAAGAGATTCACCATCTTTTACTAGCATATAATCAAGGATTAAAGGTTTAACTCTATTCCTATTGTTCATGCTTTGAGTTTTCAAGGATTATTTTCTGTAAATTTCTAAATCACGTTGAATTGATATGTATATATATAAGTAAGGTGTTAGAATCTGTTAATAATTGTATGTGAATGTTGCTTGATGATTAAATTCGTGAGAAATTGGTTGTAGGAAGAAAAGGAAAATAGCAGTGTTTATGTTCATATAATATGGCTTTAGAAAGTACAAAAGTTGATGCTCTATATGTGTTATAATCTGTAATTTGTTATTGAATTGTGTTAACATGATAAGAAACGAAAGCGGCGTAGCTTAAATTATGTCAATTGATTAAGAAACGAATTCGTGGTTTTTGAATTCGCTAAAAGTGTCAAAAAGGAAGAAATATGGAAAATTATAGTTTTGATTCTTCAAATTCGTGTATATGTGATGTTTTTGTATATAGAATGATGTTTAGCATGCTTAGCTATGATATTACAAAGTTTTAGATGTTGAAGTGTGGTAAAGTTATGTGGAATTGGGATTTTTGGCCTGAGCAGAGTCTGATTTTGAGTTTATGCAAAAGCAAATGGTGCATCTCACAGGGAGGCATTCACTGGCCTTTTGCATCTTCTTCTCAAGGTCTTGTGTAACCCAAGATAAAATTAAGGCGGCGCATGCCAAAGCCGATCTAAGCAAATGAAAGTCTGCTACTTCTGCAGACTTTGGACATTCATTGTAACTTAGTTTAATGTATGTTAACATGTTAAATGTGTAAAAACAAGGTTAAAGCAGAAGCGTATCATGTGGTTAGTAATTCTAAAATGCAAAGTTAGTAAGTGGTGAAAATGATATGTATGATTTAAGGAACTTAGTGAGCAATGAATAAGTGTTGAGAAATGTACACTTATGGTTCTGAAATATGTATGGTAATGAAAAACTTGTGCTAAAATGATAAGATTAGCTAGAATTATACATGTTATGGTATGTTTGCATATCTAATAGATATTGTGATTCCACTAAAATGTGTAGGTGAACGTGAGTTTTAATATTATAGCTTACGCTTGAGGCAAGTTTCCTAACTCTACCTTGTGATTATTGAACAAGTTTATTTACTTTATCTCAAATAGAATTATGCCTATTTCATAGTTATGCTATCTTTAAGTCAAGCAATCTCTTTATTCCTAAATTTTACATTGAAGTTAAGCAAGCCTATTGATTCTATCTCGTGTATGATTATACAAGCTCTTGTAACCTAATTCGTTACATCGAACGAGTTTTACTTTCCTTATTATCATTCGAAGCATATATTGTTCTAATACATTGATTCAAAGGAGATTGTTCTAACTCTTCTGAATATAGTGCTTTGCATGTATATCATGTTTACTCAATTATATATTGTTGTTATTCAATCTTGGACTTTGATAACCTTGTTCAAAGCTTTATTGATGTATTAAACCTTCAAGTAGTAAGCAAACCTTTATTGATTGAATTAATCTATATTCGAATAGTGTTATACAATTCTAGAAACACTAATTAGTTAGTTCCAAACTAAACTTTCTTTAGTGCTGAAATTCTAAATTCAAACTGAGATGAACAACCCTAACATAGGGGATTTTGTAGGTGTAATGTTTAGATGTTTGTGCACAATACATGGTACAAAGGGCTGATCCCCCTAAGTACGTTAAGAAGAGTCTGTATAGTCTAATGACTATTAAGGTTGAGGTATTAATATCTAAATACCAGAGACATAGTTCGTGGTCTTAAGACCCTCAGATATTGATTTTGAACTTGTTTTCTATTTTAATTCGTATAACAAGTTCATTATTGTTCAGCATTCGTTGTTCATTCTCATGTTGTTATTATTACTACTTTCAATATCAGTGAGCAATTGTTTGCTCACTCTTGCAATTAACACTGCAGCTAAAGTGGAAAAAGATGATGAGCCATCTACTAGAAAAGGGAAGGACAAGATGTCCAAGTGTTGAGGACGTATGGAAATTAATTTAAATGTTTTATGTTATGAGACTTGTTTTGTTTTTATTCCACAAACTGATGTAATAAATTTAAGGTTAGATTACCTGGGATTATTTTGAGATAATGATGTAACCCTTTAATGGGAAAGATTGTTGTTTAAGTTATTTAAATTATGTCTTTATCCTTTGATTATGGGTAGTTAGATGTAATGTTTTGGATAGTGAGCACCAAATCCTATGGGAATGGAGTACCTGGATTTGGGGGTGTCACAGGTTGGTATCAAAGCTTTAGGTTATGAACCTTAGGTGGGGAAACCTTAGGAAGTAACCTTTAAGGAGATAGAAAACATAGAGGTGTTTAACTCTTATCGAGTTTAAGAAATGGATTAAGGTATCCATTGAAGCTAAATAATAAAAGACATTATGTGTTATGTGTTAATAACTTATGTGCTCGCGAGTATCGAAAATGTTAAGTAAAACTTAAAATATTTTGTTGTCAGGATGTCTAACGAAGTAGGATCCAGTCCAGCTAGGGAAGTGATACATCAGGTACCTAGAGATGATGAACCCTGGGATTTCATGTTGTGCGGGAACAGTTGATCCAGGAGGATGAGCCTATGACCGATCCCGAGGAGGATAGTTCTGAGGAGATAGAGGAGGAGGATGAGGAAGAGGATCCTGAGGAGTTTCCACCAAACTTCATATCAGCAGAGATATATGACGCTCTGTACGACCATAACATAGAATTACAAGACGAGGTTGAGGAGCTGAAGGAGATGGTTGAGATGCATCATGTCTCGATGGAGCAAAAGAATGCGGAGATTCAGGAACTCGACTCACGCCTTGAAAACACGGAGTGGGACTTAGTTCATACCAAGGGTCAGCATGAAGACCTGCTGGCAGTAAACGAAAAGATGAAGACTGACATGGAGAAATTGAAAGATGACTTCAAAGAGGAATCAGCTAAGCGTGCAAGAGTAGAGGACGCTTGGATGAAGGCGACTCAACGTGCAGACCGTGCAGAGGCTAAGGTCCAAGTGAAGAAGCCAAGATGGATCGTAGAACAACGTATCGTATCATGGAGGAAGAGCGTCGAGAAGCCTTACGACGTCTTAATATGCCTATATAGAATAAGATTAATAATAATATGTGGTTAATTATGTGAATAAATAAACTGTGAATCCCTTATTTTGAGATAAATAAAGGGATAGTATGAGTATGTAATCCTGAAACTTGTCTAGTTCAGGAAAGTGGATGTTTATAGCGGTTATGCTATCTTTAACATGTTTTAAAACGTTATGAATAAATAAAACACTAGAGTATATTTGAAATGTTATGTGTTATAGCTTTAATCTTGGAATGCTTAAATTAAACTTTAAATACCTAAGAAGTTGAGCAAGGAACTAATAAGCATATATTTTAATAGAAAATGCCTCCTAGAAGAAGACAACCACGTCAGCAAGCACCTCTTGAGGGGTCCACAAATAATAACAATAACGAGGCCAATGCTAATCCGGTTCAGCAGTTGGTAACTCTGTTGACGGGTGCACTTGCGAATCAATCGCAAACTCAAGTCACGACTTTTAAGGAATTCAAAGCGGTTGGACCGCCAGAGTTTCAAGGGTCTATGAATCCAGTGGAAGCCCAAACCTGGATCATGGAAATGGAGAAGGTGTTCGACGTTGCTAGAGTTAACAAAGATCAAAAGACAGTGTTCGCAACATTAATGCTGAAGTCTGAAGCTAGCTACTGGTGGCAAGCAAATAAGGTTCGTGGAGGACAAGGAGTGATAGTGTTGGATAGATTTAAGGAGATGTTTTTCGAAATGTACTTTCCAGCGAGTTCTCGTAATCAGTTGGAAGTACAATTTCTAGAGGTGAAGCAAGAAACAATGACGGTGCCAGAATATGCTGCGAAATTTTATCAAGTCCATACCGACGAGCGTAAAGCGAGAAGGTTCGAACAAGGATTGAAGCCCTAGCTGTATAGCAAGGTTTCAATGTTCCAGCTGAATACGTTTGTGGCTGTATTGGAAAAGGCAATTATCGCAGAAGGTGGAAGCGATGCTTTGACCAAGTACAACCAAGAATAGAAGAAGAGGAAGAATGACAATGAAAATAAGGCTGGTGGTAGTAATGTTGGAAGTAACAGTCATAAGAGGAAGTGGAGCGAGAATTCGACTACGGGAGGACAACAGGGAAATCAGTAGAAGAAAAAGTTTGAAGCTTGTGTGACGTGCGGGAAGAACCATACTAGAGTATGTTTGAAGGGAAAGAGGGTGTGTTTCAACTGTGGTCCGGAGGGACACATTACACCGAACTGTTTTAGTATGAAGAAAGGAGCATGTTTTATCTACGGTTCAAAAGATCACATGGCTCGTGATTGCCCTAAAAAGCCAGCGGAAAGTGCAAGTGGTGAAAAAGGAAACAACAACGGTGGTGGTGCATTAACTATCACTGAACCAGCACAGTCAAGTCGACCTACTACGAGGACTTTCAATATGACCGTGCAGGATGCTGTACAGTCTAAGGATGTGGTGTCAGGTATCATTCCGATTAATGGTATTAACGCTTATGTACTATTTGATTCGGGTGCTACTTGTTCATTTATATCTGATGAATTCGCTCAAAATTTAGATTTGCCTCAGGAAGAATTAGAATTTCCCTTAAGTATAGAGATTGCGAATAGGGAAGTGATTCCTGTTAAATTCATATATAGGAATTGTAAAGTGGATATAAAAGGTCACGAGATGAGGTAGACTTGATACCAATTAGACTTGGTGAATTTGATGTTATACTAGGAATGGATTGGTTATTCAATTACGGAGTAGTAATTGATTGCCAAAGGAAGTGTGTTAACCTTATGACTCCGTCAAAGGTTATGTTCTTTGGTAGCAAGTCACCTCGACAAGCAAGTTGTTTGATGGTGATTCAAGCCAAGAAGTTGTTGAGACAAGGATGTGTAGGATACTTAGCCTGCATAGTCGATACATAAAAGAAGAGTGCGAAGCTAGAAGAGATACCGATCATAAGAGATTTTGCAGACGTATTTCTAGACGATTTGTCGGGTCTTCCGCTGAATCGACAAATCGAGTTCGTGATTGACTTACTACCAGGAATATCCCCGATATCTAAAGCACCGTACAGAATGGCCCTGGTAGAAATGAAGGAGTTGATGGTGCAATTGTAAGAATTGCTTGAAAAGAAATATATTCAGCCGAGTGTTTCGCCATGGGGAGCACCGGTGTTGTTTGTTAAGAAGAAAGACGGATCGATGCGGCTCTGCTTTGATTACCGAGAATTAAATAAGGTCACAATTAAAAATAAGTATTCATTACCTAGAATCGATGACCTGTTCGATCAGTTGAAGGGAGCGAAATATTTCTCGAAGATAGACTTGAGAAGTGGTTATCATCAGTTAAAGGTGAGGCCGGAGGATGTACCAAAAAATAGCGTTCAAAACTCGGTATGGTCATTACGAGTTTTTGGTTATGTCTTTTGGTTTAACCAATGCACCTGCAGCGTTCATGGACTTGATGAACAGGGTGTTTAAACCATTCTTAGACAAATTTGTGGTGGTGTTTATTGATGATATATTGGTATATTCCAAAACCAAGGAGGAATATGTGGAACATTTGAGATTAACATTGGAGACGTTGAGAAAAGAGAAGTTGGACGTTAACTTCTAAAAATGTGAATTTTGGTTGGAACGTGTACAGTTTCTCGGGCACGTTATTGATAAGGACGGAATTTAGGTAGATCCATCAAAGGTTGAAGCTGTAATAAACTGAGATCAGTCGAAGACACCGTCAGAAGTGAGGAGTTTTTTAGGATTGGTGGGTTACTATAGGCATTTCATTCAAGACTTTTCCAAAATCGCGACTCTGTTGACAAATTTAACTAGGAAAGCGATTAAGTTTGTTTGGACAGAGAAGTGCGAGGAGAGTTTTTGAGAATTGAAGAAGAGGTTGAGTTCAACACATGCATTGTTATTGCCTGATGATACAGGAAATTTGGTGGTGTATAGTGACGCATCGTATAAAGGACTAGGTTGTGTGCTTATGCAGAATGGCAGAGTTATTGTGTATGCATCACGTCAGTTGAAAGATTACGAGAAAGGGTATCCGACTCATGACTTAGAGTTGGCGACGGTGGTGTTTGCCCTGAAAATTTGGAGACATTATCTTTATGGAGAGAGGTGTGAGATATATACCGACCATAAAAGTCTGAAGTATATCTTTACACAAAAAGACTTGAATATGCGACAAAGAAGATGGTTGGAGCTGATCAAAGACTATGACTGCGAGATTTTCTATCATCCCGGAAAGGCGAATGTTGTTGTTGATGCCTTAAGTAGAAAGGGACGGGAGAAGTTGATGTTGTTGACTGTTCAGGAGAAGCTAGTGTCAGAAATGGCTAAGATGGAGTTAGAAATTAAATATCCGACAGAATCCGATGAAAAATTATTCCAGATAGGAAACAGTTCACCGTTGGTAGATAAGGTGAAAAATGCACAACTTCAGGATGAAGGCTGTGAAAAGATGAAACAGAGAGTATGTGTAGGTGAAGAAAACAAATTCAAAATCGATTCAGAAGGGTGACTTAGATTCGAAGGAAGAATTTGGGTTCCGCCAGTACCAAAAGTTAAAGAAGAAATTCTGAGTGAAACTCATAACTCAAGATATTCGATTCACCCTGGGAGTACAAAGATGTACCAAGATCTTAGACATCACTTTTGGTGGCCGAATATGAAGAGGGATGTGGCTGAGTGTGTGGCGAACTGTTTAACGTGTCAGAAAGTCAAAGCTGAACATCAAAGGCCAAGCGGATTGTTACAACTGTTGGAGATACCAGAATGGAAATGGGAGCATATCACAATGGATTTTGTGGTATGTCTTCCAACGACCCAACAAGGTTATGATGCCATTTGGGTGATTATCGATCGACTGACGAAGTCGGCACACTTTTTGCCAATCAAGCTTCGATTTACCCTAGATCGGTTAGAAAAATTGTACGTGAAGGAAATTGTGTCAAGACACGACATACATGTGTCCATTGTATCAGACAGGGATCCACGTTCACATCTAATATTTGGAAACGATTACAAGATTGTTTGGGAACACAGCTGAGAATGAGCACAACGTACCATCCTCAAACCGATGGACAAAGTGAGAGAACCATCCAAACACTAGAAGATATGCTCAGAGCATGTATCATGGATTTCAAGGGAAATTGGGATGATCATTCGCCATTGGTAGAATTTGCCTATAATAATAGTTATCACGCGAGTATTGGCATGCCGCCTTACGAAGCATTATACGGTAGGAAATGCAGAACTCCGTTTTGTTGGGATGAGGTAGGCGAACGTCAGCTATTGGGTCCAGAATTGGTATAACAGACTGTCGAGATCATCAAGGTTATTCGAGCGAGATTGATCGCAGCACAAGATACACAGAAGAAATATGCCGATCAACATCGACAAAATAGAGAATTTGATGTCGGTAGTTATGTTTTCTTGAAAGTGTCGCCCTGGAAGGGGAAAATTCAGTTTGGCAAGAAAGGGAAATTAACTAACTGAGTATAATAAAGAATGGAATAACAAAAGAAATCACCAGGCATGCGATAGACCACACAGATAGGTTATTCCAGCAGAATAATAAATAACAGAACCAGGTCATGCGTAAACGCACAGACAAGATATTCCAATAGAATAATAAATAACGGAACCAGGTCATGTGTAAACGCACAGACAGGATGTTCCAACAGAATAATAAAGAATGGAATAACAGAAGAATTTCACCATGTATGCGGTAGATCAGATGTATAAAGTTATTCCAACATAATGATAAAGAATGGAATAATAGAAGAATTTCACCAAGTATAGGGTAGACCGTGTATACAGGTTATTCCAAAAGAAGTTCTCTTCATGAATACGAAAGAAATAATACCCCTTACCTTAGAACAACTAGATATAGGAGTAGAAGAAGTAGCGAGAATACTTTTTTCTTTCTCTCTATAGTTTTCTCTCTAGAGTTTCAAGTGAATTAAGTAAGAAATAATGAAGGAATGAGCTCTATTTATAGGATAATGGACCTGAATAGTAACTAATTTCGAACGGTCTAGATTGATTTACTTTAAAGCGAATCTGTCGATTGGTTTACTATAAAATATTCTAATAAAACAAATCTTTTAAATAAAATATAATATATTCTATTTATAATCTAATAAAACGAATAACTTTATAAAAGTATTCTATTTTATATAAAAAGATTTTACTATGAAAAACACTATGCGAGGCACTATACAAACACTATGCATAATAAAATATAATATATTCTATTTATATTCTAATAAAACGAATAACTTTATAAAAGTATTCTGTTTTATAAAAAAAGATTTTACTATGCAAAATACTATGCATAATAGAATATAATATATTCTATTTATAGTCTAATAAAACGAATAACTTTATAAAAGTATTTTGTTTTATATAAAAAGCTTTTCTGTTTTATTACATTAATAATACTAATAAAACAAAACTTCATCATCATTATTATAATTCACACTATTAATCGACCAGGTCGCTCCCATGAAAGAGGGGGCTTTCCAATAAGGATTTCTCCCTATTGGCGCGCAATTAGGTGACCAAACCTCTCATTGGCAGAACTTCTAGACATCGTTAATATTACAAATAATAATATTAATAACTTCGTCATCTCAATTATTGATTTAATAATATATAAAATATCGACAATAATTGAATCAATTAATGTGAGATACTATGCAGCAATTACTGAAGCAATAATTGAATAAAACTGAGTGACTTCTCACGTAAGCATCAATAATCAATACCGTGTGCTACTATGCAACCACGCATATTCTTGTACTTTTAACACCGGGTGTTTCAACAGTTAACGATAAAACTTCCGCCGTTATTTTCATAAAATATTTTTGACGTTTTCTCAATCCAACAATAATTCTGTTGTGGGGTCCACCAATGATTGTGTCGTCGTATAAATATTCCATGTTAAAACAAATATTCCCCGACCAATCGAATATTATATAACAACTTGCGTACTTTGCAAAATTTATAACTATTACCCACATCTATAACATTATATCAAATTCATTCCATAATATTCAAAAAATGATAATTATAGAAAATTCATCTTTATTCATAAAAGTTGGGGTCTTATAATCTCCCTTCTTATAAAATTTCGCCCTCAAAATTAGGGTTATGACACGGTATGTCAAGAGGTAAGGATACCTTGATTTCATTTTGATTCTAACTCCCAAGTCATTTTCTCAACATCGTGGTTCCTCCATAAAACTTTGACTTGAGGTATAACCTTGGAGCGTAGAATATGTTCCTTCTTATCCAAGATTTGAATAGAACCTCTTCATACGTTAAATCTTCCGCTATTATTTAAATGGTCTTTCTAACTCAATAATGTGATTCGGTCTTTCACATATTTACGTAACATGGATATATGAAAAATGTTATGAACACGAGACATACTTGGTGTAAAAGCGAGTCTATAGGCTACAGTCCCTACTCGATCGAGGATTAAAAATGGTCCAATGAATCAAGGATTGAGCTTTCCTCTCTTTCCAAATCTCGTAACTCCTTTCCATTGAGCAACACGTAACAACACATGATCTCCAATATCAAATTCCACGTCCTTTCGATGAAGATCAACATAACTCTTTTGTCGGTCTTGTGAGGTTTTTATACGTTATCGGATCGTTTGAATCTTTTCCGTAGTCATACGTACTCAACTCCGGCCCCAACAACGTTTGTTTCACCCACCTCATCCCAAAGATATCTTTGGAGAACAACACTTTCTTCCATACAACGCCTCGAATGGAACAATGCCAATACTTGTTTGATAACTGTTGTTGTAAGAAAACTCCACCAATGATAAGAACTTGTCCCAACTTCCCTTGAAGTCAAGGACACAGAGTCTTAATAAATCTTCAAGAGTTTGAATAGTCCTCTCCATTGTTGTCATCACTTTGAGGATGATATGACGAACTAAATCGTAAATCCGTGCCCATAGCTTTTTGTAAACTAACCCAAAATCGTGAAGTAAATCTTGGGTCTCGATCAGAAACTATGGATACTGGCATACCATGCAGTCTTACAATCTCGTTTATGTACATACGAGCAAGACGTTCAAGTGTATAAGTTTCTCTTATTGGTAAGAAATGAGTAGACTTGGTCAATCTATCAATAATGACCCAAATTGCATCTATGCCCTGAGAAACCTTGGGAAGACCAGTAACAAAATCTATGGTAATGTGCTCCCACTTCCATTCTAGAATTCTAAGTGGTTGCAATGGACCTTTTGGTACTTGATGCTCCGCCTTGACTCATTGACACGTTAGACACCTTGAGGTAAACAGCGCTATCTCCCTCTTCATATTACCCCACCAAAATGTATGTCGAAGATCATGATACATTTTGGTACTCCCATGATGAATTGCTGTTGTGCGCCTCCATCAAGATTTTATACTTTAACTCAGGATAGTTAGGAACACAAAGTCTGGAGTTGACTCGAAGTATTCCTTCTTCATCGATTCTTACTTCCGGCATAGCACCTTCTTGTACCTTCTTCCTCATATGCATCATCTCCAGGTCTGTAGCTTGAGCAGCTTTAACTTTATCGATTAATGTCTGTTATACTCATATATTCGCCATCATCACGTGGGTCCCTGGATTCTTTATCTCTATCTCCATCCTTTGCAAGTCATACAAAATGGGCCTCTGCGTTGACAATATCGCTTTTCTGCATTCAAGATATGATCTTCACTCAATGCGCCGTTACTACCACGCTTGCTTTTCCGGGATGGTATTGGATGGTATGTTCATAATCTTTCAGCAGATTCTGCCAACGTCGCTGTCGCATGTTGAGTTCCTTTTGAGTGAAGAAATATTTGAGGCTTTTATGATCCGTAATGATCTCCACTTTCTCCCCATACAAGTAATGCCTCCAAATTTGAAGTACGAAGACAATAGCTGCCAACTCTAGATCATGTGTAGGATAATTCCTCTCATATTCTTTGAGTTGTCGAGAGGCATAGGCTATGACTTTCCCATGTTGAATGAGAACACATCCTAACCCTTTGCCTGAAGCATAACTGTTGATGACAAATCCCTCTGAGCCAGATGGTATTGTCAGAACATGTGCTGAAATGAGTGTTCTCTTGAGTTCTTGAAAACTCTTCTCACATTCCTCGTTCAAACTGAATTTTGTATCTTTCCGAGTCAGCTGAGTTAAGGGAGTAGCAATTCGAGAAAACCCTTCTACGAATCTCCAATAATAACCAGCTAAGCCGAGAAAGCTACGTACTTCGGTCACTGATTTAGGTTGCTCCCTGCTTTGAATTGCTTCAATCTTTGCTGGGTCAACAGATATTCCATGACTTGATACCACGTGCCCAAGGAATTCTACTTCCTTAAGCCAGAACTCGTATTTCTTCAACTTGGCATAAAGCTTATATTCACGAAGCTTTTGAAGTATCAGCCTCAAGTGTTGCTCATGATCTTCACGGCTTTTGGAATAAATAAGGATGTCATCAATAAAGATGACCACAAAGTGATCCAAATATTCCTTGAATACTCGGTTCATCATATCCATGAAGGCAGCAGGAGCATTAGTCAATCCAAAAGACATGACTAGGAATTCATAATACCGTCATGCGAAGGGATTAAAGCCGTCTTTGAATGTCATCGGTTCTAATCTTCAATTGGTGATATCCAGGAACGAAGATCAATCTTTGAAAAGAATTTGGCGCCTTGCAATTTGGTCAAACAGTCATCAATACGTGGCAATGGGTACCTATTTTGATGGTGACATGATTCAACTCCCGATAATCAATACATAAAGTCGCATACTCCCGTCTTTCTTTTCACGAATAGAACAGAGCACCCCAAGGAGACGATTAGGGACTTAATGATGAAAAGCGATGTCTAACAATTCCTGCAGTTGGCTCTTTAACTCCTGAAGTTCAATAGGAGCCATTCGATATGGGGCTTTGGAAATAGGTTTTGTACCGGGTTCAAGGTCGATACAAAATTCAATTTCAAACTCTAGGTGTAGGCCAGGAATACGTTAGGAAATTCATTAACAATAGAAATATCATTCAAAACTTACGTATTTTTGTTTAGATCCGTGACATGAGCTAAGAAAGCTTGACATCCGTTTTTCAATAAACGAATAGCTTTATGGCTTGAGATGACAGTGATTGATTTTAATGGTTTGGTTGCTTGAATTTGCATAATAGGTTGGTTAGGAATATGAAAGCTAACAACCTTATTTAAAATAATCAATTTTGCATGATGAGTAGTTAACCAATCAATCCCTAGAATTACATCAAATGCAAGTATTTTCAATGAAATAAGATCGACAGGTAATGTGAGGGTACCGATTTGAACCAAACAAGACTTATAAACAATGGATGTAATGAAGGTTTCTCCCAACGAAGTTTCAACAGATAAGTCAAAGTCCAATTTCTCCGGAGTCAAATTTAAACGTTGAGCGCAAGCAGGAGAAATAAAAGAATGGGTAGAACCGGTATCAAATAAGGTATAAAGTTCGCTAGAATTTATGATAATCTTACCCATGATGACCTCGTTCGGGTTCCTTACTTTCTGAGAGGTCACGACAAACGCTCTCCCTTGCACTACTGGCTTTGACTTTTCTAGGACGTCCTTTGGTGCCTCCATCCTAGCTGAACTTGTCTTTGATGAACGACAAAATCGGGCTAGGTGGCCTTCTCTTCCATAATTATAAAATGCTTTGGACGGCATTGCGCAATTTAGACTGATGTATCCCTCCCCTCCGCATTTGAAGCATATGATAGGTGGTCGTTCTCCTTCCTTAACGACAGGTGCTGATGCTGACATCTTTCCATCATTGTTGAATCTCCTCTTCTTGAAATGTCCATTCTTATTGTTTTGGCCATGATTACCACAGAAGTGGTTACCATTTCTGGCATGTTGATTCCCTCCACGCTTATTTTCACCGCTTCGATAACTGTTATCACTGGTATTATCATTTTGTCAGCTGCTCTCTTTTGGTTGGGTTGACTCATTATCGCGCTCTAATAACTGAGCCCTATTAACAACATCTGAGTACAAACACAGTTTATGAGAGATAAAATATTGACGTATCTTGGGTTTCAAACCTTTTAGAAACATTCGCGTCATTCTCTCCTCATTATCAATAAAATGGGACGTAAACCAGGACAACTCGGCAAACTTGGCTTCGTACTGCGACACGGTCATGTTGTTTTTCTCCAGCTTGATGAACTCTACCTCTTTCATGTGACAAATACTTTCGGGAACATACTTATCGTTGAACAATTCTTGGAACTTCTCCCAAGTCATCTTCAGTGCGGCAGGTTGAATACGTTTTACAGATTCCCACCAGTAATCTCCCTCTGCATGTAACATGAAGGTGGCAAAGGGAACCTTTTGCTCCTCAGAGCATCCCAAGACATCAAATATCTTGCAGATCTGCTTTATCCACGTCTCCGCCTTAAGTGGTTTTAGCTCTCCAAAAAACTTCGGTGGTCCCAGTTCCTTGAACTGCTTAGTGGTGACCGTCCGTGAATTGCCAGTGTTTCCACCTGCATTTTGGACAGGAGCCGCTCTTGCCTAATGTTGCATGAATTGCATAAAGCCTCTGAACATTCCATCGTTCATCATCTGGTCAGTGTTGTTGTTTGCACGAGAATTGTCGCCTTCGATGCATATTATCCACGATTATTGATCTGTGGAGACTGGCGGTCTCTGTGCTCCATTGATGTTCTCAACATTCTCGGATGTCATTTTAAATACCGCCACAAAATAAGGGTTAATTAACATATCACATATTATCCTTATACTCAATCACCAATTAAATACCAAATAAACATAGGTAGGTCATACTAGTGAAGGAACTCCCCTGCCTCCCTCCTAGTTTCTTGTCTCACATCTTAGCCGAGGATCATATCCTTAAGCTTTGATACCAACTATGACGCCCCAAAATAGGTATACATCACCCATCTTGAGTCGCCAAATACATGGTACAAAATTCAAATACAACTTAATTATACAACGATGCGTGTAAAATACGACAAAACATATGATGTGAGTTTTAATACAAATATTGTCATCTAGACAATATCCACACTCAATTGAGTCCTCATTACATTTATTATCACACTATTTAACAGAATAGTGAGGACTACTAATGCTATTATTTGGGTCGTCACTCCGTTCCCCGACTAGTCCCTGCTACGTTCTCATTTCCTGAAGAGAACAATGAAAGTAAAAGGGTGAGCTCAACTAGCCCAGTAAGAAATATTATGACTACGATAATACAGAAGAAATTATCGTTAGCCTTCAACAAATGTTAAAGCGATACAATATAACAAACATCAAGTTTAAGCTGCATGAGTAAAGTAATCCATTAAAAGAGTCAAGTAGAGAATAAAATCTACTATCTTTTATGATTTAAAAGGTTTTTCATCACTTTTATCGTTGGGACTCAGCTTAATAAATAATCCAGATCATCCCTGCACTACTACGAGGATATTCATTAGTATCATAACCATTAATTATCCATACTACTACGGACCAAGGATATTCGTATGTATTCATCAATGGTCATGATCATGCCAACAACTCGTCCATCAATGCACTCTACGGGCCAATGAGGACTTTTACCACATCATTTGTAACATTACGGTCATGATTATACCGATTAATCCCTGGTCATAATTATACCAAGTCCATCTATGCACTACAAGCCACAAATGACTTTCAACATAATATAAACATGAGGATGATGACAATGATATAAGAATTCAATAAAACAAGTTCAAGAATTAATTTATCCAGGAACTAATAACGTCCAAATTGTCAACATGATACTTCTTTGTAGAGTAAAATTCAAGAATGCTCAGAAGAATATTTCCATGAAAAGATACTGGATGAAGTGCAAATATCAAAGATATTCCACTAATTTCATGGAGTATAGAAGTCAAAACTTTAACCAACTTAGTATAATAAAGAATGGAGTAACAAAAGAAATCACCAGGCATGCGATAGATCGCATTGCAGATGGAGTTGTTCCAATGTAATAATAAATATCGGAATTCAGTCATGCGAACGCACATACGGGATATTCTAACGAATAATAAATAACGAAACAAAGTCGAGGAGAAATTGCATACCAACAGGATATTCTAGCAGAATAATAAATAACGGAACCAGGTCATGCGTAAACGCACAGACAGGATGTTCTAACAAAATAATAAAGAATGGAATAACAGAAGAATTTCACCATGTATGCGGTACTTCAGCATGAGCAGTGTAATTCCAACATAATGATAAAGAATGAAATAATGTAAGAATTTCACCAAGTATAGGGTAGATCACATTATCAAAGTTATTCCAATGAGAATAAAAAAATGGAATAACAGAAGTTCTCTTCATGAATACGAAAGAAATAATACCCCTTACCTTAGAACAACTGGATATAGGAGTAGTGAAGTAGCAGAATACTTTCTTCTTTCTCAATATAGTTTCTCTCTCTAGAGTTTCAGTGAATTCGTAAGAAATAATGAAGGAATGAGCTTCTATTTATAGGATAATGGATTGAATAGTAACTAATTCCTGAACGGTCCAGATTGATTTACTTTTAAACGGACGGTCCAGATTGGTTTACTATAAAATATTCTAATAAATCAAAATCTTTTAAATAAAGTATAATATATTCTATTTATAATCTAATAAAACGAATAACTTTATAAAAGTATTCTGTTTTATATAAAAAGATTTTACTATGCAAAATACTATGCAGGCACTATGCAAACACTATGCATAATAAAATATAATATATTCTATTTATAGTCTAATAAAATGAATAACTTTATAAAAGTATTACATTTTATATAAAAAGATTTTACTATGCAAAACACTATGAATAATAGAATATATAACTTTATAAAAGTATTCTGTTTTATATAAAAAGCTTTTTTGTTTTATTATATTAATAATACTAATAAAACAAAACTTCATCATCATTATTATAATTCACATTATTAATCGACTGTGTCATTCCCGGAAAGAGGGCTTTCAATAAGGATTTCTCCCTATTGGCGCGCAATTAGGTGACCAAACCTCTCCTTGGCAGAACTTCTAGACATCGTTAATATTGCAAATAATAATATTAATAACTTCGTCGTCTCAGTTATTGATTTAATAATATATAAAATATCGACAATAATTGAATCAATTAACGTGAGATACTATGCAACAATTACTGAAGCAATAATTGAGCAAAACTAAGTGACTTCTCACGTAAGCATCAATAATCAATACCGTGTGCTACTATGCAACCACGCGTATTCCTGTACTCTGAACACCGGGTGTTTCAACAGTTAACGATAAAACTTCCGCCGTTATTTTCATAAAATATTTTTGTCATTTTCTCAATCCAACAATAATTTTGTTGTGGGGTCCACCAATGATTGTGCCGTCGTACGAATATTCCCCTACCAATTGAATATTATATAACAACTTGCGTACTTTGCAAAATTTATAACTATTACCCACATCTATAACATTATATCAAATTCATTCCATAATATTCAAAAAAATGATAATTATAGAAAATTCATCTTTATTCATAAAAGTTGGGGTCTTACAATGAGCCCTTACAGTTTGAGAAAGATTTGTCATATGAAGAAGTCCATGTTCAAATTGTTGACAGAAAAGAGCGAATACTGAGGAATAAGGTGATACCTTCTATTAAGGTAATCTGGAGGAACCACAATGCTGAAGAAGCTACGTGGGAACTTGAAAGCATTATGATGAAGAATTATCCTCAGTTGTTTGCCTGATTTGTATAGATTATTCGGGGAGAATCTTTTTAAGGAGGGAAGAATGTAATGAATAAATTTTTTTGAGTTGTGATTAAGGGGGACGAGAATCCTTTTAAGGAGGAATAATGTAACGATCGAGAAATTTGTAATTTAATTTAAATATTTATTGAATTAAATAAATATTTTAAATAATTTATTTATTGAGGAAAATAAATAATTAATGAATTATGGTGAATTAATTTAGTAATTAAATTGATTAGTGTAAATTAAATTGAGTAATGATAATTTTATTTGAAGGATTTAATTTAAGAAAATAATTAAATTAAATCAATTGCTTAGTATTTAAGGAAATAATTAAATTAAATGAATTATTTAATTTAAAGGAAATAAATAAAGTGATAATTCTAATTTATTAATTAAATTAGATATATAATTATTTATTAATTATAAGTATAATGATAATAAGAATTTTATTATTATTATAATTTATTTAAAATTAACTAAACTAAAGTTATTTAAATTAACTAAATTAATGGTGTGACATGAAAACTATATAATATAAATAATATAATAATAGTTTAATTTGGGGAGAAAAGGTGTTAGCCAAACAAGGCCTTGTGGCCTTTGGCTTATTCCAACTGACGTCTTTTTATTTTTCTAACTGAAAGAGAACGTGTCATATCAGTTTATTTTACGCGTCTACTTCCTAAGGTTAGCGCTCAGTTTTCTTGTTTCACGTATAATACCAAGGGGAATAACAGAGGGTTTGCAAGAGAGTAAAACACAGAGTTTTTAGATTGCCAAGAGAAGAAGAGATTCACCATCTTTTGCTAGCATATAATCAAGGATTAAAGGTATAACTCTACTCCTATTGTTCATGCTTTGAGTTTTCAAGGATTATTTTCTGTAAATTTCTAAATCACGTTGAATTGATATGTATATATATAAGTAAGGTGTTAGAATCTGTTAATCATTGTATGTGAATGTTGTTTGATGATTAAATTCGTGAGAAATTGGTTGTAGGAAGAAAAGGAAAATAGCAGTGTTTATGTTCATATAATATGGCTTTAGAAAGTACAAAAGTTGATGCTCTATATGTGTTATAATCTGTAATTTGTTATTGGATTGTGTTAACATGATAAGAAACGAAAGCGGCGTAGTTTAAATTATGTCAATTGATTAAGAAATGAATTCGTTGTTTTTGAATTCGCTAAAAGTGTCAAAAAGGAAGAAATTTGGAAAATTATAGTTTTGATTCTTCAAATTCGTGTATATGTGATGTTTTTGTATATAGAATGATGTTTAGCATGCTTAGCTATGTTTAGCATGTTCTGTATTTGTGTATATGCTTAGTTATGATTCTTCAAATTCGTGTATATGTAATGTTCTGTGGAATTGGGATTTTTGGCCTGAGCAGAGTCTGATTTCGAGTTTCTACAAAATCAAAGCGGTGCATCGCTACGGTATTGTCACTTTCATGGCGCTTAATATCACGTGGATATCTTGCATCTCAGCTTAGTAGGTGCCTAACTGCCGTCTTGGTATGTTGTAACCAGGTTATAAAAGCTGGTGGCCTTGATAGCAATCGAGACAGTGAAGTCTGCGCTACTAGCAGAGACTTTGGACATTCATTGTAACTTAGTCTAATGTATGTTAACATGTTAAATGTGTAAAAACAAGGTTAAAGCAGAAGCGTATCATGTGGTTAGTAATTCTAAAATGCAAAGTTAGTAAGTGGTGAAAATGATATGTATGATTTAAGGAACTTAGTGAGCAATGAATAAGTGTTGAGAAATGTACACTTATGGTTCTGAAATATGTATGGTAATGAAAGACTTGTGCTAAAATGATAAGATTAGCTAGAATTATACATGTTATGGTATGTTTGCATATCTAATAGATATTGTGATTCCACTAAAATGTGTAGGTGAACGTGAGTTTTAATATTATAGCTTACGCTTGAGGCAAGTTTCTTAACTCTACCTTGTGATTATTGAGCAAGTTTATTTACCTTATCTCAAATACAATTATGCCTATTTCATAGCTATGATATCTTTAAGTCAAGCAATCTCTTTATTCCTAAATTTTACATTGAAGTTAAGCAAGCCTATTGATTCTATCTCGTGTATGATTGTACAAGCTCTTGTAACCTAATTCGTTACATACAGCGAGTTTTACTTTCCTTATTATCATTTGAAGCATATATTGTTCTAATACATTGATTCAAAGGAGATTGTTCTAACTCTTCTGAATATAGCGCTTTGCATGTATATCATGTTTACTCAATTATATATTGTTGTTATTCAATCTTGGACTTTGATAACCTTGTTCAAAGCTTTATTGTTGTATTAAACCTTCAAGTAGTAAGCAAACCTTTATTAATTGAATTAATCTATATTCGAATAGTGTTCTAAAATTCTAGAAACACTGATAAGCTAGTTCCAAACTAAACTTTCTTTAGTGCAGAAATTCTAAATTCAAATTGAGACGAACAACCCTAACATAGGAGATTTTGTACGTGTAACATTTAGATGTTTGTGCACAATACATGGTACAAACGGCTAATCCCCCTAAGTACGTTAAGAAGAGTCTGTATAGTCTAATGAATGTTAAGGTTGAGGTATTAATACCTAAATACCAGAGACATAGTTCGTGGTCTTAAGACCCTTAAATATTGATTTCGAACTTGTTTTCTATTTTGGTTCGTAGAACAAGTTCATTATTGTTCAGCATTCGTTGTTCATTCTCATGTTGTTATTATTGCTACTTCCTATATCAGTGAGCAATTGTTTGCTCACTCTTGCAATTAACACTGCAGCTAAAGTGGAAAAAGATGATGAGCCATCTACTAGCAAAGGGAAGGGCAAGATGTCCAAGTGTTGAGGACGTATGGAAATTAATTTAAATGTTTTATGTTATGAGACTTGTCTTGTTTTTATTCCAGAAACAGATGTAATAAATTTAATGTTAGATTACCTGGGATTATTTTGAGATGATGATGTAACCCTTTAATGGGAAAGATTGTTATTTAAGTTATTTAAATTATGTCTTTATCCTTTGATTATAGGTAGTTAGATGTAATGTTTTGGATAATGAGCACCAAATCCTGTGGGAATGGAGTACATTGATTTGGGGATGTCACAAGTGCTCGTAAGATATATCGAACTTACTGACTTAGTGTCGGGTTGTCCTTTTTCATGAATAAAAATGAAAAGAGAATGTTCATGGTCTTTTGACCAGTTTAGAATTCCTAAGTCATTATATATACTCTGGAATTGGGTTATGAAATGAAAAGTGTTATTTGATGTTTCATATTACTTCATAGCTACTTGTTCAGTTATTGAAGATAATCATATAATTCTCGACGTGGTATTAATATTATCTCTTGCTGAGCTAGTTATGCTGACTTTTTGCTTGAATTATATGATTGTAACTAAGGATGAAAGAACTGAGGATCCCAGTAGGGATAAAGGCAAAGCTAAGATAGATAAGTAGATTATCCTATAATAGATTAGTATGTTTGTAAGAATAAACAAAGAATGTATCGGTTTCAGAACCTGGGAATGGATTTATTATTATTTTAATAAGAATGTAGTAATTATATTCATTTTGATGTTGTTTCAATGGAATGAATGTATAGTGATAAGTACTGTGTAGCACCAAATCTATGGGTTGAATGTACCCGGATTTGGGGGCGTCACAATAGGTGTTCTTGAGCCTTCAAGAACCTTCAAATTCAGTTTCTTGGGTGCCTAGTTTGACCAAATATAATTTCTTGCTCAAGATGTTTCTGGACATGCAGGTGTACTGGTTATGTAGTATTGATGTAATATTACATGTACCAACAATGTTTAAGGTCAAACTACATCACATCTTGAAGATATAAGCCTTAAAAATAGTTGTCAGGGCTGTTCTTCATTTTCTGGAATTTCTAGATAATAAGAACAATGTGAGGGTCCTACTTTAGATCTTAATAACTTGGATTCTGGGCTTTGATTGTGTGTTAAAGTGTAACACTTATGTAGTATGTATGTCAAGGTACAAAAGTAATACACTTATATAGCTTAACAACATCATAGAAGCAAGATCTAGCTTGGTCAAAATACCAGCCAGAAACTGCTCATGAAGCTTTTTGGGTTTTCCAGAAAGTCTTTCACAGTCAGTTGGTCAACCCAGTTTTGACCATGAATAACTTTGATCCTGTTGATAATCTAGGTGTTCTAGTGTTATGGTTTGGTAGCCCATATGTCAGAGTATAAGAGTTATACATTCTCATGGCTTAACAACTCAACCACTGCAAGATCAAAGCCCTACAAAATGGATGTCAAACATTTCTGGGTTTTCTAGGTTTTCCAAAACCTAGTTTATGTTACTGGTCAACCATATTTGACCATGAATAACTTGTGATCTAGAACTGCTATGGACTTGATTCCACTTCCAGTGTACTCTCCTCATGGTATAGTACATCAATGATACACTTAGCCATCCTAACATCTAACAGATTTAGATCAACAAACTCTGACATTTAACTGTCAGACCTCATTTTAGGGTTCTTGACTATTTTCTAAAATTCTTATTTTCATGCACTTAGATGTTATGGATACATGACTAAATAGGTGGAAGATAAGCCACTGAAGCAGATTACAGAACAGGAGTGTTTGAAATTTGTCAAGGAATTTATGGTCTTCTAGTTTGGAATCCCTATGGTACTTGTTTCGGATAATGGCATACAGTTTTTGGGTTCGAAGTTTGAATTTTTTTTAAAACATATGGGAATCCAACATCTAAAGAAATCAGTGGCTCATCCCCAAACAAATGGTCATTTAACGACCCCAAAATTCATACAATTTAATTCTCAACTTTGATCATTAATAATACATTCAACCTCTAATTTTACATCATTAAACGATAATACAACCATTGAAATTTTCGGAATAATTAAAACTTTTATACATTTCCTTCTTTATTGCCCTAAATCACAACCTTTACATTACATCTCTTCGATTCAAATTTATATCACGAATCGTTACAACAAAATGACTATACAAAGTCTTACATTATAAATAGGTATCCATATACACCGGATAACTCAACTTACAATTCAACAACATGTTACATTCAAAATATTAAATACATTTCCATAAAACATAAGCAATCTTCGTGAATACGGATCTCTATAATTCACGTAGCACATATCCTTACCTTAAATCTTTAACCTACAAAAGTGGTTATTTGCAAGGTTGAGCTCAACAGCCCAGTAAAATCTAACAGTTTTCATGCATCACATAGCACATAATAACATGCTCAACATATAATATACATACTACAATTCATTTAACAAGTATAAAGATTGAGTCCTTACTCAATCATCATGCTTTAATCAATCAACATAGTCATAAATTGACTTTAACATTTCATACTTTCAACATATATATAACACATCATGCTCTTTGCAACAAAGATTTAAAACAGTTAATCATCAACTTCACATAACAAATAGGAACTGAAAGACTTGCCTTGATCGTTGTTTACCAATAACAGTTTAACAGCTTACAGTTATCTGTACTTCACGTGCCCTACACAATTATATAATCATTCACATCAACTATTAGTCACATAGCAATGCATAGTAGTTATAATGTAAACTTTAATCTACATCCTATAACTCTTCCTATTAATCAGTACACAATGTTCAATTTGATTGTGTTAACTTTGGACTTATAACTCACTATATTTCATATTCGAAGTTCATTCAAGTGCTTAAGTCTTACTAGGACTACTTATTGGTTTTATATAAAATCTATTACATATCTTATAATATTCATTTCAATTGAATTGAAACACTTTTTAAGTTCATTAACACTTGGCACGGTGTCTTAACGTTCTTTCGTCACACGCCCGATTAGTCTCTCACGTGTGTGCTTAGTATGCTTATACAACTTATCTGATATATTATTTATTAATGTTAAGAATCATTATATTTACTAATATTTGTGTTTTATAACTTAGGACAACATCTTTTATCGTCAAGAACACTATATATGTGCATTCCCGACGCCCTCTGATTGCCTCCTAATACATATCAGTCCCACAAATGACCATTTTGACCCATGTTCCCGATCTCAAATTGCAAAACTTAAAGAACGAAAGTTGTAGGTCTATTCGTCCTCGTTCCGGATCATCTTGAATCACCTCAATCGGAGTTCGTATGAAAAACGTTATGCCCATTTTACTACAGGAGGTCAAAACTGTCCAACCTAGACGACTTTTTTCCGGTATTAGTAGGCGAATTCCAAAGATTGGGCGTGAAGTTTTGGGCTATTTTTTTATTTGAGGTACTGAAAATTGGTCTTTGGGCGCCAATTTTTGAGGTCTTTGAAGTAAATTTAGAGCTAGGTATGCGAAACTTGGCGTTGAGGCTCTGAATTACAGAACACCCCAAAACAAAACACAGAACAAAGCTATGTCTTAATTTCTAACACCAATTAACATGTATAACTTATGCAAATTACACATAAACTTCACCAAGCATACAAATACTAAATTAACACAACTTAAACCATAATTCTAGAAAAATTAAATACTAGAATAGCATATTTTAAAACCAAAAACTCTATTTTGATATTTCTTGACACAGTGAACACTGTAATCATAATGATACACCAATTTGATTATTTTAAACTAAGTTCTCTGTAATTCTTAACAAAGTAACTAACATAGTCACCGTTCAATTTCACACACTAATTGATCATCATAATTGCTACTTACATTAGCCCCATAAGAAATACATATACTGTCAAAATTTTCTACTTTTTAACTGTAATTAGCATGCAATTTCCTGTTTATATACAACTAAAACCTCACCAATCATGAATAATTACCACCATTCATTTGTTTAGCAACAATTCAAAATATGAAATTCACAGAGTATATAAAATTTTGTCGTGAAACACATATAGGCACACATGTATATATATATAATACTGAGTTTGTGATCATACCTTCAATTAGCGTGATAATTCCTCGCAGTTGCAGACAATTCTCTCAAACTCTCAAGCTTCTATCTCAATTCTCTCTGTCAAGCTCTCTTTTCTTCTCTCTTCTCAGTATAGCCAAATACCAAGTTACGTAGTCTAGCTAGCACTTAAGCGCAAGAAAAAAAACTGATAAATCTTAATACTATTACTAATTGCCATATCAGTTACTAACTAACGTATATATATTATAAATATATAATATTTATTATTTTAATTTATTTTATTTAAATTCAACAATTAGAAATCCCAAAAGCCATAAGGCTTGTTTGGCAAAACCCTTTAAATTTTAAAGAATTAATATATTTAAGCCTTGTTTAGCAAAACTAAATTAAACTCCTTTAATTTATTTTAATAACTCATTTATACTATAATTATTTATCACACTTTATTTAATTAAGTTTTCATACTTAATTTAATTAATTCTAATAACAATTTATTGAATAAATCATTTAATCATTATAAACTCTCTAACTTAATTATTAAATTAAATTAGAATATTATCTCATAATAATTAATTTCCTTAACCCATTAATTATTTATTAAACAAATAATTAACCAAATCAAATCAAACCAAATTAAACAAATATTTATTCAACAATAAACAAATATTTATTCAACAATAAACACATCCATTAAATATTTATATAATTCGATAAATATTTATAATTAAAATTAAAATTCTAGATTGTTACATTAATCACATCGTAATAAGAATTTCAATTATTAAATTCTTATTTTAATAACTTAAGAAAATTCGGGTTGTCACAGGTCAAGTAGAAGTCACTAATAGGACTCTACTAAATGGAATCAAGCGAAGGATCGATGAAGTAAATGGAAGATGGCCCGAAGAGCTTATCAGACTACTCCAAGGACAACAATAGGTGATTCACCGTTCAAATTAGCCTATGGAAACGATGACTTGATTCTCGTTAAAATTGGGTCTCCTTCTCTTCGGGTCAGTCAATTTAAGGAGTTGTATAATGATGAAGGTATTCGCCTAAATCTTGATTTCTTAGAGGAGGTTAGGGAGTCGACCCTGGTAAGGCTTGCATTCTACCAAAGGAGTGTCTAGATATTATAAAAAAGGAGTAAAACTAAGGAGGTTTGAAGTTGGGAATTTGGTTCTTCGAGAAGTGAAGGCCTCTACGCCCCCAAAATCTCGGAAAGTTGATGCCTAACTGGGAAGGGCCCTATAAGGTTATAGAAGTGCCAAAGACAGGTACTTACCGGCTTCGAGCGATGGAAGGAACATAAGTCAAGAATACTTTGCATGCAGGTAGACTTAGAAAATATTATCAATAGTGCATGTTAAGTAGTTTATCTTTACAACTCTGTATTGGTTTTTAAAGTCATCAATAATATTCATATTCAGTTTCCCGAAACGAATATTTTTTATTACTTTCTTATATGAATATTCAGTTTACTTAAAATGAATATTTTTACCAATTGCACAAATGTTCAGATTACGTAAATGAACATTTTTATTGATTGAATGCATGTTTGAAATAAACATTCAGTTATTTTAAATGAATAATATTTTCATTAATTTGCTTAATAATTACATAGGGATAATATTATAGCAAGTTTCAAATTACAAAGGAAAAGAGAACTAGTTATTACTGAGGTGGGCCATCAAGAGCTTGATAAGTGGTTTTATAACCACTTATTTAGATATTAATTGACTTAAATTTGTTGCTTAAAATCATTTTATTGTATAGATTTTTATGCATTTGTGCCTTGTTTTGTAGTTACAGTAGTGGAAACTCTCTTGGTGTTATTGGAGCTAAGATATGCTCTTGGCTATGATGGATTGATGATGGAAATTAAAATGGAGCTGAGCATATTGCTAGATGATGGAATGAAGATATAGAGTGAAGTACCTTGAGCCTACAATGCAAAGCAGAGAAGATTGTGAGAACAAGTCGTATTTGGTGCACTGCCAAGCAAATTGCTATTGCTTGCTGCTTTATGTTCTGGCCAAGAATTGTGCTGTGCAACTTGCCCAGATCTAGCATGCATTGTGCATTGCGTACTTTACAAAGCTTATCAAGACGTACAATTGCGTCTACCTATGTTTCTTTGTGGACTTTAATTTAAGTTGTCCAATCGAATTTTTACTGGGATAAGGGGCTTACGACTGAGACTCCTATTTAATTGGACGTATTTTCATTATGTAAGGGATTCCACCCCTTGGGGGATCAGGAAGTTACTGTTATTTTCTTTCTTCAATTTGATTAAGTAGATTAGAGTAGATTTGAGTAGTGATTTCTAGATGTGATTAGATATGAAGACTTGAAGCAATTGGAAAGCATTAAAGATTCAATATTGGAGCAAGAGAACATATTTGCACTTCAATTCTTTACTCTTAACCTCTCTTTGATTCCTATTTGTAATCTTATGATGTTTATTCAATATGTGGATGGTAGATTTAATTTAACTATGATTTAAATTCTATTATAAGATTGCAATGGATTCTATGGATTAGTTTATTCTGATATATTTCATTGTTAGCCTTATTGATTGCTATGGGATTGTATATTTAGATTCATATTATTTGCTTAGTTGATTGGACATCAATTACTATGATAATCCATATGGACTTAAGAGACGAAGTATGGATTTAGATCTGATCTTATTAGCTTGTGATTGTATGTTCTACAATGTGATGGGATGTATGATTCGTGCTTAGGATAGACATATACCGAAGCACCACTCGTAGTCAATTAAGAACTTGGGCTTAAACCCTAATTATTTGTAAATCACATAGACATATAGTGGTTTAGGTAATGTGGGTGTTCATATGTTTTCTATCAACTGCGGATTATATATGATATGGGTATGGTACATTGAGAGATGGCTATACTTTGCTTTCGTATTCTCGACTAATAATTCAGTACAATTAATTTGGCTTAACCTGAAGTGTGTTGATTTAAATGAGTCAATAGATGAAATTGTGATCTCAGGTTTTCATTATCTGGTCTCACTCTAGGAATAGTTATGTTTATTTAATTTCATAGTTTAAATTTATAGAGAACAAATCAATCGTTTAAATAAGACTGAAATGGTTATGGGCTAGTGCTTGGTGAAATTTATTAGTTAATTCTCCGTGGGAACGATACTTTACTTACTCTTTATTACTTGTTGACCGTGTATACTTGCACGCATATATTGATCGGTAAAACGACCAACAGAGCTTCATCATCAGATGAGTCTAGGATGGAGATGTCAAGCTTGGTTGTGATGATATTTTCTTTGTCTTTGCTTTGGTCAACTTCATAACCCTCGACATACATTAGCATCACCTTTGCCGATAGCTCAAGAGACTCTCGATATTCCTGGAAAATCTTCTATATAAGTGCTTCGGTTAGAGGGGGTCCTAAGGCCTTGTATTCCTTGAACTCCTGTTCTAAGGAAAAATAATTTTGGAACATTATTCCCCCCTCTTGATCAACTCCAATTTCTGACAATTGAAGGCCTCCTTTCTTCTCTTAAGTTCGTCATTTTCCTTCTGCACTGCCTCATAATTCTTAAAGACTCACTTTCAACAGGCTTCGAATTTGGCAGCCTCTTCTTTCAGTTTTGAGATATCGGCCTTTAGGTTGTCACAGTAAAAGGAAGTGTTCTCATGCAGACTTATCTCCCTTGCAAGACCAGCCCGTAGTCAGACATTTTCTTCTTCAAGTTCTTTCTCTTGATGGTCGACCTCTGACCATCAGCGTATAATCTGGGTAGAGACCGCATCAGACTAAAAATAAAGTGCAGGGGGTTAGTAAAGGAAAAAAGAAAAAAAATAAGATTTTGGCAAAGCGAGGAGTTTGATTGTGTTTACCCAGCCTAGGTGTATGAAGTTGGCAAATGATAATTACTTTCTCGAACATGGGTTCGTCGCCTGGGAGAATGAAGTGCTCATACAGCTCGTGTGGAAAATCTTTTGGATGTTCGAGCCAAAGTTCCATTGAGGATCGAGCCTCTCAAACTCAGCTCGGTTCATTTTTTTCTGGTGGAGAAGGGGGGTTGTGTTGGGGAGATTGTTCGGGAGAGATTTCAGTGTTGGCTTTCTTGGTTGGTGGCTTAGAAGATAGGTCTTCGAGTTCTTTTCTTATATGTTGTTAGTTTGGCTTTTGTTCGATGGTGTTTGTGGGAATGGCTTCGGTGGTTGGAATATTTTTGGTTTAGATAATGGGGGCTTCAGACGAAGAAGCTTTTGGCACTTCGGTGGTAGTAGATTGGACAGTGGCTTTATTATGCCTTTTCTTAATCCGAACGATCTTGGTCCTTTCAGAGTTGGGTATATCCAGGGGATTTTTCTTAAGGAGTCAGTGGGGATTGTGGTCGGTTGAGGTACACTTACGGGCGGATTCAATTCGGGGTGGCCGATAGAAGGTCCTTCAGTTAGAATCACCAAATAGGTGGTCTCAATGATAGGAGGAGCAATGGAAGATTGACTAGTATCTTCAGGTTTGACGTTTTTGGGGTTGTCTGTAACGACCGAGAAATTCGAATCCTTTGTAAAATAATTTTTTTAATAAAATAATGAATAAAATTATATTATTTGTTATAACTATGTGTTAGTAAGATGAATGTCCTTCTATAACCTAGAAACATCGGAAATGAGATGATCGTATGATGCATATATATTTGTAAGAGTATTGAATAAAATGAATATGAAGGATGGGATATTATTGAATTAATAAAGAGAATTTAGTATAATAATAGACAATTTGTAATAAGGCTTTTTGTGACAACCCGTAAAATCTGGATATTAATTTAAGATTTAAAGAACCTAGGATGATTATTAATCGGGAGGATTACGGCTATATGTTTATTAATTGTTCTAGAACCTAGGATGAGTAAAATTTTCAAGGCGAAAATAAAAATTTTCAAGATGAAAAACAAAACAAAAATTTCGGGGAAAAAAGCGAAATAGGCTTTATTCACTAAGCGAAACCCTAAGGGTTAGGGTTTGAATAACCTAAGCCTTTTAGAGAGTTCGGTATGTCGAAATGACATTCCGTCGAAAGATTTGACGATAATATATCGTGAAAAGTTAAGTTAGCCGATAAAAGTTTTTCTCAAAAAATGTGCAGAAATCGGACGAAATAAAAACAATGAAAAGTACAGTTATGTACTTTTCACTCGTTCAACTACGTTAGGGGAAAACGTGAAGGAAAACGCTTAATGGTGAAAAGTGTTTTTTAGTTTTTCAAAAATCCGAAGAATACGTAAAAGTTAATCGGTAAAGGAAAGATGAAATATCCAAAAAATATTTGGATTAGAGAATCATGATTTTGAAGCTGTCGGACGAATTCCAAAGATGGAAGCTTCCATGAAGCTTCCAAGGAAAGCTTCTTGAATAATAAGGAGGTGGAGTAAGGAGTAAGTAAACTTAAGGAGTAAGTAAACTTAAGGGCTAAATAAACTTAAGGGCTAAGTTAACTTAGTGCTTAAGTTATGAATAATAGTAAGGAGGTTTGAGGGAAAATGACTAAAATACCCTAGCCTTGGTTTTCTATAAATAGGAAGCTTAACTCATTTGTTTAGGATTTTGAAAATCCTACAACTTTTGATAGAGAGAGAGAGAGAGAGATTTCGGATGAGAAAGAGAAGGAAAATGAAGAGGAAAAGCGTGCTCGGGAGCAACTTTGTCCAACGGAAGGAGATTAAAGAAGAAAGGTAATCCGAAAACCTAACTTCTAGATTACTTTTCTTTAAGTTTTTTTATGTTAAAAACATAGCTTAATGAGAATAAGAAGTAAATGATGTTAGGAATGATTTCATATGGTTGAAATCATTGATAAAAGAAGAAATAAGAATTAGAAGTTTATTTTATAAATTTCTTAAGGAAGTGTAAGATTCGTAAATGATCGAGTGGATTATATGAATGAGTAGGTGAATTATGTAAGGAATGGTGTTCTATAACATCAAATTCTAAGAAAAAGCAAAATCGTAATCAAAATATCGATTAAAAATGAAGAACGAACAAAGATCGCGAAGACACGTGAAGAACGCGAAGAACGTTGTTGATAGACAAATTTAAAACCATCGTAGGATAATTTTTGTTAATGGTCAAGTTTAAAACCATCGTGTATAAGTTAGTTTCTTATTACTTGGTTAGGAACGGTAGAAAAGTTCATGAAGAACGGATTAAAACTGAGCTATAACAAAGTTATGGCAAAAATTTCATAAAAGAAGAACGAGAATTAGAAAGTTAGTAAATGAACCCGAACGTGTAGGGTTTCATAAGAATGTAAGAGAAGCGTATAAAACGTGAGTCGTGGACTCAAGAGCGAACGAATTAGAGTTTGGATGGTAGAATTACAGACGAGCGAGCGAAGAGCGTTAAAAAGCGTAAAAGCGAGCGAAGGGAAAAGATTAAGCCAATTGAATGGCATGTTAACAGATTCAGAACGAAGTTCTATCCATGGGTAATCGAAGTACGTAAGATAAGGGAGAAAATGGCTTTGGAACGATCTCGTTCCGAGTTATAACGAATAAGTTATGGAATCGAAAGTAGTAAGCGTCTTAAGCAATTTCTAAGACTTAGAAAAATTTTCTAGGTTTTGTGCTCGTGCTTGCATGGCATGAGTCAAGCCTTGGGAGGCGAAAGACGAGAGGCCGAGCCATCGACTCTTCTTGAGTGGCATCGATCATGTGAGAAATAGAGAAGAGAGTGGCGCCCTTGGCTGACCTCGATGATTTGACAACTGCTGAGTGGTATTTGCGGTATGTGAGGTAAAGGAAGGGGCGCGGCGCAGCATGCGTGCGGTGCAAGAGAAAAAGCCGAGTGATGAGCTTTTAAGTGCTCAATTCTTTGGGGATGTGCAAGAAAGAAATATGAACATGTAGTTCAACTAATGTAACACTTAATCAAGTGTATTAAACCTTTGATGAAGGTTGAGCGAAAAGATTAAAGCGAGATTAAAAGACAAAAAGAATGTGAAGCGGGTTCTGGGCCGATATCAGGGGACGTAGTAGTCGTGATAAAGCGAAGCGTGGGGATTGCTATGATGGTGATTCCTTAGGCGTTGAGTGGCGAGAGGTAATGTATAACATTTTGATGTTATGACGTGGTAATGAGAGATGAATGTAAAAGCGTAGAATATTTGTGAGCATAATCTGCATTGTTGCGATGAGCGATCGGTCTTAGCATACTGACGACCAAGTATGGCTTTGACATTAAGAAAGAATATTGAACATGGGGTTTGAGGTGATAGTAATGAATGAAAGCGATTAAAACCTTAGGTAAAGGTTGAATAAGAGATTAAGGGATGAACAACGTAAGCGTTGAATCGTAAGCGATCCTCGTGAATCGTATTCACGTCGGGAGAACGTTCTAAGTATACATTGGTTGTATGACTTAGGCGTTGATGAAAGTAGTAAGTAAGATATGAATTATCAAGAAAGCCGTAGTGTGCGGTAATAAGATTAATGAAAAGCGAATGTGAGTCGGATGAGAATGTTAGAATGAAAATAAGCGTTGAACACTTTAGCAAGCGTGAAAAGGTTAAGTGTATGCGAATATTAAATGGGTAGAACCTACACCCCGTGTATGGTTTGGTAGTAGGATAATGAAGACCAATGATTAAACTTTGTGAGCGGTGAAGAAAGCTGAATTAAAGACAAATCGTATAACGTAAAAAAGCCCAGAGTTAATGTTTATAACTTGGATGACGTTTAAAGTCGAATGAATCGGACGTTGTAAGATAAGAATAAGGTAATGTAAAATGCTTAACGCTATAAATGCGTAGAATGAATATGGAATGATCATTACGAGTATACAAAAAAATTGTATGACTTAGGCGATAAAGAATGAATCTGAGGTATGGCATTTAGTTGCGAGAAAGCCATAAGGAATAAGAAATTGACTTAACGAACATTATAGTTTAATGGTTGGGATAAGTTAAGATAAGTTAGGTTGTAGTACAATTGTAACCTTTGATGGTTGACATATGGGAAGTTGGGCTAAACAATTCCTTGAGGAGAAGCGAAGGTATATACAAAATTGGCAACCGATCTCTAACTCATTATTATGGGCGGTGTAGATGAGATGGGAACTTGTTTGTTGGTTGTTTGTGGGAAACCACTCAGTACCATATGGACTACTAGCAGAGAGACACGATGTGTCTTTGAGTCCTAGAGAAGTTATAAGAAGAAGATAAGAATGTAAATCATCAAAGATGATGAGCGTATTGAGTAAGACATCTCTCAGTATGTCATGAAGCCGTTAATAGCTCCGGTAAAGGAAGTTGGTCATGTAAACTTAGTATGTAAGAACGTGAACCCTAAAAAGTAAAGTTAAGTAAACCAATACGTAAAGTCAAGTATATGACTAATTGGTGTATGTGTTATTTCCTTATGTGCTACATAAGAATTGGAATAAGCAGTTCAGCGTAAACTATAAGTTGTAGTTGTGCGTAAGGCAAGTTTCCTAACTTCATTCATACTTTAAATGAATGTTAGTTTTTGAAACTTCTCAGATGTTGAACTTGAGAAGATCTGTGTATGTGCAAATGTGTGATATTTGTACAAGGTGTTAGAATGTATGAGGCCTTGTGCCATAATTTGAACACTTTGGTGTTTCTATGATATGAACTGTTCTGTGATTGAACTATTCAATATGAGAATGTTTTGTTTATACATGAACCTGCTTATTTTTAAGTTTTTGTTATTGATTCTAGCCAAACAGAATGTGTATGAAAGAGAGTAGAGAATGAAAGTATTTCAAAGTGAGTGTGACTAATGTTTTAAAATGATAGGAATCGAGATTATTCTTATTATTCAAGCTACTTCATAACCTTTGTTTGGTTATTGAAGTCTTAAAAGAATGTTTAAATTCTTGAAGTTGTTTGTTCAATTATTATGACTTCTTTGGGCAATTGAATGCTCACACTTGCTTTAAATAAAAACATTTTTTATTGAGCGATGTTAGAAGAACTTAAGGATCCGTAAAGATCAAGTTGATCGGTATCCGGAAGAAGTGTCATTCATTATATGAATGGCGTGAAGATCAGCGAAGACTTGTAATATAGAATGATAGAATTAAACTATAGAATAGTTTAATGAATGATTATGTATCCTTGGTGGCGGATAAAAGTCACTTTCGTGCAAGATGTAAAGAATAATGTAATTATCATTATTTGTAATGAAAGAGGTTATAAGGTTTTAGAACACAGGATTTGAGAATGTATGTTGTTATATTTAGCTATATAATGATGTATGTTTGGAAGAAGATGGGATCGTGACGTCTGGAATCCGGATGTGAAAATAGGCCATAGGATTTTGAGGCGTTCTAGATTAGTATCGGAGGCGATAGGTTATAAATCTTAGGTATGAGTACCTAAGACTATAACTATAAAGAAAGATCGTTGAGTTAAGAGATTAAAGAAGATCACTGCGTGATCATAGTAAATCGTAATAATAGATGAGTACATTAAGCGATGAATGATTTATAGCTAATCTTTATGAATGAATGGTACTTCTGAAGTAATGCGGGAAGAAGAACTTCAGATTGAGTTGTAAAGGATAGCATCTGAATTAAAGAAAATTAAGTATTAAGTAAAAAGAAATTTAGAAGTTGTAAAATTTCAATTGAGGACTCATGTGATAGTTGAGTTGTATGAACCTTTTATATGGGCGAGAGGTTTGTGCTTGGTGTAACAACCACTCGGTTTATTACGGTGATAATCATTGAAATTGGTTGTCGTTTATCAAGATGTATATGGCGAGAAGGTGAATCTTTTCTCATGTATATACTTGATAGGTAGAGAGAAGATATAAGGTAAGTGTGAGTTCTTGAAACTCATACTTATAGTAAGTTAAGTGACTCATAATGATATGGTATGTTTTTGAACTTCTCGGTGAATGGGCGCTTATAGTGCATGCTGGGATAGTTCTTAAACTCATATTATTGTGGAAAGTTCTGAACTCATAATGTGTGGTAAGTTGATGGGTTTGTACTAAGGTATAGGAATGTGTAGGTGAAAATGAGTTATTTTTAGTAGACTTAGCATTGAAGGTGCTAGAGAAGATTAAGTATTATCACAAGTAAGACAATGAAGGAAGATGGAGAATAGGATATTCCAAGTCATCTAGCTATGCTAGATTTTGAAGTTTCTTGAAATCGTCTTTGATGTGCGCATTTTGAAAAGGAAAGAATTGGTTCAACTTTTGGAACCAATGGATTTTAAAAAAGAACTATTCTTGGTATGTCTATGCTAATTGTTTTGGCTAGACAGAAATTGATTTGAAATATCAAAATGAATTTTATATCATCAGTGCATTTGATGCAAGGATGGTAAAAGGATGGAGTTATTAATGCAATTGAACCTGGTGTTGGATGTGATCTTAGGATCAACAACCCACTATGGTATGATGTATAATGATGAAGTCATAAACTGACGAAGTCCTCAACGTCTTGTGAAAAGTGCGGTATCATGGCGTCATAAAAGCGTTTTGATGTATTGTGAAAAGAATTTAAAAGTAGTCGATGATCGATTAATTTGACTAGGCGAATGTTTCAAGTTGATGTCAATTTATTGGTATGGTCTAAGCTACTTGATTTGGCTAAGACGAATGGTATGTCATGATTAAAAGAAAATTGAGCTTTCTTTGAAGAGTTATCCGAACCAAATTGTTTTGGTGCGGAATCTAATGATTAAGTCTTGAGGTGAACATACCACGAAATGGGGTTATCGATGGGTTGATCGCTACACGTATGGAAGAGGTAGTTTACCTTCTTTGTGATTGTAAATATGGCGGTAGTGTAAGAAGGGTTTACGGTGAAATGTTGTTAAACCTAGTAAGAGTTCATGGTCGATTTGACCCCTCAGCAAAAGTATGAAATGTTTTAAAGGAATCCTTATATTCCTATTTATTCCTTTCACTTCATGATTCTTGATAAGTTATGAAGGGTAGGGAATGTATGAAAGATAAGAACTTCTTTGAAGAGAAGTTGAGAAGAAGGGTAAGCTAAAATTTTGAGGACGAAAATTACTATGAAGAAGGGGTGAATGTGAGAGGACGAAAGATTGAAAGTATAGTTAAGCGTGAGGTTTAACTAATGACGATTATGTCAACAGATGATCCTTGTGAGAAGGATGAATTGAGATTAAACCTTTGCTAAAGGTTGTAGGCACCCGGGTATGGGTGTGGTTTTAGAAATTCGAGGACGGAATTTTTATAAGGAGGAAGAATGTGACAACTTAGAAAAATCGGATTGTCGAATTTAAGATTTAAAAATTAGTTATTAATAAAATGAATTTTTATTAATACTATTATATGTTATGTGTTTATTAATCATTCTAGAACCTAGGATGATTATTAATCGGGAGGATTACGGCTATGAGCTAGGTGAGCAGTAAAATTTTCAAAGGCGAAAATAAAAAATTTTGGGAACAAAATATTTACGGGGAAAAAGGCGAAAATAGGCACTATTCACTGATGAAACCCTAAGGGTTAGGGTTTGAATAACCTAAGCCTTTTAGAGAGTTTGGTATGTCGAAATGACATTCCGTCGAAAGATTTGGCGATAATATATCGTGAAAAGTTAAGTAAGTCGATAAAAGTTTTTCTCGAAAAAGCGTGCGAGAAATCAGATGAAATAAAAATGATGAAAAAAATCTTGTTATGTACTTTTCATTCGTTTAACTACGTTAGGGGAAAAGCGTGAAGGAGGAAAGCGCTTAATGGTGAAAAGTGTTTTTAGTTTTTTGAAAATCGAAGAATACGTAAAAGTTAATCGGTAAAGGAAAGGCGAAATATCAAAAATATTTGGATTTAGAGATAGCATGATTTTTAAAGCTGCTATCGGACGAATTTCTCAAGATGGAAGCCGGAAGCTTCAAAGGAAGCTTCGTGAATAGTAAAGAGGTGGAGTAAGGGTAAGTAAACTTAAGGTAAGTAAACTTAAGAGTAAACTTAAAGGTAAGTAAACTTAAAGGGCTAAGTAAACTTAAGGCTAAGTTAAGTTAAGTGCTTAAGTTGAATGAATAGTAAGGAGGTTTGAGGGTGAAATGACTAAAATACCCCTAGCCTTGGTTTTCTATAAATAGGAAGCTTAATTCATTTGTTTAGGATTTTGAAAATCCTATAACTTTTGAGAGAGAGAGAGAGAGAGAGAGAGAGATTGGAGAAAGAGAAAGGAAAGGAAGAGGAAAAGCTTGCTCAAGAGAGCAAACTTTGTCAAACGGAAGGAGATTAAAGAAGAAAGGTAATCAGAAAACCTAACTTCTAGATAATTTTTTTTAAGTTTTTTATATGTTAAAAACATAGCTTAATGAGAATAAGAAGTAAATGATGTTAGGAATGATTTCATATGGTTGAAATCATTGAGAAAAGAAGAAATAAGAAATTAGAAGTTTAGTTTATAAATTTCTTAAGGAAGTATAAGATTAAGTAATGAATTAGAATGATCAAAGTGGATTATATGAATGAGTAGGTGAATTAAGTAAGGAATGGTGTTCTATAACATCAAATTTCAAGAAAAAGTAAAATCGTAATCAAAATATCGATTAAAAATGATGAAGAGCGAAGCGAAGAGCGAAGAAGAACGCGAAGAAGAACGTTGTTGATGGACAAATTTAAAACCATCGTAGGATAATTGTTGTTGATGGACAAGTTTAAAACCATCGGCGTATAAGTTAGTTGCTTATTTGCTTGGTTAGGAGCGTTAGAAAGCGTTCATGAAGAGCGGATTAAAAGCTGAAAGCTATACTTGAAGTTATGGCAAAAATTTCATAAAAGAAGAGCGAGAAATTAGAAAGTTAGTAAATGAACCCGAATGTGTAGGGTTTCATAAGAATGTAAGAGAGCATATAAAAGCGTGAGTCGTGGACTCAAGAATGAGCGATTTCGAGTTTGGATGGCCGAATTACTGGACGGACGAGCGAGCGAAGAGCGTTAAAAGCGTAAAAACGAGCGAAAGGTGAAAGATTAAGCCAATTGAATGGCATGTTAATGGATTTAGAATGAAGTTAAGTTCATGGGTAATCGAAGTACGTAAGATAAGGAAGAGAATGGCTTTAGGAGCGACCTCGTTCTGAGTTATAATGAATAAGTTATGGAATCGGGAAGTAAGCGTCTTAAGCAATTTCTAAGACTTAGAAAAATTTTCTAGGTTTTGTGCTCGGCGTCATGTGGCATTGATCATCAAGCCTTGGGAGGTGGCGTTGCTGACTGTGTGAGCCGAGACCATCGACTCTTCTTGAGTGGTGGCCATGACATGAGAGATATAGAGAAGAGAGTGGCGCATGATGCTGACCTCGGCGTTTTTGACAACTGAGTGGTGTGGCTGCTGCGGTATGAGGTAAAGGAAGGGGGAGCTTGTGCGCATGCAGCGCAGTGCTGAGGAAAAAGCCAGTGATGAGCTTTTAAGTGCTCAATTACTTGGGGATGTGCAAGAAAGAAATATGAACATGTAGTTCAACTAATGTAACACTTAATCAAGTGTATTAAACCTTTGATGAAGGTTGAGCGAAAAGATTAAGCGAGATTAAAAAGACAAAAGAATGTAAAGCGGGTTCTGGAGCCGATAAGGGGGATAGTAGTCGCGATAAGCAAGCGTGAGGGATTGCTATGATGGTGATTCCTTAGGCGTTGATTGTGAGGTAATGTATAACATTTTGATGTTATATGCATGGTAATGAGAGATGAATGTAAAGCGTATAGGCGCTGTGTGAGCATAACATTATTTGCGATGAGCGATCGGTCTTAGCATACAATGAACCGTATGGCTTTGACATTAAGAAAGAATATTGAACATGGGGTTCGGTGATAGTAATGAATGAAAGTGATTAAAACCTTAGGTAAAGGTTGAATGAGAGATTAAGGGATGAAACAACGTAAGCGTTGAATCGTAAAGCGATTCTCGTGAATCGTATTCACGTCGGTGAACATTCTAAAGTATACATTGGTTGTATGACTTAGGCGTTGATGAAAGTAGTAAGTAAGATATGAATTATCAAGAAAGCCGTAGCGAGAATGGTAAGAAGATTAATGAAAGCCGAATGTGAGTCGGATGAGAATGTTAGAATGAAATGTAAGCGTTGAACACTTTAACCGAAGCGTGTGAAGGTTAAGTGTACGCGAATATTAAGCGGGTAGAACCTACACCCCGTGTATGGTTTGGGTAGTAAGATAATGAAGACCAATGATTAAACTATGAGCGGTGAAGAAGAAATTTGAATTAAAAGATAAATGCATTATAACGTAAAAAAAAGAGAGTTAATGTTTATAACTTGGATGACGTTAAAGTCGAATGAATCGGACGTTGTAAGATAAGAATAAGGTAACGTAAAATGCTTAACGCTATAAATCGTAGAATGAATATGGAATGATCGTTACGAGTATATACAAAGATTGTATGACTTAGGCGATGAAAGAATAAATCTGAGGTATGGCATTTAGTTTCCGAGGAAAGCCATAAGGAATAAGAAATTGACTTAACGAACATTATAGTTTAATGGTTGGATAAGTTAAGATGAATTTAGGTTGTAGTACAATTGTAACCTTTGATGGTTGACATATGGGAGTTGGGCTAAACAATTCCTTGAGAGAAGCGAAGGTATATCTGAAATTGGTAGCCGATCTAACTCATTGTTATGGGCGGTGTAGATGAGATGGGAACTTGTTTGTTGGTTGTTTGTGGAAACCACTTTCAGTACCATATGGACTACTAGCAGAGACACGATGTGTCTTTGAGTCTAGAAAAGTTATAAGAAGAAGATAAGAATGTAAATCATCAAAGATGATGAGCGTGTATTGAGTAAGACATCTCGTATGTCATGAAGCGTTAATAAGCAGTAGTAAAGGAAGTTGGTCGCGTAAACTTAGATTGTAAGAGCGTGAACCCTAAGAAGTAAAGTTAAGTAAACCAATGTAAAAAGTCAAGTATATGACTAATTGGTGTATGTGTTATTTCCTTATGTGCTACATAGGAATTGGAATAAGCGATTCGGTAGCGTAAACTATAAGTTGTAGTTGTATGCGTAAAAGGCAAGTTTCTAACTTCATTCATATTTTAAATGAATGCTAGTTTCTAAAACTTCTCGGATGTTGAACTTGAGAAGTTACTATGCATGTGCAAATGTGTGATATTTGTACAAGGTGGTTAGAATGTATGAGGCCTTGTGCCATAATTTGAACACTTTGGTGTTTCTATGAGATGAAGCTATTTTGTGATTGAAGCTATTCAATATGAGAATGTTTTGTTTATACATGAGCGTAGATTATTTTTAAGTACATCTTTATTGATTCTAGCAGGCAGAAATGTATGTAAAAGAGAGTAGAGAATGAAAGTATTTCAAAGTGAATGTGACTAATGTTTTAAAATGATAGGAATCGAGATTATTCCTATTATTCAAATTTACTTCATAACCTTTGTTTGGTTATTGAAGTCTTAAAAGAATGTTTAAATTCTTGAAGTTGTTTGTTCAAGCTATTATGACTTCTTTGGGCAATTGAATGCTCACACTTGCTTTAAATAAAAACATTTTATGATAGAATTGAGCGATGTTAGAAGAACTTAAGGATCCGTAAAGATCAAGTAATGATCGGTATCGGAAGAAGTGCCATTCATTATATGAATGGCGTGAAGATCAAGTGAAGACTTGTAATATAGAATGATAGAATTAAACTATAGAATAGTTTAATGAATGATTATGTATCCTTGGTGGCGGATAAAAGTCACTTTAATCTGAGATGTAAAGAATAATGTAATTATCATTATTTGTAATGAAAGAGGTTATAAGGTTTTAGAACACAGGATTTGAGAATGTATGTTGTTATATTTAGCTATATAATGATGTATGTTTGGAAGAAGATGGGATCGTGATGGCGTATAAGTCATGGAATCCGGATGTGAAAATAGAATCTAGTAGTTTATAATTTGTTAAGTTATAAACTTATAAAGAATAAGCCATAACCTAACTTAAAAATAAGTTGTTGTAATGTGTAAGTTGAAATGTATATAGGATGAATTGAATTCATTTAGAACGATGATCAAATCCTAAGTAACGAAGTTTTGCCAGAATTCACACGATTGGACGATAATCGTCGAATTCGTGAAATTCTCATAATGGAAGTCGGATTTTGTGTTTGAACTCGAAAACGTTGGTTTTTGATGGAGACAAGACTTATTTGGCATTATAGAGTTACGGACTCGAAAATGGCCGAATTCCGACTTAGAACGAAGAAACGAGCGTTGAACGTTCACGGACATTTATCGTAAATTATTGGTAGATTTGCTACCGATAAAGTTAGGAGAATTCGATGTAATTCTCAGAATGGATTGGTTGGTTAACCATGGGGCAATTATAGATTGTCAAAAGAAATGTGTGAATATTATAACGTTAAAACAACCTCACGTAGTATTTTACGGGAATAGATCACCGGGACGATCGTGTTGTCACAAACTAGGAATTTATTGAGAAAGGGATGTGTAGGTTATCTTTGTCATGTTGTTGATACCCAGAGAGTGGTAGCAACTATAGAATAAATACCTATAGTTAGAGAATTCGCGGATGTATTTTCGAGTGAATTGTCGGGTCTTCCACCGGATAGGGAGACCGAGTTTGTAATAGACATTATGCCAGGAGCGGCACCGGTTTCCAAGGCACTGTATCGTATGGCACCAGTGGAGATGAAGGAGTTAATGGTACAGTTGCAAGAATTATGGACAGGAAGTACATACAACTGTTGAGTGTTTTGTCGTGGGGAGCACCGACTATTTGTCAAGAAGAAGGACGGATCGTTAAGACTTTGTATCGACTACAGAGAGTTGAACAAGTTAACAATAAAGAATAAATACCTATTGCCCAGGATCGATGATCTTTTTGATCAGTTGAAAGGGTCTAAGTATTTTTCTAAAATATATTTAAGGATAGGGTATCACCAGTTGAAGGTTAGAAAGGAGGATGTACCAAAGACAGCATTCAGGACTCGTTATGGTCATTACGAGTTTCTGGTGATGTCATTTGGGTTGACTAATGCACCAGCTGCATTTATGGATATGATGAACAGAGTGTTCAAACAATATTTGGACAAGTTTGTTATGGTGTTTATTGATGATATTCTAGTCTATTCTAAGACGCCAGAAGATCATGTTAAACACCTAAGAATAGTGTTGGAGACACTGAGGAAGGAGAAGTTGTATGCGAAGTTCACTAAGTGTGAATTTTGGTTGGAAAAGGTACAGTTTTTAGGTCATGTTATTGATCATGAGGGGATTTTGATAGATCCAGCGAAGGTGGAAGCCATGATGAATTGGGAACAACCGAAAACGCCGACGAAGGTGCGGAGTTTCTTAGGGTTAGCGGGATACTATCAGATATTCATCCAGGATTTTTCGAAGATAGCTACTCCGTTGACTAACTTAATAAGGAAGACGGTGAAATATATGTGGACTGATAAATACGAGGATAGTTTTCAAGAACTGAAGAAGAGGTTGAGTGAAGCACCTGTTTTGTCATTACCTGATGATATAGGAAATTTCGTAGTTTATAGCGATGCTTCACATAGAGGACTTGGTTGCGTGCTCATGCAGCATGGCAATGTCATTGCGTATGTATCAAGGAAGTTAAAGGATTATGAGAAAGTTTACCCTACTCATGATCTGGAACTGGCCGCAATAGTTTTTGCCTTAAAGATATGGAGATATTATCTTTACGGAGAAAAATGTGAGATATACAAGGACTATAAAAGTCTAAAATATATCTTCATATAGAAGGAGTTGAATATGAGACAGAGGAGATGGCTGGAGTTGATAAATGACTACGACTGTGAAATCCTGTATCACCTTGGAAAAGCCAATGTAGTTGTCGATTCCTTAAGTAAGAAGGGTCGGGAGAAGTTATCTATGTTAACTACTCAAACTGAGTTAATAACAGAGATGGCTAGGATGGAAATAGAAGTGAAGTTGCAAAGAGAATCGGGGCAGATACTATTTGCCACAGAGATTCAATCTACCATCGTAGAGAGAGTTAAGGAGGTACAGCTCAAAACTGATGAGTGTGACCGGGTAAAGGAGCGGCTAACCAATGAAAAAGATACAAAGTATAGTCTTGATAACGAGGGGTTATTGAGATTTGAAGGAAGAATTTGGGTTTTGAATGAGACAGAATTAAAGGATCAAGTATTACAAGAGGCTCATAGTTCGAGGTTCTCGATTCATCCTGGTAGTACTAAGATGTATCAAGACCTTCGACAGAGTTTTTGGTGGACGAATATGAAGAGAGAGATAGCTGAGTATGTGAGTAGGTGCTTGACTTGTCAGAAAGTTAAGGCCGAACATCAACGACCAAGTGGCTTGTTACAGTTGTTGGAGATTCCGGAGTAGAAGTGGGAGCATATAACAATGAATTTTGTGGTGGGACTTCCGACTACAACGAAAGGGTATGATGTGATTTGGGTAATAGTGGATCGATTGACGAAGTCGGCTCACTTTTTGCCAATTAGGGTCAAGTATAACTTAGACCAGTTAGCTAAACTTTATGTTAAGGAAATAATTTCCAGACATGGAGTACCAGTATCGATTGTGTCGGATCGTGATCCACGATTCACATCGAACTTTTGGAGGAGTCTGCAGGAGCAGTTGGGAACGCAGTTGAAGCTGAGTACGGCGTATCATCCATAAACTGATGGACAAAGCGAGAGAAAAATTCAGACGTTAGAAGATATGTTAAGGTCTTGCGTCATGGATTTCAAGGGTAGTTGGGATGATCATCTACCATTAATAGAGTTTGCTTATAACAATAGTTATCATGCAAGCATAGGTATGCCGCCTTACGAAGCTTAATATATAAAGAAGTACAGAACACCATTGTGTTGGGACGAAGTGGGAGAACACCGAATGCTAGGGGCGTAATTGGTGCAAAGAAATAAGCGAAAAGTAGTGAAATTGATACTTAATGCGTCTCGCCATATTTCAAGACAGATGTAGAAGAAGTATGCGGACTCGCATCGAGAAAATAGGGAGTTTGAAGTAGGCTCTTACGTGTTTCTAAAGGTATCTCCCTAGAAAGGAAAGATACGCTTTGGAAAGAAGTGAAAGTTAAGTCCAAGGTTTATAGGACCTTTTGAAGTGTTAAAACGGGTAGGTGTGGTAGCTTATATAATAGCATTACCTCTAGACTTAGAATGAATACATAATGTGTTTCACGTATCCGTGTTACGTCCTTATAAGCCGGATTATAAGCACGTAATCGAGTATGAGCCTATTCATATTGAGAAGGACTTAACATATGAAGAAATGCCTATTCAAATTATCGATAGAAAAGAGCAAGTTCTGCGGAACAAAGTAATACTTTCCGTGAAGGTGTTATGGAAGAACCACGATGCAGAAGAAGCAACGTGGGAATTGGAAGAAAAGATAAAGAAGGATTACCCTCAGTTGTTTATGTAATGTGAAACGAGATTCTGGGGACAGAATCTTTATAATGGGGGAAGAATGTAACGACCGAGAAATTCGAATCCTTTGTAAAATAATTTTATTTAATAAAATAATGAATAAAATTATATTATTTGTTATTATTATGTGTTAGTAAGATGAATGTCGTTCTATAACCTAGAAATGTCAGGAAGTCGTAGTATTTTGATTACGTGAATGAATTAAAGTGTTTGAATTTCGAAGACGAAAATAAAAGTTTTTTAAGAAATTTTCTGAAAAACACTATTCATCAATTTCTGCTCGGGAATTATTTTTGAACTTCCAAGAAATACGTAACGATAGAATATCGTAGTGAGTTGGATTATGTAATAAGAATTCAAGTATGGAAAACATAATTTTTGCATGCAGACGTAATTCGAGAATGTTAGGAAAATAAAGCATTAGAAGTTAATGAGATGATCGTATAATGCATATGTATTGTACGAGGTATTGAATACGAAGTATGATACGAGTATGTATGAAGGATGGGATATCGTATATTGTGAATTAATATACAAGAGAGAATACGAGTATAATACGTAGATAATTTGTAATAAGGCTTTTAGCCAAATGAATTGGACTTGTAGGATTATTAGCAATTTGTAAAGTCCAATAGAATTAATGTGCAAGCCCAAGTATGTATAATGTTAGAGCCCAAATGGTTGTTAACGAGGAGTCCAAGTAAATTGGTAATACAAGCCCAAAGTTAAGCTAAGTTAATTAAACTTAAGCCTAGGTAATGATCCAATGGGTTAATCTTGATCCATGGGGCAACCCATGTTGATGTGGGTGAACTTGTTGACCAAGAACTTTGTGTGGTGGGCAAGGAATTAGTGTAATGGCCAAGTTTACTTAACAAGTGGGTAATGAATAGTATGGAGGTGTAATAAGGAGGTGGGATTGGTGTATTGTCAAATATGCCCTCCCTTTGGTTTTCCTATAAATAGCAAGCTTAGGATTTCATTTGTTGCTTGTTATTTTTCATCCAATACAAAGCAACTTAAGTGTTAGAGAGGATAAGCACTTATAAGTTAAACTTCCATTGTTAGATTTTCAAGAAAAAGAAAGCTAGTTATCAAAGGTAAATGAACATATGATCTTATATCATCCATCTCTACCATTGTAGGGTGATAAGAGAAGTGTAGCTTAATGAACATGTATGCTAAGAACACATAAGGATTGGATCATCAATGGACTTAAGCCGTATAAGTCATGCATAAGTAATTTGAACCTAAATAAGTTACGAACTTAAGATGGTTATATTTGAACTTGTATCATATTCACATAAATAAAGTTGATATGTTAATAAGATGTAAGAATGTTGGTTAAAGGACTTGAATCAATAATAAGTCATAAGAAATGGAATCTAGTAGTTTATAATTTGTTAAGTTATAAACTTATGAAGGATAAGCCATAACCTAACTTAAAAATAAGTTATTGTAATATGTAAGTTGAAATGTCTATAGGATGAATTGAATTCATTTAGAACGATGATCAAATCCTAAGTACCGAAGTTTTACCTGAATTCACATGATTGGACGATAATCGTCGAATTCGTGAAATTCTCGGAATGGAAGTCGAATTTTGTGTTTGAACTCAGAAATGTTGGTTTTCGATGGAGATAAGTCTTATTTGGAATTATAAAGTTGCGGACTCAAAAATTGGCGAATTTTGACTTAGAACGAAGAAACGAGTGTTGAACGTTCACGGACATTTATTGTTTTCGTTAAAAATGAACCAATAGGTGAATTTTGAGTAAACGAAGTCGAAAATATAAAATTCTTGCATGAACATGTAGAGTATGTGATTTGTGAGCTAATGTCTTTTGAATGAGCCAATTCGGACTTGAAATGGTCAAATTTGGAGTCCGAGAAATTCGCAAAGTAGAAAAACTGTCATTTCTATCTCAGGTGACAGAGTCAGAAGCCATGGCCAAATTTAAGGTCAAACAATGGCGGCTGCAGTCATCGGATCTGATGCCATGACCTTGATGATGTTTCATGTGTAAAGCAATGGCATAATGAACTAGGACTCGTATGCAAACACCAAGTCCGGACCACGACCATCGCTAACTCATGGGCACAAGAAGAGAGAAGAAAGGGTGGCGTCAGAAGCGCCCAAATTTCTAGGGTTTTGACAGTGAAGAATGTTAGTAAGTAGAGCAAAAATGTTAGTTAATTAGCAATGTACTAAAGCTTAATTATAACATTGTTAAGACATTGTTAGACACTTAATGTATGATGACTAAAGGTTGATGAAAATCAATTGAAAATGAACATAATGACAATGTAAACTATATCAGAAAGCCGGAACCAATAGTAACAATTCTAAGTCATGATTAGATTAAGAAGAAGGGTAAGATATAGTCGTAGACATACTTGATTATATATGACCTAATGTAATACGTTATGTGATCATATATTGTAGAGACTTTAAAAACTCAAACAGAAAGTAATTGTACAGTAGCAGACGCTGAAGGCAAGTATTCTAACCCTTGTTTCAGTTCAATCTAGACAAGCTTTGTGGTTCATGTATTCTTACACATGAATTGTTGTATGATGAAGTCAAAGCCAATTCTTTCGGCTAGACTTATGATATGTTGGATTTCTTACAATCTATCAATGTATGGTCAAAGTTGTACCAAGTTTTATTGGTGTGGTTTTCAAATGAAGACTGAGTATGCTAAAATGTTTTATCGTCAAACGACAGGCACATGAGGTTGTCACAACTTAAACGTACATACATTTAATGAATGTAGTGTTGATCAACATAGAGTACTATAGGCTGATCACCTAGACGTGCTCGTAAGAAATGTCGAACTTACGGACTTAGTGTCGGGATGTCCTTTTAAATAAAGTATGAAATGCTCAAGGTCTTGAACCAAAATTGATGTTTTACTGAATATTGTTATTGTAAAACATTTTAAAGAAAAGAGAAGTGCTATTTTGAATTATCAATAGTACTTTATAACTATTGTTCAGTTATTGAGGATATATAATTTGTATGATTCAAGCATATTGTTAAATAGAATTGTTGTACTTGTTGAGCTAGTTATGCTCACTCTTGCTTGAACTATATGAATGCATCTAAGACCGAACGGACTGAAGGATCCTCTAAGGATAAAGGAAAAGCTAAGGCGGACCATTGAACTATCGATGTAATAGTATAGGTTTAATGTTGTAATATATTTGATATTATGACAAGAACAAATGTAATGGTTATAAAGAACCTGGGGAATGTTAATATTATTTTGAATATATAGAAGACATATTCGTTCTTTTGAGGTTTTTCAATTGAATGTATGTGTGAATGGTAGCACCGTGTAGCACCATCTTTCGGGTTGGAAGATACCTGGATTTGGGGGCGTCACATTATCCCTTTCGGGGGATGTTGGCTTGATGAAGGATACTGTAGGCAAAGAATGGGTCAGAATCAAAAATGACAAACTAAAAGATATAAGAATACAAGAAAGGAAAGAAGGATTTCAGAACTCACATTTATTCTCATATAATCAGGATTTCTTGGTCAGAAGGTTGAAGTCCCACTCTTTCATCAGCAATTTTTCGATTAATTTCACTATTTTGATAACTCTGTTCGGGGGAGTTTCTCCAATGGTGACATTCAGCCGTCCGTAATTTACCCAATCCGGGATCTGATGAGTATCGGGCCCTCGGATGAAGAACTAGTGCATGTGCTACCCCTTATTACTCGAAGGGGTGCTCATTAGGGATTGCTTTTTGAGATGTTAATTTAGTCTCGATTGCTGTTTAGTTATCGGTCAAACCCCTTTTTCTTAGGATCAGCCTCGAGAAAATAAAGAGAAGAAGAAATCGATTGTTGGGGGAACGCCAAGCTCATGCCACACGACGATGAAGGCATGATGTTCATGTAGGAGTTTAGCATCAGTTGGGCAAAGTCTATGCCAATAAACCCTAATAGGGTGATGATAAAGGCGTGGAGGGGCAGTCGAACCCCTTTCTCCATCAAAGTAAGAGGCATTGTGGTCCAACCATCGGTACGATGGTACATTCGATCAGATTTAGAAAGGGCTTTGGCCAGTAGGTTTCTGGGATGTGATAATGTTCCTGAATTGTGGCGAGGTCATCTTCGATGATGGTGGATTTGGTGTTGGCGTTGGGAAATTGTGTTTCATTTGAGTACTCTCTAATCATTTTTTGAAATTCCAACTCCATCTTAGATTGGGTTGGTGCTTAAGGGGATGAGCTGGTAGTGGTGACTGTTGTAGCTTCAATAATGGTGGCGGTAGTGGTGGTTGTTAAGTTGTTGGTGGTGGTGGCAGAAATGCTTATTGGGATAGAATTAAGGAAGAAATGGGGATGACATTAATTGGTTTGTTGTTGTTTGGGCTGGAAGTAACAGGGGTGCTTGAAGAAACCGTGAATGATTGAAGTAAAATTTGAAGGAAAATAAATTCTGTAGTAGGGAGGAGAAAGCTCGGAGGGTTTAAAAATTTTGAAATAGGGAAGATGTGTCTGTCTGATTTGGGGGGAAAAGGGGTTTTAAAATGACTCATCTTTTTAAATTCGCACATTTTTTGGAGAATGACTATTAAATGGGTTGTCATGAATGCGAGTGTAAGGGAGTTGATTGGGTTTGACTGTTAATGCTATGATTGTTACCGAGGTGATTCAATTTTTTTATATAATTATTATGCTTTATAATAAAGGACTCTTCCATTAAATGTCTCATTTAACAGAATACTGAGGGGAAATGTTAGGGCATAATTATTAGAGCCGGAATATTATGGTGGGCCAAAGTCCACGTGGATGTATTTACCCTGCATAAGAATCCATTTGGACAGTAGAGTATTTTAAGGAATCAAAGATTCCTAGTTACATTTAATTTCCAACTCCTAAGGAAAGTGTCAAGATATGATCCAACTTCCTTTCTTTAAGGAGATTCAGTTTGATCCCATTAAGGAATCATACCTAATGAGAAATCATATTTTTATACGGGGAAGAAGGTGTGATCACTATAAATACAAGGCTATACCCTAACTATTAGGTACACATAACATTATTTTACAGTACTATTGCATAAAGCCTCCATTGTTAAACCTTATTCAGTCTGTACTTATTCTCACACCTGAGATATCCCCCCGGTGGCCCAAGACGTCAAGCTATGTGTGTCATTTCGTTCTATGTTGTATTGGACGCGCTTTTAATGATTGAGGCGCGTGGACTAATCTTTACGTTAACAGTTCTCATGCCTCATCGAGTCATTATTAATGATATTATTGTCATATTTTTATATGTGAAAAACTAAAAATACAACTGTATTCACTTTCATACTTTTTGTCTTTTGATTTTCTTACAAAAATACAAATGTTAAAACTCAGGACTATATAATAAAATTCTTCAATTTTTGTCGACGTCGAGAAAATTTTCTCTAGAATTTTAAATATTTCTTACCCTTTATGTTTTCTACATGATTTTGAATCTTGTTGATAGGGTGAAATTGACAAAAGAGTGTGATATAAAATGTTGACGATTTGGAAATATTTATTTTTTACAGAGCCGCCAGTTGGTAGGAGTGAAATGGTTGTACCAGCTCAACCAAGTTATGAAAAGTTCTGCAAAAAAGCCTAATTATTGGACTCTGTTTAACAGGCCTTGGAAACCCTGATTCATAGAGTTCGGGAGCTTGCTTAAGCGGGTGGGAGGTGTTAAGCACCCCCCGACTTCCGTGAAAACACGGTTACCGCATCTTTTTAATTCCCTAATTATTTGAAGTGTGTGTGTATTTAATTGGGCCTAAGTGCTTTGTTTGAAAGTAGTGTTATGCCTCTTTGGCTCCTATAGACAAAGGGTTTGATTCATAAAATCAATTTTTATCAAAGAATTTAAAGGTGAGGTTTTGAAAAGCAATTTTTAAACCCTTATGCTCATATAGTAATTGAGGCCTTTGATACTTCTATTTTATTCCATATTCAAATTGATTTCAATTTTATTAAAGATGCGAAGCATCTTTAACATTAAATAAATATACACATAAGTGTTGGGCCTCTTATGGGCATGAAAACCATCGAAGTGACCCTAGCACCACAAACCACAATTTGATTGTGTCAGGGCCTTAAATCTGTATCCCCGCTTTTAGGCTCAGGGTTACATTTACAAGGGGTTGCAAGCTGTCTATATAGTTTAAATTTTTCCATTATGAGAACCGGATCTAGATCTAGGGAATTGATCATAGATCCCATGATTCCTAGGCTCACAGAATTATTTAAAAGCTTGCATAGAAAATATATTGAATTAAAATGCAGATTAAAATCTAGACATTACAAAACAAAGGATTTGTCAATTAAATCCTTGCATGCACGTAGCCGAGCTTTCTGTTCCCTCTAGATACAGATCTAGGGTCGCGTGGTTGCTTAATATTTACAAAGCTAGAAAGAACAAATAGATTTAAATGAATCTTAGCCATTCTAACTCAAAGAATCCAGTTTTACAACCTTTGAACCGGTTGAAAGTTGGATATGTCTATATTTAGATAAATCTAATCCAAAAACTTTACATAGTACATATTTACATCAATGAACAATTAAAAATGGTATTTCATCACATTAAATATCTAATATATATATTAAAGTAGGAAAAAGCCACGAATTCACAATCCAGGCATGACTGATCAATATATATATATATATATATATATATATATGTGTGTGTGTGTGTGTGTGTGTGTGTGTGTGTGTGTGATGCCCCCGAAATAGGTATACATCACCCATCTTTAGTCGCCAAATACATGGTACATAAATCAAATACAAACTTAATTATACAACAGTCGTGTAAAATACAACAAAACATAGCTGAGAGTTTAAACAAGAATATTGCCTTCTAGACAATATCCACTCTCAAATAGAGTCCTCATTACTTTTATTGTCACACTATTTTATAGAATAGTGAGGACTACTAATGCAAACATCTGGACCGTCGCTCCATTCCCCGACTAGTCCCGGCTACGTTCTCATTTCCTGAAGAGAACAATGAAAGAAAAGGGTGAGCTCAACTAGCCCAGTAAGAAATATTATGACTAAGATAATGTAGAATAAATTATTATTAGTCTTCAACAGTGTTAAACTGATAAAATACAATAAATATCAAGTTTAACTGCAGCGAAACAAGCAATCCATTAGAAGAGTCAAGTAGAGCATGATATCTACTATCTTCTATGATTTAAAAAGTTTTTCATCAATTTTATCGCTGAGACTCAGCTTAATAAATAAACCACATCATCGAATCATCCCTGCACTATGGGCCAAGGATATTCATGTAATCATCAATGGTCATGATTATACCGAATAATCCCTGATCATAATCATACCAACAACTGTCCATCAATTCACTACAGGCCACTGAGGAATTTTACCACATCATTTGTAACATTAAGGGTCACGATTATACCGAATGATCCATGGTCATAATCATACCAATCAGCAGTCCATCTATGCACGTAAGCTAAAGATGACTTTCATCATAATATAAGCATGAAGATGATGACAATGATATAAGCATTAATCAAACGAAATCAAGGATAATTTTAAAGACTTTAAATTTATCTAGAGTTTAAAAATATCCAAATTGTTAACATAATACTGCTTTGTAGAGTAAAATTCAAGAATAATATTCATGTATCAAAAATAATTTTGACTGAAAAGAAATATATTTTTCGGGTGAATAGTACCCTGTGAATAGTACTTCGGGAATAATACTTCGTGAATAGTACCCTGGCATGAAAAGTGCCTCACATACCCGAGTGAATAATATTCGAGTGAATAGTAACTGGATGAATAGTAACCCATGAATAGTAACTCGTAAATAGTAACTTTGGCATTAAAAATACCCCGAATACCCGAGTGAACAATATTTAAGTAAATAGTAATTGGGTGAATAGTAACCCGTAAATAGTAACTCATGAATAGTATTCCGGCATGAAATTATCAAGAAATCTCAGAATAATATTTCCATAAAAAGATACTGGATGAAGCGCAAATATCAAGGATATTCTACTAATTTCAAGGAGTATAGAAGCAATACTTTAACAGAATGAGGGTATAATCAGGAATATGAAATGAAATAATTTTACTCACATACTACAGAGTATGGAAGAAAATATTATTTCTACGAATACTGAAAAATATAATATCCCTTACCTTAGAAGAAGATTGGATACTGGAATAGTGGGGTAGCAGACTTCTCTTCTTCTTTCTCTCTATAATTGCTCTTGTGAGACTTAGTGAATTGGTGAGAATGAAAGAAGAATGAGCTTCTATTTATAGGAAAATATAGTTTCAATAATTGCACGTTTTGGGGCTCGAAATATTACAGTGTAATATCTTCATCTTTTCTTTCATTTTTAATTTAGTCCTGCAAGTATTATCAAACTTGCACCACCTCCCCTAATAGTATATCATGTGAATTAATAGTAGATTCATGTGAATTAATAGTTCAATCATGTGAAAAAAATAATTACAGTATAGTACCTTCATCTATACCTCCATTTTTAATTTAGTCATGCAAGTATTATCAATCTTGCACCAGCTCCCCTAATAGTACATGCATGTGAATCAATAGTACACATATGTGAACAAATAGTTATAAGCATGTGAATTAATAGCAATTAATTGCTCATTTATCCGATTAATTACCCGATTGGTCAATATAACTTCCAGACATCAATTATTATCGAAATAAATGTCAATTTCCACTAACACTAATAATCCCAACACAATGGAACTATCAATTTCATCTTTAATCAACACGAACTTATTCATCATTAATATTATAACTCACAATATTTGACAACCAGGTCGTTCCCAGGAAAGAGGGGGCTTTCCGATAAGGATTTCTCCTTATTGGCGCGCAATTAGGTGATCAAACCTCTCCTTGATAGAACTTATAGACATTGTCAATATTGAAAATAATAATATGAATAACTTTGTTGTCTCAATTATTGATTTAATAATATAACATATTATGCAGATGATACTGTGATAATAATTGAATCAATAATATGAGAGATATTATGCCGTTGTACGAATATTTCCTGTTAAAACGAATATTCCCCGACCAATCGAATATTATATAACCACTTGCTTACTTTGCAAAATTTGTAAATATCACCCACAATTATAACATTATATCAAATCCACACCATAATATTCAAAAATATATTTTGAGAAAAATTATTCTTTATTCATAAAAGTTGGGGTCTTACAATATATATATATATATATATACTAAAGCAGTTAAAAGTTTCAAATATGAAGAAATCTCACAGTGTGTAGTGAGGAAGGCTTTAAACTGCTTTTGAAGCTTGAAAACTCCGTTTTCACCAGTTAAAACTTGATATGTTACACTATATAAGTATAAAAGTGTTTATAAAGAACAATATTGGAATTTGGAACAGTGTTGGTAGGCTAAGAGCTAAAATGGGAGGAATTTCCTCTCTTTTCTTCTTCTTTTTTTAAAATGGCTGATTGGGGGTCTATTTATAGACCAAATCAGTCGCGGGTCAACCCACGACAGTCGCAGGTCTACCCACGGCTGACCCGAGTGGGCCCGACCCCATGGGTTTATTTGTCTCAAAATATGTGCACTCCGGCCAATGCACTGTCTGCACGAACCTTCATAACTTTCAATCCAGGAATCCAATGGAGGTGTGTTATACCTTTCCAGAAAGCCCTTTCCGAGAGCTACATAATGACATGGGATTTGACCTTTTTTGAATCCAGGAAGACAGGTCCATGACTAGATCTTTGAGTCTTCACAGTTTGTCCATTAAGCTGTCTTGCGCTGTTTCCACTCGGGATTGACGTTATGGTTCTCCATGACATTTATGGTAGTGATTTGACTTAATTTGATGTTGAGTTGGCAATTTTCCCTCCCGGGTTAGTTACGGGCTTTATGTGGCGGCATCTGTCTTCCTCCGGGTTATATTTGAGGTTTTAATTGCTAGTAATTCCTGTTTGTATTCAGGGTTGTTTTTGAAGTTGATTTGATGATTTCCTGTGGTTATCGCCAGGATTTGATTTGATTTCTCGGGGTTTGACTCAATCTCCCAGGGTTTTTCTTAATCTCCCGGAGTTATCATCGAGGTTTGACTAGATTTACCGAGGTTGTTACCGGAGTTTGTCTTGATCTCCCGAGGTTATCACCGCGATTTGACTTGATCTCCCGGGGTTATAACCAGGGTTTGTCTTGATCTCCTGGGGTTGTAACCGGGGTTTTACTTGATCTCCTGGGGTTGTCACCAGGGTTTGTCTTGATCTCCCGGCTTTGTCACCGAGGTTTTACTTGATCTACCGGGGTTATCACCAGAGTTTGTCTTGATCTCCCGGGGTTGTCACCAGGGTTTGTCTTGATCTCCCGAGGTTGTCACCGGGGTTTGTCTTGATGATTTTGACTTCCAGGGTTGTCTCTAGAAGACAAAAGATGATTCTGCCCTCCAATATGGTTAATAACAATAATGCAAAATTTTAAGTGTTTACAATTTCTGTAGTTAATTTTTTGATATATATATATATATATATATATATATATATATATACTATGACAACCGAGATTTTGTAATTTAATTTTTAATATTTATTGGATTGAATAAATATTTTTTTTTCGATGAATTAATTATTAGATTAAATAATTAATTGATGAAATTGTAGTAGATTAATTTAATTGTGTGTTATATTTATTAAATTAATGTGAAGAATTTTATTATTCAAGTATGTGATTATGTGAGCTTATTGTATTAAAAGAAATAATTTGAATAAGCCTAATGTTATTTTAATTAATTTAATAATTAATTAGAGATTTAATAATTTGACATTATTAACAAATGAGAAATTTAATTGTGTGACTATGTGAATTAATGAGAAATTATTATATTTTATTTAAAATAAATTAAATAAGATATTGGATTTATTTTATGAAGGAGTGTGACATTATTTAAACTATAGTATAAAAGTTTTATTAAAATAAATGGTTTTGAAACCTATTATTGTCAGCCAAACAAGGCCCTAAGGGGAGTTGTTAGCAGTTACCCATGACTGGGTAACTGACTACAACGCATCAGTTCCTTCCTTTATTTATTATGCGTCAGTTGCTTCCTTTATTATACGTCTTCTTCTTCTTCATTTTTCTAAGTTTAACAAGGAAATCACAGAGAGAGAATTAAGAGTTTTGGGAGAATTGTGAGTTGTGTGATTGATTGAGAAGGTTTCTCTCCTATCAACACTACGCTGTGAGTAAATTCTTCAACCCATTATTATTTATGTTGTTAAATTTTTATAATATGGCTCTCAAATTTTCTGTAAAATCTCTGTAGTTGGAGATTGTATTGATTATGTGAATGTATATGTGATAATATGGTAGTAAAACATGTTGTTACTATATATTATAGATTTTCATATCATAAGTTTCATAATATTATAATGTATGGTATTTACAGAGTATATTATATGGCCATATGGCCCTTATACGTAAAATTAATATGTCAAACATAAATTGTTCTGCAAAATTCACACTGGTATATGATTATGCATGCTAAAACGAAGTAAACAAAACTTAAATGGATGGATTTGGTGTTATAACGAATCTGTGGTGTTGAATTTTATGATTTATGTTCAAAACCTTCAAGAACATCAAGAATAGTGAAATTTACATATTTTAATTCTGTAATTATGTGTTTTAATGGGTTAAAATCACTCTATAAATGTTGGGTAATGATTATGTATGAATTCTATCATATGGGTATGTTAAATTGGTGAAAATAGTGATCATATAGTGTTTATTTCGCTGAACTCTGTGTTCTTCGTGAACTGAGAATCAAAATCTGGAGTTTCGCGCCGCGGTGCCAACTCCAGAATCGAAGTCTGCTGCTTGAAGATCACGGCAGAATTACAAGCAATGGCAGTTGTCTCCAATACTGCAGCATGCCATCGCAGAAAGGTTAAGATAAGATAAAGTAAAATACAGCAAATAGCTTACACTTAGCGTAATGGCCCGTAAATGAGTTTTTAAATGTTTAAGTCTAGCAATGTGTTATTAACTTAATCTAACGAACATGAAAACATATTAGACATATAATGAGATGTTAAAATAAATTCTTAACATGTCAATAACACAATTACGTGTGAATTGAACGATTGAATGCATAGTTAGTTTATTGTTCGTGAAGTCTTAATTTTGACAATAAGTGTAGTAATTGACTAAGTATAGTCATGAATTCGAGTTAGATAGAAGAATAAACTTGTGATGTTTAGTACATTATAATTAACTGGTATTGTGAACGTAAATGATATGTAGGATTTAAATTAAGGAACGAGTTTAATTAAAGTGTAATCTACGCACGAGGCAAGTTTCCTAACCCTACTTGTTATCGTTTTATAAGTTGATAAATTCACCTCTCTACATTGAGCAAGTTCTCATTATTATTAATCAAGTCTGTTTTGTTATATCAAAGTTTATTAATCTTTCGGGCATGATGCTACTATACAATACTTATTCTATTGTATACTTTATGAGATTTTATTCAAATTCAGTTATCAATTACTGTTAAACCTTGTTAGACTAGCAAACCCTTAATGATTCGACTAGTCCATAGTTGATGAGCGTTCTAAATTTCAGAACCCTTGATGAATTATCCAAACCAAACTTCCTTTGGGTGCGGACTCTAATGTCAAACTGAGATGAACAACCTCAGATAGGGGATTACTTATGCGTTAGCGTTAAGATATTGTGCATACAAGATGGTACTAAGGGTCGATCCCCTAAGCACGAGAAAAAGAGTCCATAGTCTTATGACTGTTAAAGGTTTCAAGTATAAACACTTGACAACCTAGGACACAGTTCAAGGTCTTATGACCCTCAGAAGTTCTTTTCTTTCTTGTTATTCATTCCTTATTCAGAAGTTAAGTTTCCTATTTCAGAAGGCTTTGATTTATTCGCATGTTATTATTCATTTGTTATATTATTATACTTGTGGGCAATCGTGCTCACTCTTGCGTAATAATAACATTGCAGTTAAGAACGAAAGAGCAAATGAGCCTTCCACTAGTAAAGGCAAGGGCAAGATTAACAAGTAATGAAGATTGATTATTTATGTGGTTATGTAATGATATTTAGACTTGATGTTACTTAAGACTTATTATTTGTTTATGATTTCGTACAGATGTTTAAGGTTAGAGCAACCTAGGATTTTTATTTATTATACAGTTGATGTAACCCCATAAGGGGAGATTTATTTATTATTTTTATCTATTGCATGGTTTACATTTATTTATGGGTAGATAGATAGATGATGTTTGTACAGTGAACACCAAATCCTGTGGAAATAGAAGTACCTTTGGGGGTGTCACAGGTTGGTATAAAAGCTGTAGGTTATGAACCTTAGGTAGGGGAAACAACCTTAGGTAGTAGCCTTGTAGGAGATCGAGAACATAGTGGTAGTAAACTCTTATTAAGTTCTAAGAAATGAATTTCGAAATTCATTGAAGATAATAAAAGACTTTATCTGCTTATGTGTTAAATTATGTGTTCACTAGCACGGATTAGTAACTAAAACTTAAAATTTTGTTGTCAGGATGTCGGATGTTGGAGGAGCTAGTCGAGCTGGGGAGGAGGAACTCCGAGTACCTACAGAGGAGGAGCCCCGAGACATTCATGTTATCAGGGAACAGTTGGTACAAAGAGAGCCATCTCCGTTGATCACTGTTGTTGGTCGGGAGCATGAGCCTGAGACTGATCCAGAGGAGGATTCTGATGAGAAAGAGGAGTTCCCACCGAACTCCATTGATGCTGAGATGTATGATGCACTTTATGATCGTAACATAGAGTTGCAGGACACTGTTTAGAAGCTGAGGGAGAGGACTGTTATGCAGCAGAGTACCATCGAGCAGAAGGATGAGGAAATTGTGACTCTTCACACACGTTTGGGAAACGTGGAATGGGATTTGGTTCACGAGAAGGGTCAAACTGAGGATAAGACCGAAGAAATAGAGAAGTTGAAGAAAGATCTGAAAGAGAGCTCAGAAAGATTGTGTAAGACCCCAACTTATTATAAATAAAATTGAATTTTTCTTTATTCATTATTCTAAATTAATAAGGGTTAATTTGATATAATGCTTTGGTTATGGGTGAAATGTGCAAAGTTTACAAAATAAGCAAGTAGTTATAAAATATTCATTATTGTCGGGGAATATTCGTTTGGTCGTGGAATATTCGCATCGCTTGTGGGAATATTAAATTGACGCAAGTAGCGACCGTGTGTGGCCCCATAACTTAAAGCGATTGGAGGAAGAAAATGACAAATATAAGTTGTTTAAAAATAACTGGCAGAAGTTATACTGGTTGGAATACCCCGGTGGTTAAAATACAAATAATATGCGTGGTTGCACAGAGATATTACCGGTATTACATGCAGATTGTTGAATTATTGATCCTTACGTAAGAAGGCACTACTCAATAATTGTTACGATGAAGTTCTTGCTCAATATTATATTTATTCAATAATTACTGCGTTGATATTTAGTATCACCGTTGTTTCAATAATTGTCATTACGGTATTTTCCATTATCAAATCAATAATTCATATTATTTGAATAATATTATCGATAACATTATTGGCAATGTCTAGAAAGTTCATCTAAGGAGATGTTTGGTCACCTAATTCATGCGCCAAGATGAGAGAAATCCTTATTGGAAAGCCCCCCTCTGTCTTAGGGCGCACTGGTTGTCAATAATGTGATTACGTAATATTATTTGTGAATAATTAATTATTGATTTATATGATGAGGAAAATATTGATTTTATATGGATATGGATGGAGAAAATTTTAATGTGACAATTGTTGAAAATTAATATTTTATCTTTTTTCGATAAAATAATTCATTTAAATATATTATTTTAATAATATATTAACGGTGATATTTTTACAATGAATGTGGGATATATGAGTATATGAGGAGGAAGAGTATTTTGTGGCATTAAATGTTTAACATATGTTTTTTGTGTTCGGTGGACACAATTCTTGAATAGAAAATTGATTATGTAATCGTAAAATCGTCTGTTTATGGATTTTGGTCATTTCTGTTTTGGAATTTGGAAAAACTTTCTTACGCAAAGTTGTAGAGAATTGAATTTTCTATAAAAAGTCGTGAGATTGAATTTTTTGACAAAAGGGCTATTTATCATGAATTATTGAAGTTAGGAGTTCAAATAATTGATTTTTGGAAGTTTTAATTATTTTATATAAGAAAAACGTTTTTGTGGTTGTTGGCACATGGATGGTGATGTTTTTGACCAAAGAAGGCATGCTAGAGTTTTCAAAATATGTGGATAGGAATTTGGAATAAATAATAATATATTTTATTAATTTAGTCTCCTTTCGCTTTCTAACATTTTCCTATAAATGAGGCTAAGTTAGAATTGAAAATCACACAAGAAACTAAGTTTTCTCTCTTTCTCTCTCTATATTATCGAGCGTATTCTTGTGAGTATACTTTGAGTGTTGCTATACGGTGCGAGTTTCTGTCAGCACTATACCCGAAATTCAGTCAGAAGTACGGTTATTTTGAGGTAAAGGATGTTATTTCTTTCGCAAATGATATTATTTTCTTCAATATCATTATGCCAAAATATTGGTTGAACTTTTATCAAATTTGGAACTTTTTTTCATGTTTGGAGTTACTATTCATGAGTTACTATTCATGAGTTACTATTCACGAGTTACTATTCATGAGTTACTATTCACGAGTTACTATTCATAAGTACTATTCACGAAGCGTGAAGATGTTTTTTGTGAAATTTCTATCTTTTTGTGTCGGGGTTACTATTCACGTATACGGCACTATTCACAAATCTGGTATTATTCAATTCAAAAAATGAAATTTTCTATTTTTCTTCCAGATGTCTTTTATGGTTACTATCTTTGATTGTATCCATGTTTTGATCGTTATTTTTGAGTTCTGCTTCAAAATCGTTTATTATGAAGTATTATCGATCCTGGATAAACTGTTAAACGAATCCCTAATATTTGTCCTTCTATCTCACTGGATTCGTTCTTAAAAATGTTTTTCATCATCCTCAGTCCTTAATGGTGATACTTGATGAATATCTTTGGCCTGTAGTGCAAAGATGAATTATTGATGAATATCTTTGGCCGTAGTGCAAAGATGACATGTTGTTGAATATCTTTGGTCCGTAGTGAAAAGATGAACAGGTGTTGAGATGAACATGACCAACTGGTGATACAAATGAATATCTTTGGCCTGTAGTGCAAAGATGATTAAAGATGTATATTGATTGTTATTACGGGGATAAAATATTGATGTTGGACTTTTAAACCTTGTAGAGACAAGAGAATTCTTTCTCTACGTGACTCTTCTAATGGATTCTTTGTTTCATTGTATTTGTTGATCTAAAACTTGTTGTCTATTGTATTCTATTAGATTTTTCCTCGTTGAAGACTAACGATAATTTGTTGTATATTATCTTAGTCATAATATTCTTTTATTGGGCTAGTTGAGCTCACCCTTTTCCTTGTTGTTCCATTTTTTCTTCTCGGGGAGGTGAGAACATAGCGAGAATCGAAGTCGGGGTATGGAGTGAAGGTTCTAGAGAGAGTTGTTTAGTAGTCCTCACCATTTTGTGAAATAATGTATCAATAAATGTGATGAGGATTTATTTGAGTATAGATATTATCTAGAAGATAATATTTGTATTCAAACTCACAGTTTTACTGTTGTAATAATAAAGTTGTAGTAATTTATGTACCATGTATTTGGCGACTCAGAATGGGTTGGGTGGAATGGACCTATTTTGGGGGCGTCACAGATTGGCTTTAGCAGAGGAGGACTGGGTAAGAGAGTCGCGTCGTGCTGATCTCGCAAAAGAGGATTGTCGTGCAAAGAAGGCTAAGCTTGGAGAGAAGTACTCTACACTTCACAATGCAATGGATGCGGACCAGGATCGAGTTATGAAGTATCCAATCTTGTTTGAAGGTCTACCATCATATATGCTTGATCGCAGGACGATGTCCCGCATTATGGAAGAGGAACGTGGCAAGGCTATCAAGCGCCTTAATAGCCAGTGATAGTATTAGTTTAATTATGTGAAAACTATTTGGTAGTTAATGATGTAAATTCCGATGTGTTATAAACAAAGGAATATTTGATATTTTAAATCCTGTAGATTCTTTATCTCGGGATAGTTGATGTAAATAGCAGTGATGCTATCTTATGATGTTAAAACTTTTGAATTAAATAAAATGTCAAAGTTTATTTGAATTGATGTGTTAAGTGAATTATGATTGAATGTTTTAGTTAAGCCATGAATGTTTAAGAGATTGAATAAAGACCTAATAAGCGTATGTTCTTAACAGAAATATGCCACCGAGAAGAAGGCAAAATGGTCAACAAGCACAAGAGGAACAAATGAATAACAATGACCCTAATGCTAAACCTGTTCAGCAATTGGTGAACCTTTTAGCCGGAGTAATTAACAATCAACCACAAGCTCCACCAAACACCTCGTTCAAGGATTTCAAGGCGGTGGGACCGCCAGAGTTTAAGGGTTCCATAAACCCAATCGAGGCACAAACCTGGGTGTTCGATGTCGCTAGAGTAAGGGAAGATCGTAAAACGCCAGCGTAACGCGTTTATCTTTGAAGTTTGAAGCCAGTTATTGGTGGCGGGCAAACAAAGTACGGGGAGGTGAAGGTGTAATAACCTGGGAGAGATTCAAAGAGATGTTTTTCGAGATGTACTTTCCGACCAGTTCACAAAATCAGATGGAAGTTCAGTTTCTAGAGTTGAAACAGGGGAGTATGTCAGTAGCTGATTATGCAGCAAGGTTCAACGAGTTGGCTAGGTTCGCCACATACCAAGTGCATACCGATGAGAGGAAGGCAAGACAATTCGAGTAGGGACTGAAGCCCTGGTTATATAGCAAAGTGTAAATGTTCTAATTGAACACTTTTGTTGGAGTGTTTGAGAAGGCCATACTCATTGAGGGTGGAAGCAATGCAGTAACGAAATATAATCAAGATCAGAAGAAGAAAAAGAGTGAGAATAAAGGTAATAACAAGACTGGTGGGAGTAGCACTGGGGGTAACCATAATCAGAAGAGGAAGTGGTCTGATAACTAGTCAGCTGGAAGTCAACAAGGAGGGCAGAAGAAGAAGATCGAAGCGTGCCCAACCTGCGAAAAAACTCATTTAGGAGTTTGCATGAAAGGGAAGCGAATGTGCTACAATTGTGGTCAGGAAGGCCACATAGCACCAAACTGTCCAAACCCGAAGAAGGGCGCCTGTTTCACTTATGGCTCAAAGGACCATCTTGCAAGGGATTGTCCTAAAAAGGGATCTGGAGGGACGAATTCAGGAGGAAATAGAAGAAATACTGATGGAAGCACTCTGACTATCGCAGGACCAACTGCAACCAACCGATCGACCGCTAGAACATTCAACATGACAGTACAGGATGCAGTGCAGTCTCGCGATGTGGTGTCAGATATCATTCCGATCAATAAAGTTAATGTTTATGTGTTATTTGATTCGGGTGCTACTTGTTCATTTATATCCGATGACTTTGCTAAGAACTTAGAATTGCTTAAGGATGAGTTAGAATACCCCATGAACATAGAATTTGCGAATAGAGAAATAATCCCTGTTAAGTATGTGCATAAGAACTGTAAAGTGGATATTAAGGGTAATATCATGAACGTAGATCTTATCCCTATTCGACTTGGAGAATTCGATGTTATTTTGGGTATGGACTGGCTATCCAATTGTGGGGCGGTAATTGACTGCCAGAAGAAACGTATTAACCTCATGACTCTGTCAAAGGTTGTGTTTTTTGGTAGCAAGTTGCCTAGGCAAGTGAGTTGTCTAACGATGATGCAGGCCAGGAGGTTGTTAAGGCAAGGCTGTGTAGGATATCTAACATACATAGTCGATAGTAGTAAAGAGAATCCGAAAATAGATGAGATACCAGTAGTGAGAGATTTCACAGACGTGTTTCTGGATGATTTTCCAGGACTTCCTCCAGATAGAGCAGTTGAATTTGTGATCGATTTGGCTCCAGGAACGACTCCAATATCGAAGGCACCGTACTGAATGGCACCGGTAGAGATGAAGGAACTGATGGTCCAAGTACAAGAATTATTGGACAAGAAGTATATCCAACCAAGTGTATCACCGTGGGGAGCGCCGGTTTTATTTATGAAGAAGAAGGATGGAACAATGCGACTCTGCATAGACTACAGAGAACTAAATAAGGTCATGATTAAGAATAGATATCCATTACCGCGAATCGACGACTTGTTTGATCAGTTAAAGGGAGCAAGATACTTTTCAAAGATAGATTTGAGGAGTGGTTATCATCAACTGAAGGTGAGACCAGAGGATGTACCAAAGACAACATTCAGAATACGATACGGTCACTACGAATTTTTGGTAATGTCATTTGGTCTAACAAATGCTCCTGCAACATTTATGGGCTTAATGAATGGAGTGTTCAAACCGTTTTTGGACAAATTCATAGTGGTATTTATAGATGACATTTTGGTATATTCGAAAACCAAGGAAGAACATGAAGAACATTTGAGGGTGACATTAGAGACGTTGAGAAGAGAAAAGTTGTACGCTAAATTTTCGAAATGTGAATTCTGGATTGAAAGGGTACAATTTCTTGGACATGTGATCGATAGGGACGAAATTTTGGTGGATCCCTCCAAAGTCGAAGCTGTGATTAACTGGGATCAGCTGAAGACGCCATCGGAAGTAAGAAGTTTTCTTGGATTGGCAGTTTATTACAGAAGATTTATTCAGGATTTTTCCAAGATCGCAACTCCGTTAATGAATTTGACTAGGAAATCGGTGAAATTTGTTTGGACGGAGAAGTGTGAGGAAAGCTTTCAAGAATTAAAGAAGAGGTTGAGTACAACACCTGTGTTATCTCTTCCAGATGACACAGGAAATTTTGTGGTTTATAGTGATGCATCGCATAAAGGACTTGGTTGTGTGCTTATGAAAAACGGCAGAGTCATTGCGTATGCGTCATGACAACTGAAAGATTACGGGAAGAGGTATCCAACCCATGACTTGGAGTTAGCTGCAGTGGTTTTTGCTTTGAAAATCTGGAGGCACTATCTCTATGGGGAGAAGTGTGAAATATATACAGACCACAAGAATCTGAAATACATTTTTACACATAAAGACTTGAATATGCGCCAAAGAAGGTGATTGGAGTTAATTAAGGACTACGATTGTGAGATTCTATACCATCCGGGTAAGGCAAATGTGGTGGCCGACGCCTTAAGTAGAAGGGCCTCGGAGAAAGTGTTGTTGTTGATCTGCGGGGAGGAGTTAATTTCAATGAATGGAGAAGTCGGAATTAGAAGTAAAGTGTCCTATGGAGGTCGATGAGAAGCTATTTCGGATGCAATCTGCATACAACTCTACTAGAGAAGGTTAAGGAGGCTCAACTTCATGATGACGAATGTCAATCGGTGCTGAAAAGAAGATATCCAAAGGAACCGAATCAAGATTCAAGATGGATAAGGAAGGAGGAACTTTGAGATTTGAGAATAGAATTTGGGTACCGCCAAGAATCGAGATTAAGGAAGAAATTTTGAGCGAGGCTCACAACTCAAGATATTCGATTCACCCTGGTAGCACCAAGATGTATCAAGATCTTCGACAACATTTTTGGTGGCCAAATTTGAAACGAGAGGTTGAAGAATGTGTTGCCAAATGCCTGACATGTCAGAAAGTGAAAGCAGAACATCAGAGGTCGAGTGGGTTACCACAACCTTTAGATATTCCAGAATGGAAATGGGAACATATTACGATGGATTTAGGTGGTTGGCCTCTGAAACAACTCGTAAAGGCTACGTCATGATATGGGTTATTGTTGATGGATTGACGAAATCCAGACACTTCTTTTCGATCAAAATCAAATTCAACTTAGATCAGTTGGCAAGGTTATATGTAAAAAAGAGATTGTTTCAAGGCACGGAGTTCCGGTGTCAATTATTTCTGATAGAGATCCGCATTTTATGTCGAACTTCTCGAAACGTCTCACAAGAATGCATGGGTACGATTCTATGCGAATGAGCGGCATATCACCCTCGCAGACGGATGGACAAAGTGAAAGAACAATTCAGACATTGGAAGATATGTTAAGAGCTTGTGTAATGGACTTCAAAGGAAATTGGGATGATCATCTACAGCTCATAGAGTTCGGCTACAACAACAGTTACCACGCTAGTATTGGCATGCCACCTTATGAAGCGTTATATGGTAGAAAGTGCAGAACTCCGCTATACTGGGATGAAGTTGGCGAAAGACAATTACTAGGACCGGAATTGGTACAACAAACAGCAGAAATAGTCAAAGTGATCCGAACAAGATTGATGCAATTTCAAGATAGAGCGGAAGAAATACTGGCCGATCCACATTAGTAAAAAAAGTTGAGTTCGAGTAGGGTAGTTATGTGTTTTTAAAGGTCTCTCCCTGGAAGGGAATGATCAGATTCGGAAAGAAAGGGAAATTAATCCCAAGATTCATTGGACCCTTTGAAGTTCTACGAAGGGTCGAAGAAGTTTCTTATGAGGTTGCCTTACCTCCAGCTCTAGAGAATGTCCACAACGTTTTCCATGTCTCCGTTCTACGACCCTACAAACCCGATTACAAGCACGTGATTGAATATAAACCCCTACATTTCGACAAAGACTTATCTTACGAAGAAATTTCAGTTCAAATTGTCGACTGAAAAGAACAAGTTCTGAGAAATAAAGTTATACCTTATGTTAAGGTAATTTGGAGGAACCACAACGCTGAAGAAGCTACGTAGGAACTCAAAGAAAATATGATGAAGAATTATCCTCATTTATTTACTTAACTTATGTGTAAGCGATTCTGGGGACAGAATCTTTGTAAGGGGGGGAGAATGTAACGGGATGAATTGTTGAGTTGTGATTCTGAGGACAGAATCCTTTTAAGAGGGAAAAGATGTGACAACCGAGATTTTGTAATTTAATTTTTAATATTTATTGGATTGAATAAATATATTTTTTTCGATGAATTAATTATTAGATTAAATAATTAATTGATGAAATTGTGATAGATTAATTTAATTATATGTGTTATATTTATTAAATTAATGTGAAGAATTTTTATTATTCGAAGTATGTGATTATGTGAGCTTATTGTATTAAAAGAAATATTGAATAAGCCTAATGTTATTTTAATTAATTTAATAATTAATTAGAGATTTAATAATTTGACATTATTAACAAATGAGAAATTTAATTGTGTGACTATGTGAATTAATGAGAAATTATTATATTTTATTTAAAATATATTAAATAAGATATTGGATTTATTTTATGAAGGAGTGTGACATTATTTAAACTATAGTATAAAAGTTTTATTAAAATAAATGGTTTTGAAACCTATTATTGCCAGCCAAACAAGGCCCTAAGGGGAGTTGTTAGCAATTACCCATGACTGGGTAACTGACCACAACGCGTCAATTCCTTCCTTTATTTATTATGCGTCAGTTGCTTCCTTTATTATACGTCTTCTTCTTCTTCTTCTTCTTCTTCTTCTTCTTCTTCTTCTTCTTCTTCATTTTTCTAAGTTTAACAAGGAAATCACAGAGAGAGAATTAAGAGTTTTGGGAGAATTGTGAGTTGTGTGATTAATTGAGAAGGTTTCATCTCTCACATCTACACTATGCTGTGAGTAAATTCTTCAACCCATTATTATTCTGCAAAATTCACACTGGTATATGATTATGCATGCTAAAACGAAGTAAACAAAACTTGAATGGATGGATTTGGTGTTATAACGAATCCGTGGCGTTGAATTTTATGATTTATGTTCAAAACCTTCAAGAACATCAAGAATAGTGAAATTTACATATTTTAATTATGTAATTATGTGTTTTAATGGGTTAAAATCACTCTATAAATATTGGGTAATGATTATGCATGAATTCTAGCATGTGGGTATGTTAAATTGGTGAAAATAGTGATCATGTAGTGTTTATTTCGCTGAACTCTGTGTTCTTCGCGAACTGAGAATCAAAATCTGGAGTTTCACGCCGCGGCGCAAACTCCAGAATTGAAGTCCCGTATTTGCAGCCGCCAAGACATAACATACAACAGTTGGCATGGCCGCAACGCCACTTTTAGCGAATGGCCTGTAAATGAGTTTTTAAATGTTTAAGTCTAGCAATGTGTTATTAACTTAATCTAACGAACATGAAAACATGTTAGACATATAATGAGATGTTAAAATAAATTCTTAATATGTCAATAACACAATTACGTGTGAATTAAATGATTGAATGCATAGTTAACTTATTGTTCGTGAAGTCTTAATTTTGACTATAAGTGTAGTAATTGACTAAGTATAGTCATGAATTCGAGTTAGACAGAAGAATAAACTTGTGATGTTTAGTACGTTATAATTAACTGGTATTGTGAACGTAAATGATATGTAGGATTTAAATCAAGCAACGAGTTTAATTAAAGTGTAATCTATGCACGAGGCAAGATTCCTAACCCTACTTGTTATCGTTTTATAAGTTGATAAATTCACCTCTCTACATTGAGCAAGTTCTCATTATTATTGATCAAGTCTGTTTTGTTATATCAAAGTTTATTAATCTTTCAAGCATGATGCTGCTATACAATACTTATTCTATTGTATACTTTATGAGATTTTATTCAAATTCAGTTATCAATTACTGTTAAACCTTGTTAGACTAGCAAACCCTTAATGATTCGACTAGTCCATAGTTGATGAGCGCTTAAAATTTGTAACCCTTGATAAATTATCCAAACCAAACTTCCTTTCAAAGTGCGGACTCTAATGTCAAACCGAGATGAACAACCTCAGATAGGGATTACTTATGCGTTAGCGTTAAGATATTGTGCATGATGATGGTACTAAAATTTGATCCCCCTAAGAAATGCGAGAAGAAGAGTCCATAGTCTTATGATCATTAAAGGTTTCAAGTATAAACACTTGACAACCTAGGACACGATTCAAGGTCTTATGACCCTCGTAAGTTCTTTTGTTTCTTGTTATTCATTCCCGATTTAGAAGTTGAGTTTCCTATTTGAAGTCTTTGATTTATTCGCATGTTATTATTCATTTGTTATATTGTTATACTTGTGGGCAATAAATGCGCACTCTTGCGTAATAATAACATCATAGATTAAGAACGAAAAGAGCGATGACGAGTCTTTCACTAGTAAAGGCAAGCGCAAGATTAACAAGTAATGAAGATTGATTATTTATGTGGTTATGTAATGATATTTAGACTTGATGTTACTTAAGACTTATTATTTGTTTATGATTTCGTACAAATGTTTAAGGTTAGAGCAGCATGGGATTTTTATTTATTATGCAGTTGATGTAACCCCATAAGGGGAGATTTATTAATTATTTTTATCTATTGCATGGTTTATATTTATTTATGGGCAGATAGATAGATGATGCTTGTACAGTGAACACAAAATCCTGTGGAAATGGAAGTACCAGATTTGGGGGTGTCACATATACGATCTCATTTTCCAGAGAATAACAAAAATGAACCAAAGACGAATCGGCTATAGCGACCATAACTATGTCGTCAGCTTTATATGCTATATCGAAATAAAAAATTGTGGTAGCCGATTCATTTTTGGTTTGCTCCCTTTAGTTTGCTGGAGAAGGAGACCGTATATATATAAGGGAAAATGGTTGTACACAGCCTTGTAAAATTTTTTTTACACAGTATATCAAAATGACGTCGTTTGGCCCATTTGTTCTAAAAAGAAAAACACGGATCCCCTCCCAAATCGATCGTGCGTAAGGGCTTCTCTACTCTTCTCTCCTCCCAAAACACAGTTACATTCTCTTCAGCAAAACTAATGATTTGGCCACCAAAGTTGGCACGTTTTACTGAATACTCGATTGAACTTTTAATTTTTCAAATTAAGTCACTGAACTAATTCTTATTTTCAAATTGGGTCATTCCGTTAAAAAAAGTTGACTGACGTTAATTTTTTGTCTACGTGGCGCTGACATGGCAAAAAAAAATAAAAAATATTGCTTATGTGGCAAAAAAAATCAAAAACAGATTTTAAAATAAAAAAATTAACATTTTAAAGTTTTAAAAATAACAAAAACATAATAAAATAAAACAAAAAAATATAGTTTTTTTTTAAAAATACAGATAAAAAAAACAGTTTTTTTAAAAAACAAATTTTAAAAAAAACAATTTTTTTTTAAAAAAATAGATTTTTTTAAAAAATAGATTTTTTAAAAAGCAGTTTTTTTAAAAAAATAGATTTTTTTTAAAAACACATATTTGTTATTATTTTTTTTAAAAAATCTGTATTTTTTTGTTTTATTTTATTATGTTTTTGTTATTTTTAAAACTTTAAAATGTTAATTCTTTTATTTTTAAAATCTGTTTTTGATTATTTTTTGCCACATAAGCAATATTTTTAAAATTTTTTTGCCACGTCAGTGTTACGTAGACAAAAAATTAATATCTGTCAATTTTTTTTTAACAAAATGACCTATTTGAAAAATAAAAATTAATTCAGATACTTAATTTAAAAAATTAAAAATTCAATTGGGAATTCAGTTAGTTTTGCCCATTCTTTTCTTTAGATCAGCAAACGTCGGCCTCCTCCTCCATTCTCTCCTAGGATTTAAGTTCTTCTATTTTCGTTCATTTTCAACTCCGAATAAGAGAAATTTCTGATTTGACGAAAAACTTATGCATGATTGCTTCAATTAGTTCATTTTGGCCCAAGCTTTACTTCCATTCCAACTGCAAAGAGCTGTTGGAGCGATCTAGGAGCGAACCACAAAAAGTTGCAGAGATGGGCCATGGGAGAAAAGTCTTACCTTGGAAGCTCTGTTTAGTACTATCTTAGATCATCTCCAAAAGAGTCAGTTTATTTCTTATTTATTCTCTTACTTTTGAACTGGGCTTCAAAATTTTTTGTAGTTGTGTGTTTATATGTATAAAAATCTAATTTTGGTGGGTAATTATTTCAATTTTAGCACTCTTTTTTTGAAAATCTGCTTGTATTCAGCTTCTTTATCATTCTTTTTCTTAATAATAGCTTAAATTCCCATTTGTTTTGTGGTTTGGTTCCATTTGATATTCCATGCCCTTTCTTTGGTCTTTTACTGGAACACCCTCCAAGAATAGAATATTGGGATTGTATGATATTGATCCTAAAAAAATTTCTTGCCTATATCATTTAATTTTGGTTTCCCTTGCACTTGCTTCTTGATTGTTCTGGAAATTATGCTCCTTTCTTGACTAATTAAATTATTCTTCATTGGGAAATTCTAACTTTTTCAATTAATTATTGGTCTGGAGCCATGTTCATGAATCTTGATTAAGATCGTTAGGGTTTTTGATAAATTTTTTTGTGGGTAGCTTCTATTTTACTGGATTTTGGTGATTCAAAGTTTTTCATCATTTGTTCCTGTTGTATATGATATGATAGGATACATAGATGAAAACTACTCATCTGTGAGGAACCAACCAACTCCCATTTTCCCTGCTCTGCAGCACCAAACGGATGCACTAGAAATTATAAAACAGGGAGGAAAACATAAAACAATATAGTAGAATAGAATATTGAGAAAGATGGAATGAATATAAGTCTTATTGCAGTAAAATGTGAGTCCTTCCTTACTACTACTCAGTAATAAATGGCTGGCTAGATTTGGTGGTTAATTGAACCTTTACCAACCCTTTGTACGTACTAAAGTCTTTTCTTCTTATTCAATTATAGGAAGCCATTGTCCCTTATGTCTGTCTTTTTTAGTGAAAAATAAGCAGTCTCTGTTAGCTAGCTGCATATTGAGAGCAGCACATGAAAGACCTCAGAAGTAGTTTTATCTTTTGTTGCTGTTGAAGAGAGTGACAGACAGAGAGAGAGAGAGAAAGAGATAAGCCTCAAACCAACTAAACCCACAAATTATGTTATATTCCTTATGAGGAGGAGGGGAAGCATTCAAAAGACCAAGATATTCTCACAAAATAATGGGAAACCTCAAGTCGCTGCTTGTTAGTGGATACCATAAGTTGCCCAGAGCCCCTTCATTTAAGGTCGTCCCTAGTAGTGAAAGCAACACGAAAATGCAGCAACTGAACAATCTATATATAAACATCTCCGAGGAATGGGAACCTGATCGTGAATCCCATAGAAGAAAAAGAAAAATAATATTATGGCAAAAAGTGTATCCCATAGAAGATTAATCATGAGTAGTAGTAGTGTTGTCAAGCCCACTTCACAAGAAGAAGAGAAGAAAACGGCAAGCTGGCATAAACAACGGCGGAAAAGAGCAGTAATGTTGTTGTTTTTGAAGCCAGTTGTGGATATGATAGGATACACAGATGAAAAGAAATTTTTACGGCGATATAATAGATGCTCTTCTCAACTTATGCTAACCCTGCATCCAATTATGGATATTTAGATGTAATTCAACATTTTGGTTGAGAAAAGTTTTTGTAGTATTTTAATTTGGTGATATATAGTATAAAATATTTTCAGAGGCAATGCTATTTGCAAGTATTGTTAATTATTCTTTTTCATTTTTAAATATGTAGTTTTTGGTGCTTGATTGTAGAAGTTGTTAGTATCCTGTTGAAACCATTGTTCTAGTGCTATCATAGCATTCAACTAATGCTATCACTCAACTAAAACTTATAAAGCACTAAACAATATCTACGAATTTAAGGATAAAAACAAAAAACACAGCCTTGAACCACCGCACCATCCAGGAGCATCCACAAGCTTAAGCACGCTTGCCACGGATCCTCCAAGCTAACTGGATGTCCTTGGGCATGGTCGGCTGTTTGTTGTGATTTCACAATCACAAACTAGGAAAAATCAAACAAAATAAGAATTCAGAAGAAAGAAAATCAAAAAAATGAAAATTAAGGTTTGGATTAATGGAAGAATAGAACAGAGAAGTTTACAAAGGAGATATAGGAGTTTACAATTCCAAAAGCATAACCTTCTCTCTCTCTCTCTCTTTTATCTATTACTACCAGAATCTCCCACTTAATTACAATCAGACAGCTGTTAATCAACTCTAACCAACTTTCCCTCCTAATCTTAAATTTCCAATATACCCTCAAAAGCCTTGAAGTCTGTTACTTCTTTTATCCCTTCTTTCAGCTAAAATGTCCAGTTGTCATTGGCTACTTCATAACACTTCCCCACCCTCAGAATGTCGTTTTCCTCAAGGACTGAAAATGAACTCTTGAAACTGATACATACACATGAATAGCTGGAACCTTAGTAGCAATTCTCAAATAAATGTATAACTAAAAAAATTGCTTAGTAAATGTATAAATGTATAACTAATAAGCATGAACAACAGGAACCTTAGTAGCAAGTTGCTTCCTTGGGGACTTTCCTCCAGTGGACTTGCGAGCAGTTTGTTTGGTACGGGCCATCTGCAGAAACCAAGAAAATTACAAAATTTGTAGGCCCTAGAAAACATGAAGTCTAGTAATTTAGAGAATTCCAGTCAAACTTTATATTTGTTCAACTCAATTTAAAAAGAAATGGTTAAACATTTACGACCTAGTTGAGCCTATATATCTTTCAAATTCTTAATTCAAACAATGTTAAAAATATTCAGTCAAAACATCTTGAACCGTAACTAAGATCTTTAAATTCTTCTTTATTATTTATGAAGGTATGCTCTTAAAAGGGGAACTTTTCGAAATTTGCACGTAAGTTATCCCTTGATCAATTGCTCATACATATATCAATCACCTCCAGTTAAACCAAAATTATCTACATTATATCAAACCAGTCACACACAAAAATACATAAACACAAAAACCTTTTAATCCACATGGCAGTTTAAGAAGAAAGTACCTTTGTTGGCCATATCTTTTCCTTTTTTCCTTTCTCATTATCGTCATCTTTGTTATGTTTATTTGTTATTCATAAACAACAATAAAAATCAAAAATAAATATTTATAATAAAAATACATAACAAATTGATGTGTTTGTACCTAGTTTTGGACAAATAGTCCTATAATAGTTGGTTTCTCCACACTCCACAATAAGGACTACTAGTTGGTTTCTCCACACTCCACAATAACGAGTTTTTTTACCCTTTACTTCTTTAGCTACCTCTCTACCTGATTGAAATCTCCCTTTGGTCTTCCTTTAGTACTCACTGGTTCGTTAGGATCATGCACTATTATTTCTGAAATATCAACAAAGGACACAACTGGACTTGATGTTAGAGTTGAATCTATTTTGTTAGTTCCCGGAGGCACAATAGTTATCTAGTAGGGGGGAGGGGAGGGGGGAGGGTTGAATAGAAATTTAAAAAAAAAAAATCGTTTTACTTTGTCAGTTTTGATAATGATTTAAACACGACGGAGTTAAGGTTTGTTTGATCTCCCTTTTAGATATAGTGAGTTAATGAGAGTGAGACAATTATAACAGTTATAGCAGTTATAGCAAGAATAAAATAGACACAACTGTTTTAAGTGGTTCAGAGCACTTAAAGCTCCTAGTCCACTCTTTTGCTATTCGAGTAGAAAATTCACTAAGGATGTCTTTTACACTTTCTGAATCTCACAGATTCTTTCTAGACCAGCAGTCTAGGAACTTCTTAGTTCACTCTTGAACTCTTCAAGTCCAGCAGACTTGGTTTTTCACAGTTCACTTTAGAACTCTTCATGTCCTTCTGACTTGGAACTTCTTACTTCACTTGTTTGGCTATTGTTGAGTTCTTGATTGGTGCTACTCAATTGCCGTTAAGCTCTTGTTCGAAAGAACTGAGTAGTTGTGCAAGCTTTCACTTTTTCTTAGATCGTAGAGTTGATCGTTGAGTATTTTTCCTTTTTGTTCAATTGCTTGCATACTTGAATCATCTGCATATGTCTTGCATATATTTGATCTTTGAAATTTACCCGTTGAATCCATTCGTTGAAGCATTTAATGTGTTTGACGTTTCTGAACTTTGATGAAGACTTTTCTGCATATCTTCGAATCCATTCGTTGAAGCATTTAATGTGTTTGACGTTTCTGGACTTTGATGAAGACTTTTCTGCATATCTTCTGAATTGCATTCTGGCCCACTGACATAGCAGACTGCTTTCTCACCTAACACCTAAAAATGTGTTTTCCTCTGTCCCATGGTCCTTTCCTTAGCTTCTTTAATACGTCTCTTTGTTGCATACTAAAGATATTTTTATGCCATTGGTACTGGTGATTACTTCAACGTTTGTAACCCATTTCACATTTGTTAAGATTTTATCTTTGAACAAATGATCAAGGCCCACATCTTCTGACACAGCCAGATGATACTCTACGATTCTTATCGTGGTGTCTTGCCACCTTGGTGCTGGATGCAAGCAAACGAGAGCACTACGATTTCTCTTAAGGACGGGCACACTACGATCTTCACTTGCTTGTTTCGCAGACTCTACGTTTTCGAGAGCACACTACGATCTTCACTTGCTTATTTTGCAGACTCTACATTTCCGAGAGCACACTACGATCTCTAAGTTGGCTTCGACAAACGTCTGGACCACTCTACGATCTCTGGAGAGGCCCTTCAAGGTAGTCATACTACGATCCTTGATGCTCTACGATTTTGCCTTGGCTTCTGCAGACTTTTGCTCAGCTCATTAGACAGCAAATCTGATTGAAGCCTATCTATTACATTTCAATATATAGATCAACCTAACATCTTTGATCTCTTTATCTATACATTCATTTACAAAATGATGAACATTGAAAGCTTAGATCAACCTAACAATTTTGATCTATCACTAAGTCCTTGTACATATATTCCTTGAAGGACTTCACATATAATCATGAACGATTACTATAAACATCAAATCAAGATATGCATTCTTCCCACAATCTCCCCCTATTTGATGTTGACATAACCAAGGAGATTTGTTGTCATGATTATCAAATTCTATGTGCAGTGCAGTAAAGTAAATATGACTTAATATTTCAGTGAGCATTTGAAATTTCTAGAGAATAAGCATGAATTTATTGATGTTTAAGGATATATATTACATTTAAACTTAGTTACATCAATAAGATTTGAGTTTCAACTTATCTCTATTTCTTTTGCTTTTTTCTTCTCGGAGGATTTGCATATTCCTCAGCTCTTCTTCTCCTGCTAGCTTCATCTCTTCGTGCTATTTCTTCCAGCTCGCTTTGACTAAGTCTGACTATGATCGTGCCTATTCATGAATGTCGGATCTCCAATTGGCATTCTTAGGCCTGTTGTTGTCACCTCATGTGAGCTGGGAGAAGGCCTTTGACTTCTTAATGGTTGAGCCATGATAATTGGTTCATCATCAGATTGTTGAGTATGATGGCCAGATCGTGGAGTTTGTTGATGATACTGCCTTGGAGGACTCCTTGATGATTGAGCAGAGAAAGTGCCTCTGCCTCTGCCCTTGTCGCCTTGATCTCCTTTCCCTTTATTCTCCCCCTTTTATGTCAGCATCAAGGGTCGAATGTCTTCTGAGAGACGAGTCATTCCTTGGACAATCTCGTTGAGTTGACTTTGAGTTTGAGCAATGTCCTCTCGATTTTCTTTGATCAAAGCATCAAATTGAGCTTCCCTTTGTTGGAGGATGGCTAAAACATTGTCAGTCTGCTGGCCTTGGTTGACGTAAAATTGTTGGAGTTCTCGTACGACAGTTTGCAGATTGATGAAGCTCTCCATCATAAGTTTATTATGAGCTTCTTGAGTGGTCTGTCAGACAAGAACAATATCCCTGTGTCTTTTGGCTATGAGAAAGTGGATCTCATCCCTGTCCTTTATGCTCTGAATCATTTCCTTGATGATCTCCTTAAGCTTCTTTGTGAGCTCAGAGCTTAGGGTGCTTGGGAGACTATTTGCAGCACTGATCATTGTTGTTAATCTCATTTGAATGACTTCAGTGTGTTCTTCAAGACTATCATCGATTTCCTTGATCACTTTCTTGGACATGTCTGACAAATCGGTTTTGGTGGGCAGTTCTGAAATAAGTTCATTGAGTTGGGGAATGTGTGAAGGAGGGGGTGTTCTCTTGTATTGATCTTGTAATGAGTAGATGGCAAGATTAAGGTTGAAGTATTTATTTGTGGATGAGGAGGGAATATCGGATGGAGGGGCCTTTATTTTGGCGTCTGGAGTAGGTGGCTCTATGATTTGAGCGAGGGACTCTACGATGGGGCTAGAGTCAGTAATCGTAGAGTTGAGAGGAGTTGGGATTAATATGAAGGTGGGCATATTTGGTTCATCAGTTACAGAATTTTGGGATTCTGCAACTGGGAATTGATTTAGTGGATTAAGAGCCACTTCCAACCAGCTTGGAAATTCATAAAATTGGCTGAAAAAAGATAGTAGATAGTGATCAACTCTGAAAAAGATGGGATAGATAATACCTCATACACAACTCTTGAAGAGGGACCATTTGTGATGAGCTGTTTGGCAAAGTTGAAGTTGCCTGGAAATCCATGAGCCAGTACAAAGATGGCTGGATATTCTCTGAAGCTCCAGAACATGTGATTCCAGGAGTTTAGAATTTGATCTTCATGAAAAGGCATCATGGGTAAATAGGAGAACAGTTGATCGTAGTTAGCTTTCCTGTACCCGTCATAACCCACAACGATGATCTCGACCTCATCATCTTCGTCCTCTTTTATGTCTTTGCTCAAGGATTCCACTACCTCAATGATTTCTCTTTGTTCTTGCTTTGGTTCTCTCTCAATTTTTGTAGGAGCAGCTTCTTCTGTTATGGGGATATCATGAGGCTCCCCCTCAACGTGATCATCCATTTGCATTTCCAAAGGGCTCCCCCTCAGCTATAGCACTTTCTAGGGTGAGAACTTTAGATAGCTCCCCCTCAACTTGAGTAGTGTTTTTTTGTCCAGCTTCGAATCTTGTGATTGTGATGTAGTTAGACTAACCTAGTGTTGTATATTTGTTCTTTGACATGAGAACTACAAGATTGAAGCATTTAAACACCAAATCAATGTCCAGAAACCAAGATAATCAAGTTGCAAAGTACCTACTTGGCACTGACTGGGTTTCTGGGTAACCCAAAAAACCCAGAAACCATCTGACAGTCAGTTTACAGGCTTAGATCTTCATGGTGTGATGTAGTATGACCCTGATTGTTGTTAATACATGTAGTATTACATCAATACTACATGATCAGTACCTTAGCAAGCCCAAAAACATCAAGAGCAGTGAATTGAAGGTGGTCAAACTTAGCACCTTGAGATTGACTTTGAGTGTTCTTGAGGCTCAAGAACACCAATAGAGACAGTTTCTGTCGCTAAAAGCTTTAGCGACAGTTTTATTAAAATTAATTATATTAATTTCTGAAAAATCATTACAAATAGAAAATAATTTCAAAAAAATTCCAAAATGAGTTTTAAAAATTATTTGAAGTTATAAAAATTAACGTTTGATAATTTGACATATTTTTCATTAATATTTTTATTTATTTGAATATTAATGATATTAAAATTATTTAATAAATGAATTAAATAAATTAGTTAAAAATGATTTTAATATATTAAAAATAATTTTAAATGATAATAAAGTGTTTAAAAATATTTGAAGTTATAAAAGATGACTTTTAATATTTGGAGGTAAATTTCATTAATAATTTAATATTAATGATATTAGATTTATTTAATAATTATATTAAATAAATGGTTAAAAATTGTTTTATTGATTTAAAATTATTTAAAAATGATATAAATGATTTAAATGTATTTTATGTTATAATAAATGACTTTTAATATTTTGATGAAAAATACATTAATATTTGACTATTAATGGTAATTAGTTAAAAATAATTTTAAATGTTTTAAAAAATCGTTAAGGGAATATTAGTGTTTTAAAAATATTTTAAGTTATTATAAATAACTTTAATATTTTGACAATGATTTCATTAATATTTTAATATAATTTTAATATTAATGATAATGGGATTATTTAGTATTTAAATCATTTAAAAATGATTCCGGTGTTTGAAAAATTATTATAAAAGATAATAATTATTTAAAAATTATTATAAGCTTCCAAAAAATATTATGAATGATATTTTAATTATCTAAAATAATACAGAAGCTTTGGGACATAGTTTTATTGAGAATAAACTCATTTATTATCTGATAGGGTAATCAAGACCTAGAATTGAGATTGAGTCCAACCAGACTGAATTAGTTAGACCTGATAAGTGTTTGTATATGTTATAAACACTATTGTGATTACTTGATTATGTGATTAAGTGATATAGTGACTTTAACTGATAGTGTTATGTGTTGAATATGTTATGCTAATTGCGAGACCAACATTATTGATTATAGGTCTTTAAAACGCAGCTAAGTTATATTGTGTAGCAGTAGTCAACAGTCAAGGCAAGTTTCCTTAACTCAATCTTAAGTTATTACTTTTCAAATATAGTAGTGGGTAATTATTGTTGATTATTCCACATCTGAGATTTATTATTGTTTATTCGGAGTTAGTGCAAGTTCATTAATTTAAACTGAGTTTTAAATTTCAAAAGCGTGACTGGTGAATAACTATTATTGGTTATTCACATCTATAAGTGTTATTGTTGATTGCAAATTGTGCAGTTGATTTCTGTCTATTATTGAACATTTTTTGAGCTATGTCTCAGCTAACTATTTTAGCTAGACGAATATTTGTTGAAACTTGATAAGTTCTAAGTTAATTGTTATTGAAAGATCAATGCCAACTATTTTGGCTAGATCGAGATAGATATTAGATGTTGAATGTGACGCCCCCAAAATAGGTATACATCACTCATCTTGAGTCGCCAAATACATAGTACAAAATTTAAATACAAACTTAATTTATACAATACGAAAAAAGCGTAGCTGAGAGTTTTAACACGAATATTATCTCATAGACAATATCCAAACTCAAATGGAGTCCTCATTACATTTATTATCACACTATTTTATAGAATAGTGAGGACTACTATAACCACCATCTCGGACCGTCACTCCATTCCTCGACTAGTCCCGGTTACATTCTCATTCCCTGAAAAGAACAATGAAAGCAAAGGGTGAGCTCCACTAGCTCAGTAAGAAATATTATGACTAAGATAATGCAGAATAAATTATCGTTAGCCTTCAACAGTGTTAAACTGATAGAATACAATAGACAACAAGTTTAACTGCAGCGAAACAAACAAACCATTAGAAGAGTCAAGTAGAGCATGATATCTACTATCTTCTATGATTTAAAAGTTTATCATCAATTTTATTGCTGAGACTCAACTTAATAAATAATTCACATCACTGAATTATCTATGCATTACGGGCCAATGATATTCATTAGTATCACATCCACGAATTATTCATGCACTACGGGCCAAGGATAATCGTGTTATCACCAATGGTTATAATCATGCCAACAACTGCCCATCAATGCACTACGGGTCAATGAGGACTTTTATCACATCATTTTTAACATTACAGGTCATGATTATACCGAATAATTCTGGTCATGATTATACCAAATAATCCCTGGTCATAATCATACTAATCAACAGTCCATCTATGCACTACGAGCCAAAGATGACTTTCATCACAATATAAACATGATGATGATGACAATTATATAATAATTCAATTAAATGAGAGCAAGGATAAAGTTTAAAGATTTATAATTTAATTTATACAGAATTCTATAATGTCCAAATTGTCAACATGATACTGCTTTGTGGAGTAAAATTCAAGAATAATATTGTATCAAAAATGATTTGGACCGAAAAGAAATTAATTTTTGTCATGAATAGTACCTCGGATGAATAGTACCCGGGTGAATAGTACTTCGGGAATAGTACCCCGTGAATAATACCCCGACATGAAAAGTTTAAAAATTATCAAGAAGGTTCAGAATAATATTTCCGTGAAAAGATACTAGATGAAACACAAGTTTCAAGGATATTCTACTAATTTCATAGAGTATAGAAGCAACACTTAAACAAAATGAGTGTAGAATTCGGAATCTGAAACGAAATAATATTACTTGCATACTACAGAGTATGGAAGAAAATATTATTTCTTACGAATATTGAACAACAATAATATCTCTTACCTTAAAAAGAGAGTACTTCTGACTGGTAGGGCTGTGATATTCTTTAAGAAAATTTGTACTATTTTCTACACTCAAAGCATCCTAAAACTCAAAAGAAATACGCTCAATATTATAGAAGAAGATTTCTCTGATTCTGGTGTAATTTTTAATTCTAAACTAAGCATCCTATTTATAAGAGAATGGTAGGACACTATTTGGGCGAATAGTAGAAAAGGTTCACGGGCCAATTTCACGGGCGCAGAATGAATTTTCTGATTTTACTATGCAAACACTATGCATAATAAAATATAATAAATTACGATTTTTATAAAAAACAAAACTTATATATATATATATATATATATATATATATATATATATATATATATATATATATATATAGGAATTCATCCATGACAATTGGTTGTTATGAGCAACCCAAAAGTTAAGGCACAACAACTTGTTGTCTTTGGAGACAATTAAAATGGGACGTCCCATTTTAATTGTCCCAGGCACACCAGCTTGTAGTGGCTGGAGTAACTTTCTTTTTGGCACTTGTCTTCTTTTACCACTTTGATTATTAATACTATTATATTAATATTTTGTAATATTAGTATTTATAATATTTATATTTATAATATTAATATTAATAATGATATTTTATAATATTATTAATACTATATATTAAATACTAATATTACAAAATATTGTATTAATATTAATATTATAAAATATTATATTAATATTATTAAAGAATATTATTATTAATATTAATATTATAAAATATTATAATATTAATATTAAGTATTAATAATATTACAAAATATTATTATTTATATTTATAATATATTAATAATATTATATTATAAGTATTAATATTTTGTAATAATATTATAAGTATTACTAAATATAAATAATAATATTTTGTAATATTATTAATACTTAATAATAATATTATAATATTTTGTAATATTTATAATATTAATATTAATAATAATATTTTGTAATATTATTAATACAATATTTATAATATTAATATTAATACAATATCTTGTAATATTAGTATTTAGTATAATAGTATTAATAATATTACAAAATATTATTATTAATATTAATATTATAAATATAAATATTATAAATACTAATATTACCAAATATTAGTCTGTACAGATATGTTTTGTTATATGTATCCAAATCACACCTAAAACACTGTATTATGTAAAAATTCCAGTTTCATAAAATATTAAACTTTTTTTTAGTTGTTTTTTTTAAAAAAAAGCAAAAAAAAAAGGTCCGTATTTTTATAAAGTCCAGGATCCCTGACTGGATCTGGACTTTCTCTCTCTCTCTCTCTCTCTCTATATATATATATATATATATATAAGTAACTTCCTACTGATTATTTTGAAAAATGAGTAAGTGGGGGGTCTAAATAATACGCCAAACTTACAACAAATACTTCATAAAAATCACCTCTATTTATCTTAATTCACTTGGCTTCATATTGGGCTTGTTTCGGGTTAACAAAATAGACACTAACGCGTGCAAGTATACACGGTTAACAAGTAGTATAGAGTAAGTTAAGTATCGTTCCCACGGAGAAAGGTGAATATTTCTAAACTAGCATGCAACAACCTTATAGCTATTTCTAGCTGCTTAAACGATCGATTAACAGGTAAATTAAAATCTAGAATAATTATCAACACAAAATTACTAATTACTAAATTAAGAGATTAAAAGTGGAAAGATATGGGATCCTAATGTCATTTAATACTTTATCCAGAATGTACACCTCTTGGTAAGCTTTTTTAATTACTTGGACTGCTAGTCGAGAGCACGAAAGTGTAACATAACTATTTTTCAATATACCATGTCCATATCACACATAATCCACAAAGAGATAGAATTTATATGAACACCAATATTACCTAACCCAATATATGTCTATGTGAATTACAAGCAACATTGATTTAAGTAATAGCTCTCTCAATGACTACATATGGCAAACCGGTATATGTCTATCCGGGTTACGAATCACGAAATACAACACATGTAAATCTCATGAACACATGCTAACATGGTCAAATCTGAACTTATATTTCCTTTTTTAATTCCATACAAGCTATTAGAATAGATGATGATCAAGCATCCAAACATTTAGGCACAACCAAGCTAGGTAATCCACTTATAATCATACAAGCATCACAATAAGGCATACAAGTCTGAACTACACTATAAACTTCATTAGAATCCCATAATGGGTGTTAGTTCATCACTGAATCAACAACCATTATGGGATTTAAGCTAAGCATGAAAAGAAACATAGAGAACAAAGAGATTAAAGAGAAATGAGAAAGCAAATCTGATTAAACCCAGCTCCACAATGTGCTTTCCACTTAGTTCAGATCCATAATCAAAACCAAAATGATACCCAATATTCACAAGCTATTAGATCTAGAGAGAGAAGTTAAAATATAGAGTAATGCTATGGAATCTCTCTAGCTCTATAAAACCCTAAAATAGCAAAATGTAACTGATGAAATCTATCTTTCGTAACAAGAAATTACACCCTTATCACTACAAGAAAATGCTTTAACAGCGATAAAAAATATTAGCGACCGCACCTCCGGTCGCAGATAGGATTATTAGCGACCGACAGTGGCGACCGAACTTGAATATAGTTGCTAGCTTATGTTAGCGTCCGGGTGCGGTTGCTAGTTGGTCGCTGGTTTAATTTTACTACCAAAAAAATTGGCAGGAAATGTTAGCGCTAGTTTGTTGCGACCTCTCACCATCAGCGACCGCTTTCAGTCGCTGATACTTCCACATCATTAAAATTTAGTGACCGCATGCGATCACTGATGCCAGTCGTTGATCTTTTTAATCTATCAGTCTTTCGCTCGACAGTAGCAGAATCAAAAAGGAAAAAAAAGGGAGACCGAAAAGGGAGAAGAGGGAGAGAGAGAAAGGTCTTGGCTAAATGAGAACTAAAGTATATATTTTCTTACTTTAATTAGTTTGCTTTCTTTTGATTCTATGGATGTAAATGCTGCTAAGTGGTAACAATTGGCTGATTTGAGAGATTTAGAGCACATGGAAAATCTCCATTAATGACTCACCAAGATTTGGCAATATCTTTTACTTAAAAGTTAAGTAAAAGGGCATTTTGGTAATTTTGTACCTACTAAGGGTATTTTGGTCATTTTCCCATAAATTTGAAGGGTAATTTGGTCTTTTCACATCTATCCCATAACTTGTAACCCTTAGGTTTTAATACTTAATATTAGGGTTCCTAAATTAGGGTTTAGAGATTTTTGATTAGGGTTTAGGATTTCCAGAACTAAAATTAGGGTTTTCAAAGTTATAATTAGGGTTTCTTAACATAACATTGATGTTCTTAACATAACATTAGAGTTTACCAATGTTATACCTTACCTGATTCATACTTAACCCTTAACCACATACTGTACACACATATAAACACAAAACCATATAAATCCTTCATAAATTTTTTTAAATCCATACCTATTTCTAGTCTACGTCTTATTATTCAACCTTTATTCAATCATTTAAGATTTTATTAATCGTCTAAATTCTTGTGTTGTCACAGTTATCGCCGGAATTGGAACTACATCCCTCGGGGTTGTCTCCGAGGTTGAAAACTGTATTTCTCGGGGTTGTCTCCGGGGTTGAAACTGACTTGACTTCCAGGGTTATCTCTGGAAGATGGTTTTGCCCTCCTGCAGGGTTAGCAACAGGAATGCAAAATTTTGAGTGTTTACAAAGATATATGAAACTGGATTGCGCCCATCAACAATTGTAAATGTTGATAATGTTCATGGGAATGGTGAGAATGAGATGATAACACAACAATGTGTAGATCATTTGCACGTATAGAGAAAGAATATGGTTGGTCGTGAATGCATTTTAGTAGTTCATCATTTTCTAGCAAAAAGAGTTAATGACCCGTCATTTTTCTTTGCCATAGACTTGAAGAAGGATCATGGTCTTAAAAGTGTTTTTTGGGTCGATGGGAGGTCGATATCGTCATGTCTACAATTTAGTGATGTAGTTTCTTTCGATGTTACATATCGAACTAATAAATTTTCATTACCATTTTTCCCTTTCACGGGGGTTAATCACCATGGACAATCTATATTGTTTGGTTGTGCTTTACTTGCAAATGAAAAAGAGAAATCTTGTACATGGTTGTTTCAAGAGTGGAAGAAATGCATGTGCGAAAAAGATCCTAGGGTAATTATAACACATCAAGATCATGCTATTTGCAATGCTATAAAGAAAGTATTTCCTAAAACTCGATACTGATTCTGTTCATGGCACATTGAGAAGCATATCACAAAGAGACTTCATCTCCTCCGCTCTAGCAATCAAGCATTTTGTGATGAGTATAAAACATGGTTTTATAGTGAAACCAGATTAGAATTAGAGAGCCGGTGGGAACTTTTGAAGAAGAAGTACGATTTGAATAAGAATACTTGGTGGATGAACTTGTATGAAATGCGACATTAATGGGTTCTTACATACTTTAGAGACATCTTTACAGCTAGAATGACATCTACCCAATGTAGTGAGAGTATTAATTCATTTTTTGATGGATTTGTTCATGCGTTAAGGCCATTAAATGAGTTTGTGACGCAATATGAAAATGCTCTTGTATCTCGTCAGCAAGCAAAGAAGGAAGAAAGTTTCAAGACAAAAAATTCTCATTCAATATACGAGACTGAGGTTGAGATTGAGAAACAGGTTGGACAAATCTACACTAGGAAATTTTTTGACATATTTCACACTGAATTAAGGCTAGTTATTACTATTGGAAGGAGAAGGAGAAGGTGAGGAAGGATGGAGATATACTTGAATATAAAGTTTGAAAGAGCATGAGTCCTAAAGCTAATTGGAAAACTATTTTGTATGATGGTGGAAAAACTCTTAATTGTTCTTGTGTAAAGTTCAAGACGGAAGGAATGATATGCAAACATATAATTTGTGTTATTTGATTCAAAAAATTTATTTCCATTCTAGAAAGATATATATTAAAAAGATGAACTATGGATGCTAAGTATCGACCTGGTATTGTTGGTTGTTCATCAAGCAAGGTTAATGTAACTCCTATGAAAATGTCTCTCAAATCAAAAATGTCCAAAGTGTTACAAGATGCTAATTCATCACTGAAAATTTTTAATGAAGTCAAATATTTGTTGGATAACATGATAAAAAGTGTCAACGTCGGGAAAAAGTTTCCTTTTTTTCTTGGAATTCCTATTTTTACCCTTTATGTTTTCTATGTGTTGAATTTCGCTTGAAAGGGTGAGTTTGAAAAGAGTCCAACATAAAATGTCGATGATTTAAAAATTCAGAGTCGCCAGTTGGTAGTAGTGAAATGGTTGTACCAACTCAACCAAATTTGAAAAGGTTTACACAAAGGCCCAATTATTGGACTCTGTTTAACATGCCTTGGAAACCGAGATTTATAGAGTTCAGGAGCTTGATTAAGCGGGGGAAAGGTGTTAGGCACCTCCCAACTTACGTGAAAACATGGTTACTACGTCTTTTTAATTCCCTAATTTATTTGAAGTGTGTGTGTGTGTGTGCGCGTGTGTGCGCGTGTGTGTGTTAATTGGGCCTAAGTGCATTTATTTGAAAGTAGTGATATGCCTCGTTTGCTTATATACAAAGTGTTTGATTAGTATAAAAGTTCAATTATAAACAATGTGTGCATAAATGATGTTTTGAAAACATGTTTTCAAACCCTTATGCTCACATGGTAATTAAGGCCTTTGATACTTTCATTTTATTTCATATTTGGCTTGATTTGTTTTTATTCTCGAGATGCAAAGCATCTTCGACAAAATAATATACATATAAGTGTCGGGCTTCTTATGGGCATGAAAGCCATCAAAGGATGTCCAAACACCACAAATATGATTTACAAGCTAACTATACAACTGAAAAAAGTCCATCGTGGGAACAAGACCTAGATCCGTCAGCTGAATCTTAGATCTCGTGGCTCCTTGGTTCACATAATATCATCTGAATATCCTGCATAACGAGGATATTGAAATAAAAAAATAATTAATCTAAACAACGCAAAACAAAGGATTCATCAGTTAAATCCCTACCTGCGCCTAGCCAAGCTTCCCGTTCCCTCTAGATACAGATCTAGGGTCACATGGTTGCTTAATATTTTAAAAAAAACTAGAAAGAAAACTAGATTTAAATAAATCTTAGCCATTCTAGCTCAACTGTTTCTGTAACAATTCAAGATTCTATTAGTTGTAATTTAAAATATTTATTAAATGAAATAAATATTTTATTGATGTGATTGTTGTTAGTAAATATTTATTTGATGTGATTGTTGTTAGTAAATATTTATTTGATGTGATTGTTGTTAATAAATATTTATGAATTAATAAAATTCTAATTTAATTTAATTTATAATTTAGAGAGTTGTAAGATAACATGAGATGTTATATTTTTGTTTTGATTTAATAATTTAAGATGGTATGTTAAATTATTAAATAAAATTATAATGAAATTATAATTTTGTGATATTTGTTTAAGTGGAATATTTATTTAAAATATAGTATGTGTAATTAATTTATTTATTTAATGTGGGATATGGAAATCCAAATAAATAATATGTGATTATAAATTATAAACTAAATTGTTTATTAAAATAAATTAAAGGAGTTAAATTTAGTTTTTTTGCCAAACAAGGCTTAAAGATATTAAGTCTTTAATTTTTAAAGAGTTTTTGCCAAACAAAGCCTTATGGCTTTTGAATTTTTGATTTTTGAATTTTTAGATAATATAAATAAAATAAATAAATTAAATTAAATAATAAATAAAATATATTTATAACCTAAGCGTTATATCTTTGTAACTGATATTATAATAAGTAGGCATATTATGGTTATATCAGTTCTAATTTTTACGCTTACTATTAGTTAGCCTATATTGATACTGAGAAAGGAAGAAGAGAATACAAAGAACTTGGGAGAGAATTTGAGAGAAAATCTAAGAATTTCACAACAATTTCAGTGGTTTTAGCAAGGATTACCAAGCAAATTGAAGGTATTTTACATAACCTATATGTGTGTGTGTGTGTGTTTCACGGCAATTTTTTTTTTATGTTCTGTGAATTCAATTTGTTTAATTGTTGATATATATAGCTGGTAGTTGTGATTATACATGTTTATGATGTTAGAGTTTGCATTTAGATAAGAATTTGTTATGCTAATTACGGTTAAAAAGGAAGAAAAGTATTTACAGTATATATATTTCATATTTACTTGTAAAAGTACCAAATATGGTGGTCAATTTGTATGTTAATCTATAAATTGAGTCTTGATTATGCTAGTCCATTAAGAAACGAAGAGAAAGTAGTTTGAACGAAGTAATTTGGACAAGAATTGTGATCATAGTGAGGATTTTTGTGAAGGATGTCAAAAAAATTAAAGTTTTATACAAAAACATGAATTTAAGGATTTAAATTAGTTAAAGTTGTTGTTAAATTGTTCTAAGTGATTGAATATGTGAGCAATCATGTTTGTGTTAGTTCTGTACCAATTACATATGCTTAATTTACTATTTTGTGGATGAAATTCGTGTTAGTTGGCTTAAGAGCAGTGTCGAAATCACGTTCGCAAAAGCTGGGCAAGTGCGTGGCCAGCCTTGTTGCATGTGGCATGAGCAGAATCTAAGGCAAAAGTAATGGGTAGGGCGAGAGTCTGCCAGACCCAGTGAAGTCTATTATTTTTGCAGACTTTGAAACCTTAATGTAATCTAGTTTAGTGATGTGTTAATGTGAGAAACATGTAATGAAAAGGTTAAAACAGAATAGTATCATGTGGTTAGTAACTCTAAAATGTAAAATTAGTTTGTTGTAAAATGATATGTTATGATTTAAGAAATTTCGTGAATAATGAATAAGTGTTATGAAATTACACTTGTGATTCTGAAATGTGTATGGTAAGGTGAGACTTGTACTAAAATAACAAATTTTGCTAGAGGTGAGTGTTATTTTGGAATGTGGATGTTAGTATATCTAATAGATATTGTCATTCTAATATTATGTGTAGGTGAACGTGAATTGTAATTTATAGCTTACGCATGAGGCAAGTTTCCAAAACCTTATTTCTTTACATTGAGCAAGTTTCCTATCTTAAACTGTTATTGAGCAAGTCATTTGTTCCTAAATTTCATTTGAGCAAGCTTTAACCCTAATTTTATTGGAATTCTAATTATGGTTGATTCACTCTAACTTGTTTATAGTTAAGCAAGTTTCTCAAGTTCTATTCCTTTATAATGAATGCAGCTTTTTGAACTCTCGTCTCTATTATTGAGCTGTTTTATTTTAAATTGCTTTGCACAAATTATTACCATGTTGAGCAAGTTTTATTTTCAGTTTGCTATCAGTTAATGTATGTTCAGTAATTTCATTTCTAATGTTATAAGATCATAACCTTAGCTTATTATTGCTTTCGAAGCAAGGTTCTTTGTTTCATTGATACTTATGTTTTAGTTTTTTTTTCAAGCATAAGTTTAATAAATAGTTAGTTCATCTATGATTATTCATTGTTCCATACTATGTTGTTAGTGATCAACGGTAGTGTTATCAAACCTTGTTGATTCAACTAATCCTTTAGTTGATGATCGTTAAACTCTAAATTACCCTTGAAGTTATCCAAACCAAACTTTCTTTGGTGCAGACTTGTACTCAAAAACTGAGAAGAACAACCCTATTATAGGGGGTACGCAATGCGTTTAGATGTTTGTGCATAATACATGGTACGAAGGGCTGATCCCCCTAAGTACGTGAAGTCCCCTACAGTATAACTGTTAAGGTTAAAGTTAAAAGATTACGTGTAACCGTGGACGTAGTTCGTGGTCTTATGACCCTCATATATATTTCATATTTTGAATTCAGTTTTGGTTACCATTGATAGAGTACCATTCAGTTTTGATGAACCTATTCATTGGCAGTTATTATTTTCTTGTTGATTTATTGCTATATCTAGTGAGCATTTGTTTTGCTCACTCTTGCATATATACACTCATTGCAGCTAAAGTTGAGAAGGTTGATGAACCTACAACTAGCAAAGGAAAGGGAAAAATGTACAAGTGATGAAGACTTGTAATTTCATTTATTGTCATGATGATAGACTTTAAAATTAATGATGTGATGTAATTATTTTATTTCCGCACTTTATTGATGTTTAAGGTTAGACAACCTGGGAAGACTTTTTGATTAATGATGTAACCCTTTTAAAGGGAGGATTTATGGTTTAATTCTATTATATTTGGGTAGTTAGGATGAATGTATGAAAAGTGAACACTAAGTCTTAGGGGAATGAAGTACCCAGATTTGGGGGTGTCATAGTTCCAATTTTATAATTTTTGAACCGGTTAAAAGTTAGATATGACTAAATTTAGATAAATATAGTCCACAAATTCAAATATTATGGATTTACATTGAAGGAGTAGTTAAAACAGATATTTAAACGCATTTAATAGTTATATATATATATATATATATATATATGTATATATGATTATAAATATAATAAAGCGGTAAAAGGCCAAAAATTTAGCAATCCGGACAAACAAATAAATATATATATATATATATATATATATATATATATATATATATGATTAGATATATAATAAAGCAAGAAGATTCAAGTTTGAATCGACAAGTTGTGGATATATATATATATATATATATATATATATATATATATATATATATATATATATATATATTAAAGCAAGAAAAAGTTTCAAATATGAAAAAATCTTATAGTGTGCTATAAGAAGGCTTTATCTTAGCTTTTGGAGCTTGAAAACTCAGTTTCCATCGGTTAAATTTTGATATGTCGTAGTATATATGTATACAAGTGTTTAGAAAGAAAAATATTGAAGTTTGGAACACTATAGGAGGGGTTAAGAGCTGAAATGGACAAAGTTTTCTCTCTTTTTTCCTTTTTTTTCTTGTTTTAGCTGATAAGGGGTTTTATTCGTGGGTCCCGTTGTCTCGAAGTACGTGCACTTGGGCCAACATGTTGTCCGCTCGAACCTTCATAACTTTCAATCCGGGAATCTGATGGAGGTGTGCTATACCTTTCCGAAAATCCCTTGACGAGAGCTACACAATGACATGTGACATTTTTCAAATCCAGGAAGATAGGTCCATGAACAGATCTTTGAGTCTTCAGAGTCCATCCGTTGAGCTGCCTCGTGCTGTTTTCACTCGGGATTGATGTTATGGTTCTGCCGCGACGCCCCCAAATCCGGGTATCTTCCAACCCGATAAATGGTGCTACACGGTGCTCCTATTCCCACATACATTCAATTGAAATACATTAATAGAGTGAATATGTCTTCTATATATTACATAATAATATTTCCCTTCCTAGGTTCTTTATAACCATTACATATATATGTCCTTCATCATATTATCAAATTAATACAAAAGTAATACTATTCTATTACAAGGATAACTTCTTGTTCGCCTTAGCCTTCCCTTTGTCCTTACTGGATCCTTCGATTTGTTCATTTTTAGCTGTAATCATATGGTTCAAGCAAGGGTGAGCATAACTAGCTCATCAAGTATAACAGTTATCGTTGAGTAACATGCATGAATCATATGAAAATATCTTTGATAACTGAATCAATAATTATGAAGTACTATAAATAAACCAAAATAACACTTCTCTTTTCTTTAAAATGTTTAACGATGAATGTTATTAGTTGAACCTTGAGTTTGGTCAAAGACCTTGAGCATTTAATCACTTTCTTTAAAAAGGACAACCGAGCACAAAGTTCGTAAGTCCGACATTTCTTATGAGCACGTCTAGGTGATCAGCCTATAGTACTCTATGTTGTACAACACTACTATATTAAACGTATCTATGTTTAAGGTTTTGGCAAACTCACATGTCAGTCGCTTTATGACAAAATATTTATTTATTCATACTCAGTCTTTCTTTGAATCCATACCAAAATAGTTGGCACAAGATAGCAATATTTATAATATTTAATAGATTATAACGAAATCCATAAAATACTATAAGTCTGGTCTAGCCGAAGGAAATGACTTCGACTTCTTTGTTACATAAATTCATGCGTATGATACATGAATCATAAAGCTTGTCCAAACAAATATAGACAAGATTTTAGAACACTTGCTTTTAGCGTTGTCTACTATTAATTCACTTTACCCTTGAGTCTTTAAAGTTTCTACATACATAATCACATAGCATACCATATTAGGTCATAAACAATCAATAAGTATTATCATTAACCTATCTTCTCCTTCTTCTCATTCTAGCTGTCCGTTTGTTTAACTTACTAACATTCATTAGGTTAATTAACGTTCATTATGACTTTATAACATTTTATTGTTATAAGTGACCTTATGTATTCAATGTTTAAGTAATAACATTTCAAGCAATCTCAAACATCCATTTAACATGCATACGGTTTACCGTATTATTAAACTTACTTTGTGTTTATGTTTTTGTAACCTTTTTGTTAACTTTTAATCATTAAACTTAAGGTTTTAATCATCATTTAAGATATTACTTTAAGTTTAATTAAGGTCATAATTCACCTTCAATCAACTTACCTTTCATTTGTATTCATATTTATTCTTTTCTGCCTTTTGCCTAGGACCAGCGCTGCGGCGTCGTGTTCTTTGTTATTTGTTGCGCTACAACGCATCTCTACAGTGTTTGATCCCCCATTCCAAAGCTGCGCCACCACTTTCTTAGGCTTGGGAGGCGCTACAGCGCCGACCCTGAGCCTTTGATTTATTTTTTTTAGTTTTTCATTTCAATTTTTTTCCGGGCTTGTTATTTAATCGTTATAAGTCGGAATTGGCTCATTCAAAAGTTGTTATCTCACATATATCGCATACTTCGATTTCGTTCAGACAGAAAAAGTTTCTGAATTCGTTAACACTAAATTCACTATTTAAATTTTCTATTACACGTTCGTGAACGTTCATAGCTTGTTTCTTCGTTTTAAGTCAGAATTCGACCATTATTGAGTCCATAACTCTTAAATGCAAAGTTCTACGATATGCCATCAAAAACTAAGGTTTCCAAGTTAAACGATGACTTTGGATTATCTTTCTGGTAATATTACGATTTTGACGATTATTGTCTAATCTCGTAAATTTCTCCATAACTTCGTTACTTGAGAGTTTTACTCTATTTAAAATGGATTCATTCCATTATTCATACATCTATCATCCTAACCAAGTATATAGCATCAAATCTTGTACACGATGATTTTAAACTTGTCCATCAACAACATGTGATAAATTTTCATGTTTTCTTCATTATTTCTTACTTATTTGATTATGATTCCACTTGTAATATGGTTATTAATGTTTAAAGTCCATTAATAGCCATCCTTATTACCCCTTAAGATACATGATCCACCAATAATCACTTCTCTATCAAGATTTAAATTGAAGAGATGAAGATTAAAGGTTGTTTCCTTACCTTTTGATGTTCTAGCTTTCTTCTTCTTCTTTGATTAAATTGAAATAGGTCTCACTTCTCTCTCAATATAATGCTCTAAATGTTAGTGAATTGAATAACCAACAAATGACAATCTAAGCACTCTATTTATAGAATTTACAAAGTGGGGGTAAAATGGTCAAAAGGTCACTCAACCTCCTTACTATTCCAAACTTGAAAGGAAAGTCTCTCCTCTTGCTTAGCCACCAAGTGGTCGGCCATGACTCACCATGAAGGCCCACATGGGTTGCCCCATGGGTTTTACCCATCTGGTGACCCAACGGTTTGATCCACGGTTTTGGGTTTAAGTTTAATTTAATTTAGGCCTAACCTTGGGCTTGAATTAAATTATCTTTGGGCTTTGATCAATTTCAATTGAGCTTGCCAAAGTTCACATTCAAGTTTCACTAATCTAATGATAATGGTTTGTGCTTTTACCGATAATTCTCATATCCTTCTCATATGTTAGTTCGTATAAAATTTATCTTATACGATATATTATCTTTCATATATAATTTTACAATAACTTGTATTATACTCGTACTCTTTCCCGTATAATAACTTCCTTATTATACATAACCATGAAGTATTCAAATCTTCACGTTTCTTAACGTTTCCCATGGGTTTTACCCATCTGACTTATAAGGATGCAATACAGATACATGAAATACATTGTGTATATGTTCTAACTCTGGAGGTAATGCTACCATATAAGCTACTTCTCCTATCCTTTTCAATATCTCAAAAGGTCCTATAAACCTTTGACTTAATTTTCCCTTCTTCCCAAAACGTATCTTTCCTTTCCAGGGAGACACCTTTAGAAACACATACGAGCCGACTTCAAACTCTCTTTTTATTCGATGAGGATCTGCATACTTTTTCTATCTGTCTTGAGCTGTTACCAGTCGCATTTGTATCAACTTAATTATATCTGCTGTTTGTTGTACCATTTTAGGTCCTAGCATTCGACGTTCTCTTATCTTATCCCAACACAGTGGTGTTCTGTACTTCCTCCCATATAACACTTCATAAGGCGGCATGACTATGCTTACATGATAACTGTTGTTATATGCAAACTCTACTAGCGGTAGATGGTCATCCCAACTACCTTTTAAATCCATGGCACAAGATCTTAGCATATCTTCTAACTTCTAAATTGTTCTTTCGCTTTACCCATTTGTCTGTGGATGATAAGCTGTACTTAACTTCAACTGCGTCCCCATCTGTTCTTGCGAACTTCTCTAAAAATTCGATGTGAATCGTTGATCACGATCTGACACTATCGAAACTGGTACCCCTTGTCTTGAAACTATTTCCTTAACATAGAGTTTAGCTAACTTGATCTAAATTAAATTTGACTCTAATTGGCAAAAAGTGAGCCGACTTCGTCAAACGGTCCACTATTACTCAAATAGCGTCGTATCCTTTCTGTGTAGTTGGAAGTCCCACCACAAAATCCATTGTGATGTGTTTCCATTTGTATTCTAGAATTTCCAATAACTGTACAACAAGCCACTTGGTCGTTGATGTTTAACCTTAACGTTTTGACAAGTTAAGCACCTACTTACATACTTTGCTATCTCCCTCTTCATGTTCGACCACCAAAAATTCTGTTGAAGGTCTTGATACATCTTAGTACTACCAGGATGAATCGAGTACCTTGAACTATGAGCCTCCTATAATATTTCCTCCTTCAATTCAATTTTACTCGGAACCCAAATTCTTCCTTCAAATCTTAATAACCCCTCATTATCAAGACTATACTTTATCTCTTTTCCATCTACTAGCCGTTTCTTCATCTGGTCACACTCATCATTTCTGAGTTGTACCTCCTTAACTTTCTCTACAATGGTAGGTCGAATCTCCATTGTAAATGTAAGACCCCAACTTTTATGAATAAAGAATAATTTTTCTCGAAATATATTTTTGAATATTAGGGTGTGGATTTGATATAATGTTATAGTTGTGGGTGATATTTACAAATTTTGCAAAGTAAGCAAGTGGTTATATAATATTCGATTGGTCGGGGAATATTCGTACGACAACACAATCATTGGTGGACCCCACAACGGAAGTATTGTCGTAGTTAGAAAACGATAAAATTATCTTTTTATAAAAATAACGGCGAAAATTTTACCGTTAAACTGTTGAACTACCCGGTAGTAAAGTAATGCGATGTCGCATGGTTGCATAGTAGCACCACGATATTGATTATTGATGCTTACGTGAGAAGTCACTCGGTTATACTCAATTATTGCTACAATAATTGCTGCATCATATCTCTCATGTTATTGATTCAATTATTGTCATAGTATCATCTGCATAATATGTTATATTATTAAATCAATAATTGAGACGACAAAGTTATTCATATTATTACTTGCAATATTGATAATGTCTAGAAGTTCTGTCAAGGAGAGGTTTGGTCACCTAATTGCGCGCCAATAAGGAGAAATCCTTATCGGAAAGCCCCCTCTTTCACAGGAAGCGACACGGTTGTTAAATATTGTGAGTTATAATATTAATGATGAATAAGTTCGTGTTGATTAAAGATGAAATTGATAGTTCCATTGTGTTGGGATTATTAATGTTAGTAGAAATCGACATTTATTTCAATAATAATTGATGTCTGGAAGTTATATTGACCAATCCGGTAATTAATCGGATAAATGAGCAATTAATTGCTATTAATTCACATGCTTGTAACTATTTGTTCACATGTGTGTACTATTGATTCACATGCATGTACTATTAGGGGAGGTGGTGCAAGATTGATAATACTTGCATGACTAAATTAAAAATGGATGTATAGATGAAGGTACTATACTGTAATTATTTGTTCCACATGATTGAACTATTGATTCACCTGAATGTACTATTAATTCATATGATATACTATTAGGGGAGGTGGTGCAAGTTTGATAATACTTGCAGGACTAAATTAAAAATGAAGGAAAAGATGAAGACATTATACTGTAATATTTCGAGCCCCAAAACGTGCAATTATTGAAACTATGTTTTCCTATAAATAGAAGCTCATTCTTCTTTCATTCTCACCAATTCACTAAGTCTCATAAGAGCAATTATAGAGAGAGAAGCTATAGAGAGAAAGAAGAAGAAGTCTGCTACCTCACTATTCCACTATCCAATCTTCTTCTGAGGTAAGGGATATTATATTTTTCAGTATTCGTAGAAATAATATTTTCTTCCATACTCTGTAGTATGTGAGTAAAATTATTTCGTTTTATATTCCTGATTATACCCTCATTCTGTTAAAGTATTGCTTCTATACTCCGTGAAATTAGTAGAATATCCTTGATATTTGCGCTTCATCCAATATCTTTTCATGAAAATATTATTCTGAGCTTTCTTGATAATTATTGATAATTTCATGCCAAAATACTATTCATGAGTTACTATTTACGGGTTACTATTCACCCAATTACTATTCACTTGAATATTGTTCACTCGGGTATTCGGAGCATTTTTAATGCCAGAGTACTATTCACGAGTTACTATTCATGGGTTACTATTCACCCAGTTACCATTCACTCGAATATTATTCACTCGGGTATTTGAGGCACTTTTCATGCCGAGGTACTATTTACGAAGTACTATTCCCGAAATACTATTCATAAGGTACTATTCACGGGGTACTATTCACCCGAAAAATATATTTATTTTTTGTCCAAATTATTTTTGATACATGAATATTATTCTTGAATTTTACTCTACAAAGCAGTATCATGTTGACAATTTGGATATTTTTAAACTCTGGATAAATTTAAAGTCTTTAAAATTTATCCTTGATTTCATTTGATTAATGCTTATATCATTGTCATCATCCTCATGCTTATATTGTGATGAAAGTCATCTCTGGCTTACGTGCATAGATGGACTGTTGATTGGTATGATTATGACCATGGATCATTCGGTATAATCGTGACCCTTAATGTTACAAATGATGTGGTAAAATTCCTCAATGGCCTGTAGTGCATTGATGGACAGTTGTTTGTATGATTATGACCAGGGATTATTCGGTATAATCATGACCATTGATGATTACATGAATATCTTTGGCCCGTAGTGCAGGGATGATTCGATGATGTGATTTATTTATTAAGTTGAGTCTCAGCGATAAAATTGATGAAAAACTTTTTAAATCATAGAAGATAGTAGATATCATACTCTACTTGACTCTTCTAATGGATTGCTTGTTCATTGATTAAACTTGATGTTTATTGTATTTTATCGGTTGAATGATCTTTGTTGAAGACTAATGATAATTTATTCTGCATTATCTTAGTCATAATATTTCTTACTGGGCTAGTTGAGCTCACCCTTTGCTTTCATTGTTCTCTTCAGGAAATGAGAACGTAGCTGGGACTAGTCGGGGAATGAAGTGACGGTCCAGATGTTTGCATTAGTAGTCCTCACTATTCTATAAAATAGTGTGACAATAAATGTAATGAGGACTCTATTTGAGAGTGGATATTGTTTAGAAGGCAATATTCTTGTTTAAACTCTCAGCTATGTTTTATCGTATTTTGCACGACAGTTGTATAATTAAGTTTGTATTTGATTTATTTACCATGTATTTGGCGACTCAAGATGGGTGATGTATACCTATTTTGGGGGCGTCACAGTAAATAATTTCTGACCCGGTTCACTCGGTAACTTCACCTCTAACTCCATTCTAGCCATCTTTGTTATTAACTCAGCTTAAGCCGTTAACATAAACAACTTTTCCTGGCCCTTTCTACTTAAGGCATCAGCCACCACATTTGCTTTTCCTGGATGATACATGATCTCACATTCATAATCCTTTATCAACTCCAGCCATCTTCTTTGTCTCATATTTCAGCCTTTTTGTGTGAAGATATATTTTAGACTTTTATGGTCCGTGTATATCTAACATTTTCCCCCATAAAGGTAATGCCTCCAAATCTTTAATGCGAATACCACCGCTGCCAGTTCCAAATCATGAGTAGGATAAACTTTCTCACAATCTTTTAACTGTCGTGATGCGTACTCAATGGCCTTTCCATACTGCATGAGCACGCAACCTAGTCCTCTATGCGAAACTTCGCTATAAACTAGAAAATTCCCTATATCATTGGGTAAAGATAATACAGGTGCTTCACTCAACTTTTTCTTCAGTTCCTGAAAACTGTTCTCACACTTCTCAGTCCACACGTACTTCACTATCTTCCTTGTCAAATTAGTTAACGAAGTAGCTATCTTAGAAAAATCCTGGATAAATCTTTGATAATATCCCGCTAACCCTAGGAAACTTCGTACCTCTGTCGGTGTTTTCGGTTGTTCCCAATTAAGCACTGCTTCCACCTTTGCTGGATCCATTGAGATTCCATCTCGATCGATAACGTGTCCCAAAAACTGCACTTTTTTATCCACAATTCGCACTTAGTGAATTTCACATATAACTTCTCCTTCCTTAGTGTCTCCAACACTAATCTTAGGTGTTCAGCGTGATCTTCTGGCGTCTTTGAATAGACTAGAATATCATCAATAAACACTACAACGAACTTGTCTAAATATTATTTAAACACTCTATTCATCATATCCATGAATGCAGCTGGTGCATTCGTCATCCCAAACGACATTACCAGTCTTGAACGCCGTCCTAGGTACATCCTCCTTCCTGAGTTTTAACTGATGATACCCCGTTCGTAAATCTATCTTAGAAAAATAATTTTCCCCTTTTAATTGATCAAAACGATCATCGATCCTTGGCAATGGGTATTGATTCTTTATTGTTAACTTGTTCAACTCTCGATAGTCGATATAAAGTCTTAACGATCCATCCTTCTTCTTTACAAATAGTACCGGTGCTCCCCACGGTGAAACACACGGTTGGATATATTTCCTATCCAACAGTTCTTGTAGTTGAACCATCAACTCCTTCATTTCTACTGGCGCTATGCGATACGGTGCCCTTGAAACTGGTGCAACTCCTGACACAATATCTATTATGAATTCGATCTCCCTATCCAGTGGAATACCTCGTAATTCGCTTGGAAATACATCCACAAATTCTTTTACTATAGGTATTTGTTCCATTGTTTCTCCCACTCTCTAGGTATCAAGAACATGCCATAAGTAACCCACACATCCCTTCTTCAGTAATTTCCTAGTTTATGTCATGGTAAGACAACACGAACGTCCCGGTGACTTACTACCTTAAAACACTACCTTAGGCTGTTTCAACGTTCGAAGGTTTATACATTTCTTTTGACAACCAATCCGTCCCGAGAATTACATCAAAATCTCCAAACTTTATCGGTATTAAATCTACCAATAATTTATAACCTCTTATTCCTACACAATAACGCCTATGAATATGTTCAATAGGAATTATTTCTTCATTTTCTACCTTAATATTTAAAGGTATAAGCAATCTTTCAGGGAGTAATCCTAACCGTCTAGCAAATTCACATGCTATAAAAGAACAAGTAGCAACCGAATTAAACAACACATAAGCATTTATAACATTGATTGGGATAATACCTGCAACTATATCTCCTAATACAATTGCATCCTAGACTGTCATATTAAAGGTGCGGGCCATTGGCCTACTCGTCTGAGCTGGACCATTAATAGCTAACTTACCACTATTAGTGCCCTTATTACCATCCATCCCCTTCTTCGGGCAATTCTTCGCCATGTGATCAGTTTATCCACATACGAAGAATCCATGGTTCTTCTTTGAACTTGGACAGTTAGGCAAAATGGGCCCTTCTTGTCCAGAGTTGTAGCACACAACTTTACGCTTGAGATAGACTCCTAAATGAGTCTTCCCACAGTTCTTACATGTCTCCATCCTCTTCTTAGGATCTCCTTGTTTCACTTTGGTATTCCTAGAGTTAAATACCTTCCTCTTCTGTCCTTTGCCACTCCTGCTCGCTCCCTTAGTTTTCACTTCCTCGTCTACTTTACTCTTATTCTTCTTCTCTCTGTGGTATTAGCTTAAAGCCTTACTACCACCCTCTGCAATTATTCCCTTTCTCCAGAATGGTTCCAAAGGAATTACTAACCACATGTATATCTTTATACATCATGTTATTTCCTAACATCTACAATAAAAACAAATTATCTTTATTAGTACACAACATTAGTATATTATAAACACATATCACATTTAATAAATTTTAAGGTTAACTTCATCTTTTACTTCTTCTTGTAATGAATTTCCTCAATTCACCTCTTAAAAACTCAATGTGAGTTTATTTACTACTAGCTTCTTCTGTGAAACCCCAAAATCCTAATAAGATTCGGTTATGTAAATTCAGTAATATTAATAAAATCTCTCCGTTCTAAAAGTATTTTGTGATATTATATACTCTGTTAAACAAATTAGGTCAAATAATTTTTTGTCCGAAAGTTGACATGCTTAACACGTTGTGCTTAAAATTTTTCTTCCAAAAACGGACTTTTCGGTATATGTATTTTGACAAGATGCTTTGTCGTTCTTACACTAACAAAACGCTTTGTCGTGCTTATTAGGATTTGTGAAAAATCTAAGTTAGGAACCCTAATATTGAAATCAGGAAAACCTAACCCTAGATTTATAAACCCTAACCTTAATTTGCAAACCCTAACCCTGATTGGTTAGACTAAACCCTAATTAGGTTATCCTAACACCTAATCATGATTATTAAACTTCAATTAGGTGCTAATAAACATCATTAAACAACCCTAATCATAAAAAAACCAAAACCGTAATCAAGATTAAAGCGGATTAGGGAATAATTAAGCTACTAATTTGTGCAAACTAGCTCACAAGTAGGTTGCTACTCACCAATGCAAGTCCCAACATAGCACATGACATGCTTGCGAACTCCCAAGCAGCACAAGTCTCAAACATCAAATTTTTGTAGAGGCAAGTAGGTGATTAAAGACAAAAAACTGTAGTTTAGAAATTCTATAAATAGCAGCCTTAATTTTAACCTAGATCAAAATAGAAATCAAAATGGTGCAAACCCTAAACAAGCCATGGTGATAACAACAACAGAATCAGTAGCCAGAAATCAAAATCAAGCAAAAAAAGGTGCAAACACTAATTTTAACCTAGATCTTTGATGCTATGTTTAATTTGTAGTTTAGATGTTTAGATAGGTGTAATAACATGTTAGTAAGTATGCTAAGTTGATAGAGCATGTTTTCATAACATCTAGATGCATCAAAATGGTGTTTTAAGCAAACTGGAAATTCTGAAAAACAGGTCTGACAGTCGAATGTCAGAGACTGTAGATTCGTGTATGTTAATAGTTAGGTTTGCTAATTGTAAGCTATTGTAGTATTACATGAGGTCTTTAATCTAGAAAAGAAAACAGGTTTATTAGAATTATATATTGCAAGATATAGGTGGTCAAAAGTGGTTGACTGATCATGAAGTTCTAATTTCTGGGTTGCCCAAAAATCTCAAGAACAGGTTGAGTCGGCTACTTTGACCAACCTTTTAATCACTTTCTGTTTGTTGTTATGATGTCTAAGTGTAATAAATTCATACCTTGACATACATAATACATATATATGACACTTAAACACTTTATCAATTCATAGGATTACCAGAATTACTAGTCAAAAGTCATTGACTGAGCATAACTGTGTTTTCTGGGTTACCCAAAAAACTGAAGAACATGAAGAACAGCCTTCGGCTGTACTTTGTGTAGGGATTTCGCCAAAAAAACACAGCGGAATATAAAATTTACAAAACAATTTCTTAAACCCTAAAATAGGATCCATGCGAAAACATATTAGTTAAGAGGTTTAGATATTTTACCGATTATCCGAGCTAGAATGGATGCGATCAAAAATTCTGGTACGACTTCGAATCTCCAACGCAATCCAACGGAATTGCGTCTCTACGATATCCACACGAACGTCCCGTGAATCGTCACACGATCTGCAGTAAGGAGAACCGCGGTACTAGCCACCAAGGATCTGGATTTTTCTAAAGCTAGTCTCTCTCTAAGAGCAGCTAGGGTTTTTAGGTTTTGATTATCTTCCTAAAGTGGCTGATATAACATATATATAGCAATCAAAAGGAATTAATCAAAAAATAATCCAATTAAAAAAAAAATCTGAATTTATATATATTATATCTTAATTAAGTCTTACTTAATTAATATATATATATATATATATATATAATTATCCTTTTAATTTAAATTTGTAATTTAAATACTATCAATCATATTGACATATTTAAATCCTTAAAATTTAAATTAATTACCTTTTAATTACGTTCTAAGTGTGTGAACCTATATGTTATTATTACGTTGGCAATAATCTTAAAATCATATTATAAAATTATAAACAGTGAGCAACATCTAGTAATGCATCACTGCTACCCAAGTAATAATAAGATCAATGAGTCGATGTAACCTTTTCGTGACCAAAGTTTCAATATAATTTAATCCTTTTAACCTTGACATTCTAGATTAAACTAGAGGCATGGAATGTGTCATGCTCTTCATAATTTAATCTGAGTTTTCTTGATCAATGAGTAGACTATATGAAACAAATCACTATTTGAGCATGGCCATGCATTTTGTAGTCCTACTCAATCAAGAGGCATATGAATGTCACCCATAATATATAGGAGGGTTAAATTCTATCTAGATCACTCATATTCCTCACACGATTCATGATGTATCCAATAATCACCTTTATTGTCAACCCTATTAAAGGTGACCTTTGATGATATCAAAGTATATAAATTCCCGTGTAGTAATATAGTGATTTCAGGTCGGAGGATCATTATATCATTGTCACTATGAGAATTTCTAATGACACTTTGCATAATGCTCCATGTAGAATTCTCATGGTGGGTCTGTCCAGTACCTTGTTCTCTAACATGTACCTATGCATTGACTCAATATCTCATATATTTATGACCAATGAGATTTGGCCATCAGTCAATCCACATACTAGTCTCAATGTATCATTGTTGTCCCATTAACAATGATACTCGACTAGGGACATTTAAGAACAATGATACTAATTATAATTATATGATCTCATGTTCAAGTCACGTACTTGAAGCCATATAATTTGTATCACTATTCTAAGGAATTTTTGTGACTCCCCCAAAATAGGTATACATCACCCATCTTGAGTCGCCAGAAAATACACTACTGACAACTTCATTTATACAACAATGCAAAAAATACTTACAACAGTGTAATTGTGAGTTTTAATACAAATGTATGTAACTCTCATGGTGCCTCAACCACAACCTTAAAAGTACAGTCAAAAACTGTTTTAGAAATTAAAGTCTTTGGGAAGTGCTCAAGGAAACCTTCGTGCATAGGAGGCCATGAATCTAAGTTATGATAGATATCATATGTCCAGAGAATTATCCTTGGTTGATCCAATAGACCCAAAAAAAAACGAGAAGCTTACTATCATGTTCCTTCCAATGGTGAGTCTTCTCTTGACATATAACTCTCCACTGTCTCCAAGTGAAAATTATATTTCAAATAAACTCCAAGATCATATAGGTAGTGCTCGTAGATATACTCAACAAGTGGATGTGCACAACCCTATCTTATGATAACACGAGGTTGTATGTCATTAGACATCTTGTATGATAGTGGCAAAACACCCTTCCAAAGTTGGGTTCACCTCACCCTATTCGGTTCACCAAAATAAAATATCAAATGACGTATATAATACGACACACTTATCTAAAGTTCTCAATAAAATTATTTTCATACTATTTAGGGAGAATCTCAACAGCTATAGACCACCATTCTATTCCCTTGTTACCCCCGCTCGACCCAGCTACACTCTTGTTACCTGAAAGGAATTCTGAAGCAAAAGGGTGAGCACAACTAGCCTTGTAAAGAATATCATAACTAAAGATAATTAAATTATCAATAGCTTTCGTCAATAATAAATCAAAGATTTAGAACATATGGTAGATGATAAAACTTTTCAACCATAGTTGCAGCGGAATGAGCAATCCATTAAAAGAGTCAAATAGACCTTCAGGTCTATTATCTTCTCAATGTTAAAAGTCCACCAATAATGTTTTATCCTTGTAACATCAATCAACAATTCCTGTCCACAATCATATGAATAACTCATAATCATAATTGTGATTCTGAATTCCTTTTCGCACCCAGGACGAAGATAATTTTCATCACCTATCTTCACTTGAAACATCAAAAATCATGGTTATACCAAATCATAATTCATGCTCATAATCATACTAATAAATTCATCTTTGCACTACGGCCAAAGATATACAACTGTATAACCAATAATCAACAGTTCATCTTTGCACTATAGGCCAAAGATATACAACTATAAATCCAATAACCAACAGTTCATCTTTGCACTACAGGCCAAAGATATACAACTGTAAAACCAATAATGCTGAGACTCAGCTTAATAGTATCACGACCACGAATTATCCATGCACTACGGGCCAAGGATATTCGTGTTTTCAATTACGGTCATGATTATACCGAATAATCCCTGGTCATAATCATACGAAGTCCATCTATGCACTACGGGCCAAAGATGACTTTTACCACATCATTTCTAACATTACGATCATGATTATACTGAATAATCCCTGGTCATAATCATATCAAGTCCATCTATGCACGTAAGTCATAGATGACTTTCAACACAATATAAGCATGAGGATCATGACAACAATATAAAGAATCAATCAAATGAGATAAAGGATAAATATTAAATATTTATAATATAAGTTATCCAGGGTTCAAGAATATCCCAATGTTATCAATCACTTAATAATCTCATAATCTAATATCATTAATATTATAACAATATTTTAATTATTTCTTAAACTTATAAATAATTTATTTTAATTGTTTATACTTTACCAAATAATGCATTTAATCATTCAAAAATGTCATACTCATAAGATTTCATCACCAATGATCAAATCCCTTATAAAAAATCTGCATTTACCCTATATAGGATTCTCAAGCCATAAAATCCTATTTACTAATTTTCAACTTCACATAACATATTTAACTCATATACTCATAACTAGTGCATTTTCATAAAAAATTTCAAATCAGTCCCAAAAATATTTCTTTTCTGGGATTTAGCAGAATATAGTCATATATTGAACATATATTTTTCTCAGAATTTTTAAAATTTATTTACTATTTTTCAAAAATCAATTTCTAATTAATTTCTTAAGAAATTAGCTACCTCTAGTTTAACTCCAAAAATTCCCAAATCTTGGTAGGATCTTACACATGTTAACGTGAGCTTCTAGTTTAAATTTCATGGTTATCGGAGTTATAGAACTCCGGTTATAGCATTTTTCGTCGGAAAAACCTAAATATTGAAATAGTCATACCTTGCTCATTTTAAGTCAGAATGAGCTCATTTTTGGACAGGAGGTACTTTATACCATATATTTCCATGTCCCAAAAGGCTGGAACTTTTCTCACAAATTAAGTGGTCGAAACAGCCCTTACAAAATTTTGGGCAGTAGCCTTTTTGGTATTTTAAGTTTTTGACTCCTTTGCTAAAATCAGTCCACACGAAAAATCTACAACACCTTTTCTAGTGATTTCACTTGGATAAGTTAGACAACTCATAGATCTAACTCTAGGACTTGACCACACTCAAAAATTGAAAATACAATAGGAGATATGGTCAATTGAATTTCATGTTCCATTTTCACCAAAATTTAAATTTTTAACCCTTTGTGATTTCTAAGAAACTTTCATGTTTTCATATAATAACCACCATAACTCATCATAACACTTACTAATACTATATATACCCATGATTTTCATCAGTCCAATGCTTTTATTATGTCTCTCATCATAATCAACGTAAACAGATCATTTTCACAATTTAATAAGAAATGAATATAAAGGATTATTCACCATGCATGTGGTAATAACCATATACAGATTATTCCAACAGAATAAAAACAAATGGAATAACAGAAGAATTCACCATGCATGCGATAGACTGCACAAACATGTTATTCCCAATAGAATAATAAAGAATGGAACCAGGTCATGCGTAAACGCACCGACAAGATATTCCGACATAATAATAAATAATGGAACCAGGTCATGCGTAAACGCACAGACATGATATTCTGACAGAATAATAAATAAAGGAATAACAACAGAATTCACCATGCATGCGATAGATCGCACAGACAGGTTATTCCAACAGAATGATAAATTAATAATGGAACCAGGTCATGCGAACGCATTCTGTGGATATTAAACGTAATAATAAAGAACGAAATAATAGAAGAATTTCACCATGTATGTGGTACTTCGCATATACAAGTAATTCCAACAGAATAATAAGGAATGTAATAACAGAAGAATTTCACCAAGTATAGGGTAGTCCCCGTATACAAGTTATTCCAACAAAATAATAAAGAATGGAATAACAGAAGTTCTCTTCATGAATACGAAAGAAATAATACCTCTTACTAAGACAACAAATAATATCCCTTACCTTAGAACAAATCGGATATAGGAGTAGTGAAGTAGAAAGTAATACTTTTCTTTTTTCTCTATAGTTTCTCTCTCTAGAGTTTCAAGTTGAATTCGTAAGAAATAATGAAGGAATGAGCTTCTATTTATAGGAGAATAGACTGAATAGTAACTAATTTCTGAACGGTCCAGATTGATTTATTTTTAAACTGACGGTCCATATTGGTTTACTATAAAATATTCTAATAAAACAAAATCTTTTAAATAAAATATAATATATTCTATTTATAATCTAATAAAAGGAATAACTTTATAAAAGTATTTTGTTTTATATAAAAGATTTTACTATGCAAACACTATGCAAGCACTATGTAAATACTATGCATAATAAAATATAATATATTCTAATTATTGTCTAATAAAACAAATAACTTTTCTGTTTTATATAAAAAGATTTTACTATGCAAAATACTATGCATAATAGAATACAATATATTCTATTTATAGTCTAATAAAACGAATAACTTTATAAAAGTATTCTGTTTAATATAAAAAGCTTTTCTGTTTTATACATTAACAATACTAATAAAAAAAAACTTCATCATCATCATTATAATTCACACTATTAATCGACCAGGTCGTTCCCAGGAAAGAGGGGGCTTTCCAATAAAGATTTCTCCCTATTGGTGAGCAATTAGGTGACCAAACCTCTCCCTGGCAGAACTTCTAGACATCGTTAATATTGCAAATAATAATATTAATAACTATGTCATCTCAATTATTGATTTAATAATATATAAAATATCGACAATAATTGAATCAAATAACATGAGATACTATGCAGCAATTACTGTAGCAATAATTGAACAAAACTGAGTGACTTCTCACATAAACATCAATAATCAATACCGTGTGCTACTACGTACCACTCAGACATCTTGCACTTTTACTAAGAGTATTTCAACAAAGATAATGGTAAAACTTCCGCCTTTATTTTCATAAAAATATTTTTGTTGTTTTTTCTCAATCCGAATAATAATTACATTTGTGGGGTCCACCAATGATTGTGGTGTTGCATTTAATATTCCCTATTAAAACGAATATTCTTCGACCAATCGAATATAATACAACAACTTGCATACTTTGCAAAATTTATAAATACTACCCACAACTATAACATTATCTCAAATCCACACCATAATATTAAAAAAAAATATTTCGAGAAAATTAAATCTTTATTCGTAAAATTTGGGGTCTCACAATCTCCCCTCCTTATGAAATTTCGCCCTCGAAATTTATGTACGTACATGGTATGCCGAAGAGATAAGGATACCTTGCTTTCTTTTCGGATTGTACCTTCCCGGTTATTTCCTCTGTATCATGATTTTCCCATTGCTCATCTCCTGTGTTTCAGATATCATTCTAGAGTATACTTCAAAACAAGTTTAATTGACATATCATAATTTGTCAACTTATAAAGTAAACAATTTCAGCTTAGGTAAGTCACATACTAGCGAAGTATATTTCTCGTCTCTCCTCTCCTTGTTCTAGACTCATATCTCCGCCAGCGTCCATATCCCTAAACTCTGATACCAAATATGACGCCCCCAAAATAGGTATACATCACCCATCTTGAGTCGCTAGAAAATACACTACTGACAACTTCATTTATACAACTGTCGTGCAAAATACGATGACAGGTATACTGTGAGTTTTACTAAAAATGTATGTAACTCTCATGGCGCCTCGACCACAACCTTACAATGGTACTTTACATAAAAATACAGTCAAAAACTGTTTTAGAAATTAAAATCTTTGGGAAGTGCTCAAGAAAACCTTCGTACATAGGAGGCCATGAATCTAAGTTATGATAGATATCATATGTCCAGAGAATTATCCTTGGTTGGTCCAACAGATCCCAAAGAAAAACGAGAAGATTACTATCATGTTCCTTCCAATGGTGAGTCTTCTCTTGACATATAACTATCTCCACTGTCTCCAAGTGAAAATTATATTTCAAATAAACTCCAAGATTATATAAGTAGTGCTCGTAGATATACTCAGCAAGTGGATATCCACAACTCTGTCTTATGATAACACGAGGCTATATGTCATTAGACATCTTGTATGATAGTGGCAAAACACCCTTCCAAAGTTGGGTTCACCTCACCCTATTCGGTTCACCAAAATTAAATATCAAATGACGTATACAATACGACACACTTATCTAAAGTTCTCAATAAAATTACTTCCATACTATTTAAGGAGAGCCTCAACAGCTATAGACCACCGTTCTATTCCCTTGTTACCCCCACTCGACCCAGCTACACTCTTGTTACCTGAAAGGAATTGTGAAGCAAAAGAGTGAGCACAACTAGCCTAGTAAAGAATATCATAACTAAAGATAATTAAATTATCAATAGCTTTCGTCAATAATAAATCAGAGATTTAGAACATATGGTAGATGATAAAACTTTTCAACCATAGTTGCAGCGGAACGAGCAATCCATTAAAAGAGTCAAATAGACCTTCAGGTCTATTATCTTCTCAATATTAAAAGTCCACCAATAATGTTTTATCCCTGTAACATCAATTAATAATTCCTGTCCATAATTATATGAATAACTCATAATCATAATTGTGATTCTGAATTCCTTTTCGCACCTAGGACGAAGATAATTTTCATCACCTATCTTCACCTAAAACATCAAAAATCATGGTTATACCAAATCATAATTCCCCGCTCATAATCATACTAATAAATTCATCTTCAGACTACGACCAAAGATATACAACTCAGATAACCAATAACCAGCAGATTCATCTTTGCATTACAGCCAAAAGATATACAATCAGAATCTAATAACCAATAGTCCATCTTTTGCACTCTGAAGCCAAAGATATACAACTATAACACCAATAATCTTTGAGACTCGACAATAGTATCACAACCACGAATTATCCATGCACTACGGGCCAAGGATATTCGTGTTTTCAATTACGGTCATGATTATACTGAATAATCCCTGGTCATTATCATACCAAGTCTATCTATGTACTACGGGCCAAAGATGACTTTTACCACATCATTTGAAACATTACGGTCATGATTATACCAAATAATCCCTGGTCATAATCACACCAAGTGTGACGCCCCCAAATTCGGACCTCCACTTGGTCACTCGAATTCGGTTCATCACGTTCTTATGGTAAAACCATAATAACTAAATAATGTATACACAACGGAAAATTTACTTTAGAATAATATACAATGATTTATTATAATTATTCCCCCAAGTCTTGCAACCTACAGTACTTAATATATTACATAATAGTATCAAATAAAGACCTATTACATAATCCTACTTAAGCTTAAACATAGTCCACAAACAGTCTTAGCATAACATAATAGCTTTAAACATAAAAAGGACAAGCTAGTCGGTAGCCTTGCCCTTGCCCTTATCTGCTCCAGAGACACCTCCCCGTTCTTCCGTAACTGAAAGGTTTTAAATAAGCAAGGATGAGTACAAATTTCCCAGCAAGTAATATACAAAAAGGGTGTAGGATATAATATCACAAGATTTGAAATATCGAAGGGTTATTTCTAGGATAGTTCAAAGTGTCAGAATAACATCATGAATTAGGGATATAACAATTCAATATAAATCAACAGATATATATGAATTCAACGGCTAACAATGTATCCAACTGGATAAGCAATTTATACTGAACAGTCACTAAGGGCTATGGAACTTCCACTAGAGTTACCAATATTAAACTGAAAACCAAAAATATCAAGTACTATAGATGATCAGTCTACAATACTTTACGTTATGAATAACACCACAATAATATTTATTCATGTGTTGGGGTTTCCAACAACATACACTCCCCTTACCTAAAGGGTTGTCCAACTTAGTTTTCAAGATTTCTGCACCAATCAATTGGTTTGGACAGTTTTTATAAACATGCGTATAGTCTAGCCGAATCAGATGGCATCGACTCTTTCACAATATTCAAGGGCAATACCAATTTTAACATGAATAATAGCTTTCACAAGGCTTTAACAAAGTAATCTAACTTGTATTCAATAGGATAAGCTTACGGTATTGGCCGAATAATTAATGCAATGATATTGCACCATAATAATAATAGGGTTCGGATACTTGCTCAATAAAAGTAATGTGACACCCCCAAATCCGGTACTTCCATTTTCACAGGATTTGGTGTTCATTGTACAAACATCATCTATCTATCTACCCATAAATAAATGCAACCATGCAATAGATAGAAATAAATAATAAAATCTCTCCCCTTAGGGGGTTACATCAACTACATAATTAATAAATCCCAGGTTACTCTAACCTTAAATCATCTGTGCGGAAAACATAAACAAATAAGTCTTAGTAACATCAATTCTAATTACATCACATAACCACAATAATAAAACAGTCTTCATTACTTGCTAAGCTTGCCCTTGCCCTTACTAGTGGAAGGTTCGTCTGCTCTTTCGTTCTTAACTGCAATGTTATTATTACGCAAGAGTGAGCACGATTGCCCACAAGTATAATAATATAACAAATGAATAATAACATGCGAGAGAAATAATAACTTCTGATATAAAGCTCAACTTTTGAATCAAGAATGGATAACAAGAATCAAAAGAAATTTTGAGGGTCATAAGACCTTGAACTATGTCCTAGGTTGTCAAGTGTTTTACTTGAAACCTTTAATGATCATAAGACTATGGACTCTTCTTCTCGCATTTTAGGGGATCAGCCCTTAGTACCATATCAGGCATTAATATCTTAACGCTAAAGCGTAAATAATCCCCTATACAGGGTTGTTCATCTCAGTTTTGACATTCGAGTCCACACCAAAGGAAGTTTGGTTTGGATAATTCATCAAGGGGTTCTGAAATTTAGAACGCTCATCAACTATGGACTAGTCGAATTAATAAGGGTTCGCTAGTCTAACAAGGTTTAACAGTGAATGAATATTTAACTTGAATAACATCTAAAAAGGTATACAATAAAATAATTATTGTATAACAACATCATGCTTGAAGATTAATAAGCTTTAATGTATAAGACAGGCTTGATCAATATCGAAAGATGAATTAATCAACTTATATAACAATAACAAGTAGGATTAGGAAACTTGCTCAACGAAAGTTTAGGGTAAGAAACTTGCTCAACGTAACAAGATAAGATTTAGAAACTTGCTTCGTGCGTAGATTAAACTTAAACAAACTCGTTCTTTGAATTAAATTCTACAAATCAATTACGTTCACAATACAAGTCAATAATAACGTACTAACCATCATAAGTTATTCTTTGTCTAATCTCGACTTCATGACCATACTTAGTCAAATTACCATACTTGTTTTCACATAATATAATATTACACGAACAACAAGTTAATTACATAACCAACGATTCAAATAACATGTAATTGTCTTCTTGACTTGGTAAAAACTCATTTTAATATCTCATTATATGTCTAACAAGTTTTTATGTTCATTAGACTAGGTCACTAACTCATTTCTATACTTGAACATTAAAATTTGCATTTTCGGATAATCGCTAAGTGGTATTTGCATGGCGCCACTTTTATCTTAACTCTTTGGCGCTACTGGTTTGGACACTTGGTACCATGATGTAAGGGAAAAGAACTAGGAGTTAGGCCATGGCCATGAGACTCTAGTTCCAGTTTCTGCAATTCGCGAAAATTGCAGAACACGACTAAAAATTTCCAATTAACTTATTTTTACACGAATTTAGACATACCCACATGCTAGAATTCATAAATAATCAATACTTAACATCTATGGAGTAATTTTCACCCATTAAAACACATAATCAAAGAATTAAAGCATGCAAATTGGACTGTTCTTGATGTTCTTGAAGTTCTTGAACAAAAACATGGTTTTTAATGCTAAGGATTCGTTATAAAGCCAAATTTAACCATTCAAGTTTCATTTTGTTCATTTTAACATGCATAATCATATACAAGTGGAAATTTTACAGAACAATTCATGTTTGACATATTAAAAACACGTATAAGGTCATATGGCCATATGGCCATATAATATACTCTGAAATCCTTTACTGTATAATTTCATGAAACTGAAGATATGGAAACCCATATAATACATATAAAACATGTTATGATGTTATATATTAACACATAATCACATAATTGTTACCCTTTCCAACTACGTAAACTTTTAGGTAAGACTTAGGAAATATATTCATGAAAACTTAAAAAGACGTAAAATAGGAATTTGGGTTGGAGAGAATTACCCAAGCGTAGATAAAATAATAGGAGATGAATTAAAGCCTTCCTCAATAATTCTCAAACACCAAGCAATCTCTCTCAACAATTTTCTCAAACTCTCTCTCTATGATGTTTTTATCAGACTTAGAAGAATAATAGAAAAGAAGAAGACGTATGATAAATAGAAAAGGAACTGACGCATTGGTGGTCAGTTACCCAGTCATGAGTTAACTGCCCATAACCTCCCTTAGTGCCATATTTTGCTAGCAAAAAAATAATTCAAAAACCATTTAATTTAATAAAACATTATCATATAGTTTAAATAATGTCACATCCATATAAAATAAATCAATTATTTAATTTAATTTATTTTAATTAAAATATAGTAAATTCTCATTAATACACATAGTCACATAATTCAAATTCTCTTTGATTAATAATGTCAAATTATTAAATCTCTAATTAATAATTAAATTAATTAAAATACTATCAGGCTTATTAAATATTTCTTTTAATACAATAAGCTCACATAATCACATACTTCGAATAATAAAAATTCTCTACATTAGTTTAATAAATATAACACATATAATTAAATTAATCTACCACCACTTCATCAATTAATCATTTAATATAATAATTAATTCATCGAAAAGATATTTATTCAATCCAATAAATATTTAAAATTAAATCACAAAGTCTCGGTTGTCACATCTTTCCCCTCTTAAAATGATTCTGTCCCTAGAATCACAATAAAACAATTCGTCCCGTTACATTCTCCTCCTCTTACAAAGATTCTGTCCCTAGAATCGCATATAACAATCTAAGTAAATAAATGAGAATAATTCTTCATCATATTCTCTTCGAGTTCCCACGTAGCTTCTTCAGCGTTGTGGTTCCTCCAAATTACCTTAACAGAAGGTATTACTTTATTTCTCAGAACTTGTTCTTTTCGGTCGACAATTTGAGCAGGAATTTCTGCGTAAGACAAGTCTTTGTCAAAATGTAGGGGTTCATATTCAATCACGTGCTTGTAATCGGGTTTGTAGGGTCGTAGAACTGAGACATGGAAAACATTTAGGACATGCTCTAGAGATGGAGGTAAAGCTACCTCATAAGCAACTTCTCTAACCCTTCTCAAAACTTCCAAGGGTCCAATGAATCTTGGGCTCAATTTCCCTTTCTTTCCGAATCTGATCTTTCCCTTCCAAGGAGAGACCTTTAAGAACACATAACTACCTGGTTCGAACTCAACCTTCTTACGGTGTGGATCGACGTATTTCTTCCGTCATCATCTTCTGGGTCTTTATCAATCTCGCTCGAATCACTTTGACTATCTCTGCTGTTTGTTGTACCAATTCTGGTCCTAGTAATTGTCTTTCGCCAACTTGATCCCAATATGGTGGAGTTCTGCAGTTTCTACCGTATAACGCTTCATAAGGCGGCATTCCAATACTAGCATGGTAACTGTTGTTGTAACCGAACTCTACAAGCAGTAAATGGTCATCCCAATTTCCTTTAAAATCCATTATACAAGCTCTTAACATATCTTCCAATGTCTGAATTGTTCTTTCACTCTGTCCATCTGTTTGAGGGTGATATGTTGTGCTCATTCGCAGCTGTGTACCCATGCATTCCTGTAGACGTTTCTAGAAGTTCGACGTAAAACGCGGATCTCTATCAGAAACAATTGACACCGGAACTACGTGCCTTGAAACAATTTCTTTCACATATAACCTTGCCAACTGATCTAGGTTGAAACTGATTCTGATCGGAAGGAAGTGTGCGGATTTCGTCAATCGGTCAATAATAACCCATACTGCGTTGTAGCCTTTCTGAGTCATCGGTAGGCCAACCACGAAATCCATCGTAATATGTTCCCATTTCAATTTTGGAATCTCTAAAGGTTGTAGCAATTCGCTCGATCTCTGATGTTCTGCTTTTACTTTCTGACATGTCAGGCATTTGGCAACACATTCTGCAACCTCTCGTTTTAAATTTGGCCACCAAAAGTATTGTCGAAGATCTTGGTACATCTTGGTGCTACCAGGGTGAATCGAATATCTTGAGTTGTAAGCCTCGCTCAAAATTTCTTCCTTAATCTCGTAATTGGCGGTATCCAAATTTCGCTCTCAAATCTTAGTAGTCCCTCACTGTCTATTTTGAATCTAGGTTCAGGTCCCTTCGAGATATCTTCTTCTTCACTTTCTCATATTCTTCGTTCGAAGTTGAGCCTCCTTAACTTTATCCAAAGAAGTTGTACCAACTTGCATCCGAAGCAGGTTTTAGTCAATTTCCATAGGATATTTCACTTCCAATTCCAAACTTTTCCATTGCTAAAATTAGCTCCTCCCGAGCGGTCAACGTCATCAATTTCTCCCGACCTTTTCTACTTAGGGCGTACCACCACATTTGCCTTACTCGGATGGTATAGAATCTCACAATCGTAGTCCTTAATTAACTCCAACCACCTTTTGGCGCATATTCAAGTCTTTACGTGTAAAAATATATTTTGGACTCTTGTGGTCTCAGATATATTTAACACTTCTCCCCATAGAGATAGTGCCTCCAAATTTTTAAAGCAAAAACCACTACAGTTAACTCCAAGTCATGGGTCGGATACCCCTTCTCATAATCTTTCAGTTATCGCAACGCATACGCAATGAATCTGCCATTCTGCGTAAGCACACAGCCAAGTCCTTTATGCGATGCATCACTATAAACCACAAAATTTCTCGTGTCATCCGGAAGAGATAACACAGGTGCTATACTCAACCTCTTCTTTAATTATTGAAAGCTTTCCTCACACTTCACCGTCCAAACGAATTTCACCGATTTCCTAGTCAAATTCGTCAGCGGAGTTGCGATCTTGGAAAAATCCTGAATAAATCTTCTGTATTAACCCGCTAATCCAAGAAAACTTCTTACTTTCGACGGCGTCTTCGGCTGGTCCCAATTAATCACAGCTTCGACTTTGGAGGGATCCACTGAAATTCCATCTCTATCAATCACATGTCCAAGAAATTGTACTCTTTCAATCCAGAATTCACATTTCAAAAACTTAGCATACAACTTCTCTCTTCTCAATTTCTCTAATGTCAACCTCAAATGCTCTTCGTGTTCTTCCTTGGTTTTTGAATATACCAAAATGTCATCTATAAATACTACTACCAATTTGTCCAAAAACAGCTTGAACACTCCATTCATTAAGCCCATAAATCTGCATAGGAGCATTCGTTAGACCAAATGACATTACCGTAAATTCAGAAGGACCGTGATCGTGTTCTAAACGCACTGTCTTCTAGACATCCTTTGGTCTCACCTTGATTGATGATAACCACTTCTCAAATCTATCTTTGAAAAATATTTTGCTCCTTTAATCGATCGAACAAGTCGTCGATTCGCCAGTAATGGATACCTATTCTTAATCGTGACCTTATTCGGGTTATCTATAGTCGATCAGAGCCGCCTACCATCCTTCTTTTTACAAATAAAACCTAAGCGCCCCCAAGGTGATACGCTTGGTTGAATATACTTTTGTCGAGTAATTCTTGTAGTTGGACCATCGGTTCTTTCATCTCTCATGGTGCCATTCGACACGGTGCCTTCGATATTGGGGAATTCTTTGGAGCCAAATCGATAACGAATTCAACTACTCTATCTGGAGGAAGTCCCGACAAATCATCCGAAAAAACGTCTGCGAAATCTCTCACTTCTGGAATCTCATTAATTTTCGGATTCTCTTTACGACTATCGACTATGTAAGCTAGATATCCTACACAGCCTTGTCTTAACAATCTCCTGGCCTGCATCATCGTCAGACAACTCGCTTGTCTAGGCGACTTGCTACCATAAAACACAACCTTTGATGGAGTCATAAGGTTAATACGCTTCTTCCAAACCAATTCATCGCCCCATAATTAGATAACCAATCCATACCCAAAATAACATCAAATTCTCCAAGTCGAATAGGGATAAGGTCTACGTTCATGATATTACCCTTAATATCTACTCTACAGTTCTTGTGCACATACTTAATAGGGATAATTTCTCTATTCGCGATTTCTATGTTCATGGGGTATTCTAACTCGTTCTTAAGCAATTCTAAGTTCTTAGCAAAGTCATCGGATATAAATGAACAAGTAGCACCCGAATCAAATAACACATAAGCATTAACTTTATTGATCGGAATGATACCTGTCACCACATCGCGAGACTGCACTGCGTCTTGCACTGTCATGTTGAATGTTCTGGCAGTCAGTTGGTTGGTTGCAGTTGGTGCTGCGATTTTCATAGTGCTTCCACCAGCATTTCCTCTATTTCCTCCTGAACTCATCCCTCCCGATCCCTTCTTAGGACAATCTCTTGCAAGATGGTCCTTTGAGCCACATGTGAAACAGGCACCCTTCTTTGGGTTCGGACAGTTAGGTGCTATGTGGCCTTCCTGACCACAATTGTAGCACACTCTTTTCCCTTTTAAACAAACTCCCAAATGAGTTTTTCCGCAGGTTGGGCACGCTTCGATCTTCTTCTTCTGTCATCCTTGTTGACTTTCGGTAGATTTAATTATCGGACCACTTCTCTTCTCGGGCCGTGATTACCCCCGCCGCTTACTCCCACCCGATCTTGTTATTACCTTCCTTCTCACTCTTCTTCTTCTTCTTCGCTTCGATTATGCTTCGTTCTATCGCATCGCTTCCACCCTCAGCAAGTATGGCCTTCTCTAACAACCAGGGCTTCAGTCCCTGCTCAAATCGTCTTGCCTTCCTCTCATCAGTGTGCACTTGGTATGTGGCGAACCTAGCCAACTCGTTAAACCTCACGCATAATCACCATGACATATTCCCTTGTTTTAACTCTAGAACCGAACCTCCATCCGATTTTATGAACTAGTCGGAAAATACATCTCGAAGAACATCTCTTTGAATCTTTCCCAGGATATTACACCTTCACCTCCTCTCACTTTGTTTTCCTGCCACCAATAGCTGGCTTCGGAGTTCAGCATAAACGTTGCATACGCAGTCTTCTGATCTTCCCTTACCTTAGCAACATCGAACACCTTCTCCATCTCCATTACCTAGGTCTGAGCTTCGATTGGGTTTATGGAACCCTTAAACTCTGGCGGTCCCACCGCCTTAAAGTCCTTAAACGAGGTATTTGGTGGAACTTGGGGTTGATTATTAAGTGCTCCAGCTAAAAGGTTTACCAATTGCTGAATGGAGTTAGCATTGGCATCGTTGTTATTATTTGTTGAATAGCGAATAGCCTTGCTACATTCCTCTTCCATGATGCGAGACATCGTTCTGCGATCTAGAATATATGATGGTAGATCCTCAAACTGGATTGGATACTTCCTAACTCGATCATGGACCACATCCATTGCATTTTGTAGTATAGAGTACGTCTCCTCAAGTCTAGCCTTCTTCGCACGGCGATCATCTTCTGCACGATCAGCACGGTGTAACTCTTGTACCCAGCCCTCCTCTGCTATGGCAAGCCTCTCGGAGCTCTCTTTCAGATCCTTCTTCAACTTTTCTATCTCTTCGGACTTGTCCTCGGTTTGACCCTTCTCGTGAACCAGATCCCACTCCACGTTTCCTAAACGTGTGTGAAGAGTCACAATCTCTCTATCCCTCTGCTCAATAGTAATCTGGCGACTAACCACCGCTTACCAGATCCCTGACAAGATCCGCAATTTACGTTACGATCATAGATGGCATCATACATCTCTGCATCAATGGAGTTCGGTGGGAACTCCTCTTCTTCCTCTTCTTCTTCCTCTTCCTCAGGATCCTCCTCTGGATCTATCTCCGGCCATGCTCCTGACCAGCAACAGTGATCAACGGAGATGTCTCTCTCTGTACAAGCTATTCCCTGACGACATGAATGTCTCGGGGCTCCTCCTCTATAGGTAATCGGGGTTCCTCCTCCCCAGCTCGACTAGCTCCTCCAACATCCGACATCCTGATAACAAAATTTTAAGTTTTAGTTACTAATCCGTGCTAGCGAACACATAGATTAACACATAAGCACATAAAGTCTTTTATTATCTTCAATGAATTTAGAAATTCATTTCTTAGAACTCGATAAGAGTTTACCACTACTATGTTCTCGATCTCCTACAAGGCTACTACCTAAGGTTGTTCCCCCACCTAAGGTTCATAACCTTCACACTCACGATACCAACTCATGACACCCCCAAATCCTGTGCACTTCCATTTCCACGAGATTTGGTGTTCATCAGACAAACATCATCTATCTATCTACCCATAAATAAATGCAACCATGCAATAGATAGAAATAAATAATAAAATCTCTCCTTAGGGGGTTACATCAACTACATAATAAATAAATCCCGAGTTACTCTAACCTTAAATCATCCGTCATGGAAAACATAAACAAATAAGTCTTAGTAACATCAATTCTAATTACATCACATAACCACAATAATAAAATAGTCTTCATTACTTGCTAAGCTTGCCCTTGCCCTTACTAGTGGAAGGTTCGTCTGCTCTTTCGTTCTTAACTGCAATGTTATTATTACTCAAGAGTGAGCACGATTGCCCACAAGTATAACAATATAACAAATGAATAATAACATGCGAGAGAAATAATAACTTCTGATATAAAGCTCAACTTTTGAATCAATAATGGATAACAAGAATCAAAAGAAATTCTAAGGGTCATAAGACCTTGAACTATGTCCTAGGTTCTCAAGTGTTTTTACTTGAAACCTTTAACAGTCATAAGACTATGGACTCTTCTTTCTGCTTAGGGGATCAACCCTTAGTACCACATCATGCATTAATATCTTAACGCTAAAGCGTAAATAATCCCCTATACATGGTTGTTCATCTCAATTTTGACATTCGAGTCCGCACCATAGGAAGTTTGGTTTGGATAATTCATCAAGGGGTTCTGAAATTTAGAACGCTCATCAACTATGGACTAGTCGAATCAATAAGGGTTTGCTAGTCTAATAAGGTTTAACAGTGAAAGAATATTTAACTTGAATAACATCTAAAAAGGTATACAATATAATAATTATTGTATAACAACATCATGCTTGAAGATTAATAAGCTTTAATATATAAGACAGGCTTGATCAATAATAATGAGAACTTGCTCAATATCGAAAGATGAATTAATCAACTTATATAACAATAACAAGTAGGATTAGGAAACTTTCTCAACGAAAGTTTAGGGTAAGAAACTTGCTCAACGTAACAAGATAAGGTTTAGAAACTTGCCTCGTGCGTAGATTACACTTATACAAACTCGTTCTTTGAATTAAATCCTACATATCAATTACGTTCACAATACCAGTAAATAATAACGTACTAAACATCATAACTTATTCTTTGTCTAATCTCGACGTCATGACCATACTTAGTCAAATTACCATACTTGTTTTCACATAATATAATATTACACGAACAACAAGTTAATTACATAACCAACGATTCAAATAACATGTAATTGTCTTCTTGACTTGGTAAAAACTCATTTTAATATCTCATTATATGTCTAACAAGTTTTTATGTTCATTAGACTAGGTCACTAACACATTTCTGTACTTGAACATTAAAAATTTGCATTTTTTGGACAATCTGCTAAGTGGTATTTGCATGCCACTTTTTCTTAACTCTCAAGGACCACAAGACTGGTGCCACGGGTGACTGAGACTTATGTCATATAGATTGTGATGTGTTACTTGGGAAAAGAACTAGGAGTTGGCGCCGCGGCACGAGACTCCAGTTCCAGTTTCTATAATTCGCGAAAATTGCAGAACACGACTAAAAATTTCCAATCAACTGATTTTTACACTAATTTAGACATACCCACATGCTAGAATTCATAAATAATCAATACTTAACATCTATGGAGTAATTTTCACCCATTAAAACACATAATCACAGAATTAAAGCATGCAAGTTGGACTGTTCTTGATGTTCTTGAAGTTCTTAAACAAAAACATGGATTTTAATGCTACGGATTCGTTATAAAGCCAAATACAACCATTCAAGTTTCATTTTGTTCATTTTAACATGCATAATCATATACAAGTGGAAATTTTAAAGAACAATTCATGTTTGACATATTAAAAACACGTATAAGGCCATATGGCCATATAACATACTCAAATCCTTTCTTGTATAATTTCATGGCCAAGATATGGAAACCCATATAATACATATAAAACATTTATGATGTTATATATTAACACATAATCACATAATTGTTACCCTTTCCAACTACAAAAACTTTACAGAAGACTTAGGCCATATTCATGAAAACTTAAAAAGACGTAAAATAGGAATTTGGGTTGGAGAGAATTACCCAAGCGTAGATAAAATAATAGGAGATGAATTAAAGCCTTCCTCAATAATTCTCAAACACTAAGCAATCTCTCTCAACAATTTTCTCAAACTCTCTCTCTGTGATGTTTTTATCAGACTTAGAAGAATAATAGAAAAGAAGAAGACGTATGAGAAATAGAAAAGGAACTGACGCATTAGTGGTCAGTTACCCAGTCATGGGTTAACTGCCCATAACCTCCCTTAGTGCCATGTTTGGCTAGCAAGAAAATAATTCAAAAACCATTTAATTTAATAAAATATTATCATATAGTTTAAATAATGTCACATCCATATAAAATAAATCAATTATTTAATTTAATTTATTTTAATTAAAATATAGTAAATTCTCATTAATACACATAGTCACATAATTCAAATTCTCTTTGATTAATAATGTCAAATTATTAAATCTCTAATTAATAATTAAATTAATTAAAATACTATCGTGCTTATTAAATATTTCTTTTAATACAATAAGCTCACATAATCACATACTTGAATAATAAAATTCTCCACATTAAATTAATAAATATAACACATATAATTAAATTAATCTACCACCACTTCATCAATTAATCATTTAATCTAATAATTAATTCATCAAAAAATATTTATTCAATCCAATAAATATTTAAAATTAAATCACAAAGTCTCGGTTGTCACATCTTTCCCCTCTTAAAAAGGATTCTCATCCCTCGAATCACAATTCAACAATTCGTCCCGTTACATTCTCCCCCCCTTACAAAGATTCTGTCCCCAGAATCGCATATAACAATCTAAGTAAATAAATGAGGATAATTCTTCATCATATTCTCTTCGAGTTCCCACGTAGCTTCTTCAGCGTTGTGGTTCCTCCAAATTACCTTCACAGATGGTATTACTTTATTTCTCAGAACTTGTTCTTTTCGGTCGACAATTTGAACAGGAATTTCTGTGACAACCCGATATTTTCTATATAAATAAATCTTAAATTTTTCGTATAAATTTTTTTTTTACTTTAAGGATGAGGATTTGTACAAGACTATGTGTATATGTATTTATGTGGTAAATAAAATATATTTATTACATGAATATTTACAAGTAAATTTATTTTGAATTATTGATTATTATAAAGTATATTTTTATAATAATTAATTTTAAGATAGAAATGATTTTATTAATTATTTTCCATGAATATATAATCATATATTATTTAAATAATATATGAAGTGATTTTTAGAATAAATATAATAATTATTTTATTATATGAATTTTTGTACTGATTATTAAGTTAATTATTTTACCTTAATTATTAAGGTTAAATATGAAAGAATAATCGAGATATGGAATCCAACCCTAATTTTGGATTATTGTCAAGATATGAGAATAATAATATAATATTACATATATTTTGATTTTTCAAATTATATGAATATGTACGGTATGTCCAGTATTGATAATGGTTGGTCAATTACGGTGCATTTTGACCCAAACGCTAGTAATAATGTTAAACCCTAATTTGAGATCCAAATTAGAGTGTGAGATTGTTTTATAAGTGTGTAATGCAATTTATGTCGTGTATTAAATGTATTAATTAGGTAAACCCTAATTAAAATTCTGGAAACCCTAATATTTAGAAAACCCTAATAGTAATTTGGTAACCCTAATTACCAAAAGAATAAATCCTAATTGCTAAATTAAAAAGTCAATGATAATTATATGATCTAAACACTAATGTTATCAGATAAAGTAATTAGAAAATTAATCTAATTAACAAACCTAAATTGTCAAATTTTAGAAACTAAAATTTGGTTATAAACCCTAATTGTATTTCTAGAAACCGTAATTATTGATATTTTAAACCCTAATTGCTTTATTAGCAAAGTTCATTATGATTAAGGGTAATAAACCCTAATGTTCATGTACTTACAAACTTAATTTAATTAACAATATTAATTTTGCAAAATTTTAGAAACTAAAAGTATTTAATTTTATTTATTTAATTTTTGTGTGCAAACCCTAAATTGGAAATCCTAGATTTTTGTTTACTTATAAAATCCAAATTGGCTCAAACCCTAAACCCTAAATCAAACCCTAACCCTAAGGGTTTGGTAAGTTACAATTTTGCCATAAAATGAATTATCAAAGGACCAAAATGCCCTTTTAGCATTAAAGAGGCTAGCTTGTAGGTTTTGACATTGGGGTGGTGGGTTCACCAAACCAACAACTCCATTGATCTGAAAATGGCCAAACCAAATCACCATTATACCACCACCCATTCATGTATCAAGTTGCCTATAAATAGATTTAAGGAGAGAGAAATCACTTTTGCTCACTAAATTTGCACAAAACCATACTCCACTCTCTCAAGCACCACACCTCAAATTTGTTGATAATATCACCACAATTGAAGTTCCCACTAAATCCAACAACAAATCAATAGCGTAAAATCGTAATTTTAGCATAAAAGGTACAAAACCCTAGTTTAAATTCTCGGTCCAAAAATTCGATTGTTAGATGTTAGTTTTTGTTGTTTAATATGTTGTATTTAGTCTCTAGTGTGATCCGGGTTGGTATTACATAGATCCATAACTTCAAAATGCTCAAATCATTGATTTTAGAAAATCTCGAAAAAAAATTTCTAGAGGTCCGACGGTTGAATGTCAAAGCCCTATAACTCTTTGATCATTTATGATTTATGTTGTTTAAATGTTGTTATGTGTAGCCGTGGAATGGTGTCTTTAAGTTGCAAACGCAATTAAAGTTATTTGATGAGCAAATTTAGAAAGTTATTCACGGCCAAATACCGTTGACCCAAGATCGATCGAAAGTTTTCTCAAGCGCCAAGAACTTGCCCGTAAATGTCCGATGTGAAGTTTGATTGCTCGTGATCTTGTATGTCGTTAGTTTTTAGTTTTTTGTTGCTTCTAGGTTGTAGTCCGGTATTAGTAATCGTAATATTATGCCTTAATATCTCCTAAACAACAAGTAATCCGACCACAAAGTGGGTCGGGTCAAAGTAGGCTAAACTATTACGATCGCATTTTCCGGGAAAAACCAAAAATTTTGACTAGCAATCGACATGGTTCGACCGAGTCGTAACTTTTGGATTCTCGCTCATGTTAGTTGTATTTTATGTAATAGATCTACTCTCTTGCATGCTAGCTACAACTCGAACCCTTTATATCACCGTAATAGGTTCATGTGTCAGACGTTATAGTCGATCAGTGGTCATTGAATCGTTTCTTCATTTCTAGGTAAACCTTAAATGAAGAAACGGACTCTGACAAAGATCTTGGAACGCTTAGATCTAGCTTATGTTAGGTTGTTTGATCATGTTGTTTATTAGAACATGTAGTCTTGAACTTTGTCTACAAAATCTAGCTTTTGTAATTCCGGGAAACACAATTCACACAGAATTAAAGTGGGTCAAACATGGCCACTCGGCAACTGCCTATGAAGATCTGGGTTTATGTATGAACATGAAGAACACCTATAGCGACGGTTCTGTCGCTATAGGTGGCCTTTAGCTTGATGCATGATTATTATTTTCCTAAAATTAATTAATAATTATAGAAAATTAGTTTTAAATTACTTAAAAATACAAAATAAATTATAAAAATTATTTTAAATTCTAAAATTAGTTTTTAATTATTTTAAATATATTTCATAAATATTTAATATTTTATAATATTAAAAGTAATTAATTTATTTAATTATAATATTAAATAAATTATTTAAAAATGATTTTAATTCATGAAAAATCATTTAAAATTATCTTATGATATAAGAAAATATTTTTGAGATATTTTGATAACTTTTAATATTATGTGATAATTTTCATTAATAAATTAATATTAATGATAATTAAGTTATTTATTAAATGAATTAAATAAATGAATTAAAAATGATTTTATTATATTAAAAATCATTTTAAATAATAAGAAGGTATTTAAAAATATTTTAAGTTATAAAATATAACTTTTAATATTTAAAGGTAAATTTCATTAATTAATTATGATTAATGATAATAAAGTTATTTAATAATTATATTAAATAATTTAGTTTAAAAATGTTTTATTATTATAATAATCATTTTAAATAAAAATAAAGTGTTTAAAGATATTTTAAGTTATAAAATATAACTTTTAATATTTAAAGGATAATTTCTTTAATAATTTAATATTAATGATTATTAAATTATTATAAATGATATTAAATTTATTTAATAATTATATTAAATAAATAGTTTAAAAATGGTTTTATTTATTTAAAAATCATTTAAAAGGATATTAATGATTTAAAAATATTTTAAGTTATAATTAATGACTTTTAATATTTAGATAATAGTTCATTAATATTTAAATATTAATGGTAATTATTTAAAAATGATTAAAAAAAAATCATTTAAGGGTATTATAAATACTTTAAAAATATTTTGAGTTATTATACATAACTTTAATATTTTGGCAATGGTTTCATTAATAGTTTAATACTAATTAAATATTAATGATAATAGAATTAAGTGATACTTAAATCATTTAATAATGATTCTGATATTTCAAAAATTATGATAAATGATAATAATTATTTAATGATTATTATAAGGCCATGAGAAATAGTGTGGCTAATGTTTAAGTTATCCAAATGGATATTGAACTACGGTTTAGAGTCTTAGACTCGATAATTCCCCGAAAAATCTGTCGGTAGATCGACATGTTTCAGAAATTGATCTGGACTCAGATAATTTAATTGGATATGTGTTTATTTGTGATTCAATGGTTGTTAAGGTTGTATGACAATGTGATTAGGAAGGTGTTGATGTTTGATTATGAGTCAACGATTGTTAAACATGTGTGATAAGGTGATTAGGATATGTCGAACCGCAATAAAGTGGTTATATGTTACGTTATGATATACTAATCAAGAAATGATCCGATTAATGATAGGTGATTTCAAAAGATAAAACTAAGTTGAGAATAGTTGCTTGCCGCATCGTGCAAGTATCCTAACTTTGCATTTTCTTTATGCAATGGATGTAAGTGAGAAGTTCGTAATCATTATTATTATCATATGATTGTTAAGACTATATTATATATGCCCATTGATTATCAACATGCTAGTATATGATAATTCAATAAATATATTCATGCTCGTTAATTTCTATAAATGATTATACAAGTGTCCCCACTTGGACAATCATTGTTTTTCATCGCATGTTGATACACCTTTGATATACATATATGTCGAATTATATAAGACCTTTGTTATGAAAACCCGGATGATGATATGAACATCCCGAAAATGGGAAAATTTTATGCGCTTCAAGTGACAGAGCGTAACGATAACATCGCTCATGTACATGTAGTATTGATCAACACAGGTACAACAGGTCGATCACCCTCCGTGCAGTAAGTCACGACGGTTTCACATGATGAATTTCTGTTTAAACCTTTTCGAAAATGAAAAACAATGTTCATGGTATGTCACAGAAACCCCATATACAGTCAATACGTAGTTTCAAAAGTTTGAAAGAGGGTTGTTATGAATTATTATGGGCACAGATTACTTCACAACTACTGACTAGTTGTAGAAGATATTATAAAGAAAACATTTAAATTCTTTCAGCCTATATATATATATAATACTTACTGAGCACTCAAATGCTCATCCTTGCTTAATTTAAATGTTTTCACTAAGTGTGAAGGACTGTAAGGATCTCATCAAGAACAAGGAAAAGGAAAATTCTTTGAATGACTTTTTATATTACTATTTGTAATAGTTTAGATTATGAAGACTATGATATATATATTTATATATTATGACATGTAATGAATGACTAAAGGTTACGTACTTGGGAGAACGACTCTGATGTATATGTAAATTTAAGTTTAAGTTTTATATTATTGTGATTATTATTAGTATTATTCCGCTCATAGAAATGGTATCGTGATGTACCGAGTTCGGGTTTCAAGTATCCGGATTCTGGGGACCTCATGTATGGTATCGAGCTATAGGGTTAGAAACCTTAGGTGGGATAGACCTTAGGCTATAACCTTAGAATAGAGGGAAACGTTGAAAATATAAATAACTCATATAGAGTTTAAAAAGAGATGAATTGAATAAATTCATCGTCAAACAAAATAAAAGATAATTCATACAAAACTATTATTCGACTATGTGTATATAATATATGCTAATCGGGATAATTGTGTGTAGATGTCGTGAAAAGGATTAGGATATCCACGGATTGTAAAGAAGGAACTAATATCGAAGCCAATAGCGGAAATAGAGGCTCACAATGAAACAAACTCGCATTTAGGTGGTTATCGTGGAAAACATAGTACCGCATCCTAAATAGTGGATCTAACAGAGATAATGATTCGCACCCTAAAGTGAAGTCGATCAAGCATCATTGGAGATGCAAGAATTGAGGAACAAGGTATCTCTCTAGAAGGGTTGTGGAAGATGTAAAGACCGCTTAATACCAATTGCGCCAGCGTTAATAGAAACAATGGAAGAGCAGGATAAGCTTAAACTCAAAATCAATCAGATGGGAGCCTCAAGCAACACTTCGTGTACAGCTCCAAAAGATAAGGGAAAAAGGAAGGTAGAAGACCATGATTTAGGAAAACCTGGGAAGAAGAAATGGAAAAGAATATGTTATCTTTGCTGTTATGAAGGACATACTACTCAGATCGTCCCCGACTATAAACCAGGGAGCATGTTTTGTTTGTGGAAAAGAAGATCATCAGGCGAAAAGCTGTCCAAGGAAGAAGGTGTAGTGAATAGGTAGTATAGGTTAGGTTGTATAGCATGTTTAATATAATATGTGTGTTTAGTATGTCTGTGTAATGCATTATTATAAAACTTTTGTACAAGCAGTAAAGTAAATCCCGACTTTTGTAGTCACAATGGGATGACTGATGTTTAAAGCACTATGTGCTGTGATATGTAAAATATTTTGAAAACAATGAATGAATATGAATCAAAGTTTGAGTTATGAAACAAGTTTAATAAGTTTAAACTTATATGATAAGGTTTAGAATGTAAGTTAATTTATGGTTTTTACTTAACCAGATAATCGAACGTTGAACGTTAAAGACTTCAAGGCGGTCCTATCGCCAGAATTCAAAGGTACAACTGACCCTGTAGAAGCCCAAACTTGGGTTAAGGAAATTGAGAAGGCGTTTGTAATAGCTAGGGTAGCTGAGGGGCAAAAGGCCTCTTTTGCCACCTACATGATGAAGGTGAGGCAGGCACCGTGGGAAGCGAATCCGTGAGAAGGGCAGAGCAGTGTGGTAACATGGGATAGATTTAAGACCTTATTTTTCGAGAATTATTTTTCAAATTTAAGACGCAGCTAGAATGGAGGTAAAATTTCCGGAGTTGAAGAAAGGGATATGCTCGATTGGCATGTGAATATGCCGCCAAATTTAATGAGTTAGCTAGGTTTGCTCGCATCAAGTCGATATGGAGGCTAGGAAGGCGAGGAGATTTGAGCTGGGATTAAAACCTTAGCTCTATAATAAGGTGGCAGTGTTGCAGATCCCAACATTTGCAAAGACTCATGGAGAAGGCGATAATTGCAGAAGAGGGAAGTGAGGCTATGAGCCTCACAATAAGGAGAGAAGAAAAACAAGGCAAGGTCGAGGGAGCCGAGAAGGTGAGGATTAATAGGAAGTAGGAATGTTGATGGAAAGAGGAAGGAAACTATTTTGGTAATGATCAGGTTAAACAGGAAGGTGTTAAGAAGCCAGCGATTCAGTGCAAGACATGTGGAAAGAACCACTCTGGGGAGTGTTTAAAGGGGAAATTTGTGTGTTATAAGTGCAAGGCGGGAGGGTCACATCTCCCCGCCCAAATCCTAGAATGAACAAAGTGGTTGTTTTATTTGTGGATCGTTGGAGCATAGGGTCAAGGATTGTCCGAACAGGAGGGTAGAGGCTGGAAGTGTAAATACTGGTAAGGGTAGTGGAACATTAGCAATTGCAGGACCGACGTCATCGAACAAACCAACAAAGTCAACATCAAGAGTCTTCAACATGATGGTTCAAGACACGATTGCAAATTTGGCAATGCAGTTGTGTAATATTCGAATAACTTTTATTCATGTAATTAGAATTTTTCTATTTATAGTAAATTATTTTATAAAGAAATTTTGAGGAGAAATTTGAGTTCTTTTAGAAATCAAATTTCCGTTTAATCAGAAAGACAAGCTTAATGTGATTAATTAAAGATCGGTTCGATTAAAGTTAATCGTGATCTATTTGCGAAGATTGTGTATGTTATGAATCCAGTTATGTGTAGGTTTTTAAGTGGTGATTCCGGGGACGGAATCCTTATAAGGGAGGGTGAATGTGACAACCCAATATTTTCTATATAAATAAATCTTAAATTTTTCGTATAAATTTTTTTTTACTTTAAGGATGAGGATTTGTACAAGACTATGTGTATATGTATTTATGTGGTAAATAAAAATATATTTATTACATGAATATTTACAAGTAAATTTATTTTTGAATTATTGATTATTATAAAGTATATTTTTATAATAATTAATTTTAAGATAGAAATGATTTTATTAATTATTTTCCATGAATATATAATCATATATTATTTAAATAATATATGAAGTGATTTTTAGAATAAATATAATAATTATTTTATTATATGAATTTTTGTACAGATTATTAAGTTAATTATTTTACCTTAATTATTAAGGTTAAATATGAAAGAATAATCAGATATGGAATCCAAACCCTAATTTTGGATTATTGTCAAGATATGAGAATAATAATATAATATTACATATATTTTGATTTTTCAGTGCTATGAATATGTACGGTATGTCCGTATTGATAATGGTTGGTAAATTACGGTGCATTTTGACCCAAACCCTAGTAATAATGTTAAACCCTAATTTGAGATCCAAATTAGAGTGTGAGATTGTTTTATAAGTGTGTAATGCAATTTATGTCGTGTATTAAATGTATTAATTAGGTAAACCCTAATTAAAATTCTGGAAACCCTAATATTTAGAAAACCCTAATAGTAATTTGGTAACCCTAATTACCAAAAGAATAAATCCTAATTGCTAAATTAGCAAAGTCAATGATAATTATATGATCTAAACACTAATGTTACTGTATAAAGTAATTAGAAAATTAATCTAATTAACAAACCTAAATTGTCAAATTTTAGAAACTAAAATTTGGTTATAAACCCTAATTGTATTTCTAGAAACCGTAATTATCGATATTTTAAACCCTAATTGCTTTATTAGCAAAGTTCATTATGATTAAGGGTAATAAACCCTAATGTTCATGTACTTACAAACTTAATTTAATTAACAATATTAATTTTGCAAAATTTTAGAAACTAAAAGTATTTAATTTTATTTATTTAATTTTTTTGTGTGCAAACCCTAAATTGGAAATCCTAGATTTTTGTTTACTTATAAAATCCAAATTGGCTCAAACCCTAAACCCTAAATCAAACCCTAACCCTAAGGGTTTGGTAAGTTACAATTTTGCCATAAAATGAATTATCAAAGGACCAAAATGCCCTTTTTAGCATTAAAGAGGCTAGCTTGTAGGTTTTGACATTAGGGGTGGTGGTTCACCAAACCAACAACTCCATTGACTGAAAATGGCCAGCAAATCAGCCATTATACCAGCCATTCATGTATCAAGTTGCCTATAAATAGATTTAAGGAGAGAGAAATCACTTTTGCTCACTAAATTTGCACAAAACCATACTCCACTCTCTCAAGCACCACACCCCCGAAATTTGTTGATAATATCAGTCACAATTGAAGCCCCACGAAATCCAACAACAAATCAATAGCGTAAAATCGAAATTTAGCATAAAAGGTACAAAACCCTAGTTTAAATTCTGTCCAAAAATTCGGTGTTAGATGTTAGTTTTTGTTGTTAGAATATGTTGTATTTAGTCTCTAGTGTGATCTGGGTTGGTATTACATAGATCCATAACTTCAAAATGCTCAAATCATTGATTTTAGAAAATCTGGAAAAAAATTTCTAGAGGTCTGACAGTGAATGTCAGGCCCTATAACTCTTTGATCATTTATGATTTATGTTGTTTAAATGTTGTTATGTAGCTGTGGAATGGTGTCTTTAAGTTGCAAAACGAATTAAAGTTATTTGATGAGCAAATTTAGAAAGTTATTCACGGTCAAAACTGGATTGATTTAATTGATCGAAAAGTTTTCCGGGTAACAAGAACTTGCCTGTAAATGTCCGGGTGAAGTTTTAATTGTTCAGATCTTGTATGCTGTTAGTTTTTAGTTTTTTTGTTGCTTCTAGGTTGTAGTCTGGTATTAGTACTGTAATATTATGCCTTAATATCTCCTAAACAACAAGTAATCGACTACGATTAATTTGGTCAAAGTAGGCTAAACGGCATTTACGATCGCATTTTTAGGAAAAACCCGTAAAATTTTTGACTGCACTCGACATGGTTTGACCGAGTCGTAACTTTTGGATTCTGTTCATGTTAGTTGTATTTTATGTAATAGATCTACTCTCTTGCATGCTAGCTACAACTTTGAACCCTTTATATCACCGTAAATATTCATGTGTCAGCACGTTATAGTCGATCAAAAGTGGTCATCGAATCGTTTCTTCATTTCGGGTAAACCTAAAATGAAGAAACAAACTTCTGACTAAAGATCTTGGAACGCTTAGATCTAGCTTATGTTAGGTTGTTTGATCATGTTGTTTATTAGAACATGTAGTCTTGAACTTTGTCTACAAAATCTAGCTTTTGTAATTCGGAAACACAATTCACATGTAATTAAAGTGGGTCAAAACATGGCCACTCTAAGAATCGCTTTTATGAAGATCTGGGTTTATGTATGAACATGAAGAACACCTATAGCGACGGTTCTGCCGCGCTATAGGTGGCCTTTAGCGACAGACAGATTATTATTTTAGGAAATTAATTAATAATTATAGAAAATTAGTTTTAAATTATTAAAAATACAAAATAAATTATAAAAAATTATTTTAAATTCTAAAAATTAGTTTTTAATTATTTTAAATATATTTCATAAATATTTAATATTTTTATAATATTAAAAGTAATTAATTTATTTAATTATAATATTAAATAAATTATTTAAAAATGATTTTAATTCATGAAAATCATTTAAAATTATCTTATGATATAAGAAAATATTTTTGAGATATTTTGATAACTTTTAATATTATGTGATAATTTTCATTAATAAATTAATATTAATGATAATTAAGTTATTTATTAAATGAATTAAATAAATGAATTAAAAATGATTTTATTATATTAAAAATCATTTTAAATAATAAGAAGGTATTTAAAAATATTTTAAGTTATAAAATATAACTTTTAATATTTAAAGGTAAATTTCATTAATTAATTATGATTAATGATAATAAAGTTATTTAATAATTATATTAAATAATTTAGTTTAAAAATGTTTTATTATTATAATAATCATTTTAAATAAAAATAAAGTGTTTAAAGATATTTTAAGTTATAAAATATAACTTTTTAATATTTAAAGGATAATTTCTTTAATAATTTAATATTAATGATTATTAAATTATTATAAATGATATTAAATTTATTTAATAATTATATTAAATAAATAGTTTAAAAATGGTTTTATTTATTTAAAATCATTTAAAAAAGGATATTAATGATTTAAAAATATTTTAAGTTATAATTAATGACTTTTAATATTTAGATAATAGTTCATTAATATTTAAATATTAATGGTAATTATTTAAAAATGATTTAAAAAAAAAATCATTTAAGGGTATTATAAATACTTTAAAAATATTTTGAGTTATTATACATAACTTTAATATTTTGGCAATGGTTTCATTAATAGTTTAATACTAATTAAATATTAATGATAATAGAATTATTTAATACTTAAATCATTTAATAATGATTCGATATTTCAAAAATTATGATAAATGATAATAATTATTTAATGATTATTATAAGGCCATGAGAAATAGTGTGGCTAATGTTTAAGTTATCCAAATGGATATTGAACTACGGTTTAGAGTCTTAGACTCGATAATTCCCCGAAAAATCTGTCGGTAGATCGACATGTTTCAGAAATTGATCTGGACTCAGATAATTTAATTGGATATGTGTTTATTTGTGATTCAATGGTTGTTAAGGTTGTATGACAATGTGATTAGGAAGGTGTTGATGTTTGATTATGAGTCAACGATTGTTAAACATGTGTGATAAGGTGATTAGGATATGTGCTGACTGCAATAGGCAGTGTTATGTGTTACGTTATGATATACTAATCAGTAAAATGATCTGATTAATGATAGGTGATTTCATAAAAGATAAAACTAAGTTGAGAATAGTAAGCAACAAGATCGTGCAAGTATCCTAACTTTGCATTTTCTTTACGCGATGGATGTATGAGAAGTTCGTAATCATTATATTATTATACATTGTTAAGACTATATTATATATGCCCATTGATTATCAACATGCTAGTATATGATAATTCGGAATAAATATATTTACATTCGTTAATTTCTATAAATGATTATACAAGTGTCCCCACTTGGACAATCATTATTTTTCATCGCGTGTTGATACACCTTTGATATACATATATGTTGAATTATATAAGACCTTTGTTATGAAAACCAAGCAGATATGAACATCCCAAAATGGGAAAATTTTATGCGCCTAAAAGTGAGAGAATGAACGATAACATCGTTCATGTAAATGTAGTATTGATCACACAAGTACTGTGAGGTGATCACCCCTCCGCACTAAGTAAGTCATGACGGTTCCATGATGAATTTCGCTTAAACCTTTTTGAAAATGAAAACAATGTTCATGGTATGTCATGAAACCCATATCAAATCAATACGTAGTTTCAAAAGTTTGAAAGAGGGTTGTTATGAATTATTATTAGCACAGATTACTTCACAACTCTTGACTAGTTGTAGAAGATATTATAAAGAAAACATTTAAATTCTTTTGACCTTTATATATATATAATAATACTTATTGAGCACTCAAATGCTCATCCTTGCTTAATTTAAATGTTTTCAGACTAAGTGTGAAGGACCGGAAGGATCCGTCAAGAACAAAGGAAAAGGAAAGTTCTTTGAATGACTTTTTATATTACTATTTGTAATAGTTTAGATTATGAAGACTATGATATATATATATTATATATTATGACATGTAATGAATGACTAAAGGTTACGTACTTGGGAGAACGACTCGATGTATATGTAAATTTAAGTTTAAGTTTTATATTATTGTGATTATTATTAGTATTATTAAGCTCATAGAAATGGTATCGTGATGTACCAAGAGTTCTAAGTTTCAAGTATCCGGATTCGGGGACCTCATGAGAATGGTATCGAGCTATAGGGTTAGAAACCTTAGGTGGGATAGACCTTAGGCTATAACCTTAGAATAGAGGGAAACGTTGAAAATATAAATAACTCATATAGAGTTTAAAAAGAGATGAATTGAATAAATTCATCGTCAAACAAAATAAAAGATAATTCATACAAAACTATTATTTGACTATGTGTATATAATATATGCTAATCAGGATAATTGCTGTGTGTAGATGTCAGGTGAAAAAGGATTAGGATATCCACGGATTGTAAAGAAGGAACTAATATCGAAGCCAATAGCGGAAATAGAGGCTCACAATGAAACAAACTCAGACGAGGTGGTTATCGTGGAAAACATAGTACCAGATCCGGAAATAGTGGATCTAACAGATAATGATTCAGACCCTAAAGCTGAAGCTGATCAAGCATCATTGGAGATGCAAGAATTGAGGAACAAGGTATCTTCTCTAGAAGGGTTGTGGAAGATGTAAAAACCGCTAAATGATCAATTGCGTCAAGCGTTAATAGAAACAATGGAAGAAGCAGGATAAGCTTAAACTCAAAATCAATCGGATGGGAGCCTCAAAGCAACACTTCGTGTATGCACTCCAAAGATAAGGAAAAAGGAAGGTAGAAGACCATGATTTAGGAAAACCGGGAAGAAGAAATGGAAAAGAATATGTTATCTTTGCTGTTATGAAGGACATACTACTCTGTACTGTCCTGACTATAAACGGGGAGCATGTTTTGTTTGTGGAAAAGAAGATCATCAAAGTAAAAAGTCCAAGGAAGAAGGTGTAGTGAATAGGTAGTATAGGTTAGGTTGTATAGCATGTTTAATATAATATGTGTGTTTAGTATGTCTGTGTAATGCATTATTATAAAACTTTTGTACAAGCAGTAAAGTAAATCCCGACTTTTGTAGTCACAATGGGATGACTGATGTTTAAAGCACTATGTCTTTGTGATATATAAAATATTTTGAAAGCAATGAATGAATATGAATCAAAGTTTGAGTTATGAAACAAGTTTAATAAGTTTAAACTTATATGATAAGGTTTAGAATGTAAGTTAATTTATGGTTTTACTTAACGGATAATCGAACGTTGAGCGTTAAAGACTTAACAAGAAGGACAACAAAGCTTGGACCCAATCCTATCGCATGCTGATAATTATTTGGAAAATTCAAAGGACCTTGAATTCAAAGGTACTGTTGACCTCTGTAGAAGCCCAAACTTGGGTTAAGGAAATTGAGAAGGCGTTTATAATAGCTAGTAGTGGTGAGGGGCAAAAGTCCTCTTTGCCACCTACATGATGAAGGGTGAGGCAAATTTACGGTGGGAAGCGAATCAGGGTGAGGCGAGGAGAGCGGTGTGGTAACATGGGATAGATTTAAGACCTTATTTTTCGAGAATTATTTTTTGACTAAGACGTTGAGGCTAGAATGGAGGTAAAATTTCTGGAGTTGAAGAAAGGGGATATGTCGGTGGCGGAATATGCCGCGAAATTTAATGAGTTAGCTAGGTTTGCTCCGCATCAAGTCGATATGGAGGCTAGGAAGGCGAGGAGATTTGAGCTGGGATTAAAACCTTAGCTCTATAATAAGGTGGCAGTGTTGCAGATCCCAACATTTGCAGCACTCATGGAGAAGGCGATAATTGCAGAAGAGGGAAGTGAGGCTATGAGCCTCTACAATAGGGAGAAGAAAAACAAGGGCAAGGTCGAGGGAGCTGAGAAGGTGAGGATTAATAGTGGAAGTAGGAATGTTGATGGAAAGAGGAAGGGAAACTATTTTGGTAATGATCAGGTTAAACAGGAAGGTGTTAAGAAGCCAGCGATTCAGTGCAAGACATGTGGAAAGAACCACTCTGGGGAGTGTTTAAAGGGGAAATTTGTGTGTTATAAGTGCGGGCAGGAGGGTCACATCTCTCCCAACTGCCCAAATCCTAGAATGAACAGTGGTTGTTTTATTTGTGGATCGTTGGAGCATAGGGTCAAGGATTGTCCGAACAGGAGGGTAGAGGCTGGAAGTGTAAATACTGGTAAGGGTAGTGGAACATTAGCAATTGCAGGACCGACATCATCGAACAAACCAACAAAGTCAACATCAAGAGTCTTCAACATGATGGTTCAAGACACGGTGGCATTTGCAATGCAGCCGGGTAATATTGAATAACTTTTATTTGCGTAATTAGAATTTTTCTATTTATAGTAAATTATTTTATAAAGAAATTTTGAGGAGAAATTTGAGTTCTTTTAGAAATCAAATTTCCGTTTAATCGTAAAACAAGCTTAATGTGATTAATTAAAGATCGGTTCGATTAAAGTTAATCGAGATCTATTTGCGTGAAGATTGTGTATGTTATGAATCCAGTTATGTGTAGGTTTTTAAGTGGTGATTCCGGGGACGGAATCCTTATAAGGGAGGGTGAATGTGACAACCCGATATTTTCTATATAAATAAATCTTAAATTTTTCGTATAAATTTTTTTTTTTACTTTAAGGATGAGGATTTGTACAAGACTATGTGTATATGTATTTATGTGGTAAATAAAAATATATTTATTACATGAATATTTACAAGTAAATTTATTTTTGAATTATTGATTATTATAAAGTATATTTTTATAATAATTAATTTTAAGATAGAAATGATTTTATTAATTATTTTCCATGAATATATAATCATATATTATTTAAATAATATATGAAGTGATTTTTAGAATAAATATAATAATTATTTTATTATATGAATTTTTGTACTGATTATTAAGTTAATTATTTTACCTTAATTATTAAGGTTAAATATGAAAGAATAATCGGATATGGAATCAAACCCTAATTTTGGATTATTGTCAAGATATGAGAATAATAATATAATATTACATATATTTTGATTTTTCGGTCTTTATGAATATATACGGTATGTAAAAGTATTGATAATGGTTGGTAAATTACGGTGTATTTTGACCCAAACCCTAGTAATAATGTTAAACCCTAATTTGAGATCCAAATTAGAGTGTGAGATTGTTTTATAAGTGTGTAATGCAATTTATATAGTGTATTAAATGTATTAATTAGGTAAACCCTAATTAAAATTTTGGAAACCCTAATATTTAGAAAACCTAATAGTAATTTGGTAACCCTAATTACCAAAAAGAATAAATCCTAATTGCTAAATTAGCAAAGTCGATGATAATTATATGATCTAAAACACTAATATTCTTGTATAAAGTAATTAGAAAATTAATCTAATTAACAAACCTAAATTGTCAAATTTTAGAAACTAAAATTTAATTTATAAACCTAATTGTATTTCTAGAAACAGTAATTATCGATATTTTAAACCCTAATTGCTTTATTAGCAAAGTTCATTATGATTAAGGGTAATAAACCCTAATGTTCATGTACTTACAAACTTAATTTAATTAACAATATTAATTTTGCAAAATTTTAGAAACTAAAAGTTATTTAATTTTATTTATTTAATTTTTTTTTTATTTTTGTGTGCAAACCCTAAATTGGAAATCCTAGATTTTTGTTTACTTATAAAATCCAAATTGGCTCAAACCTAAACCCTAAATCAAACCCTAACCCTAAGGGTTTGGTAAGATTCTAATTTTGCCATAAAATGAATTATCAAAGGACCAAAATGCCCCTTTTAGCATTAAAGAGGCTAGCTTGTAGGTTTTGACAATTGGGGTGGTTGGTTCACCAAACCAACAACTCCATTGACTTGAAAATGGCCAACAAATCAACCATTATATCAACCATTCATGTATCAAGTTGCCTATAAATAGATTGAAGGAGAGAAATCACTTTTGTTTACTAAATTTGCACAAAACCATACTCCACTCTCTCAAGCACCACACCCCGAAATTTGTTGATAATATAGGTCACAATTGAAGCCCACGAAATCCAACAACAAATCGATAGCCGTAAAATCGAATTTAGCATAAAAGGTATAAAACCCTAGTTTAAATTACATCCAAAAATTTGTTGTTAGATGTTAGTTTTTGTTGTTAGAATATGTTGTTTATTTAGTCTCTAGTGATGATGCGGGTTGGTATTACATAGATCCATAACATTCAAAATGCTCAAATCATTGATTTTAGAAAATCTGGAAAAAAAATTTTTAGAGGTACGACGGTGAATGTCGAATGCCCTATAACTCTTTGATCATTTATGATTTATGTTGTTTAAATGTTTGTTATGTGTGGCTTTGAAATGGTCTCTTTAAGTTGCAAAACGAATTAAAGTTATTTGATGAGCAAATTTGTAGTTATTCACGGTCAAATACCGTTGATTGGCGCATTAATAGGAAGTTTTCTGGAAGCGTTCGAGAACTTTTGAAATGTCGTGAGGAAGTTTATAACGATTCGGATCTTGTATCTTTTTAGTTTTTAGTTTTTTTTGTTGCTTCTAGGTTTGTAGTATGGTATTAGTGTACTATAATATTATGCCTTAATATCTCCTAAACAACAAGTAATCGATTACGATGGGTGGTCAAAGTAGGCTAAAGCCTTTACGTATTTTGCATTTTAGGAAAAACCGAAAATTTTGACCAATTTCGACATGGTTTGAAAGTCGTAACTTTTATGATTAATTTGATTAGTTGTATTTTATGTAATAGATCTACTCTCTTGCATGTTAGCTACAACTTTGAACCCTTTATATCACAATAAGCAGTTCATGTGTTGCACGTTATAGTCGATCGAGTGAAACACCTCGGAAGCGTGTTCTTCATTTAAAGGCAAACCGAGAAAATGAAGAAACGATCCGACTGATTATCTTTGGAACGCTTAGATCTAGCTTATGTTAGGTTGTTTGATCATGTTGTTTATTAGAACATGTAGTCTTGAACTTTGTCTACAAAATCTAGCTTTTGTAATTAGAAACACAATACACAGAGAATTAAAGTTGGAATTGAAACATGGCCACTTTCATAGCCGCCTATGAAGATACAGGTTTATGTATGAACATGAAGAACACCTATAGCGACAGTTACATCATTTATAAAATGTAATCTTTAGCGATGACAGAATAAAATATTATTTTAGGAAATTAATTAATAATTATAAAAATTAGTTTTAAATTTGAAAAATACAAAATAAATTATAAAAAATTATTTTAAATTCTAAAAATTAGTTTTTAATTATTTTAAATATATTTCATAAATATTTAATATTTTTATAATATTAAAAGTAATTAATTTATTTAATTATAATATTAAATAAATTATTTAAAAATGATTTTAATTCATGAAAAATCATTTAAAATTATCTTATGATATAAGAAAATATTTTTGAGATATTTTGATAACTTTTAATATTATGTGATAATTTTCATTAATAAATTAATATTAATGATAATTAAGTTATTTATTAAATGAATTAAATAAATGAATTAAAAATGATTTTATTATATTAAAAATCATTTTAAATAATAAGAAGGTATTTAAAAATATTTTAAGTTATAAAATATAACTTTTAATATTTAAAGGTAAATTTCATTAATTAATTATGATTAATGATAATAAAGTTATTTAATAATTATATTAAATAATTTAGTTTAAAAATGATTTTATTATTATAATAATCATTTTAAATAAAAATAAAGTGTTTAAAGATATTTTAAGTTATAAAATATAACTTTTAATATTTAAAGGATAATTTCTTTAATAATTTAATATTAATGATTATTAAATTATTATAAATGATATTAAATTTATTTAATAATTATATTAAATAAATAGTTTAAAATGGTTTTATTTATTTAAAATCATTTTAAAAGGATATTAATGATTTAAAAATATTTTAAGTTATAATTAATGACTTTTAATATTTAGATAATAGTTCATTAATATTTAAATATTAATGGTAATTATTTAAAAATGATTTTAAAAAAAATCATTTAAAGGGTATTATAAATACTTTAAAAATATTTTGAGTTATTATACATAACTTTAATATTTTGGAAATGGTTTCATTAATAGTTTAATACTAATTAAATATTAATGATAATAGAATTATTTAATATTTAAATCATTTAATAATGATTACGATATTTCAAAAATTATGATAAATGATAATAATTATTTAATAATTATTATAAGGCCATGAAAAAAATAGTGTGCTAATGTTTAAGTTATCCAAATGGATATTGAACTACGGTTTAGAGTCTTAGACTCGATAATTCCCCGAAAAAAAGGCATCGGTGTGAGATCGACATATTTTAGAAATTGATACGGACTTAGATAATTTAATTAGATATGTGTTTATTTGTGATTTGATGGTTGTTAAGGTTATGTGACAATGTGATTAGGAAGGTGTGATGTTTGATTATAGTCAAGCGATTGTTAAACATGTGTGATAAGGTGATTAGGATATGTAATTCTAATAAGCGTGTTATGTAAACGTTATATACTAATTAAAATGATCCGATTAATGATAGGTGATTTCATAAAAGATAAAACTAAGTTGAGAATAGTAAGCGGTAGCATCGAGGCAAAGTATCCTAACTTTGCATTTTCTTTATCGATGGATGAGAAGTGTAAGAAGTTCAAATTATTGTTATTATTATGCAGATTATTAAAACTATATTATATATGCCCATTGATTATCAACATGCTAGTATATGATAATTCGGATAAATATATTACATTCGTTAATTTCTATAAATGATTATACAAGTGTCCCCACTTGGACAATCATTATTTTTCATCGCGTGTTGATACACCTTTGATATACATATATGTTGAATTATATAAGACCTTTGTTATGAAAATAAGAAACTTATAGAAACTTGAGATATATGAACATCCGAAAATGGGAAAATTTTATGCGCCCATGAGCGGATGAATGAAACGATAACATCGTTCTTGTACATGTAGTATTGATCAATCGAGGTACAACATGGTGATCACCCTCCGTGCGTAAGTAAGTTATGACAGTTCTGAGATGAATTTCTGTTTAAACCTTTTGAAAATGAAAAACAATGTTCATGGTATGTCACGAAACCCCATATATCTGATCAATCGTAGTTTCAAAAGTTTGAAAGAGGGTTGTTATGAATTATTATTAGTACAGATTACTTCACAACTCTTGACTAGTTGTAGAAGATATTATAAAGAAAACATTTAAATTCTTTTTATACCTATATATATATATATATACTTACTTTGAGCACTCAAATGCTCATCCTTGCTTAATTTAAATGTTTTTGACTAAAGTGTGAAGGACGGAGGAAGGATACAATCGAAAGAACAAGGGAAAAGGAAAGTTCTATTGAATGACTTTTTTATATTACTATTTGTGTAATAGTTTAGATTATGAAGACTATGATATATATATATATATATATTATGACATGTAATGAATGTTTAAAGGTTACGTACTTGGGAGAGACTACGATGTATATGTAAATTTAAGTTTAAGTTTTATATTATTGTGATTATTATTAGTATTATTCCGCTCATAGAAATGGTATCGTGATGTACAGAGTTTCGGGTTTCAAGTATCTGGATTGGGGGACCTCATGAGAATGATGGTATCGAGCTATAGGGTTAGAAACCTTAGGTGGGATAGACCTTAGGCTATAACCTTAGAATAGAGGAAGCGTTGAAAATATAAATAACTCATATAGAGTTTAAAAGAGATGAATTGAATAAATTCATCGTCAAACAAAATAAAAGATAATTCATACAAAACTATTATTTGACTATGTGTATATAATATATGCTAATCGGGATAATTTTGTGTGTAGATGTCGGTGAAAAAGATTAGGATATCCACGGATTGTAAAGAAGGAACTAATATCGAAGCCGATAGCGGAAATAGAAGCTCACTGATGAAACAAACTCGGGGACGAGGTGGTTATCGTGGAAAACATAGTACGGATCAGGAAATAGTGGATTTAACGAGATAATGATTCGGACCACAAAAGTTGAAGTGATCAAGCATCATTGGAGATGCAAGAATTGAGGAACAAGGTATCTTCTCTAGAAGGGTTGTGGAAGGCGGAAAAAGCGCTTTGATCAATTCGCGTCAGCGTTAATAGAAACAATGGAAGAAGCAGGATAAGCTTAAACTCAAAATCAATCGGATGGGAGCCTCAAGCAACACTTTGATGTATGCGACTCAGAAGATAAGGAAAAAGGAAGGTAGAAGACCATGATTTAGGAAAACCTGGGAAGAAGAAATGGAAAAGAATATGTTATCTTTGCGGTTATATGAAGGGACATACTACTCTGTATATCCACGATTATAAGCGGGGAGCATGTTTTGTTTGTGGAAAGAAGATCATCAAGGCTAAAAGTTGTCCGAGGAAGAAGGTGTAGTGAATAGGTAGTATATAGTTAGGTTGTATAGCATGTTTAATATAATATATGTGTGTTTAGTATATACATGTAATGCATTATTATAAAACTTTTGTACAAGCGGTGAAAGTAAATCCAGAACTTTTGTAGTCTGATGGGATGGTGATGTTTAAAGCACTATGTCTTTGTGATATATAAAATATTTTGAAAGCAATGAATGAATATGAATCAAAGTTTGAGTTATGAAACAAAGTTTAATAAGTTTAAACTTATATGATAAGGTTTAGAATGTAAGTTAATTTATGGTTTTACTTAACGGATAATGCATGAGCGTCGAAACTCGAAATCGAAAGAAGCGGAAGAATCATTAACAAACGTTGAGGAAGACAATAAAGCGGACCCGATCTGTGATTCGCGAATATGGTAGCTCGAAGCTATCTGACAAGGGAACCCGGTAGGATAATATTTGGCGAATTTAAAGACTTTAAAAATTTGGCAGGTCTATCGCTTGAATTCAAAATCTGTTGACCTGTAGAAGCCCAAACTTGGGTTAAGGAAATTGAGAAGGCGTTTATAATAGCTAGGGTAGCTGAGGGAAGGGTGAGGCAAATTTCTGGTGGGAAGCGAATCAGGTGAGGGCAGGAGCAGGTGTGGTAACATGGGATAGATTTAAGACCTTATTTTTCGAGAATTATTTTTGACTAGTCTGTGAGGCTAGAATGGAGGTAAAATTTACGGAGTTGAAGAAAGGGGATATGTCGGTGGCGGAATATGCCATGAAATTTAATGAGTTAGCTAGGTTTGCTCGCATCAAGTCGATCTGGAGGCTAGGAAGGCTAGGAGATTTGGTGGGATTAAAACCACAGCTCTATAATAAGGTGGCGATGTTGCAGATCCCAACATTTGCACGCACTCATGGAGAAGGCGATAATTGCGGAAGAGGAAGTGAGGCTATGAGCCTCTACAATAGGGAGAAGAAAAAACAAAAGCAAGGTCGAGGGAGCTGAGAAGGTAGAAATTAATAGTGGAAAATAATCTTGAAAGAGGAAGGAAACTATTTTGGAAATGATCAGGTTAAGCGGGGAAGGTGTTAAGAAGCGGCGGTGCGATTCGGTGCAAGCATGTGGAAAGAACCACTCTGGAGGAGTGTTTAAAGGGAAATTTGTGTGTTATAAGTGCGTTGCAGGGAGGGTCACATCTCTCCCATTTGCCCCAAATCCTAGAATGAGCGATTGGTTGTTTTATTTGTGGATCGTTGGAGCATAGGGTGAAGGATTGTCGAGCAGGGAGGGTAGAAATTTGAGTAGTGTGAATATTTTGGTAAGGTAGTGGAACATTAGCAATCATGGGACCGACGCGATCATCGAACAAACCAACAAAGTCAACATCAAGAGTCTTCAACATGATGGTTCAAGACACGGTGGCGGTGGTGATGCGATTCGAGGTAATATTCGAATAACTTTTATTTGCGTAATTAGAATTTTTCTATTTATAGTAAATTATTTTATAAAGAAATTTTGAGGAGAAATTTGAGTTCTTTTAGAAATCAAATTTCCGTTTTAATCGAGAAAGACAAGCTTAATGTGATTAATTAAAGATCGGTTCGATTAAAGTTAATCGAGATCTATTCTTGAAGATTGTGTATGTTATGAACCCGATTATGTGTAGGTTTTAAGTGGTGATTAGGGGCGGAATCCTTATAAGGAGGAGGTGAATGTGACAACCCGATATTTTCTATATAAATAAATCTTAAATTTTCAGTATAAATTTTTTTTTTTTTTTTAAGGATGAGGATTTATACAAGATTATGTGTATATGTATTTATGTGGTAAATAAAAATATATTTATTACATGAATATTTACAAGTAAATTTATTTTAGAATTATTGATTATTATAAAGTATATTTTTATAATAATTAATTTTAAGATAGAAATATTTTTATTAATTATTTTCCATGAATATATAATCATATATTATTTAAATAATATATGAAGTGATTTTAGAATAAATATAATAATTATTTTATTATATGAATTTTTGTCTGATTATTAAGTTAATTATTTTACCTTAATTATTAAGGTTAAATATGAAAGAATAATCGGAGATATGGAATCAAACCCTAATTTTGGATTATTGTCAAGATATGAGAATAATAATATAATATTACATATATTTTGATTTTTAGTCTTTATGAATATATATGGTATGTATTTAGTATTGATAATGGTTGGTAAATTCTGGTGTATTTTGACCCAAACCCTAGTAATAATGTTAAACCCTAATTTGAGATCCAAATTAGAGTGTGAGATTGTTTTATAAGTGTGTAATATATAATTTATGTGCGTGTATTAAATGTATTAATTAGGTAAACCCTAATTAAAAATTAGAAAACCTAATATTTAGAAAACCCTAATAGTAATTTAAAAACCCTAATTACCAAAAGAATAAATCCTAATTGCTAAATTAGCAAAGTCTAAATGATAATTATATGATCTAAACACTAATATTCTTGTGTATAAAGTAATTAGAAAATTAATCTAATTAACAAACCTAAATTGTCAAATTTTAGAAACTAAAATTTGGTTATAAACCCTAATTGTATTTTAGAAAGAAAGTAATTATCGATATTTTAAACCCTAATTGCTTTATTAGCAAAGTTCATTATGATTAAGGGTAATAAACCCTAATGTTCATATACTTACAAACTTAATTTAATTAACAATATTAATTTTGCAAAATTTTAGAAACTAAAAAGTTATTTAATTTTATTTATTTAATTTTTATTTTTTTTTATTGCAAACCCTAAATTGGAAATCCTAGATTTTTGTTTACTTATAAAATCCAAATTGGCTCAAACCCTAAACCCTAAATCAAACCCTAACCCTAAGGGTTTGGTAAGTTATAAATTTTGCCATAAAATGAATTATCGAAAAGGACCAAAATACCCTTTTAGCATTAAAGAAGCTAGCTTGTAGAGTTTTGACATTAGGGGTGGTGGTTCACCAAACCAACAACTCCATTGACTTGAAAATGTGAAACAATGACAAAGCCATTATACGACCATTCATGCATCAAGTTATATATATAGATTGAAGGAGAAAGTGGGTTTTGCTCACTAAATTTGCACAAAACCATACTCCACTCTCTCAAGCACCACACCCCCGAAATTTGTTGATAATATCAGTCACAATTGAAGCCCCACGAAATCCAACAACAAATCAATAGCCAGAAAATCAGAATTTAGCATAAAAGGTACAAAACCCTAGTTTAAATTCTGTCCAAAAATTCGGTGTTAGATGTTAGTTTTTGTTGTTAGAATATGTTGTATTTAGTCTCTAGTGATGATCTGGGTTGGTATTACATAGATCCATAACTTCAAAATGCTCAAATCATTGATTTTAGAAAATCTGGAAAAAAAAATTTCTAGATGTGAGACATGAATGTCGGCCCTATAACTCTTTGATCATTTATGATTTATGTTGTTTAAATGTTGTTATGTGTAGCAAGAATGGTGTCTTTAAGTTGCAAAAGCGAATTAAAGTTATTTGATGAGCAAATTTGTAGTTATTCACGGTTGAAATCTGGTTGATCGGCATTAATAGAAAGTTTTACGGGCGGTCGAGAACTTTTGAGAAATGTCGACGAGGAAGTTTATTTATTAGGATCTTGTATCTTATTAGTTTTTAGTTTTTTGTTGCTTCTAGGTTGTAGTATGGTATTAGTACTTTGTAATATTATGCCTTAATATCTCTAAACAACAAGTAATCGACATTTTGGGTCGAAAGTAGGCTAATGACCGTATTTGCATTTACAGGAAAAACCAGAAAATTTTGACGAAATACGACATGGTTTGACCAAGTCGTAATTTTTGGATTGTGTTGATGTTATTTGTATTTTATGTAATAGATCTACTCTCTTGCATGCTAGCTATACACTTTGAACCCTTTATATCACAAAAGCATTCATGTGTTGAGCGTTATAGTCGCTCGAAAGTGGTCGCTCGGCTGTTTCTTCATTTCAGGTAAACCGAGAAATGAAGAAACGACTTCTAACGACATCTTGGGCAGCTTAGATCTAGCTTATGTTAGGTTGTTTGATCATGTTGTTTATTAGAACATGTAGTCTTGAACTTTGTCTACAAAATCTAGCTTTTGTAATTAGAAACCTGATTCTGAAAGAATTAAAGTTGGTTGAACATGGCCACTCGTATTCGCTATGAAGATGCAGGTTTATGTATGAACATGAAGAACACCTATAGCAGCGGTTACATCATTTATAGGTAGATCTAACATGACACTTTTAATAAAATTATTATTTTCCGAAATTAATTAATAATTATAGAAAATTAGGTTTTAAATTACGAAAAATACAAAATAAATTATAAAAATTATTTTAAATTCTAAAAATTAGTTTTAATTATTTTAAATATATTTCATAAATATTTAATATTTTTTATAATATTAAAAGTAATTAATTTATTTAATTATAATATTAAATAAATTATTTAAAAATGATTTTAATTATATTAAAAATCATTTAAAATTATCTTATGATATAGAAAATATTTTTGAGATATTTTGATAACTTTTAATATTATGTGATAATTTTCATTAATAAATTAATATTAATGATAATTAAGTTATTTATTAAATGAATTAAATAAATGAATTAAAAATGATTTTATTATATTAAAATCATTTTAAATAATAAGAAAAGGTATTTAAAAATATTTTAAGTTATAAAATATAACTTTTAATATTTAAAGGTAAATTTCATTAATTAATTATGATTAATGATAATAAAGTTATTTAATAATTATATTAAATAATTTAGTTTAAAAATGATTTTATTATTATAATAATCATTTTAAATAAAAAATAAAGTGTTTAAAGATATTTTAAGTTATAAAATATAACTTTTAATATTTAAAGGATAATTTCTTTAATAATTTAATATTAATGATTATTAAATTATTATAAATGATATTAAATTTATTTAATAATTATATTAAATAAATAGTTTAAAATGGTTTTATTTATTTAAAAATCATTTAAAAGGATATTAATGATTTAAAAATATTTTAAGTTATAATTAATGACTTTTAATATTTAGATAATAGTTCATTAATATTTAAATATTAATGGTAATTATTTAATAAATTTTAAATGATTTAAAAAAAATCATTTAAAGGGTAATATAAATACTTTAAAAATATTTTGAGTTATTATACATAACTTTAATATTTTGGAAATGGTTTCATTAATAGTTTAATACTAATTAAATATTAATGATAATAGAATTAAGTGATATTTAAATCATTTAATAATGATTACGATATTTCAAAAATTATGATAAATGATAATAATTATTTAATAATTATTATAAGGCCATGAAAAATAGTGTGGCTAATGTTTAAGTTATTTAAATGGATATTGAACTACGGTTTAGAGTCTTAGACTCGATAATTATCAAAAAAAGGCATCGGTGAGATCGAAGCGTATTTAGAAATTGATGCGGACTTAGATAATTTAATTAGATATGTGTTTATTTGTGATTGATGGTTGAGGTTGTATGACAATTGAAGGAAGGTGTTGATGTTTGATTATGATGTGATTGTGATAAGGTGATTAGGATATGTCTTTATTTACTGATAAGCGGTGTTATGTATTACGTTATGATATACTAATTAGTAAAATGACTCGATTAATGATAGGTGATTTCATAAAAGATAAAACTAAGTTGAGAATAGTAAGCGGTAGCATCGTGCAAGTATCCTAACTTTGCATTTTCTTTATCTGATGGATGAAGTGAGAAGTTCGGAATTATTATTATTATTATACAGATTGTTAAACTATATTATATATGCCCATTGATTATCAACATGCTAGTATATGATAATTGAGGATAAATATATTACATTCGTTAATTTCTATAAATGATTATACAAGTGTCCCCACTTGGATAATCATTATATTTTTCATCGCATTGATACACCTTTGATATACATATATATTGAATTATATAAGACCTTTATTATGAAAACTTAAGCGGAGATATGAACATCCGAAAATGGGAAAATTTTATGCGCTTTTAAAGTAGATGTGAAATGACGATAACATCGTTCATGTACATATAGTATTGATCAATACGAGAAGGTACTGTGAGATTTGATCACCCTCCGTGTGTAGTAAGTCATGACAGTTTCTGGATGAATTCTGTTTAAACCTTTTGAAAATGAAAACAATGTTCATGGTATATCACGAAACCCCATATACGAGTCAATCGTAGTTTCAAAAGTTTGAAAGAGGGTTGTTATGTTATTATTATTGAGTGCACAGATTACTTCACAACTCTTGACTAGTTGTAGAAGATATTATAAAGAAAACATTTAAATTCTTTTGATATATATATATATATATATAATACTTCTTTGAGCACTCAAATGCTCATCCTTGCTTAATTTAAATGTTTTTGACTAAGTGTGAAGGACCAGGAAGGATGCATCGAGAACAAGGGAAAGGAAAGTTCTTTGAATGACTTTTTATATTACTATTTGTAATAGTTTTTAGATTATGAAGACTATGATATATATATATATATATTATGACATGTAATGAATGTTTAAAGGTTACGTACTTGGGAGAAACGACTACGATGTATATGTAAATTTAAGTTTAAGTTTTATATTATTGTGATTATTATTAGTATTATTAAAAGCTCATAGAAATGGTATCGTGATGTCACAGAGTTAGGGTTTCAAGTATCCGGATTGGGGACCTCCTGAGAATAGTATCGAGCTATAGGGTTAGAAACCTTAGGTGGGATAGACCTTGAGGCTATAACCTTAGAATAGAGGAAAGCGTTGAAAATATAAATAACTCATATAGAGTTTAAAAAGAGATGAATTGAATAAATTCATCGTCAAACAAAATAAAAGATAATTCATACAAAACTATTATTTGACTATGTGTATATAATATATGCTAATCGGGATAATTCTTTGTGTGTAGATGTCGGTGAAAAAGGATTAGGATATCCACGGATTGTAAAGAAGGAACTAATATCGAAGCCGATAGCGAAATAGAGGCTCCTGATGAAACAAACTCGGATGAGGTGGTTATCGTGGAAAACATAGTACGAGATCCAGGAAATAGTGGATCTAACGGATAATGATTCGGACCCTAAAAGTGAAGGCGATCAAGCATCATTGGAGATGCAAGAATTGAGAACAAAGGTATCTTCTCTAGAAGGGTTGTGGAAGGCGGAAAAAAGCGCTTAATGATCGATTTAAATCAGCGTTAATAGAAACAATGGAAGAAGCGAGGATAAGCTTAAACTCAAAATCAATCGGATGGGAGCCTCAAGCAACACTTTCGTGTATGCGACTCAAAAGATAAGGGAAAAAGGAAGGTAGAAGACCATGATTTAGGAAAACACGGGAAGAAGAAATGGAAAAGAATATGTTATCTTTCTTTGTTATGAAGGACATACTACTACTGTCTTTATCACGACTATAAGCAGGGGAGCATGTTTTGTTTGTGGAAAAAGAAGATCATCGGTGAAAAAGGCATCCAAGGAAGAAGGTGTAGTGAATAGGTAGTATAGGTTAGGTTGTATAGCATGTTTAATATAATATGTGTGTTTAGGTATATGTCATGTAATGCATTATTATAAAACTTTTGTACAAGCGGTAAAAGTAAATCCAGACTTTTGTAGTCTGATGGGATGGTGATGTTTAAAGCACTATGTCTTTGTGATATATAAAATATTTTGAAAACAATGAATGAATATGAATCAAAGTTTGAGTTATGAAACAAGTTTAATAAGTTTAAACTTATATGATAAGGTTTAGAATGTAAGTTAATTTATGGTTTTACTTAACCGGATAATAATCGAGCGTTGAGCGTTAAAGACTTGGCTGGTCTATCGCTCGAGAATTCAAACAATGGGTCAAATTTGACCTGTAGAAGCCCAAACTTGGGTTAAGGAAATTGAGAAGGCGTTTGTAATAGCTAGGGTATTTGAGGGCAAAAGGCCTCTTTTGCCACCTACATGATGAAGGTGAGGCAAATTTACGGTGGGAAGCGAATCGGTGAGGCGGGGAGGCGGTGTGGTAACATGGGATAGATTTAAGACCTTATTTTCGAGAATTATTTTTCAGCTAAGTCTGTGAGGCTAGAATGGAGGTAAAATTTCTGGAGTTGAAGAAAGGGGATATGTCGGTGGCGGAATATGCCGCGAAATTTAATGAGTTAGCTAGGTTTGCTCCGCATCAAGTCGATATGGAGGCTAGGAAGGCGAGGAGATTTGAGCTGGGATTAAAACCTTAGCTCTATAATAAGGTGGCGGTGTTGCAGATCCCAACATTTGCGACACTCATGGAGAAAGCGATAATTGCGGAAGAGGAAGTGAGGCTATGAGCCTCTGATAATAGAGAAAGAAAAAAACAAGGCAAGGTCGAGGGGGGCTGAGAAGGTGAGGATTAATAGTGGAAGTAGGAATGTTGATGGAAAGAGGAAGGAAACTATTTTGGTAATGATCGGGTGAAAGCAGAGAAGGTGTTAAGAAGAAGCCAATGATTCGGTCAAGACATGTGGAAAGAACCACTCGGGGGAGTGTTTAAAGGGAAATTTGTGTGTTATAAGTGCAGGCGGGAGGTCACATCTCTCCCAGCTGCCCAAATCCTAGAATGAGCGATTGGTTGTTTTATTTGTGGATCGTTGGAGCATAGGGTCAAGGATTGTCCGAACGAGGAGGGTAGAAATTTGGAAGTGTAAATATTGGTAAGGGTAGTGGAACATTAGCAATTGCGGGACCGGCGTCATCGAACAAACCAACAAAGTCGACATCGAGAGTCTTCAACATGATGGTTCGAGACACGGTGGCGGTGGTGATGCGAGTTCAGGGTAATATTGAATAACTTTTATTTGCGTAATTAGAATTTTTCTATTTATAGTAAATTATTTTATAAAAAAGAAATTTTGAGGAGAAATTTGAGTTCTTTTAGAAATCAAATTTCCGTTTAATCGAAAAGACAAGCTTAATGTGATTAATTAAAGATCGGTTCGATTAAAGTTAATCGAGATCTATTTGCGAAGATTGTGTATGTTATGAATCCGAGTTATGTGTAGGTTTTTTAAGTGGTGATTAGGGGCCGGAATCCTTATAAGGAGGTGAATGTGACAACCCAGATATTTTCTATATAAATAAATCTTAAATTTTTTAAGTATAAATTTTTTTTTTTACTTTAAGGATGAGGATTTGTACAAGACTATGTGTATATGTATTTATGTGGTAAATAAAATATATTTATTACATGAATATTTACAAGTAAATTTATTTTTGAATTATTGATTATTATAAAGTATATTTTTATAATAATTAATTTTAAGATAGAAATGATTTTATTAATTATTTTCCATGAATATATAATCATATATTATTTAAATAATATATGAAGTGATTTTTAGAATAAATATAATAATTATTTTATTATATGAATTTTTTGTCTGATTATTAAGTTAATTATTTTACCTTAATTATTAAGGTTAAATATGAAAGAATAATGAGATATGGAATCAAACCCTAATTTTGGATTATTGTCAAGATATGAGAATAATAATATAATATTACATATATTTTGATTTTTTAGTCTTTATGAATATATACGGTATATAAAAGTATTGATAATGGTTAGTAAATTACGATTGCATTTTGACCCAAACCCTAGTAATAATGTTAAACCCTAATTTGAGATCCAAATTAGAGTGTGAGATTGTTTTATAAGTGTGTAATGCAATTTTATGCGTGTATTAAATGTATTAATTAGGTAAACCCTAATTAAAATTTTGGAAACCTAATATTTAGAAAACCTAATAGTAATTTGGTAACCCTAATTACCAAAAGAATAAATCCTAATTGCTAAATTAGCAAAAGTCGATGATAATTATATGATCTAAACACTAATATTCTTTGTATAAAGTAATTAGAAAATTAATCTAATTAACAAACCTAAATTGTCAAATTTTAGAAACTAAAATTTGGTTATAAACCCTAATTGTATTTCTAGAAAGCTTAGTAATTATCGATATTTTAAACCCTAATTGCTTTATTAGCAAAGTTCATTATGATTAAGGGTAATAAACCACAATGTTCATGTACTTTACAAACTTAATTTAATTAACAATATTAATTTTGCAAAATTTTAGAAACTAAAAGTATTTAATTTTATTTATTTTTTTTTTTTGTGTGCAAACCCTAAATTGGAAATCCTAGATTTTGTTTACTTATAAAATCCAAATTGGCTCAAACCTAAACCTAAATCAAACCCTAACCCTAAGGGTTTGGTAAATTCTAATTTTGCCATAAAATGAATTATCAAAGGACCAAAATGCCCTTTTTAGCATTAAAGAAGCTAGCTTGTAGGTTTTGACATTAGGGGTGGTGGTTCACCAAAACAACTCCAACTCCATTATTTGAAAATGGCGACAAATCGGCCATTATACCGACCATTCATGTATCAAGTTGCCTATAAATAGATTTAAGGAGAGAGAAATCACTTTTGCTCACTAAATTTCCACAAAACCATACTCCACTCTCTCAAGCACCACACCCCGAAATTTGTTGATAATATCGGGTCACAATTGAAGCCCCACGAAATCCAACAACAAATCGATAGCGAGGAAAATCGAATTTAGCATAAAAGGTATGAAACCCTAGTTTAAATTACGTCCAAAATTTCGATTGTTAGATGTTAGTTTTTTGTTGTTAGAATATGTTGTATTTAGTCTCTAGTGTGATGCAGGTTGGTATTACATAGATCCATAACTTCAAAATGCTCAAATCATTGATTTTAGAAAAAATGGAAAAAAAATTTCTAGAGTTCGACGGTGAATGTCGAGGCCCTATAACTCTTTGATCATTTATGATTTATGTTGTTTAAATGTTGTTATGTGTAGCGGGGAATGGTGTCTTTAAGTTGCAAAAGCAATTAAAGTTATTTGATGAGCAAATTTGTAGTTATTCAATGGTCGAATCTGGTTTAATAGGCATTAATGAAAGAAAGTTTTGGTATCGAGAACTTGCCGTCGAAATGTCGTGAGGAAGTTTATTTATTCGGATCTTGTATCTTTATTAGTTTTTTAGTATTTTTATTGTTGCTTCTAGGTTGTATGTACGGTATTAATCTTTCGTAATATTATGCCTTAATATCTCTAAACAACAAGTAATCGACTCGACGATTAATTTTGGTGAAAGTAGGCTGTTTATTACGTATTTGCATTTTTCAGGAAAACCCGGAAAATTTTGACCGGAATCGACATGGTTTGGACCGAGTCGTAACTTTTGGATTGTGTTCATGATTTAGTTGTATTTTTGTAATAGATCTACTCTCTTTGCATGCTAGCTACAACTGAACCCTTTATATCACGAAGCAGTTCATGTGTTAGCACGTTATAGTCGATCGAAAGTGGCGATTCAGGGTTTTCTTCATTTTAGGTAAACCGGAAATGAAGAAACGACTCTGACGACATCTTGGAAGCTTAGATCTAGCTTATGTTAGGTTGTTTGATCATATTTGTTTATTAGAACATGTAGTCTTGAACTTTGTCTACAAAATCTAGCTTTTGTAATTAGGAAACCTGATTCACACCTGAGAATTAAAAGTGGGTTGAAACATGGCCACTTTCGTATTTGCCTATGAAGATGCAGGTTTATGTATGAACATGAAGAACACCTATAGCGACAGTTACTGTAAGCTATAGGTAACCTAACTAGACGACGAATGATTATTATTTTAGGAAATTAATTAATAATTATAAAAATTAGTTTTAAATTATTGAAAATACAAAATAAATTATAAAAAATTATTTTAAATTTAAAAATTAGTTTTTAATTATTTTAAATATATTTCATAAATATTTAATATTTTTATAATATTAAAAGTAATTAATTTATTTAATTATAATATTAAATAAATTATTTAAAAATAATTTTAATTCATGAAAAATCATTTAAAATTATCTTATGATATAAGAAAATATTTTTGAGATATTTTGATAACTTTTAATATTATGTGATAATTTTCATTAATAAATTAATATTAATGATAATTAAGTTATTTATTAAATGAATTAAATAAATGAATTAAAAATGATTTTATTATATTAAAATCATTTTAAATAATAAGAAGGTATTTAAAAATATTTTAAGTTATAAAATATAACTTTTAATATTTAAAGGTAAATTTCATTAATTAATTATGATTAATGATAATAAAGTTATTTAATAATTATATTAAATAATTTAGTTTAAAAATGTTTTATTATTATAATAATCATTTTAAATAAAAATAAAGTGTTTAAAGATATTTTAAGTTATAAAATATAACTTTTAATATTTAAAGGATAATTTCTTTAATAATTTAATATTAATGATTATTAAATTATTATAAATGATATTAAATTTATTTAATAATTATATTAAATAAATAGTTTAAAAATGGTTTTATTTATTTAAAAATCATTTAAAAGGATATTAATGATTTAAAAATATTTTAAGTTATAATTAATGACTTTTAATATTTAGATAATAGTTCATTAATATTTAAATATTAATGGTAATTATTTAAAATGATTTAAAAAAAAAATCATTTAAGGGTATTATAAATACTTTAAAAATATTTTGAGTTATTATACATAACTTTAATATTTTGGCAATGGTTTCATTAATAGTTTAATACTAATTAAATATTAATGATAATAGAATTAAGTGATACTTAAATCATTTAATAATGATTACGATATTTCAAAATTATGATAAATGATAATAATTATTTAATGATTATTATAAGGCCATGAGAAATAGTGTGGCTAATGTTTAAGTTATCCAAATGGATATTGAACTACGGTTTAGAGTCTTAGACTCGATAATTCGAAAAAATGCTGCCGGTGATCGGCGTATTTGAGAAATTGATACGGACTTAGATAATTTAATTGGATATGTGTTTATTTGTGATTGATGGTTGTTAAGGTTGTATGACAATGTGATTAGGAAGGTGTTGATGTTTGATTATGAGTCAACGATTGTTAAACATGTGTGATAAGGTGATTAGGATATGTCTTGTTTTGATAGGCGGTGTTATGTATTACGTTATGATATACTAATCGGTAAAATGATCGATTAATGATAGGTGATTTCATAAAAGATAAAACTAAGTTGAGAATAGTAAGCGGTAGCATCGGTGCAAGTATCCTAACTTTGCATTTTCTTTATCTGATGGATGAAGTGAGAAGTTCGAAATTCATTATTATTATTATGCAGTTGTTAAGACTATATTATATATGCCCATTGATTATCAACATGCTAGTATATGATAATTGAATAAATATATTACATTCGTTAATTTCTATAAATGATTATCAAGTGTCCCCACTTGGACAATCATTATTTTTCATCGCATGTTGATACACCTTTGATATACATATATGTTGAATTATATAAGACCTTTGTTATGAAAAACCCAAGCGGATATGAACATCCGAAAATGGGAAAATTTTATGCCCAAAGTAGACGAATGAATGAAACGATAACATCGTTCATGTACATGTAGTATTGATCGTCTGAGAAGTACAATGAGGTGATCACCCTCCGTGCCGTAAGTCATGACCAGTTTCTACGGATGAATTCTGTTTAAACCTTTTGAAAATGAAAAACAATGTTCATGGTATGTCACGAAACCCCGTATATCTGATCGATCGTAGTTTCAAAAGTTTGAAAGAGGGTTGTTATGAATTATTATTAGAACAGTTACTTCTGACTCTTGACTAGTTGTAGAAGATATTATAAAGAAAACATTTAAATTCTTTGACCTATATATATATATAATACTTATTTGAGCACTCAAATGCTCATCCTTGCTTAATTTAAATGTTTTCGACTAAGTGTGAAGGACGGAAGGATTTGTCGAGAACAAAGGAAAAGGAAATTCTTTGAATGACTTTTTATATTACTATTTGTAATAGTTTAGATTATGAAGACTATGATATATATATTTATATATTATGACATGTAATGAATGACTAAAGGTTACGTGCTTGGGAGAAGCGACTACGATGTATATGTAAATTTAAGTTTAAGTTTTATATTATTGTGATTATTATTAGTATTATTCCGCTCATAGAAATGGTATCGTGATGTCTTAGAGTTAGGGTTTCAAGTATCCGGATTAAGGACCTCACGAGAATGGTATCGAGCTATAGGGTTAGAAACCTTAGGTGGGATAGACCTTAGGCTATAACCTTAGAAAGAGGAAATGTTGAAAATATAAATAACTCATATAGAGTTTAAAAGAGATGAATTGAATAAATTCATCGTCAAACAAAATAAAAGATAATTCATACAAAACTATTATTTGACTATGTGTATATAATATATGCTAATCGGGATAATTCTTTGTGTGTAGATGTCGGTGAAAAGGATTAGGATATCCACGGATTATAAAGAAGGAACTAATATCGAAGCCGATAAGCGAAAAATAGAGGCTCCTGATGAAACAAACTTCGGGATGAGGTGGTTATCGTGGAAAACATAGTACGAGATCAGGAAATAGTGGATCCGACGGATAATGATTCAGACCCTAAAGTGAAGGTGATCAAGCATCATTGGAGATGCAAGAATTGAGGAACAAGGTATCTTCTCTAGGAGGGTTGTGGAAGGCAGAAAAGAGCGCTTAACGGTCGATTGCGTCAAGCGTTAATAGAAACAATGGAAGAAGCGGGATAAGCTTAAACTCAAAATCAATCGGATGGGAGCCTCAAGCAACACTTATACTGACTCAAAAGATAAGGGAAAAAGGAAGGTGAAGACCATGATTTAGGAAAACACGGGAAGAAGAAATGGAAAAGAATATGTTATCTTTCTTTGTTATGAAGGACATCTTACTCTGTATTATCACGATTATAAGCAGGGAGCATGTTTTGTTTGTGGAAAAGAAGATCATCGGTGAAAATTTGTCGAGGAAGAAGGTGTAGTGAATAGGTAGTATAGGTTAGGTTGTATAGCATGTTTAATATAATATGTGTGTTTAGTATATACATGTAATGCATTATTATAAAACTTTTGTACAAGATAAAGTAAATCCAGACTTTTGTAGTCCTGATGGGATGGTGATGTTTAAAGCACTATGTCTTTGTGATATATAAAATATTTTGAAAACAATGAATGAATATGAATCAAAGTTTGAGTTATGAAACAAGTTTAATAAGTTTAAACTTATATGATAAGGTTTAGAATGTAAGTTAATTTATGGTTTTACTTAACGGATAATCGAGCGTTGAGCGTTAAAGACTTCAAGGCTATCTATCGCTTTGAATTCAAATCTGGTACAATCGACCTGTGAAGCCCAAACTTGGGTTAAGGAAATTGAAGGCGTTTGTAATAGCTAGGGTATTTGAGGGGAAAAAAGGCCTCTTTTGCCACCTACATGATGTGGGTGAGGCAAATTTACGGTGGGAAGCGAATCCGGGTGAGGCGAGGTGAAGGAGTGTGGTAACATGGGATAGATTTAAGACCTTATTTTTCGAGAATTATTTTTTGACTAGTCACTGTGAGGCTAGAATGGAGGTAAAATTTACGGAGTTGAAGAAAGGGGATATGTCGGTGGCGGAATATGCATGAAATTTAATGAGTTAGCTAGGTTTGCTCGCATCAAGTCGATATGGAGGCTAGGAAGGCGAGGAGATTTGAGCTGGGATTAAAACCTTAGCTCTATAATAAGGTGGCAGTGTTGCAGATCCCAACATTTGCAGCACTCATGGAGAAGGCGATAATTGCGGAAGAGGAAGTGAGGCTATGAGCTCTCTGATAGAGAGAAGAAAAACAAGGGCAAGGTCGAGGGAGGCGAGAAGGTGAGGATTAATAGTGGAAGTAGGAATGTTGATGGAAAGAGGAAGGGAAACTATTTTGGTAATGATCAGGTTAAACAGGAAGGTGTTAAGAAGCGGTGATTGGTCTGAGACATGTGGAAAGAACCACTGGGAGTGTTTAAAGGGAAATTTGTGTGTTATAAGTGCGAGGCAGGAGGTCACATCTCTCCCATTGCCCAAATCCTAGAATGAGCAAGTGGTTGTTTTATTTGTGGATCGTTGGAGCATAGGGTCAAGGATTGTCCAGAGCAGGGAGGGTAGAGATTTGGAAGTGTAAATCTTGGTAAGGGTAGTGGAACATTAGCAATTGCGGGAATGAGCATCATCGAACAAACCAACAAAGTCAACATCAAGAGTCTTCAACATGATGGTTCAAGACACGGTGGCGGTGGCAATGCGAGCCGGTAATATTGAATAACTTTTATTTGCGTAATTAGAATTTTTCTATTTATAGTAAATTATTTTATAAAGAAATTTTGAGGAGAAATTTGAGTTCTTTTAGAAATCAAATTTCCGTTTAATCGAAAGACAAGCTTAATGTGATTAATTAAAGATCGGTTCGATTAAAGTTAATCGTGATCTATTTACGAAGATTGTGTATGTTATGAATCCGATTATGTGTAGTTTTTAAGTGGTGATTAGGGAATGGAATCCTTATAAGGAGGAGGTGAATGTGACAACCCAATATTTTCTATATAAATAAATCTTAAATTTTTTCGTATAAAATTTTTTTTACTTTAAGGATGAGGATTTGTACAAGACTATGTGTATATGTATTTATGTGGTAAATAAAATATATTTATTACATGAATATTTACAAGTAAATTTATTTTGAATTATTGATTATTATAAAGTATATTTTTATAATAATTAATTTTAAGATAGAAATGATTTTATTAATTATTTTCCATGAATATATAATCATATATTATTTAAATAATATATGAAGTGATTTTTAGAATAAATATAATAATTATTTTATTATATGAATTTTTGTACTGATTATTAAGTTAATTATTTTACCTTAATTATTAAGGTTAAATATGAAAGAATAATCGGATATGGAATCAAACCCTAATTTTGGATTATTGTCAAGATATGAGAATAATAATATAATATTACATATATTTTGATTTTTCGGTCTTTATGAATATATGCGGTATGTAAAAGTATTGATAATGGTTGGTAAATTACGGTGCATTTTGATTGAACCCTAGTAATAATGTTAAACCCTAATTTGAGATCCAAATTAGAGTGTGAGATTGTTTTATAAGTGTGTAATGCAATTTATATCGTGTATTAAATGTATTAATTAGGTAAACCCTAATTAAAATGCGAAACCCTAATATTTAGAAAACCCTAATAGTAATTTGGTAACCTAATTACCAAAAGAATAAATCCTAATTGCTAAATTAGCAAAAGTCAATGATAATTATATGATCTAAACACTAATGTTCTTTGTATAAAGTAATTAGAAAATTAATCTAATTAACAAACCTAAATTGTCAAATTTTAGAAACTAAAATTTGATTTATAAACCCTAATTGTATTTCTAGAAATCGTAATTATCGATATTTTAAACCCTAATTGCTTTATTAGCAAAGTTCATTATGATTAAGGGTAATAAACCCTAATGTTCATGTACTTACAAACTTAATTTAATTAACAATATTAATTTTGCAAAATTTTAGAAACTAAAAGTATTTAATTTTATTTATTTAATTTTTTTGTGTGCAAACCCTAAATTGGAAATCCTAGATTTTTGTTTACTTATAAAATTCAAATTGGCTCAAACCCTAAACCCTAAATCAAACCCTAACCCTAAGGGTTTGGTAAGTTACAATTTTGCCATAAAATGAATTATCAAAGGACCAAAATGCCCTTTTTAGCATTAAAGAGGCTAGCTTGTAGGTTTTGACATTAGGGGTGGTGGTTCACCAAACCAACAACTCCATTGACTGAAAATGGCCAGCAAATCAGCCATTATACCAGCCATTCATGTATCAAGTTGCCTATAAATAGATTTAAGGAGAGAGAAATCACTTTTGCTCACTAAATTTGCACAAAACCATACTCCACTCTCTCAAGCACCACACCCCCGAAATTTGTTGATAATATCAGTCACAATTGAAGCCCCACGAAATCCAACAACAAATCAATAGCCAGAAAATCAGAATTTAGCATAAAAGGTACAAAACCCTAGTTTAAATTACATCCCAAAATTCGATTGTTAGATGTTAGTTTTTGTTGTTAGAATATGTTGTATTTAGTCTCTAGTGATGATGCAGGTTGGTATTACATAGATCCATAACTTCAAAATGCTCAAATCATTGATTTTAGAAAATGCGGAAAAAAATTTCTAGTGAATGCGATAGTAGAATGTCGTGCCCTATAACTCTTTGATCATTTATGATTTATGTTGTTTAAATGTTGTTATGTGTAGCTGGGAATGGTGTCTTTAAGTTGCAAAAGCGAATTAAAGTTATTTGATGAGCAAATTTGTAGTTATTCACGGTCAAATACCGTTGCCAAAGCATTAATGGGAAGTTTTACGGGCGTAATCGAGAACTTGCGAAATGTCGTGAGGGAAGTTTATTTATTCAGATCTTGTATCTTTGTTAGTTTTTAGTTTTTTGTTGCTTCTAGGTTGTATACGGTATTAATCTTTGTAATATTATGCCTTAATATCTCCTAAACAACAAGTAATCGACTACATTAATTTGGTCGAAAGTAGGCTAAGCGGCCCGTGTTTGCATTTTTAGGAAAAACCGGAAAATTTTGACCGAGAATCGACATGGTTTGGCCAGAAGTCGTAACTTTTGGATTCTGTTCATGTTAGTTGTATTTTATGTAATAGATCTACTCTCTTGCATGCTAGCTACTAACTGAACCCTTTATATCACCGAGCAGTTCATGTGTTTACGTTATAGTCGATCGAAAGTGGTCGCTCGAGTATTCTTCATTTCTAGGTAAACCGGAAATGAAGAAACGACTTCTGACGACATCTTGGGCAGCTTAGATCTAGCTTATGTTAGGATGTTTGATCATGTTGTTTATTAGAACATGTAGTCTTGAACTTTGTCTACAAAATCTAGCTTTTGTAATTAGGGAACCACAATTCACACGAAATTAAAAAGTGGGTCAAACATGGCCACTTTCAAGAATTGCCTATGAAGATGCAGGTTTATGTATGAACATGAAGAACACCTATAGCGACAGTTACGTAAGCTATAGGTATTAACTTTAGCGACAGACAGATTATTATTTTCGAAAATTAATTAATAATTATAGAAAATTAGTTTTAAATTACGAAAAATACAAAATAAATTATAAAAAATTATTTTAAATTCTAAAAATTAGTTTTTAATTATTTTAAATATATTTCATAAATATTTAATATTTTTATAATATTAAAAGTAATTAATTTATTTAATTATAATATTAAATAAATTATTTAAAAATGATTTTAATTCATGAAAAATCATTTAAAATTATCTTATGATATAAGAAAATATTTTTGAGATATTTTGATAACTTTTAATATTATGTGATAATTTTCATTAATAAATTAATATTAATGATAATTAAGTTATTTATTAAATGAATTAAATAAATGAATTAAAAATGATTTTATTATATTAAAAATCATTTTAAATAATAAGAAGGTATTTAAAATATTTTAAGTTATAAAATATAACTTTTAATATTTAAAGGTAAATTTCATTAATTAATTATGATTAATGATAATAAAGTTATTTAATAATTATATTAAATAATTTAGTTTAAAAATGTTTTATTATTATAATAATCATTTTAAATAAAAATAAAGTGTTTAAAGATATTTTAAGTTATAAAATATAACTTTTAATATTTAGAGGATAATTTCTTTAATAATTTAATATTAATGATTATTAAATTATTATAAATGATATTAAATTTATTTAATAATTATATTAAATAAATAGTTTAAAATGGTTTTATTTATTTAAAAATCATTTAAAAAGGATATTAATGATTTAAAAATATTTTAAGTTATAATTAATGACTTTTAATATTTAGATAATAGTTCATTAATATTTAAATATTAATGGTAATTATTTAAAAATGATTTAAAAAAAATCATTTAAGGGTATTATAAATACTTTAAAAATATTTTGAGTTATTATACATAACTTTAATATTTTGGCAATGGTTTCATTAATAGTTTAATACTAATTAAATATTAATGATAATAGAATTAAGTGATACTTAAATCATTTAATAATGATTCTGATATTTCAAAAATTATGATAAATGATAATAATTATTTAATGATTATTATAAGGCCATGAGAAATAGTGTGGCTAATGTTTAAGTTATCCAAATGGATATTGAACTACGGTTTAGAGTCTTAGACTCGATAATTCCCTGAAAAAAATGCAGCCGGTGATCGACATATTCGAGAAATTGATCACGGACTCGAGATAATTTAATTGGATGTGTTTATTTGTGATTCAATGGTTGTTAAGGTTGTATGACAATGTGATTAGGAAGGTGGTGATGTTTGATTATGAGTCAACGATTGTTAAACATGTGTGATAAGGTGATTAGGATATGTGCTGACTGCAATAGGCAGTGTTATGTGTTACGTTATGATATACTAATCAGTAAAATGATCTGATTAATGATAGGTGATTTTATAAAAGATAAAACTAAGTTGAGAATAGTAAGCAGCGCATCAGGCAAGTATCCTAACTTTGCATTTTCTTTATCTGATGAGCAATGTGAAAAGTTCGAAATTATTATTATTATTGTACAGATTGTTAAGACTATATTATATATGCCCATTGATTATCAACATGCTAGTATATGATAATTCGAATAAATATATTCTGTTCGTTAATTTCTATAAATGATTATACAAGTGTCCCCACTTGGACAATCATTGTTTTTCATCGCATGTTGATACACCTTTGATATACATATTTGTCGAATTATATAAGACCTTTGTTATGAAAACCGCAAATGACGGATATGAACATCCCAGAAAATGGGAAAATTTTATGCATCAAGGCGATAGACGGAATAACGATAACATCGTTCATGTACATGTAGTATTGATCAATCTGAGGTACAACAGTAGTGATCACCCTCCGTACTCCGTAAGTCATGACGATTCTGAGGATGAATTTATGTTTAAACCTTTTTGAAAATGAAAACAATGTTCATGGTATGTCACGAAACCCCATATCTGATAATCGTAGTTTCAAAAGTTTGAAAGAGGTTGTTATGAATTATTATGGGCACAGATTACTTCACAACTCTTGACTAGTTGTAGAAGATATTATAAAGAAAACATTTAAATTCTTTCAAATTTATATATATATATAATACTTACTTTGAGCACTCAAATGCTCATCCTTGCTTAATTTAAATGTTTTCGAACTAAGTGAAGGACCGAGAAGGATCTGTCAAGAACAAGGAAAAGGAAAGTTCTTTGAATGACTTTTTATATTACTATTTGTAATAGTTTAGATTATGAAGACTATGATATATATATTTATATATTATGACATGTAATGAATGACTAAAGGTTATGTACTTGGGAGAACGACTCTGATGTATATGTAAATTTAAGTTTAAGTTTTATATTATTGTGATTATTATTAGTATTATTCCGCTCATAGAAATGGTATCGTGATGTACCGAGTTCGGGTTTCAAGTATCCGGATTTGGGGACCTCACAATTTCTTCGTAAGACAAGTCTTTGTCAAAATGTAGGGGTTCATATTCAATCACGTGCTTGTAATCGGGTTTGTAGGGTCGTAGAACTGAGACATGGAAAGCATTTAGGACATGCTCTAGAGATGGAGGTAAGGCTACCTCATAATCAACTTCTCCAACCCTTCTCAAAACTTCCAAGGGTCCAATGAATCTTGGGCTCAATTTCCCTTTCTTCCAAGAATCGATCTTTCCTTCCAAGGAGAGACCTTTAAGAACACATAACTACCTGGTTCGAACTCAACCTTCTTACGGTGTGGATCGTCGTATTTCTTCTGTCTGTCTTGGGCTGCTATCAATCTCACTCGAATCACTTTGACTATCTCTGCTGTTTGTTGTACCAATTCTTGTCCTAGTAATTATCTTTCGTCAACTTCATCCCAATATGGTGGAGTTCTGCAGTTTCTACCGTATAACGCTTCATAAGGCGGTATTCCAATACTAGCGTGGTAACTGTTGTTGTAACCGAACTTTACAAGCGGTAAATGGTCATCCAAATTTCCTTTAAAATCCATTATACAAGCTCTTAACATATCTTCCAATTTCTGAATTGTTCTTTCACTCTGTCCATCTGTTTGAGGGTGATATGTTGTGCTCATTCGCAGCTGTGTACCCATGCATTCCTGTAGACATTTCTAGAAGTTCGACGTAAAACGCGGATCTCTATCAGAAACAATTGACACCGGAACTACGTGCCTTGAAACAATTTCTTTCACATATAACCTTGCCAACTGATCTAGGTTAAAACTGATTCTGATCGGAAGGAAGTGTGCGGATTTCGTCAATCGGTCAACAATAACCCATATTGCGTCGTAGCCTTTCTGAGTCATCGGTAGGCCAACCACGAATTCCATCGTAATATGTTCCCATTTCCATTTTGGAATCTCTAAAGATTGTAGCAATCCGCTCGATCTCTGATGTTCTGCTTTTACTTTCTGACATGTCAGGCATTTGGCAACACATTCTACAACCTCTCGTTTTAAATTTGGCCACCAAAAGTATTGTCGAAGATCTTGGTACATCTTGGTGCTACCCGAGTGAATCGAATATCTTGAGTTGTGAGCCTCGCTCAAAATTTCTTCCTTAATCTCTGGAACTGGCGGTACCCAAATTCTGCTCTCAAATCTTAGTAGTCCTCATCGCCTATTTTGAATCTAGGTTCATCCATTCGAGATATCTTTTCTTCACTTTCTCACATTCTTCGTCCTGGAGTTGAGCCTCCTTAACTTTATCCGGTAAAGTTGTACCAGCTTGCATCTGGAACAGTTTCTAGTCAATTTCCATAGGATATTTCACTTCCAATTCCAGCTTTTCCATTGCTAAAATTAGCTCCTCCTGAGCGGTCAACGTCATCAATTTCTCCCGACCTTTTCTACTTGAGTATGCCCCGCCACCACATTTGCCTTACGGATGGTATAGAATCTCACAATCGTAGTCCTTAATTAACTCCAACCACCTTCTTTGGCGCATATTCAAGTCTTTCTGTGTAAAAATATATTTCAGACTCTTGTGGTCTGTATATATTTCACACTTCTCCCCATAGAGATAGTGCCTCCAGATTTTTAAAGCAAAAACCACTGCAGCTAACTCCAAGTCATGGGTCGGATACCCCTTCTCATAATCTTTCAGTTATCGCGACGCATACGCAATGAATCTGCCATTCTGCATAAGCACACAACCTAGTCCTTTATACGATGCATCACTATAAACCACAAAATTTTCGTCATCATCAGGAAGATAACACACGGTGCTATACTCAACCTCTTCTTTAATTCTTGAAAGCTTTCCTCACACTTCACCGTCCAAGCGAATTTCACCGATTTCTAGTCAAATTAAATCGGTGAGTTGCGATCTTGGAAAAATCTGAATAAATCTTACGTATTAACCCGCTTAATCTAAGAAAACTTACTTCCTCCGATGGCGTCTTCTACTGGTCCCAATTAATCCTGACAGCTTCGACTTTGGAGGGATCCACTGAAATTCCATCTCTATCAATCACATGTCCAAGAAATTGTACTCTTTCAATCCAAAATTCACATTTCAAAAACTTAGCATACAACTTCTCTCTTCTCAATTTCTCTAATGTCAACCTCAAATGCTCTTCATGTTCTTCCTTGGTTTTTGAATATACCAAAATATCATCTATAAATACTACTACAAATTTGTCCAAAAACAGCTTGAACACTCTATTCATTAAGCCCATAAATGTTGCAGGAGCATTCGTTAGACCACATGACATTACCAGAAATTCGTAGTGACCGTATCGTGTTCTAAACGCTATCTTCGGTACATCCTTTGGTCTCACCTTCAGTTGATGATAACCACTTCTCAAATCTATCTTTGAAAAATATTTTGCTCCCTTTAACTGATCGAACAAGTCATCGATTCGCGGTAATGGATACCTATTCTTAATCGTGACCTTATTCAGTTCTCTATAGTCGATGCAGAGCCGCATCGGCCCATCCTTCTTTTTTACAAATAAAACCGGCGCTCCCCAAGGTGATACGCTTGGTTGAATATACTTTTTGTCGAGTAATTCTTGTAGTTGGACCATCAGTTCTTTCATCTCTACCGGTGCCATTCGGTACAATGCCTTCGATATTGGGGCCGTTATTGGAGCCAAATCGATAACAAATTCAACTGCTATATCTGGAGGAAGTCCTGGCAAATCATCCGAAAAAACGTCTGCGAAATCTCTCACTACTGGAATCTCATCAATTTTCGGATTCTCTTTACGACTATCGACTATGTAAGCTAGATATCCTACACAGCCTTGTCTTAACAATCTCCTGGCCTGTATCATCGTCAGACAACTCGCTTGTCTAGGCGACTTGCTACCATAAAACACAACTTTGACGGAGTCATAAGGTTAATACGCTTCTTCTGGCAGTCAATTACCACCCCATAATTAGATAACCAATCTATACCCAAAATAACATCAAATTCTCCAAGTCGAATAGGGATAAGGTCTACGTTCATGATATTACCCTTAATATCTACTCTACAGTTCTTGTGCACATACTTAACAGGGATAATTTCTCTATTCGCGATTTCTATGTTTATGGGGTATTCTAACTCGTCCTTAAGCAATTCTAAGTTCTTAGCAAAGTTATCGGATATAAATGAACAAGTAGCACCCGAATCAAATAACACATAAGCATTAACTTTATTGATCGGAATGATACACATCATCACATCATGAGCCCTGCTGCGTCTTACCTTTGTCATGTTGAATGTTCTGGCAGTCAGTTGGTTGGTTGCGGTTGGCGCTGCGATTGTCAGAGTGCTTCCACCAGCATTTCCTCTATTTCCTCCTGAGCTCGTCCCTCCCGATCCCTTCTTAGGACAATCTCTTGCAAGATGGTCCTTTGAGCCACATGTGAAACAGGCACCCTTCTTTGGGTTCGAACAGTTAGGTGCTATGTGGCCTTCCTGACCACAATTGTAGCACACTCTTTTCCCTTTTAAACAAACTCCCAAATGAGTTTTTTTAGCGAGTTGAGCACGCTTGATCTTCTTCTTTCGCCCCTACTTGTTGACTTCCGGTAAGGCAATTATCGGACCACTTCCTCTTACGTCATGTGATTACCCCAGTGCTACTCCCACCAGTCTTGTTATTACCTTCTTTCTCACTCTTCTTCTTCTTCTGCTCCTGATTATACTTCGTTACTGCATCGCTTCCACCCTCAGCAAGTGTGGCCTTCTCTAACACTCCCGCAAAAGTGTTCAATTGGAACATTGACACTTTGCTATACAACAGTGGCTTGGGTCCACCTCAAATCGTCTTGCCTTCTTCTCATCAGTGTGCACTTGGTATGTGGCGAACCTAGCCAACTCGTTAAACCTTGCCGCATAATCAGCTACTGACATATTCCCTTGTTTTAACTCTAGAAACTGAACCTCCATCTGATTTTGCGAACTAGTCGGAAAATACATCTCGAAGAACATCTCTTTGAATCTTTCCCAGGATATTACACCTTCACCTCCTCTCACTTTGTTTGCCTGCCACCAATAGCTGGCTTCAGAGTTCAACATAAACGTTGCATACGCAGTCTTCTGATCTTCCCTTACCCTAGCAATATCGAACACCTTCTCCATCTCCATTACCCAGGTCTGAGCGTCGATTGGGTTTATAGAACCCTTAAACTCTGGCGGTCCCACCGCCTTAAAGTCCTTAAACGAGGTATTTGGTGGAACTTGGGGTTGATTATTAAGTGCTCCAGCTAAAAGGTTTACCAATTACTGAATGGAGTTAGCATTGGCGTCGTTGTTATTGTTTGCTGACCCTTCCTGGGCTTGCTGACGATTTTGTCTTCTTCTAGGCGGCATATTTCTGTTAAGAATATATGCTTATTAGATCTTTACTCAATCTCTAAAACATTTAAGACTTAACTAAACATTTAATCATAACTCATTTAACACATTACTTCAAATAAACTTTGACTTTTCATTTAATTCAAAAGTCTTTACATCATAAGATAGCATCACTGCTATTTACATCAACAATCCCGAGATAAAGAATCTACATGATTTAAAACATCAACATATTCCTTTGTTTATAATCACATCGGAATTTACATCATTAACTATCAAATAATTTTCACATAATTAAATTAATACTATCCTTTATACATTAAGTATTTGAATAGCCTTGCTACATTCCTCTTCCATGATGCGAGACATCGTTCTACGATCTAGAATATATGATGGTAGATCCTCAAACTGGATTGGATACTTCCTAACTCGATCATGGACCACATCCATTGCATTTTTTAGTATAGAGTACGTCTCCTCAAGTCTAGCCTTCTTCGCACGGCGATCATCTTCTGCACGATCAGCACGGTGTAACTCTCGTACCCAGCCCTCCTCTGCTATGGCAAGCCTCTCGGAGCTCTCTTTCAGATCCTTCTTCAACTTTTCTATCTCTGCAGACTTGTCCTCGGTTTGACCCTTCTTGTGAACCAGATCCCACTCCACGTTTCCTAAACGTGTGTGAAGAGTCACAATCTCTCTATCCCTCTGCTCAATAGTAATCTGGCGATTGCTTGCACCGCTTTCGGTCGGATCTGAGCAAGTATCCTGCAACTCTACGTTATGATCATAGATGGCATCATACATCTCTGCATCAATGGAGTTCGGTGGGAACTCCTCTTCTTCCTCTTCTTCTTCCTCTTCCTCAGGATCCTCCTCTGGATCTATCTCGGTCATGCTCTGACAAAGAATGATGATCAGCGGAGATGTCTCTCTCTCAGACAAGCTATTCACAGCGACATGAATGTCTCGGGGCTCCTCCTCTATAGGTAATCGGGGTTCCTCCTCCCCAGCTCGACTAGCTCCTCCAACATCCGACATCCTGATAACAAAATTTTATGTTTTAGTTACTAATCCGTGCTAGCGAACACATAGATTAACACATAAGCACATAAAGTCTTTTATTATCTTCAATGAATTTAGAAATTCATTTCTTAGAACTCGATAAGAGTTTACCACTACTATGTTCTCGATCTCCTACAAGGCTACTACCTAAGGTTGTTCCCCCCACCTAAGGTTCATAACCTTACAACTCACGATACCAACTTTGTGACACCCCAAATCCTGTGTACTTCCATTTCCACGAGATTTGGTGTTCATCAGATGAAACATCATCTATCTATCTACCCATAAATAAATGCAACCATGCAATAGATAGAAATAAATAATAAAATCTCTCCCCTTAGGGGGTTACATCAACTACATAATAAATAAATCCCAGGTTACTCTAACCTTAAATCATCTGTGCGGAAAACATAAATAAATAAGTCTTAGTAACATCAATTCTAATTACATCACATAACCACAATAATAAAACAGTCTTCATTACTTGCTAAGCTTGCCCTTGCCCTTACTAGTGGAAGGTTCGTCTGCTCTTTCATTCTTAACTGCAATGTTATTATTACGCAAGAGTGAGCACGATTTCCCATAAGTATAACAATATAACAAATGAATAATTACATGCGAGAGAAATAATAACTTCTGATATAAAGCTCAACTTTTGAATCAAGAATGGATAACAAGAATCAAAAGAAATTTTGAGGGTCATAAGACCTTGAACTATGTCCTAGGTTGTCAAGTGTTTTTACTTTAAACCTTTAACAGTCATAAGACTATGGACTCTTCTTTACCGTACTTAGGGGATCGACCCTTAGTACCATCATGCACAATATCTTAATGCTAAAGCGTAAATAATCCCCTATACAGGGTTGTTCATCTCAGTGTTGACATTCGAGTCCGCACCAAAGGAAGTTTGGTTTGGATAATTCATCAAGGGGTTCTGAAATTTAGAACGATCATCAACTATGGACTAGTCGAATCAATAAGGGTTTGCTAGTCTAACAAGGTTTAACAGTGATGAATATTTAACTTGAATAACATCTAAAAAGGTATACAATAGAATAATTATTGTATAACAACATCATGCTTGAAGATTAATAAGCTTTAATATATAAGACAGACTTGATCAATAATAATGAGGACTTGCTCAATATCGAAAGATGAATTAATCAACTTATATAACAATAACAAGTAGGATTAGGAAACTTGCTCAACGAAAGTTTAGGGTAAGAAACTTGCTCAACGTAACAAGATAAGGTTTAGAAACTTGCCTCGTGCGTAGATTACACTTAAACAAACTCGTTCTTTGAATTAAATCCTACATATCAATTATGTTCACAATACCAGTCAATAATAATGTACTAAACATCATAAGTTATTCTTTGTCTAATCTCGACTTCATGACCATATTTAGTCAAATTACCATACTTGTTTTCACATAATATAATATTACACTTAACAACAAGTTAATTACATAACCAACGATTCAAATAACATGTAATTGTCTTCTTGACTTGGTAAAACTCATTTTAATATCTCATTATATGTCTAACAAGTTTTTATGTTCATTAGACTAGGTCACTAACTCATTTCTATACTTGAACATTAAAATTTGCATTTTACGGACAATCTAGCTAAGTGGGCCATATTTCCACTTTTATACTAACTCTAGCAGTACATGCACATGGGCATGCTAATTTGGACACTTCATGTCATGGCGGGGGAAAAGAACTAGGAGTTGGCCTTGCTGAGACTCTAGTTCTGGTTACTAATTGCGAAAATTGCGAACACTTACTAAAATTTCCAATTAACTTATTTTTACACGAATTTAGACATACCCACATGCTAGAATTCATAAATAATCAATACTTAAGATCTACTAAGTAATTTTCACCCATTAAAACACATAATCACAGAATTAAAGCATGCGAATTGGACTGTTCCTGATGTTCTTGAAGTTCTTGAACAAAAACATGGATTTTAATGTTACGGATTCGTTATAAAGCTAAATACAACCATTCAAGTTTCATTTTGTTCATTTTAACATGCATAATCATATGCAAGTGGAAATTTTACAGAACAATTCATGTTTGACATATTAAAAACACGTATAAGGTCATATGGCCATATGGCCATATAATATACTCTGAAATCCTTTACTGTATAATTTCATGAAACTGAAGATATGGAAACCCATATAATACATATAAAACATGTTATGATGTTATATATTAACACATAATCACATAATTGTTACCCTTTCCAACTACAGAAACTTTACAGAAGACTTAGGCCATATTCATGAAAACTTAAAAAGACGTAAAATAGGAATTTGGGTTGGAGAGAATTACCCAAGCGTAGATAAAATAATAGGAGATGAATTAAAGCCTTCCTCAATAATTCTCAAACACCAAGCAATCTCTCTCAACAATTTTCTCAAACTCTCTCTCTCTATGATGTTTTATCGACTTAGAAGAATAATAGAAAAGAAGACGTATGATAAATAGAAAAGGAACCGGCGATTGGTGGTCGGTTACCTAGTCATGGGTTAACTGCCCATAACCTCCCTTAGTGCCATATTTGGCTAGCAAGAAAATAATTCAAAAACCATTTAATTTAATAAAACATTATCATATAGTTTAAATAATGTCACATCCATATAAAATCAATTATTTAATTTAATTTATTTTAATTAAAATATAGTAAATTCTCATTAATATACATAGTCACATAATTCAAATTCTCTTTGATTAATAATGTCAAATTATTAAATCTCTAATTAATAATTAAATTAATTAAAATACTATCAGCTTATTAAATATTTTTTTTAATACAATAAGCTCACAAAATCACATACTTCGAATAATAAAAATTCTCCGCATTAATTTAAAAAATATAACACATATAATTAAATTAATCTACCACCACTTCATCAATTAATCATTTAATCTAATAATTAATTCATCGAAAAAATATTTATTCAATCCAATAAATATTTAAAATTATATCACAAAGTCTCGGTTGTCACAAGTAAGGTTCAAGGAAACTTGCTCAATAATAATTAGAGTAAGTTTAGGGAACTTGCCTCAAGCGTAGTTTATCCACGTTAATAAATCAACACTTTTGAATCCTATTTATAACGCATTATATGTTCAAGATGTTAATTAGCTAACACAGTCTTTAATCAAGCTTGACACGATACAAGTATGCACATATGGTACCAAAATCAGTTTATAAGTAATCATGAACCAAACACTTAGCCATTTTATAAACACATCAAGAATGCTCAAGGTTAGGACCTCCTCTACTCATGGACTTTTTCGTTTCAACGCAATAATCGACTTATCAACTAAGCATCACACATATATATGTACATCAGTAGGTTTTAGATCACATTTAGCATCATAAGTATCATGTAAGTTACTGTCCAAAAGATCAGAATTCATTTTCCTAAGGATTCAGATTTTGGCCAGTCAAGGCCATGGTTAGGCTTCTAGGACCTTGGCAATTGATGCTAATCCCCGACCTTACCAAGACTTCATTCTTTGCGCTTGTGGGTTCTGTCCGGTCTCGAACGTATACTCAAACTTAATGTATTTTGACATGTTAACTGCTTTCACATGCTTCTTAGATCAATCTAGGCCCTTTCTTGTATATCATGGTTCTAAGTTTGATCATTTCAACAAATTTAAAGTCATTCGAGGTCATGAAATCACAAAGTCTAGCATGCTTGCTTTCTAAACATACAAGATAGTTATAAAACTCATATTAGGCATGCTTGTATATATTCATAACGCATATGTGAAACCAACACTGCTTTAGTTGAAAATAGGCTTCGTTCATGCTTTTCTTAAAATATGCCACACATGCATGGTATGTATACATTTATACTACATGAGCAAGTCTAAGAGTGTTATCAACCATGTTTACAAATGTCAGATTTTAGTCCTCATGGTATCTTCACAATATTCACATTCAAAGTTTGCTAATAGGTTCAACATGATCATGTTTATTTGCTAATCACATAAACACAAGTTAAAGGTTTATTCATGCATGTCTAAGTCACACTAACATGCTTTGCAAAGTCAGAATTTACAACATGTAGCAATCATGTAAGTTAACATACTAGGCTAAGTCTCTTCTTGAAAATATTTCTAACACAAGGCGTAATAAGTTTGACCATGCTCAAAGGACTAAATACACTACAACATGCTCATCTACATGCAAAATCAGTCATGTATAGCTTACTAGGTTCATAATTTGTAGAACATGATCTTTAACATAGTTGGTTTTCAAAATCTAAGGTTCAAATCTCCATTTAAACCATATGTCTCCATTAATCATGCAAGTCTATGAAAACATGCTCCCATTAGGTCAACATATCCATCATACACTTGTTCAGATGTTAGTTTAAGTCATAACTACTAGCTCATATGGATCAAACTTGAAAATGAAGCTAAAAAGCGAACTCAAGAACAGCCGTGGCACAAGGTCATTTACAAATGTGAAATGTGCCTACACTGCGGTCTCGGTTCACAGTCAAAGTATGACGATCTGATTCGGTGACTCGGCCCAAACACAAAAATTACTCATGATTTCATTCTTAAACACTCATATATCAATTTCGACATGCTTATATGATCATATAACAACTTTATAACCAATACCCAACTTCATTAAAATATAATTCCATAAAATCAAGAATTTGAATTTGCATACTCAAGTCTCCATTTTCACAGAAACTAAAATTGGAAATCTAGTAATGGAATTATACCTTTGTAATGTGAAAGAACTTGCTACTACTTGAACTCTTAAACTCTTTATACCTTTGTATGCTCTCAATTCTCACCTAGCAATTCTCTAACACTTGGAAAAATGGAAGGAGAGCTCATACTTATAGAACATCAAAGAACTAGACAATAACATTCTCCCCTAAATCAAACTCATATGTTAAAGGATTGCATGGGGGTTAACAAAGAGTTGTTACATTGGTTGTTAAAACTCATCATGATCACCACTCCCCCATGATCATGAGCTAGAGAGTTGGAAGAAAATGAAGAACATAGGCTAGCCTTTTTCTAGCACTGCGTGGTGATAAAATGAGAGGTAAATGGGACTATCAATATGGGACAAAAAAATTTACTAGCATTCTTGTATACTCTTACACATCCACACTCTTATGTTATATTTTTAATACACATCTCAACCATATATTATAATTAAATATCATACTTAATAATTAAGGTTTCAATGTAGTAGATAGAATATGGAAATATAATATACATATAATCCATGTACATTTTATCACACTGGTATACTTTAATAGTTCATGGTATATAATTTCCATACATGCCCATATACATATTGTCACATAGATAATATATTTATAACACATAGTTACAATATGTTTAATTACAATGTCCACACAATATAGTTTTATAAGACTTAATATATAGTCACACAATGTCACACTACACTATATGATATAGTTGTATTATTGTTCACATGCACATAACTATCAATATAATATTATTATATTACTAACTTACTCATTTATGTTAAATAAATTAATCATGCACTTCATCAATAATAATTAATCCACCCATTTATGGGTTTTCCATAATCATTATCAATTAATAACTAATAGTATCCTACAACAACAATTAACAATTAATATTACTTACTTGCTCATCTTATAATTTCTTCGCCAATTAACATTACTATTAGTATTTCCCATCACCATGCCACACAAGGCTTTCAACGAGTTTACCCCAAACTCCACGTATTCTCAATTATTTATTTATTAATATAATTGAGTTATCTCATTTCATAATACGAAATTGTTCATATTCAAATAAATATTTATTTTCATTAATATATTTATTTAATAATATGCGGAAATTCTTGGGTATTACATCATCCCCCCCTTATAAAAATTCCGTCCCGGAATTGCTACAAGGTTACACAAACAGATGGGGATAATCCCTCATCATTCTTTCTTCTAACTCCCATGTTGCCTCCTCGACATCGTGGTTATGCCAAAGTAGTTTTACAGAAGAAATAACTTTATTCCTTAAGGTTTGCTCTTTCCTATCTAGAATTTGGATAGGAATTTCTTCGTATGCTAAATTCTTCTCCACTTGAATGGGTTCATAAGAAATCACGTGCTTGTAGTCAGGCTTGTACGGATGCAACACGGATATGTTAAACACATTATGGATGTGCTCCAACTCAGGTGGTAGTGCAACTTTGTACGCTACTTCGCCCACTCGTTGTAGTATCTCGAATAGTCCTATGAATCTTGGACTCAGTTTTCCTTTCTTGCCGAAACGGATTTTTCCCTTCCATGGAGATACCTTCAAGAATACAAAATTACCAACTTCAAAGTCTCGGTCTTGCCGATGCAAGTCTGCGTACTTCTTCTGGCGATCTTGAGCTGCTACAAGTCTTGCCCTTATCACTTTCACCACATCTGCAGTCTGTTGTACTAACTCTGGCCCGAGTACTTGTCGTTCTCCGACTTCGTTTCAACATAACAGCGTTCTGCACTTCCTTCCATAAAGAGCTTCATACGGTGGCATGCCGATACTCGCATGGTAACTATTATTATACGTAAATTCGACTAAGGGTAAGTGGTCGTCCCAATTTCCCTTAAAGTCCATCTTGAGTCCTAAGCATGTCCTCTAGCATTTGTATAGTTCGCTCACTCTGTCTTTTACATGCGAGGATGATAAGCAATACTCAATCTCAATTGTGTTCCCATCCTCTCTTGCAAGCTTTTCGAATTTTGGCGTGGAAGCGCGGGTCTCGATCGAAACAATCGATACCTGAAGCACTCCATGTCGTGAAACAATTTCCTTTACGCATGACTTCATTAATTGATTTAAGCAGAAGCGGATCTTGATAGGTAGAAAATGTGCAGTCTTTGTAAGTCGATCCACGATGACCCAAATGGCATCCAAACCTTTCTGTGTGACTGGAAGTCCTACCACGAATTCCATCGTAATATGCTCCCATTTCCACTCTGGTATTTCCAACGGTTGTAGTAAACCACTCGGTCGCTGATGCTCTGCTTTTACACGTTGATATGTAAGACATCTACTAACGTACTCTGCAATTTCTCATTTCAGATTTGGCCACCAAAAATGTTGCTTCAAGTCCCAGTACATCTTCATGCCTCCCGGATGAATGGAATACGTCGTATTATGAGCCTTGTGTAAATTCTCCTCTCTTATCTCGGCAACTACCGGTACCCATACTCTCCCTTCGAATCTTAAGATACCATCTTTATCTATTCAAATTTTTTCTTCCTCTTTTTCCACGATTCTTCTTCTGATCTTCTCACACTCTCCATCTTTCTCCTTGGCTTCCTTTACTCTATCCAACAATGTCGGACAAGCTTCTATTACAAATAACTTTTCTTCAGACCTCTCGAGTCCCCTCACTTCTATTTCCAATTTCTCCATATCTCTTATTAACTCCTCCTGAGTTGTCAGTCGAAACAATTTCTCCCTTCCTTTCCTGCTCAGAGCATTGGCAACTACGTTTTCCTTCCCCGGGTGATAAAGAATTTCATAGTCATAATCTTTGATTAATTCTAAGACTTTTTTGGTCCGTGTATATCTCACATTTTTCTCCGTACAAATAATGTCTCCATATCTTTAACGCATAAACTACGGCTGCTAACTCTAGGTCATGAGTAGGGTATCGTTTTTCGTAATCCTTTAATTGTCATGATGTATACGCAATAACCTTACCGTGTTGCATAAGCACACAACCAAGTCCTCTATGCGATGCAACACTGTACACCACAAATCCTCCTGTATCATCTGGTAATGATAATACAGGCGCCTCACTCAATCTCTTTTTCAACTCTTGAAAACTCTCTTCACATTTATCGGTCCATACAAATTTCACCGTCTTCCTCGTCAAATTAGTCAACGGGGTTGCTATCTTAGAAAAATCTTGGATGAATCTTCGATAGTACCCAGCTAACCCTAAGAAACTTCTCACCTCCATCGGTGTTCTTTGTTGTTCCAAATTACTCACTGCTTCGACCTTTTCGGGGTCTACTGAGATTCCATTCTTATCCACCATGTGGCCTAAGAATTGAACCTTCTTCATCCAAAATTCGCACTTAGAAAACTTCGCATACATCTTCTCCTTTCGTAGTGCCTCCAAAACAATCTTCAGGTGTTCGGCGTGTTCTTCCTCCGTCTTCGAGTAGATCAAAATATCGTCAATAAAAACTACCACAAATTTATCCAAGTATGGCTTGAAAACTCGATTCATCAAGTCCATGAATCTTTCTTAGGAGCATTAGTTAAACCGAATGACATTACCAAAAACTCGTAATGTCCATAACGGGTTCTAAACGGAGTCTTTGGTATGTCCTCATCCTGCACTTTCAGTTGGTGATATCCCGTCCGCAGGTCGATCTTCGAGAAACATTTCGCTCCTTTCAGTTGATCAAATAAGTCGTCTATCCTTGGTAGCAGATATCTGTTCTTGATAATTACTCTGTTCAATTGGCGATAATCAATACAGAGCCTCATCGATCCGTCCTTTTTCTTCACGAATAACACTGGTGCTCCCCAAGGAGACACACTCGGTCGAATGTAACCTTTATCCAATAACTCTTGAAGTTGTATTATCAATTCCTTCATTTCTACTAGCGCCATCCGATATGAAGCTTTGGAAATTAGTGCCGTTCCTGGTGCTAAATCTATTACGAATTTGATTTCTCTGTCTGGCGGGAGGCCAAGCAGATCGTCCGGAAACACATCCTGAAATTCACTCACTACGGGTAAATTATTAAGCTCTACTCCCTTTTTTTGAGTATCCACAACGTAAGCTAAATAACCTACACATCCTTTCTTTAACAATTTCTTGCTGCGCATCATCGTAACGCAACATTTACCACGATTGCTTAGCGATGAGCTACCATAAAACACTACCTTAGACTTTTACCCGAGTCCAAGGTTCACATTTGTTCGACGATCAATTATTCTTTGCATGGTTATATAACCAATCCATCCCCAATATCATGTCAAATTCTCCTAGTCTAATAGGAATCAAGTCTACACTCAGATCATGTCCTCTAATGTTTGGGCGATAATTTCGATAAACGTATTCTACAGGGATTATTTCCTTATTCACAACTTCTATGTTCAAAGGATCTTCTAAACGTTCTTGGGGTGTACTAAGTTTATTAGCAAATTCTTCAGATAAAAACGAACAGGTGGTACCCAAATCAAATAATACATAAGCATTTATATTATTGATTGGGATTATACCTGACACCACGTCCTTTGCAGCTACGACATCTTGGATGGTCATGTTAAAGGTTCGGCAAATTCGTCCCGGTTGGAATTCTGCAGTCCACCAATCATCAACTTACTTCCTCCTCCTTGGTTTTCGCCAGCTCCACTGCTTCCTTTCTTCGAGCATTCCTTTATCAGGTGCTCTGTTGATCCACAAGAAAAACATCCTCTGATTTTCTTCGGCTTCGGGCAGTTTGGCGATATGTGCCCCTCTTGGCCACAGTTATAGCAGGTGTTCTTCCTCTTCCAGCATTCTCCCTGATGACTTCTTCCACATTTGTTACAAGCTTTAGTCCTCTTCTTGAAGTTTCCTTGGTGAATCCCACCTGGATTGTTACTTCTGTTGTTGTTGTTTTCCCATTTCCTCTTCCCGGAGTTACTCCCTCCGCTACTGCTTCCTCCACGATGCTCATTACCAGCATTTTTATTCTTCTTCGCCTTATGATACAGACTTAAGTCCTCACTGCCACCTTCCGCAATGATTGCCTTCTCCAATAATGTCGTAAAGGAATAAATTTGGAAGACCGATACCTTATTGTACAACCACAGTTTTAACCCTTGTTCAAAACGTCTCGCCTTCCTCTCCTCATCCATAACATGGTGTTCTGCAAACCGCGCTAGTTCATTGAACTTAGCTGCGTACTGTGCCATCGTCATATCACCTTGTTTTAATTCTAGAAATTTTACTTCCATCCTACTCTTCGGAAAATAGTTTTCAAAAAATAACGTAGTTAACCTCTCCCACGTTATCGTTCCTTCCCTCGCTCTCTGCTGATTAGTTTCCCACTAATAGTTCGCTTCGCCCCTCATCATATATGTGGAAAATACAGTCTTCTGGTATTCACCCACGTGAGCTATAGTGAAGGCCTTCTCGATCTCCTTGATCCAGGTTTGCGCAACTATCGGGTCAGTAGTTCCCGCGAACTCTGGCGGTCCTACTCTCTTAAAATCTTTAAAGGTTGTTATTGGGACAACTTGGGGAACGGGTGGTATGGGTTCGTTTCTTCCCCTCAAAGCTTCTCCCAATAAATATACCAGCCTCTGTATCGGATCTACAGGACCTCTCTCATCATTAACTGACTCTTCTGGGATAGTTATTCTACGTCTGGGCGGCATTTTCTGCATCACAAAATTTTTCACTTTATTATCTAATTATAATACTAGACATTTCTCAATAGAAAAGAACTACAAGTTTATAAGACGTTTCTGAAATAGGATCATTTATATTCATATGCCAAAGGGCTACATTACATGTTCTTTTCTAGCATACTACTATAAACGATAACACATATCCCTTAATATCACAAAAGATAGGGACATACTATCTTACTACCCCTCTAATACTTTTCGGAAATTTGGGAGTTTACCACTATCTCACATCTTACATAAAAGACCGAGATTACACAACATATTAATAACACATAAATAAAACTACTACACTACTGGTCTTCATCCTCTATACTCAATCTAACATCCCACGCTCAACGACACTCTGATATTCCTTCTGTGTGATGTGTACCACCATGTCTCGGCTTATGGTATGTCGGGTCTGTCCTTGCTCACCTGGGTAATGATGTACGCCATCTATCAATCTCTCCATGGCCGTGCGAAGAGCATAGCATCTTGTTCATCTTCCTCCTCTTGCACCGCACCTCATCCTCTAGGTCATCTGCCCTATCATTGGCCTCCTCCTACTTCTCCTCGAAGTGAATCCTATCCATCACCTCCATTTCTAACTGAGTTCGGAGAGCCTCCTTCTCCGCCCTCTCACTCAACACCTTCTGTTCTAATTCCTCCAGCTTTCCTGCCACCTCAACATTCCTTGCCACCGCTCGGTGAAACAAAGCTCCCATCTGGATCCCTGCTTCCTTACGGTGAGCAATCTCCACTTCCATCTCCTGCATCACTAGTTTCCTCCGATGGTCCTCGTCCCTCAACTTCTAGAACGCAGACTCCCTCTCCCTAGCCTCAGCCTCAAGCTCCTCTACTCTACATCCCTCCTCCAATATCTTCTCCTCATACTCTCCTAACACCTGATCCTCAAAGGTAGCCTCGTCGGAGTCCTCCATAGGCTCGGGCTCCTCCTCCAAAGGCTCCTCCTCAGGGTCAGACTCCACCTCTTCCTCATCGTCATCATCAAAAGAGGCTACTATTGAAATAGGTTCTGCTATCAAGGGTGTCTCAAATACTATGTGGATATCACGCGGCTCCTCCTCTACTACTCGGCTAGGTCCTCCCATGCCAGTCTTCCTACAATCACCAACATAAGACAACACAAACAACAACTCCATTAGAATGTTAAATAAACATAAGTTCATTTAATAGAATGAAGTTACATTTCATAACACACTAAGTCCCTCAAGAAAAACTCTACATAAGTTTTATCTCCTTCCTAACTTCTAAGTTTCCTTAAGTTATAATCTAAGGAAACTCGCTCCTAAGGTTTATAACTAAGGCTTTGATACCAACCTGTGACGCCCCCAAATTCGGACCTCCACTTGGTCACTCGAATTCGGTTCATCACGTTCTCATGGTAAAACCATAATAACTAAATAATGCATACACAACGGAAAATCTACTTTAGAATAATATACAATGATTTATTATAATTATTCCCCCAAGTCTCGCTACCTACAGTACTTAATAGATTACATAATAGTATCAAATAAAGACCTATTACATAATCTTACTTAAGCTTAAACATATTCCACAAACAGTCTTAGCATAACATAATAGCTTTAAACATAAAAAGGACAAGCTAGTCGGTAGCCTTGCCCTTGCCCTTGTCTGCTCCAGAGACACCTCCCTGTTCTCCCTTAACTGAAAGGTTTTAAATAAGCAAGGATGAGCACAAATTTCCCAGCAAGTAATATACAACAAGGGTGTAGGATATAATATCACAAGATTTGAAATATTGAAGGGTTATTTCTAGGATAGTTCAAAGTGTCAGAATAACATCATGAATCAGGGATATAACAATTCAATATAAATCAACAGATATATATGAATTCAACGGCTAACAATGTATCCAACTAGATAAGCAATTTATACTGAGCAGTCACTAAGGACTATAGAACTTCCACTAGAATTACCAATATTAAACTGATAACCAAAAATATCAAGTACTATAGATGATCAGTCTACAATACTTTACGTTATGCATAACACCACAATAATATTTATTCATGTGTTGGGGTTTCCAACAACATACACTCCCCTTACCAAAAGGGTTTTCCAACTCAGTTTTCAAGATTTCTGCACCAATTAATTGGTTTGGACAATTTTTATAAACATGCATATAGTCTAGCCGAATCAAATGGCATCGACTCTTTCACAATATTCAAGGGCAATAACAATTTCAACATGAATAATAGCTTTTACAAGGCTTTAACAAAGTAATCAAACTTGTATTCAAAAGGATAAGCTTACAGTATTGGCCGAATATTTAATGCAATGATATTGCACCATAATAATATTAGGGTTCGGATACTTGCTCAATAAAAGTAAGGTTCATGGAAACTTACTCAATAATAATTAGAGTTAGTTTAGGGAACCTGCCTCAAGCGTAGTTTATCCACGTTAAACTACGGGTAAATTATTAAGCTCTGCTCCCTTTTTTCGAGTATCTACAACGTAAGCTAAATAACCTACACATCCTTTCTTTAACAATTTCTTGGCCTGCATCATCGTAACGCAACACGATTACTTAAGCGATGAGCTACCATAAAACACTACCTTAGACTTACCCGGAGTCTGAAGGTTCACACATTTGTTCTGACAGTCAATTATTATTGCATGGTTATATAACTAATCCATCCCCAATATCATGTCAAATTCTCCTAGTCTAATAGGAATCAAGTCTACACTCAGATCATGTCCTCTAATGTTTGCGCGATAATTTCGATAAATGTATTCTACAGGGATTATTTCCTTATTCACAACTTCAATGTTCAAAGGATCTTCTAAACGTTCTCGGGGTGTACTAAGTTTGTTAACAAATTCTTCAGATACAAACGAACAGGTGGCACCCAAATCAAATAATACATAAGCATTTATATTATTGATTGGGATTATACCTGACACCACGTCCTTTGCAGCTACGGCATCTTGGATGGTCATGTTAAAGGTTTCCGATTGATCGGTTGGGTTCTGTGAGTCCACCAATCATCAACTTACTTCCTCCTCTTTGGTTTTCGCCAGCTCCACCACTTCCTTTCTTCGGGCAGTCCTTTATCTGGTGCTCTGTTGATCCACAAGCAAAACATCCTCTATTTTCTTCGGCTTCGGGCAGTTTGGCGATATGTGCCCCTTTTGGCCGTAGATATATAGCAGTGTTCTTCCTTTCCAAAGATTCTCCCTGATGACTTCTTCCACATTTGTTACAAGCTTCGGTCCTCTTCTTGAAGTTTCCTTGGTGATTCCCACCTGGATTGTTACTTCTGTTGTTGTTATTTTCCCATTTCATCTTCCCGGAGTTACTTCCTCCGCTACTGCTTCCTCCACGATGCTCATTACCAGCGTTTTTATTCTTCTTCACCTTATGATACAGACTTAAATCCTCACTGCCACCTTCCGCAATGATTGCCTTCTCCAATAATATCGTAAAGGAATCAATCTGGAAGACCGATACCTTATTGTACAACCACGGTTTTAACCCTTGTTCAAAACGTCTCGCCTTCCTCTCCTCATCCACAACTTGGTGTTCTGTAAACCGCGCTAGTTCATTGAACTTAATTGCGTCTCGTACACCGTCATATATCACCTTGTTTTAATTATAGAAATTTTACTTCCATCCTACTCTTCATACTCTTCGAAAAATAGTTTTCAAAAAACAACAAAGTAAACCTCTCCCACGTTATCGTTCCTTCCCCCGCTCTCTGCTGATTAGTTTCCCACCAATAGTTCGCTTCGCCCCTCATCATGTATATGGAAAATACTGTCTTCTGGTATTCACCAACGCGAGCTATAGTGAAGGCCTTCTCGATCTCTTTGATCCAGGCTAGCTAAACTATCAGGTTAGTAGTTCCCGCGAACTCTGGGGGTCCTACACTCTTAAAATCTTTAAAGGTTGTTACTGGGACAGCTTGGGGAACGGGTGGTACGGGTTCGTTTCTTCCCCTCAAAGCTTCTCCCAATAAATATACTAGCCTCTGTATCGGATCTACATGACCTCTCTCATCATTAACTGACTCTTCTGGGACAGTTATTCTACGTCTGGGCGGCATTTTCTGCATCACAAAATTTTTCACTTTATTATCTAATTATAATACTAGACATTTCTCAATAGAAAAGAACTACAAGTTTATAAGACGTTTCTGAAATAGGATCATTTATATTCATATGCCAAAGGGCTACATTACATGTTCTTTTCTAGCATACTGCTATAAACGATAACACATATCCTTAATATCACAAAAGACAGGGGCATACTATCTTAATACCCCTCTAATACTTTTCAGAAATTTGGGAGTTTACCACTATCTCACATCTTACACAAAAGACCGAGATTACACAACATATTAATAACACATAAATAAAACTACTACACTACTGGTCTTCATCCTCTATACTCAATCTAACATCCCACGCTCAACGACGCTATGATATTCCTTCTGTGTGATGTGCACCACCATGTCTCGGCTTATGGTATGTCGGGTCTGTCCTTGCTCAGCTGGGTAATGATGTACCCCAACTATCAATCTCTCCATGGCCGTGCGAAGAGTATAACATCTTGTTCATCTTCCTCCTCTTGCACCGCACCTCATCTTCTAGGTCATCTGCCCTATCATTGGCTTCCTCCTACTTCTCCTCGAAGTGAATCCTATCCATCACCTCTATTTCTAACTTAGTTCGGAGAGCCTCCTTCTCCGCCGTCTCACTCAACACCTTCTGTTCTAATTCCTCCAGCTTTCCTGCCACCTCAACATTCCTTGCCACCGCTCGGTGAAAAAAAGCTCCCATCTGGATCCCTGCTTCCTTACGGTGAGCAATCTCCACTTCCATCTCCTGCATCACTAGTTTCCTCCGATGGTGCTCGTCCCTCAACTTCTAGAACGCAGACTCCCTCTCCCTAGCCTCAACCTCAAGCTCCTCTACTCTACATCCCTCCTCCAATATCTGCTCCTCATACTCTCCTAACACCTGATCCTCAAAGGTAGCCTCGTCGGAGTCCTCTATAGGCTCGGGCTCCTCCTCCAAAGGCTCCTCCTCAGGGTCAGACTCCACCTCTTCCTCATTGTCATCATCAAAAGAGGCTACTATTGAAATAGGTTCTGCTATCAAGGGTGTCTCAAATACTATGTGGATATCACGCGGCTCCTCCTCTACTACTCGGCTAGGTCCTCCCATGCCTGTCATCCTACAATCACCAACATAAAAAAACACAAACAACAACTCCATTAGAATGTTAAATAAACATAAGTTCATTGTATAGAATGAAGTTACATTTCATAACACACTAAGTCCCTCAAGGAAAAATCTACATGAGTTTTATCTCCTTCCTAACTTCTAAGTTCCCTTAAGTTACAATCTAAGGAAACTCACTCCTAAGGTTTATAACTAAGGCTTTGATACCAACCTGTGACGCCCCCAAATTCGGACCTCCACTTGGTCACTCGAATTCGGTTCATCACGTTCTCATGGTAAAACCATAATAACTAAATAATGCATACACAACAGAAAATCTACTTTAGAATAATATACAATGATTTATTATAATTATTACCCCAAGTCTCGCAACCTACAGTACTTAATAGATTACATAATAGTATCAAATAAAGACCTATTACATAATCCTACTTAAGCTTAAACATAGTCCTGGCTTGGTCTTAGCATAACATAATAGCTTTAAACATAAAAAGGACAAGCTAGTGGTAGCCTTGCCCTTGCCCTTGTTCCGCTTCTAGAGACACTCTCTCTGTTCTTCCTTAAGCGAAAGGTTTTAAATAAGCAAGGATGAGCACAAATTTCCCAGCAAGTAATATACAACAAGGGTGTAGGATATAATATCACAAGATTTGAAATATTGAAGGGTTATTTCTAGGATAGTTTAAAGTGTCAGAATAACATCATGAATCAGGGATATAACAATTCAATATAAATCAACAGATATATATGAATTCAACGGCTAACAATGTATCCAACTGGATAAGAAATTTATACTGAGCAGTCACTAAGGACAATGGAACTTCCACTAGAATTACCAATATTAAACTGATAACCAAAAATATCAAGTACTATAGATGACCAGTCTACAATACTTTACGTTATGCATAACACCACAATAATATTTATTCATGTGTTGGGGTTTCTAACAACATACACTCCCCTTACCAAAAGGGTTGTCCAACTCAGTTTTCAAGATTTCTGCACCAATCAATTGGTTTGGACAGTTTTTATAAACATGCATATAGTCTAGCCGAATCAAATGGCATCGACTCTGTCACAATATTCAAGGGCAATACCAATTTCAACATGAATAATAGCTTTCATAAGGCTTTAACAAAGTAATCTAACTTGTATTCAAAAGGATAAACTTACAGTATTGGCCGAATAATTAATGCAATGATATTGCACTATAATAATAATAGGGTTCAGATACTTGCTCAATAAAAGTAAGGTTCAAGGAAACTTACTCAATAATAATTAGAGTAAGTTTAGGGAACTTGCCTCAAGCGTAGTTTATCCACGTTAATAAATCAACACTTTTGAATCCTATTTATAACGCATTATATGTTCAAGATGTTAATTAACTAACACAGTCTTTAATCAAGCTTGACACGATACAAGTATGCACATATGGTACAAAAATCAGTTTATAAGTAATCATGAACCAAACACTTAGCCATTTTATAAACAAATCAAGAATGCTCAAGGTTAGGACCTCCTCTACTCATGGACTTTTTGTTTCAACGCAACACCGACTTATCAACTAAGCATCACACATATATATGTACATCAGTTGGTTTTAGATCACATTTAGCATCATAAGTATGATGTAAGTTACTGTCCAAAAAGATCGTAATTCATTTTCGGGATTTCGATCGGGCAAGAAAGTAATGCCATAGCTAGGTTTAGACTCCGGAGCAATTCTTGCCATCCCCGATTCTGCCAAGACTCACCGCCTTGTGGGTTCTGGGTCAGATTCTCGACGCACACTCAAACTTAATGTATTTTGACATGTTAAATGCTTTCACATGCTTCTTAGATCAATCTAGGCCCTTTCTTGTATATCATGGTTCTAGGTTTGATCATTTCAAAAAATTTAAAGTCATTCGAGGTCATGAAATCACAAAGTCTAGCATGCTTGCTTTCTAAACATACAAGATAGTTATAAAACTCATATTAGGCATGCTTGTATATATTCATAACGCATATGTGAAACCAACACTGCTTTAGTTGAAAATAGGCCTCGTTCATGCTTTTCTTAAAATATGCCACACATGCATGGTATGTATACATTTATACTACATGAGCAAGTCTAAGAGTATTATCAACCATGTTTACAAATGTCAGATTTTAGTCCTCATGGTATCTTGACAATATTCACATTCAAAGTTTGCTAATAGGTTCAACATGATCATGTTTATTTGCTAATCACATAAACACAAGTTAAAGGTTTATTCATGCATGTCTAAGTCACACTAACATGCTTTGCAAAGTCAGAATTTACAACATGTAGCAATCATGTAAGTTAACATACTAGGCTAAGTCTCTTCTTGAAAATATTTCTAACACAAGGCGTAATAAGTTCGACCATGCTCAAAGGACTAAATACACTACAACATGCTCATCTACATGAAAAATCAGTCATGTATAGCTTACTAGGTTCATAATTTGTAGAACATGATCTTTAACATAGTTGGTTTTCAAAATTTAAGGTTCAAATCTCCATTTAAACCATATGTCTCCATTAATCATGCAAGTCTATAAAAACATGATCCCATTAGGTCAACATATCCATCATACACTTGTTCAGATGTTAGTTTAAGTCATAACTACTAGCTCATATGGATCGAACTTGAAAACAGAAGCTAAAAACTAAACTAAAGAAGCGGCAAGAATTGCTACTTTAATACAAATGTATGCAATGTTGCAAGGTACTGGTTCGGTTCAAAGCGATCCCCGATTCTACGTGAGACTCCATTTCAACAAACACAAAATTACTCATGATTTCATTCCTAAACACTCATATATCAATTGCAACATGCTTATATGATCATATAACAACTTTATAACCAATACCCAACTTCATTAAAATATAATTCCATAAAATCAAGAATTTGAATTTGCATACTCAAGACTCCATTTTCACAGAAACTTAAATTGGAAATCTAGTAATGGAATTATACCTTTGTAATGTGAAAGAACTTACTACTACTTGAACTCTTAAACTCTTTATACCTTTGTATGCTCTCAATTCTCACCTAGCAATTCTCTAACACTTGGAAAAATGGAAGGAGAGCTCATACTTATAGAACATCAAAGAACTAGACAATAACATTCTCCCCTAAATCAAACTCATGTTTTAAAGGATTTCATGGGGGTTAACAAAGAGTTGTTACATTGGTTGTTAGAACTCATCATGATCACCACTCCCCCATGATCATGAGCTAGAGAGTTGGAAGAAAATGAAGAACATAGGCTAGCCTTTTTCTAGCACACGTGACTGACAAATGAGAGGTAAATGGGACTATCAATTTGGGACAAACAAATTAACTAGCATTCTTGTATACTCTTACACATCCACACTCTTATGTTATATTTTTAGTACACATCTCAACCATATATTATAATTAAATATCATACTTAATAATTAAGGTTTCAATGTAGTAGATAGAATATGGAAATGTAATATACATATAATCCATGTACATTTTATCATACTGGTATACTTTAATAGTTCATGGTATATAATTTCCATACATGCCCATATACATATTGTCACATAGATAATATATTTATAACACATAGTTACAATATGTTTAATTACAATGTCCACGTAATATAGTTTTATAAGACTTAATATATAGTCACACAAAGTGTCACACTTACATTATATGATATAGTTGTATTATTGTTCACATGCACATAACTATCAATATAATATTATTATATTACTAACTTACTCACTTATGTTAAATAAATTAATCATGCACTTCATCAATATTAATTAATCCACCCATTTATGGGTTTTCCATAATCATTATCAATTAATAACTAATAGTATCCTACAACAACAATTACCAATTAATATTACTTAATTGCTCATCTTATAATTTCTTCGCCAATTAACATTACTATTAGTATTTCCCATCACCATACCACACAAGGCTTTCAACGAGTTTACCACAAACTCCACGTATTCTCAATTATTCATTTATTAATATAATTGAGTTATCTCATTTCATAATACGAAATTGTTCATATTCAAATAAATATTTATTTTTATTAATATATTTATTTAATAATATATGGAAATTCTCGGGTATTAAACCAAGTCCATCTATGCACGTAAGTCACAGATGACTTTCAACACAATATAAGTATGAGGATCATGACAACAACATAAAGAATCAATCAAATGAGATAAAGGATAAATATTAAACATTTATAATATAAATTATTATCCCAATGTTATCAATCACTTAATAATCTCATAATCTAATATCATTAATATTATAACAATATTTTAATTATTTCTTAAACTTATAAATAATTTATTTTAATTATTTACACTTTACCAAATAATGCATTTAATCATTCAAAAATGCCATAGTCATAAGATTTCCTCACGAATGATCAAATTCCTTTTAAAAAATCTGCATATACCCTATATAGGATTCCTAAGACATAAAATCCTATTTACCAATTTTCAACTTCACATAACATATTTAACTCATATACTCATAACTAGTACATTTTCATTAAGAATACCAAATCATTCCCAAAAATATTTCTTTTCTGGGATTTAGCAGAATATAGTCACATATTGAACATATATTTTTCTCGGAATTTTTAAAATTTATTTACTATTTTTCAAAAATCAATTTCTAATTAATTTCATAAGAAATTAGCTACCTCAAGTTTAACTCCAAAAATTCCCAAATCTTGGCAGGATCTTATACATGTTAACGTGAGCTTCTAGTTTAAATTTCATGGTTATCGGAGTTACAGAACTCCGGTTATAGCGTTTTTCGTCGAAAAAACCTAAATATTGAAATAGTCATAACTTGCTCATTTTAAGTAGGAATGACCTCATTTTTGGACAGGAGGTACTTTATACCATATTTTTTCATGTCCCAAAAGGCCGGAATTTTTCTCACAAATTAAGTGGCTTAAACAGCCCTTACAAAATTTTGGGCAGTAGCCTTTTTGGTATTTTAAGTTTTTGACTCCTTTGCTAAAATTAGTCCACACGAAAATCTACAACACCTTTTCCAGTGATTCCATTTGGATAAGTTAGAAAACTCATAGATCTAACTCTAGGACTTGAACAATAGGAGATATGATCAATTGAATTACATGTTCCATTTTTACCAAAATCTAAATTTTTAACCCTTTGTGATTTCTAAGAAACTTTCATGTTTTCACATAATAACCAACATAACTCATCATAACACTTACTAATACTACGTATACCCATGATTTTCATCAGTCCAATGCTTTTATTATGACTCTCATCATAATCAACGTAAACAGATCATTTCCACAATTTAATAAGAAATGATTATAAAGGATTATTCACCATGCATGTGGTAATCCACATATACAGGTTATTCCAACAAAATAATAATGAATGGAATAACAGAAGAATTCACTATGCGTGCGATAGACTGCACAGACATGTTATTCCCAATAGAATAATAAAGAATGGAACTGAAGCCATGCAGAACATACGCATGTGATATTAAAGCGCTGAATAATAAATTATGGAACCGGTCACGCGAACGCACGCATACGATATGATACGGCGAATAATAAATAATGGAATAACAACGTAATTCACCATGCATGCCATAGGCCATGCATAACGAGTTAGTCCAAGCAGAATGATAAATAATGGAACTGGTCATGCAGAACGCGTAAGCGCCGGATGGTGATATTCCAAGCGTAATAATAAAGAAACTAATAATATAAGAATTTCACCATGTATGTGGTACTTCACATATACAGGTTATTCCAACAGAATAATAAGGAATGTAATAACAGAAGAATTTCACCAAGTATAGGGTAGTCCTCGTATACAAGTTATTCCAACAAAATAATAAAAAATGGAATAACAGAAGTTCTCTTCATGAATGAAAGAAATAATACCTCTTACGGTACAACAAATAATGTCCCTTACCTTAGAACAAACTGGATATAGGAGTAGTGAAGTAGCAGAATATTTTTCTTCTTTCTCTATATAGTTTCTCTCTCTAGAGTTTCAGTGAATTCGTAAGAAATAATGAAGGAATGAGCTTCTATTTTAGGAGAATGGGTGAATAGTAACTAATTCTAAGCAGGTCGTATTGATTTACTTTTTAAACGGACCGGATCGTATTGGTTTACTATAAAATATTCTAATAAAACAAAATATTTTAAATAAAATATAATATATTCTATTTATAATATAATAAAACGAATAATTTTATAAAAGTATTCTTGCTTTTATATAAAAAGATTTTATTATGCAAATACTATATGCACTTTATACAAACACTATGCATAATAAAATATAATATATTCTAATTATTGTCTAATAAAATAAATAACTTTTCTGTTTTATATAAAAAGATTTTACTATGCAAAATACTATGCATAATAGAATATAATATATTCTATTTATAGTCTAATAAAACGAATAACTTTATAAAAGTATTATGTTTTATATAAAAAGTTTTTCTGTTTTATTACATTAATAATACTAATAAAACAAAACTTCATCATCATTATTATAATTCACACTATTAATAGACCAGGTCGTTTCCAGGAAAGAGGGGGCTTTCCAATAAAGATTTTTAGGCAGAACTTCTAGACATCGTTAATATTATGTGACCAAACCTCTCCTTGGCAGAACTTCTAGACATCGTTAATATTATGTAACCAAACCTCTCCTTGGCAGAACTTCTAGACATCGTTAATATTATGTGACCAAACCTCTCCTTGGCAGAACTTCTAGACATCGTTAATATTATGTAACCAAACCTCTCCTTGGCAGAACTTCTAGACATCGTTAATATTGCAAATAATAATATTAATAACTATGTCATCTCAATTATTGATTTAATAATATATAAAATATCGACAATAATTGAATCAAATAACATGAGATACTATGCAGCAATTACTGTAGCAATAATTGAACAAAACTGAGTGACTTCTCATACAAGCATCAATAATCAATACCGTGTGCTACTATGCAACCACACATATTACTGTACTTTTACTACCGAGTAGTTCAATAGTATTAACGGTAAAACTTCCGCCGTTATTTTCATAAAAATATTTTTGTCGTTTTTCTCAATCCAACAATTATTCCGTTGTGGGGTCCACCAATGATTGCGCCGTAGTACGAATATTCCCTATTAAAACGAATATTCCCCGACCAATCGAATATAATACAACAACTTGCATACTTTGCAAAAATTATAAATACCACCCACAACTATAACATTATCTCAAATCAACACCATAATATTAAAAAAAAATATTTTGAAAAAATTAAATCTTTATTCGTAAAATTTGGGGTCTCACAATTTTATTATGTCAACATTTATATAACGCAGTAAATAAAACCATAATAAAATAATTTATTTATTCAATCAAATATAATATCAAAAATGTTAAGCAATTATATCAAATAATTGGCCTCTAGGGCATAAACTCTAACACTTTGACCAACATAGACCTAGACCTTAGAATCATACTCTATCCAAACCAGTGTACTCTATATGTACCTTGTTATATAGACTACATATTACATCAATCAAAACATAAATCTATCACACGGATTGAAAGATCTAGAAGCCACAAAATCGTTGACTGACCATGACCACTGTTCTAGGTTACCCAAAAACTCAAGAACAGCTCTGATAGTGACTTTGAGTCAATATAACTTCTTGTTATATGTAGGTTAAAGCATAAAATTTATAAGTTGTTGTACTATTACATGAGTACTATAACACCCATACACTTTCAAACCCAAAATCATTAACATTAGGAAGTTAAGTTAAGGGCAAAGTGACCTCTAGGCCATGACCAACTGATTCCCTGAAACTCAAGAATACCTATAGCGACACTTTATGTCACTATAGGGCTTTAGCGACAGACATAAAATAATTTCTAATAAATAAATTAATAAAAATTAGAAATAATTAATAAATAATTATAAAAATAGTTTTAAAAATTATTTTAAGTTATAATAATTAACTTTTAATATTTTTACATAAATTTAATAAATATTTTATTTATTTGGATATTATTAATAATTAAGTTAATAATAAAGTAATTAGAATAATTATTTATAAATAATAAATAATTATTTAAAAATAATATTAATGATTTTAAAATTATATTAAATGATTATAAATTATTTAAAAATAATAAATAAGATTTTATAATATTCTAAGTAAATATTAATTATTTAGAAATAGAAATAAATGATTTAAAAAATCATTTAATGGATAAGTAAATATCTAAAATTGTTATAAGCTTAGAAAATTATTATAAAAGATATATAAATTATCTAAAAATATAATAAAGATATAAATAAAGTTTAATCGAGATATGAACTTATTAATTACTTGGTAAAGTCTTAGGACACCGAAATCATATCAAATTTAATCCGAACATAAATAATTTATGTATTTGAGTATTGTTATCAATACTAATGTGTTAGATTTATATGAATGAAGATATTAGGTGTTTATAAATGAATCTAGTAGCGTTGCTTGATCGATCTTCATTCAGGCAAGTTACTAAACCCTATTTTAATTAGTTGAGCAAGTTCCTTAATTACTTACGTAAATTTCTTGAACCCTGCTTATTCGTTGAACAAGATTCCTATCTTGAATTGCTTTTGATATATATTATCAAACCCAAACTTGAATTGCCAATTATTGTAAAGTTATCGCTATAGTTGTAATACCCGAGGATTTCCGCGTATTATTAATAAATATATTAATGGAAATGAATATTTATTTGAATATGAACGATTTTGTGTTATGAAATGAGATAACTCAATTATATTAAATAACTGAATAATTGAGGATATGTGGAGTTTTGTTATGAACTCATTGAAGCCATGTGTGGCATGGTGATGGGAGATATTAACAGTAATATTAATTAACAAAGGAATTATAAAGTGAACAATTAAGTAATTGTTGTTGTAGTATACTATTAATCGTTAATTGATGTGTAGTATATTAATCATTTGATAATGAGGATTAATTAATATGTGATTATTAATTGTTATATTAAATGACAGTGGTTGTGGTAGAATATTGATTAATTAATAATGGTAGTTAATTAATAATATATGATTATTATTGTTAGCAAATGTAATAAGAATTAATGGCTATATACAGTAATCAATGAATAGAATGGTATGATTTATTTAATTTATGAAGACATGTGATATTATATAATTCTTGTAATTAATAAGAAGATGTGGTGTGACATATTAGTATGGCTATGTAATATATATAAACTATATAATAAAGTGTAAGGAATTACAAGTTACATACACAATTATTTATGCGACAATAAGCATGTACGGAAACATTAAAAGATGTACTCTATCAAAGAATTTCAAATTATTCCAATAAGTGTGTACAACTGGAATAATACAGTTTTAAGGAGATATTAAATTACTAAGTGGGTAATTAAATGGAGTCCATACATATAATAATTAAACTGGACTAATGTACATGGATTATATGATGTGAGTACATAAATAATCTCTAACTCTCCATTGTGCAGTAGCATTAATGTAACGCCCCAAAATCCAGTCTATCTTCACACCCGGATTCCGTACGTCACGAGTACATCATTCATCCAAACATACATCATTATATACTGAAATATAATAACATACATTCTATATTCCCAGGTTCTAAAACCTTATAACCTTTCTCATTATAAATAATGATAATTACATTATTCCTTTCATCTTACAAGAGTGACTTTTATCCGCCAACAAGGATACCTAACAATTCATTAAACTAGTCTATAGTTTAATTTTCATCTTTCTACATTACAAGTCTTCACTTGATCTTTTCGTTCATTCACATTCTGAATGGCACTTCATCTGGATACCGTCAATTTGATTCTTATGGGATCCTTAAGTTCTTCTAACATCGTTCGCTAAAAATGTTTTTATTTAAAGCAAGTGTGAGCATTCAATTGCCCAGCAAGTCATAACAGTTGAACAAACAACTTTAAGAATTCAAACTTCTTGTAAGACTTCAATAACCGAACAAAGGTTATGAAGCAGCTTGAATAATAGGAATAATCTCGATTCCTATCATTTTAAAACATTAGTTACATTCCCTTTGAAATACTTTCATTCTCTACTCTCTTTCATACATTACATTCTCGTCTGCCAGAATCAATAAAGCATGCAGACTTAACAATAACGGTTCATGTATAAATAGAACATGCTCATATTGAACAGTTCAATCACAGAATAATTCATATCATAGAAACACCGAAGTGTTCACATTGTGGTACAAAGCCTCATACGTTCTACCACCTTGTACAAATATCACACATTCGCACATAGACAGAACTTCTCAAGTTCCACATCTGAGAAGTTTTAGAAACTAGCATTCATTTAAAATATGAATGAAGTTAGGAAACTTGCCTTACGCACAGCTACAGCTTAAGCTGAACTGCTCATTCCAATTCCTATATAACACATAAGAAAATAACACATTCACCAATTAGTCATATATTTGACTTACACATTGGTTTACTTTACTTTACTTCTTAGGGTTCGCGTTCTTGTAATATAATTTTACGCGACTAACTTTCATTATCGGTTTATGGCTTCATGACATACGGAGATGTCTTACTCAAAACGTTCATCATCTTTGATGATTTACATTCTTATCTTCTTCTTATAACTCTCCTAGGACTCAGCACACATCGTGTCTTTGCTGGTAGTCCATATGGTACTCTGAGTGGTTTCCTACAAACAACCAACAAACAAGTTCCCGTCTCATCTACACTGCCATCACAGTGAGTTAGATCGGTTGCCAGTTTCATATATACCTTCGCTCTCTGAAGGAATTGTTTAGCCCAGCTCCCATATGTCAACCATCAAAGGTTACGATTGTACCACAACCTAAACTTATCTTAACTTATACGAACTATTAACTATAATGTTCGTTAAGTCAATTTCTTATTCCTTTTGGCTTTCTGACAACTAAATGCCATACCTCAGGATTCGTTCTTATTCGACTCACATTCGGCTTTCAATACTCTTATTACCGTTCGTTATGGCTTTCTCGATAATTCATATCTTACTTACTACCTTCGTCAACGTCTACGTCATACAACCAGGGTATACTTAGAATGTTCATCCAACTCGAATACGATTTACGAGGATCGTTTACTTATTCAACGTTCACGTTGCTCATCTCTTAACCTCTCATTCAACCTTTACTCAAGGTTTTAATCGCTTTCGATCATTATCCATCCCATGAACCCCATGTTCATTATTCCTTCTTAATGTCAGAGCCATACAGATCATTGTATGCTAAGACCGATCGTTCATCGCAACAACATTGCGTTCACAGTGTCTATACACTTTACATTCATCTCGCATTACCACAACGTAACATCGAAATGTTATTCATAACTTTCGTCACTCAACGTCTAAGGAATCATAATCATAGCAATCCATCATGTTCGTTTATTGCGACTACGATCCCCGAATCTCAGTTCCGTAATCCTCAATTACATTCTTTTAATCTCGGTTAATATTTCTGTTCAACCTTCATTAAAGGTTTAAAACACTTGATTAAGTGTTACATTAGGCAAACTACATGTTCATATTTCTTTCTTGCACATCCCCCAGCAGTTGAGCACTTAAAAACTCATTACTAGCCTTTTTCCCTGTCTTCGGTGACTATGGCTACCACTCTCTTCACTAAGACTCACATTTGCTGACTGAGTTAGCGATTGTCTCGGCTCTCTCGATGCAATGGCTGCATTGCCACTTACAAAGGCATGGTTGGCGCCGTGGCGCCAAGCCCTAACCCTAAAAAATTTCTCTAAGTGTTAACTTCATTTTGAGACGCTTACTTTTTGATCTCATAACTTCTTCATTATAACTCAGAACGAGGTTGTTCCAAAGCCATTTTATTCCTTATCTTACGTACTTTGATTACCCATAGATAGAACTTTGTTCTGAATCCATTAACATTCCATTCAATTACCTTAATCTTCACCCTTCGTTCATTTTAACATTTTTAACGTTCTTTGTTCGTTCATCCGTAATTCGGTCATTCGAACTCGAAACTCATTCGTTCTTGAGTCTACGACTCACGTTTTATACGTTCTCTTACTTTATTATGAAACCCTAAATGTTTGGGTTCATTTACTAACTTTCTAATTCTCGCTCGTCTTTTATGAAATTTTCGCCATAACTTCATGATAGCTCCGTTTTAATCCGTTCTTCATGAACGTTTCTACCGTTCCTAACCAAGAAATAAGCATCTAACTTATACGCAATGGTTTTAAACTTTTCCATCAGCAACAATTATACTACGATGGTTTTAAATTTGTCCACCAACAACGTTCTTCCTGTTCTTCGCGTGTTCTTCGTGTTCTTCGTTCGTTCTTCATTTTTTAATCGATATTTTGGATTATGATTTCACTTTTTCTTGGAATTTGATGTTATAGAACATCATTCCTTACTTCTTTAACCTACTCATTTATAAAATTCATTCGGATCGATCAAAGTCCTTACGAATCTTATACTTCCTTAAGAAATTTATAAAATAAACTTCTAATTCTTATTTCTTCATTTTCTTACGATTTCAACCATATGAATTCATTCTCAACATCTTTAACTCCTTATTCTCATTAAGTTATGTTTTTGAACATAAAACTTAAAGAAAATTTCTAAGAGACTAGGTTTCGGATTACCTTTCTCATTTGATCTTCTTTCGTCGGACAAAGTTTGCTCACGAGCCAACTGAACTCTCTCTCTCTCTCTCTAAAAGTGTAGGATTTTCAAGAATCCAAACAAATGAGCTTAAGCTTCCTATTTATAGATTTTCAAGGCTAGGGTAAAAATTGTCATTTCGCCCCTAAAATCACTATTCACACCTCCTTACTATTCACGAAACTTAACCTGTAAGTTTTGTGGTTCCGTCTTTCGGGTTTCGTCCGACAGTTTTAAAAACTGCGATTCTCAGAATCCAAATATTTTTGGATATTTCGTCTTTCCTTTACCGATTAACTTTTACGTATTCTTCGGATTTGCGAAAAACTGAAAAACACTTTTTGGTGTCATGCGTTTTCCTTCACGTTTTCCCCCAACGTAGCTAAACGAATAAAAAGTACATAACAGTACTTTTCGTTGTTTTTATTTTGTCCGATTTCTGCACGATTTTCGAGAAAAACTTTTATCGGCTTACTTAACTTTTCACAACATATTATCGTCAAATCTTTTGATGGAATGTCATTCTGACATACCGAACTCTCGGAATGGCTTAGGTTATTCAAACCCTAACCCTTAGGGTTTCGTCAGGTGAATAGTGCCTATTTTGTCTTTTTCCCCAGAAATATTTTGTTCCCGGAAAAATTTTATTTGCGTCTTGAAAATTCTTACTCGTTCAATCTAGCTCGAAGCCAGAATCCTCCTGTTTAATAATCATTCTAGGTTATAGAACGATTAATAAACACATAGCACAAAATAATATTAATAAAAATTCATTTTATTAATAACTAATTCTTTAAATCTTAATTTCTGGACAATTCAGATTTCCGGGTTGTCACAATTAACACATTAAAATTTACATTTTTGTATTTTTGGATAACAAGGTAACAATATGAGAGTGATGCTAAGCTTGTTGTTGAGAGTTTCTTTTGTCCCAAAATGAATGTCACCAAGTTCATGAATAGTAACTCAAAAGCTAATATACGATTTCTCTCAAAAAAAGGCTGCTTCTATTTCTTGTTCCAAGCTTCCTAGCTAATGATCATGGGGTAGTGGTGGTCATGATGCAAATTACCAACCAATTACCAACTCCTTCTTATACTTCATGCAATCCTACAATCCTTGGGTTCAAACCATAGAGCAAAACAATTGTCTGGTTTTGTGTTCATCTATAAATAGCAGTTACCCTTCTTTTCATTCTTGTTGCTGAGATTGTGTGATAAGTATTCAGTGAGAGGGAAGTAGCTGAGCCTTAAGTTAGTACTTTGAAGGATTCAATTAAGCTTCAAGAGGTAGCATTTCTATTTCCATGTTCTTAATTTTGAAGTTGGTCAAATTCTTGTAATTTTATGAAATTCTCTATTAATTGATGTAGAATAGAATGCCATTGTGTTATTTGAGTTGGTACACATGTTTTGGAACATGGTAGCTGGTCTGGTTGCAGGTTTGGTATCTCATGTGTTAAGGCTCTGCAGAAGCAGAGCCATTTTTTTTTCAGATGCTTTCGAGTGGTGCTACCGCCACTTACATATAAACTTATCCGTTGTACCATGCGTGGTGTTTCCCTTAGATAATGATTTGAGGTTTTTGATTTGTTCTGAGCATGCAATGATAGTTAGGTTAAGCATATAAATAACCCTATCATGTGGTTAGATATTGTTTTAAATATAGCACGTTGTTTTAGCTTGATTTAATTTAAGTTTCAAGAAAACTTCAAGATTTGGAAAACTAGAAATCATGAACTTGAAATAATGTACAGTCTGATCTTACAAGCATGTTAGTATGGTTTTAAATATGTGTCGAACATACTAACTCAAGTATAGGGATTTCGTATTGAAGCATGATTATGTTGGATTTAGTAGTAAGCTTTGTTAATGAAAATGCGAACTTTGAATGTGAATGTTAATGTGCTAATTTAAAAGTTAGAATGTGATGATTATGAACATCTTAGATGATACCCTTAGACGTACTCATGTATAATAAATGTATATATACCATGCTTAGGTATTGTAATTCAAGGAAATCATAAACGAAGCATATTTCAAAACAAAACGATGTTAAATACACATATGTGATATGAATACTCACAAGCATGTCTAATATGAGTTATATGACTACTTTATATGTTTAAGAATCAAGCATGTTGGACTTTGTGATTTCATAACCTTAAATGGCCTTAATATGATGAGATGTCCAACTTAGGACCATATTATGCGAAACGAGACCTAGATTAAACTAGGAACATGCAAAAGGACCCTTAACATGTTAATATGTGTTATGCATGTAAGGATGTGCAGGCTAGGCCAAGCAAATAATTGCTTATACGGTTTGAACTAGAGAGCCAATGCCGCTGCTGTATTCTTCGTCAGATAAATCGGTAGCGTGTCACGCACATTCGCAAACTTGGAAAGTAACTTCTATGATTTTTGAAGTATGTAACATGCTAGTATAACTTCATTATGATTATATCTGTTCATGACACACTGACAAAGGTAGCTTTGCATGTTAACACCTATCTTAGCTTGAATTGACAAAGTGTTTTAAAATGATGAAGTCTAACGATAGATCCGAGCTACGTAATAACATACGTATAAGGTTTCTTGATTGAGTTATGTGCGTACACTTGGACTATATTTATCAAGATTATTTATCGAATATGTTTAACTAATGAATATCCTATGTGCGTATCACATTATGATATGATTCGAAAGTGTATTGATAAGCGATATTTTGGTAAACTACGCTTAAGGCAAGTTCTCTAAATTACTCTAATTATTATTGAGCGAGTTTCCTTGAACTTCTCTCTTGATTGTGCAAGTTCCTTGAACCCTACTTTTAAACTTATCTTGTGAATGTAAGTTATCCCGCTTATTCATCCAATCAAACTAGTATGTTTAAATTCCTGTGAAAGTTATTATTCATGTTGAACTTAGTATTGATCTTGAATATTGTGAAAGATTTGATGCCATTTGATTTGACTAGACTATATGCATGTTATAAAAGCTGTCCAAACCAATTGATTGGTGCAAAAATCTTGAAAACTGAGTTGGACAACCCTTTTGGTAAGGGGAGTGTATGTTGTTGGAAACCCTAAAACATGAATAAATATTATTGTGGTGTTATACATAACGTAAATTATTGTAGACTAATCATCTATAGTACTTGATATTTTTTGTTATCAGTTTAATATTGATAACTCTAGTGGAAGTTAAATGGTCCTTAGTGACTGCTCAGTATAAATTGCTTATCCAGTTGGATACATTGTTATATATCTGTTGATTTATATTGAATTGTCATTCTTATTTCAAGAATTATTGATATTCCTTATCCATGATGTTATTCTGACACTTTGAACTATCCTAGAAATGACACTTCGATATTTCAAACTTTGTGATATTATATCCTACACCCTTATTGTATATTACTTGTTGGGCAATTTGTGCTCAACCTTGCTTATTTAAAACCTTTCAGTTAAGGAGGAACATGGAGGTGTCTCTGGAACAGACAAGGGCAAGGGCAAGGGCAAGGCTACCGACTAGTTTGTTCCTTTATGTTTAAAAACTACTATGTTATGTTAAGACTATTTGCAGACTATGTTTAAACTTAAGTAGGATTATGTAATAGGTCTTTATTCGATACTATTATGTAATTTATTAAGTACTATAGGTTGCGAGACTTGGGGGAATAATTATAACAAATCATTGTATATTATTCTAATTTTTGTTTTCTGTTGTGAATGTATGTTATTTAGTTATTATGGTGTTACTATGAGAACGTGACGAACCGAATTCGAGTGACCAAGTGGAGGTCCAAATTTGGGGGCGTCACAATAGCTTCAACATAACTAAGAAATGAATTGTTTATTCATATGATATTATTTATTGAGCATAAACTTTTGTGTCAAAGCAAATTGCTTTGCTAAGACATTCTATACTGAGTTGTATATCCCAAGTGGGATTAATGTATGTCAATAATATATTGACATTTATTGTAAGTGGGCACGATTAGGATGAGATGCATACTCCTAGGATGTTGAATAGGTTGATCCCCTGTCTCACATCTGAACAAGATATCTTAGTCTTTGTGACTGACAGAAATAGTAAAAAGTCCAGAAATGGCTGAAATATAAAAATTCCAGACATGGTAAACAACAATTAGTTGAGAAAAGTTGTGAACTGTTATACTTCTTCAAATCATATAAAACCTGCTGAGCATGTCATAGCTTACTCTTGCAAATCATTCCCTTTGCAGTATTAGACGGTAACCCTAGCACAACTGGATTAAATAATGGGAAGCATCCCTGCTTAGACTAGTTTATATTATTGTCTAGCTGAATGTAATACTTTTGTAATAGGAAATTATTTATAAAGAATCATGTAACTGAACCTTAATATATGATATATAACATCTCTTATTTCCGCAACCGTGTTTCCTTTACATAAATAGATGTAATTAGAACTTTTAATTTAGTTTGAGATCCTTGGAAACTATTCATCTGAGTGAGGGTATTGACAACATGGACTGCAAATGTTATTGTTGATACTCTGGATTTCAGATAGATAGGTACTATCGATACGATAGTGTAATCTGCATGATATAGACTATATATCTGAGTGAGGGTATTGGTAATATGGGTTGTTCATGTTATTACTAGTACTCTAAATTTTGGATAGATAGATACTATTCGTAGATACAGTCTATACATCCAAATGAGGGTATCTAAACACATCAATAGTTCTTTAGGGAATTGTTATATGTTATGGGATACTGTGAACCTTGGATCTATGGGAATTGTATCTTGTGATATTTGTATAGTAGTTCAATTAGATATAAGCATAGAATTGGATACCATGGGTGTATAGATTTGATTGCATTATATTAATGGATTAGTTATAAGCACCATATCGGATACCGTGGGAGTATAGATCTGGGGGCGTTACATTAATGGTATCAGAGCTTTAGAAGCATGAAATGCGTAAAGAGCCCCGAGCCTCTTTGGTGGCAAAGTTGGTGGCAAATTGATAAGTACCATTGTGAGGTGCTATGGTTGAAACACCATGAAAGTTGTGACGCCCCCAAATTCGGGTATTGTGACAACCCAAAAAATCGGATTGTCCAGAATTTAAGAGTTAAAAAATTAATTATTAATAAAATGAATTTTTATTAATACTATTATGTGCTATGTGTTTATTAATCGTTCTAGAAACTAGGATGATTATTAATCGGGAGGATTCTGGCTACGAGCTAGACTGAACGAGTAAGAATTTTCAAGACGAAAATAAAATTTTTCAAAATATTTCCGGGGAAAAAGACGAAATAGGCACTATTCACCCGACAAAACCCTAAGGGTAAGGGTTTGAATAACCTAAGCCATTCTGAGAGTTCGGTATGTCGAAATGACATTCCGTCGAAAGATTTGACGATAATATATCGTGAAATATTAAGTAAGCCGATAAAAGTTTTTCTCGAAAAATGTACAAAAATTGGATAAAATAAAAACGACGAAAAGTACTGTTATGTACTTTTCACTCGTTTAACTACGTTAGGGGAAAACGTGAAGGAAAACACTTGACACCAAAAAGTATTTTTTCGTTTTTCAAAAATTCAAAGATTACGTAAAAGTTAATCAGTAAAGGAAAGACGAAATATCCAAAAATATTTGAATTTTGAGAATCGCAGTTTTTAAAACTGTCAGACGAAAACCGAAAGACGGAACCATAAAACTTAAGGGCTAAGCAAACTTGGGGGCTAGGTTAACTTGGTCCTTATGTTTTGAATAGTAAGGAGGTTAGGTGGTGAAATGACTAAAATGCACTTAGTCTTGGTTTTCTATATAAACAAGCCTTAAACTCATTTGTTTGGTTTGAAAATTCAACCAACACTTTGAGAGAGAGAGAGAGAGAGTTCGAATGGGGGAAGAGAGGAAAAGGAAGAGGAAAAGCTTTCCCGAGTGCACGCTTTGTCCAACGGAATGAGATTAAAGAAGAAAGGTAATCCGAAATCTAGTTTTCTATAAATTTTCTTTAAAGATTTATATGTTAAAAGCATATCTTAACGAGAATAAGAAGTAAAAGATGTTAGAAATGATTTCATATGGTTGAAATCGTAAGAAAATGAAGAAATAAGAAATAAGAAATAAGAAATTTAGTTTATAAATTTCTTAAGGAAGTGTAAGATTTATAAGGATTTTGAGCGATCCGAATGAATCTTATGAATAAATAGGTCAAATAAGTGAGGAATGATGTTCTATAACATCAAATTCCAAGAAAAAAGTAAAATTGTAATCCAAAATATCGATTAAAAATGAAGAACACGCGAAGAACACGAAGAACGTTGTTGATGGACAAATTTAAAACCATCGTAGGATAATTATTTTTGATGGACAAGTTTAAAACCATTTCGTATAAGTTAGTTCCTTTTTGCTTGGTTAGGAACGTTAGAAACGTTCATGAAGAGCAAATTATAATTGAGCTATAACAAAGTTATGGCAAAAATTCGTAAAAGATGAACGAGAAATAGAAAGTTATTAAATGAACCTGAACGTGTAGGGTTTCATAAGAATTTAAGAGAACGTAGAAAACGTGAGTCGTGGACTCAAGAACGAATTTCGAGTTCGGATGACGGAATTACGAACGAACGAACGAAAAACGTTAATAACGTAAAATGAACAAAGAGTGAAGATTAAGCCAATGGAAAGGCATGTTAACAGATTCAGAAAAAAGTTATGTCTGAGGGTAATCAAAGTACGTAAGATAAGAAAGAAAATGGCTTTGGAATGACCTCGTTCTGAGTTATAACGAAGAAGTTATGAGATTTCGAAGTCAGCGTCTCAAGCTTGTAAAAGACTTAGAAATTTTTTCTAGGTTTCATGCTTGGCGCCGCAACGCGAGTCATGCCTTGGGGGCCGACATTGCAGCGCGAACCCGGGCCATCAGCTACTACTAAGTGGTGCCGTGGCATGAGAATTTGTGAAGGGAGGAAAGTTTGACGCCAAATTTCGGACAGATTTGACACTCTGAGTGGTCTCTGCAGGCATGAGATAAACGAAGGATACCTGGTAAGCCAAGCATACTGTGAAAAGAGCAATGCCTGTAAATGAGATTTTTACTGCTCAATTATTGGGGATGTGCTAGAAAAAAAATATGAACATGTAGTTCAATTAATGTAACACTTAATTAAGTGTATTAAACCTTTGATGAAGGTTGAACAAAGAGATTAAACGAGATTAAAAGACAAAAAATTTAGACGCGGGTTACAGAACCAATATCCGGGGACCCTAGTCGTGATAAATGAACGTGAGGGATTGCTATGATGGTGATTCCTTAGACGTTAATTGATGAGGGTAATGAATAACATTTCGATGGTATGTCATGGTAATGAGAGATGAATGTAAAGCGTTTAGACGCTGTGTACGCAACGTTGTTGCGATGAACGATCGGTCTTAGCATACAACGAACCGTATGGCTTTGACATTAAGAAAGAATAATGAACATGGGGTTCAGGTGACGAGTAATGAATGAAAGAAATTAAAACCTTAGATAAAGGTTGAATGAGAGATTAAGAGGCAAGAAACGTAAATGTTGAATACGTAAACGATCCTCGTGAATCGTATTCACGTAGAACGAATGTTCTCAGTGTACATAGACTGTATAACTTAGACGTTGACAAAAGTAGTAAGTAAGATATGAATTATCAAGAAAGCCGTAGTGAACGGTAATAAGATTAATGAAAGCCAAATGTGAGTCGGATGAGAATGTTAGAATGAAATGTAAGAATTGAAGACTTTAACCGACGTGAAGGTTGAGTGTACGCGAATATTAAACGGCTAAAACCTACACTCCGTGTATGGTTTGACCGTAGGATAACAAAGACCAATGATTAAACTTATGAACGGTGAAGAAGCTGAATTAAAGACAAGTACGTATAACGTAAAACAAGTCGAGTTAATGTTTATAACTTGGAAGATGTTCCGAGTCGAATGAGCCGGACGTTGTAAGATAAGAATAAGGTAATGTAAAATGGTTAACGCTATAAATGTGTAGAATGAATATTGAATGATCGTTCTGAGCATACAAAAGACTGTATGACTTAGACAATGAAGAATAAATCCTGAGGTATGACATTTATTTGTCAGAAAGCCATAAGGAATAAGAAATTGAATTAACGAACATTATAGTTTAATAGTTCGGATAAGTTAAGATAAGTTAGGTTGTGGTGAAATTGTAACCTTTAATGGTTGACATATGGGAGCTGGGCTAAACAATTCCTTCAGAGAGCGAAGGTATATACAAAACTGACAACCGATCTAACTCACTGTTATGGGCAGTGTAGATGAGACGGGAACTTATTTGTTGGTTGTTTGTGGGAAACCACTCAGAGTACCATATGGACTACTAGTAGAGACACGATGTGTGCTAAGTCCTAGGAAAGTATAAGAAGAAGATAAGAATATAATCATCAAAGATGATGAATGTATTGAGTAAGACATCTCCGTATGTCATAAAGCCATTAACCGGTAAAGGAAGTTATTCGCGTAAACTTAGTTTGTAAGAACGTGAACCCTAAGAAGTGAAGTTAAGTAAACCAATGCGTAAAGTCAAGTATACGACTAATTGGTGTATGTGTTATTTCCTTATGTGCTACATAGGAATTGGAATGAGCAGTTCAGCGTAAACTATAAGGTGTAGCTGTGCGTAAGGTAAGTTTCCTAACTTCATTCATATTTTTAAATGAATGCTAGTTTCTAAAACTTCTCAGATGTTGAACTTGAGAAGTTCTGTCTATTTGAAAATGTGTGATATTTGTACAAGGTGTTAGAATATATGAGGCCTTGTGCCACAATGTGAACACTTCGGTGTTTCTATGAGATGAACTGTTATGTGATTTAACTCTTCAATAAAAGAATGTTCTGTTTATACATGAACTGTTATTGTTAAATCTGTGCTATTGATTCTAGCCAGACAGAATGTGTATGAAAGAAAGTAGAGAATAAAAGTATTTCAAAGTGAATGTGTTTAATGTTTTAAAATTATAGGAATCGAGATTATTCCTATTATTCGAGCTGCTTCATGAACTTTGTTCAGTTATTGAAGTCTTAAAAGAATGTTTGAATTCTTAGAGTTGTTTGTTCAACTGCTATGACTTGCTGAGCAATTGAATGCTTACACTTACTTAAAATAAAAACATTTTCAGCGATCGACGTTAGAAGAACTTAAGGATCCCGTAAAGATCACGCTGATCGGTATCCAGAAGAAGTATCATTTATTATATGAATGAGCGTGAAGATCAAGCGAAGACTTGTAATATAGAATTATAGAATAAAACTATAGAATAGTTTAATGAACGATTATGTATCCTTGGTGGCGGATAAAAGTCACTTGTACAAGATTTAAAGAATAATGTAATTATCATTATTTGTAATGAAAGAGGTTTTAAGGTTTTTGAACCTGAGAATTGAGGATGTATGTTGTTATATTTAGCTATATAATGATGTATGTTTGGCAGAAGATGGGATCGTGACGTACGGAATCTGGATGTGAAAATAGACTAAATTTCGGGGCGTTATAGGTATCTTCCAACTCGATAGATGGTGCTACATGGTACTTATAACTGTACATTCATTCTATTGAAACGACATCAAAATGTGTGTATCAAGGACATTCTTATTACATTAATAATATTACATCCCGTTCCCAGGTTCTAAAACCATTACATTCTTTGTTCATCATACTATAATATATACAACTTACTAGTTTATTACAAGGTAAACTAATCGTTCATCTTCGTCTTGCCTTTATCCTTGTCGGATCCCTTGGTTCGTTCGGTTCTAGCTGCATTCATATGGTTCAAGCAAGAGTGAGCATAACAAGCTCAGCAAGTACAACAATTTCTTTAAAACAACATGCTTGAAACTTAGGAATCATATATCTTCAATAACTGGATAGTAGTTACAAAGTACTATCAATAATTCAAAATAACATTTCTTTTCCTTCAAAACATTTTACAATGATAATATTCAATAAAACATTAATTCTGGTCCAAGACCATGAACATTTCATAATTTCTTTGAAAAGGATAACCCGACACTAAGTCCGTAAGTCCGGCATATCTTACAAGCACTTCTGGGTGATCAGCCCATAGTACTCTATGTTGATCAACACTACATTCATTAAACATGTATACATTTAAGTTTTGGCAACCTCGCGTGCCCATCGAATAACCGATGAAAAATACATTTGTTTATTCATACTTAGGCTTACCTTGAATCCGTACCAAACAATTGACGTAGGATAGCGTTAGCAATTCTATATTGAAAGACTTGTAAATAAATCAATCAGCTCTTCAAGATTAGTCTAGCCGAGGTAAAACTAGCATCGATCCTTTAGTAAAACATTTCATGTATCTCATAACATGAATCACAGAAAACTTGACTAACTCGAAGGTTAGACAAGCGTTTAAGAAAAACTTGCCTTTAGTGTCTGCTATAATATAATAACTTTTCCTTTGAGTCTTTACAGTCTCTACAACACATAACCACATAACATACCATATTAGGTTCTGAATGAACATACATGGTTCCTAATGAATCTTACCCTTCTTCTCAATCTAATCATGTATTAGATTTGTTATTATTGGTTCCAGCTTGCCATTATATTTTACATCATTCTTACCAACTTCTTTCTCTTCTATGCCTTAAGTGGATTTATTTTACTAATACAACTCGTTTTGAGTTAATAATCCTTCCTTACGGCTTACTAATGTCCTTACGTTATTAATTGAAACTCGAACGTTAAGTACACTTATTGCATACCATTCACGTTCACGTATTACTGAACAACTATTAGTTGTAACTCTCAATGTTATATTCATTACCATTATTGAATACATTTCAAGTTCTTTATACTTTACGTTCGTCATTTAACAATTCATTCAACAACATTAAATTCCTAAAGTCATCACTATAAAAGTGATTTAGGAAAGGTCTTATCATGTTCATTAAGTAATTACATATCCCATACTTGTCTTGCAACCCATTGGGTTCATAAACAACTTGGTCAACAAAAGTCCTTCTTTGGCCTTGCGAGCTTGGCATCCCTTTACTATAGTGGCGGCCAAGGCACCATTCTTCGAAGACTGATCCCACTGTTTTTGGTCTTTGGCTGGGCGAGAAGTGTTATAACTAGAGTTGACGCTACGGTGCGAAACTCCAGTAGTCAACCCCCTCGCTCCGGCGTTGCGGTGCGGTTCATAAAGCTCTGTCTGGCGCTGCGGCGCCAGACTTTAGTCCCAAAAAAATTTGATAGACAAATTTTTATGTGAGATTCTCGGGCTCATAACTTCTTCGTTATAAGTCCGAATTGGCTCGTTCAAGAGCCTACGGTTTACAAATTACACACTCTACGTGTTCATGCAAGAATTTTATCTATTTGACTTTGTTAACTAAAAATTAACCTATTAGTCCATTTTAACGAAAACGATAAACGTTCGTGAACGTTCAATGCTCGTTTCTTCGTTCTAAGTCGGAATTCGGTCATTCTCGAGTCTGAAACTCTAAAATGCCAAATAATACTTGTCTCCATTGAAAACCAATGTTTCCAAGCTCAATATCAAAATTCGACTTCCATTCTGAGATTTTTACTAATTCGACAATTATCATTCAAACTCATGAATTCCGCATTAACTTCATTCTTATGATTTGTTCATCGTTTTAAATGGATTCTATCAATCATATTAACATCTTAACATACTCATCTCATTAACTTATATACATGATAAGTTATTACTTGTTCTTCATAAGTTTAGGACTTATAAAAGTATAAACTACTTGCACTTTCATTTCTCATGACTTATTATAGATTAAATCTTTTAACCACCATTTTCATATCCCACCATTTTCATATCTCCTTGTCATACCATCTTATTAAGGTAAACATATGAGTAGTTCATATAAGCTTCTCGTGAGTTCATAACTTAATTAAGTTTGAATTACTTATTCATGACTTATACGGCTTAAGTCTATTGATTAATCATTCTTATCATGCCTTAGCATATATGTTCTACCACTACCCACTTCTCTAACAATGGAAGAGAAAGAGATTCATGGTTTAAGTTCTTACCCTTGATAATCACTTGGTTAATCTTTAATCTCCTTCTTGCTTCTTGAATTCTCAAAGGCTAACTTATTCTAGCTTTTGTAGCTTTTTCTCTCTAACCAATAAGCTATAAGTTATTGGATGAAAATATAACAACTAACAAATGAGCTAGCAAGCTTTAAGACTTCCTAAGTTAGGGTAGTTTGGTCATTAGGCCATCCCACCTCCTTAATCACCTCCTTACTATTTCTAGCTAAAACACTAAGTTAACTTGCTCCCCACAACACTTGGCCATTAAGTCTGCATGGTTATTAAATCTACTTGGTCATCACACATACTTAGCCATTAAGTATACTTACTCATCACATATAAGCACTTTGCTTGCTCATCACACATAAGCACTTTACTTAGCCTTTAAGTTACTTAACTTATCCTTTGCTTAACCCTTAAGTCTACTTGCTCACCACACTTATTTCTTGGCCACGAAGATCACCCATATGATCATGGGTTGGCCCATGGGCCAGCCTAACCCATTGGATTAATAGTTTGGGCTTAAGGTTTAACTAACCTAACTTATACATTGGGTTTGCAATTAAACAAACATTTGGGCTTGTTCATTAAATCACATTGGACTTAACCATTCATATATTTGGGCTTTAACATTAATTCGTATTAGGCTTTATTATTATCCCAATTGGACATTACAATTTCCTACACAATTTAACAAATCGAGTACATATGGCTTAAAGCCTTAAAACGTATAATTTACGTATTAATCTCGTACTCTAACTCATATACTTATTTATATATACAACATTCCATCATTCATACATGCTCGTATAATACCTCGTATCATACTCGTATTCATTACTTCGTACAATACCTACGTATTATACGATCATCGCTTTAATTCATCATACGCATTTAAATTCCTTCTTGGAATTCACTTTTCCTTAATCGTTATGTTTTAAGTCCGCAGGCTAAAAATTGTGTTTGCCATAACTGAAATATTATTGGATATTCTATCTCACCTCGATATTCTATCATTATGTATTTTTCGAAGTTCAAAAAATAATTCTAGAAAGCGTAAATGCGTGAATAGTATTTTTGGAAAATTTCTCGGAAAGCTTTTATTTTCGTCTTGGAAATTCAAACACTTTAATTCTACCACGTTGCCAAAATACTACGACGTTCTGATATGTCTAGGTCATAGAACGACCTTCAAATAGCTTACTCCCATAATTAATTAATTAAATTCATTTAATCCACATAATCAAATAAAAATTTAATTCTCAAAAATCCGATTTTTCTGAGGCATTACAAATGTTACATAAATGGTATCAGAACAGTTAAGGCTATAGATATATGGAAGAGGAATCTTAGTATATAGTCTTCGAGTCCGTAAAAATATTAAATTTCACATAAAATAACATTAAAAACTTTATGTTCCATGTAAATTTTGTATATAAGTAATAAAGAAGTTTTGTTTTGTAACAATACAGAATTTTGTTTATAAATTTAAATATTTATTGAATTAAATAAATATTTTTAATTAATGTGTTTGTTGTTTAGTAGTTATTTGTTAGATTATTTATTAGTAAGTAAATAATTCATGAGTTATAGAAGTTAACTTAATTAAGATAAAAGTGTGATAAATTAAATTTATGAGATAATACTCTAATTTAACTTAATAACTAAGTTAGAGAGTTGTTAAGAATTATATAGTTTGCTAGAATGTTGTTTTAATTTAATTAAGTAATTAAAGTGACATGTTAATTTATTAAGTAAAATTATAATAAAATTATAATTTTGTGGTAATTAGTTTTGTTTATTTAATTAAGATTTGATATGGAAATCCAAGTAAATAATGTAGGACAATAAACTGTTAGTATAAATGATTATTGAATTAAATTAAAGTAGTTTTAAATGGATTTACCAAACAAGGCTTAAAGATATTAAGTCTTTATTTTTAAAAGTATTTTGCCAAACAAAGCCTTATGACTTTTGAATTTGAATTTGAATTAAAAAAAATTAAATAATAATAATAATATATTAAATTTTTATAACTGATATATCATTATTATAATTATTAAAACGTCGGTTTTATATGTTTGGGTTTAGTTTATTTTGTTCGTTGGTTTTATGTTACATGAAAAGGGTTTGGCCAAAGCCTAAGAAGAAGAGAGAAGAGAGAGTTTACAGATGATAAGTAGGTTTCATACCTACTTATTGGTTACCAACTCACTAGAATTATGCTCAACTTAAATAGTTTTATTTGCTTTTTGTATTTATTTTGCAGTATGCATAGCTGGAACTCTTATAGCACCTTAAGGCGTGGAAAGGCATGGAATTGCATAGAGTGGCATTGAACTAGCAAGAACTTGGCAAAGTGGACTTGAGCAAGAGTGTAGATGGCAGCTGAACTGGAGCAGGTGAGGAGGAGGATCAATGAATGGTGAAGTGGAAAAGAGAAGAAATGAAGAACAAAAAGTAGCAACAACTAAAAGAAAGCAGAAGACAAAGTGCAGCAGTAGTATAGCCACGCTGCCATTCAAGCTATACATGGTGCGCCCACGCTGAAAGAATACAAAGACAAAATTAACCAGTCGCGCGGTTGCGCTCCATTTACAAAGAGCTATGGCGGCGCTGCCACTGACACCTTGAGAGACTCTTATAAGCTTAACGTGTGCTCGATCCGAAGAGTAGTATCGCGCTTGTGCATGTGAGTCTTAATCAGTTTAAAAATATTAACTTTTTGTAATTTGAATTTGAGCATGTTTTGCTTATCTGAGACGATATGGTTGGTACCAATACATGTTATTATTATTATTATTATCATTGTTCTTAGGTTTTTGACTACTCTAGAGAGAGTTTGAGCATTGGATTTCTACATTTGGCTCTTTTCTTATTCTAGATTACTAAATAAATAAAGGTTTCATTTTCTGGAGTTTTTTGGTGAATTGGACAAGCCTGGAACACAGAAATTGCAGTAGGAATTTACAGATTTGATTCTCTCATTTATTCAATACTCTTGTTTGCATATCTTATTTTAATAGTTTGCTTCAATCCCATAATGGCTTTTGGTTCAGAAACAAACTAAATTCAATTATGGGATTCTAATGCGTAGTTTATATATGTATGACTGATTGTAATGTTGATTATTTAATATTGGATTTCCCATTATGATTGTGCTTAATGTTTAAATGTTTGATCACCATTCACAATAACTACTTGTATGGATTTGAAAGATGAAATATAAGTATAGATTAGATCATAATGACATATGTTCATAAGGCTAAATTGTGTTAGGCTTTGTTATTCGTGACTCAGATAGAAATATATCGTTTCACCATTTGTAGTCGTTAAGAGAGTTTGAGCTTAAATCATATTTGCTTTAAATTCACATAGACATATAGTGTGTTTAGTATTTATGATGATTGCATGAATTCTATCAATTGTGAATTTTGTGTAAATTGGTCATAGTTCATTGAAAAATGGTTGTGTTTCACTTATGTGCTCTGGACTAGCTTTCCATATTTAATAAGAAAACATAACATGAAGCATACATTTTAGATGAAGCATTAGATGATATTAAAATCCCATATCTTTCCAAATTGGATTACCACATCTTAATTATATTTATTTATTGTGTTTATAATTAATTTAATTATAAATTCATTTATTGATTGATAGTTTGAGCATATAAAAATAGTGATTAAGTTGTTACATGATAATTTAGATTTATCACCTTTCTCCGTGGATCGATACTTTTCTTACTCTATACTACTTGTTGACCCATGTATACTTGCATGAGTTAGAGTCCATTTTTGTAAACCAAAAAGGAGGCAACAAATTTTTGGCGCCGTTGCTGGGGAAAGGCGTATTTTTTTTAATATTGTCGTCATCAACTAAAGCTAAATTTGTGTGACTTAAACAATTTTATTCTTATCTTATTTCTATTTTGTTTTTGTTTGTATTTTAGGTACTTGCATACATTTTATGCACACACAATAGAAAAACTCTGAATTGATGCCTGCACAGGACAACATCAACGACAGAGGTTGGAAATCAAGAGTACGCAGGAATATACAAGTAGATTTTGATAATTCAACATCCAATATGGCAGCAGAAGAGCAAAGAGAGGAACATAGGGCCTTAAGAGATTACTCAATTCTGAATATAAATGGGTTACAGTCGAGCATCGTGAGGCCAGCTATAGCAGCCAACACTTTTGAGATAAAGCCAAGCACTATACAAATGGTGCAAAATTCAGTACAATTCGGGGGTGCTGCTACGGATGACCCAAACAAGCACTTGTTAAGCTTCATAGAGATATGTGACACTTTCAAGTACAATGGGGTGTTAGAAGATGCAATCAGGCTCAGACTATTTCTATTCTATTTATGGGTCAAGGCTAGAAGTTGGCTCCACTCTTTACCATCAAGATCGATTACCACGTGGGAGGACTTAGCACCAAAGTTCTTAGCCAAGTTTTTCCCAATGGCTAAGACTACAAAAATGAGGACAACAATTTCCCAGTTTGAACAACAGCAGGGTGAATCTTTATATGAAGCTTGGGAGCGGTATAAGGAGATGCTAAGGAAATGTCGCCATCATGGAATGCCAGATTGGATGGTGATTAATACTTTTTATACTGGACTGGGATGGCAATCAAGGCCAATTGTAGATGCAGCTGCAGGAGGAGCCTTATAGGCTAAAAGTTATGAAGAGGCTTATAATCATATAGACACTATGGGAGCAAATGATTTTCAAAATCCTACTGCTAGAATGCCATAGCCAAAAGTTACGGGATTGTTAGAGGTGGATGTTATCACACAATTGTCAGCTCAGATGGCATCTATGGCAAAAAAGATTGATTCATTCGCAAAAAGTAAAGTGAAGATAGTTGCTTTTATATGTGAGATATGTGGGGGTTCACATTCAACCGATCAGTGTGCTATCAGTTCAGAATCTGTACAATATGTGAGCAACTATCAGAAAAGTCAGAATCAGTTCTAGAATTCTTACAACCCCAACAACCGCAACCATCCAAATATTAGTTGGACAAACAATCAAAATCAACAGTTTGAACACAACATCAGTTTCAGTCCCAATCAACTCATCAATAGTTTGCATCAAAACCACCCTACCCTCCTAGATTTCAACAGCAACCTTAACATCATCCACCACCTGTACCTCAACAAGAGAAGAAGTCAAAAATGGAGGAGATGATGATGAAGTACATGGCGAATACCGAGGTAATGATCAAGAGCTAAGCAGTAACTATAAAAAATTTAGAGACACATATGGGTCAGATGGCGAGTATGCTCAATAACAGACCACAAGGTACATTTCCTAGTACAACAGAAGTAAATCCAAGAAGAGAGGGTAAAGAACAATATCAGGCCATTACCTTAAGATCAGGGAAGCAGACTGTAGGATTGCAGGATGGCGCGCCCGCACCACTTTTACAAGAGGAAGACGCGCGGCCGCGCGATGAAGAAAAGTTTTCTGATGATAGTTTTCAAAGGTTTATGATGATAATCTTTTTGGATGTGGTAAAACATAATGTGGAAGTGTTTATGAGTATTTGGTGATTCATTTGATTTGTGTTTAGAGAATCTAGTGATGGTATTGAAAAGATATGTTAAAACCAATTTGGTGTTGAATTGGGAAAAATGCCATTTTATGGTACAAGAGGGTATCATTTTGGGCCACAAAGTTTTAAAGAAAGGATTAGAGGTGGACAGGGCTAGAGACCATTGAGAATTTGCTTCCACCTATTTCTATAAAAGGTGTTCGAAGTTTTTTAGGGCATGCAGGCTTCTACAGGAGGTTTATTAAAGACTTCTCCAAGATCACAAAGCCACTTTGTAGTTTATTGGAGAAGGATGCACAGTTTAAGTTCGATAAAGAATGCCTGTCTACATTTGAGCATTTGAAGAGAAAGTTAACTTCAACACCAGTGATCACAGCGCCAGATTGGGACCTACCATTTGAATTGATGTGTGATGACAGTGATTATGTTGTGGGGTCTGTTTTTGGCCAGCGAAGGGATAAGATCTTTCATGTGATATACTATGTAAGCAAAACCCTTACTGATGCTCAGTTGAATTACACCACTACAGAGAATGAACTTTTTGCAGTTGTGTATGCTTTTGACAAGTTTCGTGCATATTTGATTCGGAAAAGGGTGATAGTGTACACAGATCATGCAGCAATTTGATATTTGGTGGCAAAGAAAGATGCAAAGCCTCGACTAATCAGGTGGATACTTCTGTTACAAGAATTTAATTTGGAAATCAAGGACATGAAAGGTACTGAGAATCAAGTGGCGGACCACTTATCTAGACTGAAAAATCCGCGAAGGGATGTAGATGACAAAGTTATGATTAATGAGTCCTTCTTAGATGAGCAGTTATTTGTGGTGAAAGATGAAGTGCCCTGGTTCGCAGACTATGCTAACTACTTAGTGAGTAAGATCATTCCTGTAGACTTGAAAGGGCATCACAAGAAGAAGTTTCTGCATGATGTGAAGTGGTTTATATGGGCTAAACCACACTTGTTTAAACAATGTACCGATCAGATGATAAAGAGATGTATCCCATATAGAGAGAAAGAGGGTATTTTGCAAGATTGCCATGCGTCATTATATGGAGGTCACTACAGTGGTGAAAGGACAACGGCTAGAGTGTTGCAAGCAGGATTCTACTGGCCGACAACTTTTAAAGATGCTTATAGTTTTGTTCACAAGTGTGACAGATATCAGTGAGTCGGGAACATATCAAAGAGAAACAAAATGCCTTTGAACACAATTCTCGAGGTTGAAATTTTCGATGTTTGGGGGATAGATTTCACTGGGCCTTTTATTTCGTCATGTGGGAATCTATATATCTTGTTAGCAGTCGACTATGCTTCTAAGTGAGTGGAAGTGGCAGCTCTTCCAACTAATGATGCTCAAGTGGTCCTCAAATTTTTACAAAGAAGCATTTTTACAAGGTTTGGGACTCGAGGGGCCATTATTAGTAATGAAAGCAGTCATTTCTGTAATCGTCAGTTCACAGCTCTGTTGGCCAGGTATGAGGTAAATCATTGAATTGCTACAGCTTAACATCCTCAGACTAATGGCCAAGCAGAGGTGTCAAATCGTGAAGTGAAAAAAATTCTTGAAAAGATAGTGAATCCCAGAAGGAAGGACTGGTCATTGAAGCTAGACGACATAATATGGGCTTACAAGACTACTTGCAAAACACCATTGGGAATGCCACCATTTCAACTTGTATATGGAAAGGCTTGTCACCTTCCTATGAAGCTCGAGCATAAGGCGTATTGGGCTATAAGAAAGCTGAATTTTGACTTGAAGGCTGTTGGAGAAAAATGCCTACTCCAACTCAATGAGTTGGACGAATTCATATTGCAAGCCTACGAGAACTCCAAAATGTACAAAGAAAAGGTGAAGAGATGGTATGATCGTAAGATTATGGAAAGAGTATTTGAGTCGGGGGCAAAAAGTTCTTTTTTTAATTCCAGACTTAAACTATTTCCCGGGAAGCTCAAGTCACGGTGGTCAGGGCCATTTACTGTAAAGATGGTTTTTCCACATGGTGCGATCGAGATATTCGATAAGTTCCCAGATAAGCCTTTCAAAGTTAATGGACATCGTCTTAAGCACTACTATGGTGGTGAGCTTGACAGGCAGAAAGTCACCTCAATTCTTTCTACTACATGATTGAATCAGAGATAGTCAAGCTAACTGACTATAACTTAGCGCTCAATGGGAGGCACCCCATTGTTTTTATCCTTACCTCTTGTTTAATTCTTTTTGAATCATGTCTATTTCTCATCTGCATGTTTATTTCTTGATAGCATAGAATTTTTGATATAAGTTTGGTTGGAGTTGATTGTGCATATTATTTTGGTTAGGAGGAGCATTTAGAGCATTCTTTTTGATATATTCATTCTCACATATTATTAGTACATATTTGGATTTGTAGAATTGGTATATCTTATAAGCGTAAATGTTTTATGTGCAGGTTGAGTGAAGAATGTAATAAGCTACTGATTTTTACTTCAAAATGCAGTTCAGTTTTGTTCAGGGTACAAGGAAGTGCGGCCGCACATATGGGCAGTTCAAAAATGGCGCGCCTGCTCCATAATTCTTTGTAGTTTGGTCTATAGCGCTCCTGTGCTATTTTCATATTAATATACAGTGCACCCGTGCCGTGACAAAAGTGCACCTGCACCATTCATAAGCTTAAAGTTGCGCGGCCGTGCCCGAGACCGGAGTCAGAAAAAAATTATGTTCTTAACACTGTGTCTCATTCCATCCCTTTTTATCAGTTACATTCTCAAACGTACGTCTCCACATCTCTTTTCAAAACCGACGCCTATCTCTCCACCTTCTCTAAACGGTTCTTGTAAGAACTCAAATTTTTAGAAAATATTAAAATAAGAATTTAGCAGATAAAATTCTTTAAGGCATGTGAAGGGTTCAAATAAAAATACATATGTGTTACGAGGTATGTGGTATTGTGTTATATAGGGTAATATGAGTTATGTAATAAGTAATGTTGTGTTTAATAAATATATATCATTATTATATATTAGTTAGAAATTGTAGAGATGAATTTATATGAAGATGGATAAGATTTATCTATCGACAATAAATAATTTATAGAGTTATTTTATTGTAGTAAGTTGGTGACATTAAAACAACTTTGATAATCACAAATTTCTTGAGTATATGTACGAGTGAATATCAAGTCTAAGGTAGTGCAATCTTACTATTTAATGGTTGACGTATAAGAGCTGGGCTAAACGATTCCTTCAGAGAGCGGAGTTATATACGAATTGGTAACTGATCTAACTCACTGTGAAAACAGTGTAGATGAGACAAAAACTAATTTGTTGGTTGTTTGTGGGAAACCATTCAGTGTACTATATTGAATACTATTAAAGACTCAACGCGTGCTATGTTTAAACTTGTATGCGTGCACGTTGTTGACGAGAGAAGAAAATTGATATACCTTTAAAGTGGTTAGAGAATTATTGAGTAAATTGATACACGGTGAGAAGCGAAGATTAAAGGAATGTACGTATATGTTATATTCGAGTTTCGTGTTATTGGTGTTATGAAACTGTAAAGGACATGTATAGTTGGTTAAACTAATAAGGGAAATAAAGTTTTAAAACTCGAAGTGAAATCCTTGAATTGTTAAGGAAAATAGTAACAGATGATGTGAAATCAAAGAGAGGATTTATGATTAGACGAGTTAATGCTTAAGGAGGGTGTGTAAAGTATTTAGAAGCATAGGTTTCATTTCTGCTGGTGTAGAACTTGTTTGCCTCTGATTTTGGTATGACGCAGCTGCGTCATTACCAAGCCTATGACCAGCGCAGTTGCGCCGGTCTGTTGAATCAATTTGTGAAATTAAAATTCAAGTAATTGGTATTAATGACTCATAAGGATAATAAAAATCTTAAATGATGATTAAGTTATCCATTAATGGATTTGAATATGGTTTAATTAATTAACCCGAATTAATTATTGGTTAATTAAGTGGTATTATATAAGTATTAATGTTGTGTAAGTTGATTAATTCAATTGAGTTACACTAGTTTAATACGTATTGAGAAGTGTGGAATTGACAATGAGAATTATGAAATGCCTTGTGTAGCATAACGTGAATTGAGGAAAATTTACTGAGTGAGTTAAAAGGGAATTAGGAAGATTAATCGTGTTTGATCATATGATTTCATGTAGTTAATGAGTACACTCTTAGATTGGCAATTTCACTCTTATGGACATTAATTCATGTCGTGTAAAACAAGTTTGGCGATGGAGGTTGACACTGGCTTGAAGCTAAACCCGGTCTTGCATCGCTCGAAGTAAAGTGTGCACACTACCCCATCCCAAAGAAGATAAATCTGGCAAATTGCTTGATGTTCAATTGAGTTAGTTAAATTCTCATCAGAAAGACCTTTGAGTTGGTACATTAATGTTATATGTGTGACATGAATAAAACATAGGATAAGAGTACAATATGTTAATATGAGGTACCTAGTAGCACCATGGTATCATATGAAGTTGTAGTACAGAAATGATTAAATATATTTGTATTCTAGAAACTAGAAAGGAAATTCAATGTTTAAATAAACATTAATATTAAATAAGGTTGTAATATGGTTATGTGAGTGGTAGAGATAATTATGAGATTACCCGGGCATTAATGCCGAACTGCGATATTTTATCGCGTGTAGTTAATGTACATGGCTTATATTATGTGAGTATAAAATTTATCTTTAAATTCCTAATATGGTAGCAAGTGTACCTTAATATTACATTATGGGAATTAAAAGAACCAAACCAAGCCTTATAATAACAAGTTGTTGAGATTTTTCACTTGTCCCAAATTAAGTCTCCCAAATTAATTTCTAACTATGTTCTTGAGATGGGTTAGTTTGATTCTTGAAATTTCTTGAATTCATTTATTAATTGATATGAGTAAACATGTTATAAGGTGCTTAGGAAGTTTACTATCATGTATGAACACTTTAGTAGTGGCTTGGAACATGTTTGAGTCAAGGGAAATCAAGTTAGCTAAGACTCTACAAAAGCAGTCATACTTCTTTTGAACACTGCACGGACGCAATTTGGCTACCATAATTCTACTAAGGTGCGGTGCAGCATTGCTTACTTTGTTCCTAAGATCGATTAGTCATGCGCTTTCAAATCTAATCAATGTTAGGCAATCATTTCGGCTTAAACTAGCATGCAAGCATGTGTAATGTGTATATATAAGTATATTATGCTCAATGGAGCATGTTTTAATAGATTTGCATGATTAACGAAAGCATATGGTTTAGATGGAGATTTGGACGTTAGGTTTCAAAAATAAACTTTGTTAAAGTTCATGTTCTGCAAATTTTGAGCTTAGTGGTCTGTACACATGACTGATTTCACACATAAACGAGCATGACATGTGATTCATAGTTCCTTTGTTCATGACCACCTTATTAGGCTTTGTGTTAGAGAAGTTTTTCAAGATAAAGCTTAGCATAGTGAACTAACATGCATGACTACTACATGATATAAACTCTGACCTTACAAGCATGATAACATGACTTGACTACGTATGTTTAGAACTTTGAAGTTGTCTTGGATTTGGGGGCGTCACAGGTTAGTATCAAAGTTGTAGGTTATAAACTTTAGTTAAGTGTACCTTAGGCTACAACCTGAGAGAGAGAGATAGAGAGAAAGATAAAGATTAAAATATATGTGAAGATTCAAAGAAGAATCTTGAAGTATCTAGAGAATGAGAATTCAGGAGTTTCCCAACTTTGGTAATAAAAATGTTAAGATGATGTCTATAAGATAAATATGACAAAGATAATGGGAAAGAATCCTAAGTTAAATGATGATCACGACGTGATCAGAATGAGCTATGAAGTGATAAATAGTCTGTAACGACTAAGTGTGTATAGCTTGATGCTATAAGAGAATGTACTGTGAAATGGTACGATATGAACTCAAGAGGAGTTGTATGTGATGAGATACGAAGAATTCGTATCAAGTAAAGTGTAAGATAGAGTTAAGTGGGATTTCAATTGAGGACCCATGTCAGTAGCTGAGTTGTATGATTCCTTGTTATGGGTGGGGAATTGTACTTGGTGTAAAAACCACTTAGTTCTGGCACTGATAATCATTGAAATATTTGTGTCGCGCTATTTGCTATATACATGTTGAGAATGTGATTCTTTTCTCATGTGTATAACAGATAGATACGTTAAAGTTAGAGAATATAAGGTTAAGTTGCAAGTTCTTAAAACTCATACTTATGGTACGTTCATGACTCATAATTATATGAAATGTTTTTGAACCCCTCAGCGAATGGACGCCTATGGTCTGACTAGGGTAAGTTCCTAAACTCATATAATTGTGGAAAGTTCCTGAATTTCTAAAGTGTGGTAAGTTTGATGAACTATATCGAGTATATATATGTTATAAAGTTAGAAATTTTGGTATAGTAAGCATTGATGGTGTTAGAGATTGATAGAATGAAGCAATGGAGTAAAGATTGAAGTTGATGAAGAAACATGGATTTTCTAAATCTTCTAGCTCTGCTAGATTTTAAAAATTTATTGGCATCATGTTGATGTTTGTACTTCTATTTTCTTGAGAAACATTGGATCATGTGATTGAACCAATGATGTTTAAAAACAATACCGTTATTCATATGTCTATGCTAATTATTTCGGCCAAGATAAAAATGATTTGAAAATTTTCAAAAAGTATTTTTGACCATTTACATCATTTGATATGGTGTAGAAATGGCAAACGATGGAGTCATCAATGCAGATGAACCTAGTGTTGGTTGTGATTGAAAGATCGTCAACCAATTTTGGAACAATATAGTATGACAAAGTCACATAATGGCGGAATCCTCAACGTACTACTAATCTAGTACGGTATCATGGCGTCATAAAAGAATTTTGGTTTTCTTTTAAGTTATAAAGAAGGTTAATTAAATTAGCCAAATTATTTCGATTGATGTCCGAGTTATTGATACAAGTCTAAGCTATTTGATTCGTCTAGACGACTGTTGAAAAATATTTATGGAATTCAAGTGTTCTTGAGTATTTATGCTAAACCAGGATGCTCTGGTGAGGATTCAGATGTGGAAAAGCTGAGGTGGACAAACCTATAAGGGGACATATTTTCGGAGACAATGGTTCTGAGCGTAACGCATGTAGTCGTTACAAAACACTACGTTGCGGACCAACATAGTGGTACAATAGGCTGGCCACCTAGTGTATGTGTGAAGGGTGTTTTCAGTCTTTGGTATTGATAAACACTCTGGATTGCAGTGTGAAGGAACTTTGTTGAAGCACTAATAAACCTAGAGAAGAGTTCACGGTCTTGTGACCCCTCAACATAATTTGGAATCTGAGTTATTCCTACTACTTCCCGATTATTAAAAAATCGTGGAAGATTCTTATTCTTCTGATGGATGAATGTAGTGAGTAGAATGTTCCTTAGAAAGGAGAATGTGGTAGAACGCAAGTGAGCAAGTTATAATGAAACTTCCAAAAAGAGAATGTATAAAATTATTCAAAAGAATATGTAATATTAGGAATAGCACCGAGTAGAGGAGGTTTTAGTGATTTCGAGGACGAAATCCTTATAAGGGGGAGAGGATGTAAGAACCCGAATTTTCGAAAAATATTAAAATAAGAATTTAGTAGATAAAATTCTTAAGGCATGTGAAGGGTTCAAATAAAAATACATGTGTTACGAGGTATGTGGTATTGTGTAACATAGGGTAATATGAGCTATGTAATAAGTAATGTTGTGTTCAATAAATATATATCATTATTATATATTTGTTAGAAATTGTAGAGATGAATTTATATGAAGATGGATAAGATTTATCTATCGACATTAAATAATTTATAAAATTATTTTATTGTAGTAAGTTGGTGACATTAAAATATATTTGATAATCACCAATTTCTTGAGTATATGTACAAGTGAATATCAAGTCTAAGGTAGTGCAATCTTATTGTTTAATGGTTGACTTATAAGAGCTTGGCTAAACGATTCCTTCAGAGAGTGGAGGTATATACGAATTAGTAACCGATTTAACTCACTGTGAAAACAATGTAGACGAGACAAAAACTAATTTGTTGGTTGTATGTGGGAAACCACTCAGTGTACTATATTGAATACTATTAAAGACTCGACGCGTGCTATGTTTAAACTGGTATGCGTGTACGTTGTTGACAAGAGAAAGAAATCGATATACCTTTAAAGTGGTTAGAGAATTATTGAGTAATTTGATACACGGTGAGAAGCGAAGATTAAAGGAATGTACGTATGTGTTATATTCAAGTTTCGTGTTATTGGTGGTATGAAACTGTAAAGGAGATGTATAGTTGGTGAAACTAATAAGGGAAATAGAGTTTTAAAACTCGAAGTGAAATCTTTGAATTGTTAAGGAAAATAGTAACAGATGATGTGAAATCAAAGAGATGATTTATGATTAGACGAGTTAAGGCTTAAGGAGGGTGTGTAAAGTATTTAGAAGCATAGGTTTCATTTCTCTTTCAAAGTGCGAGAACTTTGTCCGCCTCGATTTTGGGATTGCTTGTGACTACGCCATTACTAAGCCTTTATGACCCGGTTGAAATTGCTACCGATCTGTTGAATTAGTTTGTGAAATTAAAATTTAAGTAATGGGTATTAAGGACTCATAAGGATAATAAAAATCTTAAATGATGATTAAGTTATCCATGAATGGATTTGAATAAGGTTTAATTAATTAACCCAGATTAATTATTGGTTAATTAAGTTGTATTATATACGTATAAATGTTGTGTAAGTTGATTAATTCATTTGAGTTACACTAGTTTAATACGTATTATGAAGTGTGGAATTGACAATGAGAATTATGAAATGCCTTGTGTAGCATAATGTGAAATGAGGAAAATTCACTGAGTGAGTTAAAAGGGAATTAGGAAGATTAATCGTGTTTGATCATATGATTTCATGTAGTTAATGAGTACACTCTTAGATTGGCATTTTCACTCTTGTGGACATTAATTCATGTCGTGTAAAACAAGTTTGGTGATGGAGGTTGACACTGGCTTGAAGCTAAACCAGTCTTGGTATCTTTGTTGTCAGTCTTGGCCAATTCTAGTAAGATAAATCGAGCGCAATAATGGCCTTGATTGATGTGTCAGATTGAGTTAGTTAAATTCATCAGTAGTAATCGAGTTGGTACATTAATGTTATATGTGTGACATGAATAAAACATTGGATAAGAGTAAAATATGTTAATATGAGGTAACTAGTAGCACCATTGTATCATATGAAGTTGTATTATAGAAATGAATAAATATATGTGTATTCTAGAAACTGGAAAGGAAATTCAATGTTTAAGTAAACATTAATATTAATTAAGGTTGTAATGTGGTTATGTGAGCGATAGCGATAATTATGAGATTACCCGGGCATTAATGCCTAACTGCGATATTTTATCGCGTGTAGTTAATGTACATGGCTTATATGATGTGAGTATAAAATTTATCTTTAAATTCCTAATATGGTAGCAATTGTACCTTAATATTACATTATGGGAATTAAAAGAACCAAATCAAGCCTTAGAATAACAAGTTGCTGAGATTTTTCACTTGTCCCAAATTAAGTGTCACCAAGTACAATGAACAGTGTCCTAAACTCTCTTTACGTATTCTCCAAGTGGTTATAGAATAGGTGATCATGGCTAGCAAGGTGGCTGGTATTGAGTTGTTGAACAACTCCTTAATAACCTTTGTTTCCTCCCTTTACACCATGGACTCCAATCTTGTGTAATGCCATTGTCTAGTCCAAGCTTCTTCTATAAATGAAAACTAAAACTCAGATTTTGTGTTGCTAAGAAGTTGTTTAATTGGAGAGTAAGTTGCTGAGCTACTATAGAAGTATACTCAGAGTGTAGGAGGTCTGATTTAAGCTCAAGAAGGTATAATTTCTAACTATGTTCTTGAGATGGGTTAGTTTGATTCTTGAAATTTCTTGAATTCATTTGTTAATTGATATGAGTAAACATGTTATAAGGTGCTTAGGAAGTTTACTAGCATGTATGAACACTTTAGTAGTGGCTTGGAACATATTTGAGTCAAGGGAAATCAAGTTAGATAAGACTCTACAAAAAAGAGTCTTCTTTTCCACTGAACTTTGGCACTAGCATGCTAGCATATAATTGTCTTGAGACACGACTTCACGAGATCGGTTGAGATCGCCTGTTTTCAAATCTGATGAATGTTAGGCAATCATTTCAGCTTAAACTAGCATGCAAGCATGTGTAATGTGTATGTATAAGTATATTATGCTCAGTGGAGCATGTTTTAATAGATTTTCATGATTAACGAAAGCATATGGTTTAGAAGTAGATTTGGACGTTAGGTTTCGAAAACAAACGAGCATGACATAAACGAGCATGACATGTGATTCGTAGTTCCTTTGTTCATGACCACCTTATTAGGCTTTGTGTTAGAGAAGTTTTTCAAGAAAAAGCTTAGCATAGTGAACTAACATGCATGACTACTACATGATTTAAACTCTGACCTTACGAGCATGATACCATGAATTGTGTAAGACCCCGAAATTTATGAAATGAAAGTATTCAATTTTTATAATTATTATTCTATATAGTAAATGGTTAGATTGATAAAGTTTAAAGTTAAGGGTGATATGTGAAAAATTTTCAAAATAAGCAAGTTGTCATAAAATACCCGATGGTAAAAGTACAGTAATACGCATGGTTGCATAGTAGCACACGATATTGATTATTGATGCTTACGTTTGAAATCACTCAGTTATACTCAATTATTGCTACAGTAATTGCTGCATCATATCTCTCATATTATTGATTCAATTATTGTCACAATATCATCTGTATAATATGTTATATTATTAAATCAATAATTGAGACGACAAAGTTATTCATATTATTATTTGCAATATTGACAATGTCTAGAAGTTACATCAAGGAGAGGTTAGATAATCTAATTCAAGCCGCTTAATAGGGAGAAATCCTTATCGTAAAGCCCCCTCTTTCCCGGGAATGACCTGGTTGTTAAATATTGTGAGTTATAATATTAATGATGAATAAGTTCGTGTTGATTAAAGATGAAATTGATAATTCCATTATGTGAGAATTATTTGTGTGAGTGGAAATAGACATTTATTTCGATAATAATTAATGTCTGGAGGTTATATTGACCAATCGGGTAATTAACCGGATAAATGAGCAATTAATTGCTATTAATTCACATGCTTATAACTATGTGTTCACATGTGTGTACTATTAATTCACATGATTTACTATTAGGGGAGTTGATGCAAGATTGATAATACTTGCATGACTAAGTTAACAATGGAGGTATAGATAGAGGTACTATACTATAATTTGTATTTTCGCATGTCTAGAACTATTGATTCACATGATTTACTATTGATTCACATAATTTACTATTAGGAGAGGTGGTGCAAGTTTGATAATACTTGTTGGACTAAATTAAAAATGAAGAAAAAGAGGAAGGTATTATACTAGAATATTTCGAGCCCCAAAACGTGCAATTATCAAAACTATATTTTCCTATAAATAGAAGCTCATTCCTTCATTATTGTTTACCAATTCACTAAAGCTATAGAGCAATTATTATAGAGAGAACTTATAGAGAGAAAGAAGAAGAGAAGTCTGCTACCTCACTATTCCAATATCCAGTTTCTTCTAAGGTAAGGGGTATTATTCTTTTGTATTCATGAAGAGAGTTATTTTCTTTCAATACTCGTAAGGGTTGTTATTCCATTCTTTATTATTATGTTGGAATAACCTGTCTATGCGAAGTACCACATACATGGTGAAATTCTTACATTATTCCATTCTTTATTATTCTGTTGGAATAACTCACATGCATGTATGTCTATCGCGTAGGCGCTTAAAATCCATTTGCAATTTCGCATATTCTATTATACTCATTAGAGATATCATTTCTTTTGTACTCGTCATGGAATATCATTTTCTTTGGTATTTTTTTACGAGTTACTATTCATGGGTTACTATTCACCCGGTTACTATTCCTTTTGGTATTATTCACTCGGGTATTCGGGGTACTTTTCGTGCCAGAGTACTATTCACAAGTTACTATTCACTCTAGTATCATTCACTCGGGTATTCGGGACACTTTTTGTGTCGGGGTACTATTCACGGTTACTATTCCTGAAGTACTATTCACGGGGTACTATTCACACGAAAAATATATTTCTTTTCTATCCAAATTATTTTTGGTACATGAATATTATTCTTGAATTTTACTCTACAAAGCAGTATCATGTTGACAATTTGGACGTTATTGATTTCTAGATAAATTAAATTATAAATATTTAAAATTTATCCTTGAACTTGTTTTATTGAATTATTATGTCATTGTCATCATCCTCGTGCTTATATTGTGATTAAAGTCATCTTTGACTTACGTGCATAGATGGACTTGGTATGATTATGACCGTGGATTATTCTAGGTATAATTATGGTAGTAATGTGATGAATGATGTGGTAAAAGTCTTCATTGGCCTGTAGTTCATTGATGGACAGTTGTTGGTATGATTATGACCAAGGATTATTCGGTATAATCATGACCATTGATGATTACATGAATATCCTTGGTCGTGGTGCAGGGATGATTCGATTTTATTTATTAAGCTGAGTCTCAGCGATAAAGTTGATGAATTTTTTTTAAATCATAGAAGATAATAGATTTTATGCTCTATTTGACTCTTCTAATGGATTAGTTATTTCCGTTGCAGTTGTTGATCTAAAACTTGTTGTCTATTATATCCTATCAGTTGTTATACTGTTGAAGGCTAAGGATAATTTATTCTGCATTATCTTAGTCATAATATTTCTTACTAGGCTAGTTGAGTTCATCCTTTCTTTCGTTGTTCTCTTCAGGAAATGAGAATATAGCTGAGACGAATCGGAGAATGGAGTGATGGTCCAGGATAAATGGCTTTAGTAGTCCTCACTATTCTACGGAATAATGTGATAATAATTGTAATGAGGACACCATTGAGTGTGGATATTGTCTATATGAAAATATTCTTGTTTAAACTCTCAGCTATGTTTTATTGTAATTTACACGACAGTTGTATAATTAAGTTGTATTTGAATTTATATACCATGTATCTGGTGACTCAAGATGGGTAATGTATACCTATTTTGGGGGCGTCACAGTTGGTAACAAAGCTCAGGGATATGATCCCTGGCTGAGATGTGAGACAAGAACTAGGATGGGGGAATTCCTTCGCTAGTATGACCTACCTAAGTCTATTTGGTATTTAATGGGTCGATCAGAATATAGAGATAATATGTGGCATGTCAATTAACCCTTATTTTGAAACTATATTCTAGAATGATATCTGAAATACAGGAGATAAGAAATGGGAAAATCATGATATAGAGAAAATAATCGGAAAGGTACAATCTGAAAAGAAAGCAAGGTATTCTCATCTCTTCGAACTACCAAGTACGCAAATTTCGAGGGCGAAATTTCATAAGAAGGGGAGATTGTAAGACCCCGAATTTTACAAAATGAAAGTATTCAATTTTTATAATTATTATTCTATTTAGTAAATGGTTAAATTGATAAAGGTTAAAGTTAAGGGTGATATGTGAAAATTTTTCAAAGTAAGCAAGTTGTCATAAAATACCCGATGGTAAAAGTACAGTAATACGCATGGTTGCATAGTAGCACACAATATTGATTATTGATGATTACATGAGAAATCACTCAGTTATACTCAATTATTGCAATAATAATTGCTGCATCATATCTCTCATATTATTGATTCAATTATTGTCACATTATCATCTGTATAATATGTTATATTATTAAATCAATAATTGAGACGACAAAGTTATTCATATTATTATTTGCAATATTGACAATGTCTAGAAGTTACATCGAGGAGAGGTTAGATAATCTAATTGCTTGCCGCAAATAGGAGAAATCCTTATCGAAAAGCCCCTCTTTCCGAGAACGCACTGGTTGTTAAATATTGTGAGTTATAATATTAATGATGAATAAGTTCGTGTTGATTAAAGATGAAATTGATAATTCCATTGTGTGAGAATTATTAGTGTTAGTGGAAATCGACATTTATTTCGATAATGATTAATGTCTGGAGGTTATATTGATAATCGGTAATTAAGGATAAATGAGCAATTAATTGCTATTAATTCACATGCTTATAACTATGTGTTCACATGTGTGTACTATTGATTCACATGATTTACTATTAGGGGAGTTGGTGCAAGATTGATAATACTTGCATGACTAAGTTAAAAATGGAGGTATAGATCGAGGTACTATACTGTAATTCGTATTTTTGCATGTCTAGAACTATTGATTCACATGATTTACTATTACGGGAGGTGGTGCAAGTTTGATAATACTTGCAGGACTAAATTAATAATGAAGAAAAAGAGGAAGGTATTATATTATAATATTTTGAGCCCCAAACGTGCAATTATCAAAACTATATTTTCCTATAAATAGAAGCTCATTCCTTCATTATTTTTCACCAATTCACTAAAGCTATAGAGAAATTATTATAGAGAGAAATTATAGAGGGAAAGAAGAAGAGAAGTCTGCTACCTCACTATTCCAATATCCAGTTTCTTCTAAGGTAAGGGGTATTATTCTTTTGTATTAGGAAGAGAGTTATTTTCTTTCAATACTCGTAAGGGTTGTTATTCCATTCTTTATTATTATGTTGGAATAACACCAATTCATCGCAATACCGCATACATGGTGAAATTCTTCTATTATTCCATTCTTTATTATTCTGTTGGAATAACCTGTCTGTGCGGTCTATCGCATGGCGGGCGAAAATCCTTTTGCAATTTCGCATATTCTATTATACTCATCAGAGATATCATTTCTTTTGTACTCGTCATGGAATATCATTTTCTTTGGTATTTTTTTACGAGTTACTATTCATGGGTTACTATTCACCCAGTTACTATTCCCTCTGGTATTATTCACTCGGGTATTAGGGGTACTTTTCGTGCCAGAGTACTATTCACGAGTTACTATTCACCCGATTACTATTCACTCTAGTATCATTCACTCGGGTATTCGGGACACTTTTTGTGTCGGGGTACTCTTCACGGGTTACTATTCCCGAAGTACTATTCACGGGGTACTATTCGGAATATCATTTTCTTTGGTATTTTTTTATGAGTTACTATTCATGGGTTACTATTCACCCGGTTACTATTCCCTCTGGTATTATTCACTCGAGTATTCGGGGTACTTTTCATGCCAGAGTACTATTCACAAGTTATTATTCATGAGTTACTATTCACCCGATTACTATTCACTCTAGTATCATTCACTCGGGTATTCGGGACATTTTTGTGTTGGGTTACTATTCACCTGATTACTATTCACTCTAGTATCATTCACCCGGGTAGTTGTAATGTAAACTTAACTCTACGTCTCATAACCCTTCCTATCATAGATACACACTGTTCAATTTGATTGTGTTAACTTTTGACTTATATCTCACTATATTTCATATTTAAAGTTCATTTAAGTGTTTAAGTCTTGCTAGGAATCATTACTGGTTTAATATTAAACCCATTTCATATCTTATAATATTCATTTCATTAGACTTAAAACATTTTTTTACGTTCATTATCAATTATCATGACGTTTCGACGTTTATTCATCACACGCCCAATTTGGCTCTCTTGTGTGTGCTTAGTATGCGTATACAACTTATCTAATATATCATTTATTAATGTTAAGCATCATTATACTTCATAATATTCATGTTATATAACTTAGAACAACATCTCTTATCGTCAAGAGCATTACACTTGCATACGTGTAAGACCCCAACTTATTATAAATAAAATTGAAATTTTCCTCTATTCATTATTCTAAATTAATAAGGTGTTGATTTGATATATTACTTTGGTTATGGGTGAAATGTGTAAATTTTACAAAATAAGCAAGTGGTTATAAAATATTCCTTTTGTCGGAGAATATTCATTTGGTCGTGGAATATTCTTTTTGTCAGGAATATTCGTACGACAACACAGTCAATTGTGGGCCCCATAACGGAATAACTGTCGGATGAAGAAAATGACAAATTTTGAGTTTTATAAATAACGGCATAATTGTTACCAATTAACACTATTGGATTTACGGTGGTTAAAATACGATGTCTGGCGTGGTTGCACAAGAAGCTTTACGGTATGCACAAGTATTGTTGAATTATTTATTCGTACTTAAGAAGGCACTACTCAATAATTGTTACAGTAGTTACTGTTCAATATTTTATGTTATTGATTCAATAATTGCTGCATTGTTAGTTTATTTTATTATTGTTTCAATAATTGTCAATGCACAATATTTCCCATTATCAGATCAATAATTCATATTATTTGAATAATATTATTAGATAACATTATTGACAATGTCTAGAAAGTTCTGTCAAGGAGAGGTTTGGTCACCTAATTGCGCGCCAGTAAGGAGAAATCCTAAGAACGGCCTGGTTGTCATAATTGTGATTCTGTAATATTATTTGTGAATAATTAATTATTGATTTATATGATAATGAAATATTTATTTGATATAAATGATGGATTTAATTATTTTATGTGGTTATTAATGAAGGAATTTAATGCTGAGGTGTTTTATCAGTATTTTATCGGAATGGAGGTATTAAAAATCACCCGTATGTGGATTTTGGATATTTTCTGTTTGGAATTTGGAAAAACTCAAAGCTACAAAGTTGTAGAGAATTCGATTTTAGGTAGAATGGACATAAAATTCGTATTTTTCTGATAAACGGACTATTTTCTATGAATTATTAAAGTTTCGAAAAATAAAATAATTTTTATTAAATTATGGGGTGGGACCCACTTTGGTTGGTGTTAATAACATGTGGGCTGCTGGAAAAAATTTAGAATTGGCATGCTAGGCTTTCAACAAAGTGGGCATGCGTGGAAGGAATATAAAGATAATAATATTTTATTATTTTAGTCTCCTGTGGCGTTCTAGCATTTTCCTATAAATAGACGCTTAGGTTAGAATTGAAAATCACACCAGAAACAAGTTTTCTTTCTCTCTAGATTATAAAGCGTATTTTTGTGAGTATTTAGATACTTTGAGAGTTGTTGTTCTAAGATAAGTTTCCTTGACTTTCTATCAGAATTCGATCAAAATCTTGTAATTTTGAGGTAAGGGATGTTATTTTCTTCTTAAATGATATTATTTTCTTCAATATCATTATCTTAGAAATATTAGTGAACTTTTTTATCAAATTTGGAACTTTTTGTGTCGGGGTTACTATTCACGATATATCGACTTTATTCACGTATACATCACTATTCACGAATCACGATAATTATTCAATTTAAAAATGAAATTTTCTTCTTTTTTGTCCAAGATGTCTATTATGGTTACTATATTTGATTGTATCCATGTTTTGATCTTTATTTTGAATTCTGTTTCACAATTGGTTATTATGAAGTATTATTGATCTTGGATAAACTGTTATATGAATCCTTAATATTTGTTCTTCTGTCTCACTGGATTCATTTTCTTTTAAATATTTTTCATCATCATTAGTCTTAAATGATGATATTACTGAATATCTTTGGCTTGTAGTGCAAAGATGAATGGTTAACTAATGAATATCTTTGGCCCGTAGTGCAAAGATGAACAAGTGTTAAGATGAGCATGACCAACTGGTGAAATAAATGAATATCTTTGGCATGTAGTGCAAAGATGAATATTTGTTTAAAAGATGTATATTGATTGATGTTATAGGGATAAAATATTGATGATGGACTCTTAAATCTTAGAAGATAGTAGAATTCATTCTCTACATGACTCTTCTAATGGATTGTTGTTTCCGCTATGTTTGTTGATCTAAAACTTGTTGTCTATTATATTCTATCAGATTTTTCCATGCTGAAGAATAATGATAATTTTTTGTATATTATCTTAGTCATAATATTCTTTACTGGGCTAGTTGAGCTCACCCTTTTCCTTTTTGTTCCATTTTTCTTCTCAGGAGGTGAGAACATAGCAGGATCGAGTCGGGGTATGGAGTGATTGTCCTAGAAAGATGTTTTAGCTATCCTCACTATTTCTGTAAAATAGTGTATGAATAATTGTAATGAGGACTTATTTGGGTGTGGATATTGTCTAGAAGACAATATTTGTATTTAAACTCACAGTATGTGTTGTCGCATTTTGTACGACAATTGTATTATTGAAGTTGTAGTTTGCTTTCTGTACCGTGTATTTGGCGACTTAGAATGGGTGTTGTATACCTATTTTGGGGGTGACACAGTTGGTATCAAAGCTTAGGGATATGGTCTCTGGCAGAGATCGGGGAATAGAACTAGGAGGGGAGAGATGAGTAAATCATTCGCTAGTGTGTCCTATCTAAGCTTATTTGTTGGTCGGTCATAATATAGGGATATTATGTGATATGTTAATTTGTGTTAATTAACCCTTGTTTTATGGCAGTATTTAAGAATGGCTACTGAGAACGTTAACAATGGAGTGTATGAGACTGTGGAATAGCCTTTAGTTACAAACCAGGAGAACGTGCAACACAAAGGCAATATTCCTCCTGTAAACAACACTACCGAGCAAACGATGAATGATGGAATGTTTAGGAGCTTTTTGCAGTTCATACAAAATCAGACGAGGGAGACTTGTGTACAAAATACCGGTGGAAATTATGGCAACGCATGGTCTATTACAGCCAAGTAGTTCAAGGAGTTAGGACCACCAGATTTCTAGGGAAAGCCCGATCCGATTAAGGCGGAAACGTGGGTCAAGTAAATTACCAAGATATTTGATGTCTTGGGATGCCTACGTGAAAGAAACGAAGGTTCCATTCGCCACCTTTATGTTCCGTGGAGAAGCTGACATTGGTGGGAATCAAGTGAAGCGTACTGAACCAACCGCGCTCAACATGTCTTGGGAAAGATTTCAGAAACTGTTCAATGACAAGTACTTTCCTGAAAGTATTCGTCATATGAAGGAGGTAGAGTTTATTAGAATGGAACAGAACAACATGACGGTGTCTCAGTACGAGGCGAAGTTCGCGGAGTTATCCAGGTTTGCACCTCATTTGGTAGAAAATGAGGAACGTATGACGCGGATGTTTCTGAGAGGTCTAAAATCCGAGATTCGTTAATACCTTATCTCTCATAAATTTTCTCTATATTCAGATGTTGACAACAGGGCTAAATTATTAGAGCGAGATAGTGAGTATACTCAACCGAGGGACCACAATCAGGGTCATATAGGTGATAACAGTCATCAGAACGATGATAACCAGCGAGGAGGAAAAAATACGGACAAAGGCGGTAACCACTCGGGTGGTAATCGTGGCCATGATAATAGGAGAGGTGAGTCAAGTGGAAATTTCAGAATGAGGAGATTCAACAATGACGGGAAGACATCAGCAGCAGCAGCAGCACCAACAACAAATTCTAGGGGAGGAGATCGACCGCCAGTTAGATGTTACAAATGCGGGAAAGAGGGACATATCAGCCCAAACTATCCACAACAATCCAAGGTATGTTATAACTGTGGAAAGGAGGGCCATATAGCTCGAGACTGATCTATAGCAAAACCAAGTTCAGCAGGGGTGGTGACTCCAAAGGCTGTCCTGGATAAGTCAAAATCAGCGGTTCCTAGAAGAGCATTTGTCGTAACTGGCCAAAACGTGAGGAACCCGAACGAGGTGATCACGGGTAAGCTAATCTTGAATTCTTATAAAGTTTATACCTTATTAGATATCAGTTCTACCCATTCTTTTATCTCTCCTACTTGTGCTCAATGTTTAAATTTGACTCCGGAGAAATTGGACTTTAACTTATCTGTTGAAATTCCGTTGGGTGAAACCTTCGTTACATCTACAGTTTATAAATCTTGCTTGATCCAAGTTGGCACTATCACATTACCTGTTGATCTTATCTCTTTAAAGATACTTGCTTTTGATGTGATTTTAGGAATTAATTAGTTAACCACTCATCATGCTAAAATTGATTGTTTTTGTAAGGTTGTTAGTTTTCATATTCCTAACCAACCTGTCATACGAATTCAAATAACTAAACCACTAAAATCAGTCACCGTCATATCAAGCCACAAAGCTATTCGTTTATTGAAAAACGGATGCCAAGCTTTCTTAGCTCATGTTATGGACTTAAATAAAGACAAGTCAGATTTGGATAATATTTCTGTTGTTAGAGAATTTCCTGATGTATTTCCTGAAGAACTTCCCGGTCTACCCCCAAAACGTGATGTTGAATTCTTTATTGATCTTGAACCGGGTACAAAACCCATTTCTAAAACCCCATATCGAATGGCTCCTATTGAACTTCGTGGAGTTAAAGTCCAACTACAAGAGTTATTAGACATCGGTTTCATTGGCCCCTAGTACATCTCCTTGGGGTGCTCTGTTTTATTCAGTAAAGAAAAAAGACGGGAGTATGCGACTTTGTATTGACTATCGAGAATTAAACTATGTCACCATCAAGAATAGGTATCCGTTACCTCGCATTAATGACCTGTTTGACCAGTTGCAAGGAGCAAATTTTTTTTCAAAGATCGATCTTCATTCTGGATATCATCAGCTGGAGATTAAAACTGAGGATATTCCAAAGACCCGCCTTGGGACTCTCAGACGGGCATTATGAATTCTTAGTCATGTCTTTTGGGTTGACTAATGCTCCTGCTGCTTTCATGGATTTGATGAACCGTGTATTCAAGGAATATTTGGATCAGCTTGTTGTTGTCTTTACTGATGACATCCTCATCTATTCCAAAAGTTGTGAAGATCATTAGCACCATTTGAAGCTGATACTTGAAAGACTTTGTGAAAACAACCTTTATGCCAAGCTGAAGAAATGAAAGTTCTGGCTTGAGGAAGTAGCATTCCGTGGGCACGTGGTGTAAAAATATGGAGTATCTGTTGACCCGGCGAAGATTGAAGCAATACAAAGTTGGGAGAAACCGAAGTCGGTGACTGAAGTGCGTAGCTTTCTAGGCTTAGCTGGTTATTATCGGAGATTCATGGAAGGATTTTCTCGAATCGCTACTCCGTTAAATCAGTTGACTTGGAAGGATACAAAATTTGTATGGAACGAGGAATGCGAGAAGAGTTTCCAAGAGCTCAAGAGGAGACTCATTTCGGCACCTGTTCTAGCAATACCATCTGGTTCAGATGGATTTGTTATATACAGCGATGCTTTAAGCAAAGGGTTAGGATGTGTTCTCATGCAACATGGGAAAGTCATAGCCTATGCCTCGCGATAACTCAAAGAATATGAGAGGAATTATCCTACTCATGATCTGGAGTTGGCAGCAGTTGTATTCACATTAAAATATGGAGACACTACTTGTATGGGGAGAAAGTGGAGATTTATACGGATCATAAAAGCCTCAAATATTTCTTCACCCAAAAAGAACTCAAGATGCGACAACGACATTGGCTTGAGCTGTTGAAAGATTACGATCACACTATTCAATATCATCCTGGAAAAGCCAACGTAGTATTTGGCGCATTCGTAGAAGATGTAAGATGGTATACGGCACGAAAAGTGCAATGTTGTTAACACAAAGACCTATTTTGTACGATTTACAAAGGATGGAGATTGAGTTAAAGACTCCAGGGACCCACATGATGATGACGAATATACGAGTAGAACCGACTTTAATCAATAAAGTTAAAGCTGCTCAAGCTACGGACCTGGGGCTGATACGTATGAAGAAGAAAGTGCAAGAAGGAGCTATTCTAGAAGCAAGAATCGATGAAGAAGGAATACTTCGAGTCAACTCTAGAATTGACGTTCCTAACGATTCTGACTTGAAGCATAAAATCATGATGGAGGCACATAACACCCTGTTTGCAATCCATCCTGGGAGTACCAAAATGTATCATGATATTCAATATACATTTTGGTGGAACAATATGAAGAGAGAGATCGTGGAGTTTATCTCGAGGTGTTTAACCTGTCAACGTGTAAAGGCGGAGCATCAAGTCCCAAAGGGTCCATTGCAACCACTTGAGATTCCGGAATGGAAGTGGGAACACATTACCATGGATTTTATTACAGGTCTTCCCAAGGTTTCTCAAGGCATAGATGCGATTTGGGTTATTGTTGATAGATTAACCCAGTCTGCTCATTTATTGCCGATACGTAAGACTTATTCCCTTGAACGTCTTGCTTGTATATACATGAATAAGATTGTGCGATTGCATGACATGCCATTATCCATAGTTTCGGATCGTGACCAAAGATTCACTTCAAGATTTTGGGTTAGTTTGCAGAAAGCTATGGGCTAATTCTGATTGATTCGCCAAAGATATCATCCTCAAACGGACGGACAATCAGAGAGGACTATTCAAACCCTTGAGGATCTATTAAGACTCTGTGTTCTAGAATTTAAAGGAAGTGGGGATAAGTACTTGCTACTGGTGGAATTCTCCTACAACAACAGTTATCAAGCAAGTATAGGCATGGCTCCATTTGAGGCGTTGTATGGACGAAAGTGTCATTCTCCAGTATGTTGGGATAAGGTGGGAGAAGCAACGTTGTTGGGACCAGAATTAGTACGCATGACTACAGAAAAGATCCAAATGATTCGACAACGTATTCAAACCTCACAAGATCGACAAAAGAGTTATGCTGATCTTCATAGAAAGGACGTGGAGTTTAATATGGAAAGGAGTTACAAGATTTGGGAAGAGAGGAAAGCTCAATCCAAGATTTGTTGGTCCATTTGAGATTCTTGACCGAATAGGAAATATGGCCTATAGACTTGCATTACCTCCAAGCATGTCTCGTGTTCATAATGTTTTTCACATATCTATGCTTCGTAAATATGTGAAAGACCCGAAACATATTATTGAGTTAGAACCAGATGAGATAGGCGAAGATTTAACATACGAGGAGGTATCTGTTAAGATCTTGGATAGGAAAGAGCATGTCCACCGCACCAAGGTTATACCACAAGTTAAGGTTTTGTGGAGGAACCATGCTATTAAAGAAATGACCTGGGAGTTGAAATCATAAATGAAAGTGAGGTACCCTCACCTGTTCGAAACACCAGGTACGTACGTCAATTTTAAGGACAAAATTTTATAAGGAGGAGAGGTTGTAAGACCCCAACTTATTATAAATAAAATTGAAATTTTCCTCTATTCATTATTCTAAATTAATAAGGTGTTAATTTGATATATTACTTTGGTTATGGGTGAAATGTGCAAATTTTACAAAATAAGCAAGTGGTTATAAAATATTCCTTTTGTCGGAGAATATTCATTTGGTCGTGGAATATTCTTTTGTCGGGAATATTAAATTTTACAATATACCAATTGTGGGCCCCATAATGTAATTCATCATCGGATGAAGAAAAGCGATAAAGTTTGAGTTTTATAAATAACGGTATGTAATTGTTACCAATTAACCTTGTTGGATTACCGGTGGTTAAATTACAATTGCTATGGGTTGCACAAGAGTATTACCAGACAGACAAGATTGTTCAATTATTGATTCGTGCACGTAAGAAGGCACTACTCAATAATTGTTATGAAGAGTTACCATTCAATATTTTATGTTATTGATTCAATAATTGCCGCATTGTTAGTTTATATTATTATTGTTTCAATAATTGTCATTATGACAAGATTTCCCATTATCGATTAATAATTCATATTATTTGAATAATATTATTAGATAGCATTATTGGCAATGTCTAGAAAGTTTCACAAGAAGAGGTTTGGTCACCTAATTGCGGCGCAAGATGGAGAAATCCTTATTGAAAGCCCCTCTTTCTAAGAACTACCTGGTTGTCATAATTGTGATTCTGTAATATTATTTGTGAATAATTAATTATTGATTTATATGATAATGAAATATTTATTTGATATAAATGATGGATTTATTTATTTTCTGTGGTTATTAATGAAGAAATTTAATGCTGAGGTGTTTTATCAGTATTTTGTCGGAATGGAGGTATTAAAAATCACCCGTTTGTGGATTTCGGATATTTTCTATTTGGAATTTGGAAAAACTCAAAGCTACAAAGTTGTAGAGAATTCGATTTCAGACATAATGGACATAAAATTCCTATTTTTCTAATAAACGGGCTATTTTCTATGAATTATTGAAGTTTTGTGTTAACAACATCGCACTCGTACCCGCATACGATCTTCTATTCAATGCCTCAGCTGCTGTTTGCTTTTCCAAGGTGATATTTAATGCTATGGTCATAATCTTTCAACAACTCGAGCCAATGTCATTGCCGCATGTTGAGTTCTTTTTGGGTGAAGATATATTTGAGGCTTTTATGATCTGTATAGATCTCCACTTTCTCCCCATACAGGTAGTGTCTCCAGATTTTCAATGTGAAAACGACTGCTGCCAACTCTAGATCATGAGTAGGATAATTCCTCTCATATTCTTTGAGTTATCACGAGGCATAGGCTATGACTTTCCCATGATAACACATCCTAACCCTTTGCCTGAAGCATCATTGTAAATAACAAATCCATCCGAACCAGATGGTATTATTAGAACAGGTGCTGAAATGAGTCTCCTATTGAGCTCTTGAAAACTCTTCTCGCATTCCTCGCTCCATACGAATTGTGTATCTTTCCGAGTCAGCTGAGTTAACAGAGTAGCGATTCGAGAAAATCCTTCCACGAATCTCCGATAATAACCAGCTAAGCCTAGAAAGCTACGTACTTCGGTCACGGACTTCGGTTGCTCCCAACTTTATATTGCTTCAATCTTCACCGGGTCAACAGATACTCCATGTTTTGACACCATGTGCCCAAGGAATGCTACTTCCTCAAGCCAGAACTCATATTTCTTTAGCTTGGCATATAGCTTGTTATCACGAAGCCTTTGAAGTACCAGCTTCAAATGGTGCTCATGATCTTCGCGGCTTTTGGAATAGATGAGGATGCCATCAATAAAGACAACAACGAACTGATCCAAATATTCCTTGAATACTCAGTTCATCATATCCATGAAAGCAGCAGGAGCATTAGTCAATCCAAAAGACATGACTAAGAATTCATAATGCCCGTACCGAGTTCTAAAGCCAGTCTTCAGAATATCCTCAATTTTAATCTTTAGCTGATGATATCCAGAACGAAGATCGATCTTTGAAAAGAATTATGCTCCTTGAAACTGGTCGAACAAGTCATCAATGCGAGGTAGCGGATACCTATTCTTGATGGCGACATGGTTCAATTCCCAGTAGTCAATACAAAGTCGCATACTCCCGTCTTTCTTCTTTACGAATAAAACAGGAGCACCCCAAGGAGATGCACTAGGACGAATGAAACCGATGTCTAACAACTCTTGTAGTTGGACCTTTAACTCATAAAGTTTAATAGGAGCCATTCGATATGGGGTTTTAAAAATAGGGTTTGTATCAGGTTCAAGGTCAATAAAGAATTCAACTTCACGTTCTGGGGGTAGACCGGGAAGTTTTTCAGGAAATACGTTAGGAAATTCACTAACAACAAAAATATTATTCAAATCTGATGTGTTTTTGTTTAAATCCATAAATGGGCTAAGAAAGCTTGACATCCATTTTTTAATAAACGAATGGCTTTATGGCTTGATATGACAGTGATTGACTTTAGTGGTTTGGTTGCTTGAATTCGTATAATAGCTTGGTTAGGAATATGAAAACTAACAACCTTACGAAAATAATCAATTTTGGCATGATGAGTAGTTAACCAATCAATCCCTAAAATCACATCAAATGCAAGTATCTTTATAGAGATAAGATCAACAAGTAATATGATGGTGCCAACTTGAATCAAGCAAGATTTATAAATAGTGGATGTAATAAAAGTTTCTCCTAACGGAGTCTCAACGGATAAGTCAAAGTCTAATTTCTCTGGAGTCAAGTTCAAACGTTGAGCACAAGCAGGAGAGATAAAAGAATGGGTAGAACTGGTATCTAGTAAGGTATAAACTTCACAAGTGTTTATGATTAGCTTACCCGTGATCACCTCGTTCGGGTTCCTCGCGTTTTGGCCAGTCACGACAAACACTCTTCCAGGAACCACTGACTTTAACTTGTTCGGGATAGCCTTTGGAGTCACAATCCTCGCTGGACTTGATTTTGCTACCGGACAAAATCGGGCTATATGACCGTCTTTTCCACAATTGAAACACACCTTGGAAGGCTATGAAAAGTTTGGACTTTTGTGTCCCTCCTCTCCGCATCTGTAACAACTAACTGGCGGTCGTTCTCATCCCCTAGAATTTGTTGTTGGTGCTGGTGCTTTCCCATCATTGTTGTTGTTGTACTTTCTATTTTTGCAGTCTCCCCCTGACTCTCTTCTTCTACTATCATGGCCCCGATTACCACTAGAGTGGTTGCCGCTTTTGTTCGGATATTTTCCTCCCTGCTGGTTATCATTGCTCCAATGATTGCTGCCATCGGTATGACCCTGGTTGTGGTCCCTCGGTTGAACATACTCATTATCTCGCTTTAATAATTGAGCACTGTTGACAACATCTGAATATAGAGAAAATTTGTGAGAAATAAGGTACTAACGAATTTCGGGTTTTAGACCTCTCAGAAACATCCGTGTCATACGTTCCTCATTTTCTACCAAATGAGGTCCAAACCTGGATAACTACGCAAACATAGCCTCGTACTAGGACACAGTCATGTTGTTCTATTCCAGTCTAATAAACTCTCCCTTATTTATATAATGAATACTTTGAGGAAAGTACTTGTCATTGAACTGTTTTTGAAACGTTTCCCAAGACATATTGAGTGTGGTTGACTGGGTACGCTTCACAGATTTCCACCAATAATATGCCTCACCACGGAACATAAAGGTGGCGAATAGAACCTTTTGTTCCTCCGTGCATCCCAAGACATCAAATTTGCTTAACCCACGTTTTCACCTTAATTGGATCTGGCTTTCCCGAAAACTCTAGTGGTCTTAACTCTTTGAACTACTTGGCTGTGATAAACCGCTCGTTGCTATTATTTCCACCCGTATTTTTTACACGAGTCTCCCTCTTCTGATTTTGCATGAACTAAAAAAAGATTCTAAATATCCCATCATTCATCGTTTGTTCGGTAGTATTGTTTACAAGAGGAATATTGCCTTCCTGTTGCACGTTCCCCTGGTTGGTCATTAAAGGTGTCTCCACGGTCTCATTCACTCCATTGTTAACATTTCCAGCTGCCATTCTCAAATACTGTCACAAAACAAGTGTTAATTAAAGAAAATGACATACCACATAATACCCATATATTCTGACCGACCAACAAATAAGCTTATGTAGGACACACTAGCAAAGGATTTACTCGTCTCTCCCCTCCTAGTTCTATTCCTCGATCTCTACCAGAGACCATATAACCTGTCTCTGATACCAACTGTGACGCCCCCAAAAGAGGTATACACCACCCATTCTAAGTCGCCAAATACATGGTACAGAAACAACTACAACTTGATTAATATAATTGTCGCACAAAATATGACAACACATAAATTGTGAGTTTAAATACAAATATTATCTTCTAGACAATATCCACACTCAAATAAGCCCTCATTATAATTATTGATGCACTATTTTACAAAATAGTGAGGATTGTTAACAACTATCTTGAAACATCACTCTATACGCCGACTGGTTCTCGCTTCCTGAGAAGAAAAATGGAATAGAAAGGAAAAGGGTGAGCTCAAGTAGCCTAGTAAAGAATATTATGACTAAGATAAAGTAGAACGAATTATTGTTAGCCTTCAATAAATTAGATAAAATATAATGGAAAATAAGTTTTAGATCAATATTCACAGCGAAAATAATAATTCATTAGAAGAGTTAAGTAGAGAATGAAATCTACTATCTTCTATGATTTAAAAATCCATCATCAATATTTTATCCCTGTAACATCAATCAATATACATCTTGAATCAAATATTCATCTTTGCACTACGGGCCAAAGATATTCATCAGTTGGTCATGTTCATCTCAACACATGTCCATATTTACAATACGGGCCAAAGATATTCATTAGGTAATCATTCATCTTTGCACTACAGGTCAAAGATATTCATCAAGTAATCATTCATCTTCGCACTCCTGGCCAAAGATATTCAGTTATATCACCATTTAGGACCTTGGATGATGAAAAATATTTTTAAAGAAAATAAATCCAGTGAGATAAAAAGACAAAGATTAGGGATTCGTACTTTAGTTTATCCAAGTTCAAAAATACTCCATAATAATCAATTGTGGAGCAAAATTCAAGAATGAAGATCAAAACATGGATACAATCAAAGATAGTAACCATAATTGATAACTTGGACAAAGAAGAGAAAATTTAATTTTTCTATGAAGAGTGTCGTATTCGTGAATAGTAACCTCGACATGAAAAGGTAATAATTTCACAAGAAAGTTTAGACCAATATTCAAGTGAAATGACATTAGATGAAGCGCAAAGCTAAAAGAATTTCTGATCATTATTATAGAATCAATACTTACCATAGTAAGTTTAGAGTTAGGAATATGAAATGAACAATATAGGAAACTGCAAATGAATTTTTAACTATCATGCGGTAGTCCGCGTAGATAGATCATTTCAATAATTTAATAACATATGAATACGAAGGGTAATTCACCAGGCATGCAGTAGTCCGCGTAGACAGATTATTCCCACATAATACTAAAGAATGAAATAACAAAAGGATTTCACCATGCATGCGGTAGCCCGCGTAGACAGGTTATTCCAACAAAATATTAAAGAATGGAATAACAACCCTTACGAGTATTGAATGAAATAAATCTCTTCATGAATACAAAAGAAATAATACCCCTTACCATAATAAAAATTTAGAGACTACACTAGTGTAATAGCAGAATACGCTTCTTCTTTCTCTATTATTCTCTCTATACTTTCTAACTCTATAGCTTTAGTGAATTAGTGAAAAATAATGAAGAAATGAGCTTCTATTTATAGGCTTGGCAGAGTAAGGGTAAAAGTCTTTTCGCCATAATCTATGACATCGTCGCTTACCTCATCGTTCCGATGACATCATTGCAAACCTCATTGCTTTGATGACATCATTGCATAGCTCATCGCTCCGATGACATCATTGCTTATATCGTACGAATTCAAATTCAATTTGTTATCTTCCACCTCATTTTACTTTATACCATGAATTTACTATAATAATGTTACCACTCAAATTATAAAAAACATTCTATTATATAATCACATCATACTATAATGTAATATTATAATAATATATATGAATAAATTATTTTATCGAAAAAGATAAAATACCAACTTTCAACAAATGTCATATACTAAAAATTCCTACGTTTAAATCTACATTAAATAAATATTTTCTTATCATATATATCAACAATTAATTATTCACAAATAATATTACAGAACTACAATATTGACAATCAGGTCGTTCCTAGGAAAGAGGGGGCTTTCCGATAAGAATTTCTCCTTATTGGCGCACAATTAGGTGACCAAACTCCTATCCTAGACAGAACTTCCTTAGACATTGCCAATAATGCTATCTAATAATATTATTCAAATAATATGAATTATTGATATGATAATGGAAAATATTGTGCTGTGACAATTATTGAATTAATAATAAAAAATATCAACGTAGCAATTATTGAATTAATAAAATAAAATATTAAACAGTAATTACTGTAACAATTATTGAGTAGTACCTTCTTACACGTAAGAATCAATAATCCAAAAATATTATGCAATACCGTGTGCTACTGTGCAACCATAAATATTACTGTATTTTAACCACCAGGTATTCCGACAATGTTAACGGTAACAACTATGCCGTTATTTATAAAAACTCAAACTTGTCGTTTTCTTCATCCGACCGTTTTCCGTTATGGGGCCAACAAATAGTTGCACCGTCATACGAATATTCCCCGACAACAAGAATATTCCACGACCAAACGAATATTTCCCAACAACAATGAATATTTTATAACCACTTGCTTATTTTACAAAATTTGCACATTTTGCTCATAGCTAACCATATTAATCAAATCCACCCCTTACTATTTCAAAATAATGAATAGAGGAAATTCAATTTATTTATAAAAAGTTGGGGTCTTACATAAGTCATAGAATGCGACACTGAATGATGAATATATTGAATAAGCGAGAAAAGAATTTTTGAAATGAGAAGGAGATGAGTTATCAAAGAATAATATAAAAGTTTTAATAGAAAGTTTAATAATTATAGAAAGATCTTTGTGGAAAAAAAGTGGTTATAGAACCCAATGAATTAATAAAGTAATAACGTAAAATCTATTTTGATAGATTGAATGAATGAAGAGTAATAAATAAAATTTCGAGGATGAAATTTGTAGAAGAAGGGGCGAATGTAATGTCCCGAGAGTTTGAGAATCTAGTACATGATAATGATCCTTAGAGAAAGATAATGAACAGGTCAAATAATATGTAATACTCAAATATAGTAAAGTCTAAGTAAATGTTATGAGGAACAGAAAATATAAAACTTATATTAAGGTAATGTGTTGAAGTTATTCAACGATAATTTTTTTTTTGAAGTTTTTTTTAAGAGATTTGATGAAAACCTGAGTAAGGTAGGGTTTCGATGAATCTAAGGACGAAATCCTTATAAGGTGGGAATGATGTAACAATCCAAAATTTTATTTATAATTTCAAATATTTATTGAATTAAATAAATATTTTTAATTGATATGTTTGTTGTTTAGTAGATATTTGTTGGATTATTTATTAGTAAGTAAATAATTCATGAGTTATAGAAATTAACTTAATTAAGATTAAAGAGTGATAAATTAAATTTATGAGATAATACTCTAATTTAACTTAATAACTAAATTAGAGAGTTGTTAAGGATTATATAGTTTGCTAGAATGTTGTTTTAATTTAATTTAATAATTAAAGTGATATATTAATTTATTAAGTAAAATTATAGTGAAAATTATAATTTTGTGGTAATTAGTTTTGTTTATTTAATTAAGATTGGGTATAGAAATCCAAGTAAATAATGTGGGACAATAACCTGTTAGTATAAATGATTTATTGAATTAAATTAAACTAGTTTTAAATTGATTTACCAAACAAGGCTTAAATATATTAAGTCTTTATTTTTAAAAGTGTTTTGCCAAATTATGGCTTTTAAATTTGAATTTGAATTAAAAATAAAATAAAATGATATTAATAATAATAATTTTTTATAACTGATATCATTATTATAATTATTAAAACTTCGATTTTAGATGTTTAGGTTTAGTTTATTTTGTGTGTTGGTTTTATGTTACGTGAAAAGTGTTTGGCCTAAGCCTAAGAAGAAGAGAGAAGAGAGAATTTATAGAGACGTTTGGGAGACTTTGAGAAAAAAACTTGAGAGCGAATTTCTGTGATTCCAAAGTAATTCATTGTGTTTTATCAAGTATTATCTCCAAGAAATTGAAGGTATAACCTCTCAACATTGAGTTGTATGTTTATAAAAAGAGTTCATGTTCATGAGTTTCAAAAGTTTCTGTAATTTAATGTTTGATGAATTGTAGTTATACAAACTGAATTATTGAGTTTGTGTGTATTTGTGATGTTAGAATTAGTATCTAGACAAGGAATTAGTGTGCTAATTATGTTCAAAAAGAAAGAAAATCGTTTATAGTGTACATGATTATGTATATGGCTTGTGAAAGTACAAAAAATTGTAGTTAGTTTGTGAACTAAACTATAAATTGAGTCTAGAATATGTTAATACGATAAGAAACGAAAAGAACGCAAGTTGAATGAATCAATTTGGTTAAGAAACGAATTCGTAGTGAATGAATTCACTAAACATGTTAAAACATGAAAGTTTAGTATGAACATGAGTTTTGGGTCAAGATTTAGGATTGTTAGTGTTTTTGTAAATTGTTATAATTTTATTATGTTGTATTTATATGAATTACAAATCCATAGAATCGAAAATGGACTAATTTGGATGTGTATAACTCAAGTTATGAAGATTAGAAAGAGAAAAGGTTCAAAAATCGCGAGAACAGTGAACTTTGGAGTCCCGTTTCTACTAACAGACGCAGCTGCATTGTGCCCTAAGTCATTTGGGGCGTAACTGCCCTCTAGGGAGCAGCTACGCTATGCCCAAGGCTTAATTGGGCGCATCTGCGACCAAAGTGTGTCAGGTGTGACTAGTTTGACCTGTTTTAGTAAAATAGGCATATCATTTTCATACAAACTCCGATTGCAGCGATTCAAGATGATCCGAAACGAGGACAAATAGACCTACAACTTTTATTCTTCATATTATTCGATTTGAGGTTAGTAACAGGGGTCCAAATGGTCATGTTTAGGACTATTATGTTTTCGGGGGCAATCGAAGGGCGTCAGGCATGCCCATATGAAAGTGTAGTGCTTCTGACGATAAAAGATGTTGTTCTAAGTTATAAAACATGAATGTTAGTAAACATAATGATAATTAACATTAATAAATAATATATTAGATAAGTTGTATAAGCATACTAAGCATACACAAGAGAGACAAATCCAGTGCATTTAATGAACGTAAAAATCAGAATAAATGTTAATGAACGTAAAAAGTGTTTTAAGTCAAATGAAATGAATATTGTAAGATATGAAATGGGTTTGATATAAAACCAATAATGATTTCTAGCAAGACTTAAACACTTGAATGAACTTCGAGTACGAACTAAGAAGTATTAAAGTGAGATGTAAGTCAAAAGTTAACACAATCAAATTGAACATTGTGTATTGATTAATAAGAAGGGTTATCAAATATAGAGTAAAGTTTACATTACAACTACTATGCATTGCTATATGACTAATAGTTAATGTGAATGATTATATAATTGTGTAGGGCACATGAAGTGCAGATAGCTGTAAGCTGTTAAACTGTTATTGGTAAACAACGATCAAAGCAAGTCTTTCAGTTCCTATTTGCTACATGAACTTGATGATTAACTGTTTTAAATCTTTATTGAAAATATCATGATGTGTTATAAATATGTTGAAAGTATAAAATGTTAAAGTTATTTATACTTGTTATATGAACTGTAGCATGTATGTTATGTTAGTCCAATGTTTATGAGATATAGGTTGAGCATGTTATTATGTGCTACGTGGTGCATGAAAACTGTTAGATTTTATTGGGCTATCGAGCTCAACCTTGCAAATAACCACTTTTGCAGGTTAAAGATTAAAGGTAAAGTTATGTGCTACTTGAAAGACATGAATCAGATGTGATACTTGAAGATTTATACACTTTGGCTGAATTATTATTATTTGAACCATGTTTAGGGTTCTAAATAATGTATGATGTTTAATAGATGTTGAGTTATAAAGTATAAGTTTTGTTTGTTGTATGAAAGGGTATTGAACTTGGATGTAAGTTTTATTTATTAACTTTGATAAGGTGAGTAATAAGCTAAGTATGGTTTAAAGGTAGGTAAAGATAAAGTTTTTGAGAAATGTACTTCATAAGTTATAATGATTATGTAATGATAAACTGTCAAGTTTGAGTTATCTGTGTAAAGGTTATCGAATTAAAATGTAAGATTCTATATAATAACTTTGATGAAGATGATAAAGGTTTTGATTCAAGGAATTAAAGTAATAAGATAGAAAAGTTTAAATTATTTCGCATTTTATTAAGTTTAACATCAAATAATGATGTAAAATCAGAAGTTAGACGTATTATTAACGACCGAAGCCGATAGTTGAATTGTATAAATTTTGGGGTCGTTACATGTTTTATAGGATGGCCAACTCTAGTGCTTAGGAAATGCCGTTAGTACATAATCTACCATAAATTGAGTTATTTATAGATAGTGATGCAGAGGATGAAGAATTGCTTCATAATCAACAACTTTTAGATGCTGAGGAAGAGGAAGATCCAGTAGTAGGACAATTAATGAGAATTGAAGATCATGAGGAGGCGATGGCATCGCTAGTTCAGAAATCTAAGCATGATAATGATCAAATGAAGTTTAGGGAACATTTAGCTGAGGGAATGTTAGATCATGAAAGGGGAACCAATAATCGACTAAAAGTACAACTGCACCATGCACAAAGTGGCAGGAGGGAAATACAGTCGAGGTTACTCAAATCTTCTCTGGAAACTCGAGATGTCTTCAGTGATTTGCAATGACGAGTAGCTCGATATCCAGTCAAAGGGAAGAAAACTGCCTATCTGATAAATCAATCTATGGTATGCCACATGATCCAGGATTCCTTCGATGATGTTAATAATTTCTAAATGTAGTATACAAATCTAAGTGCTCTGTATTAGTATGTATAAAAGAATATTTGATGTTTGTAACATAGCTGGTAGTGTTTATAAACTACTAGTTGTTTATGTGTGTATTATGTGATATATCAATAAAAAGTATGTTTGTGTTATACAAATTCTTATTGTGGATGTTTATTATTTTATATAGAATCTTGCCACCAATCAGAAGACCTCAACAAGAGATAGATAACGATGTTAATCCTACCTAACAGTTAGTAGAACTTTTGTTAGGTGCTATAAATAGACCCACAACTCAAAATACCCCATTTAAGGACTTTAAATTAGTTGGTCCACCTGAGTTTAAAGGAACATCCGAACCAGTTGATGCACAAATTTGGATTACTAAGATATAAAATTTTTTCTTAGTAACAAATGTTAATAACAATCAAAAGACAACTTTTGCAACCTTTTTCTTAAAAGGAGAGGCAAATTACTGGGGGGAATCTACTAGGGGTCGGGTAGAAACTAAAGTTGTGTCATGGGATAGATTCAAAGAATTGTTCTTTGAAACTTATTTTTCCTAAACTCTGAAGGATTGCATGGAAATACGATTCTTAGAATTGAAACAAGGAGAACTTACTGTATCCCAGTATACATCCAAGTTTAACGAACTATCCAGGTTTGTTCCGTATCAAGTCAATACTGAACTTAGGAAGACTGAGAGGTATCAGGAAGGTTTGAAACCTCAGATATGGTGTAAACTATCTATATTCCAAATAAAGACTTTTTTCCGAAATACTCGAGAAAGCTTTCATAGCTGAGAGGCAAAATGAGAATCTCATCAAATTTTACAAGGAAAAGAAGAACCAAAATGAGGGAGGGAAACCTAAGACAAAACCTAGTTCAGGTTGGTTTAATAATAAAAGGAAATGGGATACTAATTTTTCTAACAACTCTTGGAAATAGGTAAGTAATAATAACAACAACTTTAATAATAACAAAGATAATAAGATGGAATCTTGTCCTACATGTGGGAGAAAACATAAAGGATTATGTGTTAAAAATAAAAATAAATGTTTTAATTGTGGACAAGAGGGATACTTTTCTCCACAATGTTCTATTATAAATGTTTCAATTATGGTTCATCGGAACATTTAGCAAGGAACTGTACCAAACCCAAGAACCAGGGAGGAGGGGGAAACAGAGTACCAGAGAATAACAATAATTAGTCAACAGTAGCTGCAGTTGGAGCTCAGAGTTGACCAATTGTAAGAACATTTAATATGTCGGTGAGGGATGTTGTTGCTTCACAGGACGTAGTGACATGTATCATCCCTATCAACACTTTAAATGTATATATATTATTCGACTTTGGTGCTACTTGTTCCTTTGTGTCTAATAGTTTTTCTAAAAACTTGAATATACTATGTGAAAACTTAGACATAACATTATGTGTAGAAATTGCAAACAATGAAAAGATTCCTGTTAAGACTATATATAGGAACTGTAGTGTGGATATAAAGGGAAACAGTTTTCTGGTAAATCTTATTCCAATTCAGTTAGGAGAATTCGATGTAATCTTAGGAATGGATTGGTTAGTTAACTATAACGCGATGATCGATTGTCATTAAAAATGTATAAACCTATTGACTGCATCAAAGTCAAAGGTAGTGTTCAACGGAGGTTGTTCACCTAAGCAATCTCGAAGTCTGACCATAACTCAAGTAGAAAGATTACTTAGAAAAGGTTGTTCAGGTTATTTGGCCAATATAGTTGATACTCGATTGGAAGGAGTAAAACTAGATCAAATACCTATAGTTAAGGAACATACCGATGTATTCCCAGATGACTTACCAGGTCTTCCTCCAGATAGGGAAATCGAGTTTGTCGTTGACCTTGCATTAGGAACGACACCAGTTTCTAAGGCACCATACAGAATGACACCTGTAAAACTGAAAGAGTTACTAGTACAACTACAAGAACTCTTAGATAAAAAGTACATACAACCTAGTATTTCACCTTGGGGAGCACCGATATTGTTTGTAAAGAAGAAGGATGGAACCATGAGGTTATATATTTATTATAGAGAATTAAATAAATTAACCATAAAGAATAAGTATCCTTTACCAAGAATTGATGATTTGTTTGACCAATTAAAAGGGGCCGAACACGTTTCAAAAATCAACCTTCAGACATGTTATCATCAATTAAATGTAAGAAAAGAAGACATGCTAAAGACAGCGTTTAGGACATGCTATGGACATTATGAGTTTCTTGTGATGTCCTTTGGCTTGACAAATGCACCGGCAACATTTATGGACTTGATGAATCGAGTGTTTAAACCATGTTTCGACAAATTTGTTGTAGTGTTTATCGACGATATTCTGGTATACTCAAAAACACAGGAAGATCATGCTGAACACTTAAGAATCGTATTAGAAATATTACGAAAGGAACAACTTTACACAAAGTTTTCCAAGTGTGAATTCTGCTTGAAGAGAGTTCAGTTTTTGGGTCATGTAATTGACAAAAATGGAATTTTAGTAGATCCAAGTAAAATAGAAATGGTTGTGAATTGGGAACAACCAATATATCTAACATAAGTAAGAAGTTTTCTTAGTTTAGCGGGTTATTATCAACGTTAAATAAAAGATTTTTCAAAAATAGCAACCTTACTAACCAATTTAACTTGAAAGACGGTGAAATACGTCTGGACAGATAAATGTGAAGAGAGCTTCCAAGAGTTGAAGAAGAGACTGAGCATGACTCTAGTGTTGTCCTTACCAGATGATACATGAGGCCTTGTAGTATTTAGTGATGCGTCACACAGAGATTTAGGGTGTGTGTTGATGCAACATGGGAAAGTGATTGCTTATGCATCACGATAACTCAAAGATTATGAGAATAGGTATCCTACTAATGACATAGAGTTAGCCGCGGTAGTTTTTTCCCTAAAAATTTGGAGGCATTACTTGTACGGGGAGAAGTGTGAGATATATACAAATCACAAAAGTCTAAAATATATTTTTACACAAAAGGAGTTAAACTTAAGGTAGAGAAGATTGTTAGAACTGATAAAAGATTTTGACTGTGAAATCTTATATCATCCTGGAAAAGCCAATGTAGTAGCTGATGCGTTAAGTAGAAAGAACCAAGAGAAGTTGAACGTAATTACCACCAATGAAAGGTTAATAAAAGATTTTGAAAGACTTGAAGTTGAGGTGGGATGTCCAACTACCTCTACCCAAAAGTTATTTATTCTAGAGGGAGTTTCGACTTTACTAGATAGAATCAAAGAGATGTAGGAAAAAGATGAGAAGTGTCAAGAATGTAAGTATAATATAACTCACATCAAGAATATCAAATTCAGAATAGACAAGGATGGAATACTAAGATATGAAAATAGAATTTGGGTTACATTAAATCAAGCATTAAAAGACGAAATCTTAAACAAAGCTCATAATTCTAAATTTGCCATACATCTGGGCAGTACTAAAATATACAAGGACTTAAGTCGACAATTTTGGTGGTTGAATACGAAAAGAGAACTAGTTGAATGGGTAAACAAATGTCTCACGTGTCAAAGGGTTAAGGCTGAACATCAAAATCCAAGTAGTTTACTTTAATCCTTATCAATTCCTAAGTGGAAATGGGAACATATAACAATGGACTTCGTGGTAGGCCTTCCACCTACATAGAAGGGCTACAATGCCATTTGGGTAATAGTTGACCGTCTTACTAAATCAGCTCACTTCTTACCTATTAAGGTTACTTATAACTTAGATCAACTTTCCAAGTTATACATTAATGAAATTATCTCAAGGCATGGAGTACCTGTTTCTATAGTATCAGATTGAGACCCACGTTTCACCTCAAATTTTTGGGGAAGCCTTCAAAAACACTCAGGAACACAATTGAGATTAAGTACAACTTATCACCCCCAAACTGATGGGCAAAGTTAGAGAACCATTCAAACATTGGAGGATATGTTAAGAACCTGTATCATAGACTTCAAAGGAAGTTGGAAAGATCAGTTACCTTTGGTAGAATTTGCTTACAACAATAGTTACCATGATAACATAGGTATGCCACGTTATGAAGTCATATATGGGAGGAAATGTAGAACACCTTTATGTTGGGATGAGGTCAGGGAAAGACAAATGCTAGGACCTAAAATAATCCAACAAACTACTGAGACCATCCGAATTATACGTGAACGATTAGAAACGTCTCAAGATCGACAGAAGAAATACGTTGATCCACCTCGTCAACAACGAAACTAGGTTAAACATCATTAAACAACCCTAATCATAAAAAAACCAAAAACTTAATCAAGATTAAAGAGGAGTAGGTTCCTACTCACCAATGCAAGTCCCAACATAGCACATGAAATGGTTGCAAACTCCCAAGTAGCACAAGTCTCAAGCATCATATATTTGTAAAGGCAAGTAGGTGATTAAAGACCAAAAACCCTAGTTTATAAATTCTATAAATACCAGCTTTAGATCAGAGCAAACCTACATATTTTCTAAGCCTAAACACTCATATATCATACCTAAACAAGCCTTGGTAATAGCAACATAATCAGTAGCCAGAAATCAAAATCAAGCAAGAAAAGGTGCAAACCCTAATTTTAACCTAGATCTTTGATGCTATGTTTAATTTGTAGTTTAGATGTTTAGATATGTGTAATAACATGTTAGTTAGTATGCTAAGTTGATAGAACATGTTTTCATAACATCTAGATGCATCAAAATGGTGTTTTAAGCAAACTGGAAATTCTGGAAAAATAGGTTTGATAGTCGAATGTTAGAGCCTGTAGATCCGTGTATGTTAATAGTTAGGTCTGTTAATTATATGCTAGTTGTAGTATTATTTGAGGTCTTTAACCTGGAAAAGAAAACATGTTCACTAGAATCATATATTACAAGATAAAGGTGGTCAAATGTGGTTGACCGATCACGAAGTTTTGATTTCTGGGTTACCCAGGAATCTCAAGAACAGGTTGAACCGGCTACTTTGACCAACCTTTTAATCACTTTTTGTTTGTTGTTATGATGTCTAAGTGTAATAAATTCATACCTTGACATACATACTACATATCTATAACACTCAAATGCTTAATTAATTCATAAGATTACTAGAATTACTGGTCAAAAGTCGTTGACCGAGCATGACTGTGTTTTCTGGGTTACCTAGAAAATTGAAGAACAGCCTTTGGCTATAGTTTGACCAACATAGATCTAGACCTTAGAATCATACTCTGTCAAAACAAGTGTAACCTATATGTACTTATTTATATAGACTATATATTACATCAATCAAAACATAAATCTATCACACGGATTGAAAGATCTAGAAGCCACAAAATCGTTAACTGACCATGACCACTATTCTGGGTTACCCAGAAACTCAAGAATATCTTTGACAGTTACTTTGAGCCTCTATAACTTCTTGTTATATGTAGGCTAAAGCATAGAATTGGTATGTTGTTGTACTATTACATGAGAACTATAACACCTATACACTTCTAAACCTAGAATCATTAATAGTAGGAATTTAAGCTAAAGTCAAAGTGACCTCTAGGCCATGACCAACTTATTCCCAGAAACTCAAGAACACCTATAGCGACACTTTCTGTCACTATAGGGCTTTAGCGACAGACATAAAATAATTTCTAATAAATAAAGTAATAAAAATTATAAATAATTATAAAAAAAATTTACAAATTATTTGAAGTTAAAATAATTAACTTTTAATATTTTTTTACATAAATTTAATAAATATATTATTTATTTGGATATTATTAATAATTAAGTTAATAAAAAGTAATTAGAATAATTATTCATAAATGATAAATAATTATTTAAAAATAATATTAATGATTTAAAAATCATATTAAATGATTATAAATTATTTAAAAATAATAAACAAGATTTTTATAATATTCACTACAAGAAAAAGCTTTATTTCCGACGAAATTATGGTCGACTGAACACATTCAATCGATGTTAATCTAAGACCGATGAATATTTTATCGACATTAAGTTCATCAGTATTAATTTATCCTCGACGGACATCGATTGATTTAAGCCCTCCTCTTTCATGCGAGGTTTCACAAATGAATATAAAGTCGATGAGAATATGTGTAATCCTCGACTGAATACTTCATCGACATTAGCTTATGGTCGATAGACAGAACCTCGACGGAATTCCATCAAGCATAATCTTTAAAAACCTAGTCAGATTGTTTTCTCTTGCGCCTCCCTCGTCACTCACTCTCTCATTCTCTCTCTCAGTTCGCTCTCTCACTCACTCTCTCTCACTAAAATCATTTCAGTCCACCCACACCACCACCTCGCCGGATTCCAACCACCGCCTCCAGCCTCCTCCTCTGCCTTCTCCAGCCTCCTCATCCTCCAATAGCCTCCGACCGCCTCTCCTCCAGCACTGTTCTGCCTATGGCCGCCTCTCATCCGCCTCCTCCGGCCGCCTCTCCTCCGCCTCCTCGGGCTCCCCCAGCCTCCTCCTCCTCCAACAGCCTCCAGCCGCCTCTCCTCCCTCACCGTTCTGCCTCCTGCCTCTTGCCTCCTACAGCTTAAAGGTTAGTCTTAATTTGTTTGTTTTCTTACATTGGGTTGACCTAATATGTTTCCCCGATTTATTTTTAAAAACTTGATATTACAGTCGGATTATATTTTTTATGTACTAGCACCTTACGTATTTTGTCTCCCCAATTTTGTTTCACAAGTTATTGATGAGGAGTACTTATGTATTATGAATTTAATTGATGAGGAGTACTTATAATGTATTATGAATTTAATTAGCAGCTTGGATATTTAGCTTTGATATAATTAGCAACTTATGTTAGTCTGAGTTTTATGTTATACTTTTGCAATGGCAGTTGTATGTTACTGATTTTAGGGTTTAATTTGTACAATTTGCATTTCATAATTTGATTAATGTTAGTCATGTATTGAGGTTGATTAGTCATGTATTGAGTTGTATTGTTGAACTCCTTCCTCTTGTTGGTTAGTACTTGTGAAATTTTGGTATATTTGTGAAATCTTGGTATATTTGTTATTTTCGACTGAATTTCTGACTGAATTTCTATTATAATTTTTCAATTACAAAATCTGTGAGCCCTACTTTATTTTATTTATGTATTTTATTAGTTTCCAATATGAAAATATATTAAGTTGCATGTACTTAATTTCCTACTAATAAAATTAACTGAAAATAAACTAAGTACCATTTACTTAGTTTCAAATTACTAAAAATAAATAAATTATAACATAAACTAAATTTAAATTATATTTTTGTATGATAAGATAATATAAAATACTAAAATAAAAATAATTTAATTTATTGTAAATAAATTAAATAATATAATATAATATATAGTAATATAATAAAATAAAATAATTTAATTTACCTTAAATAAATTGTAAATAAAATAATATAATATAAATTACAAAATAAAATAAAATAATTTAAAATAAAATAAATTGAAATAAATTACAATAAAATAAAAAAAAAAACAAAACAAAACAAAATTAAATTAAATTAAACAAAAATAAATAAAATAAAATAAATTTCCTTGATTAAACAAAATAAAATAAAATAAACAAAACAAAACAAAATAAATTAATAAATTAAATTTAAAATAAATAAAATAAAATTAATAATAAACTAGAATAAATTAAAATTTTAAAATTTAATTTAATTTAATATCATTAAATGTAAATAAATTAATTTAAATAATATAATATAATAAAAAATAAAATAAATAAAATAAAGTATAGGAAAATAAAATAGAATAATTATCCCAAATTAAATAAAATCAAAGCTAATAAATTAAATAAACATAAATTAAAATAACATAATATATTTGAATAATAAGTTGTCTACATATTCAATAAATAAAATAAAATACATGGTGACTGGGTAGCATTTACCTAGTTTTTCATTGGTAAAATAAACTAAATACCATTTGCTTAGTCTGCCACAATTTTCAAATATAATAACATATAAATTAAATTAACTATAATATAATAACATATAAATTAAATGAAGCACTTCCTTTTATGCAGGATTAACATAGCGATTTAAATTAATGTTAGTACTCAATAGGTTCCTCGACAACAATTAAAAAAAAGGGTCGTAGTTTCTGTTTGTGTCTTATACTCGAATAATAAAGTTCATTGAATTGTTGAAGACATTCCTCACTGTTCCATTATAACAGATGCCAACATACGGAAGGAGTGCCATTAAGTTGTTGAACAAAGTTATAGGTTAAACAACCCTCTAGATGAGCGAACGATCACTTCTCTACTAGGAATGAATCATTGCCTGATATAGGTCCAATCCATGACATAGACAGCTTCTCACCACTCCAAATTCCTCAGATGGGTAGTGCTCATAGAATGTCTCACCTCTTTTTCTATAAGTACTACCCATCTGAGGAATTTGAAGTGGTGAGAAGCTGTCTATGGCATGGATTGAACCCATATCAGGCAATGATTCATTCCTAGTAGAGAAGTGATCGTTCGTTCATCTAGAGGGTTTGGTTAACTTGGAACTTTGTTCAATAGATTAATGGAACTCCTTTGGGATGTTGTCATCTGTTATAGTGGAACAGTGAGGAATGTCCGCAGTAATTTAATTAACTTTATTAATAGAGTATAGGACACAAACAGGAACTACAACCCTTTTTTTTGTCTGATTACTATCGAGGAACCAGTTGGAGTACTATTAGTTGCAACTGCAACTAATATGAAACTTAGATTGACTCTTCTCCTAGTAGTCATTATAGCTGCAACTCCTATGAAACTTAGAAACCCGTTTGACATTCACTCAGTAGGAGTGAATGCCGAATAGTCCCCAGTTTAGGATTATTACTAGATGTTATGTCTCTCACTTAGGTCAGTGCTAATTCACAAGGTGTGTGTTTATAATATTTTGAGGATTTTTCATCTGGTGTCTCTACGTATGTTCTTCGAGTGCATACTTAGACTAAGTTGTCTAGGTCTATTTCGTGTACTTGGAGACCATGGGGAGGTGATGCTAATTTTTTTTTAAAATATTATAAACACGCACCTTGTGAATGGCACTAGTGAGGAGACGCATCCAGGAACAGGATAGAAGCCTAACCCCTATAGAGTGGAGATATATACTAGGTAAACTAAATACATACATATATATTCTAATTGGGTATTTTCTTCAATTAATGATGTCAGCCGACCGGAGTTGGATGTACCGTAGGATACCAATTGATGGGAGGGGATTAGTTAATGTGTACCGTGAAGGGGTGTCCAATTTTATGAACAAAGCAATAGAACATGTTGATGATCCAAACGGAAAGATGAGATGCCCGTGTTTCAAGTGTAAGAACATGATATGGAAGAGTGCCGATGAAGTTAAATTTGACTTATATTCACGCGGGTTTGTTGATGGGTATTCGATATGGATTCATCACGGGGAATCAACTAAGTTTAGAGAACGGACAGATAATACTGTAGACCAATCGGATCACGGGGATTCGCAAGTAGATAACTATAACATCGTGCAGATGTTGGTTGATTTGTATGGCCCTACCAATATTCGATAAATTTGAAAGCGAGCATGCGTCAGCGTGCAGTTTTCAAAAAGCAAATGATTCAGCAGCTACTTTCTACAAGTTGCTATCTGAATCGAGTGTTCCATTGTATCCTAGAAATGACAAGCACATCAGGCTTTCTGCAGTTACGAAGCTTTTACATTTCAAGAACGAGCATGACTGCAGTGAGAGAGGATTCAATGATTTGCTTGATATTCTCAGCGAGTTCTTACCCAAGGATAATACGTTGCCCGTGAATTACTATGAGGTGAAAAAGATGGTTAAGGGGTTGAATATCGGGTATGAGAAGATCGATGCTTGTGAGAAGGATTGTATGTTATATTATGTGGAGGACAAAGATAAGGTGCAGTATGATATCTGCAACTCGCCAAGGTACAAGATCACAAAACGTGGGGGGAAGGAGAAACATGTTCTAAAGAAGATTTTACGGTATTTTCCTGTTGCGCCGAGGTTGCAGCGGCTATTCATGTCTGTACACACTACTCAACATATGAGTTGGCATAGAGCAAGGGATGTCGTGCCTGGTCAGCTAACTCATCCAGTAGATGGAGATGAATGAAAGAATTTTGATGTCAATTTTCCACAATTTGCCGAAGAAGTTAGGAATGTTAGGCTTGGCATGGCTATAGATAGATTTGGTCCATTTAATAATTTTAGTCAGCCTTATTCTGTTTGGCCAGTGATTATGATATCTTACAATCTTCCACGTCAATGTGCATGAGGGATCCGTATCTTTTCTTGACCTTACTTATACCGGGGGATAAGAGTACTACAAAAGACATTAACATGTACCTCAGGCTGTTAGTCGATGAACTTAAGATATTGTGGAAAACAGGTGTTCAGACTTTTGATAAATCTGTCGGGTAGAATTTTGTGATGAAGACAGCCTTGTTATGGACTATCACTGACTTTCCAGCACTTGGGATGATTAGTGGTTGGTCGACTCATGGTGAGTTGTCATGTCCAGTCTGCATGGGGGATGTGCAAGGCACTCAACTACGTCATGGCCGGAAAACTAGTTTCTTTGGAACGGGCTCGTAGATTCTTGCCTGCTGAGCACAGTTATAGAAAAATGTCTACACAATTCAACAGAAAGACAGATAAGAAAGGGGTTGTTGGTCGCTTGTCGGGCAGCGACATATTGGGTTGGCTAAATGATCTAACATTTCCACCCCTAGGAAGGAGTATGGTACGTTGAGAGCTAGGATATGGGAAAAGTTATAACTGGACTCACTCACCGATTTAGTTTGAGTTTCTATACTGGGTCACACTGGCACTTCGTCATTGTGTAGATGTTATGCATACAGAAAATAATGTATTTTAGAACTTGTTTTACACCGTACTAGATACAAGTGGTAAAACAAAAGACAATGATAAAGCACGTAAAGACTTGGAGGAAATGAATATCAAGCCGGGAATTGTGGCTCGACCTAACACAAAACCAAAAGCTCCATTTTGTCTTACCAAACAACGAGTTGAAAACATTTGCAAGTGGCTTAAGCGCATTGAAGCTCCAGGATGGATATGCTTCTTAACATATCTGGTTGTACTAAGGTTGAAGCGATTTTGAAAATTATTGGGTTCAAAAGTCACATTCGCCATGTATTCATGCAGAAGTTGATGCCAATTGCATTTTATGAGGTGTTACCCAGGAATATTAATGATACTTTTACCGCACTTTCAAATTTCTTTTGGGATATTTGCTTAACTGTTATAATGTATAGTGATGTGGAGCAGATGGAGAAAAACATAGTGTTGATAATGTGCAAGCTCGAAATGATTTTACCATGGGGTTCTTTGTGACATGGAGCATTTGCATATTCATCTGCCATATGAACTTAAACTTGGAGGACCGGTGCAATATCGATGGATGTATCCATTTGAGAGGTAATATCACATACATTATGCAATATTTGTCATCTTTATATTTAACTTATCAGGTAATATATATTATATACTTTCATATTTCAGGTATATGCGTCGATTAAAGCAGAAAGTTAAAAATAAAGCGCGCGTAGAGGGTTCTATTGCTGAACGCTATATGGAGGAAGAGCTTGTCAACTTATGCTCGTTGTACTTTGACGATGTAGTCGCAATGAAGCATAACCGTCTAAGTCGGAATGAGGTCGGGGATCCGTTTGGTCGTGCTGATGATGAGTTGGTTGTATTCACTTATCCAGCTAAACCATTTGGACATGAGACGAAGACTTACCTAAACGATAAAGATTTAAAGATTATCTCTACATATGTGCTTCTAAATATGCCTGAAGTATCGTCGTACATCAAGTATGTATTATTACAAGTGGAAAATGATTTATCTATCCTTAATCAATAATTAATTAATTGCCATAGTATTATACGCAGTTCATTCGAATTGGAAGCGTATGCTTCTAACCCGGGGTTGACAGAATCACAGATGGAAGCATTCACTAATGCAAATTTTCAGTAGTGGTTTAAGAGAAGGGTTGAAGAAGAGAACGCGTATGAGCATTTTAGACATGTCATTTTAGGCTCGTACAAATTTATTAGTTCATTTCCAGGTTGTATCGTGAATGGGTATAGATTCAAGGTTGATGACTTGAATGAATTGACATCAGTCAACTCCGGCGTTGTCATGTTGGGAAGTTGTTATAGAGATTCTGAATCTAATTACTATGGAAGATTAAAGGAAGTGGTTGTGCTCAATTATCCAGGGGCTAAAAAGGTCGTTACATTTCAGTGTCGCTGGTTTGATACTGCAAAGGGTGTTAAAGTTGATCATAATAGAATCATCACATTAGATATAAAATCGAATTTACAGTCTGATGATGTATTTGTGTTAGCCAGCCAAGCAACTCAAGTGTACTACGCCCCTAATGTCGTTCACACTAGAACCCCTTGGTATACAGTTGTGACAACGAAGACTCTACCATTTGATGGTACTAATTTGTCTAGAACGGATGACCCATTGCAAGAACAAGTTAGCAATCCCAGCCACGTTGTGCTATATGATGATGATGTGTTGGGTGATGATGTCGTTGACGTACTCGATGTTGACGAAGTGGAGGAAGTTGTGGTTTTTAGTCCGTATGTGATGGTAGAAGATGATATTGAGGAAGAAGTTGATGCAGAAGAGGAAGAGACAGAATCAGAGGATGAAAATGATTTTGATTCTGACAGGTTTGACAACGTACTACTTCTTCACTAATTGGTGTTTTATAAATACTATACAACTAAATTAATCATTATATATAATAAAAGACTTGAAATTTAATTATTTTCATCGATATCTATATCTCATTATTTGATGAAGGCAATTATATATACCTCGACATAACGGTGGAGGTGGCCGTGGTGGTGGCCGCTCTGGATCGGTTGACGGCTCCCAGGGAGGGTCGTCTTCAGATGCTAGTGAGTTGATTTCTTTTATGGCTCAGTAACATTATTTTCATAACTATATTATACATTCAATTACTATTTTTTAACAATGTCATAACAATATTAAACATACAGATGCTAGATGTCGGTGTTCACGAGGGCCTAACCTCGGTCGATTAGGTCATCCACCGACAGTGCCTGACATAGTTCCGGTTGATGTCAGCTTGTCTGTGTAGGTTTCAACTATAACATATCACTTAGGTTTAATTAGAGTGATATTATCATGTGATTAATAAATTAAAATGTTCTTAATAAATTTTATATTCTAGTATTATGGATCCTGTCGCTAAGGCGACCGTACACGCCATCTGCCTGGCACATCTCCCTACTAGCTGCATGCGATTTAGTCAGTATGCGCGCTACGATGTCGGCTTCATGGTGATAGTGTTGCGGGAGTTTCACGTAAGTCGAATTACATATATTAAATCAAGGTCTATGCATGCTATTTACATATTGTTCAAATAATAAATTATACGTAAGTTATATCTGTTTGATAGAGATACTACAGATACAAGGCCGACATCACTGAGGCGGATGGTGATGCCATTATCATTGCCCACATCTCCAAGAATTATGTCGGCTGGTTGTACGAGATGCGACAGAGGGCTGTCCGGGCGATAGAAGAATCGCTCGGGATTACTTTGCGAGATCATCAGCAGCCGACAGTATTAGATGCAACATGGGCTGCGATGTGTGCATACTGGGATGATGTTGCGTTCAAGACCAAGTCGGAGCAGATGAAGAAGAATCGCGGCAAGCTACGAGTTGTACATACTTCTAGCTCGCAGTCGTTTCAGGAGGTTAAGTCAGTATGTATTTCTCTTTAGTTTAGTTCTATATTATACTGCAACTATAGTAAATTAAGGTGATATTATTTAATGTATATGATTTAGGCCATGCGGAGTAGCTTGGGCCAACCTCCTACTATGATCGAGTTCTAGGATAAAGTCCATACGCCGAAGGGCTTTACTTCGGGGTCGACGATATCTCCAGCAGCACTAGCTATACGGGTAATACATTTACTATAATAAATATTATTTAGGATAATATTATGTAATTTATATGATGAAACCAAGATAACTCACTTGTATATCAAATTACAGGAGCGGTTAGATTCCACCGTCCCTCCGCCAGAGATTAGTTTATCTCAGGATGAGGAGACGGCTCTTTGGGTCGCATCTCAGGATACTCCCACTAGTACTACCATGCCGGGTGTCAGTCTTTGAGATTCTGAGAGATACCACCTTATACACTGCCAGGAGGTATAATATTTGTGTTTATTTCTTGTTTATGAATAAAGTAAACTTGTAATATTATTCATGTTATATTTATTTTTATAGGCTCTAGCCAGCGTCTGCATCCGAGAGCCCCCGTGGGACCATCACATACGGGCACTAGCTTAGATGATGCTTTGTTCCAGCGTGTTATGGTTGCGGTGTCAGAGAGGATTGAGATCGATCTGCTGTTTCATCGTCAGGATTCGCCCAACCGTTCTCACCTCCATCAGCTTGCGCAAGACATTGCAGCTGGTGCCATCGCCGAGAGTACGGGTATCCCTTCAGAGCAGTGGGCCACAATACAGGATGAGATTATTCAGATGGTGGTCACTTTAGTCGAGGACGCGTTTTGGCCGATGTTGAGTTAGCGCTCGACTGCTCAGGTATACTTCACTTTAAATACAAATATATATTTTGTATGTTATTTAATTTTCATTTAGTTATCTTTAACTGAATCATATATATGGACTAATGAGTTACATTATATTGTATTAACAAGGTGACGAGCATACTGACGATGAGGGCAATTTTCATACTCCAGAGCAGCGTCGACGCCCGCCCGATGATCATCCTCACACCAGGGGCTCTACTAGCTTGACTTAGACATTTACATTCTTTTGTAGTATAAATTCTTTTGTATTTTTCATAATTTTTGACGTACATATTGTAGTTTAAACCTTATCATTACTTTGGTTTTGTTACAGTTTGACACTTAGTTTAATTTAGCTTAATGGGATGTTTGTTATAGTTTACTTCTCATTTAATTAGTTGGTTTTTGATATATTATTGGATGAGGTGATTGTAAATTGTAATTCATGTTATTAGCCATATTGTTAGCTTGTGTATGTGATGTTGGGAAAACAGGTATAGGTACAGGTACAAGATGTGGGTAAAATCCCTGGATATTGCAAAAATAAATAAAATATGTAAGGAAAAAAAACATTATCCTCGACGGAATGGTGGTATTCTCGACGGATATTCGTCGAGGTTAAGGTGTTTCCCATTTTTAGCTGACTGCCATGTGGCCCACCTATCATCGACCAAATATCCTCGACGGACTAATTGTATAATCGACGAAATTTCATCGGGTTTAAGGTGTTTTCCAATTTTATCAGACTGCCACGTGGCATGCTTATCATCGACCGAATATCCTCGACAGACAATTTTTAGTCGGGGATATATTAACTCCGACTGAATATTCGGTCGATAATAATTCCGTCGACGATAAGTATTCCCGACCGAAAAATCGACGGACTTAATTTCGATGTGCTTATATACGACCGAATTTTCGATGGAATATTCCGTCGTAAATAAGGTTTTCCTCGACGGAATAACCTTATGGCCGACAGAATATTCCGTCAGAAATAAGCCTTTTTATTGTAGTGATTCTAAGTAAATATTAATTATTTAGAAATAGAAATAAATGATTTAAAAATTATTTAATGGATAAATAAATATATAAAAATTGTTATAAGCTTCCGAAAATTATTATAAAAGATATATAAATTATCTAAAAAATATAATAAAGCTTATAAAAAAATTTTAACCAAGATATTAACTTATTAATTACTTGATAAAGTCTTAGGATACCGAAATCATATCAAACTTAACCCGACCATAAATAATTTATGTATTTCAGTATTGTTATCAATACTAATGTGTTAAATTTATATGAATGAACATCTTAGGTGTTTATAAACGAATCGAGTAGCGTTGCTTGATCGATCTTCGCTCCGGCAATTTACTAAACCCTATTTTAATTAGTTGAGCAAGTTCCTTAATTACTTACACAAATTTCTCGAACCCTGCTTATTCATTGAACAAGATTCCTATCTTGAATTGCTTTTGATATGTATTACCAAACCAAACTTGAATTGCCAATTATTGTAAAGTTATCGCTATAACTTCAGCATAACTAAGAAATGAATTGTTTATTCATATGATATTATTTATTGAGCATAAAGTGTTGTGTCAAACCAAATTGCTTTGGTAAGACATCCTATACTGAGTTGTATATCCCAAGAGGGATTAATGTATGTCAACAATATATTGACATTTAGTGCAAGTGGGCACGATTAGGAAGAGATGCATACTCCTAGGATGTTGAATAGGCTGATCCCTTGTCTCACATCTGAACAAGATTTCTAAGTCTTTGTGACTAACAAAAATAGTAAAAAGTCCAAAAATGGTTGAAATATAAAAATTCCAGACATGGTAAACAACACTCAATTGAGAAAAGTTTTGAACTGTTATACTTCTTCAAATCCTATATTATGATATATTATAAAAAACATGTTGAGCATGTCATAGCTTACTCTTGTAAATCATTCCCTTTGCAGTATTAGATGGTAACCTTGACACATCTGGAGTAAATAATGGGAAGCGTCCTTGCTTAGACTAGTTTATATTACTGTCTAGCTGAATGTAATACTTTTATAATAAGAAATTCTTTATAAAGAATCATGTAACCGAACCTTAATATATGATATATAACATCTCTTATTTCTGCAACTGTGTTTCCTTTACATAAATAGATGTAATTAGAACTTTAAATTTAGTTTGAGATCCTTGGAAACTATTCATCTAAGTGAGGGTATTAACAACATGGACTGCTCATGTTGTTGTTGATACTCTGGATTTCAGATAGATAGGTACTATCGATACGATAGTGTAATCCACATGATATAGACAATACATCTGAGCGAGCGTATTGGTAATATGGACTATTCATGTTATTACTAGTACTCTAAATTTTGGATAGATAGATAGATACTATTCGTAGATATAGTCTATACATCCAAGTGAGGGTACCCAAATAAAGCAACAGTTCTCTAAAGAATTGTTATCTGTTATGGGATTCTGTGAACCTTGGATCTCTGGGAATTGTATCTTGTGATATTTGTATAGTAGTTCAATTAGATATAAGCATATAATCGGATACAATGGGTGTATAGATTTGAATGCGTTATATTAATTGATTAGTTATGATACATCTTTAACTCTTCTTAAGGTTATGGACTAATGTTCTTTTATAACCTACATCTCTGATACCAACCCGTGACGCCCCCAAATCCGGGTATCTTCCAACCCGATAGATGGTGTTACAATGTGCTACTGTTCCCACATACGATCAATTGAAATACATCAATAGAGTGAATATGTCTTTTATATATTACATAATAATATTTCCCTTCCCAGATTCTTTGTAACTATTGCATATGTTCTTCGTCATAGTATCAAATTAATAAAAAAGTAATAATATTATATTATAAGGATAACTATTTGTCCGCCTTAGCCTTCCCTTTGTCCTTACTAGATCCTTCGATTCGTTCATTTTTAGCTGCAATCATATGGTTTAAACAAGGGTGAGCATAACTAGCTTAGTAAGTATAAAAGTTATCATTGATCAACACGCATGAATCATATGAATATATCTTAGATAACTGAATCAATAGTTATAAATTACTATAAATAAACCAAAATAGCACTTCTCTTTTCTTTAAAATGTTTAACGATGAATGTCATCAGTTAAACCTTGAGTTTTGTCTAAGACCTTGAGCATTGCATCCTTTCTTTCTTTAAAAAGCACAATCCGACACAAAGTCCTTAAGTCCAACATTTCTTACAAGCACGTATAGGTCATCAGCCTATAGTACTCTATATTATACAACAGTACTACATTAAACATATCCACGTTTAAGGTTTTGGCAAACTCACGTGCCAGTTGCTTTACGACAAAACATTTATTTATTAATACTCGGTCTTTCTTTGAATCCATACCAAAATAGTTGGCATAAGATAGCAATATTCATAATATTTTGATAGATTATAATGAAATCCACAAAATACTATAAGTCTAGTCTAACCGAAGGAAATTGCTTCAACTTCTTTGTTACATCAATTCATGCATATGATACATGAATCATAAAGGTTGTCCAAAAAAATATAAACAAGAGTTTAGAACACGTGCCTTTAGCGTAGTCTACTGTTAATTCACTTTACTCGTGAGTCTTTAAAGTTTCTACATACATAATCATATAGCATACCATGTTAGGTCATAAACAATCAATAAGTACTGTCATTAACTTATCTTCTCCTTCTTCTCGTTCTAACTATCCGTTTGTTTAACTTACTAACATTCATTAGGTTAGTTAACGTTCATTACAGCTTTATAACATTTTATTGTTATAAGTAACCTTACATATTCCATGTTTAAGTAATTACATTTCAAGCATTCTCAAACATCCATTCAACGTGCGCACGATTTACCGTATTATTAAACTTACTTTGTGTTTACATTTTCGTAACCTTTTGTTAACTTTTAATTGTTAAACTAAAGATTTTAATCATCATTTAAGATGTTACAGAGTCATCATTGTGGCGCCATTCAAGGCAAATTGTTCATATAACGCCATGTATAGGACTCGACTTCTTTCAGAGAGTGGTATTTGCCATATGCATAACTAAGTAAGGACTCAGTCTGCATGCCGCCAAGTCCGGATGTTCTTATCGCTAACTCGTTGTACATGTTAGCGAGATGTAAGCTTATGATTAGGTGCCATATATTTCAGATCCTTAATCAAATATAGTAAAGAATAAAAATGAGTACAAAGCAAGGAATGTAATTGATTCAAAGTAAACACACCTTAAGGAACTTGAAGTAACATTGTTAAAACTTTGTTAAACCTTAAGGATAGTGCATAAAGATTGATGATAATCTATTTCAACTATGAATGCAAGTAGAATAACACACTGGAATTAATAGTATATAAATCTAATACATAATTAGATTGAGATGAAGGGTAAGATATAGTCATATACATACTTGATTATATATGACCTAATATGAGGCATTATGTGATCATGTGTTGTAGAAACTTAAAAGATTCGAACATAAAGTAATTATACCACAGTAGCGATAATGATCAAGGCAAGTATTCTAACCCTTGTCTCAGTTCAATCTGAACAAGTTTTGAAATTCATGTATCCTTACGCATGAATTGATATATGATGAAGTTAAAGCTAACTCTTTTGGCTAGACTTAATGTATTTGGTGGATTATTGATAATCTATCCAACTCTTATTAAATGTTGTTATCTTTTGTCAACTACTTGATATGGTTTTCAAAAGAAGACTGAGTATGCTAAACAAATGTTTTGTCATCAAACGACAAGCACGTGAGGTTGCCATAACTTAAACGTACATACGTTTAATGAATGTAGTGTTGATCAACATAGAGTACAATAGGCTGATCACCTAGAAGTGCTCGTAAGTAATACCGGACTTACGGACTTAGTGCCGGGTTGTCCTTTTCAAAGAAGAATGAAATGCTCAAGGTCTTGAACCGGTGTCTATGTTTTACTGGATATTATTTATTGTGAAACAGTTTGAAAGAAAGATGAAGTGCTATTTTGAATTATCAATAGTACTTCATAACTATTGTTCAGTTATTGAAGATATACGATTCTTATGTGTCAAGCGTGTTGTTTATTGAAATTGTCATACTTGCTGAGCTAGTTATGCTCACTCTTGCTTGAACCATATGAATGCAGCTAAGACTGAACGTCCCGAAGGATCGAATAAGGATAAAGGAAAGGCTAAGGCAGATCGTTAAGCTGTCTATGTAATAGTATAGGTTTAATATAAAATGATATGTATAGAGACATACATGTAGTAAGCGAGGATTTGGTAAATAGAGTAGAGATACTACCAAATCCCATAGCAGTAGAACCAAAAGTGGTGGCAATCGAGTCTGGAGACTCGGACAACTTAGACTATATGTCTGTGTTTGAAGGCATGCTAGAGGAAGAGGTGGACGTGATGTCCTTTGACCAGGTTGCACCTACAGAAGAGTTGACTACAGGGGAGTCAATGAAGGCACTATTCATGTCAGTATTGGATAGAAACGTCCAGTATTGTGAAGAGGTTAAGGAGTTAAAAGAGGAACTCCAAGCTGTTCAGGAGGACAAGATGAGTATGGAGGGTATGTGGGAAGAGGAGCATGATAATCAAGTTTTGGCCAAGGACAAGGTCCATGAGCTGAAATACGAAGTCTTTGAGTTCAAGTAGGAGCTAAAGACTAAACAAAAGAAGGTAAAGAGGATGTCCTATATACATAGGAGTTCTCACGTGGATTTCCAGCAACAAGTAGCTGGGTATCTAGTAGAAGCAGGGCAAACTCGACATACTATTAGTCGAGATGTTATTGCCAGTCTGGCCAAGAAAGATTTTGAGAATGCCATTTGGCAGATGTAATCTAATAATAGATAGAATAGTTTAGATATGTAAATATTATGTATCTAGTAGTGACGTAAAACCCTCTTTTGTATAACAAGGGTAGTCTTTTGTAAAACCCAATTTTTGGAAAGCAATTGCGGGATGGTAATGTAATCAGCTTAGGCTGTGCAATGTAAATAATGTAGTGTTATACTACAAGTTATGAATCAATATAAGTCTTTTTATGGAACATATTGAGTAATTAGTATGAGTTATTGTTTCATTACGAATAATAACCAAACAACAAGAAGAAAGTAATAATGTCATATTATTTTTTTAACAGAAAAATGCCGCCAAGAAGAAGACAAAGAAATCAAGATTCTAATGTTAATCAACCGGAAGGAGGTCCGGTTATTCCAATGCAAGAGTTCGTTAATCTTTTAACGGTCGCATTTAACAGAACTGGGGCTAATGTACCCAAAAATCCTGGGGTAGTACGAGCTACTACTTTTATGGATTTCAAAAGTGTCGGTCCGCTGGAGTTCAAAGGAACTACGGACCCTATAGAAGCCCAAACTTGGGTGAAAGAGATTGAGAAAGAATTTGTAATAGCAAATGTTGATGAAGGTCAAAAGGTTGCCTTTGTAACCTATATGATGAAAGGGGAGGCCAATTTCTGGTGGGAGGCAAACTAGGCTAGGGTCAGTATAGAAAATCTAACGTGGGTGAGGTTCAAAGAGATTTTCTTCGAGAAATATTTTCCCACGAGTATGCAGGGGAGGATGGAAATGAGGTTTCTTGATTTAAAATAAGGGGATATGACGGTTCCCCAGTATGCTGCCAAGTTTAATGAACTGGCAAGATTTGCTTCACATCAAGTAGACACGGAGGTACGAAAGGCTAGATGATTCAAGGCTTGAAACCCTAGTTCTATAGCCAAATTTCTGTGTTCCAAAGTACTTCCTTTGGGACCATATTAGAAAAGGAAATAATTGCCGAGGGTGGGAATGAGGCTCTCAGCCAGTACCACAAAGATAAGAAAAACAAGGGTAAAATTGATGGGGGAATAAAGACCGAGGGAGCCAGTGGTAGTGGCGACGGTCAAAAGAGGAAGGGTTTTAACTCTGGGAATACCGGAGTAAAGAAAGGGGATTCTAAGAGGAGGATGGAGGCTTGTAAAACCTGTGGGAAGACTCATTTAGGAGTCTGTCTCAAGGGAAAAACATTATGTTATAATTTTGGACAGGAAGGGCATATTTCGCCTAACTGTCCAAATCCAAAGAAAAATCACGGATGTTTTGTATGTGGATCAACTGACCACATAGTAAAGAACTGCCCAAAGAAGGGGACAGATGGAAATAAGGGCACTAATAGCGATAAGTTGGCTATTAGTAGTCCAGCTCAGCCGGGTATACTATGACACCCCCAAATCCGGGTACTTTAATTCCACGGGATTTGGTGTTCACTGTACAAATATCATCTATCTATCTACCCATAATAAATGCAAACCATGCAATAGATAGAAATAATAATAAATCTCCCCTTATGGGGTTACATCAACTACATAATAAATACAATCCTAGGTTACTCTAACCTTAAACATCTGTGCGGAATCATAAACAATTAAGTCTTAAACAACATCATTAACTTAAGTCTTAAACAAATACATCATCATATAAAACAACAAGTCTTCATCACTTGTTAACCTTGCCCTTGCCTTTACTAGTAGAAGATTCGCTTGGTTCTTTCGTTTTAATCGCAATGTTATTATTACGCAAGAGTGAGCACAAATGCCCACAAGTATAACAATGAAATAACAAAGATAATAATAACATGTGAGTGAATCAAAGACATCCAATAAAAGCTCAACTTTTGAATCAAGAATGAATAACAAGAATCAAAAATTTCTCGAGGGTCATAAGACCTTGAACTATGTCCTAGGTTATCAAGGGTTATACTTGAAACCTTTTGATAATATAAGACTATTGACCTTTCTACTCATACTTAGGGAGATCAAATTACTTAGTACCATATTGTGCACAATATTTTAACGCTAACACATAAGTAAATCCCTTTGCGAGGGTTGTTCATCTCAATTTGACATCAAAGTCGCTAACACCAAAGGAAGTTTGGTTTGGATAATTCATCAAGGGTTTCAAATTTGTAACGCTTCATCAACTATGGACTAGTCGAATCAATAAGGGTTCGCTAGTTTAATAAGGTTCAATAATAATGATATTCAAATTGAATAATAATCTCAGGAAGTATACAATAGAACACTTATTGTATAACTAAATCATGCTTTGAAAAGATAATCAATCTTTAATATAACATTTGAACTTGAATAATAGTAATGATAATTTACTCGAGGTAAATAATAAACTTGAACAATAATGCCAAGTAGGGTTAGGAAACTTGCCTCGCAAGCGTAGCTAAACGATTACTACTTCGCTCACCACAAATCCTACACACACGCACTATATGTATTCACGACATTCATTAGTTACATTTTCACTTAATTATTTAATATAAACTCTACTTTATTTAACAATTATTACCCTTCTAATTTAATTACTTAATTAAATTAGAATATTTTCATTCTCTTACTATTATTACACTCGAATAAATTATTTCATAATAATTTCCATGAATATTTATTTTATTCCATAAACATCTCAATTTAAATATTTACTTTATTTTATAAATATTTTAATAATAATTTTCATCGAATATTTATTTTATTCCATAAATATCTCAATTAAAATATTTAATTTATTTTATAAATATTTTAATAATAATTTTCATCAAATATTTATTTTATTCCATAATATCTCAATTAAAATATTTAATTTATTTTATAAATATTTTAATAATAATTTTCATCGAATATTTATTTTATTCCATAAATATCTCAATTAAAATATTTAATTTATTTTATAAATATTTTAATAATAATTTACATCGAATATTTTTTTTTTTATTTATTTATTTTTTTGACCGCCGGGGCAAGGTAATGTAGTTTGGTAACGCTCACGGGCTGGGGTTACCAAACCTCATTTTCTACAATGCAGATTCATAGATCACCGGATTCATGAACATAACAAGGCCAAATTAGGCCAAAAATCAATAACACGTAAAATTATACATGAATATGGCCATAACTTCCAATTAGTTATTTTTACATGAATTTAGACTTACCCAATCATTGTAATACATATATAATCATTACTTAACCCATCTAGCATGATTTTTAACAAGTTATAACACATAATTTGCAAAATCAACACATTTACTTCCACTGTTCTTGATGTTTTGAAAGGTTTTGAAAATAAAAAAAATGAAAATTGTCACTACGGATTCGTTATAACACTGAATCCGTTTATTTAAACTTTGGTCTCTTCGTATCAACATGCATAACAACATACGAATGTAAAATTTAGGGATAATATACGTTCAATACATGAAAATATTACGTATAAGGCCATATGGCCAAAACCCAAACTCTGTAAATTTTGAAATAGCAATTCATAGTATTATGAAACTGATGACATGATAATTCACATAATATATATATAATCAAATACGATTTGATATATCTTAACCCATATATAAACTCATAATCAAACCCTTTTTCAATTACAGAGATTTTACAAAATATATGAAAGCCATTTTTATAAAAACTAAATGACGTAACTTTAAAATTTGGGAAGAAGGATTACCTTGAATACTCTGCTTAGATTACTACAGGTGACAACAATTCCCAATTTCTCACACTTCTTCACCTTTAATCACAGATTATAATCTCTCTCAAAGTTCTCAAACTCTCTCTGCCTCTCTTCTTTTCCAAACTTAGAATAATAATAATAAAAGAAGACGTAATATAACAGAGGGAGAAGAGAACTGATGCGCGTAATGGTAAGTTAACCCAAACATGGGTAACTACATCCAACCACTACTAGGGCCTTGTTTGACAACCCTTAATTGATTCAAAGTCATTTAATTTAATAAAGCTTTATCATATAGTTTGAAAATGTCACACTCCTTATAAAATAAATCCAATATTTTATTTAATATATTTTAAATAAAATATAATAATTTCTCATAAATTCACATAGTCACATAAATAATTTTCTCATTAATAAATAATGTCAAATTATTAATTCTCTAATTAATAATTAAATTAATTAAAATACCAATATGCTTATTAAATATTTCTTTTAATACAATAAGCTCACATAATCACATACTTTGATAATAAAAACTCTCTACATTAATTTAATAAATGTAACACATATAATTAAATTAATCTACCACAATTGCGTCAATTAATTATTTAATCTAATAATTAAATCATCAAAAATATTTATTTAATTCAATAAATATTAAAATTAATTACAAAATTCTCGTTCAATATTGATATACCAATGGCCCGCACTTTAATAATATTTTACCCAAGATGCGGTGGCATCGTGGGATGTAGTTGTAGGTATTATCCCGATCAATAACATAAATGCTTACGTGCTATTTGATTCGGGTGCTACTTGTTCGTTTATAACATGTGATTTTGCTAGACGATTAGAATTACTTTCTGAAAAGTTGCTTATACCTTTGATTATTAAGGTAGCAAATGAAGACATAATTCCTGTTGAAATTATTCATAGGAATTGTTGCATAGATATACGGGGTTGTAAATTATCGGTAGATCTAATACCGATAAAGTTGGGAGAATTCGATGTAATTCTCAGAATGGATTGGTTGATTAACCATGGAGCAATTATAGATTGTCAGAAGAAATGTGTGAGCATTAGGATGTTAAAACAAACTCCTGTAATATTTTACGGTAATAAATTGCCGGGACATTTGTGTTGCCTTACGATGACTCAAACTAGAAAACTTTTAAGGAAAGGGTGTGTAGGTTATCCGTGTCATGTTGTTGACACCCAGCGAGTGGGAGCAACCATGGAACAAATACCTATAGTAAACGAATTCATGGATGTATTTCCAAGTGAATTATCGGGTTTACCACCGGATAGGGAGATCGAATTTGTAATAGACATTGTGCCAGGAGCGGCACCAGTCTCAAGGGCACCGTATCGTATGGCGCCTATGGAAATGAAAGAGCTAATGGTTTAGTTACAAGAACTATTGGACAGAAAGTACATTCAACCAAGTGTTTCCCCGTGGGGGGCACCGGTATTGTTTGTCAAAAAGAAAGACGGATCGTTAAGGCTTTGTATCGACTATCGAGAGTTGAACAAGTTAACGATAAAGAAGAAATACCCATTGCCCAGGATCGATGATCTCTTTGATCAATTGAAAGGGGCAAAGTATTTTTTTAAGATAGATTTGCAGACGGGGTATCACCAATTAAAGGTTAGGAAGGAGGATATACCAAAGACAGCATTCAGGACTCGTTATGGTCATTACGAGTTTCTGGTAATGTCATTTGGGTTGATGAATGCACCAGCTGCATTTATGGATATGATGAACAGAGTGTTCAAACAATATTTGGACAAGTTTGTCGTTGTGTTTATTGATGATATTCTAGTCTATTCTAAGATGCCAGAAGATCATGTTGAACACCTAAGATTAGTGTTGGAGACACTAAGAAAGGAGAAGTTATATGCAAAATTCACTAAGTGTGAATTTTGGCTTGAGAAAGTACAGTTTTTAGGTCATGTCATTGATCAAGAAGGGATTTCAGTGGATCCAGCGAAGGTAGAAGCAGTGATGAGTTGGGAACAACCGAAAACGCCGACTGAGGTGAGGAGTTTCCTAGGGTTAGCGGCATACTATCGAAGATTTATCCAAGATTTTTCGAAGATAGTTACTCTGTTGACTAACTTGACAAGAAAGATGGTGAAATACGTATGGACGGATAAATGTTAAGACAGTTTTCAAGAACTGAAGAAAAGATTGAGTGAAGCGCCTGTTTTGTCATTACCAGATGACACAGGAAATTTCGTAGTGTATAGTGATACTTCGCATAGAGGATTTGGTTGTGTGCTTATGCAGCATGGCAAAGACATTGCGTATGCATCACGACAGTTGAAGGATTATGAGAAAGTTTACCCTACTCATGATCTGGAACTAGCCGCGGTAGTATTTTCTTTAAAGATATGGAGACATTATCTTTATGGGGAAAAATGTGAGATATACACCGACCATAAGAGTCTAAAATATATCTTCACATAGAAGGAGTTGAATATGAGACAGAGGAGATGGCTGGAGTAGATAAAGGATTACGATTGTGAAATCCTGTATCACCCTGGGAAAGCCAATGTAGTTTCCGACGCCTTAAGTAGGAAGGGTCGGGAAAAGTTATCTATGTTAACGACTCAAAATGAGTTAATAACAGAAATGGCTAGAATGGAAATAGAAGTGAAGATGCCAAGTGACTCGAGGAAGATACTTTTTACGATAGAGATGCAATCTACCATCGTAGAGAGGGTTAAGGAGGTACAACTCAGGACTGATGAGTGTAACCAAATGAAGAAGCGATTAACCGATAAAGAAGATACTAAGTATAGTCTTGATAATGAGGGATTATTAAGATTTGAAGGAAGAATTTGGGTTCCGAATGAGACAGAATTAAAGGAGCAAGGTACTCAATACATCTTGGTAGCACTAAGATGTATCAAGACCTTCGACAGAGTTTTTGGTGGCCGAGTATGAAGAGAGAAATAGCTAAATACGTGAGTAGATGCTTAACTTGTCAAAAAGTTAAAGCTGAACATCAACGACCAAGTGGCTTGTTACAGTCATTGGAGATTCCCGAATGGAAGTGGGAGCATATCACGATGGACTTGGTGGTGGGACTACTGACAACGGCAAAAGGGTACGATTTGATTTGGGTAATAGTAGACCAGTTGACAAAATTGGCTCACTTCTAACCAATTAGGGTCAAGTATAACTTAGACTAGTTAGATAAACTTTATGTTAAGGAAATTATTTCCAGACATGGAGTACCAGTATTAATTGTGTCAGATCGTGATCCATGATTAACATTGAATATTTGGAGAAGTTTGCAAGAACAGTTGGGAACACAGTTGAAGTTAAGTATAGTATATCATGCACAAACTGATGGGCAGAGCGAGAGGACAATTCAGATATTAGAAGACATGTTGAGGTCTTGCGTCATGGATTTCAAGGGTAGTTGGGATGATCACCTACCACTTGTAGAGTTTGCGTATAACAACAGTTATCATGCAAGCATAGGCATGCCACCTTATGAAGCTTTGTACGGAAAAAGGTGCAGAACACCATTGTATTGGGATGAAGTGGGAAAACGCCGGATGCTAGGACCAGAATTGGTGCAGCAGACAGCAGATGTAATAAAGTTAATACGGATGCGTCTTGTGACAGCTCAGGACGGACAGAAGAAGTATGCGGACTCGCATAGATTAAATCGAGAGTTTGAAGTAGGCTCGTATGTGTTTCTAAAGGTATCTCCCTGGAAAGGAATGATATGCTTTGGAAAAAAAGGAAAGTTAAGTTCAAGGTTTATAGGACCTTTTGAAGTATTAAAACGGGTGGGAGAGGTAGCCTATGTGATAGCATTACTTCCAGACTTAGAACAGATACATAACGTGTTTCATGTATCTGTGTTACGTCCTTATAAGTTAGACTATAAGCATGTAATCGAGTATGAGCCAATTCATATTGAGAAGGACTTAACGTATGAAGAATTGCCGATTCATATTATCGATAGAAAGGGGCAAGTTCTGCGGAACAAAGTAATACCTTCGGTAAAGGTATTATGGAAGAACCAGGATGCCGAATAAGCAACGTGGGAATTAGAAGAAAAGATGAAGAAAAATTTTCCTCAATTATTTGAGTAAAGTAAGACGAGATTCTAGGGAGAGAATCCTTATAAGGGGGAAGGATGTAACGACCGAGAAATTTGGATCTTATTGTAAAATAATTTTATTGAATTAAATAATAAATAAAATTATATTCTATGTGATATTAAGATGGTTGTTATTCTATAAACTAATAATGTTGGAATGTCGTAGTATTTTAGCTACATGAAGGAATTAAGGTGTTTGAATTTCCAAGATAAAAATAAAAGTTTTCCGAGAAATTTTTCGAAAAACACTATTCATCTATATTTGCTCGAGATTTATGTTTGAATTTCCGAGAAATACATAATGATAGAATGTCAAGGTAAGACGGATTATGTAATAATAATCTAAGTATGGAAAACGCAATATTTCGCTTGCGGACTTAAATTAAGAACATTAAGGAGGGCGAAGTATTAATGAGTAAGTAATAATTGTATAATACTTAGGTATTGTACAAGTTAATGAAAACGAGTATAATACGAAGTATGATACGAGTTTGTATGAATGACGGTATATCGTATATAACAAAGTTGTATATGAATTAGAATACGAGAATGATAAGTCAATAATACGTATATGTATTGAGCAATGATATTGGACTTGTAAGATTGGTTAGGAATTTGTACAAGCCCAAGTGAATTATTGGTGAGGCCCAACTATTGATTAATAAACAAGTTAGTGTTTGTTAATGCAAAGCCCAAAGGTTAAGTAAATCTAAACCCAAGCTAGGATCCAATTAGTTGAATGACCCATGGAGCAAACCATGTTAATGTGGTTAATCTTGGTGATCAAGCATAATGTGTAATGACCAAGCAAGGGATAAGAGTTGTGTTAACCAAGTAATGAATAGTAAGGAGGTGGCTTAAGGAGGTGGGTTGGTATATTGACCAAACTACCCTAACTTTGGGAATTCTATAAATAGAAGGAAAATGCTAGCCATTTCTTACTTGTTCAAATAATCCAATAAACTTATAAAGTGCTTAAGAGTTAGAGAGAATAAGCAATAATAAGTTACTTTCATTTGTAAGAAGAAGAAGAAGACTACTTTACAAGAACTTCAAAGGGTAAGACTTCTTCTCCATTTATCTTCTATCTCTACCATGATAGGTTGATAAAAAAGTATGGATTAAGGAACATGGATGTTAAGAAGCAAGAAGAATGAGTAATCAATGAACTTAAGCCGTATAAGTAGGAAATAAGTCATTTACACTTGTATAAGTTATGAACTTATGAAGAAGTTATATGAACTTAATATGAGTTTATCTTAAGAAGTAGTATGAGAGTGAAAAACTTGTATGAATATGTATCATGTATACATGAATGATATTATATGTTGAGAACATATAAGTATGGTGATTAAAAAGACCTTAACTTTCATAAGTTATGAACAATGAAGTTATAAGTAGTTTATTCTTTAATAAGTTATAAGTTCATAAAAGAATAAGTCAAAATCCAACATGAAAATAAATTGTTGTAGTAAGTATGTTGAGATGTTCATATGATGAATTGAATTCATTTGAAGTAATGAACAAATCATAAGTAATGAAGATTTACCGAAAATTGTACGATTAGACGATAATCGTCAAATTCGTGAAATTCTCGGAATAGAAGACAAATTTTGTGTTTGAACTCGAAAACATTAGTTTTCAATGGAGACAAGTCATATTTGGCATTCTAGAGTTGCGAACTCGAAAATGATCAAATTTCGATTTTAGAACGAAGAACGAAAGGCTGAACGCTCACTTAACGCTTATCTTTAACGTTAAAAATGAACCAATAGGTGAATTTTTAGCAAACGAAGTCAAATAGATAAAATTCTTGCATGAACGCGTAAAGTATGTAATTTGTGAACCATAGGCTTTTGAACGAGCCAATTCGGACTTATAACGAAGAAGTTATGAGCCTGAGAAATTCGCAAAGTTGTTAAAATGTAAAAAATTTCTGGTGCACAGAGTCAGCCATGGCCAAAATTTCAAGGCAATTGTTCATACCGCCAATGCCACGTATTGAGGACTCGACCCATCTTTTGAAGTTAGGTGGTGCCGCAAGCGCCCATCGAGTAAGGACTCACGCCGCAACGCCATGTCCGGGATGTTGCTACTGCTAACTCGCGCCGCAGCGCGAAATGTAAGCTTATGACTAGTGCCGCAGCCCCAGTCCTTGATCAAATATAGTAAAGAATAAAAATGAGTACAAAGCAAGGAATGTAATTGATTCAAAGTAAACACACCTTAAGGAACTTGAAGTTACATTGTTAAAACTTTGTTAAACCTTAAGGATAGTGCATAAAGATTGATGATAATCTATTTCAACTATGAATGCAAGTAGAATAACACACTGGAATTAATAGTAAATAAATCTAATACATAATTAGATTGAGATGAAGGCTAAGATATAGTCATATACATACTTGATTATATATGACCTAATATGAGGCATTATGTGATCATGTGTTGTAGAAACTTGAAAGATTCGAACATAAAGTAATTATACCGTAGCAGACACTGAAGGCAAGTATTCTAACCCTTGTCTCAGTTCAATCTGAACAAGTTTTGAAATTCATGTATCCTTACGCATAAATTGATATATGATGAAGTTAAAGCCAACTCTTTTGGCTAGACTTAATGTATTTGGTTGATTATTGATAATCTATCCAACTCTTATTAAATGTTGTATCTTTTGCCAACTACTTGATATGGTTTTCAGAAGAAGACTGAGTATGCTAAACAAATGTTTTGTCGTCAAACGACAAGCACGTGAGGTTTTCACAACTTAAACGTACATACGTTTAATGAATGTAGTGTTGATCAACACAGAGTACAATAGGTTGGTCACCTAGAAGTGCTCGTAAGTAATACCGGACTTACGAACTTAGTGCCGGGTTGTCCTTTTCAAAGAAGAATGAAATGCTCAAGGTCTTGAACCGGTGTCTATGTTTTACTGGATATTATTTATTGTGAAACAGTTTGAAAGAAAGATGAAGTGCTATTTTGAATTATCAATAGTACTTCATAACTATTGTTCAGTTATTGAAGATATATGATTCTTATGTGTCAAGCGTGTTGTTTATTGAAATTGTCATACTTGCTGAGCTAGTTATGCTCACTCTTGCTTGAACCATATGAATGCAGCTAAGACTGAACGTCCCGAAGGATCGAATAAGGATAAAGGAAAAGCTAAGGCAGATCGTTAAGCTGTATATGTAATAGTATAGGTTTAATGTTGAAATGTAATTGATATTATGACAAAGAACTTTTGTAATGGGTATAGAACTTGGGAAATGTAAATATTACTTTGAATATATAGAAGATATATTCATTTTTTTGAGGCTTTATAATTGAATGAATGTATGAATGTTAGTACAGTATAGCACCATATGTTGGGTTGTAAGATACCTGGATTTGGGGGCGCTACACATTCTTTCCCCTTTATAAGGATTTTGTCCTCAGAATCTATATATATGCTAGTCAGACAACTGAGGGTAATTCTTCTTCATCTTTTCTTCAAGTTCCCACGTTACTTCCTCGGCATCGTGGTTTCTCTATATTACCTTCACCGAAGGTATTACTTTATTCCTTAAAACATGCTCTTTTTTATCAATGATTTGAATAGGCATTTCTTCGTACGTTAAATCCTTCTCAACATGAATAGGCTCATATTCTATTACGTGCTTATAATCTTGCTTATAAAGACGCAATACAGATACCTGAAACACATTGTGTATACGTTCTAACTCTGGAGGTAATGCTACCACACAAGATACCTCTCCTACCCTTTTCAATATCTCAATAGGTCGTATAAACCTTAGACTTAATTTTCCCTTCTTTCCAAAGCGTATCTTTTCTTTCCAGGAAGACACCTTTAAAAACATATATGAGCCAACTTCAAACTCTCTTTTCATTCAATGAGGATATGTATACTTTTTCTGTCTGTCTTGAGCTGCTACCAATCGCATTCGTTTAACTTAACTATATCTGCTGTTTGTTGAAGGTCCTAGCATTCGGCGTCTCCTATCTCATCCCAATATAGTGGTGTTCTGCACTTCCTCCCATATAACTCTTCATAAGGTGGCATGCCTATGCTTGCATGATAACTATTGTTATACACAAACTCTACTAGCGGTAGATGATCATCCCAACTACCTTTGAAATACATGACACAAGATCTTAGCATATCTTCTAAGGTCTGAATTATTCTTTCACTTTACCCATCTGTCTGTGGATGATAAGCTGTACTTAACTTTAACTGTGACCCCATTTGTTCTTCCAAACTTCTCCAAAAATTTGGTGTGAATCATGGATCACGATTTGACACTATCGAAATCGGTACCCCATGTCTTGAAATGATTTCATTAACATAGAGTTTATCTAACTGATTTAAATTAAATTCGACTCTTATTGGAAAAAAGTGAGCCGACTTCGTCAAACGGTCCACTATTACCCAAATAGCGTTGTATCCTTTATATGTAGTCAAATTTCTTACCATAAAATCCATTGTGATGTGTTCCCACTTCCATTCCAAAATTTCCAATGACCGTAATAAGCTACTTGGTCATTGATGTTCAGCCTTAACTTTTTGACAAGTTAAGAAACTACTTACATACTCTGCTATATCCCTCGTAATGTTCAGCCACCAAAAATTCTATCTAAGGTCTTGATACATCTTAGTAATACCGGGATGAATTGAGTACCTTGAACTATGAGCCTCTTATAATATTTCCTCCTTCAATTCTATTTCACTCGAAACCCAAATTCTTCCTTCAAATCTTAATAACCCCTCATTATCAAGACTATACTTTATCTCTTTTCCATATACTAGTCGTTTCTTCATCTGGTCACACTCATAATTTCTGAGTTGTACCTCATTAACTTTCTTTACAATGGTAGGTCGAATCTTCGTTGTAAACAATTTCTGACCAGGTTCACTCGGTAACTTCACCTCTAACTGTAACGACCGAGAAAATCTGATTATTTGTAAAATAATTTTATTTGATAAAATAATGAATAAAATTATATTATAATTAATAAGCAAGATGAATGTTATTCTATAACCTAAACATATTGGAATATCGTAGTATTTTAGCTACGTGGTAGAATTAAAGTGTTTGAATTTCCAAGACGAAAATAAAAGTTTCCTGAGAAATTTTCTGAAAAACAATATTCATCAATATCTTCTTGGGAATTATTTTTGAACTTCCGAGAAATACGTAATGATAGAATAATAAGGAAGGATGGATTATGTAATAATAATTCAAGTATGAGAAACGTAGTTTTTCGCCTGCATACTAAGATCGAGAATGTTAGGGAAAGTAAAGTGTTAATGAATAAACGATGATTGTATGATATGTAAGAATTGTATGAGGTAATGAATACGAGTATGGTATGTGGTAATATACGAGTATGTATGAATGGTGGTATATCGTATATGATGAATAAGTATACGAATTAGCATACGAGAATAATACATAGACAATACATTATAAGTATTAAGCCAATGGTATTGGATTTTTAGGATTTATGTAGGAATTGTACAAGTCCAAAGGAAATAATGTTAAATCCCAATGTTTGATAATGTAAGCCTAAAGGTTAAATTAAAGTTAATAAAACTTAAATCCAAACTAAGAACCGGATCTGTGAATCGAATCGATGGGTTACTGGGTAAGAAAAACCCATGGGGCAACCCATGTGGGCCCCATGGATCACATGGCAACAATGTTGGTGACCAAGTAAAGTGATTTACTTGGTGACCAAGGATAGAATAGTAAGGAGGTGGAGAAAGGAGGTGGATGGCTTATTAGCCATTAAGCCCTCACTTTGAATTTCTTATAAATAGGAAGCTTGCTAGTTCATTTATTTCATGTTTAAATTTCCACCAACACCTTATATTGAGAGAAGTAAGAGCTAGATTTTCCTAACTCAAGAAAGATGAAGAAAGAAAGCTAGAACACGAAGGTAATGATCCTGAACCATGATTCTCCCCCTCTTCATTTGATAGAGAAGTGAGTAGTGGTAGAGCATTTTTATACAAGTGAGTATAAGGATGGTTATTAATGGATGTAAAATTTAATAATCCATATGTAAGTGGAATCATAAGTATAAAAGTTATAAACCATTGATAGACATTGAAGAATTATAATATTGTTGTTGATGGACAAGTTTAAAACCATCATTTGTAGGCTTAGATAATACATATTGTGTTAATGGAATGAATCAATTTAGAACGGTGTAAAAATCTTAAGTAACAAAGTTATGGCGAAATTTACGAGATTATATGATAATCGTCGAAATCGTGAAATCCTCAGAATGGAAGTCAAAATTTAACATTGAACTCAGAAACGTTGGTTTTCGATGGAGAATAGTCTAAGTTTGCATTTTAGAGTTGCGGACTCAAAAATGGTCAAATTCTGACTTAGAATGAAGAAACGAGCTATGAACGTTTACGAACGTTTATCATTTTCATAATAACGGACTTAAATGGTGAATTTTAAGTTAACGGATTCAAAAATTCAAAATTCTTATATGAACACTTAGTTCATGTGATTTGTGAGCTAATGGCTTTTGAACAAGCCAATTCGGACTTAAAATGAGAAAATTATGAGTCCGGGAATCTCACTAAGTAAGAAAACTGTCAAAGCTATTTGGTGCATAGAATCAGAAATGCATGCACTAGTCAAGGCTTGGAAGGTGGTGCCGCAAAGACCTTTGAAGTCGCCGCCCATAACCTATTAGAGAATGAAAGCCGCAGTAGCGACCAATTGTATTGGGGATGGCACCGCAGCACCAAGTCCGGGTGATAGACACTACTAACTCACGCCGCAGCGCGAGTCTAAGAAGGAAAGCTGACACCGCAACACCAGCACTAGTGAAGAGATAGAAAAGAATGCTTATGAATGAAAGGAAGCTAGAAGTTAATTAATGATGAGTTATAACATTAATAAACTTGAAGTAACATCATTAAAGATGTTAATAACCTTATGAATTATAAAGGTTAATGAAAGATTTCTTAAATATAAACACAATGTAATACTGTAAACCATAATGAACGTTAAATAATCTAAGTAAGGATTAGATTGAGAAGAAGGGTAAGATGTAAGACCCCAGATTTTATGAAATAAAAGTATTCAATTTTTCTTATAATTATTATTCAGTAAATGGTTAAATTGATAAAAGTTTAAAGTTAAGGGTGATATATGTAAACTTTTCAAAATACGCAAGTGGTTATAAAATACTCATTTCTGTCGGGGAATATTCGTTTGTTCGTGGAATATTCTTGTTGTCGGGGAATATTCCTACGACGTCGCAGTCATTTATGGGCCCCATAACGGAATAACCATCGGATGAAGGAAACAACAAGTTTGAGTTTTTATAAATAACAGCGTAGTTGTTACCGTTAACACTGTTGGATTACCCGGTGGTTAAAATACAAGAATACTGGCGTGGTTCAAAGAAAGAGCATTTGCAGATTGCACAATATTTTTTGAATTATTGATTCTTACGTAAGAAGGCACTACTCAATAATTGTTACAGTAATTACTATACAATATTTTATTTTATTGATTCAATAATTGCTGCATTGATATTTTATATTATTGTTGTTTCAATAATTGTCACGACAAGTATTTTCCATTATCAGATCAATAATTCATATTATTTGAATAATATTATTAGTTAGCATTATTGGCAATGCCTAGAAAGTTCTGTCAAGGAGAGGTTTGGTCACCTAATTGCGCGCCAGTAAAGAGAAATCCTTATTGGAAAGCCCCCTCTTCCCTGGGAACCACCTGGTTGTCATAATTGTGATTCTGTAATATTATTTGTAAATAATTAATTATTGATTTATATGATAAGGAAATATTTATTTGATGCGGATATAAATGATGGATTTATTTATGTGGTTATAAATGAAGGAATTAATATTGAGGTGTTTTATCATCATTTTGTCGAATTTGGAGGTATTAAAAGATCAAATCGGTGTTCTTAAAACTCTATTGTGTGAGTTATAATTTTAATCCGATCGTTGGATCGTTATAATTTTTGGATATGTTATACATATATAAGTTGAGTATATGTCCACAAATTTTGAACCGTTAAAAATTAACGTATGATTTGTTATGAATTTGAAAAGGTGTTGAAAATCGTCCGTTTATGGATTTTGGATATTTTCGGTTTGGAATTTGGAAAAACTTAAAGCTACAAAGTTATAGAGAATTCGATTTCATGCGGAATGGACATAAAATTCATATTTTTCTAATAAATGGGCTATTTTCTATGAATTATTGAATTTTGAAAAATAAAATGATTTTTATTAAAATTAGGTGGGACCCACTTTTTGGTTGGTGTTAAATGCATGTGCTGAATTAATCTTTCAATTGTGGAGGGCTGAATTCAAAGGTGGCATAGGAGAAAAGAATAATTAATATATTATTTTATTAATTTAGTCTCCTTTGGCGTTCTAGCATTTTCCTATAAATAGGTGCTTATGTTAGAATTTAAAATCACACCAGAAACAAGTTTTCTTTCTCTCTATATTGTCGAGCATATTTTTGTTAGTATTTAGATACTTTGAGAGTTACTATTCAAAGGTAAGTTTCTTTCGCTTTTACATCCGATGTTGGCCATTAAGTAATCGCTCTTTTGAGGTAAGGGATTTTAAGGGTTATTATGTTTTTAAGTTTCGAAATTTTTCTGAACCTTCAAAATTCTAGAAAAATTTGAAATGATAATTTGATGAGTTTTTGATTGTGTCCAAAATGGCGATTTTGGATGTATAGATTAGGAGTTCTGGATTTTATGAGAAAAGACTATTTTAAAATTGGTAAAATTTTTATTGGGAGTACATGTATATAATAGAAGTATTCTCTGTAAATTTTGGAATTTTTGGACAAAAGTACAATTTATGATAAATATCTAAATATTTGGCGCTTTTAATATGTGAAAATAGTAAATGAATTTTAAAAATTCCGAGAAAAATATATGTTTAATATGAGACTATATTATGCTAAATCCCAGAAAAGAAATATTTTTAGAACTGATTTGGTATTTTTCATGAAAATGGACTAGTTATGAGTAAATGAATTAAATATGTTATGTGAAGTAAGAAAATTGGAAAATAAGATTTTATGGCTTGAGAATCCTATATGAGGTATATATAGATTTTTGATGAGGGTTTTGGTTATTGGTGATGAAATCTTATGAGGTTGGCATTTTAGGATGATTAAATGCATTAATTAGTAAAGTGTAAACAATTGAAATAAATTGTTTATATGTTTAAGAAATGTTATTCTTTCAATATCATTATACCGAAATATTGGTATAGATTTTATTGTGGAATTTCTACCTTTTTCATGTCGGGGTTACTATTCATGAATTACTATTTATGAGTTACTATTCATGAGATACTATTCATGAGTTACTATTCATGGGGTACTATTCACGACAAAATTGGTTTCTTTTTCTGACCAAGTTATTGTTGATTTATGAATCTTACTCTTGAAATTAAATCCATGTTTTGATCATATTGTTTTTATTATCATATATAACATTTTTATAATCTCGGAGATGAAATTTCTCTTTGACTTAAGTGTAAAGATGAGTAGATTATTGGTATGATCGTGACTATGGGTTCTATTTGGCCAGTAGTACAAAGATGAATTGTTGACTGGTATGATCATGACCATTGGATTTACAATTGAATTTTTTTAGTTTAAGTGCAAAGGTGAATTGATTAACATGATTATAATTATGGTTTATATAAATTCTGAAATGATTGTATATTTCTTTGAGATATGAATATCTTTGGCCCGTAGTGGAAAGATGAATTATTGATGAATATCTTTGGCTTGTAAGTGCAAAGATGACCTGTTGTTGAAAATCTTTGGCCCGTAGTGCAAAGATGTCTTGTTGTTGAATATCTTTGGCCTGTAGTGCAAAGATGAACTGTTGATGAATATCTTTGGCCCGTAGTGCAAAGATGAATTTATTAGTATGATTATGAACAGGAACTGTGATTTGGTGTAACCATGATCTTTGATATTTCAGGTAAAGACAGGTGATGAAAATATCTTCGTCTTGGATGAGAAGAGAAAATTAGAACTACAATTATGATTATGAGTTATTCACACGACTGTGAACAGGATCTATTGATTAATGTTACAGGGTTAAAGCATTGTTGGTGGACTTTTAACATGGAGAAGATAATAGACTTTATGGTCTATTTGACTCTTCTAATGGATTGTTCATTCTGCTGCAACTATGGTTGAAAAGTTTTATCATCTACCATATGTTCTAAATCTCTGATTTATTACTGATGAAGGCTATTGATAATTTAATTATCTTTAGTCATGATATTCTTTATCGAGCTAGTTGTGCTCACCCTTTAGCTTCACAATTCCTTTCGTGTAATAAGAGTGTTCAAGGTCGAGCGGGGATAACAGGGGAATAGAACATGGTCTATAGTCATTGAGGTTCTCCTAAATAGTAAGGAAATAATTTTATTGTGAACTTTAGATAAGTGTGTCGTATTATATACGTCATTTGATATTTAATTTTGGTGAACCTAATAGGGTGAGGTAAACCCAACTTTGGAAGGGTGTTTTGCCACTATCATACAAGATGTATAATGACCTACGAGTTATCATAAGACATGGTTGTGCACATCAACTTGCTGAGTACATCTACGAGCACTACCTATATGATCTTGGAGTTGGGTTGAAACATAATGTTCAATCGCAGACGGTGGAGATAGTTATATGTCAAGAGAAGACTCACCGTTGGAAGGAACGTGATAGTAATCTTCTCGTTTTTCTTTGGGGTCTATTGGATCAACCAAGGATAATTCTCTGGACATATGATATCTATCATAACTTAGATTCATGGCCTCCTATGTACGAAGGTTTTCTTGAGCACTTCCCAAAGATTTTAATTTCTAAAACAGTTCTAGATTGTACCTTTATGTAAGGTATCATCGTGAGGTGTTGTCCATAGTTGGGACATGAGTCACAGTTGGTATTAAAACTCACAGTATATGTGTTGTTGTATTTTGCACGACAATTGTAGTAATAAAGTTGTAGTTATTTTCTGTACCATGTATTTGGCGACTCAAAATGGATTGGATGGATTGGACCTATTTTGGGGGCATCACATAAGATATATTAGTGACCTTACATGATTATTTATGTCCTAATGTGGTATGTTATATGATCATGTATTGTAGAAATCCTTAAAGACTCAAAAGGAAAAGTATTTAATCTGTAGAAGACGCTGAAGGCAAGTGTTCTAACCCTTGTCTATATTCATTCTGGACAAGCTTTGTGATTCATGTCTCTTACGCATGAGTTAATGTATGATGAGGTTGAAGCCAATTCCGTCGGCTAGACTTAATGTATTCATTGGATTCCTTATAATCTATCGAAATGTTATCAAAGTTGCTATTTTTTGCCAAACTATTTTGGTATGGATTTTAAAGAATGACTGAGTATGAATAAAAAAATGTTTTGTCGCTAAACGATAGGCACGTAAGGTTAGAAAAACTTAAACGTAAATACGTTTATAGAAGAAGTGTTGTACAACATAGAGTACTATAGGCTAATCACATAGACGTGCTCGTAAGTAATACCGGACTTACAAACTTAGTGTCAGGTTGCCCTTTTTAAAGAAAGAATGAAATGCTCAAGTTCTTGGACCAAAATTGATGTTTAATGAACATGGTTCATTCTGAATTGTTTTAAACGAAAAGAAGTGTTATTTTTAATTTATATATAATATTTCATAACTATTGCTTCAGTTATAGAAGATATACGATTTGTATGATTCAAGCATGTTGTTAATAAAATTGTCATACTTGATGAGCTAGTTATTCTCACTCTTGCTTGAACTATATGAATGCAGCTAAGATTGAACGACCTGAAGGATCGAATAAAGATAAAGGAAAGGCTAAGGTAGACCAATGATCTGTCTATGTAATAGTATAGGTTTAATGCTGTAATTATTTGATATTATGAAAATAAACATATGTAATAATTATAAGAACCTGGGAAAGGGAATATTGTTTTAGAATATAAATAAGACATATTCACTTTTTTGAGTAATTTCAATTGAATGTATGTGTGGATGGTAGTACCGTGTAGCACCATCTGTCGGGTTAGAAGATACCCGAATTTGGGGGCGTCACACTAACTCCATTCTAGCCATCTTTCTCAGCTTGAGCCGTTAACATAGACAACTTTTCCCAACCCTTTATACTTAAGGCATCGGCCACCACATTTGCTTTTCCTTAATGATACAGGAGCTCACAATCATAATCCTTTATCAACTCCAGCCATCTTCTTTGTCTCATATTTAAGTCTTTTTGTGTGAAGATATATTTTAGACTTTTATTGTCCGTGTATATCTCACATTTTTTCCCATATAGGTAATGCCTCCAAATCCTTAAGGCGAATACCACCGCTGACAGTTCCAGATCATGAGTAGGATAAACTTTCTCATATTATTTTAACTTTTGTGATGCGTACGCAATGACCTTTCCATGCTGCATGAGCATGCAACCTGGTCCTCTATGCGAAGCATCCCTATAAACTAGAAAATTCCATGTATCATCGGGTAAAGATAATACAGGTGCTTCACTCAACTTTTTCTTCAGTTCCTGAAAACTGTTCTCACACTTCTCAGTCCACACGTACTTCACCGTCTTCCTTATTAAATTAGCCAATGGAGTAGCTATCTTAAAAAAATCTTGGATAAATCTTTGATAGTTTCCCACTAACCCTAGGAAACTCCGTACCTCTGTCGGTGTTTTTGGTTGTTCCCAATTAAGCACTGAGATTCCATCTCGGTCGATAACGTGCCCCAAAAATTGTACTTTTTTTATATAAAATTTGCACTTAGTGAATTTTGCATATAACTTCTCCTTCTTTAGTGTCTCCAACACTAATCTTAGGTGTTCAACGTGATCTTCTGGCGTCTTAGAATAGACTAGAATATCATCAATAAACACTACAATGAACTTGTCTAAATATTGTTTGAACACTCTTTTCATCATATCCATGAATGAAGTTGGTGCATTCGTTAACCCAAACGACATTACCAGAAACTTATAATGACCGTAATGAGTCCTGAACACCGTCTTAGGTACATCCTCCTTCCTGACTTTTAACTGATGATACACCATTCACAAATCTATCTTAGAAAAATACATTCCCTTTCAGTTGATCAAAAAGATCATCGATCATGGGCAATGGGTATTTATTCTTTATCGTTAACTTGTTCAACTCTCGATAATCGATACAAAGTCTTAATGATCCAACTTTCTTCTTTACTAATAGTACTGGTGCTCCCCATGACGAAACACTTGGTTGAATGTATTTGCTATCCAACGGTTCTTGTAGTTAAACCATTAACTCCTTTATTTCTACTGGTGCCATACGATACGGTGCCCTTGAAACTGGTGTCGTTCCTGGCAAAATATCTATTACAAATTCGATCTCCCTATCTGGTGGAAGACCTGGCAATTCGCTTGGAAATACATCCATGAATTCTTTTACTATATGTATTTGTTCCATTGTTGCTCCCACTCTCTGGGTATCAAAAACATGAAACAAATAACTCACACATCCTTTCTTCAGCAATTTCCTAGTTTGTGTCATGGTAAGACAACACGAACGTCCTGGAGATTTACTACCATAAAACACTACCTTGGGTTGTTTCAACATTCGAAGGTTTATATATTTCTTTTGACAATCTATAATTGCACTATGGTTAAACAACCAATCTATCCCGAGAATTACATCGAAGTCTCCCAACTTTATCGGTATTAAATCTATCGACAATTTATAACCTCTTATTTCTACACAACAACACTTATGAATATGTTTAATATGAATTATTTCTTCATTTGCTACCTTAATATATAAAGGTATAGGCAATCTTTAAGGGAGTAATCCTAACCGTCTAGCAAATTCATATGCTATAAAAGAACAAGTAGCACCCGAATCAAATAACACATAAGACTTTATATCGTTGATTGGGATAATACCTACAACTACATCTCCCGATGCAACAGTATCCTGAACTGTCATATTAAAGGTGTGGGCCATCGGCCTACTCATCTGAGCTAGACCACTAATAGCTAACTTACCACTATTAGTGCCCTTATTAACATCCATCCCCTTCTTCGGGAAATTCTTCGCCATGTGATCACTTGATCCACATACGAAGCATCCATAATTCTTCTTCGGACTTGGACAGTTAGGTGAACTGTGCCCTTCTTGTCCACAATTGTAGCACACGACTTTACCCTTTAGACAAACTCCTAAATAAGTCCTCTCACACTTCTTACATGCCTCCATCCTCTTAATAGGATCTCCTTGTTTCACTCCGGTATTCCCAAAGTTAAATTCCTTCCTCTTTTGTCCATTGCCACTCTCACTGGCTCCCTTAGTTTTTATTCCCCCATTTACTTTACTCCTATTCTTCTTTTCTCTGTGGTATTGGCTTAAAGCCTCACTACCACCCTCTGTAATAATTGTCTTCTCAATAATTGTTCCAAAGGAATTACTTTCAAACACTGATATTTTGCTACAGAGCTAAGGTTTCAAGCCATGCTTGAATCTACTTATCATCCTCACCTCTGTAACCACCTGGTGTGGAGCAAGTCTCATCAGTTCGTTGAACTTGGAAGCATATTGGGGAACAGTCATATCCCCTTGTTTCAGTGCTAGGAATTTCATCTCCATCCTACCCTGCATACTTGTGGGGAAATAGTTCTCGAAGAATATCTCCTTGAACCGTGTCCACATAATCACCTCCATTCCAACACTAGCCTGGTTTTCCTCCCACTAGAAGTTGGCATCTCCCTTCATATAGGTGGCAAAAGAAGTCTTCTGCCCCTCTTCGACATTTGCAATTAAAAATGCCTTTTCAATCTCTTTTACGCAAGTTTGGGCTTCGATTCCATAGTTCCTTTGAACTCCGACGGACCTACACTCTTGAAATCCTTAAACGTAGTAGCACGTATTACCACATGATTAACTGGTATATTTGCACCATTTCTATTAAAGGCAGCTGTTAATAAATTAATAAACTTCTGCATTGGGTTAATTGGTCCCCCTTTTGGTTAATTAGCTTCTGGATTTTGTTGTCTTCTTCTTGGCGACATCTTTCTGTTAAAATGAATAAAAGTTCATTAGTACTTTCTTCTTATTAATTAGTCATTATTCATTTTTGACAACAACTTAAACTCATTTCAAAACATGTTCAATAAAGTACTTATATTGATATGATTTCCTTCTTTATAGTATAATACTACATCGTTCACCATTACATAGCCTTAGCTAATTACATTACATTCCCGCAATTACTTTCCAAAATTTGGGATTTACAAAAGACTACCTTTTGATTATACAAAAGAGGGTTTTACGTCACTATATAGATATATAATGTTTTCATATCTAAACCTATTCTAGTTATTAACTAGATTACATCTGCCTAAAGGCATTCAGATAATCTGACGGAAGACCTGCCACCACATCTCGAATGATCGTATGTTTAGTTCCGCTTGCTCTCCATCGGATACTCAGCAACTTGTCGCTGATAATCCTCATGAGAATTCCTATGAATATAGGACATCTTACAAATCTTCTACTTCTTGGACTTTAGCTCCTCCCTAAGCTCAAAGGCTTCATGTTTTAGCTTGTGGACTTTGTCCTTCGCTAAAACTTTCTCATCATGTTCCACCTCCCAAAATGTCTCCATGTCCCTCTTAACTTCCAAGATGTCATGGATCTCCTCCTTTAATTCCTTTACCTCTTTACCTAACTGGATTATTCATATCCAACACAGTCATGAACAATGCCTTCATTGACTCCCCCGGTGTCATCTCCTCTGTAGGTATTACCATGTTAAACGATACTACCTCCACTTCCTCCTTGGACATTCCATCGAACAAGGATGTAAACCCTACGTTCTCGGAATCTTCTGAGTCAACCACCACCACTATCGGCACCTCAGCTATGGGTGTCGGTAAAATCTCTATCTGGTTCACAGACTCTTCACTAACCACATGTATATCTCTATACATCATGTTATTTCCTGACATCAACAATAAAACAAATTATCTTGATTAGTACACAACATTAGTATATTATAAACACATATCACATTTAATGCATTTTAAGGTTAACTTCATCTTTTAATTTTTTTTGTAATGAATTTCCTCAATTCACCTCTTAAAACTCAATGTAAGTTCATTTACTACTAGCTTCTTCAATTCGTCTTAAGGTTATAACCTAAGGTTCTTTCCCCCCTTAAGTTTTATAACCTATTGCTTTGATACTAACCTGTGATGCCCCTAAATCCGGGTATCTTCTAACCCGATAGATGGTGTTACATGGTGCTACTCTTCACACATACATTCAATTGAAATACATCAATAGAGTGAATATGTCTTTTATATATTACATAATAGTATTTCCCTTCCCAGGTTCTTTGTAACCATTATATATGTTCTTCATCATAATATCAAATTAATATAAAAGTAATACTATTCTATAACAAGGATAAGTACTTTTCCGCCTTAGCCTTCCCTTTGGTCCTTACTGGATCCTTCGATCCGTTCATATTTTTGCTACAATTATATGGTTCAAACAAGGGTGAGCATAACTAGCTCAGCAAGTATAACAGTTATCGTTGAGCAACATGCATGAATTATATGAATATATTTTCAATAACTGAATCAATAGTTATGAAGTCTATAAATAAACCAAAATAGCACTTCTCTTTTCTTTAAAATGTTTAATGATGAATGTCATCAATTAAACCTTAAGTTTGGTCAAAGACCTTGAGCATTGCATCCTTTCTTTCTTTAAAAAGGACAACCCGACACAAAGTTAGTAAGTTCGACATTTCTTACAAGCACGTCTAGGTGATCAGCCTGTAGAACTCTATGTTATACAATACTACTACATTAAATATATCTACGTTTAAGGTTTTGTCAAACTCATGTGCCAGTCGCTTTATGACAAAACATTTGTTTATTAATACTCAGTCTTTCTTTGAATCCATACCAAAAAAATTGGCACAAGATAAAAATATTTATAATATTTTGATAGATTATAACGAAATCCACAAAATACTATAAGTCTGGTCTAGTCGAAGGAAATGGCTTTGATTTCTTTGTTACATCAATTCATGCGTATGATACATGAATCATAAAGCTTGTCCAAACAAATATAAACAAGAGTTTAGAACAGTTGCCTTTAGTGTAGTCTACTGTTAATTAACTTTACTTGTGAGTCTTTAAAGTTTCTACATACATAATCACATAGCATACCATGTTAGGTCATAAACAATCATTAAGTATTGCCATTAACCTATCTTCTCCTTCTTCTCATTCTAACTATCCGTTTGTTTAACTTATTAACATTCATTAGGTTAGTTAATGTTCATTACGACTTTATAACATTTTATTCTTATAAGTGACCTTACGTATTCAATGTATAAGTAATTACATTTCAAGCAATCTTAAACATCCATTTAACGTGCGTACAGTTTACCGTATTATTAAACTTACTTTGTGTTTACGTTTTTGTACCCTTTTTGTTAACTTTGAATAGTAAAACTTAAGGTTTTAATCATCATTTAAGATGTTACTTTATGTTTAATTAAGTTCATAATTCACATTCAATCAACTTACCTTTCTTTTGTATTCATATTAATTCTTCTTTGCCTTTTGTCTAGGATCGGCACTGCGGCGCCATGTCCTTTGTTATTTTTTGTGCTATAGCGCATCTTTCCAGTGTCTGATCCCCTGTTTCGGCACTGCGACACCATTTTCTTAGGCTTGGGAAGCACTACAGCTCTGGCCCTTGGCACGGCCGCGCTGCTCTTGGTGCAAACCAAGACATGACTGCTTCAACAGTAAGCTAGTGCACACACGACTTGCACATAACGAACAATCATGCCCAACACATATGTTACTATATGGATATCTAACTTTAACCTTTCATCAATCATAACAAAGGTCATTATACATTATAACTTAATCGAGACTTCACATTTTAAGCTATCAATCATGTAAGTCACTTTACCTACCATACATCTTACTTTCATATACATACATGTTAGACATCAAAACACACTTACAAGTTCTCAACTTAATGTATATATACTTTATCAATTTTAATTTCAAAACTTTAAGTTTCCATTAGTAAAATTCATTCAAGCATGCAAGATACGTCTATATTGTCTAATTCATGCTTTCATATGCATTTGTTCACATACTCAAGTTATTTACACATGTTCACAAAGTCAGAATGTATATTACTCCATGTATACAATTTCTAGTTTTCAAATCTTTAAGCCTTCATTGAATAATTAAGTCAAAACAAACCTATGATGGCTTACTATATACATAACTACCTTAGTCCACAAGTTCAGGTCTTTTATATGCATATAGTAATCAAAGTAACATGCCCAGAATAACTTAAGGAGCTAACATAAGCACCTGTGATCTGCTACCCGCGCGGTAAAAGACTAGGGAAGTGGCGCGGCCATGCCACTTCGACCAGAAAGAAAAATAAGGACTCTGCTTCGGCAGAGTTCTAACATTATCAACAATCAAGCCTCAATTTAAACTCATAATACAGCTCTTAGACATGCAAACAAACCCAGATAACACAATAACATGCTATTCTATATCTTAACAGAGAATTCTTGAGAATTATAAGAATTTGCCAAAAACCCAACTAAGAACACAATTAGGATTTTCATACCTCTTTGAAGTAATTGAGCTACAATATAACAATTTACTCACTCTATATAAGCTCATTATCAACTAATTCTCAGCAATTGCAACAAGGAAGGATGAAGGTCTCATTTATAGGAGAATGGTTACCTAGATAATGGAATTACCTCCCAAATCAAACTAAAGGATTTCAAGAATGCATAAGGGTTAAGAGAGAGTTGGTGAGAGTTGGTAATCTCAATCATGAATCCCACTCCCCATCCACTAATTGATCTATGTTTGATGAATTTGAGATGAAGCTAGGCTAGGCTTGCTAGCATTTCACGTGGGAAGAAATGAAATGGGACTCTTATTATGGGACAATAGAAATCCTCAACATTTGCAAACAATGAAATTTGGCTTATACCATATATACACATAATATAAACTTTGGTTATAAAATATGTCTACACAATTTATTTCTTATAACATAGGTTATAATGATTGAAATAGCATACAATGTATTTCCTAATTACAATGTATCAAGTAGTGCACATACATATAACCCATGTACATTTTCAATTACCATGACTGTTATTTTCATAATAACTTAATGAAATCATTATTAATTTAACAATTGATATGATTATATGTTAATAGGGTATACATGAATGTTTACCCACACACTTCATATCTTATAACAATATTATTATGCAACTCACATGAATGCAAATAAATCTTACTATATAGTCTATATATATAATATATATACATATTAACATGCCACCTTGTACTATATTAAATATATAGTTAACTACCATATAATGAAGGTTTACTACATTGCATGTTTGCACAAATAAATCAAGTAGTATATATAATCACTTTATAAATTATTAATCTCTTACTCATTAATTATTATTTATTCATAATAATTATTAACACATTATCAATTAATTACTCAAAATTTTAATTAATTAATATGTTCAACTCTTGCTACTATATTCAAATAAATTGAATATTTAAATTAAAAATCTTATCAATTCCTTGATATTAAATTCTTAGGGTTAGTCCACTAATTTATATAAACTATTAGTGACTCCTTTTAATTATTTCATAGATTCACATAACCACATAAGGTTTAAATAGACTCACAAAACTAACTCATTAAAAATTAAATCACATATTTAATTAATAAGGAGTTTAAAATCTGTGGACGTTACAATTATAGATTTAGATCTGATCATAATAGCATGTGTTTGTGTTTTCTACATGGCATTGGAGTACATAATTTATGTCTAGGATAGAGATATACATATACATCGCATGTAATTAGATTCAGAACTTGTGCTTAAAATCTTTTTTAATTGTAATTCATATAGAGATATAGTGTATTAGTTAATTAGGGTGTTCTTCTTAATTCTATCATCTGTGGATTTAAGTTGATTTGAGTATGATGCATTGAGAGATGGTCATATTTACTTTTGTGTTCTTGATTAACAATTCAGAATAGTGATCATAATTGATAAGAAGTGTATTAATTTAAGTGAAGTTGTGATCTTAAATTTCCATAATCTGATTTTTAACTAGTGGTAATTAGGATTACTTTAATTAAATAATTTAATGCATAAACTTAAATGGATTGTTTAAATAAAATTAGTTTGGTTAGAAGTTAGTATTTGGTAATTGGTATTAATAATTCTCTGTGGGAACGATACTCTACTTACTATTATATTACTTGTTGACCACGTATACTTGCGTGATTGTGCGTAATTAGATTTTACCCAACAAGTTCTTGGCGTCGTTGCCGGGGAATTAATTTAATAATTTTTTTCAATATTAATTTTAATCAAATTAGTTTTAATTCATATGTTTCTTATTTTTTATTTTTATTTTTTATTTTATTTAATTTTATTTCTATTTTTTTTCTTTCTTTTCAGGTATCATGGCAAACTTTGCTTATCAATGCCATATACGAATATGACTCAACCAAGGGACATATGAATTGATGGACTCAATGCATTTTTTGCATTGTCAGCATAAATTGAAACACTTTCGAAGAGGTTGTATGTTCTTGTAGCCCAACGTATTCGAAAGATCGCAGTAGTTTGTAATTATTGTGCTGGCAATCATCCGAGTAATCAATGCAGCATCAGATTTTGACCAATATAGTATGGGGGTGATTACTTCAATAACTATGCTTATCCCAATTATCATCAAGGTTGGGGGTATCACCCAGATTCTTCATGGAGCTATAACTATCAAGACCAATATTGAGCCCCAAGTCCAGCATATCCAATGGAATTTTCATGTACACCTCCATTGCCACAAGAAGAAAAGTCAAATTTGGAGGAATTCATGTCGAAGCTCATAGGAAACCAAGAAGAGAGGATGAGTCAAGAAATATCGAGCCATAATTTTTAGAACCAGTTGGAACAACTCATCACTACTTCAATCCATGGATTCCAAAACTGAGACAAATAATTTAGGGTTGGAGGAATTGTTGTCCAAGTTCATAGCATCAAATGAGGAGAGCGGGATTAATAAAGAGAGGTCAATTCAAACTCTTCAGAATCAGATAGATCGACTGTTCAGAGCTTTGAAAAACTATCCTCAAAATAATTGGTGTTATGACATGGATTTCGAGATTGACGAAGTGCCCGAACCAAATCTACAACTGGATGAGCTATTAGGTATTAAAAAAACGAGACAAGTGGGGTAATGAAAATAAGATCGGTGAAGAACTACCTGTGAGTACCAACAATGATAAGCCGATGTTATTAGCGCCCCAAGTGCCTTCGCCAAATTTCAAGGATCCAGGCAGTTTTGAAAGACCGTGTCCAGTTGGTAGTCATGTCATTGGCAAAGCTATATGTGATATGAGAGCTAGCACAACTTTAGAGCCATGGTGGGATGAGAAAAGGAAGATAAAAGAAGACCCTATTGTGTTTGACAAGCTTTCATGGCGCAATTTGATCACAAACATAATGGGGAAAGCATCTAGTGGTTTGTCATACTTAATGGGGAACCTATCTATAAAGAGCATGTTGGGTAACTTAAATTTAAGGGCCATTACTAATGGAAACATCTCAAAAGAGATATTTCTACTGATGGATGGAGGGTTCCTCAATTTTCGTAGGGGAATTGGATATAGAATTGAAGAAGTCAGGCTAAGACTATAAAACAAGCGCTTATTGGGAGGCAACCCAAGTTTAATTTTTATTGTTAGTTTTTATTAGGTTTTATATTATTAGTTTTGAATTTGCTTTAATTAGGATTTAATAAACTTTCTTCTATTGTGTTCACAAGTTAGTTAAGTCCAATTCAAGTGTGGTGCCCGATTCATTCTAATATGCCCAGCCTATTCTTCAAACTTAGCAGACAATGAGGAAGATTGCTATATTTTTAGGGAAGTCCTCCGCTTTACTTTTTCCTATTTTAGCCATTGAGGGCAATGTCTAGTTTAAGTTTGGGGGATTGTTCTTATTGTTTAGGATTGCATATTTAGTATAATCATGTTGATTGCATATATTTAGTATTATTGTTTTATTTAGTGTTTATTGCATATGTTAGCATGTTAGTTAGCTTTCTTTGAAAAAAAAATTTGTTTTAAATTGTTGCATTTAGTGTAGATAGGTTACATTGCATGAACCCAAGTTTTCAGTTGGTTTGAAATTCTCTTAGCCTATGATGAAATTGAAATTACATGATTTTTAAATAGTTTTGATGACTTAGGTCTGGTTGTATTGTCATAGCATGATGTAAATCTTTATCTATTTGAATCTGATGTAACCGGATTGCACTTTAGAGTAACAATTATGATTTGCATAGTGTGAATGGTCACATAATTGTCTTCTAGTGGGAAATGTGTGTTTTAATGAAAGAGATTTAGTAAACAGTTAGTAATGACTAGGATTACACAAAAGCTTAAGTTTGTGGGAATTTATTGGGTATGCGTGCTAAAAAATATAGAAAATCCAGAAGGAGGAAAAAAAATTTATATGAATAAACATTTTGGCTAGTTTAGTTTTGTGGCCTTTGATACTTGAGTAAGTACGCCCGAGGGGATGTCTCTACACCTAGCGCCCTAAAGCCTGACGGTTTAGGAGTCGTTGGTTGAAAGCTAGCTAACGGGTATCACTGAAAAGCTTAAGAGGACTAGACATTGCACAGTCGGGTGTAACCACGGGAATGTGCGAAAATCGCCCTCGTGAGTGAATAAAAGCAGAATAAACCCCTTGTTGACTCTTAGCTTAGTTGTTGCGTATTTTTGTTAGAACTTAATTTGTTTGCTGTTTTTCTTGAGTTAAAATTGTATTTTCCCTCAAAGAAGCATATTATGTGAAGTAATTATTTCGTAGCGAGTTTAATGATTATTAAGCACACACATACTACATCAGTGATGACAAGTTTTGATTTGCAAAATAATATGCATTATGGCCTTGTTCTTGGTTGGATTCTTTGTTTGAAAATTTTTTAGTTTCTCTGAGGCAATTCTTGTGAATTTCAATCTGGCTGGTATTTGGATTCGTTAGCGTGTTAGATTAGATTAGATGGAATTTTGTTTAATTTATTGCATTGCATTATGTTGTGTTGCTTGCGGACAAGCAACTATTTAATTTTGGGGGTATTTGATAAGTAGTTCTTATACCTACTTATCCTGTATCTATTACTTGAATTAGTTGCTTAAACCTATATTTTGCAGTTATTTTGCATGAATTGTGTGTGCATTTCATACATTTTACATTATTTTGTATGCTATGACATAACATTGGCATAAAGAAGCAAGGAAAAGCAATTCAGACATCTTTTGGACTAAAATATGCAAGCAAATGCAAGAAGGGAAAATTGCAGGGCTTTTAAAACCAAGTTGGATTGGAACTTGGATTATATTGTAGAGCTTCTTCTTAGCTTTATGGAACATCTTGAATCATCCCATTCATAGTTTGGATGCAAGAGTTATGGCCTTTTTATCAACAAAGATCAAAGCTAAGAGTTGTCATGCTTGCCATTTACATAACATCTACTTGAAACATGATTTCGATCTTGATTCGGTCAGAATATGTTAATTCTCAAAGAATGAAAGTTATAGATCTCGTCAATATCTTCGAAATGATAGGTGGCAGGCCCCGTAACTCTTAGTTGAACAAAAGGTATGCTTGTTTTATCAAAGGACGTCGCAATAGAAAATAGAGCGGCAAGATCACCAAGCGCCACGGACAATCGATTTTTTTCTACAAGAAGGCATGGCGCTACTAAATCGGCTTAGGAGCAAATTTGGGCATGCTTATCTACGTGGGAGAGATTTAATTTGGGTGTTATATTGCCTAATTTGAGCTAGAATAGGATTATTAGTTGCCTAACACTACCCCAAAAATGGCCTCTAATGAAGGACAAATCCTTCACTAGAGGCCCTATATCACTCACAAGTGATTTATTGCGAAGAAGTATTTCCTTCACACGAGTGCTCGCATTAGACCTCCTCACAATTGGGCATCCTTCGCTAAGTAGTAACTAAATGTTTTTTGTGAATGATATATTGTGAATAACTTTTTTATTCACAAATTGTATTTAGTAATGGAATATTGTTATTTAGTGAAAGATTGATTTCCTTCACAAATAATATTTTAAGAAGGACTATATGAAATTAGTGAATAACTTTATTCCCTCACAAATAATATATTGTGAAGAACAAATTTATTTAACGAGGGAAAATTTTCCTTTACTAATTATAATTTGAGAAAGTATCTTCAAATTAGTGAGGGAAATAATCCTTCACATATTTTAAATTTATAAATAAAAAATTAATTGCTAAATAATAAAAATTCATTTGAAATTATAATTGATTTTCAAATTAATTGCTAAATAATAAAATTCATTTGAAATTATATTTAATTTTCACGTCTCATACACTTCTGAAACAACCCAATAAAAGCTGGGATTTACAAGCTAAACAACGGTTGCTAGATGCCAACGCTACAATACAAGAAGTACAAGAGAAAAGGCATATGAGATAACTAGTTCAATATAATTCTAGCTGAAAGAAAAAGTCCCGGTGTTTGTTCTCGATCTTCGCAGTTACAAGTTTTAAAACAGAAAGGTGAACTTAGATTGTACCTCTTCAAGCGCTTCTTCAAATGTATTGCTAAGAACCACGTTAACCCAATCGTCCACTTTGTTGTTGTCGTTCGATAAAACATGCACCGCAAGAATCTGCTCCATCACTTTTGAATCAATCTCTAATGAACACTCGAGCCAACAATCTTATGGAAGCACCAAGTGATTTCTTAATTTTTACTTTATAAATCGCATCAAAATCAAAAGGCTTTAAAATCACTGTTTCATCCAACTATCCGAGGAAATCTTCCAACCATGCCTTAGAGTTTTCAGAGATTGGATCACTATCTGAATTCTCAACCTTGCTTGTTTCACTGTCTTCAGCTGAAGGTTCAAATCTAAGGACATTTTTGATGCTGTGTGGGCCCACTTCGCCACTTCCAAGGTTTGATGATGTCTCAAAGTTCCACCAGTGGTAATTAGCTTTCTTTTGTTGATGAAGACCAGAGAAGAGCTACCATTTCTTGTGGTTGGAAACATTTTCCTTCATGTCCTCAACAACTTCAAAGCCCACAACGGTTGGAACTTGGGAACATACATGATAAGTATTTTGTTTGGCTAATAATGATGCGTAATGAAGACGCTGACAAATATTGTTGATGAGCCTTTAGCCTTGAAGCAAAGAGCATGAGGTTAAGTGGCCCAAAAATAAATTGTAACATCAAACAAATACCTCTTTTCTTTTGTTGGGCATGGTTCTGATGTTGTCTGCAGTCTGCTGCCAGGTTCTTGGGTTTGCTTTGTGCTTGTTGTGTTGTGTTGCTTCTGTTTTGGGGTCCTTCTAGTCCGTCTGCTGCTTAGCTGCTACAGTCAGTGTTGTTGTGATGGGCTGGCCTGAACAACAGCCTAGCTAGATGTGGCTATAGTTCTTCATTGGGGTTTTCCTATAAGCTGGTGCTGCCATGGGCTACAGTTTGTTTCGCTGCTGCTCAAGCTGTTTGTTTATTGCTGTCTTCTCTTTTATTATTGCTGTATTTTGGCTCTTTCTTGACAGCTATTGTAGCTTGTTGTGGGCTGGCTTGGCTATTTTGGTTAGTTGGTAGATACTGGGTACTGAGTTATTAATTTGAGTTCGGTGCTGAGTTGTCGTGCCTGTTTCAGGACTGCTGTTGTTGGTTCTGAGTAGCTGCAGTCAGTGCAGTTGGTTCTGGTGCAGTCAGTGCTTTGGCAGTCAGTGCAGTTCTGCAGTTAGTGCAATAGCTACAGTCAGTTCTGAGTAGTTGCAGTCGGTACTGAGCTGCTAGCTGCTGGGTTCTGCTTTGACATGTTGCAGCTACAAACGGAATTCATGCCATTTATTGGTTGTTTATTGATTCATTTGCTGCTGCTGGTTTATTGATTTTATTCTGCAGTCTGCTGGTTTAGTTCTGAGTCTGCAGATATGTTTGGGCATGTTTGCTGTCTAAGTTGCTGTGCTACAGTTGCTGGGTCTGCCTGTTTCAGCTGAGCCCATTGTGCTCGACAGGTAGTATGGGAGGCATGCTGTTGCTGCTGGTGTTGTTTGTCGTTGCTGGGCTGATTCTTATGCGGTTGTGATCTACTGCTACTGGGTTGTTTCTACTGCTGCTGTGTTGAGTAGGTTTTCAGCTGGCCTATTGCTGTTGTGGTCTTGATCTTTTGAGCTGCTATTGAGCCTGTCTTGGGACTGATCTAGGTATGCAGTAGTTGGAAAAAAAATGCGAACAAAGATTAGATAATCTTACATGAGGCATCTCAACTCCATCTGGGTTCATGTATCTTGATTAGTCATCCCACTCATTACCATTACCAGTCCCATCATAACCTCCATAATAATATGAAGCATATCCGTTAGGAAGATAACACATGGTTGGATCCATGAAATCCGGGAGCAAAGGAGTCAAAGACCGATCAAATGACTGGATTTGACCATTTGTTACATCACCTGAACCAACAGGAGGCTGCAAAAAAAAGAGATTCAATATAAGCAAGTTCAGTTGGTGAATACATGTACTAACAAACATAAATTGATAAGAAAGATGTACAACTTTATTTCAAAATACCTTCTTAGTGGGCTCTGGAATTTCCAAAGTTTTGGTCTGTGAATCCATTGACAACTTTTGCAACAAATCTACAGCTTTTACGGCAGAAGAAGTAAAGGTATACATAATTTTAAGAGATGACAAAAAATATTCAATGTTTCTAGGCTAATCCTATTAGGAATTAAAGAGCAGTAGAAAAACCAGCAAATGTGAAATTTAACTGAACCATGACAATTAAGGTAAATCTCGAGAGGAACAATAGCCATAACTCAGACAGATACAAGATTATGACATTCAAAATTCTATAAAATACAAAACAATAAAATTTAACTTTGTCTAGCTTCCACAACAACTTTAACAGATGAATAGTTAATGAAAAGCAACAACGCATTTAAAAATGGTAACTTTATGAACCATAGTCAATTCGTTTTCAATTACTTTATCTGACATATTAGACATATCTAATAGCCAAGATCAAACTATACCCAAGATCAATTCAACAGATAACATCAACAAGCCAACAATAGAAGTACAGAACAGTTCCTACAGTGAGACAGTGACTACATGATTAACATCAATCAACAACATGCAACTGCCGACCAATTAAGTCGAGCCCAAACAGCAACAACCAAGTAGCCAACAAGTTTAAATCCACTATCAGCTAGAAGCAAATTGCAAACCTCCTCGGCCATCTTTGAGTATGCCACTCTAAAAATAAATTAAATAGCTTGCAAGTGAATGTTTCAATAGTAAAAGATCCAATAAAGATAATTCACAAACAACATCAGATTTACATCCTAGTCTTAACATGACCAATAATTCACAAACAACATCAGATTTACTATTGTCATATGGCCAATAGTCTTAACATGACTTACATCCTAGTTATTGGATTTTTTCACCATCATCAGATTGATCAAATTCCGTAAGCTAAACACCAGTTTTAATGAATTGAATGTATGAAAAAAGAGACTAAAAATAATTCACAAACAGCATGTAACATTCTAGAATTTTAATTGTTATATTAAATATTTATTGAATTATTTAAATATTTAATGGATGTGTTTATTGTTGAATAAATAATTGTTCAAATTTAATTTGATGTGGTTAATTATTTGTTAAATAAACAATTAAGGAAATTATTTATTATTTGCTAATTTAATTTAATTATTAAGTTAGAGAATTTTGATTAATTCAATTACTATTCTTTTTATTGGAATTTGTAATTAAAAAGATGTGTTGGTTGATTAAATAAAGTTATAATTGTATAGAAAATTATAATTTTGGTGGTATTGATTTATGTGATGAAGTAATTTAATAAATTGTTATTATGATTAATTTAATTAAATTAATGTGTGACAAATAACCTTGTTATAAAGGAGTTACTAATATAAATTAAGGGAGTTTAATTCAGTTTTGTCAAACAAGGCCTAATGCCTATTAATTCTTTAATCTAATTGAGTTTTACCAAACAGGGTGTTAGGATTATTGGGTTATTTTTTTTAGTTAGTAACCAAACAAGCCTTATGGCTTTTGATTTTTAAAACTCATATAACTGATATCAGTTATATATTTTGTATTTATATTATATAATTAATATATATTATATTCTATATACGTTATTTTATCTAGTACGCTCTAGAGTTAGGATGAAAAGAAAAACTCAGAGGAAGAAGAAGAAGAGAAGAAGAGAAGAAGAGGGGAAGAAATGCTAGAGATTGGTGAGAAGAAAAGTTTGAGAATCAAAGAAGGGAATAGCCATCATCATCTTCTTCAAGGTATTATCCTATTCTTTTCAAGTTTTAAAAGTTTTAGCTTTCTCTCCTATTTCTCTCAGAAAATTCTTGTGGTAGGATGATTGTTGATTTTATGTGTTCATATGATAAACTAGTGTTGTAAGTTATTTTTATAGGTTATATATGATTATAATCAATGTATTGTTGTTATATATGAAGTTGTGAAGAAAACCTTTTTACAGAGAGTTTTGTGAATGAATATGGGTTAATTTAAAGTAGAAATTGAGAGTTAATTAGTTGTGTAGTTGATAAATTGGCTATTTAAATTGTGAGAGTATGTATAAATATTGATAAAGATGCTTTGAATTAATTGTTTTGTTTGAAAAATAAATTTACAGTGTTGATTTTCATTGAATTATCAAAAAGCGAGTTTTTTTTATATCAAAAATAGTGAAATTGGATGTTTTAAACTTGTTGTTTATGTTGTTGTATGGGTAGAAACATGTTAGGAATTCTTGAATTTTGTTTGCATGATGTTTTTGTATTAATTATATGCTATTTAGTCTGTTAGAAACGAGCTTGTAGGCCAAAATTGGCTTTTTCCTTGACTGTTACTAAAGTCGTCATTGAAATCAGTAGTTTTTGCCATGCTCACGCCTAATAGTGTTAGTTTTTAGCAATACGGGTACGCCGTCATAGTCACATTCATCTTCGCGCCAGTCATGACCACAAGATAAATCGCAGGCATGTGCACATGAAGTTAGTAGAATGGTCTGACAGTGTACTTTTTGTACACGAAATTTTAAGAAAAGTTGTATGATGTTAGTAGGACTGTAAAATATTGATTTTAGTATTTCTATACTATGCATAAGTATGTTATTAACGATTAACTTGTGTTATAACTCGATTATGTGATTAAAAATCCAATTTTAAATGATGAACATACTTAGTTGTGTTTGTAAGATGGTAATGACTAATTATGTCATGATGACATATGTTTGTAGGATATTGTGGTTTGAATTGTTCGATTTAGTCCACGAACAAGGCAAGTTCTCTAACTCTACTTTTAAAATTGTGCAAGCGCTTAAATTATTCTTAGAGCAAGTGTTCTAATCCATTATCTTGATTGAATCAATTATTGTTTCCAATATAATAATGCTAGATTTCTAATTCTTTATCTTGTTAAACTATTTATTGTTTCAATTCTATTACCTTATGAATGATGCAAGCTTTCTAAACTTTGGTTTAATGTTGACAGGTTATTCTTATATTTAACTTGTTGTTTAGCATGCACAACTATTTATACTAATGTTGAGCAATTTCATCGTTCAAACTGTTATGCATGCTTAGTACTCAATTCTAATTAACCTTGACTTAATACTGTTCAAGCAAGGCATGTTATAGTTATTCAAAGTATAAGCTATTAGATTATTCCTAAAGCATGATTTTGGTTTACAATGTTGATTCAATTACAATTATTCTGTAATATAATGTTATTAATTCAACCAGTCCTCTAGTTGATGATCGTTGAACTTCAAATTACCCTTGAAAGATTATCCAAACTAAACTCTCTTTGGTGCGGACTTGTACTCCAAATACTGAGATGAACAACCCTATTATTATTAGGGGATAACTTACGCGTAGCGTTAAATGTTTGTGCACAATACATGGTACACATGGCTTATCCCCCTAAGTACGAGGAGTCCTTATAGTCTTATGACTGTTAAAGTTGGAGTTGAAAGATTACTCGCAACTGTGGACATAGTTCATGGTCTTATGACCCTCAGTTATATTTATTCCACATTTTGGATGTCAGTTTCTGATTATTGATGATAGAGTACTATTCATTGTTGATGAGCCTATTATTGGCAATTATTATTACTATACTCCTGTTGATTTCATATTGTATCCAATGAGCAATTGTTTTGCTCATTCTTGCATATTTTAAAACTCATTGCAGCTAAAGAAGAGAAGGTAGATGAACCTTCGTCTAGCAAAGGAAAAGGAAAAATGTGCAAGTGATGAAGACTTGTAATTTTTACTTTAGACTTTTATTATGATGATCTTAGACCTGGTTTTAATGAATTTTATTTAATTTCCGCATTTGAATGATTATAATTAAAGGTTAGATAACCTGGGAGATTTTATTATGTAACCCTTTAATAGGAAAGGTTTTATTTATCCAGTTTTATTGTGATTGGGTAGTTAGATATGAATGTTTGATTAAGTGAACACCAAATCCTGTGGGAATGAAATACCTGGATTTGGGGGTGTCACACAGCAGATGCAAAGCAAAAATCATCTCGTTCTTGCAAAAGTTCAAATCAAACAAATTTTTAAAAAAATTAAAACATAGACCTTAAAAGTAGACTTTTGAGATGCAGTTGATGCTAAAATCACCATCATCACCTTTGCAAGCAACTAAATAAATGAAAGGGAAGAACAAAAATATCCTGCAAAATACATATAGCAACAACCAAACAGAACACTGATGACTTCAAAAAGGACATCAACTAACTATCAACATTCTTGGTGTTGCACAACAAAATGACATATACAAGTACAACACAAGCCAACACAAGAAACCGCTTCAAATCAGTTGTAAACATTATTGATCCTTTACTTTCTTATGGATATGGATTATCAACATCAATGACATTATTTTGATTCAAGATAAAGAAAAAATAAAATAGGAAAAAAAATGAGAAAATCATTTACATATACGTGAATGTAAAACATTCATTACTAATAAATAAAAATAACTAAATAAGTATCAATGTAACCTTACAGCTAAAATAAACATTGATAAGAAAACATAGTTTAGAAAATAAAAACTAGTAGAACTTTTATCCTACTAAAATTTGAAACCACCAGGAGATTAATATTTTTTGTTATTGACACAGTTAACTACAAGAATAAAAAATTTCCTTCTCGTTAATATAAATATTCTTATAAGTTGTACAAGAATTGGGATGTCCATACTACAATTCATTAAAACTGGTGTCCAGACTACAATTCAAATTTTCAAGAAAATTGGTCACATGCATTTAACCAAACACCTAACAGGAATTAATGAAATTTAATCAAAGCTACCTATTTTACTAAAGAAAAACTCCACATAGATGTTATAATAACACCCAAATCAATCTATCATGGCATTCATTAGGTAATCACTTGAAATTCACCATTTGACTTTAATTGATAAGAATAAAAGCACGTGTAAAGTCATGGTTAACACTTAATTTGAACCCCAAATGATTCAGATAGTGTTAATAAAGACAAATTCACTCAAGAATTTTAACGAACACCTTGTGGGCATTAGAAAAATTTACTATGTTTTGCCTATGGGATTCATGCTTTAAGCTCGAATTGTACATACTAACACCAAATCAGACCGCCAGGCAACCAACACAAACAATATTGACCAATTAATTGAATAATACCATAAATGCCTTTAACACATGAACAAACAGAAGTATCTTGTCATACCTGTGGTTGGAGAGAACAAACAAAGAAATAGAGAGAAGTGGTGTTCAGTTCCTGTGTTGCGTTCATATAATCAAGCCCTTGGGTTGGAGAATTAAGTTTTAATCGGCCGTGGGATTAAAAATAATTGAAAAGAGATTCAAAGAAGATCAGAAGAAGCAGGGTTCCGACGGGAGACTTCTGATTCTGAGATCGAGATCTGGATTCTGGACTTCTAGGTTTGGGTTGGGATGAGAGACTTGAGAGATTTAGATCGAGACTTGAGAGTTTGAGTGTTCAACGTCAGAGTCTGGCTAGAGGTCTAGGGCTAGACTATTAGTCATAGTATTATTTCAAGTGATGTATGCACTGCATGCGCAATACAACAAATCAGCAGTACATGGCTCAATCTTCCTCCCATTTTTTCCCGATCAGATTCTTAGTTTAGCTAACGATCACTATTCGTAACTCGTTCATTCATAGAGGAAGCTTTATCAGTGGTAATGAGATCTTCCATGAACGATGTCATATAATCAAACTTTACTATTTCTCGTATAATCGGATTCTTAATTTAATACTGTAAAAAATTTAATGTATTTATATTATAATTTATATTCACCATAATTAAGTTTAAAAAATTATTTAGAACAAAATAGCGACTGATTTTATCCCTCGCAAAAAACTTCTGAATAATGATATATAGTGAGTAATAATTCCTTCACTAAATAGGTTTTTTCCTTGCAAATTTTCATCATAAATTGGCTCCAAAAATTTTTCTATCGCCCCAATTTTGCGAGGAAAAAAATATAAATTGTGAAGGATGTTTCTTTTGCTAATAACTATATTGTCACTATACTTTTTTCCTTCATTGTTCATTCCTTAAACAACTCCTCATGTGAAGGAATAAATTCCTTCACAAAATTTCCTTCGCTAGAGGCCATTTTCGATGTAGTGTAACTTGCTAGGGTTTCCATTAGAACAATAAATACTTGATTATAACTTGGATTGGGAGGCTAGTTTTTGAGGATTCTATTAGATTAGATTTGAGTATATTAGGACCAAAACCCTAGTTCTTATGAGATTTGGAGACTGAAGCAACTTGGAGACCATTGTAGATTTAAAGTAGGAGCAAGTAGGGAGCATCAAATCTCCTCACAACAGATTCTATCTTTTTTTCTTCTTCTATCTTTGTCTTTTAATGGTTATTCAATTTTGGATTTTTAGTTTTAATTCATTAATCATGAACTAATTCTTTTGTTTAATATTATAATGGATCATATTTCATAGTTTATTTTAGTATGCTTCTCTATTAATCATTGTGATTATTCTTGGATTATCTATAATGATTTGTGATGAATTGCTTAATTACCTAGCTAACAATTATCGTGATAATCTATATGAACTCGAGAGATAAATTATAGATTTAGATCTGATCATAATAGCATGTGATCGTATTTTCTGCATGGCGTTGGAGTACATAATTTATGTCTAGGATAGAGATATACCTATACATCGCATGTAATTAGATAAAGAACGTGTGCTTAAAATCCTTTTTAATTGTAATTCACATAGAGATATAGTGAATTAGTTATTTAGGGTGTTCTTCTTAATTCTATCATCTGTGGATTTAAGTTGATTTGAGTATGATGCATTGAGAGATGGTCATATTTACTTTTGTGTTCTTGATTAATAATTCAGAATAGTTATCATAATTGATAAGAAGTGTATTAATTTAAGTGAAGTTGTGATCTTAAATTTCTATAATCTGATTTTTAGCTAGTGGTAATTAGGATTAGTTTAATTAAATAATTTAATTCATAACCTTAAATGGATTGTTTAAATAAAATTAGTTTGGTTAGAAGTTAGTATTTGGTAATTAGTATTAATAATTCTCGGTGGGAACGGTACTCTACTTACTATTATATTACTTGTTAACCACGTATACTTGCATGGTTGTGCATAATTAGATTTTACCCAACAGAACACCACAGGGGAGGTTCACATTCCATTCTTTCATCTTGCTAGGCGACATTATACTTTATCTCAGCTGATCATCGAGATTCCCCTGATGGGTTTAGATGGCTTTACTTTATCACATGGCCTTTTCACCCAGGAAGCTTTCTACCATTGGTAGTTCCCTCACATTATTAGAGCAAAGTCTCGCGCCACAAAATTTATGGGGGATATGGTTCCTAGATTTGTTATGATGATAAAATGGATTGCCTGCGTCCGAGAGCCCACTCATTTGGCACAGATTAACAGTTTGACTTAGAGGTTAGACCAGGCAAATTTTTTCATCCGGCATTTGTGCAGAGATCCAACAGAGGCAGGATTTTTTGATCCATCTAGATCTATTGCTGACACTTTAAGTGGCCCATATCCTGATAGCTTTACTGGTGCAGACCACCTCTCTATCAACTTGACATCCCTTTTCGTAGAGATTCAGTGACTTAGCATGAGTTACATCAGATGGATCGATTGAATGATGTGGACTTCATTGATTTCTTCTGATAGATTTCTCGTTATCTCTTCTGATAGGCCTTTGTTAGATATTGGACAGTTGTTCCCCATTTCTCGTTATATATTTTGATAGGCCTTTGTTAGATATTGGGCGGCTGTGCCCCATTTCCATGTACATTTTATTTTCAGTTGTATATAAAGATGATGTATTAGATGATGATGTATTTAGGAATGTATGTATAATGCTTTCTATTCCCTACATCATATTGTCATTTATCATTGTTATTTATCATGATACATGCATTATGTCCTGGATATGCATTCATAGATACGAGTTTAGCATTGAACCATTAATGAACTTATAATACGTTTCTACAAATGTCTTCATCTACCGTTAGCCGAATTGAGCATACCCCACCCATATTGATATTCTCTTCTCTGAGATCCTGGTGTGGTAATTTTTCTCCCCAGATTGGGTGACAGTTGATCAATTATTGAGGCACTCTATGACCCTTCTGACATTCCAGGTACCATTAGGCTTTGTAGAGGGCATGATATCTTATTGGATACCAGAGAGACAAGTTTTTAGATTTGATATCCATGAGCTAACTCTTACATTGGAGTAATATGAGCGTCTCACTGATTTTCCCTTGGACTGGCCTTGCGCTAGGATGGCTATTGGTGATATAAGCCGGCAGTTTATGACCCTAACAGGCTTACGACGCAGAGTTGTTATGGACGAGATTACCCCAAGGCATGTAGTGTCCCTGGATTTTTTGATTGACCGATTTGGTTCACTAGACAACTATCTACAATATTCAGGGGATTTCACAATTACTGAGGGCGAGTGGCATGTTGCCCGCGTAGATATTCTACTGATGTGCATCGTGGCGTATTTGTACACACCGCTATATATGTACCATCTGGATATTGGCCTAATTACGGTAGTCCGTGCTCTCAGGGAGGGTTGCACCATCTTGCCCATGATATTGGAAGAGACCTTGGTGTCGACCACATTTTTCCATACCCATTCTATGTGGGTTTTTTAAAGGCAGTGTCATTTTGTTATATGTGTGGTTTATGACACATTTGACACCTATTGGCACCTTTAAACGTCATTGGTATTGCTTTACTCATGAGATAGTCATGTCTTATTCCTTTCAGTTGGCTAAGTCTACAGATGCAACATCCTGGTTAGCTTTTCTGACAGGGATTGAGGATTCATTTGCTATCTTGCCTTGTTCAGGACTCAGCTCTCCTTATAGCTTTATTACTCATGCAGCTGACATAGACTATCTACCCCTGGCTGGTTTGAGAGGGGTGACCATATATCATCCGCTGGATGTTATGGGATGGTTTGATCAGTTTCAGGATATTCACCCCTTTGATGGGGCATTAAGTCAGTGACTATCATCTTGGCTTTTGTCAGCAGATGACTTGACCAGGATTTATGATTGTTGGACTCGTCGAGAGAGGGATAATTTTTTGACTAGTCATCTGGGTCACTCTTCAGAGTATTCTGCATGGCTGGAGGAAGATATTGCATCGGATATGGTTGTTCACTCAGAGCCAAGTATTGATTCTGATGATGAGGAGCCTATGGAGGACCTTGATTCTCCTACAGAGGATGAGCTATTTGCTGGTTTGACAACAGCTCTGGTTGATGATTCCCTTAGCATTCCCACTACTATGGCTCTTGCTTCTATAGAGTATTTGGAGCAGAGGTTATATCTGATGACTTTTGAGAGGGATCAGGCTAGGGCCTTTATGTTGACAACTCTTTCTGGTCGAGATGATGCTTTTACTAAGAGGGATAATGCTTGAGCTACCCGAGACACTTCCACTATTGATAGTACTGCACTTAGATCTCACACGGCTAGCATTGTTGTGGATATGAGTGCATTCATAGATGATCATGGTAGCACTATACAGATGGCTGTGGATCTTCTAGCTTGTATGGATAACTTTGGACATGAGCTTATAGATTCACCTTCATCCTTTGAGAAGGACACCATGTTGGACTTGTTGGCCTATTTATCAATGGGTTTATAGACTAGCTTTCATTTTCCTTCATAGACTAGGTTAGAAATTTTTGACATGCATATGATACATTGTATATATCAAACAGTATTATATGGAAAGAAAATATATTTTAATTCACTTACCTTTTAGATATGTCTTGTCACTTGCTTGATATTTTCCATTTTCTTTATAACTTGCTATCTTGATGTGTCCCAAACTTCTCCTTGATGGATTGACATTGAGATGTCCTAGAATCTTTTAGAATAGGTCTTTGATTGTTAGTCTTTTCTGGTGTACTAGCTTTTGGTGTCTTGGGACTGGTCTTTTCATGTGGTTAAGGTTTAAGCAAAGTGTTTGGCTTTCTTTTTGATGGTTGGACTACACCATAGATGGTTGCCTACGTACTCCCCTTGATGAGAGATCACGTCTTACATAGTTTAGGCTTGGCTTGAATGGTTTTGAGTTTGAGCTTTGTTTAAGGGGTTTTTGGATTTTTTTTTGTTTGGTTTAACCGCACCATAGATAGCTGCCTACGTACTCCCATTGGTGAGGGGAGATCAGTTCTTTCATAGTTCCAACTTGATGAGCTGAACGAGTTGAGAAGTGTTTATTTGGGTTTTTCTTTTGTTTGGCCGCACCATAGATTGCTGCCTACGTACTCCCATTGATGAGGGGAGATCAGGTCTTTCGTAGTTCCAGCTTGATGAGCTGAACGGTTTGAGAAGTTGAAGAGTTGTATCTTGTGATTGTTGAATCATTGAAAGGTTTTATGATTTTTGTAAGGGTTAGACTGCACCATAGTTGACTGCCTACGTACTCCCATTGATTAGGGGAGATCAGGTCTTTTGTAGTTCCAACTTTGGCTTGAAAATCTGAATTAACTTGATTGATTTGATTTAATTTTTTTCAGAACCAGGATGTTGGCTTGCAGATGATTTCAGACATAATACCTTTTCATGGTGTCTTAATCAATGAGTTGGGGAAATTCTTTGCCTTTCATTTCTTGTAGTCTGAGCGCTCCTCCCGTCAACACTTCCTTGACAATGAAAGGGCCTTCCCAGTTCGGGGTGAACTTTCCTTTAGATTGATCTTGATTATCAAGGACTTTCTTTAATACCAAGTCATTTTCTTTAAATTCCTGAAGCTGGACTTTCTTATTGTATGACCGAGCAATCCCCTGCTGATATAATTGACCATGAAAGATAGTTGTGGCCCTCCTCTTATCTATCAGAGATAATTGGTGGTACCGGTCTTGCAATCACTGGTCTTCCTCCATTTGAGTATCTATCAGCACTCTCAATCACTCCATTTATACTTCTATGGGGGAGTATTACTTCCATGCCATAGACCAATGAGTAAGGGATAGCCCCAGTAGAAGTGCGCATTGACATTCTGTAGGCTAGCAAAGTCAGAGGCAATAAGTCAGGCCATCCTTTCAAACCCTCATATCTCAAATTTGGTTCGTCACGTGCTAATTCTAATAATAATAAATCAAAATCACACAACAGAAAAATGGAATAAATTATATTGTGATAACAAAAATATTCTAGTCCCATGGTCTTGCAACCATTACTACGACATCCTAATTTAAACATAACTTATTACATTATAAAAATAAGTCTTCATACAACAAAATATTAGTAAATTCCTAGTACTAAGAAACAAAGTTATTCCGAAGCCTTCTCTTTACCCTTGTCCTCGCCTGAGAGTTCACCACGTTCTGCCTTAACTAAAAGTAATAAGGAAAGCAAGGATGAGCAACAAATTTGCCCAACAAGTAATATCGCAATAAGGGTGAACAGTTATAAAGTTCAAATCTCAAGGATATGACTATGAATAATAGTTTAGGAATTATCAACAATTCTCAAAAAAAGGTCGCTATGGACTGAGAGATATCAATAAGATTCAAAAATACATCATGTCAAGATTCAAGAATAATGAAGACTGAGCAGTCACTAAGGACTAAATACTTATGATAGAATTAATAGTATTATATTGAAAATTCAATAAAACAAGTGCAACAGGCAATCAATCTAAGTACTCTGCGTTATGCATAACATTTAAACATGTTAGTATGTGCGCACGTCGGTTCCCCGACAATTATATAATTTCCCCTTCAATGAGGTTTGTTCATCCCAGTAGATTCACATGAGTCCGTACCAAGTCAATTGGTTTGGATAGCTTTCTAACACATGATAATAGTCTAGCAGAATCAATGGCTTAGACAACTTTTATAATGCATTTAAGAACAATAAGTTCAATGCTTGCAACAATATCAAGATATAAAAATAATTTTTGAATAGTAATAGATATTTGCTCGAGGTAAATATGGTTGATATGGCAATAATTCGGATTATACAATATATATAGTGTAAAGAATTTAGGAAACTTGCATTCAATATGAGAATCAAATGAAGTTAGAGAACTTGCACAAAATCTAAAGTTGTGTAAGTTAGGGAACTTTCCATAAGCGTAGTTTACCAACTTATAGCTTATCAAAACTTTGAAGTCATATTGTAACGTAGTTATGTATACCACACATTTATTAGTTACTCCACTCTATAAGTTAATAATTTCATACATGTTCGATCATATAATTCAAAGACACACATTCATTATCATCTTAGCAATGTAAATGGAATTTCACATTAACATGTTATCACACCATGTAGCTACATAACCATCATCTATTTAGCTTATATAAAAGAAATACGAAAGTTTGGATACATCTTTAGACTCTTGGTTTCATATAGTTATTATGTATTATTACTTTTTCAGCATCATGTAATAAGAATGAAAGCAATATAACATGCAAGTTAAAATTTACAGATTACAATTAAATCACTATACCCGATGCAGCAGGAGGGCAATTGCATACAGTTAGGCATAGGGACTATGCACACAACTGCTATTTGCCCCTGACGAGCACAGTAGTTGAGCTTTGCTTTTCCTGGATAAGTCCCATATTAAGCATACATGGATATCAACACATAACATATATGTGAAATCGCAAAACCCTAATAAGACTCGGTTATGTAAATTCAACATTTATAAAAAAAATCTCTCCGTTCTAAATGTGTATTGTGATATTATATACTCTGTTATAGAATTAGGTCAAATAATTTTTTTGCACGAAAATTGACGTGCTTGACACGTCATGCTTAAAAGTTTTCTTCCATTTTCGGTATATGTATTTTGGCAAACTGCTTTGTCGTGCTTACACTGACAAAACGCTTTGTCGTGCTTGTTAGGATTTATGAAAAATCTAAGTTAGGAACCCTAATATCAAAATTAGGAAACCATAACCCTGGATTTATAAACCCTAACATTAATTTAGAATCCCTAACCCTAATTGGTTAGATTAAACCCTAGTTAGGTTATCCTAAACCCTAACCATGATTATTAAACTTCAATTAGGTGCTAATAAACATCATTGAGCAACCCTAATCATAAAAACCAAAACCCTAAACAAGATTAAAGAGGATTAGGGCATAATTAAGCTACTAATTATGAAGAACTAGCTCACAAGTAGGTTACCACTCACCAAACCAAGTCCCAAGATAGCACATGACATGCTTGTAACTCCCAAGCAGCACAAGTAACAACCATCAGATCTTTCTAGAGGCAAGAAGGTGAAATAATGACCAAAAATCCTTGCTTAGCAATTCTATAAATAGTAGCCTTGGATCAATTCAAACTTAAGAAATTTCTAAGCCTAAACACTCATATATCATACTGATAAGTAGGTTTTATACCTACTTATCTGATATCTATTACTTGAATTAGTTGCTTAAACCTATGTTTTTTAGTTACTTTTCATACATTTTATGTTATTTTGTAGGCTATGACACGATATTGACATGAAAAAGCAAGGATAAGCAATTCAGACATCTTTTGGACTAAAATACGTAAGTAAATGCAAGAAGAGAATATTGAAGGACCTTTAACACTAATTTGGATGCATGTTGTTGGCTTGGAACATAGATTTTATTGTAGATCTACTTCTTAGCTTTCCGGAACATCTTGAATCATCCCAATCGGAGCTCGGATGCGAGAGTTATGGCCTCTTTTATGAATGAAGATCAAAACTAAGAGTTGTCATGCTTGCCATTTACATAACATCTACTTCAAGCCCGATCTCGACCTTTATCCAGCTGGAATCTATCAAATCTCAAATAATACAAGTTATATATCTCGTCGATATCTTCGATTTGATAGGTGTCAGGTCCCGTAACTCCTGGCGAATCAAAAGTTATCTCTGTTTTACCAAAGGACGTCGCAGTTAGAAAATGTAGTAATAGGGCTGAGGCTCATAAATGAATGAAGCGGCGGCATGAAGGCATTGGGCCACCAGAATCTCTCTCACAAGAGTATGGCAGGTAGTAGAAAATGGCCTAAAGGAGCGACAAGGTGGGGTGAGCTAGTCGGCGGGGGAAGAGTTAAATTGGGTTTTATGATGTCCAATTTGAGCTAGGATAGGATTGTTAGTTGCCTAACTTGCTAGGGTATCCATTAAAACTATAAATACATGATTTTAATTTGGATTGGGAGGCTAGTTTTGAAGGATTCCATTAGATTAGATTAGAGTAGATTAGGAGCAAAACCCTAGTTCGTATGATATTGGGAGATTGAAGCAACTTGGACACCATTGAAGATCAAGAGCAGGAGCTTGAGGAAGATGGAGATTCGCTGACAACAGATTTATTCTTTACTCTACTCTTATTTTTATCTTTTAGTGTATATTCAAGTGTGGATTCCTAGTTTTAATTCAATGAACTAATTCTTTGTTTGAGATTATTGTAGACACTCAAAATTTTTTGCATGCCTGTTACTAACATTGTAGGAGGGCAGATTCGTCTTCCGGAGATAACCCTGGAAGATAGTTTACATCCATTCCAGATACTACCGAAAGTTCAATTCCAACTCGAAACACAAATCAGGAACATCAGTTCCAACTCGGAACACAAATCGGGAACGTCATTCCAAACCCCGAAACACACACCGGGAATGTCATTTCCAAATCTCGGAGATAACCCCGAGGTATGTAGATCAAAAGACTGTCAACAACACCGGAGATGACAGTTCTATCTCGGCGATAACACCGCGACGCTCAGTTCCAGCCCCAGAACTAACATTGGGAGTAGAAACTCCATCCTTTGTGATAGCCCCAAGGGATGCTTTTGTAGTTATTGTTTATTCCAAATACATGCGATCAACATCAAGCTCAGACCTCCTGCCGAGGCACTCATACCTCAGACCCGGAGCTAACAATGGGCAGACAGGCACATCCACAAGATGACCTTACGGCATTCAAACACTTGTAGCGGTCCAATCTCAAAAGTAACCCTGAGCAACGTCTGCTTTCCACTCAAACCGGCGATAACCCCAGTGGGGAGTTAAACGTTATCTTGCCACCTCAACACCTGTTCTCACAAGATGATATTGCGGTATACCAACAATTAGTCCAATCTCAGATATAACCTTGAGCAATGTCTACTTTTAACTCAACCCGGCGATAACCCGGATGAAGTGTCAAACATCATCTTGTCGCTTTCAAACACCTGCGCGTTGTCTCAACACTTCATACATACATACATACATATATACATACATACATACAACAATGTCCCACAAGAACCGAGGAGTAACAATCCCGAGTGACTATTACGCGTGGCAATACTTTGGATAGAATTTGAAGATTGAAGACCATGGGCATAGACCCCTCTTCCTAACTTCGTACAACCTCTAATCCATGTCATTGCGTAACTCTCGACACAAGCAGTCCGAAGAAGGTCAGATATACCTCATTCGGATGCTTGGATTGAAGTTCTGCAAGTTCGAACGGACATTACAGTGCATGAGTGCACGTACTACGAGACGACGGGACCTGCGAGGCTTGGATGCACCACGACCAGCCGCAGGTACAACCGCGGCTGCCGCAGGTGTATCTGCGGCCATCCATCTATATATACAAGCCTCGGGGTTAGCCATTTGAAAGGAGGAGAGGGAGAAAAAGGCGAGGAAGCCTTGTCCATTTTACACTGCATACACATCTTTTGAGTGTTTCCTCATCTTTAAACACTTGTTAGCTCACATATAGTTATCTTTTATCTGGTGGGAGCTGAGTGTTTATCCATTTAAAGTCATAGAAGTCTACATTGGCAGCCCACTGTAAGCCTTCTTCTCATATTAGCACACACTGTTATACACATTGAGAGTCGTGTTGTGTGCGTTTGCCTGGACTTCGGTCCGTGGTTTTCATTTCTGTCTGTATATATATACTTATATATATGTATATATTTTATATATGGACTGACATTATTGAGTTATGCCTCGATTGAGCCTAGACTTCGGTCTGGAGCGTTTATTTCTTATATATATATATATATATATAATTGTTGTCAGACATATCTGATGAGCCTGGATTTTATATCCGGTGCCCTTACTCACTTTTTTTTATATATATATATATATATATATAATTGTTGTCAGACATATCTGATGAGCCTGGATTTTACACCCGGTGCATTTACTCGCTTATATATATATATATTTATATTTTCATCCTGCTTGGAGTTTACTTCGTGGCAGTTGATCGCTTTTACAACTTTATTTACATTTCATCCCACCTGGAGTTTACTTCGTGGTGGTTGATCATGTCCATATATATATATATTTATATTTCCGATCCCCCATGGTGTTGCTTCGTGGCGGTTGATCATGTCTATATATATATATTTTTATAGCTTATATATATATAACTACTTACTGCTTTTCATACAAATTGCAGTATCATGTGAGCCTAGGAATCATGTGATCACAGATTCAGTCTACTAAATCTAGATTCGGTTCACATGATGGACATTTTTAGTAGAAGCGACTTGTACATTATTTTTACGATGAATCGAATTTCCTTGGATGGTCATCATGCCCATGAGAAGTTCGACATCTTCAGATATTATTTTCTCGAGAATGCTTCGCATCTCGAAAATAAAAGCAAACAAGCTGAACATTTAATAATAAAATGGAAGCATCAAAGGCCTCAATTACTATTGAGCACAGGGTTTGAAAAACCTCTTTTACAAAACAACATTGCTATATCTTGTTTAAAACTAAATTTTTCTATAAATTCAAACCCTATGTATATAGGTACGAATGAGGTACTGCACTACTTCCAAATAATTTCATATTGATCCACACACACACACACATTCATATAACAGTTTCTTTGAAAAGTGGTGTTCACCGTGGTAACACAGATGTCACGGGGTGCCTAACACCTTCACTCCGCATAATCAAGCCCCCAGACCCAAAATGAATCTCGATTTCACATACCCGTCTAGCAGTGTCAAATCACTGGGTCAATGTGCAAACCTTTTTCGGTTGTGTTAGTGCAACCAGTTAAATACACCAACTGGCAACTCTTAAAGTCCAATCGTCGACATTACACATGTCGGACCTTTTTCACTTGTTTTTTCAAACAAATCTCACATTAACATGAGAACACCAAAGAACAAGTAACGAAAAGGGACACTCAAAAATCCCAACGTCGACAGGTGGCGACTCTGCTGGGGACTCCAGTCAGAGGGCTTAAGCCGCTATTACAAGCTTTTCAAAATTTTTATATGCTTGTGTGTGAATGTGTACGAATGCATCCTAATTACTGTACTGCTAAATATCTATCTGTTATATTAGTGCTTCGCACATGTCATCATTTTGCATAAACGGTGAGACACGTTGTATGTGAATGTATGTTGTGTGGTCCCTCCACCAGGAGGCTATCCTGTCGCTGTTTGATTTCTAGACTCGTGGGAAGAATAATTCCCCGGGGCTCAGGAAAGGCACCACTCAGATTCGCTCCAGTTGAACGACCGGATTAACTTCCCGTCAAGTAGATTGCGATGATCTGGGATCCTTCATGCCAAAAATCCGCAAGAGTAACCCTAAGATAGGTCAACCTCTGATAAACCAAACGCGGAGGAAAGTCTCTTCATACTTTCAATTTTCAATTACTTGTAAATGCATTTACTTGTAATTTTATTCCATGTTCATCCATATATAATGGAAAATATGAAGAATATCTATGCATGCATAACATGTTATCAATTAACAACTGGTTTTGCAAGACAAAATTCCTAAATAGAAATGTTATGATAACATTTACATTACCTTAAGACTAAACTACGTAAGTCTTTTGTAGGGAAACAATTGGGCCTGTTACCCGCTCAAAATTCAAAAAGGCCACGAGCCTACAGCCAATCATGTCTTCTTCTGACCAGTCTAATGTTGTTTCCCGAGAAGAATTTGACGGATTGAGTACACAAATTACAGACTTGGCTGTTCTACTAAAAGAATTGCACCAGTCCACTTAGGGTACGAAGATACCTACACATACAGAATCCTCTACACAAGGAGGAGTTCAAGGTCTGGAAAAGAAAATTCCAGAACCTCAGTTGGATACAACCAACAAAGACCCTGAAAACACCCATCTCAAAGGAGATCCAAACACCGGTGATATCAGGAAGAAGGTCCTTTAAATGGAGGAAACTATCCGCGTTCTCAAAGGGATTGGGACACATGGCAGTGTTTCATATATAGACCTTTGCATATTTCCTGGTGTTCAGTATCTAAAGAAATTCAAAACCCCTGATTTTGAAAAATATGACGGATTAGGGGATCCTTATACACATTTAAAGGTGTTCATTGGAGAACTTGGGTCTTACGCAGAAAATGAAAAGCTCAGAATGCAGCTGTTTCAGAAAAGTCTGACTGGAGAAGCCCGTTCATGGTATACCAGATTAGACAACTCAAAGATCCATGTTGGGAAAGAAGCTGGCTCACGCCTTCCTCACTCAATACGATTTTCAATCTCGGATAAACCGGCCGGTACCAAATTACCTAAGTCGAAAGCGATCTAATGAGTCATTTAGAGAGTACACTCAAAGGTGGAGACGCCTTGCTGCTCAAGTTATTCCTTCCATGATAGAATCAGAAATGGTCATGACTTTCATAGATGTACAAGAAGCTCCTTTCTATGAAAGAGTTCTAGCTGGTATTGGCAAACCATTCTCTGAAATGATCAAACACATAGAAATGGCTGAAATAGGATTGAAGTTCGGTAAAATTCAAGACTTGGCCGCTCTTAAAGCCGTTGCTGAGCACATCCAGTCTGGATCTTATGGAAACAACCACCAGAGGGTCCATAAAAAGAAAGAGGAGGATGTTTCCTTGATACTACAAGGATAAAAAGGCAATCAAAGCATACCTATGCAGAGGAGAAACAACTCCCCTTTTCCAGCACAATCTTCAAACCCTCCATTGCTAAAAGTGGAGAAGTAAAGCGACCTCGAACGTTCACACCCTTAGGGGACTCGCTCGAGAATATTCTTGCTCTTCTGACTGCTTAGAATAAAATTACACATCTTCTTCCACCAGCCAACTGTAATGGGAGGGGTTTTAATGTTACTCAGAAGTGTGCTTATCATTCCGGAGCACCTGGAAACACAAGATTCAAGATCTAATAGACAACGGTGAGATCGTGGTCATAAAGCCAGATCAACCTCACGTGCAAGACAACCCTATTCCTCAACACAAAGAAGAAGTGGTTAACATGATCAGTTGGAGCATTGGACAAGGTTCCAATTCTAACGGCGAATCATCCCAAACCATCAAAGATGGTGTTGACAAATGGGATTATGCAAAGTTCCAGTTTACCATGGAACGAAAGATGAAAGCTCTTTGCAAACAAATTGAGCAACTGGCAGAACTGGTGACCCACCATCATTAGGTCACACACCAATTAATCAGGCAGGAGCATGCCTATCTCCTTCTTTTTGTTATGAATGCCTCCTCACTGCCTTTAGAAAGTGAAGCTATGGAGGATAAGGTTGCGAAGAGAGCAAATGCTAAAGTCCGTCGGGATTTTGCCAATCAGAGGGAATTCACCTATTTGGGCCAATCTATGGAGGAGATACTGCAGATGTTGATCAACGAAGGAAGAATTACCTTCCTTCTCCCTCCAATCAATCCTCGTTCAGGTCGGTTTAATTCTGATGAAATGTGTCAATATCATTCACATTCTCGTGGTCACAGCACAGAAGAATGATGGGCACTCCGCCATCTTATTCAGAATCTTATTGATAGCAGTGTCCTACAAATAACAGATGATTACACTATACAACTCAAGGGTGGGAATACACGTCCTACTAAATGGAAGGGATCAGTAGTAGTCATATCTGAAGTGGATGATGAGACTGTCAAAGTATTTCCCATACAACCAATTCAACTCAAAGGAGCTGACAATCCTTCGAAAGTGGCCGTACCAGAGACAATTTCTTTATCTTACAGACAACAATATCTCGTTGTCAGCTTACATAAAGTTCCATGGAATTATGGAGAAGCTGAAGGATCCACGTCTTATACTACCGCTATAGTGTTGAAGGAAAATCCACTGTATCTTCCTCAACGGGTTATTAAACCTACTTGCGAAGCAAAGGGGAAGTTTCCCATGGAGAAGATTAAAAAATTCCTTCGCACTATGGGCCACAATGAAGTCAAAGTGGTTTTAAGCTTACGAAAAGCTCCACACTAGATTTCAATACTGGATTTGGTTTTCTCTTCTGAGGATCATCGGAAGATTTTACTGAAGGTGTTGGAAGAAGCCTACTTGCCAAAATCAGTGAATGTAGAAAAATTTCAACATTTGGTTGATCACATTTTCAACAACAATATGATATCCTTTACTGATGATGACATACCTCCCGTAGGGACCGGTCATTGCAAGCCATTGCATATTACAGTTTTATCTTCCGGGTACATGCTAGCTGGAGTTTTGATAGATGGATGTTCATCTCTAAATATCTGTCCTTATACCACCTTGGTAAAGATGAATGTCAATCTCAAGCGGATCCAAAGCAGCTACACGATTATCAGAGCTTTTGAAGGATCCCGACGGAATGCCGTCAGAAAGATTGAGTTGCCAATTGAGATTGGTCCAAATACATTCAATGTATCCTTCCACGTCCTCAAAATAGATTCAGGATACAACCTGCTATTGGGGAGACCATGGATACACATGGCTGGAGCAGTTCCCTCCACGCTACATCAACAACTCAAATACATTATCAACAACAGTCTAGTCACTGTCAACGCTGAGCCGGAATGTCTTGAACAAGGAACTCTACCAATTATCAGCTTCAATTCAGAAGTTGAACCGGCCAGTTTCCATACTTTAGAAGTGGGTAACACGCAATACCATTCTATTGGAGCGCCACTTCCCATACCCAAGATTTCTGTCGAGGTTATGTCGGCCTCTCAAGAAATGACGTCATTGGGTTATCAGCCTGGACAAGGGCTTGGTAAAGACAAGTAGGGTATTAAGCACCCTATTCAAATGTCCAGTCAAACTGGGACAGCCGGGCTAGGCTATTCTGCCAGTTCCAGTCATAGGAATCCACATAAACACCGGCCGGTTCCTCAAGCTTCCGCCACACGATGATGTTTTCACTCTGCACCTCATGAGCTAATGCAGTCTCCAGTTAAGGTGCTAATGCATATTATGACTATGCTATTTTTGAAGCCAGTACCAATCAAAACAAAAGAGGTGCTGATCCCTGATCCCGAAGTGGAAGAAAGGGAACAGAAATGTAAACATGACCTTTCCTTGATGATGGCAGGCATACGCGTCATTGTTCATATTGAACATACAAACAGATACACCCCAGGCGATGATTGCCCAGATGTCATGGTTATCATTTGGGAAAAGGAGGATAATGATGATCCTTCCATCATTACAGTCCATCAAAACTTTGCCTTCGACAATTGGAGCAGCACTCCATGCATTGGTCGACGAGGGTAAAATGGGCATAAAATCCCTCTGCCCTGTAGATAACTTTAATTGCTTGCTTTCCTTTACAGTACTAGCAGTTATTTTATCAAGTACATGTTAACACTTTTGTATGATCAAACAGTTGCATATATTAAGTGAAAGCATCTTTTGTTTCAGGACTCTAAATTTAGATGTGCTTGTACTTGCTGATAAGGTGCCTTCTCTCCACAAGGGCTATAACTTTGATGCAAAGTTGGACTCAGACTTGATGGACATCTAAGAGGACATTGAGACACCTCAGGAGATTAAGGAATGGGTTGCAGACAAACCCAAACCCAATCTTGATCAAACCACTTCTTTCAATCTTGGAACCTTAGACAACCCTAAGCTAATCCAAATTGGTTCAGACCTTACCACAAATCAATGAAATGACATGGTTGCACTATTAAACCAATTCCAGGACGTGTTTGCATCGTCTCATGAAGATATGGTGGGTTTGTCCATGGATATTGTTCTTCATCGCCTTCCCATCAAAGAAGGATTTAAGCCAGTTAGGCAAAAGCTCAGGCGATTAAAACCTGAGTGGAGTTTGAAAGTCAAAGAAGAAATTATGAAACAATTTCAAGCTGGCATTATCATAGTGTCAAAATATTCGGAGTGGATATCCAACATTGTTCCCGTGCCTAAACCAAGGGGAAAGGTGCGAGTCTGCGTGGATTACCGAGATTTGAACAAAGCTTGCCTTAAAGATAGCTTTCTCGTGCCATTTATCCACATTCTTATTAACAATCTCGCTTCAATACGGCATATACTCCTTTCTTTGATTGCTTTGCGAGTCTGTACCGTCAAATTATGGTTGCTGAGGAAGACCGTGAGAAAACTGCTTTCATCATGCCTTGGGGAACCTTTTGCTATAGACGGTTGTCATTCGGCCTCATCAATGCCGGGGCAACCTATCAACGAGCTATGATGGCTCTTTTCCACGATCTAATGCATAAAGAGATATAGATTTACGTGGATGACATCATTGTCAAATCCCGAAGGGAGGAGGACCACCTAGACTATCTCAAGAAGCTATTCAATAGGTTGTGTAAGTACAACTTGAAGTTGAATCCAGCTAAGTGCGCCTTTGGTGTTAAGTCAGGCAAGTTGCTAGGTTTCCTAGTTAGCCACAAAGGGATTGAACTGGATCCTACCAAAATCCAGGCCATCAAGAAAATGCCCATTCCTAAGACAGAGAAGGAAATACAGGGATTTTTGGGAAGAATCAACTTCATAAGCAGGTTCATTTCTCAACTCACAGCAAACTGTGAGCCTATCTTCAAGCTGTTAAGGAAGAACTCCTCCATGAAATGGAACGATGAGTGTCAGAAAGCCTTCCTTATAATCAAAGAGGAACTGATTAACGCTCCTGTTTTAGTACCTCCCAAGGATGATGTTCCCCTATTCGTCCATAAATGACAATGCCATGGGTTGTATGTTGGGGAAAAAATACAATAGAGGCCAAGAACAAGCTATCTATTACCTCAGCAAAAGATTCAGTATCAGTAAACACAAGTACACTCTATTTGAGAAGACTTGTTTTTCTTTAGCATGGACTTCCATGAGGTTACAGCATTACCTCCATGGTCACACAATCCATCACATATCCCGAATGGTTCCTCTCAAGTATGTGTTCAGTAAGCCCATACTAAATTATCGACTGTCCAAATGGCAGTTGATCCTATTGCAAGTTGACATCGTCTACGTGATGAAAAAGTCTGTCAAATGTTAAGGAATTGCGGATCAATTGGCCGCCGCACCTGCAGGGGACCATAAACCCTTGGAAACATACTTCCCCGATGAAGGAGTAATGATAATTCAGCTGCAACATCAGTACGATACATGCCATACGTGGAGAATGTATTTTGATGGAGCTGTTAACACAGAAGGCTCTAGAGCTGGAGCAGTTTTAATAGCCGATACGGGGGAGAAGTATCCCGTCGCCGTTAAATTGCAGTTTGTCAGCACCAACAACACAGCTTAGTATGAAGGCTGTATCATGGGGCTAAAACTTACCCGTTCAATGGGCATCAGGCGGTTAACTGTCTTTGGGGATTCTGAATTGGTAATCAGACAATCCACGAGAATCTATCAAACCAAAGAATTACATTTGTTGCCTTACCATCGGCAAGTTTTATAGATGGCTTTAGAGTTCAAAGAAGTCTCCTTTCTACACATTCCTCGTAATAGGAATGATTTTGCAGATGCATTAGCAACGTTGGCCTCCTTGGTTTACATACATGACAAGGAAAACATGCCAAGCATCACATTTACTCTGCAAAAAGCCCCAGTCTATGGGAATTACGTTGGAGAAGTATCGGATGAACTACCTCCCATCCACAATCCTTGGTATCAATGCATCAAGGAGTATCTACAAGATAGATCTACACCCGTTGAGGCGAGCCTAATTGAGAAGAGGCGGATTCATCGACTTGCTATGAAATTCTACCTGAGCGGAGATGCACTTCTCAAAAGAGATGCTGGATTAGGTCTCCTCAGATGTCAGGATAAAGACCAAGCTCAAAGACTCATGGATGAGATCCATGGTGGAGTATGTGGCCCTCACTTGAGAGGACCCCTACTTGTCAAGAAGATCCTTAGAACAGAGCATTATTGGCTTACACTCAAAGCTTACTGTGATGATCACGTCAAGAGGTGCTATCAATGCCAGATTCATGGGAATGCTATCCATGCCCCTCCAAGGGAACTCCATAATATAAGTTCGCCATGGCCCTTCTCAATGTGGGGAATGGACGTGATTGGACCTATCGAGCCCAAAGCTAGTAATGGACATCGATTCATATTCACCATGATCGACTACTTCACCAAATGGGTAGAAGCAGCATCCTTCCCCAGGGTTACTAAAGAAGTCATCATTTCTTTCATCAGAAACTGTTTGTCGGTATGGACAACCAGAGGTCATTGTGTTAAACAATGCTAAGAACCTCAACAACAAAATAATGGAGGAGTTATGCAAAAAATTCCACATCAAACACCTCAACTCCGGCCATCTACCTAGTCAAAGATGAATGGTCTTTGTTGAAGTGGTTAATAAAAACATCAAAAAGATCATGCATAAAATGTCCGCCAATCACAAAGGATGGCCTGACCTCTTGCCTCTGACTTTATTAGCCTACAGAACTTTCATGCGTGCTTCCACTGGGGCGACCCCCTACTCATTAGTCTATGGGATGGAAGAAGTGCTCCCCATAGAGGTCGAAATGGAATCCCTCAGAGTATTGATGGATGCTCAGTTAGATGAAGACCAATGGGTACAAGACAGGTTTCACCAATTGTCTCTAATAGACGAAAGGCGATCCGCGGCTATCTTCCATGGTCAGTAATATCAGCAAAGGATCGCACGATCCTACAACAGAAAAGTCCGACTACGGTAGTTCAAATAACATGACTTGGTTTTGAAGAAGATCATTGACAACCAAGATCAATCTAAGGGAAAATTCGCTCCTAACTGGGAAGGCCCATTTGTTGTCAAGGAGGTATTGACAGGAGGTGGTCTCATATTGCAGGAAATGGATGGCGATGAATTTCCACAGCTTATCAACTCGGACACCGTGAAATGGTACTATGTCTGAAGTTACCATCAAACAAACATCCTGGTTTTGATCATCAAATCACCAGTCATTCCGGTTTTGAACCCTTTCCTTTCTACATACTCTTCTACCCCTCGGGGAAACTTACACTTCAAACTAGTAGCCTGGTATCACTTCATTTCAAACCTTCCATACAATTTCAGTTATCCTGAAGACGGGATTTAACTTTTCACAATTTTGGTTATCCTGAAGACGGGATTGAACCTTCTACGCCTGTAGTTTATCCTGAAGACGGGATTAAACTTTTCTACGCTTACAGTTTGCCCTGAGGACGGGATAAAACTTTTTACACACCTGCAATTTGTCCCCATTATGGGATCAAACTTTCTTCTCCCCGCAGTATAGCCTACACATGGGATTCACGCTTTTCTTCAAATTTGCGATTTCGTCTCCGAGGGGCGAACTACGTCGACCGATCTCTCTTCAATCTGAGTATCGTAGGCAACCATATGCTATATGGCCCGGTCATGAATAAAAAAAACAACCAAAAACATTTCTGCCCTTTCCCTTCAAAAACAAAAACAACAAAAACATTTCTACACCTATCTGCCTTTCACATTCAGCGTTGAATCTCTTACACCAGGTTCGAACTACGCAGACTTGATCTCCTTTTCAATAGGAGTGAATAGGCAGCCATTTATGGTTTAGTCTAACCCCTACAAGAACAAAACTTCTTGTCACACACTAGAGATACTGCCGCAGCCGATGCAGTCTCTGTCTCCATCCATGCGAAATACTCTGCAGAACAACCTGGATGACTGACAAAAAACACAGCCAGCTCTCGTTGATCCCAACAAGAATACAACCTGGATCTATCCTCCGTTGATAAATGGTGTGAAGCGAAGCGCTGACTCACTGCCCCCTCAAAAGGATGAAAATCCTAAAACTGGTTAAACTGACTCATCACGGCTAGTGGGTGGTAAGTAATCATGCCCCTCAAACTAGACAGAGGGAGATAATCCATGCCAGGAGCATGAGTAATGAAGTTGTAGGGTGAGCTAAGCCCTGAACACGGCAATATAGCAAACAGGTCTCTAATCTCTGCCAGAAAAGCTGACCATGATGCAGTATGGGTGAAACATGGCTATATCATGGGTGAAACAAAACCCTGTCGTCTAAATGTACCAATCGGTCTCAAGTATGACATAAACCACAGATACAGCATGACCGAGCTACCTGTAAACACTCCTTCCGGATAAGTGCAACAGTATGTAGCTGACCTCAGAGTCTCTGCAATGATCATCGGTACAATTGTATGACCCTCCCTGAGAGCTCTCACTACAATAATGACGCCGATATCCAGCTCATCCATGTATTGCGGCATGAAGACGTATGGCAATACGCATAGAAGCAGTACATCCACTCTGGCTGAACGCCAATGGTCCTCCGGTGTGGTGAAATCCCCGGAATGCCGTGCATAACTATCCCCAGAGCCAAACCTGTCAAATAGGAAACACTGGGATATCACGTGGCCGGGTGTAATCTCGTCCTGGACCACCCTACGCCTCAATCTGGTGAGGATCATGAACTGTTTGCTCATGTCTCCAATAGCCATATGCACGCAAGGTCTATCCAGTGGCAGCATCATCAACCGTGCATACTCCTCCAAAGTAGGAGTCAACTCCTGGGTCCCAAATCGAAAAACCTGCCTCTCCGATACCCAGTGCTCTAAGCATACCCTCTACAAATCTTGTGGGAACCTGAAACATCAACAGGGTCATAGTATGCTGCAGCAAATCATCTACGATCATCATGTCTGATGGTGATATACTATCATAACATGAACGCATACAAGATACCACCAAAAATGGTGGGGTATGATCAATACTGACTAAGCGTCGAAGAAGAAGACATCTCAGACAAAGCCGTGTCATAAGACCATCCAGGGGTCAATGCTAAATATCTCTGAACATACATACATATGCATAACATAATAACATGCATGATACAATAGATGGCAATATGATATAGGGAATGGAAAACTGTACATACATTCCAAAGTATATCATCATCTAATACATCTCTGTATAGCTAAAATATAGGGAAATGGGGCGAAGCTACCCAACATCTAATAGAGGCCTATCAAAAGATATAGCGAGAATGGGGCGAAGCTACCCATATGCTAACAGAGGCCTATCAAAAGAGATAGCGAGAAATACATTAGAAAAAGTCAAGAGTGTCGATGTCTACATCATCGATACTGTCCACCTGATGTAACTCCTCCTGAGTCACTGGATCTCTATCTATAGGGATGTCAGGCCGATACAATGGAGGATCTACACTGGCAAACCCATATGGGTCACCGAGGGGCAAAGCACGTAGGTGGAAGGATCAAAAGTATTTACCTCGAAGGATCTACGCCGGATGTCGAATGAAAAGATGTGACCGGTCCAATTTGCCGAGTCAATCATCAATCTCGTGTCACATGAGTTAGATCTCTAACACAAAGCTAGCCAATCCATCATCATCACGGATCTCGGAACAATATCCCCATAAACCTGTGTGGCGCAGTCCGAGCTCCAATGGTGCGAGGATCCACCAATCTTTGGAACATCTCCACGAGACCGGGGCCCTCTAACAATGTAAAAGCTGTCAATCCCCATCAATGGGATGTCAATGGTGGTGGCTCAAGCGAGGCCAATAACGCCTAGCAGGAGGCAAGATCGACATACGAATCTCTCCTGTAATGCTTATAATAGCACGCTCTCCTAAATAGAGCTCACATCCTCCATCTGTGAAGAGAGGAATCCTGCTGGTGGAAATGACATACTCTACTCCAGTCGGGTACCCATCCTCAAAACCAACTCCCAAATGCTCTCCAGAATAGGGAGTCCATGTGATGACATCAGCTGTCAACAACTCCAACTATAGGCGACAATGAGTGAAACCCTCAGCAACAGGGACCTCCGCCAGTATGGAATGATGCCATCTCCGTCCTCGTGGATAGGTGTCTAAACCTAACACGCTCACAGGATGCAAACAAGGAAGCCTCTCATTGGCCCAAAACTACCAACACAAAGGCAAACATCTGCTCTCAGTCAACGCTCTTAACCTATACATGGGAAAATACAAGAGAAATACTCACCAGCAGAAATGGGTAGAATCCTAATGACGCCTCAGTCAAGCCCTGCAATCACATGCGCATTCCCTTGAAAAAATAGGCAAAGGTGTAGGAACCCCAATCATACTCTCCTATACGGTCCACGTGTCGAGTGGCGCTGATCAAAGAGAAGGACACCATAGAAGAGTTATCTGCTATGAAGCAGCCCCTAATGATCATCAGGAACAATCATCAAAGAATGCGATCCCTGACTCTCACTTCATCAGTTATGGGCTCACTCAACAGCCCGCTCATAGCATCTACACTCAAAGGACCCGTACGAATAGTACTGCCCTTGAGCGCTTCCGTCGGAACTCCCAATAAGGATCTGATGGTAGTAGGGGTGGTATCCATCGTGCAAGGCACCGGCTCCCCTCCAAACTCCATACCTGTGATAAACCGCCAATCCATCGACGTCATCATCACCTCATAGTCCAGAAAATGGAGTGACTGAGTCTGGTGAAACCACCGCTCAGACAATGCCCTGAGGTAACCCCAAGGACAGCGATGGGGTAGAATGGAAAAGAACATCCCAAATACCCAGCCATGGACGATCGCTCTGTAGTCATCATACAAAGCCTGATACATAGAGTGTATGCTAAACCAGTTCCCTCGAGGCTGTGTGAAGTCGGGAACCTACATCAAATACAGATCAATATCAGAATCCTTTATTCCTCATCAATAGGAAATAAGGAAGATTAAAGATCTAACTTCATACCTCGTTTGCGTGCAGGTATACTGAAGGATGCCTACTCAAGTCACCCAGAAGATCTGGGTTCTCCACGTGAATTCTTGGTAATTCCATACGGGAACACGTACAGCAAGAGTAGGAACCTTGATCGGTACATCCTCCTCCTCGTCCTCGACATTCGACACTTCAACCCGAATAGGACGTATCACCACCTCCACCAAACGACGAGGTTGTCTAACAGAACGGCGCTGAGGCTCTTCAGAGGCTCTCCTATGTACACCAGAAGTGGTCCTGCGGGAACTGCTCAGTTGATCTGGATCCATAATATCTGGACAACAAGTCTCCAAATCATCTCAGAAAGGGTGTGGTAATTTCGTACCTGGAGCTTTTCAAAATGCAATATTTTAACATACCGCTACAGTAGAGTTAAAAATGCATGACTACCCAATACCTCCATTTTGGGAAAATTTATTCATAGCCCCCTTTGTAAATGGGACTATCCACATACACATAGGCATGACTAGGTGGCCATTCAGTAGCACACATGTTCACAGTCATATACATCCTATATGCATTGATCACATCACAGTAAAAAAATCATAAGTGTAGTCTAATTACCAGGATTATTTTACTTTTCTACCTTTACTCATTTGTCCTTAGATATGATAAGAAATGACAGTAAAAGGTGCCAATTTGACTATTTCAAAAGTCAAATTTTTTCACATCATTATGTTCAGCATGGTTTAATACTAACATTTGCTATGTTGAATATTTTTTATCAAGTCATATCAGCATGCATATTCACTACTATGTGTCTAAATGCATTTCATGTGATAAGTCATTTTCCAACGGATAGAAATTGGAAAAAAATATATGCATACATTACCAGGACAGTGAAGAACACTTGTACGGTGGCAGAATATGTAGAAAGTTGCCCGAACTCAGCAGATCTGAAGAAGAGCTCCCAGATTTCCTTCGCTGCGCAACTTAAAAATGACTTATGAAAGCAACCATTCGCCTATACATAGGCACGTTTGGCCCGCAGACTCACCTGCAGCTCCTGCAGGTGTACTTGCAGCACTTCTACATGGGTCCCACACCTCCGGCTCACTCCAGTTAGAGTTTCAAAGGAGGTCTCACAAGCTGAAAAGGCCAAATCAGGAATAAAAATGCTACGCGATTGAGCGGAATAGCCGGAAATCCTGGTTTCTTGTCAGTCAGAGTTAAACTCCCGTCGTCTCAGTGGTATTCACCCGAATGGAGGGTATACTATACCAATGAAGGTAAAGCAACCTTGACGTCATGTCAGCCGATGGCAAGTAAACCCATCGAAGCAACTCATCTACGTATCCCCGGCGAGGGTTACAACGCAATGCTACCATTGACACATACATCAATGAAGGTCAAGCAACCTTGACAAAGCACCCATTAGGGATCTATCTGGTGATACACACATCAACGAAGGTCGGGCAACCCTGACATCAACAAAACTGTTGGCAGTAACTCTGAAAGAATTAGGGATTATGTTACACACATCCTCAAATAGATGAAGCTTTACCCCCACAGATCTCTTACACACAAGAGGTACCTCTATTGAATATAAGCCAATGTCTAGGATTCAAGACTTTGGTGATAACCCCAACGTCAATATCCTTGGAGACTTGTATCGCATGTCCAAGCCATCACTGATTGTCATCCCAACAGGATTACTTGGCAATTATGCATCATACGTTTGCATCATGTTGCTGCTTATAGCATCATGTTTATCTTGCTTGCATTTCAAGTGTATAGGATTCTTTATCCTATCCATGCCTTACATTGCATGAATATGATAAAGAGGGGCATCTGTAGACACTCGAAAATTTTTGTATGCCTGTTACTAACATTGCAGGAGGGCAGATTCGTCTTTCGAAGCTAACCTTGGAAGACAGTTTACATCCATTCCAAATACTATCGGAAGTTCGGTTCCAACCCGGAACACAAACCGGGAACATCAGTTCCAACCCAGAACACAAACTGGGAATGTTATTCCAAACCCCAGAACACACACCGGGAATGTCATTTCCAAATCTCAAAGATAACCCCGAGGAATGCAGATCAAAAGGCAATAATAACAGGAGAGACGAGTTACGTCTCGGTGATAACATCATGACGCTTTCGATTCTAGCCCCAGAACTAACACTGGGAGTAGCGACTCCATCCTTCGTGATAGCCCCAAGGGATGCTTTTGCAGTTCCGGCGATAACTCCAGAATTGTTTATTCCAAGTACATGCGATCAACTTCAAGCTCAGACCTCCTGCCGAGGCATTCATACCTCAGACCCGGAGCTAACAATGGGCAGATAGGCACATCCACAAGATGACCATACGACATTCAAACACTTGCAGCAGTCCAATCTTAAAAGTAATCCTGAGCAACGTCTGCAATCCACTCAAACCGGCGATAACCCCGGTTAGGAGTCAAATGTCATCTTGCCACCTCAACACCTGTTCTCACAAGATGATATTGTGGCATACCAACACGTAGTCTAATCTCAGATGTAACCCTGAGCAACGTTTACTTTTAACTCAACCCGGCGATAACCCCGGCGAAGAGTCAAACATCATCTTGCCCCTTTCAAACACATTCGCGTCGTCTCAACACTTCATACATACATACATACATACAACAATGTCCCACAAGAACCGAGGAGTAACAATCCCAAGTGACTATTACACGTGGCAGTACTTTGGATAAAATTTGAAGCTTAAAGACCATGGGCATAGACCCCTCTTCCTGACTTCGTATAACCTCTAATCCATGTCATTCCGTAACTTTTGACACAAGCGTCCGAAGAAGGTCAGATATACCTCGTTCGGATGCTCAGATTGAAGTTCTGCAAGTTCGAGCGGATATTACAGTGCATGAATACATGTACTATGAGACGACGGGACCTGCGAGGCTCGGATGCCCCACGACCATCCGCGGGTACAACCGCGGCTATCGCAGGTGTACCTGCGGCCATCCGTCTATATATACAAGCCTTGGGGTCAGCCATTTACGTGGAGGAAAGAGAGAAAAAGGCGAGGAAGCCCTGTCCATTTTACTCTGCATACATATCTTTTGAGTGTTTCCTCATCTTTAAACACTTGTTAGCTCACATATAGTTATCTTTTATCCGGCGGGAGCTGAGTGTTTATCCATTTAAAGTCATAGAAGTCTACATTGGCATCCCACTGTAAGCCTTCTCACATTATATAAAACCTTCTTCTCATATTAGCACACACTGTTATACACATTGAGAGTCATGTTGTGTGAGTTTGCCTGGACTTCGGTCCGTGGTTTTCATTTCTGTATGTATATATATATACTTATATATATGTATATATTTTATATATGGACTGACATTATCGAGTTATGCCTCGATTGAGCCTAGATTTCGGTCTGGAGCGTTTATTGCTTATATATATATATATATATATATATATATATATATATAAAATTGTTGTCAAACATATCTGATGAGCCTGGATTTTACATCCGGTGCATTTACTCGCTTTTATATATATATATAACTGTTGTCGGACATATCCGATGAGCCTAGATTCACATCCAAAGTCGTTATCGCTTTTATATATATATATATATATATATATATATATATATATATATTAAATCCACTCGGAGTTTACTTCGTGGCGCTTGATCGCTTTGATTTTATTTACATTTCGTCCCACACAGAGTTTACTTCATGGTGGTTGATCATCTATATATATATATATATATATATATATATATATATATATATATATATATATATATATATATATATATATATATTTCGATCCCCATGGAGTTGCTTCGTGGCAGTTGATCATGTCTATATATATATATTTACAGCTTTTATATATATAACTGCTTACTGCTTTCTATACAAATTGCAGTATCATATGAGCCTAGGAATCATGTGATCACAGATTCAGTCTACTAAATCTAGATTCCGTTCCCATGATGGACATTTTTCAACTGTAAGCAGCTTGTACATTATTTTTATAGTAACTGAATTTCCTTGGATGGCTGTCATGCCCATGAGGAGTTCGACACTGCTGTATATTATTTTCTCGAGAATGCTTCGCATCTCAAAAATAAAAGCAAACAAGCCAAACATTTAATAATAAAATGGAAGCATCAAAGGCCTCAATTATTATTGAGCACAGGGTTTGAAAAACCTCTTTTACAAAATGACATTGCTATATCTTGTTTAAAACTGAATATTTCTATAAATTCTAACCCTATGTATATAGGTAGGAACGAGGTACTGCACTACTTCAAAATAATTGCACATTAATCCACATACACACACATTCATATAACAGTTTCTTTGAAAAATGGCGGTCATCGTGGTAACACGGATGTCGGGGGGTGCCTAACACCTTCCCTCCACATAATCAAGCCCCCAGACCCAAAATAAATCTCGGTTTCACAGACCCATCTAGAAGTGTCAAATCATTGGGTCAATGTGCAAATCTTTTTCGGTTGCGTTGGTGCAACCAGCTAAATACACCAACTGGCGACTTTTAAAGTCCAATCGTCGACATTACACATGTCGGACCATTTTCACTTGTTTTTTCAAACAATCTCACATTAACATGAGAACACCAAAGAACAAGTAACGAAAAGGGACACTCAAAAATCCCGACGTCGACAATTATAATGGATCTTATTGTGTAGTTTATTTTAATATGTTTCGCTATCAATTACTATGTTCTATTGTGAGGATTGTCTATTGTGATTTGGAGTTAATAGTTTAATTGATTGGCCATCAATTACCGTGATAATCTATATGAACTCGAGAGATAAAGTTTAGATTTAGATCTGATCATGATAGCATATGTTTGTGATTTCTGCATAGATGGAATTCATGATTCATGTTTAGGATAGAGATATGCCTTTACGCCATATGTAATCTTATAAAGAAATTGTGCTTTAAATCCTTTTTAATTGTAATTCAAATAGAAATATAGTGGATTAGTTAATTAGGGTGTCTTGCTTAATTCTATCATCTGTGGATTTAAGTGAGTATGGGTATTATGCATCGAGAGGTGGTTTTATCTGCTTTAGTGTTCTTGATTAAAAATTTAGGATAGAGAATAATTGATGAGAAATGTGTTAACTTAAATGAAGCAATAGGTGAAGTTGTGATCTTAAATCTCCGTAATCTTAATTTAAATAGTGGTAATTAGAATAAGTTTAATTAAAAATTGAAATTCATTCGTTTAAATAAGATTGAGTTGATTACGAGTCAGTACTTTGTGATTTTATTAAATAATTCCTCGTAGCAACGATACTCTACTTACACTTTATTACTTGTTGACCACGTATACTTGCGTGTTGTGCGTAATTAGATTTTACCCAACAAGTTTTGGCGCCAATTCTTGGGGAATTAATTTATTTAATATTTTTTGCCAATATTAGCTTCAATCAAATTAGCCTTAATTTAAACATTTTTTTCTTTCTTTATTTTATTTTATTTTTTATCTTTTATATTTTCTCGCTTTGTACCATGGTTGGATTCAATTATCAAAGGCCATATTCGAGTATGACTCAACCAAGGGGAGCAGGGATTGATGGACTCAATGTATTTTCTGTATTATCATCACAACTTGAGACACTTTCGAGGAGGTTGGATGTTGTTGCAGCCCAACGTAATCAAAGGATAGTAGTAACTTGCAATTATTGTGCTGGCAATCACCCGAGTAATCAATGCAACATCAGTCTTGGGGCGGTACAGTATGGTGGTAACTACCTCAACAACTATTCTTATCCCAGTTATCATCAAGTTTGGGGGTATCACCCGGATTCTTCATGGAGCTATAATTATCAAGATCAATACTCTACTCCAAATCCAACATACACGCCAGAATTCTCATATCAACCTCCATTAAAAGGAAAAAGTCAAAGTTGGAGGAATTACTATCAAAGATTATAGCAAACCAAGAGGAGAGGATGATGAGTCAAGAAAAATTGAGCCATAATTTTCAGCACCAGAGGGAACAACTCATCACTACTTCAACTCATTGTCCTCAATACATGGATTCCAAAATTGAGACAGATAATTCGAGATTGGAGGAATTGTTGTCCATGTTCATAGCATCAAATGAGGAGAGAAGAATTAATCAAGAGAAGTCAATTCAGAATCTTCGGAATAAGATAGATCAAATGACCAAAGTCGTAAGTAACCTTCCTCCAAACACTTGGTGTTATGACGAGGATTCCGAGATTGCTGAAGTGCCCGAGCCAAATCTACAACTAGATGAACCACGAGATGTTGAAAAAGAGGAGACAAGTGGGGATAATAAAAACAAGGTCGGTGAAGAACTAACTGTGAGCACCAACGAAGATGAGCCGATTTTGATAGTGTCCCATGTACCTTCTCCACAAAAGTTCAAGAATCAAGGCAATTTTTCAAGACCATGTCCAATTGGTAGTCATGTCATAGGCAAGGCTATATGTGTTATGAGAGCTAGGACAACTTCAGAGCCATGTTGGGATGAGAAAGGGAAGATAGAAGAAGACCCTGCTGTGTTTGACAAGCTTCCATGCCATAATTTAATCATAGACATAATGGGGAAAGCACCTAGTTGTTTGTCATACTTAATAGGGATGCTATCTAAAAAGATCATGCTAGGTGATTTAAATGCATTGGTCATCGCCTGTGGGAACCTCCCAAAGGATTATTTGCTACTGCTGGATGGAGGATTCCTCAACATTTGAAGAGGAATTGTATAGCGTTGACCAGACAAAGTTTGGCTGAAGGACTATAAATCAAGTGCTTATTAGGAGGCAACCAAGTTTAATTTTTATTTTTAGTTTTTATTAGGTTTTATATTAGTAATTAATAAATTTGATTTTATTAGGATTTAATAATCTTGCTTCTAGTGTGTTTACAGGTTATTAAAGTCCAATTCATGTGTGGTGCCCAATTTGTTCCATTTGTTCCATGTGCCTAGCCTATTCTCCAAACTTAGCGGACAAAGAGGGGGATTGCTATATTTTCAGGGAAGTCCTCTACTTTACTTTTTTCTATTTCAGCCATTGAGGACAATGTCTAGTTTAAGTTTGGGGGCATTTTAGTGTCGTATTGCATATACTTAGTTATTTACGTTGTAGTTCATTATGTTTACGAGTTATTTACATTTAGTTTTTGCATTCAGTTTTTTTTGTTTAAAATAAAAAAAAATTAAAAATTAAAAATTAAAAATTTTCAAAAATAGTAGTTAATTACTATGTTTATATAGCATTTAGTACGTCTTGCATGAGACATTGCATAGCTATGTGTATATAAACCAAAAGAAAAAAAAGAATAAAATGGGAAATAAGAGCAAAAAGCCCCCGTAGATGAAAAATGAAGCATAAGTATCCCATGTTGACCCTCGATATTGGTAATTATTTGATTTTAGTTGGATCTAGCTTGTTTTTAGATTTCGGAGTTTACAATCGTATGATGCCTTGAAGAGACTTGTTATGTGTTAAATTTGATTTTATATCGATTAACATTGTTGTGGAGCACACACATTATTTATATTAGTGATAATGATTTAAGATTTGATGATTGATTGGGAAATTATTGATTTGTTTTGATATGATGTATTATCATATTTACTTGATTTCTCTAAGGCCGGTTGATTAGACTTGTTTCTGTCATTACTGCTGGATTCGTAAGCATGTAGATTAGCTGCATTTCATGGCATTGTTGTTTTGTGTTTTTGCTTGAGCACAAGCAACAGTTTAAGTTTGGGGGTATTTGATAAGTAGGTTTTATACCTACTTATCCGATATCTATTACTTAAATTAGTTTCTTAAACCTATGTTTCTTAGTTACTTTTCATACATTTTATGTTATTTTGTAGGCTATGACACGACATTAGCATGAAGAAGCAAGGATAAGCAATTCAGACATCTTTTGGACTAAAATACGTAAGCAAATGCAAGAAGAGAATATTGAAGGACCTTTTACACTAAGTTGGATGCATGTTCTTGGCTTGGAACTTGAATTTTATTGTAGATCTACTTCATAGCTTTCCAGAACATCTTTAATCATCCCAATCGGAGCTCGGATGCGAGAGTTATGTCCTTTTTTATCAACGAAGATCAAAACTAAGAGTTGTCATGCTTGTCATTTACATAACATCTACTTCAAGCCCGATTTAGACCTTTATCCGGCCGGACTCTATCAAATCTCGAAGAATAAAAGTTGTAGATCTCGTCGATATCTTCGATTTGATAGGTGGAAAGTCCCGTAACTCCTAGCAGATCAAAGGTTATGCCTATTTTACCAAAGGACGTCGCAGCAGAAAACAGAGTTGCACGGGGCGCGCCATAAATGAACTACAGGAAGCGCGGGGAGCGCCAGGCCACTAGAATCTTTGCTACAGTAGCGCGGGGTGCGCCCGAAATTGTCTAGGAACAACATGGGGTGCCCTAGTCAGCGGGGGAAGAGTTAAATTTGGCTTTATGATGTCTAATTTGAGCTAGGATTGGATTGCTAGTTGCCTAACTTGCTAGGGTATCCATTAAAACTATAAATACATGATTTTAACTTGGATTGGGAGGCTAGTTTTGAAGGATTCCATTAGATTAGATTAGAGTATATTAGGAGCAAACCCTAGCTCTTATGATATTGGAATATTGAAGCAACTTGGACACCATTGAAGATCAAGAGTAGGAGCTTGAGGAAGATGGAGATTTGCTGACAACAGATTTATTCTTTACTTTACTCTTATTTTTATCTTTTAATGTATATTCAAGTGTGGATTCTTAGTTTTAATTGAATGAACTAATTTTGTAATAACCCAGGATTTCGAATAATCCAAAATTTAGGAATAATTTTTTTTATTTAATATTGACTGTTAATATTGTACTGTGTATCTGTGATACGAGTCTTAAGAATTAGTCAATTTGTGTATTGACTGAGAAATTAGAGTAGAGTTGTGCTTAACAGCTTTAGAAACCCTAACACTAATTTCTAAATAGGGATTCGACAGAAATTACAATTATAATATCAGTTATTGTGACTATGTGTTTGTACTGTATAAAGTTAATGATTAATAATTGACTGGATATGGTTTTATATTGTAAACCATAATAAGGGATTAGAAACCCTAATCTCAGATTTAGAAAACCAAATGTACAGTTTAAAACCCTAATTGTACGTCGGGAAACCCTAATTTAAAATCCGAAATTTCCTAAATCCTAATTAGGCAACCCTAATTCTAATTGGCATGCCAAATGTGTTTGTTAAACTTAAATATGATTAGAAAACCCTAATTATATTTTAGTTATCTTAATTTCTATTTTACAAACCCTAATTATAATTTAAAATTTTAATTTTTCTAATTAAAACCCTAATTGGAAATTTTAGAAGTTAGTGTTTTAAAACCTAAGGGTTAGAACCTTAGGGTTAAACCCAAAGGGTTTGTGCAATTGTCAAGTATGCCATTAAATTTAGAATGCAAATGACAAAAATACCCTTTTTACATTTTTAATGAGCTAACTTGTAAAATTGGTAATAACTTTAGTTGGTGACCTAATTGCTTGACCATTGTAACTTATATCTCACCCAAACACTGATCTAAAATGCCACCTATCATTTGAGCATTCATTGAATGAATTATAAAAGAGAATTAGAGAGAGAAAGTCACAAAAAGTTGGTCATTTTTCAGAAAAGCTCTTAACAACTCTCTCTCTCTAACCAAACCCCCGAATTCATCAAGTATTTCAGTCATATTATAACCTCTAGAAACATCAAGTTCAGTTTAGCAGATTAAAGATCCAAGCTTATTCAAGAAAAGATATAAAAGCCCTAACCTATTTTGATCCTAAATGCTAAGAAACTTTTTGTGTTTGTGTTTAAAATTATGTTAGATGATGGTTAATGGTGATATATGTTGATATAACATGGATCCATAGCATCAAAATGCATTAAAAGTGATGATTTTCAAAACTGCCAAGAACATGGTTTGTGGTCTGACAAGCTAATGTCAGGAGGCACAGATTCGTGTGTGTATGATTCTTGTTGTTTTATGTTTTGGATCAGTAGTCTAGTATGAGTACTTTGTTCTGCAAGTTAAATCAGGGTCGTTGAATGCTTTGATTTCAAGTTATACTCGGTCAAAGTCGGTTGACCGACCATGACCCAGTACATTTTGGGTAACCCAGAAAGCAGTTTCTAGAGTCTGACAAGTTTTTCTAAGTCATAGATCTGACAGGTTTGATGTTGTTTATTGATGTTGTGGTAATAAATGTGTAGTTTGAGGTGCGGACTTGAGATCTATACCTTTAGATCTCTTAAATAACAAACATGTAGGATTTTATGGATGGTCAAACCAAGCTATTTGGTCACGTTTTATAGCTTTTGGAATTTCCGAAATCGCATGAAAGCAAAGCCCTCGGCTGTGGTTTGGACCGGATCCTATCTGGTAAATGTGTTATGTTTGGACTGAACTAATGTTATGAAGTCGTTCCTTGTCATGTGTGCTAGAGGTATGAACCAAGAACTCACTTGTTTGATGACCAAAACCTAGATATTATTGAGCATCAAAGTAAGTACTCGAAACTGCCTGGGTTTCTGGGTAACCCAAAAAACCCAGGAACACGTTGTTAGTGATTTTGGAGATTCAGATCTCCTTTCTGAGAAGTGTTATGACCAAATTGATAACTGAATGTTGTAGTATTACATACGTGCTACAATATCAAAGTCTTAAATTGACCATAACAGATTCGAGAAGAGAATTAAGGCCGGTCAAACATTACCCGTTGAACATTGACTTTGTCAGTGTTCTTGAGCGAAGAACACCTAACACGACAGAAAAGTGACGTTAAAGGTCTTTAGTGACGGTTTTATTATTTTCTAATTTCTGATTTTCCAGAAATTATTTAAAAATAGAAATAAAGTATAAAAACTTATTAAAATTGGTTTTAAAAATTAGTTTAAATTATGAAAAATAATTTTTGACCAATTGGAATATTTTTCTTTAATATTTATAATTATTTAAATATTAAAGGTATTTAATTTATTTAATTAGTTTATTAAATAAATTAGAAAAAAATGATTTAATATTATGAAAAATCATTTTAAATTAGAATAATGTATTTAAATATATTTTGAGTTATAAAATAAAACTTTTAATATTTTTAGAGAATTTTCATTAATAATTTAATACTAATGATATTATATTTATTTAATTATTATATTAAGTAAATGAGTTAAAATGATTTTAATATTTTAAAAATCATTTTAAATGTATAAAGTGTTAGAAAATATTTGAAATTATAAATTATGATTTGAAATATTTTTGGAGAATTCTCATTAATAAATTAATATTAATAATATTAGATTTATTTAATTATTATATTAAATAACCGAACTAAAAATGATTTTATTGATTTAAAAATCATTTAAAATGAGAAAAATATTTTAAAAATATTTTAAGTTATAATTAATGACTTTTAATATTTGATGATAATTTCATTAATATTTAAATATTAATGATGATGATTTAAAATGATTTTAATTACTTTAAAAATCATTTAAGTAGAATATTAGTGATTTAAAAATATTTTAGGTTATTATAAATAACTTTAATATGTTGATAAGTATGTCATTAATATTTTAATATTATTAAATATTAATTATGATGGATTTATTTGATATTTAAATCATTTAAAAATGATTTTAGTGTTTGAAAAATTATTATAAAATATAATAATTGTTAGAAAATTATTAAAAGCTTCTGAAAAATATTATTAATGATATTTGACTTATCTAAAATAATATTGAAGCTTAGAAACTGAATTTACTTGGCAATAATTGTGTTAATTGTCGGATAGGGTGACCAGAACACCGAGAATGGACCGAAGTCCAACCAGACTGAAATAGTTAGACCTATTAAGTGTTTATATAGGTTATAAACACTGTTGTGACTATGTGGTAATGTGTCTAGGAGAAGTTTGACTGTGAATTACAGTGTTGCGTGTTATGAAATATTATGCTAATTGTGAGACTAATACTATTGGTTATAGGTCTTTCGAAAGCAGATAAGTTTATTGTGTAGCTGTAATCAGCGGAAGAGGCAAGTTTCCTTAACTCAACCCTGAGTTAATATTGTTTAATTATTATGGTGGTTAATTATCGTTAATTATACCACGTCCAGGGATTTATTGTTGATTATTCGCAGTTAGTGCATGTTTAATAATTCAAATTGAATTACTGATTCAGAAAATATACATTTATAAAATAACTGTGGTTGGATATTCATATCCGTAGAAGCTAGAATTGACAGTGTAAATAATTCCTATTTATTGTCAAATTATGTTGAGAAATGTCTTAGCTAATTATTATGGCTAGACGAACATTTTTAGAATTTGATAGATTCAAAAAAAGAAATCAATTATTATTGACAGATCGATGCCAATTATTTCGGCTAGACCGAGAAGCAATTAGAATTTGAAATCACGGTATTTTGTTGTTATATAAAGGGAACATTTTATTGGTCGTAAATTCGACTACTGCGCGCTATGTTTAAGTATTATGCATAATATAAGGGTATAATAAAGCTGATCACTTGTTATACTTGTAGAGGGGTATGATTTAATCTTTATGGTTATCTGATACACCTGAGTATATATCAAAGTAAATCTTTGATATCTACCCGAGAAGATAAGTTCAAGGTTTTATGTGACCACTCAACATAAATCTGGAAAACATTCTACTTTGCTATTGCGTAGAATTGATTCTTAATTATTCATTAGAATATCGTAGTAACTTTGAAAGCATTGTATACTTTTGTTAATTTGTTGCATAAGTTGTGAGAAGATTAGTTAAAGAAGGACAAATTGTTCAGCTATTTAAAAGTTCCCCGAACTTTGGAGTCATTCTATCAAATTAGATAGTTTGTTGTCTTGATTTTTATACATTTATTGTATATCTTAACTTACGGGGAAAATTTGTTGCTCACCCTTGCTAAATAAAACATTTTAGCTAGGGACGAATAAGCCAGAGGAGCTGTGAAGAAAAAAGGCAAAGGTGTTATGCTGTGATAGTTGTGTTTAACATATATATTATGTTGTATTTGTAAACCCTTTTTGTATATCTAAAGGGTATGTTTGTAATACAAAGGTTAGATAACCTGGGACGAATGTATTAACTATATCAGTTAATGTGGTTTATATGTCTATTCATAATTAAATGGGTAGTTAGATGTTATTTATATTGTGGATCGTGAGCACCAAACTCGGTAGTCAGGTAACCCAGATTTGGGGGTGTCACAGGTTGGTATCAAAGTTGTAGTAACCAAGGTGTCACCAGTTGGTAGTAAAGCTGTAGGTTATAAACCTTAAGTGGGGTGGGGAAAACCCTAGGATTATAACCATAAGCGAGATAGAGAATACTCATATAGAGTACTAAGTGAGGGATTGCCAAAGCGTATCGATAGTGAGTTATGTGGACGCGTAGTGTTAGAAGTTTATACTATTGAAGTACTAATCAAGTTGTTTAAACTGATTGTAGGATGTCAGGAGAAGATTAGATGAGTACGGAGATGCCAGCGGCTGTTGCACCAGTGCTTGTAGCTGAGGTGCCAGCACAAAGCGAGTCAGTGGAAGAAGTGGGGAAGGATGAACCAATGGTTAATCTTGGGAGTGATCATGATGATTATCTCGAGATGTATATGAGTAGTGATGAGGAGGAGGAGTCTGAAGAAGCTAAGGTGGAGTTAAAGAATAAGATCAAAGTTGGAGAACACGATCTGCTATCTGCAAAAGTCTAGGAACTCCGGAGTAAAGTGTTTCTCTTGGAGGAATTATGGAAAATAGAGTGAGCGTTACACAAAATGACTAAAGAACGAAACGAGCTGAAAGCACAGGTGGAAAGGATGAAGACTGAAGGTGGTGGATCATCTGAAGAAACCAACAAGAATGGCAAGAATAAGAGAAAGAGGGAAAAAGACAACGACAACTCTGAAAATTCAAACCCGAAGAAGAGGCAAGCTTCCAGCAAGTGTGGGAAGACTCATGTGGGAGAAAGCATGATGTGGAAGAATGTGTGTTTCAACTGTAAGCAGAAAGGACATATTTCTTTGCATTGTCCTAAGTTGAATATGAGAAAGTATTTTTCACGTGGGAGAACGGGTCACAGATTTAACAAGTGTCCCATCAGGAAGAAGAATGGTAAAGGGAGTGGACGGTAGATAGCTTAAGTTTAAGCGATAGTATCTTTTGGATAGTGTGGGAAATTAGCGGTTGTAATATCGAGAAAGATGTGTGAACATATGCAAATATATATGTTTGTATGAATGAAATCTTTATTTTCTATACGAATATAAGATTACGATTAGTTTGTGAGTTCTTAAAACTCATACTTATGGTAGTTCATGACTCATGATTATATGAGTTATTTTGAACCCCTCAACGAATGGATGTCAAAGGTCTGACTAGGATAAGTTCATAAACTCATATAGTTATGGCAAGTTCCTGAACCCCTAGGTGTGGTAAGTTTGATGAACTGGGAATAGTTATATGTGAATGGAGAATTACAACTTTTGTTAAAGTCAGAGAATTACAACTTTTGTTTAAAATTGTGTTGTTAATCCCGATATTATGAAAAAAGGGATAGTTTTATATATGTATTAAGTGTTAAATATACTGTGTGTATTTTTGAATAAATATACGATTATATGAGAAATTTCTAATTCTTATTGTGTTATTAATAAGAATCTGTGTAGAGAAGGAGAATTAATATAAGATTTTTAACAGATAATGCCGCCAAGGAAGGGAAGTCTAAAGAAAAATATGGAAGAACAATTTTTGAATCTGAAGTAGAAGGATATGTCGGTGACAGAATATTTTGTCAAGTTCAACGAGTTAGCAAAATTTCCTCCACATTGAGTGGACACTGAGGAGTGTAGACACTCGAATTTTTCTACACAACTGTTATTAACATTGCAGGAGGGCAGAATCGTCTTTCGGAGATAACCTTGGAAGATAGTTCACATCCATTCCGGATATTGCCGAAAGTTCAGTCTCAAACCCCGGACCATACACCGGGAGTATTGGTCTCAACCCTGGAACATACACCGGGAACATCATTTCCAACCTCGGAGATAACCCCGAGTTTCGTCCTTGGTGATAACCCCAAGGAATGCTATTGTAGTTCCGGCGATAACCCTAGAAATGCTTGTTTCAAATATATGCGATCAGCTTCAATCAGCTTCAATCAGACCTCAGACCCGGAGCTAACACCGGGCAAACAGGCATCCACAAGATGTCATTGAGGCATTCAACACTTGCAGCAGTCAAATCTCAGATGTAACCCTGAGTAACATCTGCTTTCAACTTAAATCGACGATAACCCCGATGAGGAGTCATGCGTCATCTTGCTACCTCAACACCTGCGCATCGTCTCAATGCTTCATATATATATGCATACAACAATGTCCTTTAAGAACCAGGAGTTCCAATCCCGAGTGACTATTACGCGTGGCAGCACACCAGATATAATTTGAAGCTGGAAGACCATGGGCATGGTCCGCTCTTCGTGACTTCGTACAACCTCTATTCCATGTCATTACGTAACTCTCAACACAAGCAGTCCGAAGAAGGTCGTATATACCTCGTTCAGATGCTCAGATTGATGTTTTGCAAGTTCGAGCGGACATTATAGTGCATGAGTGCACGTACTTCGAGACAACAGACCATGAACCACTGGTGCCAGGCATTGCAAGTCAAGCATGATGCAAGAAGGTACTCTGCAACTAGCAGCTCTATAAATATAGAGCTTGGGCTAGCCATTTTAAAAAAAGAAAAGGCGAGGAAGCCCTAATTAATTTGTTTTATACACACCCTATATTGAGTGCTTGCTCTTTTTAAACACATGTTAGCCCACATAAAGTTATAAATTCACCAGCGGGAGCTGAGTGTTTGTCCATATAGAGTCATAGAAGTCTGCATTGGCAGCCCACTATAAGCCTTCTTACACTCTATAAAGCCTTTCTCTTCATATTTGCACACACTATTCTACACATTGAGAGTCGTGTTGTGTGTGTATGCCCGGACTTTGGTCCGTGGTTTTAATTTCTGTCTGTATATATATACTTATATATATGTATATATTTTTATATGGACTAACATTATCGAGTTATGCCTTGATTGAGCCTGGATTTTATATCCGGTGCATTTAATTACTTATATATATATATATATATATATATATATATATATATATATATAAATCGTTGTCGACTTTTATCGATGAGCACGGATTTTATATCCGGTGTGTTTAATTACTTTTATATATATACTTATATATATATAATTGTTGTCGGACATATCCGGCGAGCCCGGATTTTATATCCGATTTGCATTATCGCTTATATATATATATATTTACATTTACATCGTGGGCATGGAGTTTACTTAAGTGGCCTTTATAGCTTTCTTAATATTTAAATCCCGCTGGAGTTTACTGTGGCAATTGATAGCTTTTACTGACTTTATTTACATTCAAGTCCACTTTGAGTTTACTTGTGGCGGTTGATAGCATTTACTACTTTATTTACATTTCTGATTCTCCATGGAGTTGCTTCGTGGTGGCTGATGATAAGTGGTATATTTACCTACTTATTGAATACCAATTCATGCGAATTGTGCCCATCTCAAGTACATTTTATTGTGTTTTAGTTGCATTTCACGTTATTTTACATTGCATTTACTTAAAACTCCTTTTGGTGAATAAGTGCAGGAATCAGCTTAATTTTGGTGGTATTAGAAGGCACGTGGCTAATAGATGCGTGAAGGCGAGGCACAAACGAGGATGTGCATGGCATGGAGGTACAATGAAGCATGGAGACCAAGCATGGAGCAAGAGGATCAAGCATGAAAGAACAAATAGCAGCAGCAGCATGATAGAAGCCAAAAACCGGAACCGTAACTCGCAGAGTACAAGTACACATGGCGTCAGCAGGGCGAAACGACCGGGAGCGCGCCTCACGCGAAAGTAACCGACCGCACAATGATGACCTAATGCAAGTTACGCGGCCGCGAAAGCAGACAAGTCAGGGACGCGCGCCGCGTGAGAGAGGCGGATGGATGAGGCACATTACGTAAGTTCCCGCGCCTGCCGAGATGTATCTCGGAGAGAGCCAAGCGACCAAGGCATGCGATCGCGATGTTGTGATGTTGTTTTAATTTTAATTTTTAATTAAATGATTTGTAATTGGTTTTAAAAACGATTCTGGTTGGTGTCAGACAGACACTTGATAACTTTGAGCGTATTTTCATCGTAAAAACTAGGGTTTACACCTTGGGAGAGATTCCAACATAGAACGAAGCAAAAACATCTACTTCTCTAATTCTTTTTGGGATTCTCTGCCATTGTGGATTTCTATTATTATTTACTGGATTTCTATGAGGATTTAAAACGTTGATCATTTATTTTTATTTAGCGATTGGGTTTGATCGTTCTATCTTTCTTCTTTCAATTGCTTGTTTATTAATCATGTTTAGCGTTGATCCCATAATGGCTTTTGGTTCAGTCATGAACTAAACTCCATTATGGGATTCAAACGGATTTTAATATGTAGTTTGGTTGCACGCTTAAATGCTAGGGTTGTTTTGAATATCATATGGGATATTTATCATGATTGTTTTACATGTAAGAATGCTTGATCACCATTCGTCTCAGTATTTGTATGGAATTGACAATGAACATGCAAGTATGGATTGTAATCATGATAACATGCGAATATGGGGCTGTTGTACATGGCTTGCGTATTTTGTGAACTAGATAGACATATACTGTTTCACTGTATGAGCTAGAATAAGGGCTTGTGCTTAAAATCAATATAATTGCAATTTCACATAGACATATAGTGATTTTGGTTGTATTGGTGATTACATAGAGTCTAACATCTGTAGATGTTGTGTAAGTAGGTTATAGTGCATTGAAAAATGGTTATAACTCTATTTGTGCTCTTGACTATTTTCCTGTGATATGTGAACATTTCTTGCATGATAGTGACGATTAGATGAAATATTAAATGAAGTTAGGGTCCCATCATTTACAGACTATATTTATTCCATTTATACTCTTATTTTTAGTTGTTATTCACAATTAGTTTAATTCAACACTTTTAGTTATTAGTCTAAGCATATAAATTCGATGAGTTAATTGATGCATGATAGTTTAAATTTAACAACTTTCTCTGTGGGATCGATACTCTACTTACTCTGTATTACTTGTTGACACATGTATGCTTGCATGAGTTAGAATTATTTTATTAGAACTATAAAAGAGGCAACAGCTGATCATGCACATATATATATATATATATATATATATATATATTTATCGCTTTTATATATATATATATATATAACTGCTTACTGCTTTCCATACAAACTGCAGTATCATGTGAGCCTAGGAATCATGTGATCACAGATTTAGTCCACTAAATCTAGATTCGGTTCCCGTGATGGACTTTTTCAGCTGTAAACAGCTTATACATTATTTATAGTGTATGAATTTCCTTGGATGGCTGTCATGCCCATAAGGAGTTTAGCACTGTTGTATATTATTTTCTCGAAGATACCTCGCATCTCGAAAATAAAAGCAAACAAGCCGAACATTAAATAATAAAATGGAAGTATGAAAAGGTCTCAATTCCTATTGAGCACAGGGTTTGAAAAACCTCTTTTTTAAAACTTCATTGCTATATCTTGGTTAAAACTGAATTTTTCTATAAATTCAAACCTTGTGTATATAGGTGCGAACGAGGCCTCGCACTACTTTAAATAATTACACATTGATCCACACACACACACACACACACATTAAAATAACAATTTCTTTGAGAAGTGGCAGTCACCGTGGCAACACGGATGTCGGGGGGTGCTTAACACTTTCCCTTGGCATAATTAAGCCCCCGAAACCTAAAGAATCTCAGTTTCACAGACCCGTTTAGCAGTGTCACATCACTGGGTCAATGTGCAAACCTTTTCGATTGCGTTGGTGCAACCAGTTAAAAACACCAACTGGCGACTCTTAAAGTCAAATCGTCGACATTACACATTTCAGACCTTTTTCACTTGTTTTTTCAAACAAATCTCACATTAACATGAGAACACCAAAGAACAAGTAACAAAAAGGGACAAATAAAAATCCCGACGTCGACAGGTGGCGACTCTCTTTCTGGGACTCAAAGAAGAGAGGCTTAAGCCGCTATTACAAGCTTTTCAAAATTGTTATATGCTTGTGTGTGAATGTTGCATTTACATTTATGATGAATGTGTACTAATGCATCTTACTTATCGTGACCGCTAAATATCTATCTCAGTGATATTAGTGCTTCGCACATGTCATCATTTTGCATAACGGTGAGACACGTTGTATGTGAATGTATGTTGTGTGGTTCTTCCACCAGAGGAGGCTATCCCTGCTTGTTTGATTACTGGACTCGTAGGAAGACTAATTCCAACGAGGCTCAGGAAAGGTACCACCAAGATTCGCTCCAGTTGAAAGACCGGATTAACTTCCCGTCAAGTAGATTGCGATGATTTGGGAACCTTCATGCCAAAAAGCTACGAGAGTAACTTAAGATATGTCAACCTCTGATAAACCAAACATAGAGGAAAGTCTCTTCATGCTTTCCAGTTTCAATTACTTGTAAAAGCATTTACTTGTAATTTAATTCCATGGTCATTTATATGTAATGGAAAATATGAAGAATATATGTGCATGCATGACATGTTATCAATTAACCACCGTTTTTGCAGGACCATATTCCTAAAACGTACACATCATGATAACATTTACATTATCCCTAAGACTAAACTACATAAGTCTTTTGTAGGAAGCAATTGGGCTCACATTACACTTCAAAATCCAAAAAGGCCACGAGCCTACGTACCAATCATGTCTTCTTCCGACGGTCTAATAACTGTTTCCGAGAAGAATTTGATTGGATTGAGTACACAAATCACAGACTTGGTCATTTCACTGAAAGAATCGCAGATCACCTACTCAGGTACAAAGATACCTACACATACAGAATCCGCTACACAAGGGGGAGCCCAAGGTTTGGAAAAAACAATTCCAGAACCTCAGTTGGATACGACCAACAAAGACCATGAAAACACCCATCTCAAAGGAGATCCAGACACCAGTGATATCAAGAAGAAGGTCCTTCAAATGGAGGAAACTATCTGTGTTCTGAAAGGGATTGGAACATATGGAAGTGTCTCAAATACTGACCTTTGCATATTCCCTGGTGTTCATTATCCAGAGAAATTCAAAACCCCTGATTTTGAAAAGTATGACGGATTAGGGGATCCTTATACACATTTGAAAGTGTTTATTGGAGAACTTGGGTCTTATGTGGAAAATGAAAAGCTCAGAATGCAGCTGTTCCAAAAGAGTCTGACTGGAGAAGCCCGTTCATGGTATACCAGATTAGACAACTCCAAGATCCATAGTTGGGAAGAACTAGCTCATGCATTCCCCACTCAATACATTTTTCAATCTTAGATGGCTCCTGACCAGTACCAAATTACCAAGGTCAAAAAATAGTCTAATGATTCATTTAGAGAGTATGCTCAAAGGTGGAGGCGCCTTGCTGCTCAAGTTATTCCTTCCATGACAGAATCAGAAATGGTCATGACTTTCATAGATGTACAAGAAGCTCCTTTATATGAAAGAGTTCTAGCTGGTATTGGCAAACCATTTTTTGAAATGATCAAACATGGAGAGATGGCTGAGATGGGATTGAGGTCTGATAAGATTCAAGACCTAGCTGCTCTTAAAGCTGTTGCCGAGCACATCCAATCCGGATCTTATGGAAACAACCCCCTGATGGTCCATAAAAAGAAAGAGTAGGATGTTTCCTTGATAATACAAGGTCGGGAAGGTACTCAGAACATGCCTATACATAGGAGAAACTACTCCCCTTTCCAAGCGTAGTCTTCAAACCCTCCATTGCCTAAAAATGGAGAAGAAAAGCGACCTCGAACGTTCACACCCTTAGGGGACTCAATCGAGAATATTCTTACTCTTCTGACTACTCAGAAGAAAATCACATGTCTCCTTCCACCAGCCAACCCTAATGGGAGTGGTTTTAATGTTACTCAGAAGTGTGCTTATCATGTCGGAGCACCTAGACATGATACTCAAGATTGTTGGGCCTTGAAACACAAGATCCAATACTTGATAGACAATGGTGAGATTGTAGTCACCAAACCAGATCCACCTCATATGCAAGACAACCCTCTTCCTCAACACAAAGAAGAAGAGGTCAACATGATCAGTTGGAGCACTGAGAAAAATTCTAGTTTTAATGGCGAGCCATCTCAAACCATCAAAGACGGTGTTGATAGATCGGATTATGCAAAGTTCCAGTTTACTATGGAACGAAAGATGAAAGCTCTTTGCAAATTAATTGAGCAATTGGCAGAACTGGTGACCCATCAGCATCAAGTCACACGCCAATTAATCAGGTAGGAGCATGCCTATCTCTTTCCATTTGTTATGAATACTCCACCCTCACCTTCAGAAATCGAAGCTATGGAGGATAAGGTCGCAAAGCGAGCAAATGCTAAAGTCCATTGGGATTTTTCCAACCAGAGGGAGTTCACCTATCTGGGCCAACCTATGGAGGAAATATTTCAAATACTGATCAATGAAGGAAGAATTACATCCCTTCTACCTCCAATTAATCCCTCGCGGGGGACGGTTTAACCTCGATGGAGTGTGTCAAGATTATTCCTATTCAAGCGGTCACAAAGACGGATGAATCTTTGGGCACTCCGCCATCTCATTCAAAATCTCATTGACAGCGGTGTCCTGCAGTTGGGAGACGATAACGCTGTGCAACTTTAGAGTGGGATTACATGGAAGGGATCAGTAGCAGTTAAATCCGACGAGGATGATGAGACTGTCAAAACATTTCCCATTCAAGCAATTCAACTCAAAGGAGCTGACAATCCTTTGAATGGCCGCACCCGAGACAATTTCCTTACATTACAGACCACAATATCATGTTGTCAGCTTACACAATGTTCCATGGAATTATGGAAAAGCTGAAGGATCCACGTATTATACTACGGCTACAATGTCGAAGGATAATCCACTTTATCTTCCTCAAAGGGTTATCAAGCCTACCCTCAAAGCAAAAGGGAAGATTCCCATGGAGAAGATTGAAAAATTTCTCCGCACTAAAGCCATAATGAAGCCAAGGTGGTTCTAAGCTTAAGAGAAGCTCCACATCAGATATCAATTTTGGACTTGGTTTTCTCTTCCGAAGATCACCGGAAGATTTGACTCAAGGTTTTGGAAGAAGCCTACTTACCGAAATTAGTGGATGTGGAAAAATTTCAATATATGGTTGATTACATTTTCAACAACAATGTGATATCCTTCACTGATGATGATATACCTCCCGAAGGGACCGGTCATTGCAAGCCACTGCACATCGCAGTGTTATCCTCCGGGTACATGTTAGCTGGAGTGTTGATAGATGGATGTTCATCTCTGAATATCTGTCCTTATGCCACCTTGGTGAGGATGAATGTCAATCTCAAGCGGATCCAAAGAGGCCATACGGTGATCAAAGCTTTCGATGGATCCCGGCGAAATTCCGTCGGAAAGATTGAGCTGCCAATTGAGATTGGTCCAAATACATTCAATGTATCCTTCTACGTCCTCAAAATAGATTCAGGATACAACCTGCTATTGGGAAGACCATGGATACACATGGCTGGAGCTGTTCCCTCCACATTACATCAACAACTCAAATACATTGTCAATAATAGTCTAGTTACTGTCAATGCTGAGCCGGAGTATCTTATACAAGGAGATCTGCCAATCATCAGTTTCAACTCTGAAGTTGAGCCGGCCAGTTTTCATACCTTAGAAGTGAGTAGCACTCAATATCATCCTATTGGAATACCACTTCTTGTGCCCAAGATTTCTGCCGAGGTTATGTCAGCCACTCAAGAAATGATGTCATTGGGTCATCATCTTGGACAAGGGCTTTGAAAAAAAATTAGCGGTGGTATTAAGCACCCTATTTAATTGTCAAATAAACCGGGACAATAGGACTAGGCTATTCTCGCCGATTCCAAATCATAGGAATCCGCATAAACACATACCGGTTCCTCAAACTTCCGCCACACGGTGATGTTTTCCATCTGCACCTCATGAGCTGATATAGTCTCTAGTTAAGGTGCCAACACATGTTATGACTATGCTGTTTCCTAAACCAGTACCATTCAAAGCAAAAGAGGTGTTGATTCCTGATCCCGAAGTGGAAGAAAGGGAACGAAAACGCAAACATGACATCGCTTTGATGATGTCCGGCATACGCGTTATTGTTCATGATGAACATACAAATCGATATACCCCAGACGATGATTGCCCAGATATCATGATTATCATTTAGGAGAAGGAGGGAAATGACAACCCCTCCATCACTGCAGTCCATCAGGACTTTGCCCTCGACAATTGGAGCAGCACTCCATGCATTGGTAGACGAGGGTAAAATGAGCAGAAAATCCCACTTGCCCTGTAGATAACTTTAATTGCTTACTTTTCTATACAGTATTAGCAGTTATTTTATCAGTACATGCTAACACTTTGTATGATTAAACAATTTCATATATTAAGTGAAAGCATATTTTTATTTCAGGACTCTAAAATTAGATGCGCCTGGACTTGCTGATGGAATGCCTTCTCTCCACAAGGGCTATAACTTTGATGCAAAGTTGGACTCAGACTTGATGGATATTCAAGAGGACATTGAGACACCTTAGGAGAATAAGGAATGGGTCACAAATAAGCCTAAACCCAACCTTGACCAAACCACTCCTTTCAATCTTGGAACCTTAGAGAACCCTAAGCTAATCCAGATTAGTTCAGACCTCACTCCAAACCAACTGAATGACATGGTTATACTATTAACCCAATTCCAAGATGTGTTTGCATGGTCTCATGAAGATATGGTGGGTTTGTACACTGACATTGTTCTTCATCGCCTTCCCATTAAAGAAGGATTCAAGCCAGTTAGGCAGAAACTCAGGCGATTGAAACCTGAGTGGAGTCTAAAAGTCAAAGAAGAAATTGTGAAACAATTTCAAGCTGGCATTATCATGGTGTCTACATATCCAAAGTGGATATCCAACATTGTTCATGTGCTTAAACCTAAAGGAAGGTGCGAGTTTGCATGGATTACCAGGATTTGAACAAAGTTTACCTAAAAGATAGATTTCCCGTGCCCTTTATCCACATTCTCATTGACAATACTGCACAATATGGCATGTACTCCTTTGCGGATTGCTTTGCAAGGTACCATCAGATTATGGTTGCTGAGGAAGATCGTGAGAAAATTGCTTTCATCACGCCTTGGGGAACCTTTTGCTACAGACGGTTGTCATTCGGCCTCATCAATGCCAGGGCAACCTACCAGGGAGCTATGATGGCTCTTTTACATGATTTAATGCATAAAGAGATAGAGATCTATGTGGATGACATCATTGTCAAATCCCGAAAGGAGGAAGACCACTTAGACCATCTCAGAAAGTTATCCAACAGGTTGCGTAAGTACAACTTGAAGTTAAATTCAGCCAAGTGCGCCTTTGGTGTCAAATCAAGCAAGTTGCTAGGTTTCCTAGTCAGCCACAAAGGGATTGAACTGGATCCTACCAAAATCTAGGCCATCAAATAAATGCCCATTCCTCAGACAGAGAAGGAAATACGGGGATTTTTGGGAAAAATCAACTTCATTAGTAGATTTATCTCTCAACTCACAGCAACTTATGAGCCCATCTTCAAGTTATTAAGGAAGAACTCTTCCATGAAATGGAATGATGAGTGCCAGAAAGCCTTCCTTACCATTAAAGAGCAGTTGGTTAATGCTCCTGTCTTGGTACCTCCTAGGGATGATGTTCCCCTATTTATGTACCTGTCCATTAATGACAATGCCATGGGCTGCATGCTGGGGCAAAAAGATGATAGAGGCCAAGAACGAGCTATCTATTACCTCAGTAAAAGATTCAGCACCAGTGAACACAAGTATACTATGATTGAGAAGACTTGTTGTGCTTTGGAGTGGGCTTCCATGAGGTTACATCATTATCTAAATGGTCACACAACCCATCTTATATCTCGCGTGGATCCTCTTACGTATGTGTTCAGTAAGCCCATACTGAATTGTCGACTGTCCAGATGGTAGTTGATCCTACAGTAATTTGACAACATTTATGTGACGCAAAAGTCTGTCAAAGGTCAAGGAATTATGGATCAACTGGCCGCCGCACCTACAGGGGACTACAAACCCTTAGAAACATATTTCCCCGATGAAGGGGTAATGACAGTTCAGAAACACCATCAGTACGATGCATGCCACGCATGGAAAATGTATTTTGATGGAGCTGTTAATGCAAAAGGCTCTGGAGCCAAAGCAGTTTTAATGTCCGGTACGGGGGTGCAGTATCCCATCGTCATCAAATTGCAGTTTGTCAGCACCAACAACACAATTTGAGTATGAAGGTCAGATCATAGGAGCCAAAACTTACCTGATTCAATGGGCATCAAAGCGTTAATCTTTGGGGATTCCAAATTGGTGATTAAACAATCCACGGGAATCTATCAAACCAAAGAATTACATTTGCTGCCTTACCATCGACAAGTTTTACAGATGGCTTTGGAGTTCGAAGAAATCTCCTTTCTACACATTCCTCGTAATAGGAATGATTTTGCGGATGCATTAGCAACATTGGCCTCCTTGGTTCAAATACCTAACAAGGAAAACATGTCAAGCATCACATTTGCTATGCAAAAGGCCCCAGTTTATGGGAACTATGTTAGAGAAGTATCGGATGAGCTACCTCCCATCCACAACCCTTGGTATCAGCATATCGAGGAGTATCTACGAGATGGATCGACACCCGCTGAAGCGAGCCTAACTAAAAAGAGGCGGATCCATCGACTTGCTATGAAATTTTACTTGAACGGAGATGCACTCTATAAGAGAGATACAAGATTAGGTCTCCTCAGATGTCTGGACAAAGACCAAGCTCAAAGGCTCATGGATGAGATCCATGGTGGAGTATTTGGCCCACACATGAGCGGCCCCTTACTTGTCAAGAAAATTCTCAGAACAGGGCATTATTGGCTAACACTCAAAGCAGACTGTGATGATCACGTCAAGAGGTGCTATTAATGCCAAATTCAAGGGAATGCCATCCACACCCCTCAAAGGGAACTCCATAATATGAGTTCGCAATGGCCCTTCTTAATGTGGGGGATGGACATGATCGGTCCCATTGAGCCCAAAGCCAGTAATGGACATCGATTCATATTCACCATAATCGATTACTTCACCAAATGGGTAGAAGCAGCCTCCTTCCCCAGGGTTACTAAAGAAGTCATCATTACTTTTATAAAAAAGAATGTCGTCTGTCGATATGGACAACCAGAGGTCATTGTGTCCGATAATGCTAAGAACCTCAATAACAAAATGATGGAGGAGTTATGCATTAAATTCCACATCAAACACCTTAAATCCGTCATCTACCGCCTAAAGATGAATGGTGTTGTTGAAACGGCTAATAAAAATATCAAGAAGATCATACAGAAAATGTCTAGCAATCACAAAGGGTGGCCTGACCTCTTGCCACTGACTTTATTAGCCTACAGAACTTTTATGCGTAATTCCACTGGGGCAACCCCCTACTCGTTAGCCTATGGGATGGAAGCAGTGCTCCCCATAGAAGTGGAAATGGAATCCTTCAAAGTATTGATGGATGCTCACTTGGACGAAGATCAATGGGTACAAGACATGTATCACCAATTGTCTCTGATAGACGAAAAGCGAACCGCGACAATCTTCCATGGTCAGTTATATCAAGAAAGGATTGCCAGATCCTACAACAAAAAAGTTCGGCTATGGCAATTCAAACAACATAACTTGGTTTTGAAGAAGATCATTGACAACCAAGATCAATCTAAGGGAAAATTTGTTCCTAACTGGGAAGGCCCATTTGTTTTTAAGGAGGTATTGACAGGAGGTGCTCTCAGACTCCAAGAAATGGATGTCGATGAATTTCCACAGCTTATCAATTCGGACATCGTGAAATGGTACTATGTCTGAAGTCAACATTAAGCAAACTTCCTGGTATTGATCATCCAATCACCAGTCATTCCGATTTTGAACCCTATCTTTTTGTTAACTCTTCTGCCCCTCAGGGAAACCTACACTTCAAACCAGCAACCTGGTTTCACCTTACTTCAAACTAGCAGCCTAGTTTCAATTCACTTTAAACCAGCAGCCTGGTTTCACCTCACTTCAAACCTTCCATACAATTTTGGTTATCCTAAAGACGGGATTGAACCTTTCACACTTGCAGTTTATCCTAAAGACGGGATTAAACTTTTCTACGCTTGTAGTTTGTCCTGAAGATGGGATCAAACTTATTCCACACCTGTAGTTTGTCCCCATTATGGGATCAAACTTTCTTCTCCCCGCAGTATAGCCTGTACATGGGAATCACACTTCTCTTTGGCTGTAATTCGTCTTGAGGGACGAACTACGTCGACCTGATCTCCCTGACACCCGGGAGTACGTAGGCAACCATATATCCTATATGGCCCGGTCGTAATAAAAAAAACAACAACAAAAACATTTTTGCCCTTCCTCTACAAAAATAAAAATAACAAAAACATTTCTACACCTCTCTCCCTTTCACGTTCAGCGTTGAACCTCTTACACCAGGTTCAAACTACGCAGACTTGATCTCCTATTCAATAGGAGTACGTAGGCAGCCATTTATGGTTCAGTCTAAACCCCTACCAGAACAAAAATACTGGTCACACGGTATTGGGATCAATTTTCAATCCACCACATTTCATCGGCTTCAGACCAAGGGGATGAAATTACCCAACCTCTCATCACAAATAGGAGATTCGGTGAACATCTAAGCTGTGGTTGTGCCTCAAAGAGAAATACCAATCTATAAGAGATGGAATTAACTAAGCTTCTCACAAATAGAAGTACTTGCGACCATCTGTGTTGCGGTCAATCTCAGAGAGGTAAATCCACATTCCTCTCTACATTTCCATACAGATACCTGTCCCAAGACACCAAAGATGGTAGGGATTCATACAGATCAATGATCTGTTCTAAGAGATCTTGTGGTGGCTCAATGTCCACATATCAAGGATAAGTTCATAATGCTTCAAGATCACAAGGCCCTGAAGAAACAGGCAAATGTCAAGCAACTATCATGGCACAACTGAAAGGGAAGTAAATCAAAATATATTTCTCTGCCATATATACTACTGTTTGATATATACATCTGTGTTGTACATGACAAAATGGCTAAGCTAGTCTATGCAGGAAAATACAAAGTTATCTATGGATCTGTGTGTATACGAACTATCAGATCTAACATAGCATCCCTCTCTGAAGACGGAGGTAAAGCTGCAAGCTCCTGCCCAATGGTATCTACACGAGCTAGCGCTCGAGGCTAACGCATGATGGCATTCGATGCTCATCAATGTATGCACTCATATCAGCAAAAATGTCAGTCATCTGGGATCTTACTGAAGTACTATCTACAATGGCCACATCCCTAGCAGATAGGACGGCATCTGCATCCCTGGCTGATCTAGCCTCATCCCTCTCTAATAGAGCGGCGCCTCTCCCATTAAGAGCTGTCAACATCGCGGCCTTAGCCTGATCTCTATCATAGGTCATCAGATCTAAGCTTTTCTCCAAATGTTGTGCCGCATACTGAGTAATAACGGCACTCGGGGTGGGAGAATCAATCGTAAATGATGGCAGCCCAACAGTCGAGTCCCCATCGATGGGAATGTCAGCCTCCTCCATAGGCTCCTCACCGTCATAATTAATACCCTGCACTGTGGATACCACCGCAGCCGATGCAGTCTATGTCTCCATCCATGCTGAATACTTTGCAAAATAACCAGGATGACTGACAGAAAAATCAGCTAGCTCTCGTTGATCCCAATAGGCATACAATCTCGATCTGTCCACTGATGATAAGTGGCGAGAAGTGAAATGCTGAATCACTACCCCCTCATATAGGTGGAAATCCTAAAACTGGTCAAACTGACACATCACGGCCAGTGGGTGGTAGGTGTTCATCCCTCTCAAACCTGCTAGAGGTAGATAATCCATGCCCGGAGCATGAGTAATGAAGTTGTAGGGTGAGCTAAGCCATGTACACGGTAATATAGTGAATGGATCTCCAATCCTGCCGGAAAAAGTCGACCAAGATGCAAAGATCAGACACTCACAGGCTAGAAGGAGTACGACATCGCTATATCATGGGTGAAATAATATCCATGTCGTCTGAATATGCCAATCAGCCCCAAGTGTGACATAAACCACACGACAAAGATGACCGAAAGTTGTTTATGAACACTCCTCGCCGGATAAGTGCAAAGAATATGTGGCCGACCTCAGAGTCTCTGCCATAATCATCGGTAGGATGGTGTGACCCTCCCTGAGAGCTCTCACTGCCATAATAACGCCGATGTCCAACTCATCCATGTACCGTGGCATGTAGACGTATAACAATATGCACAGCAGTAGTACATCCACTCCGGCCAAACGCCAATGATCCTCCGGTATGGTGAAATCCCCGAAATGTCGTGCATAACTATCCTCAGAGCCAAATCTGTCAAACAGAAAATGCTGGGATATCACATGGCTAGATGTAATCTCATCCTGTACCACTCTACGCCTCAAGTCGGTGATGGTCATGAACTGCCTACTGTAGTCTCCAGTCGCCATATGCAAGCAAGGTCTATCCAGCGGCAGCATCATCAACCGTGCATAGTCCTCTAGAGTAGGAGTCAACTCTCGGGTACCAAATCGGAAAATATGTCTGTCCAGAACCCAGTGCTCTAGCATACCATCTATGAACCCTGTGGGAACCTGAAACATCAACAAGGTCATAGTGTGCTGCAGTAAATGATCTACAACCACTCTGTTTGGTGGTGATATACTATCATACCATGAGAGCATACCAGATGCCACCAAAAATGGTGGGGTATGATCAATACGTCTAACTGTCGAAGAAGACATCTGTACGGGCCGTGTCATAAGACCATCCAGGGGTCAATGTTGAATATCTCTGGATATATATACATATACATAACATAATAACATGCATGATACAATAGATGACAATATGATATAGGGAATAGAAAAATGTACATACATTCCTAAGTTTATCATCATCGAATACATCTCTGTAAAGCTAAAATACAGGGAAATGGGGCGAAGCTACCCAACATCTCAACAGAGGCCTATCAAAAGATATAGCGAGAATGGGGTGAAGCTACCCAATAGCTAACAGAGGCCTATCAAAAGAGATAACGAGAAATATACATCAGAAGAAGTCATAGTGTCGATGTCCATATCATCAATCCTGTCCACCTATTGTAACTCCTCCTGAGTCACTGGATCTCTATCTACAGGGATGTCAGGCCTATACAAGGGAGGATCTGCACCAGAAAAGCCATATGGGTCACCTGATGGGCTAGTGCCAGAGCTGGAAGGATCAAAAGTATCTGCCTCTGAAGGATCTCTACCCAAATGCCGGATAAAGAAATGTGCCCGGTCCTACTGCCGGGTCAAACTGTCAATCTGTGTCACATGAGTCGGATCTTTGACACAGGCTAGCCAATTCGTCATAATCATAGATCCTGGAACCATATCCCCTATAAACTCTGTGGCGCGGGTTTGAGCTCCAATGGTACGAGTGAACCACCAATGCTGGAACATCTCCTGAGTATAGGGGTCCTCTGATAATGTGTAACTGTCAATAGGATATCAGTGACGGGTGACTACAAAATAGGCCAATAACGCCTGGCAGGAGGCAAGATCGGCATGCGAATCTCTCCTGCAGTGCTCCTGATAGCACACTCTCCTAAATAGAGCTCCCATCCTCCATCTGTGAAGAGAGGAATCCTGCGGGTGGACATAACATACTCAACTCCAGTCGGGTATCCGTCCTCAAACCCAACACTCAAATGCTCCCTAGAATAGGGAACCCATGCGATGACATCCGCTGTCAACAACTCCAACTGTAGGCGGCAATGGTTGGAACCCTCAGCAATAGGGACCTACGCCAGTATGGAATGATGTCATCTCCGTCCTCGTGGATAGGTGTTTAAACCTAGCACGCTCACATGATGCAAACATGGAAGCCTCTCATAGGCCCAAAACTGCCAACACAAAGGCAAACATCTGCTGTCAGTCAACACTCTTAACCTGTACATGGGAAAAGACAAGAGAAATACTCACCAGCAGAAATGGGTAGAATCCTAACCAAGCCTCGGTCAAGCCCTGCGATTGCATGCGCATTCCCTTGAGGAAGTAGGCAAGGGTGTAGGAACCCCAATCGTAATCTCCTATATGGTCCACGTGTCGAGTGCCACTGATCAAAGCGAAGGACACCATAGAAGAGTTATCTGCTATTAAGTAGCCCCTAATGATCATCAGGAACAATCGCCGAAGAATGCGGTCCTTGACTCTCACATCATCGGGTATAGGCTCACTCAACAGCCCGCTCATAGAATCTACGCTCAATGGACATACATACGATCCCCGCCTTTGAGGGCCTCACCGAACTCCTAACAAGGATTCGACGTTAAGTAGGGGTAATATCCGACGTGCAAGGCACTGGATCCCCTACAAACTCCACACATGTGATAAATCGCCAATCCATCGGTGTCATCATCACCTCACAGTCCAATAAATGGAGTGACTGAGTCTGGTGAAACCACCGCTCAGACAATGCCCTGAGGTAACCCAAGGGACAACAACGAGGAAGAATGGAAAAGAATGTCCTGAATCCCCAGTCATAGACAATCTCTCTATAGTCATCATGCAGGGCCTGATACATAGAGTGGATGTTGAACCAGTTTCCTCGAGGCTGTGTAAAGCCAGGAACCTACATTAAATGCAGATCAACATCAGAACCCTTTACGCCTCATCAATAGGAAACAAGGAAGATTAAAATTTGACTTCATACCTCATTTGCGTGCAGGTATACTGAAGGATGCCAACTCAAGTCACCCAGAAGATCTGGGTTCGCCACTTGAATTCCTGGCAACTCTCTACGGGGAACACGTGCAGCAGGAGCAAGAACCTCAATTGGTACATCCTCCTCCTCGTCCTCAACATTCGGCACTTCAACCTGGATAGGACGAATGACCGCCTCCACCAAACAACGAGGCTGTCTAACAGAACGAGGTCGAGGTACTTTAGAAGCCCTCCTCCGTACACCAGAAGTGGTCCTGCGGGAACTACTCGGCTGATCCGGATCCATAATATCTGGACAACAAGTCTCCAAATCACCTCAGAAAGGGTGTTGTAAATTCTTACCAGGAACTTTTTAGAATGCATTGTAAGATTACATGCATGCATGTATTGTTTTAACATACATTTATTGTAGAGTTAAAAATGCATGACTACCCAATGCCTACGTTTTGGAATTTTTTTGGCATAGCCCCTTTGTAAATGGGACTATCCACATGCACATAGGCATGACTAGGTGGCCATTCAGTAGCACACCTATCCACAGTCATATGCATCCTAAATACATTTCATACATCACAGTAAAAAATCTATAAGTGTAATCTAATTACCAGGGTTGTTTTACTTTTCTACCTTTACTCATTTATCCTGAAATAGGATAAGAAATGACAGTAAAAGGTGCCAATTTGACTGTGTCAAAAGTTAAAATTTTCACATCATTATGTTCAGCATGGTTTAATACTAACATTTACTATGTTAAATATTTTTTATCATATCATATCAGCATGCATATTCACTACTATGTGTCTAAATGCATTTCATGTGATAAGTCACTTTCCAACGGACAGAATTTGAAAAAGAATACATGCATATGTTACCAGGATAGTGAAGAATGCTTGTACGGTGACAGAATATGCAGAAAGTTGCTTGAACTCAATAGGACTGAAGAAGAGCTCTCAGATATCCTTCGTCACGCAGCTTAAAAATCACAAATGAAAGTAACCCATGGGCTTTATATAGCCACGACGATCGTCAGCAGTCCACTGGTGGTCGCTGCAAGTGTACCTACCAGACTCTTACTTGGTCTCACACCTCCGGCTCATTCCAGTTAGAGGTGGAAAGGAGGTCCCGTAAGCTGAAAAGGCCAAGTCAGGAATAAAAATGCTACGCAATTGAGCGGAATAGCCTGGAATATTGGTTTTCATGAGCCAAATTCTGGATCCACATTGGTATTCGCCTACATACAAGGTATACGATACCAGTGGCCTCAGCTTTCACAAATCATGCTCGACAATACCTCACAAAGGTCTGATGCCATCAATGTACGTCAAGCAGCCCAGATATATCCCCGGTGGGGGTTACAACGCCGAAGTTACAAATTTAAGACATATCCCCAGCGGGGGTTACAACGTCGAAGTTACAAATTAAAGATGTATCCCCGGCGGGGGTTACAACGCCAAAGTCACGAACCGATGACATATCCCCGGCGGGGGTTACAACGCAATGCAACCATTGATACACAAATCAATGGTGGGCAAGCAACCTTGATGTTACTTCAGCCGATGGCAGGTAAACCCATCGAAGCAACTTATCCATGACAACCTTTCCCAGCAAGGGTTATAACGTAATTCAACCATTGATGCACACATCAATGAAGGTTAAGCAGCCTTGAGAATACACCCATCAGGGATCTATCCGGTGATATACACATCAACGAAGGTCAGGCAGCCCTGACGATACATACTATTGGCAGTAACTCCAACAAAGTTGTGGTACATGTTGGTGATACAAGCCAGAGAAGACCATCCTCATCGGAGAAGACCGATGATGGAATATGTTATACACATCCTCAAACAGACGAATCTTTTTCCCCACAGATCTCTTGTATACAAGAGGCACCTCTATGGAATAAAAGTCTATGTCTAGGATTCACGAGTTTGGTGATAGCCCCAACGTCAACATCCTTGAAGTCTAGGATCGCATGCTGACAATCATGCATCATATATTTGCATCATGTTGTTGCACATAGCGTCATGTTTATCTTATTGCATTTCAAGTGTCTAGGATTCTTTATCCTATCCATGCCTCGCGTTGCATGAATATGATAAAGAGGGGCATCTGTAGACACTCAAAATTTTCTACATAACTATTACTAACATTGCAGGAGGGCAGAATCGTCTTTTAGAGATAACCCTAGAAGACAGTTCACATCCATTCCGGATACTGCTAGAAATTCAGTCTCAAACCCCGGACTATACACCGGGAGTATCAATCTCAACCCCGGAACACACACCGGGAACATCATTTCTAACCTCGAAGATAACCCCGAGTTTTGTCCTTGGTGATAACCCCAAGGAATGCTGTTACAGTTCCGGCGATAACCCCAGAAATGCTTGTTTCAAATACATGCGATCAGCTTCAATCAGACCACCTGCCGAGGCACTCATACCTTAGACCCGAAGCTAACACCGGGCAGACAAGCATCCACAAGATGACATTACGACATTCAACACTTGCAACAGTCCAATCTTAGATGTAACCCTAAGCAACGTCTTCTTTCAACTCAAATCGGCGATAACCCCGATGAGGAGTCATACATCATCTTGCTACCTCAACACTTATGCGTCGTCTCAACGCTTCATACATACATACATATAACAATGTCTTTCAAGAACCAGGAGTTCCAATCTCGAGTGACTATTACGCGTGGCAGCACACCGGATAGAATTTGAAGCTTGAAGACCATGGGCATGGTCCCTTCTTACTGTCTTCGTACAACCTCTATTCCATGTCATTGAGTAATTCTCGACACAAGAAGTCCAAAGAAGGTCGTATATACCTCATTCAGATGCTCAAATTGAAGTTCAGCAAGTTCGAGCAGACATTACAGTGCATGAGTGCATGCACTTCGAGACGACGGGACCCACGGAACCCTGGGTAGCCGCATGTGCAATTATTTACCGCCAGTAGTACACTGCTGCTGACTAGCAAATTCTATAAATATAGAGCTTGGGCTAGCCATTTTAAAAAAAGAAAAGGCGAGGAAGCCCTGTCTAATTTGTTTTATACACACCCTATATTGAGTGCTTGCTCTTTTTAAACACCTGTTAGCCCAAATATAGTTATAAATTTACTAGAGGGAGCTGAGTGTTTGTCCATATAGAGTCATAGAAGTCTGCATTGGCAGCCCACTGTAAGCCTTCTTACACTCTATAAAGCCTTTCTCTTTATATTTGCACACACTATTCTACACATCGAGAGTCGTGGTTGTAGGCGTATACCTGGGACTTCTATTCGTGGTTTTCATTTCTTCATTTATATATATATATATATATATATATATATATATATATATACTTATATATTTGTATATATTTTTATATGGACTAACATTATCGAGTTATGCCTCGATTGATTCTGGATTTTATATCCGGTGCGTTTAATTGCTTATATATATATATATATAAACTGTTGTCAGACTCTATCTGATGAGCTTGAATTTTATATCCGGTGAGTTTATATATATATATACTTATATATATAATTGTTATCGGACATATCCGATGAGCCTGGATTTTATATTAGGTGCATTTACTGCTTATATATATATATATATATATATATATATATATATATATATATATTTATATTTATGTCAGGCCTGGAGTTTACTTCATGGCCTTTTACAGCTTTCTTTACATTTCGTCCTACCTGAAGTTTAGTTCGTGGTAGTTGTTAGCTTTTATAGCTTTACTTACATTTAAGTCCCACATTGAGTTTACTTGTGGCGGTTGATAGCATTTACTACTTTATTTACATTTCGATCCCCATGGAGTTGCTTCTGTGGTGGGTGATCTTCACACACACACACACACACACACACACACACATATATATATATATATATATATATATATATATATATATATATATATATATAACTGCCATCGCTTTCCATACAAACTGCAGATCATGTGATCCTAGGAATCATGTGATCACATTGATTCAGGTTCATCGAATCTAGATTCTGGTTCTCGTGATGGACTTTTTCAAATTGTAAGCGCCTTTGTACATTATTTACTGATGTATGAATTTCCTTGGATGGTCATTATGCCTATAAGGAGTTCTAAGATCACAGATATTATTTTCTCAAGATGCCTTGATCTCCTAAAAATAAAAGCAAACAAGCCAAACATTAAACAATAAAATGGAAGTATGAAAAGGTCTCAATTCCTATTGAGCACATGGTTTGAAAAACCTCTTTATAAAACTTCATTGCTATATCTTGGTTAAAACCGAATTTTTCTATAAATTCAAACCTTGTGTATATAGGTGTAACGAGGCCTCAGATTACTTTCAAATAATTGCACATTGATCCAGACACACACACACACATTCATATAATAGTTTCTTTAAGAAGTGGTGGTCATCGTGGCAACATGGATGTTTGGGGTGCCTAACACCTTCCCTCCATATAATCAAGCCCCCGAACCCTTATGAATCTCGGTTTCACAGATCCGCTTAGCAGGTGTCACATCACCGGGTCAACGCGGTAAATCTTTTCGATTGCTATACAGTGCAACCAGTTAAAAACACCAACTGGCGACTCTTAAAGTCAAATCGTCGACATTACACATGTCAGACCTTTCTCACTTGTTTTTTGAAACAAATCTCACATTAACATGAGAACACCAAAGAACAAGTAACGAAAAGGGACAAATAAAAATCTCGACGTCGACAAGGAGCTTAAAGCACGATGTTTTAGGAATGGGCTGAAATCATTGGTACTCGAGAAGTTAGATCTGCTACAAAGTAATTCATTTTCAACATTATTAGAAAAAGACATTATCGCTGAGGGAGAACTTGAAGCTGTATTAAAGAATAATCAAGAACAAAGAAAGGAGGGTGAAGGAAATAATATGATAGGCGGTAGTGGAGGTAGTGATCTTAATAAACGTAAGAAGGATGGTGATTTAGGAAATAATCCAGAAAAGATTAGGAAGAAAGGTGTGCAATGTGTAGTTTGCGGAAAGCGTCATCACGAAGGTTGTTTGAAGAAAAAAGGAGTCTGTTTCAACTGTGGCCATGAGGGACACATGTCTCCCAATTTTCCCAATCCGAAGAAGGTACAATGTTATTTTGAATGTGGATCAACCGATCATCTGGTCCGAAATTGTCCAAAAAGGAATAGGCAGAAGTGGAATGCCAACAAGGGACCAAATAGTGGAACCTTAGCGATACGAGGACCTGCAGAGCCAGGAAGACCAACATCATTCACTTTTAGCATGATAGTTCCAAATATAGCAGCTGCCCATGAAGAGGCAACAGGTAACGATTTCGCTTAGAAATTAAGTTACGCGAGAAATACCAATTAGATATTTCTGTGAACTGTTTTCTTTTATAGATTCAAGTTACAGGTTAGAATTTGAATCACAAATTAATATTGTGTTGATAAAAATGAATTGATGATACAACTTTAAAAGATTGTAGAGAATAAAAAAGCGGTGATTCCGAGGACGAAATCCTTTTAAGAAGGGGTGAATGTAATAACCCGAGATTTCGAATAATCAAAAATTTATGAATAATTTTTTTTATTTAATATTAACTGTTAATATTGTATTGTGTATCTGTGATACGAGTCTCGAGAATTAGTCAATTTGTGTATTAACTGAGAAATTAGAGTAGAGTTGTGCTTAACAGCTTTAGAAACCCTAACCCTAATTTCTGGATAGGGATTCGACAGAAATTATAGTTATGTGTTTGTACTGTATAAAGTTAATGATTAATAATTGACTGGATAGGATTTTATATTGTAAACCCTAATAAGGGAAGATTTAGAAAACCAAATATACAGTTAAAAACCCTAATTGTACGTCGGGAAACCCTAATTTAAAATCCAGGATTTCCTAAACCCTAATTAGGCAACCCTAATTCTAATTGGCATGCCTAATGTATTTGTTAATCTTAAATATGATTAAAAAACCCTAATTATATTTTAGTTATCTTAATTTCTATTTTACAAACCCTAATTGTAATTTAGAAATTTAATGTTTCTAATTAAAACCCTAATTAGAAATTTTAGAAGTTAGTGTTTTAAAACCTAAGGGTTAAAACCTTAGGGCTAAACCCTAAGGGTTTGTGCAATTGTCAAGTATGCCATTAAATTTAGAATTCAAATGACAAAAATACCCTTTTTACATTTTTAATGAGCTAACTTGTAAAATTGGTAATACCTTTAGTTGGTTACCTAATTGCTTGACCATTGTGACTTATATCTCACCCAAACACTGATCTAAAACACCACCTAGCATTGAGCATTCATTGAATCAATTATATAAGAGAATTAGAGAGAGAAAATCACAAAAAGTTGGTCATTTTTCACCAAAGCTCTTAACAAGTCTCTCTCTAACCAAACCCTCGAATTTATAAAGTATTTCAGTCATATTATAACCTCTAGAAACATCAAGTTCAGTTTAGGAGATTAAAGATCCAAGCTTATTCAAGAAAAGGTATAAAAGCCCTAACCTATTTTGATCCTAAATGCTAAGAAAATTTTTGTTTTTATATGTTTAAACTTATGTTAGATGATGTTTTATGGTGATATATATTGATATAACATGGATCCATAGCATCAAAATGCATTAAAAGTGATGATTTTCAAAACTGCCAAGAACATGGTTTGTGGTCTGACAAGCTAATGTCAGGAGCCACAGATTCGTGTGTGTGTATGATTCTTGTTGTTTTATATTTTGGATCGGTAGTCTAGTATGAGTACTATGTTCTGCAAGTGAAATCAGCGTCGTTGAATGCTTAGATTTCAAGTTATACTCAGTCAAAGTCGGTTGACCGACCATGACCGAGTACATTATGGGTAACCTAGAAAGCAGTTTCTAGAGTCTGACAAGTTTTTCTAAGTCATAGATCTGACATGTTTGATGTTGTTTATTGATGTTGTTGTAATAAATGTGTAGTCTGATGTGTGGACTTGAGATCTATACCTTTAGATCTCTTAAATAACAAACATGTAGGATTTTATGGATGGTCAAACCAAGCTATTTGGTCACGTTTTGCAGTTCCTGGAATTTCTAGAAATTGCATGAGCAAGCCCTCTAACAGGGTTTGACCGGATCCTATCTGGTAAATGTGTTATGTTTAGACTGAACTTGTAACAATCCAGAATTTTATTTATAATTTTAAATATTTATTGAATTAAATAAATATTTTTAATTAATGTGTTTGTTGTTTAGTAGATATTTGTTGGATTATTTATTAGTAAGTAAATAATCCGTGAATTATAGAAATTAACTTAATTAAGATAAAGAGTGATGAATTAAATTTATGAGATAATACTCTAATTTAACTCAATAACTAAATTAGAGAGTTATTAAGGATTATATGGTTTGTTATAATGTTATTTAATTTGATTTTTGTAATTAAAGTGATGTGTTAATTTATTAAATAAAATTATAATGAAAATTAAAATTAAAATTTTATTGCATTTGTTTATGTGGTAAATGGATTTAATAAATTGTTATTAGATTTAATATAATTTGAATATGGGATTTTATTTAAATAAAGTGTGACAATAAATATGACTTATGAAAATAGATTAAAAGAGTTTAAATTTGGTTTTACCAAACAAAGCTTTAGAGTTTTTTTTTAAAAAATTCTTATTTTAATCTTGTTTTGCCAAATAAGGCTTAAGGAATGATTAAGTCATTATTTTAATAGGTTTTGCCAAACAAGGCCTTATGGCTTTTAAGTTTAAAATAAAAAAAATAACTGATAGGTATTTAGTAGCCTTATTATTATTATACGCTTTATTTTTTATGTTAGCGTATGTTTTAGTTTTACATTATCTTAAGCCTAAGAAAGAACAGAAGGAAGAAAGAAGAGAGGAAGAGAAGAAGTTCTCTGTAAATTGAGAGAAGGAATTTGTGAGGGTTATGGAAGGAAGAAACAAGAAGATTGTTCGAAATTTTATAGCTAATCAAAGGTAATAATCTAATTTTGAGTTTTTAGTATTATACTTCTTGAGTTTTCTTTGAAAAATTGGATTTCTATGGTTAGATTGTTAAGAGATTTATCATATATGTTAATAAGTATGTATAATTTGTTATACGTAATCTATAATAGGTTTTCATGTAATCAAATTCATGGAAACAAGCGTTAGATGAAGAAATTTTGTTTATGGCTTAGTATATGTATTTTGGTCTATTTTGAGGCTTAAATTGATGGTTAGATCATATTTATAATCTGAATTTGATAATATATGTTGTTAGTACGTTGAAAAACGAAACTTGAACGAACCAATTTGGTTGAGAAACGAATTCGTAGTGAATGAATTCGCTAAATTTGTCAAACATGAACAATTAGTATGAACATGAGTTGTAAATCCATATTTGGGTTAGTTAATGTTTATGTTAGTTGATGGGTAATTGGTATGTTGTAGCTTTATGAGTTACGAACCCATATAATCTAAAACGGATTAATTTGGATGTATATAACTCAAGTTATGAAAGTTAGAAGGAATATTTGGCATGATAGTTGATAACAGAGAACAAAACTGAAGTTCAAGAAGAGCTATGCCGCCGCCGGCTATTTTTTATATAACCCCGCCTACGGGGTGTGTTTCGTGAATGACTGATTTGACCTATTTTGGTAAAATAACAATAACTTTTTCATACAAACTCCGATTGAGGTAATTCAAGATGATCCGAAACGAGGACGAATAGACCTACAACTTTTTTTCTTTAAGTGTTTCAATTTGAGGTCTTTAGAAAGGGTCAAAATAGTCATCTTTGTGACTATTACGTATTCGGAGGCGATTAAAGGGCTTCGATCGCGCACATACGCAAGTATAGTGCTCCCGACATTGGAATATGTTATTCTAATTGATAAAACATGAAAATTCATGATATTATACATGACATATAAGATTACCTTACTTATAAGGAATTGCCTTAGCATGATTGAGTATGTTTTTTTAAAGAAACTTTAGATTTTAAAAACAAGTTTAGACGAACTTTGAGTCTTTTGAATTCTGATATTTGTAGCATATGTAAAGGGTTTAGTCATGCATATAGATAAGTATGACACATGGCCTTGAGTACCTTTTGTATACTATGAGTAGCCTAGATGGTTATTTTCCGAAGATAACTAAAGATTTTAAAAACAAACATCGATTTAACTTAAAGTAACTTGTGGACTTAAAGTTCTAATCATGATAACATATATACATGGCCTAGTTAGCTATGAAATGAGATTAAAAGTTGTACCTAGTTTCTTTAACTCTGGCCTATAATGACTTTTTAAAAGTGAACTTGACCGCTTTTATGCCCCTATACATGATTTAATATGTTCATCATCTAGCCAAGCATGAATTGGACCTTTCAAGTGTGGTTTAAAATAAGTCTTCAAATAATGAACTATGCTATGTCTATGTGAAGCATACTAGTGGAGGCTTATTAGTACCAATATATGGTTTAAAAAATTATATCAACGAATCTTGTTAAAGAAAGTTGTTAAGCTTTATTGATTGAAATAAATTATTATAGAACTAAGTAGTTTGAATATGAACGATGTAGATCACGTATCTATAAACTTTAAATATGTGTTGAACACATAGCGAGTCAAGTGTGTGATTAATGTGAACTTGAAAATAGACCACAACCTATTTGATGTCAAGTATTGATGGTTAAGGTATAATTATACATATCTAGCTATTCTAAGAGTATGATGAGTAAGTGAAATAAACGTTTTACAAACTTAGTTAGGAAACAATGCAACATTGTTCTTATATTAAAAATGCATGAAATATGTTACTGATGGATATGAATCCATGATTATATAATTGTGTAGGGATACACGAACTGAAATTAGCGATACGCAGTTAAGTTGTAGTTGATAAACTACGAATCAGGCAAGTCTTTAAGTTCCTATTTGATATATGAATTTGATAACTGTTAGTTAAATTATATTATGTTATGAGAATGTTGATGTATATATATGAAATGCATATGAGATATGTATGAAATTGAAAGTTGATATTTGATTATATGCCTGTGAAGTACATCTCAATGCCTGTTATGTGAGAAGTAATATGCATAATAAATATTAATTGATTATAAATGCATGAACTGAATATGTTATTATATGCTATGTGTTGCATGAAAACTGTTAGAATTGTTGGGCTATCGAGCTCAACCTTGCAAATAACAACTTTTGCAGGTTCAAGATTCAAGGTAAAGTTATGTGTTACTTGAAAGTCATGAATCAGATGTGATACTTGAAGATTTACACACTTAGGTTGTGTTATTATCATTTGAACCATGTTTAAGGTCTCAAAAATGTATTAATGTTTAATTGTAATATCGTTTTATGATGTAAACTATTGTAGTATTAAAATGATTCTAAGATATTTAGATGTAAAGGTCAAGGTTTTGGGAATGAAAATAGTTTGTAATAGAAAATTTTAATTATTCTCGCAAATTTCAATAGTTGTATTATCGCTTAATGATGTAAAATTAGAGCTTAAATATGTTTTTAACGTAATCAAGTTGAGAATTAAATTGTATGAATTTTGGGGTCACATATATTTGGTAATAAAGTCGAGGTTATAAACCTTAGGTAGAGAGTACCGAGTAGGCTATAACCTTAGAGAAGGAATATGAAGATAATGAAAGAATACGCTCAAATAGAGTTTGAACAATAAGAAATAATTTAAAAAAAATTATAAAGGAGGGATTAAAACATGCGTGAAAGGATTCAAAGAAGAATCTCACAAAGTTATAAGGAGTATGAATGTGGGGTTACCCAACTCCAATAATAAGGATGTAAGGTGATAATAAATAGACAATGTCTATAAGAAAAGGCGATAAAGAAGTTAAGAATCAAAAAGTTATATTTAATTATGGTACAATTGTACTCTTTAATAGTTGATGTGGTATCCGGGCTAAACGATTCCTTCATAGAATGGAGGTATATACTTAACTAGAAACTGAACCTAGTTTGTTGGTTGTTTGTGGAAAACCACTCAGTGTACCATATTGAAACTGTTAGAGACTCGATGTGTACCAAGTATAGAAATGGATACGTATGATGACAAAAGAAAGAAAAATGATTGTAAAACAAAACGATCACGAGTTAAGAAAAGAATTTTAAGGGAGATGATTATAGAATAAGATCATGACATGATTTGTTTAAGTTATAAAAGAAAGATGGTCTGCAATGTTTCAATAATTATAGCTTGATGCTATGAAGTTAATGTACTATGATATAGTACAAGATAAACTCACGAGGAGTTATAGATAATGTGATACGAGGAATTCGTATTGAGCAAGTTAAGAGCAAGATAGAGTTAGGTGGGATTTCAATTGAGGACTCATGTGATGGTTGAGTTGTACAAATCTTTGTATGGGCGAGGGTTATGTGCTTGCACTCAGTTTATTACATTGATAATCATTGGAATGTTGGTGTCGCGCTATCAATGTATATGTGGCGAAAAGGTGATTCTTTTCTCATGTGTATATTTGATAGTTAGAAACTATTAAGATTTGTCAGATATTATTAGGATTAGGTGCGGTTCTTAAAACTAATGCATATGGTAAGTTTATGACTCATAATAATATGGTATGTTTTGAACCCCTCAGCGAATGGACCCATATGGTCTGACTAGGACAAGTTCTTAAACTCATATTATTGTGGCAAGTTCCTAAACTTCTAATGTGCGGTAAGTTTGATGAACTGGGGTATATTTAAGTGTGAATGGAGTATTGAGGATGATAAGAATAGATAGACCTATTAAGCAATAGATCATTATAGAAAGTGGAGTTAATGATGGGAGCATAGGTATTCCAAATCTTCTAGCTATGCTAGACTTTCGAAATTTATTGACTTCGTGCTGATATTTGCACTTATATTTTCTTGAAAAACATTGGATCAAATGATGAAACCAATGAGTTTTAAAAAAATAATAATAATACCGTTATTCGTATGTCTATGCTAATTGCTTCGGCTAGACAAAAATAATTTGAAATATATCAAAATGTATTTTTTTTATATCATCAATGCATCATGGAACCCAAAAAAGAGATGATAAAATGATGGAGTCATCAATGCAAGATACTTGGTTTTGATGTGATCTAAGGATCACAACCCACTATGGTATGATGTAGTATGATAAAATCACCAAACGATTTTAATCCTCAACTGACCGTAAATAAAGGCGGCATCATGACGCCATAAAAATATTTTTGAGATTTCTTTAAGATATGAGAATATATATATATATATATATATATATATATTTCAATTGATGTCCGAATTATTGTAGAAGTCTATGGTATTTGATTCAGCTAGACAAATATTGAAAGATGTTCATGAAATTCAAGCATTTCTTGAAAAGTTATGCCAAACCAAATTGTTTTGGTGCAGATTCAGATGTTGAAAAGCTGAGATGAACAACCCTTTTATAGGGATTACGATAAGCTTAGATGTTCAGTGCACAATGCATTGTACGAAGGGTCGATCACCCTAAGTATGGGGGTCCCTATAGTCTTACGATCAGTAAAGTTTAAGCCGAAAGATTACTTATAACTATGGACATACGCATAAGCTTAAATGTTTGTGCACAATACATCGCATTTAAGGGCTTAACACCCTAAGTACGGGGGTCTTTATAGTCTTATGACTGTTAAAGTTGAAGTTGAAAGATTACTTGCAACTGTGGACATAGTTCATGCTCTTATGACCCTCAGCATGATTTGGAATATTTGAAATTCCTGTTATTCATATTGCTTCCAAATTATTGAGCAATTGTGGAAGATTCTTACTATTCTAAAAGGTGAATGTGGTAATGATGATATTCCTTAGAAAGAAGTAAGTCGTAGAATGCGACACTGAATGATGAATATATTGAATAAGTGAGAAAAGAAATTTTTAAATGAGAAGGAGATGAGTTATCAAAGAATAATGTAAAATTTTTAATAGAAAAGTTTAATAATTGTAGAAAGATCTTTGTGGAAAGAAGTGGTTATAGAACCCAATTGAATGAATAAAGTATTAACATAAAATCTATTTTTTATAGATTGAATGAATGAAGAGTAATAAATAAAATTTCGAGGACGAAATTCTTAGGAGAATGGGTAAATGTAATATCCCGAGTGTTCATGACAACGATCCTTAAAGAAGGAATTGAACGGATTAAAGAATATGTAATACTCAAATATAATTGAGTCTAAGTAAAGGTTATGAAATAAAACTTACAAGAATTTATTATCAAGAATGTTGGTGGTAGGAAATATAAAACCTATATTAAGATAATGTGTTGAAGTTATTCAACGAAGAGATTTGGTAAGAAACTTGAGGAAGGTAGGGTTTCGGTGATTCCGAGGACTAATCCTTATAAGGTGTGAGAAGAATGTAACAATCCATAATTTTATTTATAATTTCAAATATTTATCAATTAAATAAATATTTTTAATTAATGTGTTTGTTGTTTAGTAGATATTTGTTGGATTATTTATTAGTAAGTAAATAATCCGTGAATTATAGAAATTAACTTAATTAAGATAAAGAGTGATGAATTAAATTTATGAGATAATACTCTAATTTAACTCAATAACTAAATTAGAGAGTTATTAAGGATTATATGGTTTGTTATAATGTTATTTAATTTGATTTTTGTAATTAAAGTGATGTGTTAATTTATTAAATAAAATTATAATGAAAATGAAAATTATAATTTTATCAGATTTGTTTATGTGGTAAATGGATTTAATAAATTGTTATTAGATTTAATATAATTTGAGTATGGGAATTTATTTAAATAAAGTGTGACAATAAATATGACTTATGAAAATAGATTAAAAGAGTTTTAATTTGGTTTTACCAAACAAAGCCTTAGAGTTTTTTTTTTAAAATTCTTATTTTAATCTTGTTTTGCCAAATAAGGCTTAAGGAATGATTAAGTCATTATTTTAATAGGTTTTGCCAAACAAGGCCTTATGACTTTTAAGTTTAAAATAAAAATAATAATTGATAGGTATTTAGTAGCCTTATTATTATACGTCAGTTTATTTTTTTATGTTAGCGTATGTTTTAGTTTTACGTTATCTTAAGCCTAAGAAAGAACAGAAGGAAGAAAGAAGAGAGGAAGAGAAGAAGTTCTCTGTAAATTGAGAGAAGGAATTTGTGAGGGTTATGGAAGGAAGAAACAAGAAGATTGTTCGAAATTTTATAGCTAATCAAATGTAATAATCTAATTTTGAGTTTTTAGTATTATACTTCTTGAGTTTTCTTTAAAAAGTTGGATTTCTATGGTTAGATTGTTAAGAGATTTATCATATATGTTAATAAGTATGTATAATTTGTTATACATAATCTATAATAGGTTTTCATGTAATAAAATTCATGGAAACAAGTGTTAGATGAAGAAATTTGGTTTATGGCTTAGTATATGTATTTTGGTCTATTTTGAGGCTTAAATTGATGGTTAGATCATGTTTATAATCTGAATATGATAATAGGTGTTGTTAGTACGTTGAAAAACGAAAAGAACGAAACTTGAACGAACCAATTTGGTTGAGAAACGAATTCGTAGTGAATGAATTCGCTAAATTTGTCAAACATGAACAATTAGTATGAACATGAGTTTTAAATCCATATTTGGGTTAGTTAATGTTTATGTTAGTTGATGGGTAATTGGTATGTTGTAGCTTTATGAGTTACGAACCCATAGAATCGAAAATGGACTAATTTGGATGTATATAACTAAAGTTATGAAGGTTATAAGGAATATTTGGCATGATAGTTCATAACAGAGAACAAAATCCGAAGTTCGAAGAAGCTATATGCCTCGCCTCAAGCGGGCTATTTTATAGCATAACCTCGCTTCCTACGGGTGTGTGTTCTGCAATGACTGATTTGACCTATTTTGGTAAAACAACCATAACGTTTTCATACGAACTCCGATTGATGTGATTCAAGATGATCCAGAACGAGGACGAATAGACCTACAACTTTTGTTCTTTAAGTGTTTCAATTTGAGGTCTTTAGAAAGGGTAAAAATAGTCATCTTTGTGACTGTTACGTATTCAGAGGCGATCGGAGGGCGTCGATCGAGCACATACGCAAGTATAGTGCTCCCGACGATGGAATATGTTATTCTAAGTGATATAACATGAAAATTCATGATATTATACATGACATATAAGATTACCTTACTTATAAGGAATTGCCTTAGCAAGATTGAGTATGTTTTTTTTTAAAGAAACTTTAGATTTTAAAACAAGTTTGTATTTAACTTTGAGTCTTTTGAATTCTGATATTTGTAGAATATGTAAAGGGTTTAGTCATGCATATAAATAAGTATGACACATGGCCTTGAGTACCTTTTGTATACTATGAGTAGCCTAGATGGTTATTTTCCGAAGATAACTAAAGATTTTGAAAACAAACATGACGAACTTAAAGTAACTTGTGGACTTAAAGTTCTAATCATGATAACATATATACATGGCCTAGTTAGCTATGAAATGAGATTAAAAGTTGTACCTAGTTTCTTTAACTTGGCCTAGAATGACTTTTAAAAGTGAACTTGACCGCCTTATGCCCCTAGACATGACGTATATGTTCATCATCTAGCTAAGCATGAATTGGACCTTTCAAGTATGGTTTAAAATAAGTCTTCAAATAATGAACTATGCTATGTCTATGTGAAGCATACTAGTGGAGGCTTATTAGTACCAATATATGGTTTAAAATATTTTATCAACGAATCTTGTTAAAGAAAGTTGTTAAGCTTTATTGATTGAAATAAATTATTATGGAACTAAGTAGTTTGAATATGAACGATGTAGATCACGTATCTATAAACTTTAAATATGTGTCGAACACATAGCGAGTCAAGTGTGTGATTAATGTGAACTTGAAAATAGACCACAACCTATTTGATGTCAAGTATGGATGGTTAAGGTATAATTATACATATCTAGCTATTCTAAGAGTATGATGAGAAAGTGAAATAAACGTTTTACAAACCTAGTCAGGAAACAATATAACATTGTTCTTATATTAAAAGTGCATGAAATATGTTACTGATGGATATGAATCCATGATTATATAATTGTGTAGGGATACACGAAGTGAAATTAGCGATACACAGTTAACTTGTAGTTGATAAACTACGAATCAGGCAAGTCTTTCAGTTCCTATTTTATATATGAATTTGATAACTGTTAGTTAAATTATATTATGCTATGAGAATGTTGATGTATATATATGAAATGCATATGAGATATGTATGAAATTGAAAGTTGATATTTGATGATATGCCTGTGAAGTACATCTCAATGCCTATTATGTGAGAAGTAATATGCATAGTAATATTAATTGATTATAAATGCATGAACTGAATATGTTATTATATGCTATGTGTTGCATGAAAACTGTTAGAATTGCTGGGCTGTCGAGCTCAACCTTGCAAATAACCACTTTTGCAGGTTCAAGATTCAAGGTAAAGTTATATGTTACTTGAAAGACCTAAATCATATGTGATACTTGAAGATTTACACACTTAGGTTGTGTTATTATCATTTGAACCACGTTTAAGGTTCCGAATAATGTATTAATGTCAAATTGTAATATCATTTTGCGATGTAAACTATTGTAGTATTAAAATGATTCTGAGATATTTAGATGTAAAGGTTGAAGGTTTTGGGAACGAAGATAGTTTGTAATAGAAAATTTTAATTATTCCACAAATTTCAATAGTTGTATTATCGTTTAATGATGTGAAATTAGAGGTTAAATATGTTTTTAACGACCGATGTTGAGAATTAAATTATATGAATTTTGGGGTCGTTGCAGAACAAATGTTATGAAGTTGTTCCTTGTCATGTGTGCTAGAGGTATGAACCAAGAACTCACTTGTTTAATGACCAGAACCTAGATATTATCGAGCATCAAAGTAAGTACTCGAAACTGTATGGGTTTCTGGGTAACCCAAAAAATCCAGGAACACGTTGTCAGTGATTTTGGAGATTTAGATCTCCTTTCTGAGAAGTGTTATGACCAAATTGATAACTGAATGTTGTAGTATTACATACATGCTACAATATCAAAGTCTTAAATGACATATAATGATTAAAAGAGAATTAAAGGCTTGGTCAAAACATGACCCATTGAATATCGACTTTTATTATTTTCTAATTTCTAATTTTTCGTAAATTATTTAAAATAGAAATAAATTATAAAATTATTAAAAAATGGTTTTAAAATTTATTTTAAATTATGAATTTTTTTTTGACTAATTGGAATATTTTTCTTTAATATTTATAATTATTTAAATATTAAAGGTATTTAATTTATTTAATTAGTGTATTAAATAAATTAGAGAAAATTGATTTAATATTATGAAAAATCATTTTAAATAAGAATAATGTATTTAAATATATTTTGAGTTATAAATATAACTTTTAATATTTTTAGAGAATTTTCATTAATAATTTAATATTAATGATATTAGATTTATTTAATTAATATATTAAATAAATGAGTTAAATTGATTTTAATATTTTAAAAATCATTTTAAATGAGCATAAAGTGTTAAAAAATATTTGAAATTATAAATTATGATTTTCAATATTTTTGGAGAATTCTCATTAATAAATTAATATTAATGATATTAGATTTATTTAATTATTATATTAAATAAATGAACTAAAATAATTTTATTGATTTAAAATCATTTAAAATAAGAAAATGATTTAAAAATATTTTAAGTTATAATTAATGACTTTTAATATTTGATGATAATTTCATTAATATTTAAATATTAATGGTGATGATTTAAAAATGATTTTAATTACTTTAAAAATTATTTAAGTTGAATATCACGATGATAAGTATGTCATTAATATTTTAATATTATTAAATATTAATGACGAGGGATTTATTTGATATTTAAATCATTTGAAAATGATTTCAGTGTTTGAAAAATTATTATAAAATATAAAAATTGTTAAAAAATTATTAAAAGCTTCCAAAAAATATTATTAATGATATTTGACTTATCTAAAGTAATATTGAAGCTTAGAAACTGAATTTACTTGGCAATAACTGTGTTAATTATCGGATAGGGTGACCAGAACACCGAGAATGGACCAAAGTCCAACCAGACTGAAATAGTTAGACCTATTAAGTGTTTATATAGGTTATAAACACTGTTGTGACTATGTGGTAATGTGTCTAGGAGAAGTTTGACTGTGAATTACAGTGTTGCGTGTGTATGAAATATTGTGCTAATTGTGAGACCGATACTATTGGTTATAGGTCTTTTGAAAGCAGATAAGTTTATTGTGTAGCTGTAATTAGCAGAACAGACAAGTTTCCTTAACTCAACCCTGAGTTAATATTGTTCGATTATTATTGTGGTTAATTATTGTTAATTTTACCACGTCCATGGATTTATTGTTGATTATTCGCAGTTAGTGCATGTTTAATAATTCAAATTGAATTACTGATTCGAAAAATATACATTTGTAGAATAACTGTGGTTGGATATTCATATCTGTAGAAGCTAGAATTGACAGTACAGATAATTCTTGTTTATTGTCAAATTATGTTGAGAAATATCTTAGCTAATTATTCTAGCTAGATGAGCATTTGTTAGAATTTGATAGATTTGAAAAGAGAAATCAATTATTATTGATAGATCGATGCCAATTATTTTGACTAGACCGAGAAGTAATTAGAATTTGAAATCAGAGTATTTCGTTGTTAAATCAAAATCTTGATTCTGAGACTGAGAAGAACAACCTTTTATATAAAGGGAACATTTTCTTGGTCGTAAATTCGAATATTGCGCGCTATGTTTAAGTATTATGCATAATATAAGGGTATAATAAAGCTGATCACTTGTTATACTTGCAGAGGGGTATGATTTAATCTTTATGGTTATCTGATACACCTGAGTATAAATTAAAGTAAATCTTTGATATCTACCCGAGAAGATAAGTTCAAGGTCTTATGTGACCACTCAACATAAATCTGGAAAACATTCCACTTTGCTATTGCGTAGAATTGATTCTTGATTATTCATTAGAATATCGTAGAAACTTTGAAAGCATTGTATACTTTTGTTAATTTGTTGCATAGGTTGTGAGAAGATTAGTTAGTGAAGAACAAATTGTTCAGCTATTTCAAAGTTCCCCGAACTTTGTAGTCATTCTATCGAATTAGATAGTTTGTTGTCTTGATTTTTATACATTTATTGTATATCTTAACTTGCCGGGCAAATTTGTTGCTCACCCTTGCTAAATAAAACATTTCAGCTAGGGACGAAGAAGCCAGAGGAGCTGTGAAGATAAAAGGCAAAGGTGTTATGCTGTGATAGTTTTGTTTAACATATATATTATGTTGTATTTGTAAACCCTTTTTGTATATCTAAAGGGTATATTTGTAATATAAAGGTTAGATAACCTGGGACGAATGTATTAACTATATCAGTTAATGTGGTTTATATGTATATTCATAATTAAATGGGTAATTAGATGTTATTTATATTGTGGATCCTGAGCACGAAACTCGGGAGTCATGTAACCCGGATTTGGGGGCATCACAAATTCTTTGTTTGAGATTACAATGGATCATATTGTGTAGTTTATTTTAATATGCTTCACTATCGATTACTATGTTCTATTGTGAGGATTGTCTATTGTGATTTGGACTTAATTGTTTAATTGATTGGCCATCAATTACCGTGATAATCTATATGAACTCGAGAGATGAAGTTTAGATTTAGATCCGATCATGATAGCATGTGTTTGTGATTTCGTAGATGGAATTCATGATTCGTGTTTAGATAGAGATATGCCTTTACGCCATATGTAATCTTATAGAGAACTTGTTCTTTAAATCCTTTTTAATTGTAATTCACATAGAGATATAGTGGATTAGTTAATTAGTGTGTCTTGCTTAATTCTATCATCTGTGGATTTAAGTAAGTATGGGTATTATGCATCGAGAGGTGGTTTTATCTGCTTTAGTATTCTTGATTAACAATTCAGGGTAGAGAATAATTGATGAGAAGTGTGTTAACTTAAATGAAGCAATAGGTGAAGTTGTGATCTTAAATCTCCGTAATCTTAATTTAACTAGTGGTAATTAGAATTAGTTTAATCATAAATTGAAATTCATTCATTTAAATAAGATTGAGTTGATTATGAGTTAGTACTTTGTGATTTTTATTAAATAATTCCTCGTGGGAACGATACTCTACTTACACTTTATTACTTGTTGACCATGTATACTTGCGTGTTGTGCGTAATTAGATTTTACCCAACACATACCTAAACAAGCCTTGGTGATAGGAAGAACATAAATAGAAGTCAGAAATCAAAATCAAGCTGGAAAAGGTGCAAACCCTAATTTTAACCTAGATCTTTGATGCTATGTTTAAATTGTAGTTTAGATGTTATGATATGTGTAATAACATGTTAGTATGTATGCTAAGTTGATAGAACATGTTTACATAACATCTAGATGCATTAAATTGACGTTTTAAGCAAATTGGAAATTCTGGAAAAATAGATCTGACGGTCGAATGTCAGAGCCTGTAAATCCGTGTATGTTAATAGTTAGGTCTGTTAATTGTATGTTAGTTGTAGTATTACACGAGATCTTTAATCTGGAAAAGAAAACAGGTCTACTAGAATCATATATTGTAAGATATAAGTGGTCAAAAGTGGTTGATCGATCACGAAGTTCTGATTTCTGGGTTACCCATAAATCTCAAGAACAAGTTGAGCCGGTTACTTTGACCAACCATTTAATTACTTTTTGTTTGTTGTTAGGATGTCTAAGTGTTATGAATTGATACCATGATATACATACTACATATCTATGACTCTCAAATGCTTAATCAATTCATATGTTTACTAGAATTAATGGTCAAAAGTTATTGACCGAGCATGACTGTTTTCTGGGTTACCCAGAAAACTGAAGAACACAAAGAACAATCTTTGGCTGCACTTTGACCAACATAAATCTAGACCTTAAGGACTTACTTTGTCCTAACTAGTGTAACATATATGTAGCTTGGTATATAGACTACATATTACAACACTCAAAATACAAATCTTTCACACTGATTAAAAGTTATTAAGACCACAAAATCATTGACCGACCATAACCACTATTCTGGGTTACCCAGAAACCCAAGAACAGCTCTGACAGTGACTTTTAGCCTCTATAACTTCTTGTTATATGTAGGTTAAAGCCTGAAATTGCTATGTTGGTGTACTACTACATGAGTACTATAACACCTATACACTTACAAACCCAGAATCATTAACAATAAACAATTAGGCTAAGATCAAAGTGACCTCTAAGTTATGACCAAAAAATTTTCCAGAAATGAAAAACACCTATACCAACACTTTCTGTTGATATAGGGCTTTAGCAAGAGATAGTAAATAATTATTTAATAAATAAATTTATAAAATTAGAAATAATTAATAACTAAATACAAATAATTATAAAAACAACTTTAAAAATTATTTTAAGTTATAATAATTAACTTTTAATATTTTTACAAAAATTCAATAAATATTTTATTTATTTAGATATTATTAATAATTGTTATTAATAATTTAATTAGAATAATTATTTATAAATAATAAATAATTATTTAAAAATGAAATTAATTGTTTAAAAATCATATTAAATGGATATAAATTATTTAAAAATAATAAATAAGATTTTGATAATATTCAAAGTAAATATTAATTATTTAAAATAGAAATAAATGATTTAAAATCATTTAATGGATAAATAATTATCTAAAAATTATTATAAGCTTCTAGAAATTATTACAAAAGATATACAAAGTATATAAAAATATAATAAAGCCTATAAAATAAGTTTAACCGTGATATTAGTTAATTAATTATCTAGTAAAGTTAAAGGACACCGAAATCGTGTCAAACTTAAACCGAATAATGAATTGTTTATGTTTTTAAGTATTGTTATCAATACTAATGTGTTAGACTTATATGAATGAACATCTTAGGTGTTTATAGACGAATTGAGTAACTTCGCTAAATCGATCTTTGCTCAGGCAAGTTTACTAAACCCTAATTAATTATATGCGCAACTTCTTAAACCCTACTTATTTATTAAATAAGATTCCTATCTTGATTTACTTTTTGATATGTTATACCAAACCTAAACTTGATTGCCAATTTTACAAAGTTATCGCTATAGTTTCAGCATAACTAAGAAATGAAATGTTTATTCATATGTTATTGTTTATTGAGCATAAAATAATGTGTCAAACCAAATTATTTTGGTAAAACATCCTATACTGAGTTGTATATCCTAGAAGGGAGTAATGTGTGTCAAAAAACTTTAACACTTAGTGCAAGTTGGGCACGATTAGGATGAGATGCATACTCCTAGGATGTTGAATAGGTTGATCCTCTGTCTCACATCTGAACAAGATTTCTAAGTCTTTGTGAATGACAGAAATAATAAAAAGTCCAGAAATGGTTGAAATATAAAAATTCCAGACTTGGTAAACAACACTCAGTTGAGAAAAGTTTTGAACTGTTATACTTCTTCAAATCCTATATTGTTATAAATTATAAAACATGTTGAGCATGTCATAACTCACTCTTGTAATTCATTCCCTTTGCAGTATTAGATGGTAACCTTGGCACATCTGGAGTAAACAATGGGAAGCGTCCCTACTTAGATTAGTTTAAATTATTGTCTAGCTGAATGTAATACTTTTTTAATAAGAAATTCTTTATGAAGAATCATGTAACTGAACCATAATATATGATTTATATCATCCTTTATTTCCGCAACCGTGTTTCCTTTACATAAATAGATGTAATTATAACTTTTGATTTATTTTAAGATCCTTAGGAACTATACATCTGAGTGAGGGTATTGACAATATGGATTGTTTATGTTGTTGTTGATACTCTAGATTTCAGATAGATAGGTATTATCAATGCGATAGTGTAATCCTCATGATATAGACTATACATTTGAGTGAGGGTACTGGTAATATGGACAGTTCATAGTATTACTAGTACTCTGGATTTCGGATAGATAGATACTAATCATAGATATAGTCTATACATCCAAGTGAGGGTATCCAAACACAACAATAGTTCTTCAGGGAATTGTTATATGTTATGGGATACTGTGAACCTTGGATCTATGGGAATTATATCTTGTAATATTTGTATAGTAGTTCAATTAGATATAAGAATCAAATCGGATATCGTGGGTGTATAGATTTGGATGCGTTATATTAATTGATTAGTTATGAACACCAGATCAAATATCGTGGGAGTATAGATCTGGGGGCATCATAATATACGCATGTTAAAGGTTCTTGTATGCTTTTACAATGATCTTACATTCATCTTGGTATGTTATGGTTTTAGTTTAGAATTTCAAATGAGTTAAGGCCAATTATGTTCATGAAATCATAAGAACTACTATGTTCGACATGCATACATGTGAGGTAGTCATGAAATCAGTTAGTATGCATGCTCACAAAGGTTTTCATCATATACGCAAGATTAGGATCTTTTATTACTTTAAAACATCTCTAACTCATGCTTGACTAACTTTCACCGTGTCTAACCAAAATGGACGTATGTATGTGTTATGTGTAATCACGTAAGGGTATTAACCATACATGCTCTAAGTTCATATAGTACACAACATCATGTTCATAATACATAGCTTACAAAATGTTCGAGTTCGTCTTTAGAAATTTTTTTAAACCAAGTCAAAGTAATTTAGTATAAACGAAGCATCTTAGAATCATATTTCATGCATAGCTAGACCATATACTTATGCTCACAAGATCAGAAATGAGACAGTATTAGTTGCATCAGGATTCATTTCAAAAGCTCCACGTCTTCTTTAGACAACACATACTAAATCAAGTTAAGGTAATCATGATATACAAAGGGACCTAAGGTCATAAATCAGTTCTACTTCATGCATGTCTAAGTTGTTTTATCATGATAGAACTACCATATAACATCAAAAATCCAAAACTCAGGACTGGTGCATAGCGCAGCTGTGCCGTGTTGAACTACAGGGAGCGCGCATCTACCCCCTACCCTGGTTAGTTCAAAAAAACCTCTACTTCGGGAAAGTTCAAACAATTATCAGTTTTTCTTCATTCTAACATGCTTAAACCTATTCTCTGATGTTCTATACATGCATATAAACTTTATAAACATATTGATAGCAATTTTCAAACCAAATTCACAAGAATGGATGAGAATTTCCATCATTTTCCAAGTATGGAATTAAGAACTTAAAACAAGAGTTTACCTTCTAAGAAACTTAGTTTCTTTCCTCTAAAATTCTAGACTCCTTCTAAATCAACAAAGTAACTCACAGTCTCAATCTTGGAATTCAACAGATAATTCACAACAACGGGAAAATGAAAAATGAAGCTTCCTTTTATAGAAGTATACAAGACTAGTTATTTACTTTATACTAAGGTTTGAATCCATGGGGTAGAAGAAGAAGACAATGGTTCAGGAGGAGTTATCCAACCACTCTCCCTCAACCATTTTCATAGCCATCATCACCTCCCTTAGCTAGCCATTATTCCAAGCTCGATAGTACTCGTAATTAGGAAAATATACACTATTTAGGCCAACTGAATTCGGAAAAGTCTTTTAATTCTTTGCATTTTGTTTCAAATGTAGTTAATTTAATTCCCTTTTGGTTCCCTCGTGTGATTTTAATGTACTAATGTTATTACAAAATGAAAAGTTAGGAATTATAAATGTATCTGTATCATATAATTCATGTACATTGGGTCCTCGTAAAATAATAATTATTATAGATATAATAATGCATTTATGTATTATAAATCGGGTATTCTCCATAAATATTATTAGTAAACATACTTCAATATTATAACCATATTCAATATTAAATGTCTATTTTTCTAACATTCCACTTCTTTCTGAATTTCTGAGATGCATAGTTAATTAATTATTTCTGTATTGGAATGTTACACATAATTCTATTTTGCTACTTAGTGCCTCATACCATTAAGTTTACTCTTATCATATGATTTCAATAATGTCACATGGTATAATAATGTCCCATATAATATCCACAGTAATAACCAACTTTCAAAGTCCCACATCGGCGCAGCTTGCTTTCTACTTTCAGTACTACAGGGAAGGGCGCAATGCTACGGCCCCTCCGGCAGCGATTAAACTGGTTTAGCTACATGACAGTTCCAACCTCTATCGCCATTCCAATTTCACATAGTATGAATTAAATCCCAATTTGATAATACTACTAATTAATAATTATATTCACTTTTTATGCATGGAGTTACTTTGTCATTCAATTATACACAATTACACATAATAAATATTAATTTATCATTCATCTATAATTCACTTGGGGAATCTCTTAGTCCTTCATTATTCCACACTAGGCAATTCTTGTAAACTTTACGTTAAGCTCTCCACCAATCTCACCACATTACCTTACAGTCATATAGTTATGAACACTTAATTTAATTGAATAGAATTTCTATAACTCATGCCATAACAATATTTAACTATATTCAAAAAAATATTCAATTAATATAATAATTAATAATATTTAGGAAAGTCTCGGGTATTACAGTCTGCTTCAACATCACCATTCATCTTGGGACGATAAATAACGGAGTTAAGATGTTTGATGTAGAATTTACTGCATAACTCATCCATCATCTGATTGTTTAGATTCGTGGCATTATCCGATACGATCACCTCCGGTTGTCCATATCGATAGATAATATTGTTTCTGATGAAACCAATGATTACCTCTTTGGTGACTTTGAGAAGAGAGGCCGCTTCTACCCATTTGGTGAAGTAATCAATCATGGTGAAGATGAATCGATGACCATTGATGGCTTTAGGCTCGATTGACCCAATCACGTCCATTCCCCACATTGAAAAGGGCCATGGTAAACTCATATTGTGTAGTTTATTTGGAGGAGCGTGGATGGAATTTTCATGAATTTGGCATTGACAACATCTATTGACATAATCATAACAGTCAGCTTTGAGAGACCTAATAATGCCCCGTTCTTAATATCTTCTTGGCAAGTAAAGGGCCGCTCATGTGTGGACCACATACTCCACCATGGACTTCATCCATGAGTCTTTGGGCATGATATTTATCTAGGCATCTTAGAAGGCCTATTCCCGTATACCTTTTGTGAAGTGCGTCTCCGCTCAGATAGAATTTCATGGCCATTTATGGATCCACTTTCTGTTACCATGACTTGCCTCAGCGGGCGTAGATCCATCTTGAAGATATTCTTTGATGTCATGATACCAGGGCTATTGGATGGGAGGCAATTCATCTGATACTTCTCTAATGTAATTTCTATAGGCTGGTGCCTTCTGGCTTACAAATTTGATATTTAGGATTCCTCCCCTTTCAAATATGTTAATCAAGGAAGCTAATGTAATTTCTATAGGCTGGTGCCTCATTCATGTTCTGAGGAATGTGGATGAAGGATATTTCTTCGAATTCCATAGCCATCTTAATAACTTGCTGATGGTAAGTAAACAAATGTAATTCTTTAGTATGATATACCCTAGTGGTTTGCTTGATGACCAACTCAAAATCCCCAAAGACAGCTAACCATTTGATATCCATAGATTGGGATAGTTCCAATCCCATTATACAACCTTCATACTCAGCTGTATTATTGGTGTTGATAAACTACAGTTTGATAGGAATGAGATATTGTTCTCCCAAAATAGATTTCAGAACTGCCCCTGCTCCTGCACCTTCCATGTTTACGGCTCCATCCAAATACAATTTCCATGATTGGACTAAATTTTCCTGATGGATTCATTGAATTGTCATTATTCCTTCATCCAGGAAATACGTTTCCAAGGGTTCAAAATTCCCTGATGGTGCTTCAGCCAATTGATCCATAATTCCTTGACCCTTGATGGACTTTTAAATCACGTAGATAATGTCAAATTGTTGGACGATCAACTGTCATTTGGATAGTTGGTAATTCAACATGGGTTTGTTGAATACGTACTTCATAGGATCCATGCGAGATATAAGATAGGTTGTGTGTTGTTGCCTCCTTTTTAGTTTTAATAAAAGGACACTAACTCATGCAAGCATACATGGGTCAACAAGTAGTACAGAGTAAGAAAAGTATCGATCCACGGAGAAAGGTTTCCAAATTAAACTATTATGCAACAACTGTATCACTATTTTTAATATGTTTAAATGAATGCTATAATTTTGAATTAATCTAAACTCAAGTAATGAACAAAATAAGAATAATAGAATAGTAAATCAAATATGGAAATAATAGGATTTTAACTTCGTTTAATAGTTCATCTAAATACCACCATCATGCAAGATTATTCATGTATCACAGAAAACTAGCCAAGAGCACGAACGTAGACATAACCATTTTTAATGTATTATGACCTACTTACATAACCTCCACATACAATAGAAATCATGTAATCATCAATAAAACCAAAATCACTATGTTTCTATGTGAAATTGTAGCAATATTGAATTTAAGCACAAGCTCTTATGTTGCTACACACGGTGAAACAGTATATTTCTATCTGATTCACGAAATATAATGCTAAACATTTCAGCCTCATACACGCATGCTATAATGATTACAACCATACTCGCATGTCATTTTTCAATTCCATACAAGTGCAAAAAATGAATGGTGATCAAACATTCATGCAATCCAATTAATCATAATAGAAATTCCATGACAACTAAACAATCAAACAATTAGGTCAATAATTTTAGATTACATATCAAAATCCGTTAGAATCCTATAATGGAATTTAGTTCATTTCTGAACCGAAAGCCATTATGGGATTAGAGTAACATATGGAAAATAATTAAGGCAATTGAAAGAGAAGATAGAATTGATCAAACCCAATTGCAGTTTATGTTCCAAAATGTTGTTCAAATCTCTAATGATTTCCAGCAAAATAAAAGTAGTTCTTATTCAATGATTGAATTCTAAAGAAGAGGTAGAAAATCTTAAGTCTATGCTTGAATCCTCTTTGGAAATTCGTTCACAGCATAGAACCCTAGTTCTCCCATCTAAAACTGATCAAAATAATAATAATTCACATCTGGTACCAACTAGAGTAGTTTAGATCAATTAAAACACTTCAATTTCAAATTCAAACGTAAGTCACAACAACATCATTCGATGACTCGCGCGGCCGCGCGCGATCCCAATACATAACAGGCATGGGCGCGCGTGTATGGAAATTTAGCTTTAGCCGATTGATGATGCATCCTTGAGTTTTGATGATGCTGCTTCTGTGTTCAGCTACTAATACTTCTTCCTTTATCAATGCTCAGTTGCTTATCTCCACTTGTTCCGTGTGCCATGCATTCACTAGTCTCATTGCCACCTACCAACACCGAGCTATGCCATTTCCTGCATTTTCACACCAGAGGAGTTCTCATCACAATGCAATGCAAAATAACACAAAATGTAACTAAAAACATACTAAAATGTACTTGAGATGTGCATAGTTCTGTGAATTGATATCCAATAAGCAGGTATAAAACCTATGTATCAAATACTCCCAAACCTGAACTATTGCTTGCCCTCAAACAATGCATATGACATAAGACACTAAAAATGCAACTACATGCTATACAACTAGATTATGATGCAATTGAGTCTCACATTCTTCCAGCTAGAATATAATTTTAGTCTAAAAATTACCTCACCGAATTATCCAGATTCAAGAATGACACTTCAAACTTAGTCATACACATAATATCATACACTCAAGTAATCCATACATGCTATAAAAATGATGTGTGTGTGTTGTGTTCACCAAAACTTGATTAAACCACAAATACACATGTTAAACTGCTCAAAATAGAAAATTGTAGTCTAAATCAAGATTTATGTATACAAATGCAACAAAGACTACTCTGACATATCAAAACCAACTAAGGTTCAATAATGGGCTTAAACTGCTTTATTTTTACTCACGAGGGCGATTCTCACTATTTCCCACGGTGTTTATTGCTATATATATATATATATACAGCGAGTGCGTTTTACGCTCCATCTCTCCCCTTCCAAAGAGTCAATAATTCAGCTCAAGAAGGTTTCAAGATAGCTTTTTCTTCTTTTTTTCTTTTTTTATATAGCATACCCATGTGTTCCCAAAGTTTGATTATCAATGTTTTTCATAGTCTACGTCCATTTTCCACATAATTCTATTTTTTAAAACCACATTTCCTATCAATCAATAAAACATATAACTCTTATGCCTACAAGCATTTGTGAACACGTCAATGCAAACTGAAAGCATCTAAACAGCATCATGGATCACATCATGTAAAACATTATATCTAAGCTTAAGATATCCATTAAACTTACCAATCCTTTAAGATTCAAATTCATCATTGGCTGCACATAACTTCCACAAAGATAGAATTGTGAGACATATACTAAACATAAAATGCAACTAAACATATACTAACACAAGTAATAATGACTAAAAACAGAAAAATTTTCTGCAATTGTTATCTAACACATAAACATGCAAAATTTAAACTAATCATGCAAACACTATATGCGACTACCATACTACCCAATACCCCCAAACTTAAAATATTCATTGTCTCAATGAATGAAGGTATAAGGTTAGAGAAACTCCCCTATTGATCAGCTGCACCACCCTCTTCGAGTGGTGAATCCGGTGGTGGAAATGGCATGGCAGTCCCAAACTGTGGCCACTCAAGCATAGTCCCTTGCTGCGCAAACGCCTCCGCTAGCGACCTCGTCAAACCCATAGCAAACGCTATAAAATTGTCATACATAGTGTCGACCTTTCGCTCCAACATTCGGTGCTATCGATCCCAGTAGCAGTTGTAGCTTGGGTTGACGTGCCTGCTTCATCTGTCTTGGAGGGCTGCGATGCGGGCGTAAACAAGGCAGGACGAAGAATAAACCCCTTTCCTCTTGGATGCGGAGTACCCCCTTGCCAATCTTCAAATCTTGCTATTGTAGCATGCGTTATGTCCTGACTTGGGAAATACAACTTCTCATCCGTCCACCAAATTCTTACCTTGGCACACAAATGGGTAACTATTGAGGCATGTGGAATACTTCTCGTGGTACTTCCCCGCATGTATTTCAGCATGTTCTGATTCATCAGGTAACCTATGTCAATATCCTTTCCCATGATAATCCCCCATAGTATAATTGCTCACTCAACTGTAATCCCATGTTGGTGTAAAGATGACATGATTTTTGCACACACAAACAGATTCCAGGCATTTCCATAACGACTGAGAGTGGACACCTGAAAGGTCTTAGGGTGATTAGTGCCTAGTGTGCATGTGCACTGAGTCCCTGGAATACACAAATCAGTGATAACAACTTCCAAATTTGTCTCCAAACGGTCAGCCTCCACCCAATTTGTTCTTCCAGCCAGAGGGTCGGGTAAATTTAACACTTGACGAATAGCCCTCGGTCTGTAGTCCACTTAAATTCCACGAACAAAAGAGAACCCATTCATCGTTTCCCTCGCATTAGCATAAAACTCCCTCACAACAGCCATAGGTGAAGCCAATGGTGTAGAGCACACACCATGCCAACACCGTTCTCTAATCATCTGCACTAATTGTCCATCATGTGCATCAGGCTTGAACCCTCGCTCATGAACAAATGATTTCCCAACATTTCAATAGTATTTTATTTGAGCATCCAGATTGATAAATTTAGAGAAATCAACATTGTCCCCACTTTGACTACTTGCATATGATGATTCATGGGTGTGAGATCGAGCACGCTTAGGACCCATTTGAAATTGATAAAGAACAAGAAGACTTGCCCAATATAATCGTGAGTGATAGGTGATGAATTGAATACCCCCAAACTTATGCTGCACAAACCCACTAAAACCCTAGTTTTTATCAATGTAGCTGTTGATCGTGGGTAGGAGATCTGATGAGACAATCACATAGTAGAGATGAGACGTTATAACTTCAATTGGTTTGGAAAGGAGAAGTCGTGCGTGGTTTGGAGAACAAAGGACTACAACTCTCTGTTATTACGAATGATGGGAGATATGTGTTCAAACACGTCTTTAAAACCTTTTTTTTTTAAAATCCGGTGTCGGGTGCGATCGCGCGTGTTTTCAATGGAGACATGGTGCCGGCGTGCGAGTACCTTTTTTTGTGTTACACAGATATGTCTGGTGTGAGCACGCAGCTTTTTATCTTTGCTATAATAGTCTTGAGGCGCTTTTGGTTGCATTCTGCAATCTCATTCTGCATCTCCAAATTATTAAAACAGTGATTACTCCACTCCAATACACATGTGCAATCAACAATTATCAATATCAGATAACAATTCTTCAAAACCACACACGAACTGATGATTACACATTAACTAATTTCACCTGATAATAGTTTCTCACTAACTAAACTATAACATCTAATCATGCAAATGATACATTAAATAGAATTAAACAATAGGTAGGGATTGAAGTAATGGGTTGCCTCCCATCTAGTGCTAAGTTATAGTCAATTAGCTTGACTATCTCTAATTCAATCACATCGAAGAAAGAATTGAGGTGACTTTTTGTCTGTCAACCTCGCCACCAAAGTAATGCTTCAGCCGCTGTCCATTCACTTTAAACGGCTTGTCCGGGAACTTGTCAAACACTTCTACTGCACCATGTGGGAAAACTGTCTTCATTGTGATTGGCCTTGACCACCTTGATTTGAGCTTCCTAGGAAAAAGTTTATGTCTAGAATTAAAAAGCAAAACTCTTTTTCCTGGCTCAAATGTTCTCTCTATGATCTTGCGATCATGCCATTTCTTCACCTTCTCCTTGTACAGCTTTGAGTTTTCATACGCCTGTAATCAGAATTCGTCCAACTCATTGAGTTGGAGTAGGCGCTTCTCTCCTGCAGCTTTCAAATCAAATTTGAGCTTCGGAATTGCCCAATATGCCTTATGTTCTAGCTCCATAGGAAGGTGACATGTTTTTCCATAAACTAGAAGAAAAGGTGACATGCCCAACGGAGTCTTGTACGCAGTCTTATATGCCCAAACAACATCATCAAGATTTAAGGACCAATCCTTTCTAGTGGGGTTCACAACTTTTTCCAGAATTCTTTTAACTTCCCGATTTAAAACTTCTGCTTGGCTATTCATTTGTGGGTGATAAGTTGTAGCAATGCGATGATTCACCCCATACTTAGCCAACAAAGCTGTGAACTGCCTATTACAAAAATGACTGCCTTCATCACTAATGATCTCCCTTGGAGTCCCAAACCTCGTGAAGATACTTCTTTGTAAAAACTTTAGGACCACCTTGGCATCATTTGTTGGAAGAGCTGCCACTTCCACCCACTTTAACACATAATCAACTGCTAGCAAGATGTATAGATTTCCACAAGAAGAAATGAAAGGACCCATGAAATATATCCCCCATACATCAAAAATTTCCACTTCGAGGATTGTGTTCAATGGCATTTCATTTCTTTTCGAAATGTTCTCGACTCTCTGACATCTGTCACATCTCTGGACGAAATTGTACGCATCCTTGAAAATTTTCGACAAGTAAAATCCTGCTTGTAGCACTCTAGCCGCTGTTCGCTCTCCACCGTAGTGACTCCCATACAAAGAAGCATGACAATCTTGCAAATTCCCCTCTATCTTGCTATATGGGATACACCTTCTTATCATCTGATCAGCACATTGTTTGAACAAATATGGTTCATCCCATATAAACCATTTAACATCATGCAATAATTTCTTCTTTTGATGACCCACCAAGTCAGAAGGTACCATCTTACTCACCAGGTAGTTCGCGTAGTCTGCAAACCATGGCACTTCCCCTTTCACCACAAACAACTGTTCATCTGGAAAGGATTCATTAATTACAACTTTGTTGTCTACCTCCCTTTTCAGATTCTCTAGTCGAGATAAGTGGTCCGCCACTTGGTTCTCAGTTCCCTTTCTGTCCTTGATCTCTAAATCGAATTCCTGCAACAATAATCTCCATCTGATCAAATGGGGCTTTGCATCCTTCTTTGCCACTAAGTGTCGAATTGCCGTGTGATCCGTGTACACTATCACCTTCGTACCAATCAGATACGCTCAGAATTTATCAAAGGCATACACAACTGCCAGTAATTCTTTCTCTATGGTGGTGTAGTTCAACTGCGCATCTGTAAGGGTCTTGCTGGCATAGTAGATCACATGAAAAATCTTTTCCTTTCTCTGACCCAAAACAACCCCCACATCATAATCACTGGCATCACACATCAATTCGAATGGCAAATCCTAACTGCACAATGAATTAATTCTTGGTGTCAAGTTAATTTCCCCTTCAAGTGCTCAAATGCCGACATGCAAGCCTCATCAAATTTGTACTGTGCATCCTTCTCTAATAAACTACATAGTGGTTTAGTTATCTTGGAGAAATCTTGTATGAATCTGTGGTAGAAGCCTGCATGTCCAAGAAAACTGCGAACACCTTTTACAGAAGTAGGTGGTGGCATATTCTCAATAGTTTTTAGTTTAGCCCTATCCACCTCAAGTCCCTTCTTCGAAACCATGTGTCCCAGAATTATTCCTTCTTGTACCATAAAATGGCACTTTTCCCAATTTAGTACTAAGTTTGTTTTAACACACCTTCTCAAGACCATCACCAAATTATCAAGTCATAAATCAAAAGAATCCCCAAATACCGAGAAATCGTCCATGAATACCTCCACATTCTATTCCACCATATCCAAAAAAATAGCCATCGTTCATCTCTGAAAGGGGGCTGGAGCATTACACAACCCGAAAGACATCCTTCTGAAAGCAAAAGTACCGTATGGACATGTAAAGGTTGTCTTTTCTTGGTCTTCTGGAGCTATAACATGTTTGGTTGTAGCCTAAATATCCGTCCAAAAGGCAATAATACTCATGACCTGCTAGTCTATCCAACATTTGATCGATAAATGGCAGTGGGAAGTGATCTTTCCTCGTAGCTTTGTTAAGCTTGCGATAGTCCTTGCAGACTCTCCACCCCGTCACTGTTCATGTTGGAATCAACTCATTATTCTCATTAGAAACCACAGTCATACCACCCTTCTTCGGTACACATTGCATTGGGCTCACCCATGAACTATCTAAAATTGGATAAATTATGCCTGCATCCAGCCATTTCAATACTTCTTTCTTGACCACTTCCTTCATGATCGGATTAAGTCTTCTTTGTTGCTCTACTGACGGCTTACTATCATCTTCTAACAGGATCTTATGCATGCAAAAAGAAGGGCTGATCCCTTTTATATCTGTTATAGTCCATCCAATAGCTGACTTGAACTCTCTAAGAACTCGTAGCAGTTTTTCTTCCTAAAAAGATGTTAGTGCAGGAGAAATAATCACATGTAACTTTGAATCTTTATTTAAAAATGCATACCTCAAATGGTCCAGAAGTGGTTTCAATTCAAGTTCTGGAGGTGTCTCAAGAGATGGCTTCAATTTTACTGATGTCTCTCTAGCTTTCTTCAATGGCTCAACAGGAGTTTTGAATTTTCTGAATTGTGGAGTAGTATCAAGAAATTGCACAAGTTCTTCAAATTCCTCATCCTCTAATTCTGAATTTTCAGCAATAACACTTCTTAACGGTTCATGACCCATCAAACTCTCTACTTCATCATTCAAGACCTGGTCCACCAAATCAACCCTTAAGCATTCCTCTTCATCTGTCGAAAACTTCATTGCCTTGAATACGTTAAAGGTAACCTCCTGATCATAAACACGCATAGTGAGTTCCCCTTTCTGAACGTCTATCAAGGTCCTTCCTGTGGCTAGGAATGATCTTCCAAGTATGATTGATATACTACTATCTTCTTCATAAACTAAAATGATGAAATCAGCCGGAAAGATGAATTTATCCAATTTTACCAATACATCTTCAAGAATTCCCCGTGGATAAGTAATGGATCTGTCAGCTAGTTGTAAAGAAATTGTAACGACCCAAAAATTCGGATCGTCCAGAATTTAAGTTTAAAGAATTAGTTATTAATAAAATGAATTTTTATTAATAATATTATGTGCTATGTGTTTATTAATCGTTCTAGAACCTAGGATGATTATAAGTTGGGAGGATTTTGGCTACGAGCTAGACTGAACGAGTAATAATTTTCAAGACAAAAAGGAAAATTTTCCAGGAACAAAAAAATATTTCCGGGGAAAAAGATGAAATAGGCACTATTCACCCGACAAAACCTAAGGGATAGGGTTTGAATAACCTAAGCCTTTTCGAGAGTTCGTTATGTCGAAATGATATTATGTAGAAAGATCTGACGATAAAATATCGTGAAAAATTAAGTAAGCCGATAAAAGTTTTTTTTAAAAAACGTGCAGAAATCAGACGAAATAAAAAAGACGAAAAGTACTGTTATGTACTTTTCATTTTTTTATCTACGTTAGGGGAAAACGTGAAGGAAAACGCGTGACACCAAAAAGTGTTTTTCAGTTTTTTGGAAATCCGAAGAATACGTAAAAGTTAATCGGTAAAGGAAAGACGAAATATCCAAAAATATTTGGATTCCGAGAATCACAGTTTTTAAAACTATCGGACGGAACCCGAAAGATGGAACCACTAAACTTCCAAGGGAACTCTCGTGAATAGTAAGGAGGTGTATTGAGGAGGTGAGAATAGTATGGAGGTGTGAATAGTAAGGAGGTTAAGGGGGTGAAATGACTAAAATACCCTTAGCTTGGATTTAATATAAATAGGAAGCTAACTTTCATTTAAATGAGATTTTGAAAATCCTATATCTTGAGAGAGAGAGAGAGAGAGAGAGAGAGAGGGGATTCGGATGAAGAGGGAAAAGGAAGAGCATGAGTATGAATGATCGGATCAAAAGTGTTCGTGAAATAGAAAAGCTTGCAAATCGCCGGCTTTGTCTAGCGGAAGAAAAATAAAAAGGAAATGTATTAAAACCTAACTCCTAAGTTAACTTTTCTTAAGTTTTATGTTCAAAACATAGATTAATAAGAATAAGAAGTAAATGATGTAAGGAATGATTTCATATTGTTGAAATCGTAAGAAAATAAAGAAATAAGAATTAAAAGTTTAGTTTATAAATTTCTTAAGGAATTATAAGATTCGTAATGAATTAGAATGATCCGAGAGGATTATATGAATAAGTAGGTGAAATAAGTGAGGAATGATGTTCTATAACATCAAATTCAAATAAAAAGTGAAATCGTAATACAAAATATCGATTAAAATGAACAACGAACGAAGAACAAGAAGAACATGCGAAGAACACGAAGAACGTTGTTGATGGACAAATTTAAAACCATCGTAGGATATTTGTTGTTGATGGACAAGTTTAAAACCATTGCGTATAAGTTAGATTCATATTTCTTGGTTAGGAATGGTAGAAATGTTCATGAAGAATGGATTAAAACATAGTTATAACGAAGTTATGGCAAAAATTTCGTAAAAGAAAAATGAGAATTAAAAAGTTAGTAAATGAACCCAAACATGTAGGGTTTCATAAGAATGTAAGTTAACATAGAAAACGTGAGTGATGGACTCAAGAACAAACGAATTCCGAGTTCGGATGACCGAATTGCAGACGAACGAACGAAGAGTATTAAAAACGTAAAACGAATGAAGGGTGAAGATCAAGCCAATTAAATGGCACATTAACGGATTCAGAACAAAGTTCTGTCCGGGGGTATTGAAGTACATAAGATAAGGAAGAGAATGGCTTGGGAACGACCTCATTCCGAGTTATAACGAATAAGTTATAGAAGCGGGAAGTAAGCGTCTCAAATTAGATTTAACATTTAGTGAAATTTTCTAGGGTTAGGGCTTGGCGCTGCGATGCCAGCCATGCCTTGTAAGGTAGCGCTGCAGTTGCTGCATCAGAAGTCTGCATCGCAAACTCGCATCACGATGCAAGAGATAAAAGGGAGAGTGGCACCGCAGCGCCAGTGTAGGGAAAAAGCCAGAGAAGAGCTTTTAACTACTCAACTCTTGGGGGAAACGTAAGGGAAGATAAAGAACATAATGTTTAACTAATGTAACCCTTAATCTAGTAAATTAAACCTTTAATGAAGGTTGAACTTAAAGATTAAATGAGAGTAAAAGATAAAGAATCTAAACGCAGATTACGGAACCGATATCTGGGGACCGTAGTTACGATAAACGAACGTAGAGGAGTGCTATGGTTATGATTCCTTAGACGTTGAGCGATGAGGGTAATGAATAACATTTCGATGTTATGTCATGATAATGAGAAATAAGTGTGAAGCGTATAGATAGCATGTATACTTAACGTTGTTGCGATAAGCAATGATCTTAGCAGATACAACGAATCTGTATGGCTTCGACATTAAGAAAGAGTAATGAACATGGGGTTCAGGTAATGGATAACGAAAGTATTATGTAAAATAAAAATGGTAATAAGAAATCCGTAACAAACGGTAATAAGATTAATGAAAGCCGATAGTGATTCGGATAGAAAATGATAGAATGAATTGTAAGTATGGAACATTTTAACCAATGTGAAAGTTGAGTGTACGCAAATATTAAGCGGATAGAACCTACACCCCGTGTATTGTTTGACCATATGATAATGAAGACCAATGATTAAACCGTGAACAGTAAAGAAGTTAAATTAAAGATAATAACGTTTAACGTAACGAATCCGAGTTAAGGATTAAATGGAATGATCGCTCTGAGTATACAAAAGACTGTATGACTTAGACGATAAAGAGTGAATCCTGAGGTGTGGCATTTGGTTGCCAGGAATCTATAAGGAATGAGAAATTAACTTAATGAAGATTATAGTTTAATAGTTCGAATAAGTTAAGATCAGTTAGGTTGTAGTACAATCGTAACCTTTAATGGTTGACATATGGGAGTTGGGCTAAACAATTCCTGCAGAGAGCGAAGGTATATACAAAACTAACAACCGATCTAACTCACTGTGATGGCAGTGTAGACGAGACGGGAACTTGTTTGTTGGTTATTTGTGGTAAACCACTCAGAGTACCATATGGACTACTAGCAGAGAAGCGATGTGTGCTGAGTCCTAGAGAAGTTATAAGAAGAAGATAAGAATGTAAAAAATCAAAGATGATGAATGTATAAGTAAGACATCTCCGTATGTCATGAAGTCATAGAACGGTAATGAAAGTGGTCGCATAAACTTAGGTTGCAAGAACTCAAACCCTAAGAAGTAAAGTTAAGCAAACTAATGCATAAGTCAAATATACATGACTAATTAGTGTATGTGTTGTTTTTCTTATATGCTACATAGGAACTGGAATGAGCAGTTCATCGTAAGCTGTAGCTGTGCGTAAGGCAAGTTTCCTAACTTCATTCATATTTGAAATGAATGTTAGTTTCTTAAACTTCTCAGATGTTGAACTTGAGAAGTTCTGTCTATGTGCTAATGTGCGATATTTGTGCAGGGTGGTAGAACATATGAGGCCTTGTGCCACAATGTGAACACTTCGGTGTTTCTATGAGATGAATTGTTCTATGATTTAACTGTTCAATAAGAGAATGCTCTGTTCATACATGAGTCGTTATTGTTAAATCCGTGCTAATGATTCTAGCCAGACAGAATGTGTATGAAAAAGGTTGAAGAATGAAAGTGTTTTAAAATGAAAGTGAATATTGTTTTAAAATGATAGGAATCGAGATTATTCCTATTATTCAAGCTGCTTCATAACCTTTGTTTGGTTATTGGAGTCTTAAAAGAATGTTTGAATTCTTGAAGATGTTTGTTTAACTGTTACGACTTGTTGGGCAATTGAATGCTCACACTTGCTTTAAATGAAAAACATTTTCAGCGAACGATGTTAGAAGAACTTAAGGATCCCGTAAAGATCAAGCTGACGGTATCCACATGAAGTGCCATTCAGAATGTGAATGAGTGAGAAGATCAAGTGAAGACTTGTAATATAAAATAAGTTAAATGAACTTTAGATTAGTTTAATGAACTGTTATATATCCTTAGTGGCGGATGAAAGTCACTCGTGTAAGATGTAAATGATAATGTAATTATCGTTATTTGTAATGAAAGGAGTTATAAGGTTTTAGAACCTGGGAATTTAGAATATATTTTGTTATATTTCAGTATATAATGATGTATGTTAGGAAGAAGATAGGATCATGACGTACGGAATCTGGGTGTGAAGATACGGATTTTGGGGCGTTACAAATTGGTATTAGAGCTTATAGGTTATAAATCTCAAGTAAGAGTATCTAAGACTATAATCGTAGATGGAGGGATAAGAAGATCACCACGTGATCATAGTGAATCGTAGTGATAGATGAGGTGTTAAACGATTAATGATTTATAGTACTACGAAGTAATACGGGAAGAAGAACTCAGATTGAGTTGTGAAGGATAGTATATGAATTAAAGAAAATTCGTATTTAGTAAAGAGAGATTTAGAAGTTGTAAAATTTCAATTGAGGACTCATGTGATAGCTGAGTTGTATGAACCTTTGCTATGGGCAGAGGTTTGTGCTTGGTGTAACAACTGCTTAGCTTATTACAGTGATAATCATTGGAATTGGTCGTGCTGTTAAGATGTGTATGACGAGAAGGTGAATCTTTTCTCATGTATATACTTGATAGGTAGAGAACGATAAGGTAGGTGCAAGTTCTTGAAACTCATACTTATGGTACGTTCATGACTCATAATTATATGGTAGGTTTTTGAACTTCTTAGCAAATGGACGCTTATGGTCTGTCTGCACTAGTAAAAACTACCAAATAGACAACACTTAAACCACAACATTTTTATAAAAAAAGTTGTGGTATTTTTTTACAACGTTTTTTAACAAAACGTTATCTATTTAAAAGGGCATATTTTGGTTTTAAACTAGATAACATTTTTTTTAAAACGTTATGTATGTGAAAAACACGGAGGTTAAAATAATCTAAGTAGTACTGATATATTTTGTGCCATTATCGTCGGTTCTAGTTTTTCATAGGAAGGAACCTAACCCTCTTCTCATTCTTCCCTCATTCTTACTACGGTTTTGCAGAGAGAAGCCCAAAATTGCGACTTGGATCCTTTCTCGATCTATTCTTGCTCTTACGCATCCTTCTCCATCAAATCATCACCCTCCGCCCTCGCCTCTCTTCCTTCTTTCTAATCCCTCCGCCTTTGCCCTCTCTTTTCCTCTGCCATCTCTAGGGTTTTAACATACTTACACAATTGTTACTGAAGTAACGAGTTTTCTGTTGATTGCTAAATCTTTCGTCTCTCCTCATTTCTTTTACTCTTTGATTCTAGGGTTTCAGCTTGTACTCGATTTATTATGGAACCGGATCCAAACAGTGCCAGCGACATGGGAATAACCTGAGATGAGGCATCCGTTAAGGTTCCTTCCAAGGACCCTAAAAAGAAGGACAAAAAGAAGGATGATGATCTCATAAGTTCCTTGATTTGTTTGGTTGCGTCGATGAATTTCTTCGCTTTTGCTTTGGAATTGTTAATTTAATTGAAACTTGTTGGTTTATAGTCACCAATAACCAAGCCATCAGGTTTCTGAGCTTATCGATTGTTGAACCTCGATCTTGCTTTATAATTTCAGTATCGGTCTTATAATGCATGGAAGTCAAACTATAAATTAGTTAGTCAGTTTTGGAGTCCAACATTTTCTTATAGTTAATAGGATCATTTTGGTTTGGCATTGTGGTTCTCTCTTGTAGTTTTGCTCTTTGAAGAATCATACTTTCTAGTTTTAAGTTTTGTACACCAATTTATCTTTTCCTATATAAACATTGTTGTCCCCAAAATCAGTAACTCGTTCTCCCTTATTGATGCTATATTTTTGGGTTGATCATGCCCAAACCAGTCATATTCAGACCATATTTTCTTCAAGAGATCTTATTCAATTTCTTGTACGCTAAATATATGACTAATATTAACCTATATGACATATCTAGTCTGAAAGAAATATTATTATCCTGTTTGAAATGATAAGTCTCTCACTTGGTATGATCTGCCGAATTTAATGATCAATAAATTTCTATTTGATGAATGATTGTTTTTTATTCTTTTTCTTGATGCAACTTTTTCTTCTGATAGATATTGTGAATCATTCATCCTCGAATAGCAGAGAACTTCAAATTAATGGTGGAAAAGTGAACTTGCTGCAACCTTCTTTATACATTGGGTTGCTGCAAGAAATTGGAAAGAGATGCAGCTCAAAGGTATGCAATGCCAATGATTTCCAATTTTGAGAAAAGGTTTACACCTTGTTTTGAGGTTCATTAAATGTTGTTCAAATGTAGGTTGAGTTCAGGTCCGTTGAAAGTACCAGCGAGAAGTTGTAGTTTTCTGTTGAGGTTAGTGGAATATGTGCTTAACTTAGCAAAAAAAAATATGCTTACTTATAATTATGAGCCTCTGTTTCATTTGTTCATCAAGTCTTTCTTGAATCAACATTATTATAAAATTATGTTTGTTTCCCTTAAAAAGGTGATAGTTATTCTGATTTAGGCATCACACGATTAGTATTTTTTAATTTTTGGTATGAATAAGTGTTCAAATTTATTTTTTAGTACTATGAACATTTTCTGGCCCTTTGGAACTGTAACGCCCCGAAATTCAGTCTATCTTCACACCTGGATTCCGTACGTCACGAGTACATCATTCATCCAAATATACATCATTATATACTGAAATATAATAACATACATTCTAAATTCCCAGGTTCTAAAACCTTATAACCTTTCTCATTACAAATAATGCTAATTACATTATTCCTTTCATCTTACAAGAGTGACTTTTATTCGCCACCAAGGATACATAACAATTCATTAAACTAGTCTATAATTTAATTTTCATCTTTCTACATTATAAGTATTCACTTGATCTTTTCTTTCATTCACATTCTGAATGGCACTTCGTCTGGATACCGTTAGCTTGATCCTTACGAGATCCTTAAGTTCTTCTAACATCGTTCGCTGAAAATGTTTTTCATTTAAAGCAAGTGTGAGCATTCAATTGCCCAGCAAGTCATAGCAGTTTAACATACAATTTCAAGAGTTTAACATTCCTTTGAAACTTTGATAACCGAAAAAAGGTTATGAAGTAGCTTAAACAATAGGAATAATCTCGATTCCTATCACTTTAAAACATTAGTCACATTCACTTTGAAATACTTTATAGCGTTAAGTATCTTACGTTACCCTATTCTTATCTTACAACGTCCGATTCATTTGACTCGGCTTCGTTTACGTTATACGAACTTGTCCTTAATTCAGCTTCTTTACCGTTCACAGGTTTAATCATTGGTCTTGATTATCCTATGGTCAAACCATACACGGAGTGTAGGTTTTACCCGTTTAGTATTCGCTTACACTCAACCTTCACGTCGGTTAAAGTGTTTAACTCTTACATTTCATTCTAACATTCTCATTCGACTCACATTCGGTTTTCTTTCATTACTCGTTACCTGAACCCCATGTTCATTATTCTTTCCTAATGTCAAAGCCATACAGATCGTTGTATGCTAAGACCTATCGTTCATCACAACAATGTTGCATTCACAACGTCTATACGCTTTACACTTATCTCTCATTGCCATAACATAACATCAAAATGTTATTCATTACTTTCGTCACTCAACGTCTAAGGAATCACAATCATAGTAATCCCTCACGTTCGTTTATCGCGACTACGGTCCCCAGATATCGGTTCCGTAACCCGCAATTACATTCTTTTAATCTCGGTTAATCTTTTCGTTCAACCTTCATTAAAGGTTTAAAACACTTGATTAAGTGTTGCATTAGGCGAACTACATGTTCATATTTCTTTCTTGCACATCCCTAGCAATGAGCAATTGAAAAAGCTCACATGGACTTTTTTCTGTCAGACCGTGCTGCTACCACTCTCTTCAAAGATAACTCGTTTGCGGTGTGAGTTATCGTTGTTCTGGTCTCGGTCCGGCACTGCAGCCGCCACTCATAAGGCATGTCCGCGCCATGCACCAAACCCTTCTTCTCAAAAAAATTTCTAAGTGTTAACTTCATTTTGAGACGCTTACTTTCCGATCTCAAAACTTCTTCGTTATAACTCGGAACGAGGTCATTCCAAAGCCATTTTCTTCCTTATCTTACGTACTTTGATTACCCATTGACAGAACTTCGTTCTAAATCCATTAACATGCCATTAAATTGGCTTAATCTTCACTCTTCGTTCGTGTTTACGTTATTAACGTTCTTTGTTTGGTCGTCCATAATTCGGTCATCCAAACTCGGAACTCATTCGTTCTTGACTCTACGACTCACGTTTTCTATGTTCTATTACTTTCTTATGAAACCCTACACGTTCGAGTTCATTTGTTAACTTTCAAATTCTCACTCATCTTTTACCAAATTTTCGCCATAACTTCGTTTTAATCCGTTGTTCATAAAAGTTTCTAACGTTCCTAACCACGTAATAAGCAACTAACTTATACGCGATGGTTTTAAACTTTTCTATCAACAACAATTATCCTACGATGGTTTTAAATTTTTCCATCAACAACGTTCTTCGTGTTCTTCGTGTTCTTCGTTTGATCTTCATTTTAAATCAATATTTTGGATTACGATTTCACTTTTTCTTGGAATTTGATGTTATAGAACACCATTCCTTACTTATTTAACCTACTCATTTATAAAATTCATTCAGATCGCTCAAAATCCTTACGAATCTTATACTTCATTAAAAAATTTATAAAAAAACTTCTAATTTTATTTCTTCATTTTCTTACGATTTCAACCAAATAAATTCATTCTCAATATCTCTTACTCCTTATTCTCATTAATCTATATTTTTGAACATAGAAACTTAAAGAAAATTTATAAGAGAATAGGTTTCGGATTACCTTTCTCCTTTGATCTCCTTCCGTCGGACAAAGTTTGCTCACGAGCCAACTTTTCCTCTTCCTTTTCTCTTCTTCCTCCCATCCGAACTCTCCCTCTCTCTCTCTCTCTCTCAAAGTGTAGGATTTTCAAGAATCCAAACAAATGAGCTTAAGCTTCCTATTTATAGATTTTCAAGGCTAGGGGAATTTTAGTCATTTTGCCCTCCCTAACCTCCTTACTATTCAAGTCTTAAGGGCTAAGTTAAGTTATCCCTCAAGTTTTCTTAGCCCTTAAGTTTCGTAGTTCCGTCTTTCGGGTTTCGTCTGACAGTTTTTTAAAACTGCGATTCTCAGAATCTAAATATTTTTGGATATTTCGTCTTTCTTTTACCGATTAACTCAAGTGTTTTCCTTCACGTTTTCCCCTAACGTAGCTAAACGAATGAAAAGTACATAACAATACTTTTCGCCATTTTTATTTTGTCTGATTTCTACACGTTTTTCGAGAAAAACTTTTATCGGCTTATTTAACTTTTCATGATATATGATCGTCAAATCTTTCGAAGGAATGTCATTTTGACATACCGATCTCTTGAAAAGGCTTATGTTATTCAAACCCTAACCCTTAGGGTTTCGTTGGGTGAATAGTGCCTATTTCGTATTTTTCCCCGAAAATATTTTGTTCCCGGAAAAATTTTATTTTCATCTTGAAAATTCTTACTGCTCAAATCTAGCTCAGAGCTTAATCCTCCCGATTTATAATCATTCTAGGTTATAGAACAATTAATAAACACATAGCACATAATAGTATTAATAAAAATTTATTTTATTAATAACTAATTCTTTAACTCTTAATTCTGGACAATCCGAATTTCCGGGTTGTCACATCCTTTCCCCTTATAAAAATTCCATCCTCGAAATTTCTTCAAACCACACCCATACCCGGGTCATCACATTCACCCCTTCTTCACGAATTTCGTCCTCGAAATTTTAGCCTACCCCTCTTCTCAACTTCTCTTCAAAGAAGTTCTTATCTTTCAAACATTCTCTCACCTTCACAACTTATCAAAAATTATGAAGTAGAATGAACAACGAGGAATATAAGAATTCCTTTAAAACATTTCATACTTTTGCTGAGGGGTCAAATTGACCATGAACTCTTACTAGGTTTAACAGCATGACGCCGTAACCATTCTTTTCACGGTCAGTTTACAATCACCAAGAAAGTAAACTACCTCTTTCATACGTAGGCGATCAACCCATTGTATAACCCCATTCTGAGGTATGTTCACCTCAGACTTAATCATTTGATTCCGCACCAAAACAATTTGGTTTGGTACAACTTCTCAAAGAAAGCTCGATTTTCTTTTAAACATGACATACCATTCATCTTAGCCAAATCAAGTAGCTTAGACCATACCAATAAATTGGACATCAACTTGAAACATTCATCTAGTCAACTCACTTGACATCGACTATTTCTTTAAATTCTTTTCCAATACATCAAAACGTTTAATGAATTCATGATACCGCACTTTTTATAGTACGTTGAGGACTTCTTCAGTTTGTGACTTTGTCATTATACATCATACCATAGCGGGTTGTTGATCCTAAGATCACATCCAACACTAGGTTCAATTGTATTAATAACTCCATCCGTTTACCATCTTTGCATCAAATGCATTGATGATAAAATTTTCATTTTGATATTTCAAATCAACTTTTGTCTAGCCGAAACAATTAGCATAGACATACCAAGAATAGTTCTTTTAAAATCTATTGGTTCTAAAAGTTTAACCAACTCTTTTCTTTTCAAAAATGCGCACACATAAGCATAATTTCAAGAAATTTTGAAATCTAGAATAGCTAGATGATTTGGAATATCCTATTCTCCATCTTCCTTCATTGTCTTACTTGCGACAATACTTAATCTCCTCTAGATCCTTCAATGCTAAGTCTACTAAAAATACTTACTTTCAGTCTAAACATTCCTATACCTTAGTATAGTTCATCAACTTACCACACTTTATGTGTTTAGGAACTTTCCGCAACCATATGTGTTTAAGAACTTATCTTCGCAATATGTAATCCAAGAACAAATCAAGGACTATCCATATGCTTAGGGCTCGTAAAAAATAGCATATAACTATGAGTCATAAACTTTTCATAAGTATGAGTTTCAAGAACGCACTCTATCTTATCATTCTTTACCTATCAAGTATATACTTGAGAAAAGATTCACCTTCTCATATCATATACATATTGATAAGACGACATACTATTCCAATGATTATCACCGTAATAACTAAGTAATCACAAACCCCCTCCCATTCTGGAAGGTTCGTACTACTCACCATATCACATGAGTCCTCAATTGAAATCTTAGAACTTCTAACTTTTTCTCTTTACTTAATACTTAATTTTCTTTAATTCATATGTTATCTTTTACAACTAAATCTCGAAGTTCTTCTTCCCGCATTACTATCAGAAGTACCATTCATTCATAGCATTAGCTATAAATCATCTATCGCTTAACGTAACATCTGTTATTACGATTTACTATGATCACATGGTGATCTTCTTATCTCTCTCTACGATTATAGTCTTAGGTACTCATACCTAAGATTTATAACCTATCACTCGATACTAACTTAGAACGCCCAAATCCGGCTTCATCTTCACACCCGGATTAAATCAGACGCCACGAGTACATCATTCATCCAAACATACATCATTATATACTGAAATATAATAACATACATTCTAAATTCCCAGGTTCTAAAACCTTATAACCTTTCTCATTACAAATAATGCTAATTACATTATTCCTTTCATCTTACAAGAGTGACTTTTATCCGCCACCAAGGATACATAACAATTCATTAAACTAGTGTATAGTTTAATTTTCATCTTTCTACATTACAAGTCTTCACTTGATCTTTTTGTTCATTCACATTCTGAATGACACTTCATCTGAATACCGTCAGCTTGATCCTTACGGGATCCTTAAGTTATTCTAACATTGTTCGCTGAAAATGTTTTTCATTTAAAGAATGTGTGAGCATTCAGTTGCCCAGCAAGTCATAGCAGTTGAACATACAATTTCAAGAGTTTAACATTCCTTTGAAACATCGATAACCGAACAAAGGTTATGAAGCAGCTTGATTAATAGGAATAATCTCGATTCCTATCACTTTAAAACATTAGTCACATTCACTTTGAAACACTTTAATTCTCTACTCTCTTTCATACACATTCCGTCTGGCTAGAATCAATAGCCCAGACTTAACAATAACGGTTCATGAATAAACAGAACATGCTCATATTGAACAGTTCAATCACAGAACATATTATATCATAGAAACACCAAAGTGTTCACATTGTGGCACAAGGCCTCATACATTCTACCATCTTGTACAAATATTACACATTCACACATAGACATAACTTCTCAAGTTCAACATCTGAGAAGTTTTAGAAACTAGCATTCATTTAAAATATGAATGAAGTTAGGAAACTTGCCTTACATGCATGCCTACTGACTTATGTTGAATCGCTTTCATTCCATTCCCTATAACATATAAGGAAATAACACATACACCAATTAGTCATATACTTGACTTATGCATTGGTTTACTTAACTTTACTTCTTAGGGTTCGCGTTTTTGCAATATAATTTTACGCGACTAACTTTCATTATCGGTTTACGACTTCATGACATACGGAGATGTCTTACTCAAAACATTATTCATCTTTGATGATTTACATTCTTATCTTCTTCTTATAACTTCTCTAAGACTCATCACACATCGCTTCTCTGCTGGTAGTCCATATGGTACTTTGAGTGGTTTCCCACAAACAACCAACAAACAAGTTCTCGTCTCATCTACACTGTCATCACAGTGAGTTAGATCGGTTGCCATTTCAGTATATACCTTCGCCTCTCCAAGGAATTGTTTAGCCCAGCTCCCATATGTCAACCATCAAAGGTTACGATTGTACTAGAACCTAAATTCATCTTAGCTTACCCGAACTATTAAACTATAATGTTCGTTAAATTAATTTCTTATTCCTTATGGCTTTTTGACAAATAAATGTCATACCTCAGGATTTATTCTTTATCGTATAAGTCATACAGTCTTTTGTATAATCAAAACGATCATTAAATTTTCATTCTACGCATTTATAGCGTTAAGTATCTTACGTTACCTTATTCTTATCTTACAATGTCCGATTTATTTGACTTAGAACGCTATCCAAGTAATAAACATTAACTCGGCTTCTTTTACGTTATACAAACTTTTCCTTAATTCAGCTTCTTTACCGTTCATAGGTTTAATCATTGGTCTTGATTATCCTACGGTCAAACCATACACGGACTGTAGGTTTTACCCGTTTAGTATTCGCGTACACTCAACCTTCACGTCGGTTAAAGTGTTCAACGCTTACATTTCATTCTAACATTCTCATCCGACTCACATTCGGCTTTTATTCATTACTCGTTACCTGAACCCCATGTTCATTATTCTTTCATAATGTCAAAGCCATACGGTTCGTTGTATGCTAAGACCGATCGTTCATCACAACAATGTTACATTCACAGCATCTATACGCTTTACACTTATCTCTCATTACCATAACATAACATCGAAATGTTATTCATTACTTTCGTCACTCAACGACTAAGGAATCATAATCATAGCAATCCCTCACGTTCGTTTATCGCGACTAGGGTCCCCGGATATCGGTTCCATAACCCACCATTACATTCTTCTAATCTCGGTTAATCTTTTTGTTCAACCTTCATTAAAGGTTTAAAACACTTGATTAAGTGTTACATTAGGCGAACTACATGTTCATATTTCTTTCTTGCACATCCCCCAGCAGTTGAGCACTTAAAAGCTCATTACTGGCCTTTTTCCTCAGATTTCGGCGTTGTGACGCACTCTCTTCAAGAAGACTTCAGGCCACAAGTATGCGAGTTAGCAATGTGCTCTCTTCGTCTAGCTACTGCAAAGACCACCTTACAGGCATGTCCAGCAGCTGCGCGCCAAGCCCTTGTTCTCGAAAATTTTTCAAAGTGTTAACTTCATTTTGAGACGCTTACTTTCCGATCTCATAACTTCTTCGTTATAACTCAGAACGAGGTCGTTCCAAAGTCATTTTCTTCCTTATCTTACGTACTTTGATTACCCACAAATAGTACTTTGTTCTGAATCCGTTAACAAGCCATTCAATTGGCTTAATATTCACTCTTTGTTCGTGTTTACGTTATTAACGTTCTTTGTTTGGTCGTCCATAATTCGGTCATCCGAACTCGGAACTCGTTCATTCTTGAATCTATGACTCACATTTTCTACGTTCTATTACTTTCTTATGAAACCCTACACGTTTGGGTTTATTTGTTAACTTTCCAATTCTCACTCATCTTTTACGAAATTTTTGCCATAACTTCATTATAGCTCCGTTTTAATTCGTTCTTCATGAACGTTTCTAATGTTCCTAACCAAGCAATAAGTAACTAACTTATACGAGATGGTTCTAAACTTGTCTATTAACAACAATTATCGTACGATGGTTTTAAATTTGTCCATCAACAACGTTCTTCGTGTTCTTCGCGTGTTCTTCGTTCGTTCTTCATTTTTAATCGATATTTTGGATTACGATTTCACTTTTTCTTAGAATTTGATGTTATAGAACACCATTCCTTACTTATTTAACCTACTCATTTATAAAATTAATTTGGATTTCTCAAAATCCTTACGAATCTTATATTTCCTTAAAAAATTTATAAAATAAACTTCTAATTCTATTTCTTCATTTTCTTACGATTTTAACCAAATAAATTCATTCTCAATATCTCTTACTCCTTATTCTCATTAATCTATGTTTTTGAACATAGAAACTTAAAGAAAATTTATAAGAGAATAGGTTTCGGATTACATTTCTACTTTGATCTCCTTCCGTCGGACAAAGTTTGCTCACGGGCCAACTTTTCCTCTTCCTTTTCTCTTCTTCCTCCCATCCGAACTCTCTCTCTCTCTCTCTCTCTCAAAGTGTAGGATTTTTAAGAATCCAAACAAATGAGCTTAAGCTTCCTATTTATAGATTTTCAAGGCTAGGGGCATTTTAGTCATTTTGCCCTCCCTAACCTCCTTACTATTCAAGGCTTAACGACTAAGTTAACTTATCCCTCAAGTTTGCTAAGCCCTTAAGTTTTGTAGTTCCGTCTTTCGGGTTTCGTCCGACAGTTTTAAAAATTGCGATTCTCGGAATCCAAATATTTTTGGATATTTCGTCTTTCCTTTACCGATTAACTTTTACGTATTCTTCGGATTTCGGAAAAATTGAAAAACACTTTTGGTGTCAAGCATTTTCCTTCACGTTTTCCCCTAACGTAGCTAAACAAATGAAAAGTACATAACAGTACTTTTCGTCATTTTTATTTTGTCCGATTTCTGCACGTTTTTCGAGAAAAACTTTTATCAGCTTATTTTAACTTCTCATGATATATTATCGTCAAATCTTTCGAGGAAATGTCATTTCGACATACTGATCTCTCGGAAAGGCTTAAGTTATTCAAACCCTAACCCTTAGGGTTTCGTCGGGTGAATAGTGCCTATTTCGTCTTTTTCTCCAGAAATATTTTGTTCCCGGAAAAATTTTATTTTCATCTTGAAAATTCTTACTCGTTCAGTCTAGCTCGTAGCCAGAATCCTCCTGATTTATAATCATTTTAGGTTATAGAATGATTAATAAACACATAGCATAGAATAGTATTAATAAAAATTCATTTTATTAATAACTAATTCTTTAACTCTTAATTCTGGACAATCCGAATTTTCGGGTTGTCACACGAACTTAGGAGGTTATTAGCATGTCAAAATTTCTGTTTGGGTGATTTTTTTCCCTTGCTTTAATAGCTTGCACCAAAACTTTAAACATTCATCTGCTTATTCTATGCAATATATTTATATCTATTGCTATCTTGCAAGAGGTCATACCTGATAGGAACTTTCCATCTTCAAGTACCCCAAAGAAATAGTAATCAAAATGTGAAATTTTAATTCCAGTTTGAATGTGAAGCTATGGGGTTCTCATTTATATTATTTGAATTTTTGTTACATTCCTTTGTGTAAGGATGTAAAGTTTTTTTTTTGGTAACGGTTAGAATTTGATTCCTGAATTCTAGTATTGTGAAGCTGTGGAATTCTTATTAGTATTGGATTTTCCTGTAGCAGTTTATAATTGCATGATTGTTCCATTCCTTAGCATAAGCATGTTATATATTAAACACAATTTATAGTCCAACCTAATATGCTTTTAGTTAGTCTTACTACAAACATTGGATAATGAGTCCAGGAGATAAATTGTAGGAGGTGTTTAGCTGGGATGACCATATTTTATCTTTTTGTAGTTTAAATCTAACTTATATTCATTGTAACTTGTTAAATTTATTTAATGTTTCTGTTTTACCATCGTTTGGCCTGTCCGAGGAAAGCTTTCCTACAGCTAAAGCCATGTGGGGTAAAATGGCACAGGTAATGATTTGATTGCAGTGTTGCTATATCATCCTTTCTGAAGTTGCCACTTTAATCAGAAAATTGTCAGTTTCTGTAGGACTATATCGGATTGTAATAAATTTTATTTTGCCTGGAACTCGTACTTGTTCGATAACAAATTGATATGGTTTCTATTGCACTTAATTAATCATGTTATCAAGCACTTCTTTCCCCATTAATGGCCTTATCTTATTAAGTAATGAAACTTTTAGCACACAGTACCTAAAAATAGAATGCTTTTTTAAGTAATTTTTTAGGTTCGTTCAAAACTTATAATGTTCTTTTTTGGTTATAAATTAATCACCTGTAATGCCTTTCTCATCATTTTTTTTTGTATGTGTCATAAGGATGGGAACTTTGATAGGGATAACTTTAATGCTGGACCAAGCATGCCTTCATCACCTGGAGAGACACGTTGTGCTGCAGTTTCTGCTTCGGCATGGGTTGAACCTCATGGAAAGTGCACTGTTGCTTCGGCATGGGTTCAGTTTGGTACTCAATTTATGAATATACTTGCCAAAGTAATTATCAAGCGATTGAAATCCTTCACCGCAAGTATGACAGTTTTGAAAATCTAGAAGGTGAGCCTAACCTCAAAAGTGTTAGCTCATCTGCTGTACTATTTAGCAATTTATTCATTTATTATGTTTTGACGGGTTTGAAGTTATAATTACATTCAGCTGAGGCAAATAATCTGCACTCAGGTACAGAAGCATGAAAACTCAGGTTGGCTATTCTCTATTAACTTGGTTTTTCATAAAGATTTGTACTTACTCCATCGCATCTTGTGTTTCATGGTTCAGTACCATGTTTGTCATGGATTAGAAGACATACCGGTGGCACATTCAAACTAAATTTGGGGTCGCGGGGCCACATGAGGCCACACTAAGCCTAGCCAAGCCCCAAGGGGCCATTTTGATGCATTTCAAGCAATGTTTGAGGGTGGTTACAGGGTATTGGTTTCCTTTTAACACTAATCTGATTTTTTAAGTTGGGTGATGCTTTTATCGTTTCTGTACTGAATTATGCTTCACATCTATTGTAAGACCCCAACTTTTTGAATAAAGATGAATTTTCTATAATTATCATTTTTGAGTATTATGGAATGAATTTAATATAATGCTATAGTTGGGGGTAATATTTACAAATTTTACAAAGTATGCAAGTTGTTATATTATATTCGATTGGTCGGGAATATTCTTTGTGGTTTGGAATATTCGTGACGACAAGACAATCATTGGTGGACCCTCTATTAACGAAATTATCATCGGATTGAGAAAACGACAAAAATATTTTATTGAAAATAACGGCGGAAGTTTTTACCACATTAATCTTGTTGAACTACTCTTTCGGTAGTAAAAGTACGATGAATACGCGTGGTTGTATAATAGTACATGGTAATGCGATTATTAATGCTTACGTGAGAAGTCACTCGGTTTTGTTCAATTATTGCTACATGTAATTGTTGCATAATATCTCACGTTATTTGATTCAATTATTGTCGATATTTATATATTATTAAATCAATAATTGAAATGACAAAGTTATTAATATTATAAATTGCAATATTAACGATGTCTAAGTTACGCCAAGGAGAGGTTTAGTCACCTAATCAAGGCGCCAATAGGAAGAAATCCTTATTAGAAAGCCCCTCTTTCTTGGGAACTAATTCGGTCGATTAATATTGTGAATTATAATAATGATGATAAATGTTATTAAAAATATTGTGGGGATTTTATGAAGAATTTGATGTAAATTTTGCTTATTATTTGGACCCCCACTTTTCCATTTTTAAAAATTGTCAGAGAAGTTATCTCATTTTTTCGCTTTTATATATATATATGTATATATATATATATATATATATATATAAGTATTATATATATATATATATATATTATTTTGTTAATGGAAGGTTGGTGGGGGGAAATAATGGACGGAAGGTGTATGAATATTATATATATATATATATGCAAGTTGGAAAAAAATGTGGATGTAAGGTGTATTATTATGCAAGTTGAAAATGGATGGAAGGAGTATTATTATGGATATTATATATATAATATATTATATTTTATTTAAAAGATTTTGCTTTAATTATGGACCGTCCGATTAAAATAAATCAATCTAAACCGTTCATTGATTTGTTTCTTATTCATTCCATTTTCTATAAATAGAAGCTTATTTCTTCATTATTTTCTTACGAATTCACTGAACTCTAGAGAGAGAAAGTTATAGAGAGAAATAAGAAGAGAAGTCTGCTAAGTTTCTTTTCCTATATTCAGTTTCTTTTACAGTAAGGGATATTATTCTTTTGTATTCATGAAGAGAACTTCTATTATTCCATTTCTTATTATTCTGTTTGAATAACCTGTATATGTGGGCTACCCTATACTTGGTGTCATTCTTCTATTATTCTGTCTTTATTATTATTCTGTTGGAACATCATGTCTGTGTGTTTTACACCGAACCTGGTTCCATCTTTATTATTATTCTGTAGGAACATCCTGTCTGTGTGTTTTACAGGACACGGTTAAAATCTTTATTATTATTACATTGGAATATCTCATCGTGTGTTTTACAATCGCACTGGTTCTCATCTTTACTTATTATTCATGTTGGAACATCCTATCGGTGTGAATTTCACCGACACGTTCCGTTATTATTATTCTATTGAATAACTCGTCTATCAAGCAACCTGCATACATGGTGATTTTTTTTTGTTATTCCATTCGTTATTATACTCATTTGGTTAAAATTTTGACTTCTATACTCCATGAAATTAGTGGAATATCCTTGATATTTGCGCTTCATCCAGTATCTTTTCATAGAAATATTCTTCTGAGCATTCTTGAATTTTACTTTAAAAAGAAGTATCATGTTGACAATTTGGACGTTATTAGTTCCTGAATAACTTAATTCTTGAACTTGTTTTATTGAATTCTTATATCATTGTCATCATCCTTATGTTTATATTTTTGAAAGTCATCTCGTGGCTCTGAGTGCATAGATGGACTTGGTATGATTATGACCAGGGATTATTCGGTATAATCATGATAGTAATGTTACAAATGATGTGGTAAAAGTCCTCATTGGCCCGTAGTGCATTGATGGATAGTTGTTGGCATGATCATGACCATTGATGAATACATAAATATCCTTAACAGTAGTGCATGGAATTTGTGGTCGTGACCCTAATGAATATCCTTGGCCAGTAGTCTTGTGGATGATGTGGATTATTTATTTAATGAGTCTCAAATGATAAAAGTGATGAAAAACTTTTTAAATCATAAAAGATAGTAGATTTTATTCTCTACTTGACTCTTTTAATGGATTGATTGTTCCGCTACAGTTAAACTTGATGTCTATTGTATTTTATCAGTTTAACATTGTTGAGGGCTAATGATAATTTATTCTGCATTATCTTAGTCATAATATTTCTTGATGTGCTAGTTGAGCTCACCCTTTCTTTCACTATTCTCTTCAGGAAATGAGAACGTAGCTGGGATGAGTCGGGGAACGGAGTGACAATAAATGTAATGAGGACATATTCTGAGAGTGGATATTGTCTAGAAGACAGTATTTGTAATTAAATTCACAGCTCTCTTGTTGTATAATTAAGATTGTATTTATATTTTGTACCATGTATTTGGCGACTCAGAATAGGTGATGTATACCTATTTTGGGGGTGTCACATCTATTCATCAAATAAATAAGCAAGTTTTGATTTGATCATAACAAACTTTTCAATAAGGCAGTAAAACATATGTTGCAAGAATATGTGAAAAAGTGGTTGGCGTGGTTTGAAAATGAGAACATAAATATCTTTTCTTGGGAATTTACTAAATTTCTCCTAATGATCATTTATGGTTAAATGTGATATATGTGTAGTTGTTCTTCCTACACTAGTTCCTCTAAAAATGAGATATATGCAATGTTGTTTTCAAATATGGTTTCACTCTTTATGTATATTATGTTCATGATTGCTATGTAGTTTTGAATGAATACATTGCAGGAAAAGGATGCCAAGGACATAGAGATTCCAAATATTAGGTGGGATGTATTTGAGTTGATGATGAGGTGAAGTCTTCTTTAATTGTTTCTCTTTTTTGGTGTTCATTTTGTTCATAGTAACATGTTTTAGCGATTTAACATTTAATTTTAATTTTTAGGTTTCTCTTGCACTATCATTCATGGAAAGATCTGAGGGATGCATAAAAGCGTGATGTTCCAAAGCTGAGTTGCCTTGCTAAGCTTGGTGTAAAGATGGCATTTATTTTTTTCTATAATAGGACTAGTACATATATAATTTAAGTTTGTTTTGCTTGTTTTCTAGATCTCTATTTTAAATTGCAAAAGTTGTTTAAATTTCAGTTTCATTGATTCCATGTCATTCCCTTTGTTTGTTCTTTAGATTTTCTTTGGAGTTCCGGTTGTGGTTGAACTTGCTTGTATGCGAGATGCTATGAACAATCTTGGTGGTGACTCTAACAAAATTAATCCTTTGGTGTGTAATTTGTTACTTTAATTTCATTCATGTCATTTACAAAGTGTCTTGTGTATGCATGTAATTGTTAAGATATAGTAGTAATTTATATTGAAAAGTGAATTTGAGATGTATATATGGATAGTTTGGTATATATTTTGTAGATGTAGTAATTTGAAACTGTAAACGAATGGTATTATTGGGATGTATTTTGAATGGTTTACATTTTGGCTTTAAATTTAAATGAGAATTTAGACCTTTTAGCTATATATCATGGCATTAGCATATTACAGGTGCATTGATAATATAGGTGAACCACATCCTTTTATTTTCTTTTCTTTTTTATCTACAACATTTAAAAAACGTTGTCTGATATACTAAACAACAACATTTTTATCCAAAAAACGTTGTGGAATCATACCTTCTACAACGTTTTTAAGCATCTGCTAATTTTTGGAAAACAAATCTACAACGTTTTTTCCTAAAAAACGTTGTGTATTGTGCTTAACTACAATGTTTTAAAAACATTATGTAAGGGTGTCAAATAGATAACACCCTTAACCACGACGTTTTTCTGACTGAAACCACAACCTTTTTTCCGCATTATCTATTTACTTTTTTGTAGTAGTGCTGGGATAGTTCTTAAACTCATATTATTGTGGAAAGTTCTTGAACTCATAATGTGTGGTAAGTTGATGGACTGTACTAAGATATAGGAATGTTTAGACTGAAAATACGTTGTTTTCAGTAGTCTTAGTATTGAAGGTACTAGAGTAGATTAAGTATTGTCGCAGTAAGACAATGAAGGAAGATGGAGAATAGGATATTCCAAGTCATCTAGCTATACTAGATTTCGAAGTTTATTGAAATCGTGCTTATGTGTTCGTATTTTGAAAATGAAAGAATTGGTTTAACTTTTGAAACCAATAGATTTTTAAAAGAACTATTCTTGGTATGTCTATGCTAATTGTTTCGGCTAGACAGAAATTGATTTGAAATATCAAAATGAATTTTATATCATCAGTGCATTTGATGCAAGGATGGTAAAAGAATGGAGTTATTAATGCAATTGAACCTGGTATTGGATGTGATCTTAGGATCAACATCCCACTATGGTATGATGTATAATTATGAAGTCACAAACTGACGAAGACCTCAACGTACTGTGAAAAGTACGGTATCATAACGTCATAAAACATTTTGATATATTGCGAAAAGAATTTACAGAAGTAGTCAATGTCAATTGAGTTGACTAGATGAATGTTTCACGTTGATATCCAATTCATTGGGATGGTCTAAGCTACTTAATTAGGCTAGACAAATGGTATGTCATGTTTAAAAGAAAATCGAGCTTTCTTTGAAGAAGTTGTGCCAAACCAAATTGTTTTGGTGCGGAATCTAATGATTAAGTCTGAGGTGAACATATCCCGAAATGGGGTATACGATGGGTAAGAGGTAGTTTGCTTTCTTGGTGATTGTAAACTGACCGTGGAAGAAAGGGTACGGTGTTATGTTGTTAAACCTAGTAAGAGTTCATGGTCGATCTGACCCCTCAACAAAAGTATGAAATATTTTAGAAGGAAATTTTATATTCCTCATTATTCTTCTACTTTATGATTCTTGATAGGTTATAGAGGTTAGGAATGATGGAAAGATAAGAACTCTGATAAAGGGAAGTGAGAAGAACGGTAAGCTAAAATTTCGAGGATGAAATTTTGTGAAGAAGGGGTGAATGTGATGACCCGGGTAAGGGAGTGGTTTTAAGAAATTCCGAGGATGGAATTTTTATAAGGAGGGAAGAGTGTAACGACCCGAAAATTCAGATCGTCCAGAATTTAAGTTTAAAGAATTAATTATTAATAAAATGAATTTTTATTAATAATATTATGTGTTATGTGTTTATTAATAGTTCTAGAACCTAGGATGATTATAAATCGGGAGGATTCTAGCTACGAGCTAGACTAAACGAGTAATAATTTTCAAGATAAAAATAAAAAAATTTCGGGAACAAATAAATATTTCTGGGGAAAAAGACGAAATAGGCACTATTTACCCGATAAAACCTAAGGGTTAGGGTTTTAATAACCTAAGCCTTTCTAAGAGTTCGGTATGTCGAAATGATATTCCGTCGAAAGATTTGACGATAAAATATCGTGAAAAGTTAAGTAAGTCGATAAAAGTTTTTTTTGAAAAACGTGCAGAAATCAGACGAAATAAAAACGACAAAAAGTATTGTTATGCACTTTTCATTCGTTTAGCTACGTTAGGGGAAAACATGAAGGAAAATGCTTGACACCAAAAAGTGTTTTTCAATTTTTCAAAAATCTAAAGAATACGTAAAAGTTAATCGGTAAAGGAAAGACGAAATATCCAAAAATATTTGGATTCCGAGAATCAAATTTTTTAAAACTGTCGGACGAAACCCGAAAGACGTAACCACGAAACTTCCAAGGGAAGTCTCATGAATAGTAAGGAGGTGTATTAAGGAGGTGGGAATAGTATGGAGGTATGAATAGTAAGGAGGTTAATGGGATGAAATGACTAAAATACCCTTAGCTTGGATTTTCTATAAATAGGAAGCTAAATTTCATTTAAATAAGATTTTGAAAATCCTATATCTTGAGAGAGAGAGAGAGAGAGGGTTCGGATGAAGAGGGAGAAGGAATAGCATGAGTATGAATGATTGGATCGAAAGTGTTCTTGAAATAGAAAAGCTTGCAAATCGCCGGCTTTGTCTAGCGGAAGAAAAATAAAAAGGAAAGGTATTAAAACCTAACTCCTAAGTTAACTTTTCTTAAGTTTTATGTTCAAAACATAGATTAATAAGAATAAGAAGTAAATGATTTTAGGAATGAATTCATATGGTTGAAATCGTAATAAAATGAAGAAATAAGAATTAAAAGTTTAGTTTATAAATTTCTTAAGGAAGTATAAGATTCGTAATGAATTAGAATGATGCGAGTGAATTATATGAATAAGTAGGTGAAATAAGTGAGGAATGATGTTCTATAACATCAAATTCCAATAAAAAGTGAAATCATAATCCAAAATATCGATTAAAATGAAGAACGAACGAAGAACACGAAGAACATGAGAAGAACACGAAGAACGTTGTTGATGGACAAATTTAAAACCATCGTAGGATATTTGTTGTTGATGGAAAAGTTTAAAACCATTGCGTATAAGTTAGATGCATATTGCTTGGTTAGGAACGGTAGAAACGTTCGTGAAGAATGGATTAAAACATAGCTATAACAAAGTTATGGCAAAAATTTTGTAAAAGACAAATAAGAATTAAAAAGTTAGTAAATGAACCCAAACGTGTAGGGTTTCATAACAATGTAAGAGCACATAGAAAACATGAGTCATGGACTCAAGAATGAATGAATTCTGAGTTCGAATGACCGAATTACGGACGAACAAACGAAGAGCGATAAAAACGTAAAACAAATGAAGGGTGAAGATCAAGCCAATTGAATGGCACGTTAACGGATTCAGAACGAAGTTCTATCTGGGCGTATTGAAGTACATATGATAAGGAAGACAATGGCTTTGGAACAACCTCTTTCTGAGTTATAACGAATAAGTTATGGAAGCGGGAAGTAAGCGTCTCAAATTGGATTTAACACTTAGAGAAATTTTCTAGGGTTAGGGCTTGGTGCGCGGTGCCGACCATGCCTTTGTAGGTGGCATCGCAAAGACCGCACTGTGAAGTCGGGCACTACAAACTCGTACACAGTGCAAGAGATAAAAGGAGAGGGCGTATGACCAATTGTAGAGAAAAAGCCAGAAAAGAGCTTTTAACTACTCAACTCTTGGGGGAAACGTAAGGAAAGATAAAGAACATAATGTTTAACTAATGTAACCCTTAATCTAGTAAATTAAACCTTTAATGAAGGTTGAACGAAGAGATTAAATGAGAGTAAAAGATAAATAATGTAACGCGAATTACGGATCCGATATCCGGGGAGCGTAGTTACGATAAACGAACGTAGAGGATAACTATGGTTGTGATTCCTTAGACATTGAGCAATGAGGGTAATGAATAACATTTTGATGATATGTCATGATAATGAGAAATAAGATTGAAGCGTATAGACGCTGTGTACGCAACGCTACTGCGATAAACGAGCGGTCTTAGCATATAACGAACGGTATGGCTTCGACATTAAGAAAGAGTAATGAACATGGGGTTCAGGTAATGGATAACGAAAGTATTATATAAGATAAAAATGGTAACAAGAAAGCCATAACGAACGGTAATAAGATTAATGAAAGTCGATCGTGATTCGGATAGAAAATGATAGAATGAATTGTAAGTATGGAACATTTTAACCAATGTGAAAGTTGAGTGTACGCAAATATTAAGCGGATAGAACCTACACCCCGTGTATGGTTTGACCGTATGATAATGAAGACCAATGATTAAACTGTGAATGGTAAAGAAGTTGAATTAAAGACAATAACGTTTAACGTAACGAAGCCGAGTTAAGGAATAACTGGAATGATGGCTCTGAGTATTCAAAAGACTGTATGACTTAGACGATAAAGAGTGAATCCTGAGGTGTGGCATTTGGTTGCCAAGAAGCCATAAGGAATGAGAAATTAACTTAACGAAGATTATAGTTTAATAGTTCGGATAAGTTAAGATCAGTTAGGTTGTAGTACAATCGTAACCTTTGATGGTTTACATATGGGAGCTGGGCTAAACAATTCCTTCAGAGAGCGAAGGTATATACAAAACTGGCAACCGATCTAACTCACTGTGATGGCAGTGTAGACGAGATAGGAACTTGTTTGTTGGTTGTTTGTGGGAAACCACCAGAGTACCATATGGACTACTACCGGAGAAGAAGCGATGTGTCTTTGAGTCCTAGAGAAGTTATAAGAAGAAGATAAGAATGTAAAACATCAAAGATGATGATCGTATAAGTAAGACACATCTCAGATGTCATGAAGTCAGTAGAAACGGTAATGAAAGTGGTCGCGTAAACTTAGGTTGTAAGAACGCGAACCCTAAGAAGTAAAGTTACGCAAACTAATGCATAAGTCAAATATACATGACTAATTAGTGTATGTGTTGTTTTTCTTATGTGCTACATAGGAACTGGAATGAGCAGTTTAGCGAAATTTGTAGCTGTGTGTAAGGTAAGTTTCCTAAATTCATTCATATTTGAAATGAATGCTAGTTTCTTAAACTTCTCAGATGTTGAACTTGAGAAGTTCTGTCTATGTGCTAATGTGCGATATTTGTGTAGGGTGGTAGAACATATGAGGCCTTGTGCCACAATGTAAACACTTCGGTGTTTCTATGAGATGAACTGTTCTGTGATTTAACTGTTCAATAAGAGAATGCTCTGTTCATACATGAGCCGTTATTGTTAAGTCTGTACTAATGATTCTAGCCAGACAGAATGTGTAAGAAAAAGGTAGAAGAATGAAAGTATTTTAAAATGAAAGTAAATATTGTTTTAAAATTATAGGAATCGAGATTATTCCTATTATTCAAGCTGCTTCATAACCTTTGTTCGGTTATTGGAGTCTTAAAAGAATGTTTGAATTCTTGAAGATGTTTTTTCAACTATTATGACTTGTTGGGCAATTGAATGCTCACACTTGCTTTAAATGAAAAATATTTTCAACGAATGATGTTAGAAGAACTTAAGGATCCCATAAAGATCAAGCTGACGGTATCCACATGAAGTGCCATTCAGGATGTGAATGAGTGAGAAGATAAAGTGAAGGCTTGTAATATAAAATAAGTTAAATGAACTTTCGATTAGTTTAATGAACTGTTATATATCCTTACTAGCAGATGAAAGTCTCTTGTGTAAGATGTAAAGGATAATGTAATTATCGTTATTTGTAATGAAAGGAGTTATAAGGTTTTAGAACCTGGGAATTTAGAATATATGTTGTTATATTTCAGTATATAATGATGTATGTTTGGAAGAAGATAGGATCGTGACATACGGAATCAGGGTGAGAAGATAGACCAGATTTCGGGGCGTTACAGAAATATTAGTTGGCCTTGGAGCCGGAAATCCCAACTGATTGAATACTGACAAGGGCATCAAATTGATACTTGCCCCAAGATCACATAGACATTTACTGAAGCTCATCTTTCCAATTATGCATGGAATTATGAAACTACCTGGATCCTTCAGCTTTGGAGGTAATTTTGCGCTGAAGCACTACATTGCATTCCTCTATCAAGGCCACTGTCTCAAAATCTTCTAATCTCTTCTTCCTTGACAAGATACCCTTCATGAACTTTGCATAACTCGGCATCTGTTCTAATACCTTAGCGAAGGGTATGTTAATCTGCACCTTTTTAAAAACCTCCAAAAACTTGCTAAACTACTTATCTTCCCTCTGTTTATTCAATCTTTGTGGATAAAGAACCAGAGGGTGAACTAGTGGTATTTTATTTCCGGGCTTCTCAACTAAACCTGTTATGTTACCCTCTTCCTGCTGTTGTCCAGAACCTTCATTGTTTTCTTTCTTCTCAGATAACTTTTCAGCCTCGCGCAGCCACGCGTCCTCCCCTTGTAAACATGGCGCGGGCACGCCAGACCTGAGTGTGATCGCCTGACATTGTCCCTTCCCTTCTCTTCTTGGATTTGCCTCTATAGTACTTGGCAATGAAGCCTGGGGCCTATTGTTAAGCATGCTCACCAACTGACCCATTTGAGTTTCCAGATTTTTAATAGCCACTGATTGGCTTTTAATCATCACCTCTGTGTTTGCCATGTACTTCATCATCATCTCCTCCATTTCTGAATTCTTTTCTTGCTGAGGTGCAGATGGAGTATGATGTTTTTGTTAAGAAAATCCAGGTGGATAAGGTGGTCTTGGTGTAAACTGTTGCTGAGCTGACTGTGACTGAAATTGGTTATTCGGTTGAAATTGATTCTTTTGATTTCCTTGATTATTTGACCAACTGAAGTTTGGATGGTTGCGGTAGTTGGAGTTGTATGTGTTCTGAAATTGTCCTTGATCCTTCCTATAGTTACTCACATACTGTACAGACTTCGAACTAATAGCATATTGGTCCGTTTAATGTGACCCTGCACAAATTTCACACACAAAGGAAACTGTCTTCGCCTTAGTCTCTGTCAATGAATCAATTTTCTTCGTTATGGATGCCATCTATGCTGACAATTTAGTGATAGCATCCACTTCCAACAAACCTGCAATTTTGGGATATGGCATCCTGGCTTTAGGGTTTTGAAAATCATTTGTTTCCATTGTCTCAATAAGGTTATATGCCTCTTCATAACTTTTTGCCCATAAAGCTCCTCCTGCAGCTGCATCTACAATTGGCCTTGACTGCCATCCCAATCCATTATAGAATATGTTGATCACCATCTAATCTGGCATGCCATGGTGCAAACACTTCCTTAGCATCTCTTTGTATCTCTCTCAGGCTTCATATAAAGATTCACCCTGTTGCTGCTCGAACTAGGAAATTGATGTCCTCATCTTTGCAGTCTTAGCCATCGGGAAAAACTTGGATGAGAATTTATGTGTTAGGTCCTCCCATGTAGTAATAGATCCCAAAGGTAAAGAGTGTAACCAACTTCTTACTTTATCTCTGAATGAAAATGGAAACAGTCTAAGTCTGATAACATCCTCTGTCACCCCGTTATATCTAAAAGTATCACATATTTCAATAAAACTCAATAGGTTCTCATTAGGATCATCCGTAGCTGCACCCCCAAATTGTACTGAATTTTGAACCATTTGAATAGTGCCCAGTTTTATCTCAAAGGTATTAGTTGTTATCGCTGGTCTGACTATACTTGACTGCAGTCCATTAATGTTCGGCATCGAATAGTCTCTCAAAGCCCTATGCTCCTCTCTTTGCTCTTCTCGTTGTCCTTCGGCTGCTATATTAGATGGTGTTACCTCTAACTCTGCTTGTATATTTCTACGCGCTCTCGATTTCCAACCTCTACCATTGATGTTGTCCTGTGTAGGTATCAACTCGGAATTGGATGATCGTGTGTGCACAAAATATATAAAAGTACGTAAAACAAAAACAAAAATAAAAATAAAAATGAGATAAGATTAGATTTGTCTAAGTCATACAATATAGCTTAAAACTGATGATAATAATAAATTTAAACGCCTTTCCCCGGCAACGACGCCAAAAACTTGTTGCCTCCTTTTTCGTTTTAATAAATGGACTCTAACTCATGCAAGCATACATGGGTCAACAAGTAGTACAGAGTAAGAAAAATATCAATCCACGGAGAAAGGTTTCCAAATTAAACTATTATGCATCAACTGTATCACTATTTTTAATATGCTTAAACGAATGCTATAATTTTGAATTAATCTAAACTCAAGTAATGAATAAAATAAGAATAATAGAATAGTAAATCAAATATGGAAATAATGGGATTCTAACTTCATTTAATAGTTCATCTAAATACCACCATCATGCAAGATTATTCATGTATCACGAAAAACTAGCCAAGAGCACGAACGTAGACATAACCATTTTTCAATGTATTATGACCTACTTACATAACCTCCACGTACAATAGAAATCTTGTAATCATCAGTAAAACCAAAATCACTATATTTCTATGTGAAATTGCAGCAATATTGAATTTAAGCACAAGCTCTTATGTTACTACACACGGTGAAACAGTATATTTCTATCTAATTCACGAAATATAAAGCTAAACATTTCAGCCTCATACACGCATGCTATCATGATTACAACCATACTCGCATGTCATTTTTTAATTACATACAAGTACATAAAATGAATGGTGATCAAACATTCATGAAATCCAATTAATCATTATAGAAATTCCATGACAACTAAACAATCAAACAATCAGGTCGATAATTTTAGATTACATATCAAAATTCGTTAGAATCCCATAATGGAATTTAGTTCATTTCTGAACCAAAAGCTATTATGGGATTAGAATAACACATGGAAAATAATTAAGGCAATTGAAAGAGAAGATAGAATTTATCAAACCCAATTGCTGTTTATGTTCCAAAATGTTGTTCAAATCTCCAATGATTTCTAGCAAAATAAAAGTAGTTCTTATTCAATGATTGAATTCTAAAGAAGAGGTAGAAAATCTTAAGTCTATGCTTGAATCCTCTTTAGAAATTTGTTCACAGCGTAGAACCCTAGTTCTCCCATCTAAAAACTGATCAAAACAATAATAATTCGCATCTAGTACCAACCAGAGTAGTTTAGATCAATTAAAACACTTCAATTTCAAATTCAAACGTAAGTCAAAACAACAACATTCGATGACTCACGCGGCTGCGTGCGATCCCAATATATAACTGGCGCGGGCACGTGTGTATAGAAATTTATCTTCATCGGTTGATTGCGTGGTGCCATGAAGTTTCAAACTTGTACTGCCAATGGCAGCCCGTGCTCTACATCCATGAGTTTTCTTTTCGCCGCTTCATGTCCAAATTGCTAATACTTCTTCCTTCATCAATGCTCAGTTGTTTATCTCCACTTGTTCCTCGTGTCATACCTTCACTAGTCTCATTACCACCTATAAACACCGAGCTATGCCATTTCCTGTTTTTTCACACCAGAGGAGTTCTCATTACAATGCAATGCAAAATAACACGAAATGCAACTAAAAACATACTAAAATGTACTTGAGATGGGCATAGTTCTGTGAATTGATATCCAATAAGCAAGTATAAAACTTAATTATCATGTGCCCATGAAGATTATCTTATAACCTCCTTGCAGCCCATGCTAATGCACAACAAGTCTTTTCAATCAAGGTGTACTTATACTCACCGCTACTGAATCTTTTGTTGAGGTAATAGATAGCTCTTTCCTTGCCTCTATAGTCTTTTTGTCCCAACATACAACCCATAACATTTCATTGATTGACAGATACATAAACATGGGAACATTATCCCTTGGAGGTACGAAGATGGGAGCTTTAACTAACATCTTTTTCATTGAAAGGAAGGCTTTTTGACACTCTTCATTCCACTTCATAGAGGATTTTTTCCTTAACAGCTTAAAGATGGACTCACACGTGCGGTGAGTTGAGAGATGAATCTGCTGATGAAATTGATTCTCCCCAGAAATCCCCGTATTTTCTTTTTTATTTGGGGCACAAGCATATTAGTGATTGCCTCAATTTTGGCGAGATCTAGTTCAATGCCTCTGTGGCTTAATAGAAATCCTAGCAACATGTCAGACTTTATAACAAAGGCACACTTGGCCTGATTCAGCTTCAAGTTATATTTGCGCAATCAGTTGAAAAGCTTTTTGAGATGGTCGATATAGTCATCTTCCTTCTGGGATTTGACAATGATGTCATCCCCATAGACCTCTATTTCTTTGTGCATCAAATCATGGAAAAAGGTCATCATGGCTCGGTGATAGGTGGCACCGGTATTGATACGGCTGAAAGATAAATGTCTATAGCAAAATGTTCCTTAGGGAGTGATGAAGGCTATTTTCTCCCTGTCTTCTTCGGCAACCATGATCTAATGGTACCCAGCGAAGCAGTCAACAAAATAATACATGCCATATTAAGACATGTTGTCTATTAGTATGTGGATAAAAGGTACTAGGAAATTATCCTTGAGACAAGCTTTGTTCAAATCCTTGTAATCCACGCATACTCGTACCTTCCCTCCGGGCTTAGGCACATAAACTATATTGTACATTCACTCAGGGTAGGTTGATACCATGATGATACCGACTTTGAATTATTTAACAATTTCTTCCTTGACTTTCAGACTCCACTCAGGTTTCAATCGCCTGAGCTTTTATTTGACTGGCTTGAATCCTTCTTTAATGTTCAGGCAATGAATGAAAATATCAGTAGACGAACAATTATGTCCTTATGTGACCATGTAAACACATCCTGGAACTGGGTTAGTATAGCAATCAGGTCATTTCTTTGGCTTGGGGCAAGGTCCATGCCTATCTTGATTTCTTTAGGTTTTTTTGAGGTTTCGATATTGACGGAGGTGGTTTGATCAAGGTTTGGTTTGGGTTTATCTTCAACCCATTCTTTGATTTCATCAGGCACCTCATAGTCTTTTATCTCTTCTTTCTCAATCCCCATTAAGTCAAAGTCAAACTCCACATCAAAGTTGTAGTCATTTATATGATTTGGCATTTCATCAGCAAGGCTAGACAGATTCAACTCTAGAGTCCTGAAAATAAAATGCTTTCACTTAATATATGAGATTGTTTGATCATACAAAGCGTTAGAAAAAGCATGACAAAAGTAACTGCTAGTACTATGCACCAAAAGTAAGCAGTTAATAATCTCTACATAGCAGGGCAGAGGGATTTTCTGCCCTTTTTACCCTTTTCGACAGATGTAATGAGTGCTTCTCCAAATGCCTAGGGTTAAGTTTTTATGGATAGTTATGATGAAGGGATAGTTGATGTCCTTCTTCTCTTTGATGATGACCATAACTGAATTCATATCAGGGTCAGTATTTTCCTTTGACCGATTCTCCTTAGCCTTATTTATGCGATGGGTTAGGATTTGATCTTCTGAATAGTCATCATCTGGGATATCCTCGTTCATACCCTCAGTATATACCAGAAAGTACATCTTTGATAATTGACTTTGCATTTCTTATTTGAGTCTCTAATTCCTTTGCTCGCTTTCTTGATTCGGAATTAGGACTTTTTTTCCACTGGCCGACTTGGCCCTAAGAATTAGCATACCTATAATGAAAACATGAATTTTATAACGCCCCCATATATATACTCCCACAGTATCCGATATGGTGCTTACTATAAGTCAATGTATATAATGCATTCAAATCTATATGCCCATGGTATTTGATTTTATGCTTATATCTAATTGAGTGACAATACAATTTATAACCAGATATAATTCCCATGGATCCAAGATTCACAGTATCCCTTAATAGATAACAATTCTTAAGAAAATATTGATGTGTTTGGATACCCTCACTCGGATATATGAACTGTATCTATGAATAGTATCTATCTATCAAAAATTTAGAGTATCAGTAATAACATGAACAGTCCATATTACCAATACCCTCACTCAGATGTATAGTCTATATCATACGAATTACACTATCATATCGATAGTACCTATCTATCCGAAATCCAGAGTATTAACAACAACATGAACAGTCCATGTTGTCAATACCTTCACTCAGATAAATAGTTCCCAAGGATCTCAAACTATATTGAAAATTCTTATTACATCTATATATGTAAGAAAACACGGTTACGAAAATAAAAGATGTTATATATATATATATATATATATATATATATCCTTAAGGTTCGATTACTTGATTCTTTATAAAGAATTTCTTATTACAAAGTATTGCATTCAACTAGACAATAATACAAACTAATCTAAGAAGGGACGCTTCCTTTATTAACTCCAGAAGTGCTATGGTTACCATCTAACACTGCAAAGGGAATAATTTACAAGGGTGAGCTATAACATGCTCAGTAGGTTCTATATTTATAAGAATATATGATTTGAAGAAGTATAACAATTCAAAATTTAACTAATAGTTGCTACCATTTCTAGAATTTCTTTTTAAACCATTTCTGGACTTTTTTTTTCTGTCAGTCACACAGACTTAGAAACTTTATTTAGATATGAGGTAGGGGATCAACCTATTCACTATCCTAGAAGTATACATCTTATCCTAATAGTGCTCACATGCACCCAATGTCAATATATTATTGACCAAACATCGATCCCTTTACGGGATACACAACTTTATAAGTATAGGATGTCTTACCAAAAAAAATTTCTTTGGCATAACATTTTATGCTCAATAAACAATATCATATGAATAAAAAATTCATTCTAGTTAAGCTGAAGCAATTGCAATAACTTTTCAACAAGTGGCAATTCAAGTTTAGGTTTGGTATAACATATCAATAGCAATTCAATATATAGAATCTTGTTCAACGAAAAAATAGGGTTTGAGAAAGTTGCATAAGTAATTAATAATTTGGGTTTAGTAAACTTGCCTGAGCGAAGATCAGTCAAGCAATGCTACTCGATTCGTTAATAAACACCTAAGATGTTTATTCATATAAATCTAACACATTAGTATTGATAACAATACTCAAATACAAAATCTACAAATGTTCGAGTTAAGTTTAATATAGTTTCGGTGTCCAAAGACTTTAGCGAGTATTAATTAAGTTGATAAATCGACTAAATTTTATTTGTAAGCTTTATTATATTTTTAGATAATTTAAATATCCTTTATAATAATTTCTGGAAGCTTATAATAATTTTTATGTATTTATTTATCCCTTAAATGATTTTTAAATCATTTATTTCTATTTCTAAATAATTTAATATTTACTTAGAATATTATAAAAGCTGTGTTTACTATTTTTAAATAATATATAATCATTTATTATAATTTTTATATCATTAATATTATTTTCAATAATTATTTAATATTTATAAGTAATTATTCTAATTACTTTATTATTAACTTAATTATTAATAATTCCAAATAAATTAAAATATTTATTAAATTTATGTAAAAATATTAAAAGTTAAAAATTATAACTTAAAATAATTTTTCAAACTATTTTTATATTTATTTATTAATTATTTCTAATTTTTATTAATTAATTTATTAGAAAATATTTTCTATCTGCGTTAAAGCTCTATATTGACGGGGAAGTGTCCGCATGACGTGTTTTTTGAGTTTCGGTTTGATCCATACGTATGGTCTAGGGACCACTTTGACCTTAATCTACGTTGCTATTGTTAATGATTCTGGGTTTGAACAAGTATGGATGTCATAGTACTCATACAATAGTACAACATTATGCCAAATTCATGCTTTAACCTATATATAACAAGAAGTTATAGAGACTCAAAGTCACTGTCAGAGCTGTTCTTGAGTTTCTAGGTAACCAAGAACAGTGGTCATGGTCGGTCAACGGGTTTGTAGCTTCTATATCTTTCAATCTGCGTGATAGTTTTTGTTTTATTTGTTGTAATAGGTATTCTGTATGTCAAGGTACATGTATGTTACACTGATTTGGATAAAGTATGATTCTAAAGTCTCGACCTTTATTGGTCAAAGTACAGCCAAAGGTTGTTCTTCGTGTTCATCACTTTTCTCGGTAACCCAGAAAACTTTGTCATGCTCGGTCAACGACTTTTGACCATTAATTCTGGTAATCCTATGAATTTTTTAAGCAATTGGGTGTCATAGATATGTAGTATGTATGTCAAAGTATTAATTCATTACAAAAAGTTATTAAAACAACAAACAGAAAGCGATTAAAAGGTTGATCAAAGTAGCCGATTCAACCTGTTCTTGGGTTTTCTAGGGAACCTAGAAAATAGAACTTCGTAATCGGTCAACCACTTTTGACCATCTATATCTTGCAATATATAGTTCTAATGAACCTGATTCCTTTTCTAGATTAAAGACCTCATGTCACACTACAAATAACATACAATTAACAGACCTAACAATTAACACACATGGATCTATAGGCTCTGACATTCGACTGTCAGACCTATTTTTCCAAATTTTCCAGATTGCTTAAAACACTAATTTGAGGCATCTAGATGTTATGAAAACATGTTCTATTAACTTAGCATACTTTCTAACATGTTATTACATAAATCTAAACATCTAAACAATAATTTGAACATAGCATCAAAGATCTAGCTATAAATTAGGGTTTGCACCTTTTTTGCTTAATTTTGATTTTTGGCTACTGAATCTGATGTTGCTATCACCCAGGCTTGATTTGGAATGCTTGTAAGAGTTTCTAGGCTTCAAAAATTCGTGGGTTTGGCCTGGAGTTATGCTTCTATTTATAGACTTAAGCAACTTAGATTTTTTGGTCTTTTTTTCACCTATTTGCCTCTCTAAATATCTGATCCATGACTCTCCTGGTGCTTGGGAGTTTGGAAGCATGTCATGTTATATTTTGGAACTTGTGTGGATGACTCTGAACCTACTTGTGAGCTAGTTGACCAAATTAATAGCTTAATTTTACCCTAATCCTCACTAATATTGATTAGGGTTTTGGTTTTTATGATTAGGGTTACTTAATGATGTTTATTATGACCTAATTGAAGTTTAGTAGACATGATAAGGTGTTAAGATAACCTAATTAGGGTTTAGTTTAACTAATTAGGGTTTAGTTTAACTAATTAGGGTTAAGGTTTAGAAATTAAGGTTAAGGTTTGTAATTTAGGGTTAGGGTTTGTAATCTAGGGTTCCTAGCATGGATTAACCACAAATCCTAACAAGCACGACAAAGCGTTTTGTCAGTGTAAGGACGACAAAGAAACTTATCAAAAGAAATATACCGAAAAGTTCGTTGTCGGAAGAAAATTTTTAAGCACGAGGTGTCAAGCGCGTCAATTTTTAGACAAAAAATTTATTTGACCTAATTTGTTAAACAGAGTTTATATTAACACATAACACTTTCAGAATGGTGAGATTTTATTAATATAACTGAATTTACATATCCGAGTCTTTTTAGGGTTTTAGGTTTTATAAATTTTCCTCATAGGCTTTACAAATCCTATATCTGTAAGATTAGGTAGCAAAATGTTAATGTAATAACCCATTATTTTTAATATAATTAAATGAGAAATTTTGCGTATAATTTTATTTTTATTTTTAAAGGTGGGAATATGTACAAGGTAAAGTGTATGTATATATGTGATAAATACAAATTTATTTATTACATGAATAATTTCAAATAATTTTTTAGAATTATTGACCATTATAAATTATATTTTATAATTAATTTTGTAGTAAAAATATTTTTATTATTTATTTTCCATGAAAATATGATTATATATTATTTAAATAATATATGAAATGATTATTATAATAATTATTTTATTATATGATTTTGTTCAAATTATTTAAGTTAATTATTTTAACTTAATTAATAAATGTATATATGAAAGTTATGTCGGATATGGATTCAAAACCCTAATTCTGGATTTTGAATAAGGAATGAGAATAATAATATAATATTAATTATATTTCAGTGTGATAAATATGTACTGTATATATGTATACTGATAATAATTGGTCAATTATGCTGTAACAGTAAAACCTTAGTATTATTTTGATAAACCTTAATTTGAAACGTAAACAAAGGTTTAAGATTGGTAAGAAACTGTGTTATGTGATAAATGATGTGTATTATAGAATATAACCCTAATTAGGGAAAATCCTAATTATTAGAAACCCTAATTTCTAAATTAGGAAGCCTAACTTCGAAATTATAAACCCTAATCGACAAATTAGCAAGCTTAATTATAATTAGTAAATTCTTAAACTTAATTTTTAATTCTAAGTAATTAGAAACCTAAATTAACTTATAAACCATAATTTATAATTTAGAAAACTAAAAAAATTTGTACATTTTAAACCCTAATTAGAAATCCTACAAAAATCAAAATTTGTGAGACCTTAGGGTTAAACCCTAAGGATCAAACCCTGAGGGTTAGCTAAGATGACAAGAATGCCCTTAAAATCATAAGTCAATTGTCCAAAATGCCCTTTTTGTATTCTTTATTAGGTTACTTGTAAATCTAGCCATATATGGGAGTTGTTTACCAACTCTTGATTTCCCAATTGACTTAAAAACTCCAACAATCAGCTATTTTTGATCAGCCTTGTCCATTGCATCAATATATATATAGATCAAGAGAGAGAAATGTTTATAAATAAGCCTCACTTATGCACTTTCTCTCTACCAATCCCCTCTTTCTTTCTAAACCCATGAAATATTATAGTGTATCAGTCCATTATTAAGTTCCTAGAACACTACAAACAGATCAGGAGGCTAAGATTCAAGATTGGTTCAAGTTAGGTATAAACCCTAAACTCAAATTTGATCTCAGTTGCTATGCTAGATGTTAAGTGTTTGTGTTTAAACATGTTATTTTTAGTCTATATAGATGATCTGGGTTGCTAGATGTTAGATCCATAACATCTATAGGCTCGGATTTGATATTTTTCAAAATCTGGAAAATGTTGAAAATATTGTCTGACAATGAATGTCAGGTCTCCTAGATCTCTTGTTGTTTATCGTTTTGGTGTTTTAAATGTTTGAAGTTGTAGTATGTAATATAGGCTTGGATCTGAAACTTGAGCCAAGTCCAGATCATGTATAGATTGTAAGATATAGTTGATCAAACTCAGTTGACCGAGCATAACTGAGCAATTCTGGGTAACCCAGAAATTGTCCAGATCTTGTCTAATAAGATATTCATGAGCATAGATCTGTCAGGTTTTTGATGATTTGTTCTTGTTGTTATATCTAAGTTGTAGTTTGGTATATGTACTACATGTTTAAGATTTTCAATCAACTAAACATCAAATAGATTTAATGTAGTGGCTGGTCAAAGTTGGTAAGATGAACACGAATTTGGTTTTCTGGGCAACCCAAAAAACCTATGGTCATGGTCTCTAACACAGTTTCACCAGCTTAGATCTGATGATGGTAATGTTTTTATAGTGTTTTTATGTAATAAATCTGCTCATTTGCATGTTGGCTACAACCTGGAACCCTTAATTCACTAAAACATTGCATGAATAGCAAGTTGTGGAAGCCCAAAAGTGGCTGCTTGAACTGTTCTTCATTTCTAAGTAACCCAGAAAATGAAGAACAACTCTGACAGCTTGTTCAAGGCTTTAGATCTTACAATTTGATGATGTTTAGATATGATAAGTGTTTAAACCTTATACCCAGTTAGTTTCTCTGTAAAGCCCGACGTCTAGATCCCCTATTACATGAACAAATTGATAATTGAAGGCTATGAATAGCGTGACACCCCCAAATTCGGGCACTTCAATCCCACAAATTTGGTGTTCATTGTCTAATTAAATCATAACTAACTACCCATAAACAAAGGATATAATTAAACTCGAAAGTTTAAACAATCAATCTCCCATTAAAGGGTTACATAATCTAAAATAAATCCCAGGTCATCTAACCTTTATTACAATCATCGGCGTAAAATTAAAACATGATCATAATTAAATCTATTACATAAGCATCATAAATAAAAGATAATTTAGACGTCGTCGTCTAATCAAGCACTTTGTCCTTGCCTTTGCTTGTAGAAAGCTCTTCAAACTTCTTAACTTCATCTGCATGGTTTTGTGCAAGAGTGAGCAAAACAATTGCTCACAAGAAGAGTATACAATAACGTTTTATGAATAACAATTCACTGAGCTTTCAATGGTAAAGTATTCTTACCGGAACAATAAAATTTAATTCAACGGCTATGAGTTCAAAAGAATAATGAACGTTAAATTAACAATAGATATCAACATCAAAGAATACACTGAGGGTCACAAGACCACGAACTATACTCTAGGTTTTCAAGTATTTCTACTTTAACCTTTAACAGTCTAAAAGACTATAATCATCATCTATGTCCTAGGTTAACAGGTGTTTCTACTATGACCTTTAACAGTCTAAACGACTATATGGACCATCATCCCGTACCCCAGGTGATCATCCCTTTGTACTATGTATTGCGCAAACATTTTAACGCTATTGCGTAGCTCTAAAATAATCCCCTAATATAGGGTTGTTCATCTCAGCTTAGATTATCAGGTTTCGAACCAAAGGAAGTTCAGTTGGGAATTAACTTCAAAGGAATTTTATATTTTTAGAACGCTCTTCAACCATGTACTGGTTGAATCAAATAGGGACCAATAACTATTCAAGAGTTTGATTATAATATTTTCATGAACAAGTTATATCGATGAATCAATAAGAGCTAGAGTATTAACAACTTCTAAATTGAACAAATGTTATCATCGACAACATGCTTTCAAAATTATGTGAGTACATAAGCAAACCAAAGGAAGTTTAGTTTGGGTTGACTTCAAGGGTAATTTAGAGTTTAGAACATTCATCAACTAAGGATTAGTTGAATTGGTAAAGAATCACTAGACAACTTAGAGTTCGTTACAATAATGTAAGATAGTACAATGACATTGGAGAACGAAGATCAAACAACAGTTATTAGTAGCTGATTAAACACATTTCTTACAACAAAATTACAGACTTTGAATAACCAAAGTAATCTCGTTTGGAATAAAGAAATAAAGATTAATTAACTTGGTCAACAGTAAATGAGAGTTAAAGAACTTGCATAACATTAAATTGCTCAACAAGACATTAGAAATAGAGAACTTGCAAAAGTATATCATGGCAGTGAAAAGTAACCTTGCTGAATAATAAAGTAGCAAAGGTTAGGGAACTTGCCTCTTGCGTAAGCTATACAATTATAACTCACGTACTCCAGTATCTCACATATACCATTAGGATTATCACATCAATTAGCTACATACATTAACCTCATAGATTCAATTCTCATCTTAGTTAAGTTATAACCTTTAGTTTAAGGTCTATCCATAATACTAAACCACATAACACGAATCTGAAAACTCACTAACACATACATAAGACTTTTAGCATCCAAATCACATTTTCAACTCTTATTAATCAATACTGCATTTCTCCTTAATCGAACTTAAAGTTCAATCAAGTGTTTAAGTCTTCCTAAGACTCATTAGTTTTATATTAATCACCTTCCATATCTTAGTGTTCATTTCCGAAATCACAAGTGTTAACATCACAAGACTTAGTTACCCTCCAATGTGTACACTAAGTCCTAACATATCGCATTCATAACTTATAAAACCTTTTACAACTTTGAAATTATCAATGACATGACATGATTCTGTTTTAGCGTCCTTATTACATGCTTGTTACACTAGTATATAATTAAACTAAGTTATAGCGACATCCCAGGTCTGCAGAAGTAGCAGAAGCCACTATCCCAAATTAGGGTATGGTAGTGACTCATACACATACACAAGCTTCAGACTAAGACCGATGGCATACAAATGCTAGTTGCTACGCCTTCGCATTAAACGCAGTACTTGGCCGATGCATGACATGAACCGAAATAGATGAACAATTGTCGTTTTTAGCCCAACTAACACAAATTTCACCCACAAAACAGTGAAATTAACATGTACAATTGATATAAAACTATCACAAACATGTTTCCTCACATATTCAACCACTTAGAACAATTTAACAACAATTTTAACTAATTTAATTCCTTAAATTTCATATTTTCATATAAAACTCAATTTTTGACATCCTTTATAGAAATCATCACTATGATCACTATGCTTGTCCAAATCACTTCATTCAAACTACGTTCTCTTTGTTTCTTAACGAACTAGCATAAACAAGACTCAATTTACAGTTTATCATATGAATTGACCACCAAAATTGGTACTTACATAAGTCATATGACAAATACATACTGTAATTACTTTTCCTTCCTTTTAACCGTAATTAGCACAACAAATTCTTATCTAAATGCAATCTCTAACATCATAAACATGTATAATCAAAATTATCAGTTATATATATCAACAATTCAACAAATTGAATTCACAGAACATAAGAAAATTTTGCTGTAAAACTCATATATACATATATATACATAAAATATAAAAATTATAGAGAAATACCTTCTTATGCTTAAACAATCCTTGCTAACCAACAGAATTTTCTTTGAAACTCTTAGATTTTCTCAAATTTTCTCTCAATCTCTCTCTAGTTTCTCTCAACTTCTCTGGAACTCTGTATTCTTCTTCTCTCTTTCTCAGTATAGCCAATTCTTAGTGTTAAGCGTAAACCTTAGAACTGATAGGTAATAATACGCCTACTAATTACTATCAGTTACGAATAAAAATATAACGTATATGTTATAAATTCATTTTATATTTTATTTATATTATTATAATTAAAAATTAAAAATCCAAACGCCAATTCATTTTGTTTATATTATTATAATTAAAAATTAAAAATCCAAAAGGCATAAGGCTTTTTTTCGGCAAAAAGGTCTTTAAAATAAAGACTTAATATTTTAAGTCTTGTTTGGGTTAAATCAATTTAAAACGACTTTAATTATTTTAATAAACAATTAGTTAATAATTTATAATCACATATTATTTATTTGAATTTCCATATCCAACATTAATCAAATAAATTAATTATACATACCATATTTTAAATAAATATTCAACTTAAACAATTATCACAAAATTATAATTTTTATTATAGTATTATTTAATAATTTAGCACACCATTTTAAATTATTAAATTAAAACAACAATATAACATCTCATGTTATATTACAACTCTCTAAATTATAAATTAATTTAATTTAGAATATTATCTAATAAATTTAATTCATAAATATTTAATAATAATAACCACATCAATAAAATATTTATTTTATCAATAATAATCACATCAAATAAATATTTATATAATTCAATAAATATTTAATATTACAATTTAAAATTCTGGATTGTTACAAATAGTGTTGACTGGCCATAACTTCATATTTCTGGGCTGCCCAGAACATAAAGAACACATCTGACAGCTAGTTCAAGGCCTTATAACTTTCATTTATGATGTTGTATAACCCTGTTATTTGTTGTTACATGTAGTGTTACACTTGTACCACAAGATCAATGCATTAGCTTGCCCAGAAACATCACAAATTAAAAATTATGCTTGGTCAAACATGCTCACTCGTTAACTGACTTTAAATGTTCTTGCTGCTCAAGAACACCAAAGGCTACACTTTCTGCCGCTAAAGGCTATAGAGACAGACTTTTTAATTTTATTTAATTTATTTTCTATAAATCATTTAAAAATAGAAATTAATTATTAAAAAAGCCAAAATTAGTTTTACAAATTATTTTAAGTTATAAAAATTAACTTATAATAATTTGGCATAATTTTCATAAATACTAGTATTTATTTAAATATTATTGATATTTAATTTATTTAATAAATGCATTAAATAAAATAATTAAAAATAATTTATTATATTAAAAATCATTTTAAATATAATTTTATATTTTAAAGTAAACTTCATTAATTATTTAATATTAATGATATTTAGATTTATTTAATAATTATATTAATTAAATTAATTAAAATGATTCTAATATTATAAAATCATTTTAAATAAAAATAAAGTGTTTAAAAATATTTTAAAATATAAAATATAACTTTTAATATTTAAATGTAAATTTAATTAATAATTTAATAATAATGATATTAGATTTATTTATTAATTATATTAAATAAATAGTTTAAAAATGATTTTATTGATTTAAAAATCATTTAAAAAAGATATAAAAGAATTAAAAATATTTTAAGTTATAATAAATGACTTTTAATATTTTAATAAATAATGTATTAATATTTAAATATTAATGGTAATTATTTAAAATGATTTTAATTATCTTAAAAATCATTTAAAGGGTAATATTAATACTTTAATATTTTGGCAAGGGTTTCATTAATATTTTAAATATTGATTAAATATTAATAATAATAGAATTATTTAATATTTAAATCATTTAATAATGATTCTGGTGTTTGAAAAATCATGATAAATTATAATAATTAATTAAAAATTATTATAAGTCATTTAAAAATAATTTAACTGATATTTAAATTATCTAAATGGATATTGACCTACAGAATATAGTTTTAGACTCAATAATTATCCGATAAAGTTGTTGATACATTGAAATGTTTCAGAAATTGATCTGGACTTAGATAGGTTGACTTGATAAGTGTTTGTTTGTGATCCAATGACTGCTAAACATATTTGACAATGTGATTAGGTTATGTGCTGACTGCAAATAGCGGTACTATGTGTTATAGAATATTATTCTAATCGAACAAATGATCTTATTAATGATAGGTCTTGATATAAAAGATAAAATTAGGTTTTGTAAGCAACAGATCAGGCAAGTATCCTATCTTTGCATTTACTTTATGCAATGGACATGCGTAATCAATTATCGGAACTATTCTTTTTTATTGTTCAAATATCTTAACCTTTGTATATACTTATGCAATGATTCTATATAAGTAAGTTATTAGATCATAATCTGTTGTACAAGTTCATTAATTCTATTATTATAGATCAAGATATATATTCTGTTCGTTAATTTCTAAGCATGGTTATACAAGTGTCCTCACTTGGATAATCATTATATTTTATCACATGTTGATACATACTTATTGGTTCCAGTATGTATACATTGACTTAAAAGCCGTCTAAGCTATTTGATTCAGCTAGACATAGATTTAAAAATATTGTTGAACAAGATAAAACTTTATTGTATCCAACCGAATTGTTTTGGTTCGGATTCTAGACTAGTATGAACATCCCGAATCTCTTTTGTGTACCTAAGGCAGATATATTGGACAAAAATATCGTTCAAACATGTAGTATTAATCAATATAGGGCATAACGAGCTGATCACCCCCGTGCCTAAGTTATGACAGTTTACAGATGAAGTTCTGTTTAACCTTTTCAAAAATAAAAAACAATATTCATAGTCTATCGACTGATCCCCATTTATAGTCAGTACGTAGTTTCAAAAATTTAAAATCGAAATGATATGTTGTTTATTGTTGCTTCAGCTTACTTCACATCTTTTGATTCGTTGTAGAAGTGCTATTCACGAAAAACATTTACTCTCTTTAGCTAACTTTTATTGCTTGCTATTACTTGCTGGGCACTCAAATGCTCATCCTTGCTTAATTTAAATATTTTCAGCTAAGTGTGATCAACCAGAAGGCTCGACCAAGAATAAAGGGAAAGGAAAGGTTGCAGAATAAGTTTGTGTTATATTATGTAATAGTTTGACTTAATTAAGATAAGGATGATATATATTATCTATCATGTAATGTAATGTATTAAAGGTTGCGTACTTGGAATTAGAAAACTCTAATATGTAAATTAAGTTTGATATCATTATTATTATTATTATTATTTCTGCTGAAAGAAATGGTATCGTGAAGCACCGAGTTCGGGTTTCAAGTACCTATATTTGGGGGCGTCACATGTTGGTATCAGAGTTTTAGGGTTAGAAACCTTAGGTGGGATAGACCTTAGGCTATAACCTTAAGACAGAGGGAAACGTTGAAAATACAAATAACTCATATAGAGTTTAAAAAGAGATGAATCGAATAAATTCATCGTCAAATAAAATAAAAGATAACTTATATAAAACTATTATTTGCTGTGTGTATATATTATATGCTAAACATGATAATTTATGTGTGTAGATGTCAGGTGGAAAAGGATTAGGATACTCTCAAATCGTAAAGAAGGAGCCAATATCAAAGCCAATAGCTGAAATAGAGGCTCATAATGAAAACAACTCGGATGAGGTGTTTACTTTGGAAAACATAGTACCAGATCCATAAATGGTGGAACTAACAGATAGTGATTCGGACAGTAAAGTTGGAGCTAATCAAGCATCAACGGAAGTGCAGAATCTGAGGAATGAGGTTTCTTCTCTAGAAAAGAGTGGGAAATATAAAAGCCATTAAATAGTCAATTGCGAAAAGCATTAATAGAAACAATGGAAGAACAAGATAAGCTTAAAATCCAAATTAATCAAATGGGAGCCAAAAGCAACAATTCGGGTGCAGCTCCTAGCAAGAAGGGGAAAAGAAAGATGAAAGACCGCGATATAGGAAATTCCGATAACAACCAAGGGAACCTTAACCGAATAGAAAAGTGCACAAACTGTAACAAGAAATATGAAGTCGTATGCAGGAAAGGGGAAAATGTTTGCTACAATTGCGAACTTGAGGGATATTTCTCTCCTCATTGTCTTAATCCAAAGCATGGTGTCTGTTTTATTTATGGGATAGAAGGTCATCAGGCGAAAGGTTGTCCAAGATCAAGAAAAAGGCATAGTGAATAGGTAGTATAGCTTCGGTTGAGTAGGTGTGTTTGATGTAATATATGTGATAAGTATGTTTGTGTAATGTAATATTCTCAACTTTTGTATGAGTCAATGCAGCAAATCTCGACTTTTGCGGACACAAAGGGATAACAGTATGTGCTATGTTATGTAAAGTACTATGAAATAGTTTAATGAATAGGAATCTATGTTTGATTACTGAAATAAGTTTAATATATTAAACTTATACGATAAGGTTTAGAATGTAAAGAATAATTTATGGTCTTATTTAACCAGATAATGCCGCTAAGATGTCAAACTCGAAATCAAAGGGTAGAAGAATCTGTCAACAACGCTGGGGGACAACAACCAGATCTGATGCAAAACTTTGCAAATATGGTAGCTCAAATTTATCAATGAGGGAATGCCGGTAAGTTAGGTGTGACGCCCCCAAATTCGGACCTCCACTTTGTCACTCAAATTCGGTTCGTCACGTTCTCATGGTAACAAAATAATAACTAAATAACATACATTCACAACGAAAAATCTAAATTAGAATAATATACAATGATTTATTATAATTATTCCCCAAGTCTCAAGAACTTCAAGATTTTAATAGATTACATAATAGTATCGAATAAAGACCTATTACATAATCCTACTTAAGTTTAAACATAGTGTGAGACCCCGAATTTTATGAAATGAAAGTATTCAATTTTCTTATAATTATTCTATTTAGTAAATGGTTAAATTGATAAAAGGTTAAAGTTAAGGGTGATATGTGAAAATTTTACAAAGTAAACAAGTTGTTATTCGTTGTATCGGGGAATATTCGATTGGTCGGGGAATATTCGTTTTCACAGGGAATATTCGTACAACGGAATAATCATTGGTGGACCCCATAACGGAAGTATTATCGTAGTAAGAAAATGACATAATTATCTTTTTATAAAAATAACGGCGAAAGTGTTACCATTAAAATTATCGAACTACTCGGTAGTAAAGTACAGTAATACGCGTGGTTGCATAGTAGCACACGGTATTAATTATTGATGCTTACGTGAGAAGTCACTCAATTATACTCAATTATTGCTCTGATAATTCTTTGCATCATATATCTCTATATTATTAATTCAATTATTGTCACAGTATCATCTGCATAATATGATATATTATTAAATCAATAATTGAGACGGCAAAGTTATTTATATTATTATTTGTAATATTGACAATGTCTAGAAGTTCTGTCAAGGAGAGGTTTGGTCACCTAATTACGCGCCAATAAGGAGAAATCCTTATCGGAAAGCCCCCTCTTTCCTCGGAAGGACCTGGTTGTTAAAGATTGTGAGTTATAATATTAATGATGAATAAGTTCGTATTGATTAAAGATGAAATTGATAGTTCCATTGTGTTGGGATTATTAGTGTTAGGTGAAACCGACATTTATTTCAATAATAATTGATGTCTGGAAGTTATATTGACCAATCGGGTAATTAATCGGATAAATGAGCAATTAATTGCTATTAATTCACATGATTATAACTATTTGTTCACATGTGTGTACTATTGAATCACATTCATTTTCTATTAGGGGAGTTGGTGCAAGTTTGATAATACTTGCATGACTAAGTTAAAAATGGAGGTATAGATGAAGGTACTATACTATAATTAATTTTCAGCATGTTTAGAACTATTGAGTCACATGATTTACTATTGATTCACATGATTTACTATTAGGGGAGGTGTTGCAAGTTTGATAATACTTGCATGATTAAATTAAAAATAAAGAAAAAGATGAAGGTATTATACTGTAATATTTCGAGCCCCAAAATGTTAAATTATGGAAACTATATTTTCCTATAAATAGAAGCTCATTCCTTCATTATTTTTCACAAATTCACTAAAGCTTTAGAGCAATTATTATAGAGAGAAATTATAGAGAGAAAGAAGAAGAGAAGTCTGCTACCTCATTATTCCAATATCCAGCTTCTTCTAAGGTAAGGGGTATTATTCTTTCATATTCATAAAAAGAGTTATTTTCTTTCAATACTCGTAAGGGTTTTTATTCCATTCTTTATTATTTTATTGGAATAACCTGTCTATGCGAAGTACCGCATACATGGTGGAATTCTTGTGTTATTCCATTCTCTTTATTATTACATTGGAATAACTTTGTCCTATCGCGATCTATCGCATGCCTAGTGAATTCTGTTGTTATTCCATTCTTTATTATTATTGGAATATCTTATGCATGTGATTCGCATGACCTAGTTCCATTCTTTATTATTCTCTTTGGATATATCCCATCATGCGGATTACGCATTGACCGAGTTCCATTCTTTATTATTATGTTGGGAATAACCTATCATGTGCGATTCTCATCGCATGCACAGTTAATTCTTCATTATTCCATTCTTTATTATTCTCTTAGAATAACCTGTTTATGTGGATTACCACATGCATGGTGAATGATCCCTCGTATTCATTCCTTATTAAATTATGGAAATGATCTGTCTACGTGGATTACCGCATGGCGGGTAAAAATCCATTTGTAGTTTGGTATATTCTATTATAAACATATGAGATATCATTTCTTTTGTACTCGTCATGGAATATCATTTTCTTCGGTATTTTTTTTATGAGTTACTATTCATGGGTTATTATTCACCCAGTTACTATTCACTCTAGTATTATTCACTCGGGTATTCGGGGCACTTTTTGTGTCGGAGTACTATTCATGGGTTACTATTCACCCAAATTACTATTCACCCAAATATTATTCACTCGGGTATTTGGGGGTACTTTTTATGCCGGGGTACTATTCACAAGGTACTATTCAAAGGGTACTATTGCGGGGTACTATTTACCCAAAAAATATATTTTTCCTGTCCAAATTATTTTTGGTACATGAGTATTATTCTTGAATTTTACTCCACAAAGCAGTATCATGTTGACAATTTGGATATTTTTAAACTCTGGATAAATTTAAAGTCTTTAATATTTATCCTTGATTTCGTTTGATTAATGCTTATATCATTGTCATCATCCTCATGCTTATATTATGATGAAAGTCATCTTTGGCCAACGTGCAAAGATGGACTGTTGATTATTGGTTTTATAGTGGAGTATCTTTGGCTTACGTGCAATGATGGACCGCTGATTATTGGTTTTATAGTGGAGTACCTTTGGCTTACGTGCAAAGATGGATTGTTGATTATTGGTTTTACAGTGGAGTATCTTTGGCTTACGTGCAAAGATGGACTGTTGATTATTGGTTTTACAGTTGTATATCTTTGGCTTACGTCCAAAGATGGACTATTTATTATTGGTTTTACAGTTGCATATCTTTGGCTTACGTGCAAAGATGAACTATTGATTGATGAGTATCTTTGGCTTATGTGCATAGATGAACTGTTTATTAGTATGATTATGACCAGGGATCATTCGGTATAATCATAACCCATAATGTTATAGATGATGTGGTAAAAGTCCTCATTGGCACGTAGTGCATTGATGGACAGTTATTGGTATGATTATAATCAGGGATTATTCAGTATAATCATGACCATTGATGATTACATGAATATCCTTGGCCGTAGTGCAGGAATGATTCGATGATGTGGATTATTTATTAAGCTGAGTCTCAGCGATAAAATATTGATTATACACATTTAATTTATAAAAGATAGTAGATATCATCATGCTTTACTTGACTCTTCTAAAATATAGTTGTATGTCTTTTGCCTGTAGTGCAAAGATTAATTGTTAATGAATATCTTTGGTCGTAGTGCAAAGATGAATTTATTAGTATGATTATGAGCAGGAATTTTGATTTGGTATAACCATAATTTTTGATGTTTGGTGAAGATAGGTGATGAACATTATCTTAAATCACAGGTGCGAAGAGGAATTTAAAATCACAATTATGATTATGAGTTATTCATATGATTGTGGATGGTGAATTGTTTATTGATGTTACTGAGGATAAAACATTATTGGTGGACTTTTAACATGGAGAAGATAATGGACACGATGGTCTATTTGACTCTTCTAATGGATTGCTCGTTCACTGCAACTATGGTTAAAAAGTTTTATCATCTACCATATGTTCTAAATCTCGATTTATTTCTTTATGTATGCGATTTCATCGCATTGCCACGGTGAATTTTTACATTATTCTATTATTTATTATTCTATTGGAATAACTTTGTCGATGTGGATTACCACATGCATGGTGAATGATCCTTCTTATTCATTCCTTATTAAATTGTGGAAATGATCATCTCGTCGTGGATTCTGCGCATAGCGGTGAAAATCCATTTGCGGTTTGGTATATTCTATTATACACGTATGAGATATTATTTCTTTTGTACTCGTCATGGAATATCATTTTTCTTTGGTATTTTTTTATGAGTTACTATTCATGGTTACTATTCACTCAAGTATTAGGGCCACTTTTTAGGTATCGAGTACTATTCACGAGTTCTTATTCACTCAAGTTACTATTCACCCAAATTACTATTCACCCAAATATTATTCACTCGAATTATTTGGGGTATTTTTTTCATCGGGATACTATTCATTTGAGGTACTATTCCCTAAGTACTATTCAAAGGGTACTATTAGAAGAGTACTATTTACCGAAAAAATATATTTCTTTTACATCAAAATTATTTTCGGTACATGAATATTATTCTTGAATTTTACTCCACAAAGCAGTATCATGTTGACAATTTGGATATTTTTAAACTCTGGATAAATTTAAATTCTTTAATATTTATCCTTGATTTCGTTTGATTAATTCTTATATCATTTTCATCATCCTCATGTTTATATTATGATGAAAATCATCTTTGGCTCATGTGCAAAGATGGAGTGTTGATTATTGGTTTTAGGTAATTGGAGTATCTTTGGCTTACGTGCAAAGATGGAATTTTGTTGATTATTAGTTTCTGATTGGAGTATCTTTGGCTTACGTGCAAAAGATGGATTTGTTGATTATTGGTTTTCTGATTGGAGTATCTTTGGCTTACGTGGAAAAAGATGGACTGTTGATTATTGGTTTTACAGTGGAGTATCTTTGGCCTACGTGCAAAAAGATGGACTGTTGATTATTGGTTTTATAGTTGTATATCTTTGCCTTACGTGCAAAAGATGGTATTGATTATTGGTTTTACAGTTGTATATCTTTGGCTTACGTGTAAAGATGAACTATTGATCGATGAGTATCTTTGGCTTATGTACATAGATGAACTGTTTATTGGTATGATGATGACCAGGGATCATTCGGTATAATCATAACCCGTAATGTTATAGATGATGTGGTAAAAGTCCTCATTGGCACATAGTGCATTGATGGACAGTTATTGGTATGATTATAACCAGGAATTATTCGGTATAATCATGACCATTGATGATTACATGAATATCCTTGGCTGTAGTGCATGAATGATTCGATGATGTGGATTATTTATTAAGCTGAGTCTCAGCGATAACATATGGATTATACACTTTTAATTCATAAAAGATAGTAGATATCATGCTCTACTTGACTCTTCTAAAACACAGTTGTATGTCTTTGGCCTGTAGTTCAAAAATGAATTGTTAATGAATATCTTTGGTCGTAGTGCAAAGATGAATTTATTATTACGATTATGAGCAGGAATTGTGATTTGGTATAACCATGATTTTTGATGTTTCAGGTGAAGATAGGTGATGAACATTATCTTCGTCACAGGAAAAGCGAAGAAGAATTTAAAATCACAATTATGATTATGAGTTATTCATATGATTGTGGGCGAGGAATTGTTCATTGATGTTACTGAGGATAAAACATTATTGGTGGACTTTTAACATGGAGAAGATAATGAACACGATGGTCTATTTGACTCTTCTAATGGATTGCTTTCGTTACATTTGCAACTATGGTTAAAAAGTTTTATCATCTACCATATGTTCTAAATCTCTGATTTATTACTGATGAAGGTTATTGATGATGTAAATTATCTTTAGTCATGATATTCTTTACTGGGCTAGTTGTGTTCACCCTTTTTGCTTCACAATTCCTTTCAGGTAATAAGAGTGTAGCTGGGTCAAGTGGGGGTAACAGGAGAATAGAACGGTGGTCTATAGCTGTTGAGGTTCTTCTTAAATAGTATTGAAATAATTTTATTGAGAACTTTAGATAAGTGTGTCGTATTATATACGTCATTTGATATTTAATTTTGGTGAACCGAATAGGGTTAAGTGAACCCAACTTTGGAAGGGTGTTTTGCCACTATCATACAAGACGTCTAATGACATATAACCTAGTGTTAGCATAAGACAGGGTTGTGCACATCCACTTGCTGAGTATATCTACGAGCACTACCTATATGATCTTGGAGTTTGGTTGAAACATAATTTTCAATTGCTGACGATGGAGATAGTTATATGTCAAGAGAAGACTCACCATTGGAAGGAACATGATAGTAATCTTCTCGTTTTTCTTTGGGGTCTATTGGGTCAACCAAGGATAATTCTCTATATATATGATATCTATCATAACTTAGATTCATGGCCTCCTATGTACGAAGGTTTTCTTGAGCACTTCCCACAGATTTTAATTTCTAAAACAGTTTTTGAGTGTAATTTTATGTAAAGTACCATTGTAAGGTTGTGGTCGAGGCACCATGAGAGTTACATACATTTGTATTAAAACTCATAGTTTAATTGTGATCGTATTCTGCACGACAGTTCAACAGTTGTATAAATGAAGTTTGTATTTGATTTTTATAGTATGATATCTGGCGACTCAGAATGGGTCATGTGGACCTATTTTAGGGGCATCACAAATGGTATCAGAGCTTAGTGATATGGTCGCTGGCGGAGATATGAGTCTAGAACTAGGAGGGGAGAGACGAGTAATATCCTTCGCTAGTGTGTGACTTACCTAAGCTTAAATTGTTTACTTGATAAGTTGACAAATTGTGATATGTCAATTAACCTTTGTTTTGAAGGTATATTCTAGAATGATATCTGAAATTCAGGAGACGAGTAATGGGAAAATCATGATATAGAGGAAATAACCGGGAAGGTACAATCCAAAAAGAAAGCAAGGTATTCTCATCTCTTGAACTACAGTGCACGTAAATTTAGGGCGAAATTTCATAAGGAGGAGATTGTGAGACCCCAAATTTTATGAAATGAAAGTATTCAATTTTCTTATTATTATTCTATTTAGTAAATGGTTAAATTGATAAAAGGTTAAAGTTAAGGGTGATATATGAAAATTTTACAAAGTTAGCAAGTTGTTAGTCGTTGTGTCGTGGAATATTCGATTGCTCGGGAAATATTCGTTTTCATAGGGAATATTCGTACGACGACATAATACTTTGTAGAACCCACAACTGCAGTATTGTCGTAGTAAGAAAATGATAGAATTATCTTTTTATAAAAATAACGACGAAATATTACCATTAAAACTGTTGAACTACTCGGTAGTAAAAGTACAGTAATACGCGTGGTTGCATAGTAGCACACGGTATTGACTATTGATGCTTACTTGAGAAGTCACCCAGTTATACTCAATTATTACTACTGATAATTTCATCATATCTCTCATATTATTGATTCAATTATTGTCACAAAGATCATCCGCATAATATGATATATTATTAAATCAATAATTGAGACGGTAAAGTTATTTATATTATTATTTTCAATATTGACAATGTCTAGAAGTTCTATCAATGAGAGGTTTGGTCACCTAATTGCGCACCAATAAGATGAAATCCTTATCGGAAAGCCCCCTCTTTCCTGGGAACGACCTGGTTGTTAAATATTGTGGGTTATAATATTAATGATGAATAAGTTCGTATTGATTAAAGTTGAAATTGATAGGTCCATTGTGTTGGGATTATTAGTGTTAGTGGAAACCAACATTTATTTCGATAATAATTGATGTCTGGAAGTTATATTGACCAATCGGGTAATTAATCGGATAAATGAGCAATTAATTGCTATTAAATCACATGATTATAACTATTTGTTCACATGTGTGTACTATTGAATCACATTCATTTACTATTAGGGGAGTTGGTGCAGGTTTGATAATACTTGTATGACTAAGTTAAAAATGGATGTATAGATGAAGGTACTATACTATAATTAATTTTTTCACATGTTTAGAACTATTGAGTCACATGATTTACTATTGATTCACATGATTTACTATTAGGGGAGGTGGTGCAAGTTTGATAATACTTGCATGATTAAATTAAAAATAAAGAAAAAGATGAAGGTATTATACTGTAATATTTCGAGCCCCAAAATGTTAAATTATGGAAACTATATTTTCCTATAAATAGAAGCTCATTCCTTCATTATTTTTCACAAATTCACTAAAGCTTTAGAGCATTTATTATAGAGAGAAATTATAGAGAGAAAGAAGAAGAGAAGTCTGCTACCTCACTATTCCAATATCCAGTTTCTTCTAAGGTAAGGGGTATTATTCTTTTGTATTCATGAAGAGAGTTATTTTCTTTCAATACTCGTAAGAGTTTTTATTTCATTCTTTATTATTATGTTGGAATAACCTGTCTATGCGAAGTACCGCATACATGGTGAAATTCTTCTATTATTCTATTCTTTATTATTACATTGGAATAACACGTATGCGTGTGGTCTATCGCATGCCAGTGAATTACGTTGTTATTACATTCTTTATTATTCTGTTGGAATATCCTCATTTGTATGGATTACGCATAACTTTGATTCAATTCTTTATTATTTATTAGAATATAATACATCGGATTACGCATGACTGGTTTCATTCTTTATTATTATTTGGGAATAACTTTATGCATGCGGTGATCACCGCATGCACGAGTGAATTTTACATTATTCTATTATTTATTATTCTGTTGGAATAACCTGTTTATGTGGATTACCACATGCATGGTGAATGATCCTTCGTATTCATTCCTTATTAAATTGTGGAAATGATTTGTCTACGTGGATTACTGCATAGCGGGTGAAAATCCATTTCTAGTTTGGTATATTCTATTATACACGTATAAGATATCATTTCTTTTGTACTCGTCATGGAATATCATTTTCTTTGGTATTTTTTTATGAGTTACTATTCACGGGTTACTATTCACTCGGGTATTCGGGGCACTTTTCGTGTCAGAGTACTATTCACGAGTTACTATTCACCCAAATTACTATTCACCCAAATATTATTCACTCGGGTATTTGGGGTACTTTTCATGCCGGGGTACTATTCACAAGATACTATTCCCGAAGTACTATTTAAAGGGTACTATTGCGGGGTACTATTTACCCGAAAAATATATTTCTTTTCTGTCCAAATTATTTTCAGTACATGAATATTATTCTTGAATATTACTCCACAAAGAAGTATCATGTTGACAATTTAGATATTTTTAAACTCTAGATAAATTTAAATTCTTTAATATTTATCCTTGATTTCGTTTGATTAATGCTTATATCATTACCATCATCCTCATGCTTATATTATGATGAAAATCATGTTTGGCTCATGTGCAAAGATGGACTGTTGATTATTGGTTTTACAGTGGAGTATCTTTGGCTTACGTGCAAAGATGGACTGTTGATTATTGGTTTTACATTGGAGTATCTTTGGCTTACGTGCAAAGATGGACTGTTGATTATTGTTTTTACAGTGGAGTATCTTTGGCTTACGTGCGAAAAGATGGACTGTTGATTATTAGTTTTGCAGTTGTATATCTTTGGCTTACGTGCAAAGATGGACTGTTGATTATTGGTTTTACAGTTGTATATCTTTGGCTTATGTGTAAAGATGAACTATTGATTGATGAGTATCTTTGGCTTATATGCATAAATGAACTATTTATTGGTATGATTATGACCAGGGATCATTCGGTATAATCATGACCCGTAATGTTATAGATGATGTGGTAAAAGTCCTCATTGGCACATAGTGCATTGATGGACAGTTATTGGTATGATTATAACCAGGAATTGTTCGGTATAATCATGACCATTGATGATTACATGACTATCCTTGGCCATAGTGCATGAATGATTCGATGAAGTGGATTATTTATTAAGCTGAGTCTCAGCTATAACATATGGATTATACACTTTTAATTCATAAAAGATAGTAGATATCATGCTCTACTTGACTCTTCTAAAATACAGTTGTATGTCTTTGGACTGTAGTGCAAAGATGAATTATTAATGAATATATTTGGCCGTAGTGCAAAGATGAATTTATTAGTATGATTATGAGCAGGAATTGTGATTTGGTATAACCATGATTTTTGATGTTTCAGGTGAAGATAGGTTATGAACATTATCTTCGTCCTGGGTGCGAAGAGGAATTTAGAATCACAATTATGATTATGAGTTATTCATATGATTGTGGACATGAATTGTTGATTGATGTTAAAAGGATAAAACATTATTGGTGGACTTTTAACACGGAGAAGATCATGGACCTGATGGTCTATTTGACTCTTCTAATGGATTGCTCGTTTCGCTGCAACTATGGTTGAAAAGTTTTATCTTCTACCATATGTTCTAAATCTCTGATTTATTACTGATGAAGGTTATTGATGATGTAAATTATCTTTAGTCATGATATTCTTTACTGGGCTAGTTGTGCTCACCCTTTTTGCTTAACAATTCCTTTCAGGTAATAAGAGTGTAGCTGGGTCAAGCGGGGTAACAGGAGAATAGAACGATGGTCTATAACTGTTGAGGTTCTCCCTAAATAGTATGGAAATAATTTTATTGAGAACTTTAGATAAGTGTGTCATATTGTATACGTCATTTGATATTTAATTTTGGTGAACCGAATAGGGTTAAGTGAACCCAACTTTGGAAGGGTGTTTTGCCACTATCATACAAGATGTCTAATGACATATAACCTAGTGTTATCATAAGACAGTGTTGTGCACATCCACTTGCTGAGTATATCTACGAGCACTACCTATATGATCTTGGAGTTTGGTTGAAACATAATTTTCAATTGCTGATGATGGAGATAGTTATATGTCAAGAGAAGACTCACCATTGGAAGGAACATGATAGTAATCTTCTCATTTTTCTTTGGGGTCTATTGGGTCAACCAAGGATAATTCTCTATACATATGATATCTATCATAACTTAGATTCATGGCCTCCTATGTACGAAAGGTTTCCTTGAGCACTTCCCACAGATTTTAATTTCTAAAACAGTTTTTGAGTGTAATTTTATGTAAAGTACCATTGTAAGGTTGTGGTCGAGGCACCATGAGAGTTACATACATTTGTATTAAAACTCATAGTTTAACTGTGGTCGTATTCTGCACGACAGTTCAACAGTTGTATAAATGAAGTTTGTATTTGATTTTTATAGTATGATATCTGGCGACTCAGAATGGGTCGTGTGGACCTATTTTAGTGGCGTCACAAATGGTATCAGAGCTCAGTGATATGGTCGCTGGCGGAGATATGAGTCTAGAACTAGGAGGGGAGAGACAAGTAATATACTTCGCTAGTGTGTGATTTGCCTAAGCTGAAATTGTTTACTTGATAAATTGACAAATTGTGATATGTCAATTAACCTTTGTTTTGAAGGTATATTCTAGAATGATATCTGAAATTCAGGAGACGAGTAATGGGAAAATCATGATATAGAGGAAATAACCGGGAAGGTACAATTAAAAAAGAAAGCAAGGTATTCTCATCTCTTCGAACTACCAGGTACGTAAATTTCGAGGGCGAAATTTCATAAGGAGGGGAGATTGTGAGACCCCAAATTTTATGAAATGAAAGTATTCAATTTTCTTATAATTATTCTATTTAGTAAATGGTTAAATTGATAAAAGGTTAAAGTTAAGGGTGATATATGAAAATTTTACAAAGTAAGCAAGTTGTTATTCGTTGTGTCGTGGAATATTTGATTGGTAGGAAAATATTTGTTTTCATAGGGAATATTTGTACGATGACATAATCATTTGTGGACCCCACAACTGAAGTATTGTCGTAGTAAGAAAACGATAGAATTATCTTTTTATAAAAATAACGATGAAATAGTATCGTTAAAACTGTTGAACTTCTCGGTAGTAAAAGAAATGCGATGTCTGGCGTGATTGCATAGTAGCTACGGTATTGACTATTGATGCTTACGTGAGAAGTCACTCGATTATACTCAATTATTACTACTGATAATTCTAACGCATCATATCTCTCATATTATTGATTCAATTATTGTCACAAGATTATCATCGCATAATATGATATATTATTAAATCAATAATTGAGACGGTAAAGTTATTTATATTATTATTTTCAATATTGAAAATGTCTAGAAGTTCTATCAATGAGAGGTTTGGTCACCTAATTGCGTGCCAATAAGAAGAAATCCTTATCGAAAAACCCCCTCTTTCCTGGGAACGACCTGGTTGTTAAATATTATGAGTTATAATATTAATGATGAATAAGTTCGTATTGATTAAAGATGAAATTGACAGTTCCATTGTGTTGGGATTATTAGTGTTAGTTGAAACCAACATTTATTTCGATAATAATTGATGTCTGGAAGTTATATTGACCAATCGGGTAATTAATCGGATAAATGAGCTATTAATTGCTATTAATTCACATGATTATAACTATTTGTTCACATGTGTGTACTATTGAATCACATTCATTTACTATTAGGGGAGTTGGTGCAGGTTTGATAATACTTGTATGACTAAGTTGAAAATGAAGGTATAGATGAAGTTACTATACTATAATTAATTTTTTCACATGTTTAGAACTATTGAGTCACATGATTTACTATTGATTCACATGATTTACTATTAGGGGAGGTGGTGTAAGTTTGATAATACTTGCATGACTAAATTAAAAATGAAGGAAAAGATGAAGGTATTATATTGTAATATTTCGAGCCCCAAAATGTGCAATTATGGAAACTATATTTTCCTATAAATAGAAGCTCATTCCTTTATTATTTTTCACCAATTTACTAAAGCTTTAGGGCATTTATTATAGAGAGAAATTATAGAGAGAAAGAAGAAGAGAAGTCTGCTACCTCACTATTCTAATATCCAGTTTCTTCTAAGGTAAGGAGTATTGTTCTTTTGTATTCATGAAGAGAGTTATTTTCTTTCAATACTCGTAAGGGTTTTTATTCCATTCTTTATTATTATGTTGGAATAACTTGTCTATGCGAAGTACCGCATACATGGTGAAATTCTTCTATTATTCTATTCTTTATTATTACATTGGAATAAACTGCATCTTGATCATCGCATGCCCGGTGAATTCTGTTGTTATTCCATTCTTTATTATTACATTTGAAATATCACATGCATGCGGATTACGCATGACTTGGTTCCATTCTTTATTATTCTACTAGAATATCCTGTCTGTGAGGATTACGCATGACCTGGTTTCATTCTTTATTATTTTGTTGGGAATAACCTGTCTGTGCGGTCGCATGCCTGGTGAATTTTTTTGTTATTCTATTATTTATTATTCTATTGGAATAACCTGTCTATGTGGATTACCACATGCATGGTGAATGATCCTTCTTATTCATTCCTTATTAAATTGTGGAAATGATCTGTCTACGTGGATTACTGCATAGCAGGTGAAAATCCATTTGCAGTTTGGTATATTCTATTATACACGTATGAGATATTATTTCTTTTGTACTCGTCATGGAATATCATTTTCTTTGGTATTTTTTTATGAGTTACTATTCATGGATTACTATTCACTCAGGTATTCGGGCCACTTTTCGTGTCAGAGTACTATTCACGAGTTACTATTCACGGGTTACTATTCACCCAAATTACTATTCACCCAAATATTATTCACTCGGGTATTTGGGGTACTTTTCATGCCGGGGTACTATTCACGAGGTACTATTCCCGAAGTACTATTCAAAGGGTACTATTGCGGGGTACTAGTTACCCAAAAAATATATTTCTTTTCTGTCCAAATTATTTTTGGTACATGAATATTATTCTTGAATTTTACTCCACAAAGCAGTATCATGTTGACAATTTGGATATTTTTAAACTCTAGATAAATTTAAATTCTTTAATATTTATCCTTGATTTCGTTTGATTAATACTTATATCATTGTCATCATCCTCATGCTTATATTATGATGAAAATCATCTTTGGCTCATGTGCAAAGATGGACTGTTGATTATTGGTTTTACAGTGGAGTATCTTTGGCTAACATGCAAAGATGGACTGTTGATTATTGGTTTTACAGTGGAGTATCTTTGGCTTACGTGCAAAAAGATGGACTGTTGATTATTGGTTTTACAATTGTATATCTTTGGCTTACGTGCAAAGATGGACTGTTGATTATTGGTTTTACAGTTGTATATCTTTGGCTTACGTGTAAAGATGAACTATTGATTGATGAGTATCTTTGGCTTATGTGCATAAATGAACTATTTATTTGTATGATTATGACCAAGGATCATTCAGTATAATCATGACCCGTAATGTTATAAATGATGTGGTAAAATTCCTCATTGGCACATAGTGCATTGATGGACAGTTATTGGTATGATTATAACCAGGAATTATTCGGTATAATCATGACCATTGATGATTACATGAATATCCTTGGCCATAGTGCAGGAATGATTCGATGATGTGGATTATTTATTAAGCTGAGTCTCAGCGATAACATATGGATTATACACTTTTAATTCATAAAAGATAGTAGATATCATGCTCTGCGACTCTTCTAAAATCTGGTTGTATGTCTTTGGCACGTAGTGCAAAGATGAATTGTTAATGAATATCTTTGGCCGTAGTGCAAAGATGAATTTATTAGTATGATTATGAGCAGGAATTGTGATTTGGTATAACCATGATTTTTGATGTTTCAGGTGAAGATAGGTTATGAACATTATCTTCGTCCTGGGTGCGAAGAGGAATTTAGAATCACAATTATGATTATGAGTTATTCATATCATTATGGACAGGAATTGTTGATTGATGTTAAAAGGATAAAACATTATTGGTGGACTTTTAACATGGAGAAGATAATGGACCTGATGGTCTATTTGACTCTTCTAATGGATTGCTCGTTTCGCTGGAACTATGGTTGAAAAGTTTTATCATCTACCATATGTTCTAAATTTCTGATTTATTACTGATGAAGGCTATTGATGATGTAAATTATCTTTAGTCATGATATTCTTTACTGGGCTAGTTGTGCTCACCCTCTTTGCTTCACAATTCCATTCAGGTAATAAGAGTGTAGGCGTGTCGGCCGGGGTAACAGAGGGAGAATAGAGCGGTGGTCTAGTCATTTGTTGAGGTTCTCCCTAAATAGTATGGAAATAATTTTATTGAGAACTTTAGATAAGTGTGTCGTATTGTATACGTCATTTGATATTTAATTTTGGTGAACCGAATAGGGTTAAGTGAACCCAACTTTAGAAGGGTGTTTTGCCACTATTATACAAGATGTCTAATGACATATAACCTAGTGTTATCATAAGACAGGGTTGTGCACATCCACTTGCTGAGTATATCTACGAGCACTACCTATATGATCTTGGAGTTTGGTTGAAACATAATTTTCAATTGCTGACAGTGGAGATAGTTATATGTCAAGAGAAGACTCACCATTGGAAGGAATATGATAGTAATCTTCTCATTTTTTTTGGGGTCTATTAGGTCAACCAAGGATAATTCTCTGTACATATGATATCTATCATAACTTAGATTCATGGCCTCTTATGTACGAAGGTTTCCTTGAGCACTTCGCACAGATTTTAATTTTTAAAACAGTTTTTGAGTGTAATTTTATGTAAGGTACCATTGTAAGGTTGTGGTCGAGGCACCATGAGAGTTACATACATTTGTATTAAAACTCATAGTTTAACTGTGGTCGTATTCTGAACGACAGTTCAACAGTTGTATAAATGAAGTTTGTATTTGATTTTTATAGTATGATATCTGGCGACTCAGATTGGGTGGTGTGGACCTATTTTGGGGGCGTCACAAATAGTCTGCAAATAGTCTTAACATTACATAGTAGTTTTTATACATAAAGGAACAAACTAGTCGGTAGCCTTGCCCTTGCCCATGTCTGTTCTATAGACACCTCCCTGTTCCTCCTTAACTGAAAGGTTTTAAATAAGCAAGGGTGAGCACAAATTGCCCAACAAGTAATATACAACAAGGGTGTAGGATATAATATCACAAAGTTTGAAATATCAAAGTGTAATTTCTAGGATAGTTCAAAGTGTCAGAATAACATCATGAATAAGGAATATCAACAATTCTTGGAATAAGAACGACAATTCAATATAAATCAACAGAGATATATATATATATATATATATATATATATATATGAAATCAACGACTAACAATGTATCCAACTGGATAAGCAATTTATATTGAGCAGTCACTAAGGACCATTGAACTTCCACTAGAGTTATCAAATATTAAATTGATAACCAAAAATATTAAGTACTATAGATGATCAGTCTACAATACTTTACGTTATGCATAACACCACAATAATATTTATTCATGTATTGGGGTTTCCAACAACATACACTCCCCTTACCAAAAGGATTGTCTAACTCAGTTTTCAAGATTTCTGCACCATTTAATTGGTTTTGACAGCTTTTATAACATGCATATAGTCTAGCTGAATCAAATGGCATCGACTCTTTCACAATATTTAAGATCAATACTAAGTTCAACATGAATAATAACTTTCACAGGAATTTAAACATACTAGCTTGATTGGACGAATAAGCGGGATAACTTACATTCACAAGATAAGTTTAAAAGTAGGGTTCAAGGAACTTGCACAATCAAGAGTGAAGTTCAAGGAAACTCACTCAATAATAATTAGAGTAAATTTAGGGAACTTGCATTAAGCGTAGTTTACCAAAATATCGCTTATCAATACACTTTCGAATCCTATCATAATGTGATACACACATAGGATATTCATTAGTTCAACATATTTGATAAACAATCTTGATAAATATAGTCCAAGTGTACGCACATAACTCAATCAAGAAACCTTATATGTATGTTATTACATAGCTCGGATCTATCGTTAGACTTCATCATTTTAAAACACTTTGTCAATTCAAGCTAAGATAGGTGTTAACATGCAAAGCTACCTTTGCCAGTGTGTCATGAACATATATAATCATAATGAAGTTATACTAGCATGCTACATACTTCAGAAATCACAGAAGTTACTTTCAAGTTTAGTTGAATGGCGTGGCCGCTTGATTTATATTAAGGAGGAGGCGTTAGCAGCGCGCTCCCGATTCCTCTCAAACCAGGGCCTAGCCTGCACATCCTCACATACATAACACATATTAACATGTTAAGGGTCCTTTTGTATGTTCCTAGTTTAATCTAGGTCCCGTTTCACATAATATTGTCATAAGTTGGACATCTCAACAAATTAAGGCCATTTAAGGTTATGAAATCACAAAGTCCAACATGCTTGATTCTTAAACATATAAAGTAGTCATATAACTCATATTAGACATGCTTATGAGTATTCATATCACATATGTATATTTAACATCGTTTTGTTTTAAAATATGCTTCGTTTGTGATTTCCTTAAATTACGATACCTAAGCATGGTATATATACATGTATAATATATGAGTTCAACTAAGGGTATCATCTAACATGTTCATAATCATCATATTCTAACTTTCAAAGTAGCACATAAATATTCACGTTCAAAGTTCGCATTTTCATTAGCAAAGCTTACTACTAAAGCCAACATAATCATGCTTCAATACGAAATCCCTATACTTGAGTTAGTATGTCCGACATGTATTTCAAAACCATACTAACATGCTTTTAAGATCAGAATGTGCATTATTTCAAGTTCATGATTTCTAGTTTTCTAAATCTTGAAGTTTTCTTGAAAACTTAAATTAAATCAAGCTAAAACAACGTGCTATATTCAAAACAATATCTAACCACATGCTAGGGTTGTTTATATGCTTAACCTAACTATCATTACATTCTCAGAACAAATCAGAAACCTCAAATCATTATCTAAGGGAAACACCATAATGTGCTTGGTAGCGCGGTATATAAGCTTATATAGAAGTGGCAGTGGCGCCGCCACTTGATGCACTAAAAAAAATGGCTTTACTTCTGCAGAGCCTTAACACATGAGATGCAAAACCTATAACCAGACCAGCTACCATGTTCCAAAACATGTGTACCAACTCAAATAACACAATAGCACGCTAAGTTCTTCTCCACTTGTATGGGTTCATACGAAATCACGTGCTTGTAGTCCAGCTTATACGAACGCAACACAGATATGTGAAACACGTTTTGGATATGCACCAACTCCAAGAGTAGTGCAACTTTGTATGCTACTTCGTCCACTCGCTTTAGTATCTCAAATGGTCCTATGAATCTTGGACTCAGTTTTCCTTTCGTTCCGAAACGGATCTTTCCCTTCCACGGAGATAATTTTAAGAATACGAAACTGTCGACTTCAAAATCTTGGTCTTGCCGATGCAAGTCTGCGTACTTCTTCTGGCGATCTTGAGCTGCTACTAGTCTGGCTCTTATTACTGCAACCACGTCTGCGGTTTGTTGTACTAACTCTGGTCCGAGTATTCGTCGTTCTCCAACTTTGTCCCAACAAAATGTCGTTCTACACTTTCTTCCGTAAACAGCTTCATACGGTGGCATTCCGATACTCGCATGGTAACTATTATTATACGCAAACTCGACTAAGGGTAGGTGGTCGTCCCAATTTCCCTTAAAGTCCAGCACACAAGTCCTAAGCATGTCCTCTATTGTTCGCTCACTTTATCCGTCTGTCTGAGGATGATAAGCAGTACTTAACCTTAACTGTGTTCCCATCCTCTCTTGCAAGCTTTTCCAGAATTTTGAAGTGAAACGCGAGTCTCGGTCAGAAAAAATTGACATCGGCACTCCATATCAAAAAATAATTTCTTTTACGTACAGACTCGCTAATTGATTTAAACTGTAGCGGATCTTGATAGGTAGAAAATGTGCAGTCTTCATAAGTCGGTCTACGATAACCCAAATGGCATCCAAACCCTTCTGTGTGACTGGAAGTCCTACCATGAAATCCATTGTAATATGCTCCTATTTCCACTCTGGTATTTCCAATGGTTGTAGTAAACCACTCGGTCGCTGATGCTCTTCTTTTTAGCGTTGACACGTAATACATCTACTAACGTACTCCGCAATTTCTCATTTCAGATTTGGCCACCAAAAATGTTGCTTCAAGTCCCGGTACATCTTTGTGCCTCCTGGATGAACAAAATATGTTGTATTGTGTGCCTCGTGGAAAATCTCCTCTCTTAACTCGGCCACTGCCGGTATCCACACTCTCCCTTCAAATTGTAAGACACCGTCTTTATCTATTCGAAATTTTTCTACCTCGTTTTCTGTGATCCTTTTCCTGATTTTCTCACATTCTCCATCTTTCTCCTGGGCTTCCTTTACTCTATCCAACAATGTCGGACAAGCTTCCATTACAATTAACTTCTCTTCAGACCTCTCGGGTCCCTTCACTTCTATTTCCAATTTCTCCATATCTCTTATTAACTCCTCCGAGTTGTTGTCGAAAACAATTTCTCCCTTCCTTTCTGCTTTCGAGCGCCGGCAACTCGTTTGCCTTCCCGGGGTGATAAAGAATCTCACGGTCATAATCTTTGATTAATTCTAACCACCTTCTCTCGGCATATTCAACTCCTTCTGTGGGAAGATATATTTCAAACTTTTGTGGTCCGTGTATATCTCACATTTCTCTCCGTACAAATAATGTCTCCATATCTTTAACACAAAAACTACTGTCGCTAACTCTAAGTCATGAGTAGGATATCATTTTTTGTAAGCCTTTAATTGTCGTGATGCATACACAATGACCTTGCCGTGTTACATAAGCACACAACCAAGACCTCTATGCGATGCATCACTGTACACCATAAATCCTCCCGTATCATCTGGTAATGATAATACAGGCGCCTCGCTTAATCTCTTCTTTAACTCTTGAAAAGTCTCTTCGTATTTGTCGGTCCATACAAATTTCGCCATCTTCCTCATCAGATAAGTCAATGGGGTTGTTATCTTAGAAAAATCTTGGATAAATCTTCGATAGTACCCAACTAACCCTAAGAAACTTCTCACCTCCGTTGGAGTTCTCGGTTATTCCCAATTACTTACCGCTTCAACCTTTTTGGGGTCTACTGAGATTCCATTCTCATCCACCACGTGGCCTAAGAATTGAACCTTCTTCATCCAAAATTCGCACTTAGAAAACTTCGCATACATCTTCTCCTTTCATAGTGCCTCCAAAACAATCTTCAGATGTTCAACGTGTTCTTCCTCCGTCTTCGAGTAGATCAAAATGTCATCGATGAAAACTAATACGAATTTATCCAAATATGGCTTGAAAACTCGATTCATCAAGTCCATGAATGCTGCCAGAGCATTTGTTAAACCGAATGACATTACCAAAAACTCGTAATGTCCATAACGGGTTCTAAACACAGTCTTTGGTATGTCCTCACCCCGCACCTTCAGTTGATGATATCATGTCCGTAGGTCAATCGTCGAGAAAAACTTCGCTCCCTTCAGTTAATCAAATAAGTTATCTATCCTTGGTAATGTATATCTGTTCTTGATCGTTACTCTGTTCAATTCTTGATAATCGATATAGAGCCTCATCAATCCATCCTTTTTCTTAACGAATAACACTGGTGCTCCCCAAGGATACACACTCGGTCGAATGTAACCTTTATCAAATAACTCTTGAAGTTGTATCATCAATTCCTTCATTTGTACTGGCGCCATCCGATATGGTGCTTTCAAAATCGGTGTCGTTCTCGGTGCTAAGTCTATTACGAATTCGATTTCTCTGTCTGGCGGAAGGCCAGGAAGATCGTCCGGAAACACATCCTGAAATTCACTCACTACGGGTATCTCTTTAATCTCTACTCCCTTTTTTCGAGTATCCACTATGTAAGGTAAATAACCTACACATCCTTTCTTTAACAATTTTTGGCTTTGCATCATTTATAACATGACACGATTGCTTAGCGATGAGCTACCATAAAACACTACCTTAGACTTACTCGTATGCGAAGGTTCACACACTTATTCGACAATCAATTCATCACGCATGGTTATATAACCAATCCATCCCCAGTATTATGTCGAATTCTCCTAGTCTAATAGGAATCAAGTCTACGCTCAGTTCATGTTCTCTAATGTTTGTGCGATAATTTCAATAGACATATTCTACAGGGATTATTTCCTTATTCACAACTTCTATGTTCAAATGATCTTCTAAAAATTCTCAGGCTGTACTAAGTTTACTAGCAAATTCTTCAGATACAAATGAACAGGTGGCACCTGAATCAATTAATATATAAGCATTTATATTATTGATTAGGATTATACCTGACACCACGTCCTTTTTAGCTATGGCGTCTTGGATGGTCATGTTCAAGGTTCGAGTGGTCGATCAATTGGGTTACACAGGTCCACCAATCATTAACTTACTTCTTCCTCCCTGGCTTCCACCAGCTCCACCGCTTCCTTTCTTCGGGAAATCCTTTATCTGGTGCTCTGTTGATCCACAAGCAAAACATCCTCTGATCTTCTTTGACTTTGGGCAATTTGGCGATATGTGCCCCTCTTGGCCGTAATTATAACAAGTGTTTTTCCTCTTCCAGCATTCTCCCTGATGACTTCTTCCACATTTGTTGCAAGCTTCGGTCCTCTTCTTGAAGTTTCCTGGTGACTCCCACCTTGATTATTGTTTCTGTTGTTGTTATTTTCCAATTTCCTCTTTCCGGAGTTACTTCCTCCGCTGCTGCTCCCTCAACGATGCTCACTACCAGCATTCTTATTCTTCTTCTCCTTATGATATAGACTTAAGGCCTCACTACCACCTTTCGCAATGATTGCCTTTTCCAACAACATGGTAAAGGAATCAATCTGGAAGAGTGATACCTTACTATACAGCCACGACTTCAACCCTTGCTCGAAATGTCTCTCCTTCCTCTCCTCATCCACAACTTGGTGCTCTGCAAATCATGTTAGTTCATTGAACTTAGCTGTGTATTGCGTTATCGTCATATCACCTTGTTTTAACTCTAGGAATTTTACCTCCATCCTACTCTTCACACTTTTACGGGAAATAGTTCTCGCATAAAATACTTGATAAACCTCTCCCGTGATATCATTACCTTCCCCGCTCACGCTAATTAGTTTCGCCAATAGTTAGCAGCCGCGCCTCATCATGTATGTGGAAAATCATCTTCCTGGTCTTCACCCACGCGAGCTATAGTGAAGGCCTTCTCGATCTCCTTGATCCAGGTTTTCGCAACTATAAGGTCAGTGGTTCCCGCGAACTTTGGGGGTCCTACACTCTTAAAATCTTTGAAGGTTGTTACTGGGACAGGTTGGGGAACGGATGGTACGGGTTCATTTCTTCCCCTCAACGCTTTTCCCAATAAATCTACCAGTCTCTATATCGGATCTAGAGGACCTCTCACATCATTAACTGACTCTTCTGGGATAGTTATTCTACGTCTGGGCGGCATTTTCTGCATCACAAAATTTTTCACTTTATTATCTAATTATAATACTTAGACATTTCTTAATAGAAAGAAATACAGGTTTATAACACATTTATGAAATAAGATCATTTATATTCATATGTCAAATGGTTACATTACATGTTCTTTTTTAACATACTGCAATAAATGATCACACAAATCCCCTAATATCACAAAAGACGGGGACATACTAACCTACTACCCCCCAACACTTTTCAAAAGTTTGGGGTTTAACACTATCTCACATCTTACACAAAATATTGAGATTACAACAACATATTACAAAACATAATAAACTACTACACTACTGAGCTTTTGTGACGCCCCCAAAATAGGTCCAATCCATACAACCTATTCTGAGTCGCCAAATGCATGGTACAGAAAATAACTACAACTTTATTACTACAATTGTCGTGCAAAATACAACAACACATATACTGTGAGTTTTAATACCAACTATAACTCATGTCCCAACTATGGACCCCACCTCACAATGATACCTTACATAATGGTACAGTCTAGAGCTGTTTTAGAAATTAAGATCTTTGGGAAGTGCTCAAGGAAACCTTCGTACATAGGAGGCCGTGAATCTAAGTTATGATAGATATCATATGTCCAGAGAATTATCCTTGGTTGATCCAATAGACCCCAAAGAAAAATGAGAAGATTACTATCATGTTCCTTCCAATGGTGAGTCTTCTCTTGACATATAACTATCTCCACCGTCTGCGATTGAACATTATGTTTCAACCTGACTCCAAGATCATATAGGTAGTTCTCATAGATATACTCGATGAGAAGTGGATGTGCACAACCCTTTCTTATGATAACACGGGATTGTATGTCATTAGACATCTTGTATGATAGTGGCAAAACACCCTTCAAAGTTGGGTTCACCTCACCCTATTGTTGTTCACCAAAATCAATTATTAAGTGGCGTATAATATCGACACACATCTTAGGTCCTCAATACAATTATATATTGTATGTCATCTTGGTTTTATAATGTATCGAGAAACTTTGATAGTCTCGGACCACCACACTATTCCCCTGTTATCCCCGCTCGACCCAGCTACACTCTTATTACCTAAAAGGAATTGTGAAGCAAAAGGGGTGAGCACAACTAGCCCAGTAAAGAATATCATAACTAAAGATAATTAAATTATCAATCGCCTTCATCAATAATAAATCAGAGATTTAGAACATATGGTAGATGATAAAACTTTTCAACCATAGTTGCAGCGGAACGAGAAATCCATTAGAAGAGTCAAATAGACCATAAAGTGAATTATCTTCTCTATGTTAAAAGTCCACCAATAATGCTTTAACCCTGTAACATTAATCAATAGATCATGTTCACAGTCATGTGAATAACTCATAATCATAATTATAGTTCTAATTTTCTCTTCTCATCCAAGACGAAGATATTTTTCATCACATGTCTTTACCTGAAACATCAAAGATCATGGTTCTACCAAATCCACGGTTCACATTACATAATCATACTAATAAGTTCATCTTTGCTCTACGGACCAAAGATATTCATCAATGATTCATCTTTGCACTACATGCCATGGATATTCAACAACATGTCATCTTTTTGCACTCTGAGCCAAAGATATTCATCATTAATTCTTCTTTGCACTATTGGCCAAAGATATTCAATCAACAAGTCATCTTTGCACTACGGGCCAAAGATATTCATATCTTAAAGAAACATGCAATCATTTCAGAATTAATATAAACCATAATTATAATCATGTTGATTAATTCACCATTGCACTTAAGCTAAAAATATTCAATTGTAAATTCAATGGTCATGATCATACCAATCAATGATTCAACTTTGCACTACTGGCCAAAGAGAACTCATAGTCACGATCAAACCAATAATCTACTCATCTTTACACTTAAGTCAAAGAGAAATTTTATCACCGGGATTATAAAAATGTTATATATAATAAAAAAAAAACAATATGATCAACAACTGCATTTAATTTCAAGAATAATATTCATGAATCAATGATTTCATAACACCTTAATCCAAATGTTATAAATCACTTAATAATCTCATAATCTAATATTATTAATACTACCACAATATTTTAATCATTTCCTAAACTTATAAACAATTTATTTTAATTGTTTACACTTTACTAATTAATGCATTTAATCATCCTAAACTACCAAATTCATAAGATTTCATCACCAATAACCAACAACCTCATCAAAAATCTTTATATACCATATATAGGATTCTCAAGCCATAAAATCCCATTTTTCAATTTTGTTACTTCACGTAACATATTTAATTTATTTATTCATAACTAGTTCATTTTCATGAAAAATACCAAATCAGTCCCAAAAATATTTCTTTTCTGGGATTTAGCAGGATATAGTCCCATATTGAACATATATTTTTCTCAGAATTTTTAAAATTCATTTACTATTTTTCACATGGCCAAAACTGCCGAATATTTAGACATTTATCATAAATTGTACGTTTGTCCAAAAATTCCAAAATTTACAGAGTATACTTATGTTATATAGATGTACTCCCAATAAAAATTTCACTAATTTTGGAGTTAACCACAAAGAGTTATAAGGGTTTACTTTTAAAATAGTATTTTCTCATAAAATCCATACCTCCTAATCTATACATCCAAAAATCGCTATTTTTGAACACAATCAAGGAAACTCATCAAATTATCATTTTAAATATTTCCAGAATTTTTGAAGGTCCAAAAATTACAAAACATGATAAACATAATAATCCTTCAAATACCTTACCTCAAAAGAGCAGTATTTCTGACTGGAATATCGGATGAAAAGACGAAGGAACCTTGCACTGAATAGCAACTCTCAAAGTATCTAAATACTCACAAAAATACTCTCGACAATATAGAGAAAAAGAAAACTTGTTTCTGGTGTGATTTTTAATTCTAACATAAGCACCTATTCTAGGAAAATGCTAGAACGCCAAAGGAGACTAAATTAATAAAATATATTATTTATTTATCAACCTTCTGCGCATGCCACCACAAAACCAGCCATCATTTCTGAAAAAATATATCAGCCCATGTGCATTCAACACCAACCAAAAAGTTGGTCCCACCCAATTTTAATAAAAAATTATATTATTTTCTGAAACTTCAATAATTCATAGAAAATAGCTTGTTTATCAGAAAAATACAAATTTTATGTCCATTCCACACAAAATCAAATTCTATACAACTTTGTAGCTTTGAATATTTCCAAATTCCAAACAGAAAATATCCGAAATCCATAAACGGACGATTTTTAACACCGTTTCAACACCTTTTAAAATTCATAACAAATCATGCGTTAATTATCAACGGTTCAAAATTTGTGGAAATATACTCAACTCATATATGTATAACATATCCAAAAACACAACAATCCAACGGTCGGATTAAAATTACAACTCACACAATAAAGCTTTAAGAACACCGATGTGAGTTTTTAATACCTCCAATCCGACAAAATACTGATAAAACACCTCAACATTAATTCCTTCATTTACAACCACATAAATAAATCCATCATTTATATCCGCGTCAAATAAATATTTTCTTATCATATAAATCAATAATTTATTATTCATAAATAATATTACAGAATCACAATTATGACAATCAGGTGGTTCCTAGGAAAGAGGGTGCTTTCCAATAAGGATTTCTCCTTACTGGCGCGCAATTAGTTGACCAAACCTCTTATTGACAGAACTTTCTAGACATTGTCAATAATGCTATCTAATAATATTATCCAAATAATATGAAGTATTGATCCGATAATGGGAAATACTGTGCAGTGATAATTATTTAAACTAAAATAATATAAAATATCAACGTAGCAATTATTGAATCAATAAAATAAAATATTGAGCGATAATTCTTGTAATAATATTGAGTAGTGACTTCTTACGTAAGGATCGATAATTCAAAAATATCATGCAATCTGGTGTTCTCTTGTGCAACCACGCATATTCTTTGTATTTTAACACGCGGTATTCAACCGAGTGTTAGCGGTAACTACTACTGCCGATTATTTATAAAACTCAAATTTGTCGTTTTCTTCATTCGACAATTATTACATTAAGGGGGCCCACAAATGCATTTTGCCTGGTAAATGCGAATATTCTGAAACAACAAGAATATTCCACGACCGAAGCGAATATTCAAGCGAGCGAAATGAGTACTTTATAACCACTTGCGTATTTTGAAAATTTTTATATATATCACTCTTAACTTTAACTTTTTTATCAATTTAACCATTTACTAAATAGGAAATTGAATACTTTTATTTCATAAAATCTGGGGTCTTACAACTTTTCCCTCTAAACTCAATCTAACATTCCACACTCTACGGCGCTCTGATATTCCTTCTGTGTTATGTGTACCACCATGTCCCGACTAATGGTATGTCGGGTCTGTTCTTGTTCAGCTGGGTAATGATGTACCCCATCGATCACTCTCTCCATGGTCGTGCATAGAGCATAGCCTATCTTGTTCAACTTCCTCCTCTTGCACCGCACCTCATCCTCTAGATCATCTGCCCTATCATTGGCATCCTCCCACTTCTCCTCGAAGTGAATCCTATCCATCACCTCCATCTCTAGCTGAGTTCGGAGAGCCTCCTTCTCCGCCCTCCCACTCAAAACCTTCTGCTCTAATTCCTCTAGCTTTCCTACCACTTCAACATTCCTCGCCCCCGCTCGGTGAAATAAAGCTCCCATCTGGATCCCTGCTTCCTTACGGTGAGCAATCTCCACCTCCATCTCCTGCATCACTAGTTGCCTCTGATGGTCCTCGTCCCTTAACCGCTAGAACGTGGACTCCCTCTCCCTAGCCTCAGTCTCTAGCTCCTCCACTCTACACCCTAACTCCAATATCTGCTCTTCATACTCTGCCAACATCCGATCCTCAAAAGTAACCTCGTCGGAGTCCATTATAGGCTCGGGCTCCTCCTCCGGATCAGACTCCAGCTCTTCCTCATCGTCATCATCAAAAGGGGCTGCTACTAAAATAGGCTCCGCCATCAAGGGTGTCTCATAGACTACATGGATATCACGAGGCTCCTCCTCTACTACTCGGCTAGGTCCTCCCATATCAGTCATCCTACAATCACCAACATAAGACAACACAAACAACAACTCCATTAGAATGTTAAACAAACATAAGTTCATTGTATAGAATGAAATTACATTTCATAACACACTAAGTCTCTCAAGGAAAACTCTACATGGGTTTTATCTCCTTCCTAACCTCTAGGTTTTCTTAAGTTATAATCTAAGGACACTCGCTCCTAAGGTTTATAACTACGGCTCTAATACCAACCTGTGACACCCCCAAATTTGGACCTCCACTTGGTCACTCGAATTCGGTTCGTCACGTTCTCATGGTAACACCATAATAACTAAATAACATATATTCACAACGAAAAATCTAAATTAGAATAATATACAATAATTTATTATAATTATTCCCCCAAGTCTTGTAACCTATAGTACTTAATAGATTACATAATAGTATCGAATAAAGACCTATTAAATAATCCTACTTAAGTTTAAACATAGTCTGCAAATAGTCTTAACATAACATAGTAGTTTTTAAACATAAAAGAACAAGCTAGTCGGTAGCCTTGCCCTTGCCCTTGTCTGTTCCAGAGACACCTCCCTGTTCCTCCTTAACTGAAAGGTTTTAAATAAGCAAGGATGAGCACAAATTACCCGACAAGTAATATACAACAAGGGTGTAGGATATAGTATCACAAAGTTTGAAATATCGAAGTGTCATTTCTAGGATAGTTCAAAGTGTCAGAATAACATCATGGATAAGGAATATCAACAATTCTTGGAATAAGAACGGCAATTCAATATAAATCAACAGATATATATGAATACAACGACTAACAATGTATCCATCTGGATAAGCAATTTATACTGAGAAGTCACTAAGGACCATTGAACTTCCACTAGAGTTATCAATGTCAAACTGATAACCAAAAATATCAAGTACTATAGATGATCAGTCTAAAATACTTTACGTTATGCATAACACCACAATAATATTTATTCATGTGTTGGGGTTTCCAACAACATACACTCCCCTTACCAAAAGGGTTGTCCAACTTAGTTTTCAAGATTTCCGCACCAATCAATTGGTTTTGACAGCTTTTATAACACGCATATAGTCTAGCCGAATCAAATGGCATCAAATCTTTCACAATATTCAAGATCAATACTAAGTTCAACATGAATAATAACTTTCACAGGAATTTAAACATACTAGCTTGATTGGACGAATAAGCGGGATAACTTACATTCACAAGATAAGTTTAAAAGTAGGGTTTAAGGAACTTGCACAATCAAGAGTGAAGTTCAAGGAAACTCACTTAATAATAATTAGAGTAAATTTAGGGAACTTGCATTAAGCGTAGTTTACCAAAATATCGCTTATCAATACACTTTCGCATAATATGGTCCTAAGTTGGACATCTCAACAAATTAAGGCCATTTAAGGTTATGAAATCACAAAGTCCAACATGCTTGATTCTTAAACATATAAAGTAGTCATATAACTCATATTAGATATGCTTGTGAGTATTCATATATTATATGTATATTTAACATCGTTTTATTTTGAAATATGCTTCGTTTATGATTTCCTTGAATTACAATACCTAAGCATGGTATATATACATTTATGATACATGAGTGCGTCTAAGGGTATCATCTAACATGTTCATAATCATCAGATTCTAACCTTCAAAGTAGCACATTAACATTCACGTTCAAAGTTCGCATTTTCATTAGCAAAGCTTACTACTAAAGCCAACATAATCATGCTTCAATACGAAATCCCTATACTTGAGTTAGTATGTCCGACATGTATTTCAAAACCATACTAACATGCTTTTAAGATCAGAATGTGCATTATTTCAAGTTCATGATTTCTAGTTTTCTAAATCTTGAAGTTTTCTTGAAAACTTAAATTAAATCAAGCTAAAACAACGTGCTATATTCAAAACAATATCTAACCACATGCTAGGGTTATTTATATGCTTAACCTAACTATCATTACATTCTCAGAACAAATCAGAAACCTCAAATCATTATCTAAGGGAAACACCATGCGCGGCCGCGCGGTATAAGCTTATGGAAGTGGCGGTAGCACCACTTGAACGGAACTAAAAAAATGGCTCTCCTTGAGAGCCTTAACTTATGAGATGCAAAACCTGCAACCAGACCAGCTACCATGTTCCAAAACATGTGTACCAACTCAAATAACACAATGGCATGCTATTCTACATCAATTAATAGAGAATTTCATACAATTGCAAGAATTTGACCAACTTCAAAATTAAGATCATGAAAATGGAAATGCTACCTCTTGAAGCTTAATTAAATCCTTCAAAGTACTAACTTAAGGCTCAGCTACTTCCCTCTCACTGAATACTTATCAGACAATCTCAGCAATAAGAATGAGAAGAAGGGTAACTGCTATTTAAAGATGAACACAAAACCAGACAATTGTTTTACTCTATGGTTTGAACCCAAGGATTATAGGATTGCATGAAGTATAAGATGGAGTTGGTAATTGGTTGGTAATTTGCATCATGACCACCACTCCCCCATGATCAAAAGTTGGGAAGCTTGGAATAAGAAATAGGCTTAGCCTTTTTGGAGAAATACGTATATTAGCTTTTGAGTTACTATTCATGTACTTGATGACATTTTTTGGGACAAAAGAAACTCTGAGCAACAAGCTTAGCTTCACTCTCATATTGTTACCTTGTTATCCAAAAATACCAAAATATAAATTTTAATGTGTTAATGCTACTACACAATGGAGAGTTAGGGATTATTTATGTACTCACATCATATAATCCATGTTCATTAGTCCGGTTTAATTATTATATGTATGGAATCCATTTAATTACCCACTTAGTAATTTAATATCTCCTTAAAACTTTATTATTCCAATTGTACACACTTATTGGAATAATTTGAAATTCTTTGACAGAGTACATCTTTTAATGATTCCATACATGCTTATTGTCACATAAATAATTGTTTATGTAACTTGTAATTCCTTACACTTTATTATATAGTTTATATATATTACATAGCCATACTAATATGTCACACCACATCTGTAACAACTCGATATTTTCTATACAAATAAATCAGAAATTTTGCGTATAAATTATTTTTTTATTTATTAAAATAAATATTGGGAATATGTGCCAAGATAGTGTGTATATATATTTATGTGATAAATAAAAATATATTTATTACATGAATAATTACAAATTATTTTATTTTAGAATTATTGATTATTATAAATTATATTCTTATAATAATTAATTTTATAGTCGAAATATTTTTATTAATTATTATCAATGAAAATATAATTATATATTATTTAAATAATATATGAAATGATTTTTAGAATAAATATAATAATTATTTTATTATATGAATTTTAATCTGATTATTAAGTTAATTATTATAACTTAATGAATAATGTTAAGTATGGCAGATAAATCGGATATGGAATCAAACCCTAATTTTGGATTTTGAAAGCAAAGGCATGAGAATAATAATATAATATTAATTATATTTTGATTTTTCGATCTGCTATAAATATGTCTTTGTATGAATGTGAAATCGATCAATGGTTGGTCAATTATGGTGCAGTATTTAAAAACCCTAGTTTACTGTGGGAAACCCTAAATTGAAACTCAATTGTGAGTTTAAGACTATTATATAACTGTGTTATATGATTTTATGATTAATTAGTTCAACCCTAATTAACATTTAGATATATTAATTTCTAAAAACCCTAATGTTTGAATTATAAACCCTAATTGTGATTTGGTAAACCTAATTACCAAAATTATAAGCCCTAATTGCTAAATTAGCAAGGTTAGTTAAAATTAGTATATAATACCCTAATGTTCATGTAAAATTAGAACCCTAATCTAATTAACAAAACCCTAATTATAAATTTTAGAAACTAAAATTTTTATTTTATACAAACCCTAATTGCTAGATATTACAAATGATATGTGCTAAACCTTAGGGTTAAACCCTAAGGGTCAAATCCTAAGGGTTTGTCAAGATTACATTTAAGCCATTAAAATTGTAAGGTTATTGTCCATATTGCCCTTTTGTGCATTAAAAAGGCTAATATATAGGTTTTGAATATAGATGAAGTTGTTCACCAGATCTTACCAACCCCATGTGACTTAAATCAACACATATCAACCTAAAGCCAACCATATACATTGCATGTTAGTATTATATAAAGATCAAAGAGAGAGAACGTCACATTTTTGGTCATTTTGCTCAAGCACTCAACCAATCCTCTCTCTCACTAAAATCAACAAAATATAGAAGTATTTCAGTCACATATTCAAGCCCCACAAACACCTTTAACAGATTCAAAAGCTAGAATCAAAACTTGTTCATAGAAGGTATAAACCTAACTTGAAAAATCTGATCTCAGTTGCTATGTTAGATGTTAGTTTTTATGTGTTAAACATGTTGTATATGGTGTATAATGATGATCTGGGTTGCTAGATGTTAGATCCATAAAATCTAGAGGCTCGGATTTGATGTTCTTCAAAATCTGGAAAAATAAATTTTTGATGTCTAACAGTGAATGTCAGGCCTTGTAGATCTCTGTCTGTGTTTGATTTTTGTGTTTTAAGTGTTGGATATTGTAGACTGATATGTGGTCCTTGATTTGTATCAAGAATCAAGCTTATATTTGGTCTAGATTGCATGTTATTTATTTGGTCAATTCAGCGTTATTGAAGCCATATTCAGGCGTTTCAGGTAACTTAGAAGCGGTCTAACAACGCTTTTGATCGACTAGATCTGTCAGTGTATTGATGTTTGGGTTCTGTTGTTGTAATTGAATGGTAGCTTGGTATGAGTACTACCTTTTAAAGCTTTTAGATCAGTTATATAACATATAGATTTAATGTAGTGATCGGTCAAACTAGCAGGGTCAAGCACGTAATCGGTTTTCTGGGTATCCCAGAAAACCTATGAACACAGTTTCTGACATGCTTTGACCAGTCCTTATCCATTGATTCTGTTGATGTTTTGATGATGTTTGGTGATAGATCTCTTAAGTTACATGCTGCCTACATCATGAAAGCATTATATCACAAAAACAGTAAATGATCAGCATGTAGTGGGAGCCCAAAGTAGGCATGTCGTACAGTTCTTCATTTCCAGGCAAACCCAGAAATGAAGAACATCTTTGACAGCTACTTTAAGCTCTTAGATATTTCAATTGGTGTATGTTTTGATCATGGTTGTGGTTGGGTCTTGTACTGGTGCATTTATACTACATGATCTGATCAACAACAAGTCCATAAACACTTTGTGTGAATAATGATTGATGGTCAAACTTGGTCACTTTCGAATGGCGGCTTGAAGATGCAGGTTTGAGGATGAACATGAAGAACACCTATAGCGGCAGTTACATCCTACTATAGGTGTTCTTCTTGTTTTATATTAATTATAAAAATTATATTTTTATTATATAATTATAGAAAATTAATTTTTAATTATTAAAAATACCAAATAAATTATATAAAATTATTTTAAATTCTAAAAAATAGTTTTTAATTATTTTTAATATATTTCATAAATATTTAATATTTTTGAAATATTAAAGGTATTTAATTTATTTAGTTATATATTAAATAAATTATTTAAATATGATTTTAATACTTTAAAATCATTTAAAAATTATATTATGGAATAAGAAAATATTTTAAGTTATTTTTAATGACTTTTAATATTTTGTGATGAATTTCATTAATAACTTAATATTAATGATAATTAAGTTATTTAATAAATGAAATAAATAAATTAATTAAAAATGTTTTTATTATATTAAAAATCATTTTAAATAATAATAAGGCATTTAAAAATATTTTAAGTTATAAAATATAACTTTCAATATTTAAAGGTAAATTTCATTAATTAATTATTATTAATGAGATTAAAGTTATTTAATAATTATATTAATTAATTTATATTAAAAATGATTTTATTATTATAAAAATCATTTTAAATAAAAATAAAGTATTTAAAGATATTTTAAGTTATAAAATATAACTTTTAATATTTAAATGATAATTTCATTAATAATTTAATATTAATGATATTTGTTTAACATTAATAATATTAAATTTATTTAATAATTATATTAAATAAATGGTTTAAAAATAGTTTTATTAATTTTAAAATCATTTAAAGGGATATAAATGAATTAAAAATATTTTAAGTTATACTTAATGACTTTTAATATTTTGATAAATGGTACATTAATATTTAAATATTAATGGTAATTATTTATAAATGATTTTAAATGTTTTAAAAATCATTTAAGGGTAATATTAATACTTTAAAAATATTCTAAGTTATTATAAATAACTTTAATATTTTGACAATGGTTTCATTAATAGTTTAATATTAATTAAATATTAATGATAATAGAATTGTTGGATATTTAAATCATTTAATAATTATTCCGGTGTTTGAAAATTCATGATAATTTATAATAAATGTTTTAAAATTATATAAAGTCATTTAAAATAATATGACTGATACTTACAGATATTGAACAGTACGATCATTTATGATCAAGATCTACTTGCAATGATTGTGTATGCTATTTACTCTAGTATGTATGGATTTTAAAACGGTGATTCCGGGGACGGAATCTTTATAAGGGAGGGTGAATGTAACAACCCGATATTTTCTATACAAATAAATCAGAAATTTTGCGTAATTTTTTTTTTTTATTAAAATAAATATGGGGAATATGTGCCAAGATAGTGTGTATATATATTTATGTGATAAATAAAAATATATTTATTACATGAATAATTACAAATAATTTTATTTTAGAATTATTGATTATTATAAATTATATTCTTATAATAATTAATTTCATAGTAGAAATGTTTTTATTAATTATTATCAATGAAAATATAATTATATATTATTTAAATTATATATGAAATGATTTTTAGAATAAATATAATAATTATTTTATTATATGAATTTTAGTACAGATTATTAAGTTAATTATTATAACTTAATGAATAATGTTAAGTATGACAGATAAATCAGATATGAAATCCAAACCCTAATTTTGTATTTTGAGCAAGGCATGAGAAAAATAATATAATATTAATTATATTTTGATTTTTGAGTGCTATAAATATGTACTGTATGAATGTGAACTGTCAATGGTTGGTCAATTATGGTGCAGTATTTGAAAACCCTAGTTTTACTATGGGAAACCATAAATTGAAACTTAATTGTGAGTTTAAGACTATTATATAATTGTGTTATACGATTTTATGGTTAATTAGTTCAACCCTAATTAACATTTAGATATATTAATTTTTAGAAATCCTAATGTTTGAATTATAAACCCTAATTGTGATTTGGTAACCCTAATTACCCAAATTATAAGCCCTAATTGCTAAATTAGAAACGTTAATTAAAATTAGTATATAATACCCTAATGTTCATGTAAAATTAGAACCCTAATCTAATTAATGAAACCCTAATTATAAATTTTAGAAACTAAAATTTTTATTTTGTAAAAACCCTAATTGCTAGATATTACAAATGCTATGTGCTAAACCTTAGGGTTAAACCCTAAGGGTCAAACCCTAATGGTTTGGCAAGATTACATTTAAGCCATTAAAATTGTAAGGTTATTGTCCATATTGCCCTTTTGTGCATTAAAGAGGCTAATATATAGGTTTTGACTATAGGTGAAGTTGTTCACCAAATCTTTCTAACCCCATGTGCCTTAAATCAATACATATCAACCTAAAGCCAGCCATATACATTGCATGCTAGTATTATATAAAGATCAAAGAGAGAGAGAAAGTCACATTTTTGGTCATTTTGCTCAAGCACTCAACCAATCCTCTCTCTCACTAAAACCAACGAAATATAGAAGTATTTCAGTCACATATTCAAGCCCCACAAACACCTTTAACAGATTCAGAAGCTAGAATCAAAATTTGTTCATAGAAGGTATAAACCTAACTTGAAAAATCTGATCTCAGTTGCTATGTTAGATGTTAGTTTTTATGTGTTAAACATGTTGTATATGGTGTATAATGATGATCTGGGTTGCTAGATGTTAGATCCATAACATCTAGAGGCTCGGATTTGATGTTCTTCAAAATCTGGAAAAATAAATTTTTGATGTCTGATAGTGAATGTTAGGCCTTGTAGATCTTTGTCTGTGTTTGATTTTTGTGTTTCAAGTGTTGGATATTGTAGGCTGATATGTGGTCTTTGATTTTCATCAAGAATCAAGCTTTTATCTGGTCTAGATTGCATGTTATTTACGGGCAAAAGCCGTTGACCGGCCATGATTGGGAGTTTCTGGGTAACCCATAGACTGCCCAGAAACGGTCTGACAACGCTTTTGATCGACTAGATCTGTCAGTGTATTGATGTTTGGGTTCTGTTGTTGTAATAGAATGGTAGCTTGGTATGAGTACTACAGTTTAAAGCTTTTAGATCAGTTATATAACATATAGATTTAATGTAGTGATCAGTCAAACTAGCAGGGTCAAACACGTAATCGGTTTCTGGGTATCCTAGAAAACGTATGAACACCATTTCTGACATGCTTTGACCGGTCTTGACCCATTGATTCTATTGATATTTTAACGATGTTTGGTGATAGATCTCTTAAGTTACATGTTGTCTACATCATTAAAGCATTATATCACAAAAATAGTAAACTATCAGCATGTAGTGGTAGCCCAAAGTAGGCAATGTCGTACTGTTCTTCATTCCCAGGCAAACCCAGAAATGAAGAACATCTCTAACAGCTACTGTAAGCTCTTAGATCTTTCAATTGGTGTATGTTTTGATCATGGTTGTGGTTGGGCTTGTAGTGGTGCATTTATACTACATGATCTGATCAACAACAAGTCCATAAACACTTTGTGTGAATAATGATGGATGGTCAAACTTGGTCACTCGGTAACTGGCTTGAAGATCTGGGTTTGTGGGATGAACATGAAGAACACCTATAGCAACGGTTATGTTGCTATAGATGGTCTTTAGCGACAGATTAATTATAAAAATTATATTTTTATTATATAATTATAGAAAATTAATTTTTAATTATTAAAAATACCAAATAAATTAAAAAAATTATTTTAAATTTTGAAAAATAGTTTTAATTATTTTTAATATATTTCATAAATATTTAATATTTTTGAAATATTAAAGGTATTTAATTTATTTAACTATATATTAAATAAATTATTTAAAAATGATTTTAATACTTTAAAAATTATATTATGGAATAAGAAAATATTTTAAGTTATTTTTAATGAATTTTAATATTTTTGTGATGAATTTTATTAATAAATTAATATTAATGATAATTAAGATATTTAATAAATTTATAAAATAAATAAATTAAAAATGATTTTATTATATTAAAAATCATTTTAAATAATAACAAGGCATTTAAAAATATTTTAAGTTATAAAATATAACTTTCAATATTTAAAGGTAAATTTCATTAATTAATTATTATTAATGATATTAAAGTTATTTAATAATTATATTAAATAATTTAGATTAAAAATGATTTTAATATTATAAAAGTCATTTTAAATGAAAATAAAGTGTTTAAAGATATTTTAAGTTAGAAAATATAACTTTTAATATTTAAAGGATAATTTCATTAATAATTTAATATTAATGATATTTGTTTAACATTAATGATGTTACATTTATTTAATAATTATATTAAATAAATAGTTTAAAAATAGTTTTATTAATTTAAAATCATTTAAAAGGATATAAATGAATTAAAAATATTTTAAGTTATACTTAATGAGTTTTAATATTTTGATAAATGGTGCATTAATATTTAAATATTAATGGTAATTATTTATAAATAATTTTAAATGTTTTAAAAATCATTTAAGGGTAATATTAATACTTTAAAAATATTCTAAGTTATTATAAATAACTTTAATATTTTGGCAATGGTTTCATTAATAGTTTAATATTAATTAAATATTAATGGTAATAGAATTGTTGGATATTTAAATCATTTAATAATGATTTCGGTGTTTGAAAATTCATGATAAATTGTAATAAATGTTTTAAAATTATATTAAGTCATTTAAAATAATATGACTGATACTTATGGATATTGAACTTCGAAATAGAGTCTTAGACTTGATATTACCCGATAAAGCTGTCGGTACACCGACATGTTTTAGAAATTGATATGGAATTAAATAGGTTGACTTGATAAGTGTTTATTTGTGATTCAATGGTTGTTGAATATATGTGACAATGTGATTAGGTTATGTACTGACTGCAAAATACAATACTATATGTTATAGTATATTGTTCTAATTGAATGAATGATCTGATTAATGATAGGTCGTGATATAAAAGATAAATCTAAGTTGTATTTTGTAAGTAGCAGACTAGACAAGTATCTTACCTTTGCATTTTCTTTATGCAATGGACATGAGTAAGAATGTTTTAGAATTATATTATTATTGTACAAATTATTAGCCCTATATTATATACGCTCATTGATTATCAACATGTTAGTATATGGTAATTCAGTTATATATTCTGTTTGTTAATTTTTATAAATGGTTATACAAGTGTCCCCACTTGGATAATTGTTGGTTGATTTCACAATCAAAGCAAACGTGCAAGTATACACGATCAACAAGTAGTATAGTGATAAGATAGAGTGTCGATCCCACAGAGAATTCTAATTAATAAACTCCAACTACTAGTACTATATCAATCCAATTTTATTTAAACAATCAATAATTGTGATTTTTCAAATTTAAGAAAACTAAATTAACATAATTAAAAGAGATTATTCTAAAACAAAACAAATAAACAAATTAAGAATTGATTGAATTCAGATAAATGAGGATAAAGACTCCAATTTCCCCAATTATAAGTTATAAATCAATTATCCAATTATTTCAATTATTATGTCTACTGAATTGTTAACAAGAATTCTCAAATGCCAAAAGCCCTTTTCCAAGTGATCAATTGCCTTCTATTTAATCTAGATTAATTTTGCTATATTCCTATGCAAAACAATTGAATTAAACTCTTTACAATCCCAACTCCTTATGTGTTACATGCGGAAAATAGATATTTCCATTCTATTCACAAACCTAATTATTCACTGTGCAAATAACTAAGTCACATGTCATCATGCCCAGTTCTAACCCTAGAATTCCTTTTCCAAGTCCTTCTAGAATAACAAGGTAATTATTGGCCAAATAATTAATCAATCAGCACAAAGCAAGATGAACAATTCACTTTAACATAAATAATTGGAATAAATTAAATAATCAATTCATAACCATAAAGGGTTCATTTGGAATCTTAATGAAAGAAATTATTTCATAATGGAAATTAAAAACAACAATAATTGAAAAATCATCCTTAATAAATTACACAAATTAAAAGAAATAAGAAGAAGAAGAACTCCAAGTCCAAATCTTCAATAAGCTCCTCTGCTCCTTGATCAGTCTTCCGAAAAAATATGTGCAGTATATGTCTCCCAATTCAATAAAAATGGTTATTATATACTCCACTTATCCCCCTCTAGCAATCCAAATCCCATTAGGCGTCAAACAAGCTTCAAATAAGTGGTCAACCGGAAAGTCAACATGCTTGGACCAGTCAACTGAAGTTCCGCCCCGGCGCTGGGATTAACAAAGGCCAGAGCGCCCCTACGCTGTAATGCAGAAAATGCCAGTCATGTCCCTTTCTTAGCCCAATTGCTCCCAAATGTTCTTAAAGCTCCCAAACCTACAAATCAAAACATAAACACAGTAAAAAATAAAACTAGAAACTCGAGAATACACAAATCTAAGCTCGAGTATATCCGATTCATGGGTATATTACCCAATCATCAATAATCATTGTATTTAATCACATGTTGATACACCTTTGTTAATTACCCATATATATATGTTGAATTATAGATTATTGTTGAACAAGATAAAACCTTTGGTTTGGAACCCCGACAAGTATGAACATCCCGTACACGGAAAAACTTTTTATGCACCCAAGGTGGGCCGAGTGAACGATAACATCGTTCTTGCATGTAGTATTGATCAATACGAGGGTCTGTGAAATTTGATCACCCTCCGTGCCCGTAAGTTATATTTTTTGCGGATGAAGTTACGCTAAACCTTTTGAAAATGAAAACAATGTTCATAGTATGTCACCTTAACCCTATTTATAGTCAGTACGTAGTTTCAAAAATTTGAAAGAGGGTTGTTATGTAATTATTATCGGTTCAGATTACTTCACAACTATTGATTTGTTGTAGAAGGGTAGTATAAAGAAAACATTTAAATTCTTTCAGCTTATATATATAATTGCTATTACTTGCTGGGCACTCAACTGCTCATCCTTGCTTAATTTAAATGTTTTCAGCTAAGTGTGAGCAAGTAGAAGGCTCGACTAAGAATAAAGGAAAAGGAAAGGTTGTTGATTGAGTGCAATGCTATTTTATGTATTAGTTAACTTTATTAAGACAAGTATGATATCTATTTATTATCATGTATTGTAAGGAATGTACTTAAAGGTCTCGTACCTGGGGATTAGACTCTGATGTTATGTAAATTAAGTTGATCTTTATATTATTGTTATTATTATTAGTATTATTCCGCTCATAGAAATGGTATCGTGAAGCACCGAGTTCGGGTTTCAAGTACCTGAATTTGGGGGCTTTACAACATCTTCTTATTAATTACAAGAATTATATAATATCACATATCTTCATAAATTAAATAAATCATACCATTCTATTCATTGATTACTGTATATAGCCATTAATTCTTATTACATTTGCTAACAATAATAATCATATATTATTAATTAACTACCATTATTAATTAATCAACATTCTACCACAACCATTGTCAATTAATATAACAATTAATAATCACATATTAATTAATCCTCATTATCAAATGATTAATATACTACACATCAATTAACGATTAATAGTATACTACAACAACAATTACTTAATTGTTCACTTTATAATTCCTTTGTTAATTAATATTACTGTTAATATCTCCCATCACCACGCCACACAAGGCTTCAATGAGTTCATCACAAAACTCCACATATCCTCAATTATTCAGTTATTTAATATAATTGAGTTATCTCATTTCATAACACGAAATTGTTCATATTCAAATAAATATTCATTTTCATTAATATATTTATTTAATAATACGCGAAAATCCTTGGTTATTACACAGGGAACCAGTCGGATAATCGCTTAGCAAACTTAAAAGATTTTAAGGCTGTAGGACCGCCTGAATTTAGAGGAACAACTGACTCTGTATAAGCCCAAACTTGGGTTAAGGAAATTGAAAATGCGTGTGTGATAGCTAGGATAGCTGAGGGGCAAAAGACAGCTTTTGCCACCTACATAATGAAAGGGGAAGCGAATTTTTGGTGGGAGGCAAATCAGGTGAGGGCAGGAGAAGGTATAACATTCCAGAATTTTAAATTATAATATTAAATATTTATTGAATTATATAAGTATTTAATGGATGTGTTTATTATTTAATAAATAATTGTTCAATTTGATTTGATTTGATGTGGTTAATTATTTTTTAAATAAATAATTAATGAGTTAAGGAAATTATTATTATATTGATATTTCAATTTGATGGTTAATTATTTGTATTGAGTTATGTGATCAAATGAATTATTCAATAAATTATTATTAGAATTAATTAAATTAAGTATGAAAACTTAATTAAATAAAGTGTGATAAATAACTATATTATAAAGGAGTTATTAAAATAAATTAAAAAGGGTTTAATTTAGTTTTTGCCAAACAAGGCTTAAACATATTAAGTCTTTAATTTTTAAAGAGTTTTGCCAAACGGAGCCTTATGGCTTTTGGATTTTTGAATTTTGAATTATAATAATATAAATTAAATAAACAAAATATAAATATAATATATATATTATTTTGGTAACCGATAATTCATTAAGGGCAATTAGTAGATGTCAGTTTTTTAGACGTTTTAAAATCGTACGTTGGTTTGATTTTTATTTTATGTATAGTGTAATTGGTTAAGTCTAAGAAAAGAAAAGAAGAAAAGTTCGTCAGAGGTTTGGGAGAGAGTCTGAGAGAGAAAAACAAGAGAAAGTTCTAAGTTCTTCAAGCTATTCTTAGAGGATTATCAAGGATTTCTTAAGCAACAAAAGGTATGTTACATAACCTTAACATATATGTTTTACGCCATTATTTCTAAGTCTCTGTGTTTCTGAAATTGACTGTAACATAAAGTTCTTTACAAACTTTCTGTAAAACCATGTTTTTAATAATGGGTTAGAAAATTATGTGTATTTATAATTGTAATTGTTATACTAGCATGTGTATATATGATTGTATGCTTAACATATAGATATAATTGTATGCTAAATTAAGTCTGCAAGAAGAGAAATTTGTTTTTACAGTGAATATATGTATGAACATAGTTTGAATATAGGTATGAATGTATATATATATATATATATATATATATGATGATGAACTAATGGTGAAATTGAACTGTGATTATGTTAATTAGCTTGTTAAAAATTATAGAGAACGTAGTTAAAAGGAATCAATTTGATGTATAATAGGAATTACAGTGTTAAACTTTGTCAAACAACGTCAATAAAGGAATTTGGTTTTAAAAAAAATTAGCTTTCAAGGATTTAAGTTTTCTAAAATTTTTGTTTAGTTATTTAATTTGGTATATATATGCTTGGTAATATTTATGTGTGCTTTACATGGATTACACATGTTAATTGGTGTTAGAAATTAAGACACAGTAGCTTGGTTTTGTTTCTGGTTTTGGGTGTTACGTAATTGAGCCCCAACGCTAAATTTTACCCTCGTCGTCAAATTTATTGTTATTTGAAATAAGCGCCTCAGCGCCAAAAATAGGCCAGAACATCGCGCCTCAACGCTGAAGTTTGTGCCCCATCACTGAAATTCGCGTCCCAGCACTGAATTTTGCTCCCTAGTGCCGTCTGGCGTAGGACTGGAATTTCTTTGGGTCGGATGTTTTACCTCCTATAGTAAAACGGCCATAACGTTTTCATACGAACTTCGATTGAGGTGATTCAAGATGATTCAGAACGAGGAAGAATAGACCTATAACTTTTATGCTTTAAGGTTTTCAATTTGAAATCGTTTTGAAGGGTCAAAATTTCCATCTTTAGGACTGTTGTGTATTTGGAGCCAATCGGAGGGTGTCAGGATGCGCGAATGCAAGTGCAATCCTTTGTGTGTTAGTATAACTTAGTGATAACTTGTTGGACATGTAATAGGATGTTGTATCAAGTTGTTAATGTGTCTGTGGTGCAATGAAATGATCACTTAAGTAGTTGTAATAAAGCTAAAAAGTAATGTTCATGAAAAGATGTGATGTTGTTTAAACTTAAACTTAGTTAGTAGCTAAACTAAAAGTAAGAACGCAACTCATGAAGATAATGTTAGTGTAACTAATGTGTATTGTTAATACATATGGTATGTGTAGGACTTGTGGTGAACGTGAGTAGTGATTGTTTAACCTACGCACGAGGCAAGTTCTCTAGCTTTACTTTTATAATTGTGCAAGTATCTAAACTATCTTTGAGCAAGTCTTCCTAACTCTAAGCTTTCTTTGTGCAAGTTTCATAACCCTAATTATATCGTGCAAGCTCCTAAACCTTATCTCTTGATTTTGAGCCAATCTTTAACTTGTTAATTAGCATGCAAATTTCTACATTCTAACACACTAATGTTGAACAAGGTTTATCATTCAACTTATTATTTGTTATGCATGCTTAAGATTCAACTCTAAAGAAGGTTTTAACCTTATCTTAACATTTTTCAAGCAAGGTATGTTACATTATTCAATACATATGCTCTTAGATTATTGCTAAAGCATGACCTTAGTACACAATGTTGATTCACTTATGAATTATTCTATAGCATAATGTTATTACAATTTTATTCAACTAATCCTTAGTTGATGTTCGTAAACTCTAAATTACCTTGAAACTTATCCAACCCAAACTTACTTTGGTGCGGACTTGTACTCTAAATACTGAGATGAACAACCCTATTATTAGGGGTTTACACTTAGGGTTGAAATGTTTGTGAACAATACGTTGTCGACGAAAGTGATCCCTTAAGCACGAGGAGTCCTTATAGTCTTATATTTGTTAAAGTTGGAGTTGAAAGATTACTGCATGGCTTTGGACATAGTTAAATGGTCTTAGGACCCTCAGTTATATATTTTAGAATGTTGATAGACCATATTGTTCATTTCTATTGAGCCTCTTATTTGGCAGTTGTTGTAAGATTTTCATTCATTGTTGTTTCAAGTGAGCTTTGTTTGCTCACTCTTGCTTATATAACTATTACAGTTAAAGATGAGAAGGTTGACGTACCTAGCACCAGTAAGGGAAAAGGAAAGATGAACAAGTATTGAAGACTTGTAACATGTTGATATTTTATTATCAGATTTTATTTGAATGATTGTAATGAAGTTTATTTATTTTCCGCATTTGAATGATTGTATTTAAAGGTTAGACAACCTAGGAGATTTTATTAATGTAACCCTTTAATGGGGAGGTTTTATTATTCAATTTTTACTATGATTGGGTAGTTAAATATGAATGTTTGATTAAGTGAACACCAAATTCTATAGGAATGAAGTACCTAGATTTGGGGTGTCACAAGTTGGTATCAAAGCTTTAGGTTATGAACCTTAGGTGGGGAAAAGCCTTAGGAAGTAACCTTTGAAAAGATAGTGGTGATAAACTCTTATCGAGTTTTAAGGAAGAAGTAATACAGCACTTATGTGCTTATGTGATTGTAACTTATGTGCTCGTGAGTGTCGAGTAGTAATCATTAGTAATTAAAACTTAAAATTTGATTAACAGAATGAATAATGTAGGAGGATCCAGTTAGGCTAGGGAGGAAGGATCCCAGATGCCTAGAGAGGAGGAGCCTCGAGATATTCAGGTGATGTGGGAACAACTCATCGCCACGGGGAATCGGCCCAGTCGGTCACATGAGTTGAAATTTGGAGAGAGTACCTAATGAGGATGATGAGATAGAGACGGATGAGGAGGACCCTGTAGAGCTGCCACAGTCGGATGAGGAGGACGAGGAGGAAGAGCTTCCACTTAACTCGATAGTTTCCCGTATATACGACGAGGTGTATGAATGTAATGTGAAACTTCAAGATACCGTCGAGGAGTTGCAAGAAATAGTAGCTGAATAATAGACCTTGATGGTACAGAAGGACGAAGAGATCTAGGATCGAGAAGAATGACTGAACAATGTTGAAGAGAAGCTGGTTCACACCGAAGGAGAGAACGAGCGTATGATAGCAGAGATTGCAGAATTGAAGAATAAGCTAAAGGAGGAATCTACTAAGAGGGCAAGAGCTGAAGACGCGTACAATGAAGCTTACCAACGAGCCGGAACAGCAGAGAGGGATGCACAAGCAAAGAGGATGAAGATGGAAGAAATGAATAACGTATTCAACACCGTGATCAATCGAGCTCAAGATCGGATCATAGGTTATCTAATCCAGTTTGAGACCCTACCATCATACATATTAGATCACCGAACAATGTTCTGAATTATGGAGGAAGAGCGTTGTAAGGCTACGCAACATCTTAGTAGGACATTGTAGGGAATGTAATTGATATGTGATTAGAAAATAAATGAAATGTAAATCCCGGGTATGATACAACCAATGGGATAGACGATGATGAAGTAATCCTGCAACTTTTGTAGTTTAGGAAAGTAATGTAAATAGCAGTAATGCTATTATTTTGATGTTTTTTAAAAGATTATGAATGAATAAAAGTTATTATTTTATTCAAAGTGTTATATGTTATGTGATAAAATTTAAAGAAATGGAGTAATAGTCTAATGAATGTATTTTTAACAGAAAATGCCTCCAAGACGTCAACCACCCCGACAGAGAACCACTGAAGGAACCAACAACAATAATGTTGAAGCTAACCCCATTCAACAACTAGCGACGTTACTAACAGGAGCGTTACAGAATCAACCTCAGAATCAGAGTACAACTTTTAAGGATTTCAAGGCGGTTGGACCACCAGAATTCTGTGGGTCCATGAATCCGGTTGAAGTACAGACTTGGATCATGGTAATAGAGAAGGTTTTCGATGTTTATAGGGTAGAGGATAACCAGAAGACTACTTTCGCAACATTCATGTTGATAGCAGAGGCTAGTTATTGGTGGCAGGCCAATAAAACCCAAGGAGGTCAAGGGATTATCACTTGGTAAAGGTTCAAAGAAATGTTTTTTGAAACTTATTTCTCAGAAAGTTCGAAGAGTCAGCTAGAGGTGCAGTTTTTGGAGCTGAAGTAGGGAACGATGTCGGTGTCTGAGTATGCCACAAAATTCAATGAGTTGGCGAGGTTCGCGCCATATCAAGTCAGCACAGACGAACGAAAGGCGAAGAGATTTGAATAGGGACTGAAGCCCTGGTTGTACAATAGGGTCTCCCTGTTCCAACTAAAGACGTTTGCAGCAGTGATGGAGAAGGAAATTCTCGCTGAGAGTGGAGGCGAGGCTGTAACAAAACACAACCAAGAGCAGAGGAAGAAGAAGAGTGAAGGTGAAGCTAAAAGTGGTGGTGGTGGTAACGGTGGGAATGGCAACAACAATTTGAAGAGGAAGTGGAATGCAAATGTGAGAGCTGGAAATCAGTAAGGAAACCAGCAAAAGAAGAAGTTTGAAGCATGTGCTACATACGAAAAGTTTCACAAGGGTGTGTGCTTGATGGGGAAACGAGTATGCTTCAATTATGGCCAGGAGGGTCACATCGCCCCAAATTGCACTCAACCTAAGAAGAACGTTTGCTTCACGTGCGGGTCCAAGGATCATTTTGCTCTTGAATGCCCTAAGAAGAGATCTGGTGAAGCAAATGGAAGCAAGGGAAGTGCTAGTGGAGGTACATTGGCTATTGATGGACCAACATTAATAAATAAGCCAACAGCAAGAACCTTCGAGATGACGGTGTAGGACGCGGTCCAATCAAAAGATGTCGTGTCAGGTATTATCCCAATCAATGATATAAATTCATATGTATTATTTGATTCGGGTGCTACTTGCTCGTTTATATCTGTGAATTTGCTAAGAAGTTAGAAATACCTAGTGAAGAGCTGAATTTCCCTTTAAACAAAGAAATTGCGAATAGGGAAGTGATTCCTGTTAGGTTCGTATACAAGAACTGTAGGGTGAACATTAAGGGGAATATTATGAAAGTAGATTTAATCCCGATAAAACTCAAAGAGTTTGATTTATATTGGGAATGGATTGGTTATTCAATTATGGAGCGATAATTGATTACCAAAAGAAGTGTGTAAACCTTATGACTCCATCAAAGGTAGTTTTTAATGGTAGCAGATCGCCTAGACAAATGAGATGTCTGACGATGATGCAAGCTAAGAAGTTGTTGAGTCAGAGATGTGTAGGGTATTTAGCTTACATAGTCGATACTTAAAAGGAGAAGGGTGTGAAACTGGAGGAAATACCAGTTGTTAGGGAATTCGGGGACATGTTTCTGAAGGATTTGCCAGGACTTCCGTCGGACAGAGAAATCGAGTTCGTGATCGACTTAGCGCCAGGAACCGCTCCAATATCGAAGGCCCCGTACAAAATGGCTCCGATAGAGATGAAAGAACTAATGGTACAATTGCAAGAACTGTTAGATAAGAAGTATATTCAACCGAGCGTATCACCATGGGGAGCACCAATGTTATTTGTGAAGAAGGATGGGTCAATGCGTCTTTGCATTGATTATAGGGAATTAAACAAAGTCACTATTAAGAATAAATATCCATTGCCGAGAATAGATGATTTGTTTGACCAGTTGAAGGGTTCTAGATATTTCTCAAAAATAGATTTGAGAAGTGGGTATCATCAACTGAAAGTAAGGAAGGAGGATTTACCGAAGACGGCATTCCGAACTCGGTATGGACATTACAAATTTTTGGTGATGTCTTTTTGTTTGACAAACGCCCCTGCAGCGTTCATGGATTTGATGAACAGGGTGTTTAAACCATTTTTAGACAAGTTTGTGGTGGTGTTTATCGATGATATTCTGGTGTACTCTAGAACTCAAGAAGAACACGTGGAACACATACGACTAACATTGGAGACGCTAAGAAAGGAAAAGTTGTACGCGAAATTCTCTAAATGTGTATTCGGGTTAGAACGTATACAATTTATTGGGCACGTAATTGACAAGGATGGAATTTTAGTGGATCCATCAAAGGTCGAAGCTGTGATAAATTGGGAACAACCAAGAACTCCATCAGAAGTGAGAAGTTTCTTGGGATTGGCAGGGTATTACAGACGATTTATCCAAGATTTCTCCAAGATTGCCACTCCGTTGACAAATTTGACGAGAAAAACTGTAAAATTTGTTTGGGAGAAGAAATGTGAGGAGAGTTTTCAAGAATTTAAGAAGAAGCTCAGTATGGCACCTGTGTTGTCATTACCAGATAATACAGGAGATTTTGTGGTGTATAGTGATGCGTCACATAAGGGATTGGGTTGTGTCCTTATGCAAAACGGCAAGGTCATTGCGTATATATTAAGGCAGTTGAAGGACTACAAGAAAGGGTATCCAACTCATGATTTAGAGTTGGCAGCAGTAGTGTTTGCTTTAAAGATATGGAGACACTATCTCTATGGAGAAAAATGTGAGATCTACACTGACCATAAGAGTCTGAAGTATATCTTCACTCAAAAGGACTTGAACATGCGTCAAAGGAGATGGATGGAATTGATAAAGGATTATGATTGTGAGATCTTTTATCACCCGGGCAAAGCTAATGTGGTTGCATATGCCTTGAGTAGGAAAGGCAGAGAAACGTTGATGTTGTTAACCGATAAGGATGAGCTCATTTCAGCAATGGCAATGTTAGAGTTGGAAATCAAATTTCCAAAAGAATCCGATGAAAAAGTATCCCAGATGGAAGCCAGTCCATCTTTGGTGGACAAAGTGAAGAACGCTCAACTGCAGGATGAGGAATGCATAAAAATAAGAGAAAGTGTGGTCGAGCAAAAAGAAGTGAAATACAAGGTTGATACTGAGGGAATGCTGAGATTTGAGGGACGAATTTGGGTTCCAACAGTACAGGATATTAAAGAAGACATCTTGACAGAAGCTCATAGCTCAAGATATTCGATTCATCTAGGAAGTACGAAGATGTATCAAGATTTGAGGCGACATTTTTGGTGGCCAAATATGAAAAGAGACGTTGCAGAATGCGTTGCAAAGTGCTTGACATATTAGAGATTAAAGGCAGAACATCAAAGGCCAAGCGGATTACTTCAACCGTTAGAGATACCGAAATGGAAATGGGAGCATATCACAATAGATTTTGTGGTAAGTCTTCTAGCGACTCAGAAAGGATACGATACAATATGGGTGATAGGGGACAGATTGACAAAATCTGCACACTTTTTTCCAATAAAGATTAGATTTAATCTTGATCAGCTGGCGAAGCTATACGTTAAAGAGATCGTCTAGTTCCAATATTAATAGTGTCAGATCGAGACCCGAGGTTCACATCAAATTTCTGGAAGAAACTTCAAGAATGCATGGGAACGCCATTGAAGATGAGTACGGCATATCATTCGCAAACTGATGGGCAAAGCGAATGAACAATTCAGACACTAGAAGATATGCTTAGAGCAATCATGGATTTCAAAGGAAACTGAGATGATCATCTACCGTTAGTGGAATTTGCATATAACAACAGTTACCATGCAAGCATTGGTATGCCGCCATACGAAGCATTATACGGCAGGAAATGCAGAACTCCACTATGCTGGGATGAAGTTGGTGAACGTCAACTACTAGGACCAGAACTGGTACAGCAGACCGCTGAAATTATCAAACTCATTAGAGCAAGACTAGTAGCTTCTCAAGATCGACAGAAGAAATATGTTGATCAACACAGGCAGAATCGCGAGTTTGAAGTAGGAGATTTCGTGTTCCTGAAAGTTTCTCGTTGGAAGGGGAAAATTCATTTTCGCGAGAAGGGAAAGCTAAGCCCAAGGTTTATTGGACCTTTCGAGATTCTACGAAAAGTGGGCGAAGTGGCTTATGAGGTAGCTTTACCTCCAGAATTAGAACATGTGTACAACGTTTTTCATGTGTCGGTGTTGCGACCGTATAAATCCGATTACAAGCACGTGATCGAGTACGAACCATTGTAGTTTGATAAAGATTTGTCCTATGAAGAGGTTCCTATCCAGATAGTCGACAGGAAAGAACAGGTGCTCAGGAATAAAGTAATACCTTCCGTGAAGGTGATATGGATGAACCACAATGCTGATGAAGCTACGTGGGAACTCGAAGATAAAATGATGAAAGATTACCATGAGCTATTTATTTAATCTGTGTCTTCAATTCTGGGGACAGAATCCTTATAAGTAGGGAAGAATGTGACAAATGATTTGTTGAGTTGTGATTCTAAGGACAGAATCCTTGTAAGGAGGGAATGATGTAACATTCCAGAATTTTAAATTGTAATATTAAATATTTATTGAATTATATAAGTATTTAATGGATGTGTTTATTGTTTAATTAATAATTGTTCAATTTGATTTGATTTGATGTGGTTAATTATTTTTAAATAAATAATTAATGAGTTAAGGAAATTATTATTATATTGATATTTCAATTTGATGGTTAATTATTTGTATTGAGTTATGTGATTAAATGAATTATTCAATAAATTATTATTAGAATTAATTAAATTAAGTATGAAAACTTAATTAAATAAAGTGTGATAAATAACTATATTATAAAGGAGTTATTAAAATAAATTAAAAAGGGTTTAATTTAGTTTTTGCCAAACAAGGCTTAAATATATTAAGTCTTTAATATTTAAAGAGTTTTGCCAAACGGAGCCTTATGGCTTTTGGATTTTTGAATTTTAAATTATAATAATATAAGTTAAATAAATAAAATATAAATATAATATATATATATTAATTTGGTAATCGATAATTCATTAAGGGCAATTAGTAGACGTCGGTTTTTTAGACGTTTTAAAATCGTACGTTGGTTTGATTTTATTTTACGTATAGTGTAATTGGTTAAGTCTAAGAAAAGAAATGAAGAAAAGTTCGTCAGAGGTTTGGGAGAGAGTCTGAGAGAGAAAAACAAGAGAAAGTTCTGAGTTCTTCAAGCTATTCTCAAAGGATTAGCAACAATTTCTTAAGCAACAAAAGGTATGTTATATAACCTTAACATATATGTTTTACGCCATTATTTCTAAGTCTCTGTGTTTCTAAGTCTCTATGTTTCTGAAATTGACTGTAACATAAAGTTCATTACAAACTTTCTGTAAAACCATTTGTTTTTATAATTGGTTAGAAAATTATGTGTATTTGTAATTGTAATTGTTATACTAGCATGTATATATATGATTGTATGCTTAACATATATATATATATATATATATATATATGATTATATGCTAAATTGAGTCTACAAGAAGTGAAATTTGTTTTTCAAGTGAATATATGTATGAACATAGTTTGAATATAGGTATGAATGTATATATATGATTGTGAACTAATGGTGAAATTGAACTGTTATTATGTTAATTAGCTTGTTAAGAATTACAGAGAATGTAGTTGAAAGGAATCAATTTGATGTATAATAGGAATTACAGTGTTAAACTTTGTCAAACAAAGTTAATAAAGGAATTTGGTTTTAAAAAAATTAGCTTTCAAGGATTTAAGTTTTCTAAAATTTTTGTTTAGTTGTTTAAATTGGTACATATATGCTTGGTAATATTTAATTGGTACACATGTTAATTGGTGTTAGAAATTAAGACACAGTAGCTTGGTTTTGTTTCTGGTTTTGGGTGTTACGTAATTGAGCCCAAAGACCCAATTTTTCGCGCCACATCGTCAAATTTCGCCAATTATTTGAAATTCGCGCCAACATTGAATTCGCCTACTTTAGCGCCAAAAAATAAGTCGAACATCGCTACCACCATTTGAAGTTCATGGCCATCATCATCGAAATTCGTGCCCAACTTTGAATTTTGCACCCCAAGTATATTGTCTCGCGCTTCAATATTTGGAATTGTAGCCTGGGTCGGATAATTTTGACCTCTTGTAGTAAAACGACCATAACCTTTTCATATGAACTCTGATTGAGGTGATTCAAGATGATTCAGAACGAGGACGAATAGACCTATAACTTTTATGCTTTAAGGTTTTCAATTTGAAATCTTTGTAAAGGTTTAAAATGACCATCTTTAGGACTATTATGTATTTGGAGCCAATCGGAGGGCGTCGAGATGCGCGAATGCAAGTGCAATCCTTTGTGTGTTAGTATAACTTAATGATAATTTGTTGTACATGTAATAGGATGTTGTATCAAGTTGTTAATGTGTCTGTGGTGCAATGACATGATCACTTAAGTAGTTGTAATACAGCTAAAAAGTAATGTTCATGAAAAAATGTGATGTTGTTTAAACTTAAACTTAGTTAGTAGCTATACTAAAATTAAGAAAGCAACTCATGAAGGTAATGTTAGTGTAACTAATGTGTATTTTCAATACATATGGTATGTGTAGGACTTGTGGTGAACGTGAGTAGTGATTGTGCAAGTATCTAAACTATCTTTGAACAAGTCTTCCTAACTCTAAGCTTTCTTTGTGCAAGTTTCATAACCCTAATTATATCGTGCAAGCTCCTAAACCTTATCTCTTGATTTTGATCCAATCTTTAACTTGTTAATTGGCATACAAATTTCTACATTCTAACACACTAATGTTGAACAAGTTTTAACATTCCACTTATTAGTTGTTATGCATGCTTAAGATTCAACTCTAAATAAGGTTTTAACCTTAGCTTAACATTGTTCAAGCAAGGTATGTTACATTATTCAATACTTATGCTCTTAGATTATTCCTAAAGCATGACATTAGTACACAATGTTGATTCACTTATGAATTATTCTATAGCATAATGTTATTACAATTTTATTCAACTAATCCTTAGTTGATGTTCATAAAATCTAAATTACCTTGAAACTTATGCAACCCAAACTTACTTGGGTGCGGACTTGTACTCTAAATACTGAGATGAACAACCCTATTATTAGGGGTTTACACTTAGCGTTGAAATGTTTGTGCACAATACATTGTACGAAGGGCTGATCCCCCTAAGTACGAGGAGTCCTTATAGTCTTATGATTGTTAAAGTTGGAGTTGAAAGATTACTCGCAATTGTGGACATAGTTCGTGTTCTTAGGACCCTCAGTTATATATTTCAAAATGTTGATAGACCATATTGTTCATTTCTATTGAGCCTCTTATTTGGAAGTTGTTGTAAGAGTTTCATTCATTGTTGTTTCAAGTGAGCTTTGTTTGCTCACTCTTGCTTATATAACTATTACAGTTAAAGATGAGAAGTTTGATGTACCTAGCACCAGTAAGGGAAAAGGAAAGATGAACAAGTATTGAAGACTTGTAACATGTTGATATTTTATTATCAAATTTTATTTGAATGATTGTAATGAAGTTTATTTATTTTCCGCATTTGAATGATTGTATTTAAAGGTTAGACAATCTGGGAGATTTTATTAATGTAACCCTTTAATGGGGAGGTTTTATTATTCAATTTTTACTATGATTGGGTAGTTAAATATGAATGTTTGATTAAGTGAACACCAAATTCTATAGGAATGAAGTACCTAGATTTGGGGTGTCACAGAAGGTGTGGTAACTTGGGCTAGGTTTAAAACTCTATTTTTCAAAAACTATTTTCATCTAGTACGCAGGCTAGGATGGAGGTAAAATTTTTGGAATTAAAGTAGGAGAACATGACTGTTGCGGAGTATGCCTCAAAGTTTAATGAATTATCTAGGTTCGTTCCGCATCAAGTTGATACGGAAGCAAGAAAGGCAAGAAGGTTTGAGCTGGGACTAAAACCCTGGCTCTACAACAAGGTGGCGGTGTTGCAGATCAATATCTTTGCAGCACTTTTACAAAAAGCTATTATAGCCGAGGAAGGGAGTGAGGCCACGAGCCTCTATAACAAGGAGAAAAAGAATAAGGGCAAAGTTGAGGGAGCTGTGAAGGTGGAAACCAATAGTGGAAGTAAGAGTGGAAATGGAAAGAGGAATGGGAACAATTTTGGAAATATCCAGGTGAAGCAAGAAGGTGTGAAGAAACAGACTGTGCATTATAAGAATTGCGGGAAAAATCATTCTGGTGAGTGTCTGAAAGGAAAATTTATTTTTTATAAGTGTGGGCATGAGTGACATATCTCTCCCAACTGTCCCAATCCTAGGATGAACAGTGGGTATTTTCTATGCGGATCGACGGAACATAAGGTTAAGGACTGTCCGAAAAGGAGAATGGTGGCAGGGAGTGTAACTACGGGGAAAGGCAGCAGGACTTTGGAAATCACGGGACCGACTTCATCAAGCAAGCCAACAAAATCAACCGCAAGAGTCTTCAACATGACGGTCCAGGATATCGTGGCAGCTGGTGATGGAACTCCATGTATTATTCGTATAACTTTTATTTTCTTATATATGATTTTCCTATATGTAGCAAATTATTTTATAAAGAAATTTTGAAGGAAGAATTTGAGTTCTATTAGAAATCAAATTTCTGTTTAATCAGATAGACAAGCTTTATGTTGAATAGTTAAAGATCAGTTCGTTCGAATCCGATCGAGATCTACTTCCAATGAATGCGTATGTTATTTATCCTGGTATGTATAAGTTTTGAAACGGTGATTCCGGGGACGAAATCTTTATAAGGGAGGGTGAATGTAATAACTTAATATTTTTAATATAATTAAATAAGAAATTTTGCGTATAAATTTTTTATTTTTTATTTTTAAAGGTGGGAATATGTACAAGGTAAAATGTATGTATATATGTGATAAATAAAATTTTATTTATTACATGAATAATTTCAAATAATTGTTTTTTTTAGAATTATTTCCATTATAAATTATATTTTATAATTAATTTGGTAGTAAAAATTTATTTATTATTTATTTTCCATGAAAATATGATTATATATTATTTAAATAATATATGAAATGATTATTAGGATTATTATAATAATTATTTTATTATATGAATTTGTTGATTATTTAAGTTAATTATTTTAACTTAATTAATAAATGTTTATATGAAAGTTATGTAAGATATGGATTCAAAACACTAAATCTGGATTTTGAATAAAGAATGAGAATAATAATATAATATTAATAATATTTTAGTATGATAAATATGTAACGTATATATGTATACTGATAATGATTGGTCAATATGCTGTAATAGTAAAACCCTAGAATTATTTTGATAAACCCTAATTTGAAACGTAAACCGGGGTTTAAGATTGGTAAGAAACTGTGTTATGTGATAAATGATGTGTATTATAGAATATAGCCCTAATTAGGGAAAACCCTAATTTCTAAATTAGGAACCTTAACTTCAAATTTATAAACCCTAATTGCTAATTGTAAACCATAATCGCTAAATTAGCAAGCTTAATTATAATAAGTAAATTCTTAAACTTAATTTTTAATTCTAAGTAATTAGAAACCTAAATTAATTTAGAAACCATAATTTATAATATAGAAAACTAAAAAAAATTGTACATTTTAAACCCTTATTAGAAATCCTACAAAAATTAAAATTTGTGAGACCTTAGGGTTAAAACTTGAGGGTCAAACCTGAAGGGTTAGCCAAGATGACAAGAATGCCCTTAAAATCACAAGTTAATTGTCCAAAATGCCCTTTTTGGTATTCTTTATTAGGTTAGTTGCAAATCTAGCCATATATGGGAGTTGTTTACCAACTCTTGACTTCCCAATTGACTTAAAAACTCTGACAATCAGCTATTTTTGATCAGCCTTGTCCATTACATCAATATATATATATATATATATATATATATATATATATATAGATCAAGAGAGAGAAATGTTCATAAATAAGCCTCACTTGTGCACTTTATCTCAACCAATCCTCTATATCTCTAAACCCACGAATATTATAGTGTATAAGTCCATTATTAAGTTCCTAGAACACTACAAACAGACCAGGAGGCTAAGATTGAAGATTGGTTCAAGTTAGGTATAAACCCTAAACTCAAATTTGATCTCAGTTGCTATGTTAGATGTTAAGTGTTTGCGTTTAAACATGTTGTTTGTAGTCTATATAGATGATCTGGGCTGCTAGATGTTAGATCCATAACATCTATAGGCTCGGATTTGATGTTTTTCAAAATCTGGAAAATGTTGAAAATGTTGTCTGACAATGAATGTCAGGTCTCCTAGATCTCTTGCTGTTTAACGTTTTGGTGTTTTAAATGTTTGAAGTTGTAGTATGTAATGTAGGCTTGGATCTGAAACTTGAACAAAGTCCAGAGCATGTATAGATTGTAAGATATAGTTGGTCAAACTCAGTTGACCGAGATTGACTGAGCAATTCTGGGTCACCCAAAAACTGTCCAGATCTTGTCTGACAAGATATTCATTAGCATAGATCTGTCAGGTTGTTGATGATTTGTTCTTGTTGTTATATCTAAGTTGTAGTTTTGTATATGTACTACATGTTTATGTTTTTTGATCAACTAAACATCAAATAGATTTATTGTAGTGGCTGGTCAAAGTAGGTAAGATGAACAGGAATCTGGTTTCCTGGGCAACCTAGAAAACCTGTGGTCATGGTCTCTGACACAGTTTGACCAGCTTAGATCTAATGATGGTAATGTTTTTATACTGTTTTTATGTAATAGATCTGCTCATTTGCATCCTGGCTACAACCTATAACCCTTAAATAACTAAAACATTGCATGGATAACAAGTTGTGGAAGCCCAAAAGTGGCTGCTCGAACTGTTCTTAATTTATAGGTAACCCAAAAAATGAAGAGCAGCTCTGACAGCTTGTTCAAGGCTTTAGATCTTACAGTTTGATGATGTTTAGACATGATAAGTGTTCAAACCTTATACCCTGTTAGTTTCTCTGTAAAGCCCGACGTCTAGATCACCTATTACATGAACATATTGATAGATTGAAGGCCATGAATAGCGTTGACCGGCCATGACTTCATATTTCTGGGCAGCCCAGAACATGAAGAACACGTCTGACAGCTAGTTCAAGGCCTTATAACTTTCATTTGTGATGTTGTATGACCCTGTTATTTGTTGTTACATGTAGTGTTACACTTGTACCACAAGATCAATGTATTAGTTTGCCTAGAAACATCACAAATTAAAAATTATGCTTGGTCAAACATTCTCACTCGTTAACTGACTTTAAATGTTCTTGGTGCTCTAGAACACCAAAAGTTACACTTTCTATCGCTAAAGGCTATAGCGATAGACTTTTTAATTTTATTTAATTTATTTTCTAAAAATTATTTAAAAAAAGAAATTAATTAATAAAAATTCCAAAATTAGTTTTAAAAATTATTTTAAGTTATAAAATTAACTTTTAATAATTTGGCATAATTTTCATAAATATTAGTATTTATTTAAATATTATTGATATTTAATTTATTTAATAAATGCATTAAATAAATTAATTAAAATGGTTTATTATATTAAAAATCATTTTAAATGATAATAAGGTATTTAAAATATTTTAAGTTATAAAATATAAATTTTAATATTTTAAAGTAAACTTCATTAATTATTTAATATTAGTGATATTTAGATTTATTTATTATTTATATTAAATAAATAGTTTAAAAATGATTTTATTGATTTAAAATCATTTAAAAAGGATATAAATGAATTAAAATATTTGAAGTTATATTAAATGACTTTTAATATTTTAATAAATAATGCATTAATATTTAAATATTAATGGTAATTATTTAAAAATGATTTTAGTTATTTTAAAAGTCATTTAAGGGTAATATTAATACTTTAAAAGTATTTTAAGTTATTATAAATAACTTTAATATTTTGGCAAGGGTTTCATTAATATTTTAAATATTGATTAAATATTAATGATAATAGAAGTATTTAATATTTAAATCATTTAATAATAATTCCAGAGTTTGAAAAATCATGATAAATTATAATAATTAATTAAAAATTATTATATGTCATTTAAAAATAATATAACTGATACTTAAATTATCTAAATGGATATTGAACTACAGGATAGAGTTTTAGACTAGATAATTACCCGATAAAGCCGTCGGTGCACCGAAAGGTTTCAGAAATATTTGATCTGGACTTAGATATGTTGAGTTGATAAGTGTTTGTTTGTGATCCAATGATTGCTAAACATATGTGACAATGTGATTAGGTTATGTGCTGACTGAAATAACAGTACTATGTGTTATAGTATATTATTCTAATCGAACAACTGATCTTATTAATGATATGTCTTGATATAAAAGATAAAACTAAGTTGTGTAAGCAGCAGATCAGGCAAGTATCCTATCTTTGCATTTACTTTATGCAATGGACATGCGTAAGTAATTATCAGAACTATTCTTTTTCATTGTTCAAATATCTTAACCTTTGTATATACTTATGCGATGATTCTGTATAAGTAAGTTATTAGATCATAATCTGTTGTACAAGTTCATTAATTCTGTTATTATAGATCAAGATATATATTCTGTTCGTTAATTTCTAAACATGGTTATACAAGTGTCCTCACTTGGATAATCATTATATTTTATCACATATTGATACATACTTATTGGTTTCCAGTATGTAAACATTGAGTTAAAAGCCGTTTAAGCTATTTGATTCAGCTAGACATAGATTTAAAAATATTGTTGAACAAGATAGAACTTTATTGTATCCAACCAAATTGTTTTGGTTCGGATTCTAGACTAGTATTAACAACCCGAATCTAGGAAACTTTTGTGCACCTAAGGCGAATATACTGGATGAAAATATCGTTCAAACATGTAGTATTGATCAATATAGGCATAACGAGAATTTGATCAACCACTGCAGTGCTGTAAGTTTTACGGTTTTATGATGAAGTTCTATTTATCCTTTTCAAAAATAGAAAACAATGTTTATAGTCTGTCGACTGATCCCCATTTATAGTCAGTACATAGTTTTAAAAATTTAAAATCGAAATGATATGTTGTTTATTGTTGCTTCAGCTTACTTCACAACTGTTGATTCGTTGTAGACGTGATATTCACAAAAAACATTTACTCTCTTCAGCTAACTTTTATTGCTTGCCATTATGCTGGGCACTTAAATGCTCATCCTTGCTTAATTTAAATGTTTTCAGCGAAGTGTGATAAACCAGAAGGCTCGACCAAGAACTAAGGGAAAGGAAAGGTTGCATAATAAGTTTGTGTTATATTATGTAATAGTTTGACTTTATTAAGATAAGGATGATATATATTGTCTATCATGTAATGTAATGTATTAAAGGTTGCGTACTTGGGATTAGAAAATTCTGATATGTAAATTAAGTTTGATATCAATGTTATTATTATTATTATTTCCGCTCAAAGAAATGGTATCGTGAATCACCGAGTTTGGGTTTTAAGTACCTAAATTTGGGGGCGTCACAGTTAGAGGAAGGAACCGATGGATGTTTGTGCGGGTTCTGATGATCTGATCCAGAGGAATAGCTTAATCCATCCTTCTCTGTCTGGCTAGGAATTTGAACTGAACTTCTGATTCCTTGCTGAGTTTTCCCTAACCCTTGTTCAGGCTGGAAACCTAAGGATATCATTTCCTGACTAGCCGACATTACTTTAGCAAAAACCATGGGCTTTAAAGATGGGGCCCCGATAGGTTGATATTGAGTGTTGCTCACCTCAAGGGCTTAAAAACAGACATGCTCAATTCCCTCATTGAGACTGATTAAAGGCATATATCTTTGGGTATGAACAAGATATTATGGTTCGGCAATGACAGTTACCAGATTATCGTTGATGATGTATTTAACATGTTGATGAAGGGTAGAGGGAACTGCTCCTTTTATATAGATCCATGGCCTTCCCAACAACAAATTATATCATGTGGTGATGTTTAGAAATTGAAAGGATATGTAAAAGGTATGTGGAACGATCTCCACTAGTAGTTTAATTTCGCCTACAACATTTCATCGAGATCCATCAAAGGCTCTTATGACGATGTTGCTGCATCGAATTCGATTGGGATTGATCTTCATTCTTTCCAACGTGGCATAGGGACAGATGTTTAAGGAAGATCCACCTTCTATCAACAAACCTCCTACCACATATCCTGAAGACATCACTGCTATGTGCAATGACTTGAAATGACCCGTCCCTTCGGGTGGTATGTCATCATCAATGAAAGATATCAGACTACTGTTGAAAATGTGATCTACCAAATGATGAAACTTTTCGGTGTCCACCGTCTTTGGCAGATGAGCTTCTTCCAGTACTTTTACTAAGACCTTGCGATAATCTTTAGAGGACAATACCAAGTCCAGAATGGATATCTGTCGGTGTGCTTCTTTCAATCTTTGCACCACTTTGGCTTCATTATGCCCCATCTTGTGGAGGAATTCTTCAACTTTCTCCTTGGGCACTTTCCTCTTGGATTTGATGACTGACTTCATTACTCGCTGAGGTAGATATAACAGGTTTTCCTTTAATATAGCAGCAATTTGATTTGAAGTTGATCCCTCATCCTCTCCATAGTTCCATGGGACTCTTTGCAGGAGGATAATGGGATACTGCAGCCTAAATGGCAACACCAATGGTTCTAGCTCAGCCACCTTCAAAGGGTTATTTACTCCTTTGATCATCATTCCTTGGATTGCAAGGGGTGTTGCAGACAAGTCTCCTTCAAGGGATATGACTGCTATAACTTCCCTCCATCTTTGTGTTCCTAGAAGAAATAACTTCTTTTCTTCAGGCAATACAGTTCCATTATTTGTCATTTGCAGGTCACTGTTGTCGAACATATTATGGATTAGATGACAAAGTACCTAACAACTTTATATGCTATGACCAAGAGTATTGGAGTGGTATTGTGTAACGACCGAGAAATTCAGATCTATTGCAAAATAAGTTTATTTAATTAAAAAATGAATAAAATTTATTATTTTTTATTATTATGTGTTAGTAAGATGAATGTCATTCTATAACCTAGAGACGTCGGAATATCATAGTATTTCGACTATGTGAAGGAATTAATGTGTTTGAATTTCTAAGACGAAAATAAAAGTTTTCTGAAAAATTTTCCGAAAACACTATTCACTGATTTCTGCTCGGGAATTATTTTTGAACTTCCGAGAAATACGTAACGATAGAATATCCAGGTGAGATGGATTATGTAATAATAATTCAAGTATGGAAAATGTAGTTTTTCGCATGCAGACATAATTTGAGAACGTTAGGAAAAGTAAAGTGTTAACTAGTTAAATCAATGAACGTATAATACGTATATATTATATGAAGTAATGAATACGAGTATCATACGAAGTATTATACGAGTATGTATGAATGATGGTATGTCGTATATGTTGAATAAGTATACGAGATTAATACGTTGACAATACGTTCTAAAGCTTTAAGCCATATGCAATTGTACTTGTAGGATTGTGTAGGAAGTGTATAGTTTAATTGGGATTATGATTAAGCCCAATGCAAACTAATGTTAAAGCCCAAGGGTTTGTTAATGTAAAGTCCAATGTGGATTAATGTAAGCCCAAAAGCATAAGTTAAGCTAATTGAATTTAAAGCCCAAATTAAGAATCCAATGTGTAAAGAAGATCCATGAGGCAACCCATGTGGGCCCCATGATCACATGGGTGATCTTGGTGGCCAAGCAAAGGAAGTGATGAGCAAGAAATGGTTGTGATGGCCAAGTAAACTTATGCTTAAGTAATGAATAGTAAGGAGATGGGATTTGGCTATTGACCATTATACCCTAACCTAGCAATTCCTATAAATAGAGAGCCTTGGATTTCATTTATTGATTGTTCAAAATACACCAACAACTTTCAACTTATTTGTTAGAGGGAATAAATAAGAAAAAGCTAGACTTTTATTAGTACAAAAGAATAAGAACAAGCTTGATCATCAAGGGTAAGACTTCTATATCAGTAATCTTCCAACTCTTCAATACTAGTTTGATAGAGAAGTGTTGATCAGTGAAGTACGTATGCTAAGAAGTAAAGAGAATGGTTAATCAAAGGACTTAAGTATTAATAAGCCATGAATGAGCAATTCGTTCATATATAAGTTATCAAGTAAGGAAGAACTTGTAAGAACTTGTCATATGTTTACATTAATGAAGTTTGTATGATAAGAAGAAGCAAGGATGGTGGTTAGAAGACTAAAACCATGATAAATCACGTGAAATGAAATTATAAGTGGTTTACAGTTTTATAAGTTATAAACTCATGAAGAACAAGTAATAACTTATCATGTAAATAAGTTAATGAAATATGTATATTAAGATTTTAGTATGATGGAATGAATCCATTTGAAACGATGAACAAATCATAAGTAATCAAGTTTTGGCAGAATTTATGAGTTCGAACGATAATCGTCGAAATCGTGAAATTCTCGGAATGGAAGTCAAATTTTGACAATGAGCTCAGAAATGTTGGTTTTCGATGGGGATAAGTCATATTTGGCATTATAGAGTTACAGACACGAAAATGATCGAATTCTGACTTTGAAAAGAGAAACGAGCGTTGAACATTCATGAACGTTTATCATTTTTTTTAAATGGACTAATAGGTGAATTTTGAGTTAACGAAGTCAAAAATGTAAAATTCTTGCATGAACACATAGAGTATGTGATTTATGAGCTAATAGCTTTTGAACGAGCCAATTCAGACTTAAAATGATCAAATTTGGAGTCCGAGAAGTTCGTTGTGTAAAATAAAATTGTCAAGAATATGGTTCACTGAAGTGGCGTCATGGCGCCGACCCAAAATTAAACGGCAACGCTGCGGTAATGAAAGCAATGTCCATCACCTCATCATATTTTTGCGCCACAACGCGACCAAATGAACTAGGACTCAATGCATGACCTGAGCCCAGGACCACGACCACTATTAACTCGCGCGCCACAACGCGTGACACAAGGAAAGAAGTCATGGCCAGTAAGTGCCAACACTAGATCATGCACAGTAAGAAAAGTTTATAAGTAAAGAAAGAAAGTTAATTATTTAGCAATGAACTAAAACTTAATGTAATATAGTTTAAAACATTGTTAAACCTTAAGTATGATAACTAAAGGTTGAAGATAATCAATCGAACGTGAACGTAAGAACGATGTAAATTATAACGGCAATCCGAAACCAATAGTAACATATCTAATACATGATTAGATTGAGAAGAAAGGAAAGATTCATTAGGAACTATGTATGTTTATTCATGACCTAATGTGTTACGTTATGTGATCATATATTGTAGAAACCATAAAGACTTAAAGGGAAAGTATAATAACAGTAGCAGACGCTGAAGGCAGGTGTTCTAACCCTTGTTTATGTTCAATCTAGACAAGCTTTTTGATTTTTATATTTTTACGCATGAATTGATGTATGATAAAGTCGAAGCCAATTCTTTCGGCTAGACTTACGATATGTTGGATTTCTTATAATCTATCAAGGTATTGTCAATGTTTTGCCAAACTATGTCGGTATGGTTTTCAAATGAAGACTGAGTATGCTAAACAAATGTTTTGTCGTCAAACAATAGGCACGTGAGGTTGCCACAACTTAAACGTACATATGTTTAAAAGAATATAGTGTTGATCAACATAGAGTACTATAGGCTGATCACCTAGACGTGCTCGTAAGTAATGCTGGACTTACGGACTGAGTGTCGGGTTGTCCTTTTCAAAGAAAGTATGAAATGCTCAAGGTCTTTGACCGAAATTGATGTTTTACTAAATGTTGTCATTGTAAAATGTTTTAAAGAAAAGAGAAGTGCTATTTTGAATTATCAATAGTACTTCATAACTATTGTTCAGTTATTGAAGATATATTATTTGTATGTTTCAAGCATGTCGATTAAATGGAATTGTTGTACTTGCTGAGCTAGTTATGCTCACTCTTGCTTGAACCGTATGAATGCAGCTAAGACCGAACGGATCAAAGGATCCGATAAAGATAAAGGGAAGGCTAAAAGCGAATAGAATTTAGCATCTATGTAATAGTATAGGTTTAATGTTGAATTGTATTTGATATTATGATAAAGAACTTATGTATTGGTTATAAAGAGCCTGGGAAGGGAATATTGTTGGAATATATGTAAGACATATTCATTATTTTGAGGCATTTCAATTGAATGTATGTATGAACTGTAGTGCCGTGTGTCGGGTTGGAAGATACCCATATTTGGGGGTGTCACAGGTTTGTATCAAAGCATTAGGTTGTAAAACATAAGGGAGGAAATTAAAACCTTAAGTAATAACCTTAAGAAAAATCAAAGAAGTAAAAGATGAAATTAACCTTAAAAATGAATTATATATATATGATATGAATTTTTATTATTCTACTGACGTGTACTAATCAAACTAAATTGTTTTGTTGTAGATATCAGGAGAAAACAAAATGTATAGAGATGTACAAGTAAAAAGTGAAGAATCAGTTAATCAAATAGAGATTATACTGAACCCTTTAGCCGAAGAGTCAGAAGTGGTGGTAATTGAGTCTGAAGACTCAAAGAACCATGACCTAATGCCGGTGTTCGATGGCATATCAGAAGAAGAGGTGGAGGTAGTGTCCTTTAACCCGATAGCACTTGCGAAAGAGACGCCCCAGGAGGAGTTGATGTTGTCATTATTTATGACAGTGTTGGACAGAAACCTCCATTACTGTCAGGAGGTGAAGGAGCTAAAAGCAGAGCTTCAGGCTATCTTGGAAGATAAGACAGAAGTGGAGTCTATGTTGGAGAAGGAGAATGATTAAAGAGTTTTAGCAAAGGACAAGGTCCACGAGCTAAAACAAGAGTTCAGGGAGGAGCTAAAGACCAAGAAACAGAAGATAGGGAGGATGCCCTATATTCATAGGAGTTCTCATAAGGATTTCCAGCAACAAGTAGCTGGGTATCTGATAGAGGTAGGGCAAACTTGGCATACTATCAGCCGTGATGTTATCGTCGGTCTTGCCAACGTAGATTTTGATAACGCCTTACAACAGATGTAATCTAGAATTAGCTAGAGTAGAGTTAGATATATAAATATTGTGTATCTAGTAGTGACGTGAAACCCTCTTTTGTATATCAAAGGGTAGTCTTTTGTAAATCCCAATTTTTGGAAAGCAATTGCGGGATAATAATATAATTAGCTTAGGCTGTGTAATGTGAACGATGTAGTATTATACTACAAGAAGCCAATCAATATAAGCCTTTTTATGAAACATTGAGTAATGAGTTTTGAAGTTATTGTTTAATCTTGAATAATAACTAAGTAATAAGGAAAAGAGTAAAAATGATGCGTTGTTTATCTTAATAGCAAAATGCTACCAAGAAGGAGACAACATAATCAAGATGCTAATGTAAATAAAACAGAGGGAGGTCCGGTAAACCCAATGCAAGAATTAGTTAACTTGTTAATGACAATGTTTAATAGAAATGGGGCTAATATCCCTGTAAATCATAAAGTAATACGAGCTACTACTTTTAAGGATTACAAGAGTGTCGGTCCGCCAGAGTTTAAAGGAACTACGGACCATATAGAAGCCCAGACGTGGGTAAAAGAAATTGAGAAGGCATTTGTTATTGTAAATGTCGACGAGGGTCAGAAGGTTGATTTTGCAACCTATATGATGAAGGGAGAGGCCAACTTTTGGTGGGAGGCTAACCAAGCTAGGGCTAGTATTGAGAACTTTACGTGGGTAAGGTTCAAGGAGATTTTGTTTGAGAACTATTTCCTATGAGTATGCAGGGGATGATGGAAATACGGTTTCTAGATTTGAAATGAGGGGAGATAACTGTTCCCCAATACGCTGCCAAGTTCAACGAACTGGCGAGGTTTGCTCCATATCAGGTGGACACTGAGGTTATAAAAGATAGAAGGTTTGAGAAGAGCTTGAAACCCTAGCTCTATAACCGGATATCTGTGTTCCAAAGTACTTCATTTGGGACCATACTAGAGAATGCGATAATCGCCGAATGTGGGAATGAGGCTTTAAGCTAGTACCACACGGATAAGAAGAATAAGGGTAAGGTGGATGGGGGAGTGAAGATCGAAGGAGCGAATAGGAGTGGCGAAGGTCAGAAGAGGAAATGGTTCAACTCTGGGAATATCGAAGTGAAATAAGGAGATCCAAAGAGGAGGATGGAGGCATGCAAGACCTATGGGAAGACTCATTCAGGAGTCTGTCTCAAGGGGAAAGATGTATGCTACAACTATGGATAGGAAGGGCATATTTCACCTAACTGTCCAAGTCTGAAGAAGAATCACGGATGCCTTGTATGTGGGTCAACTGACCACATAGCAAAGAACTGCTCGAAGAAGGGGATAGACAGGAATAAGGGCGCTAATAGCGGTAAGTTAACTATTGGTGGTCCAGCGCAGCCGGGTAGGCCAATGGCCCACACCTTTAACATGACGGTCCAAGATGTAGTTGTATCAGGGGACGTAGTTGAAGGTATTATTCTGATCAACAACATAAATGCTTACGTGATGTTTGATTCGAGTGCTACTTGTTCGTTTATAGCATGTGATTTTGCTAGACGATTAGGATTACTTCTCGAAAACTTGCCTATACCTTTAAATATTAAGGTAGCAAACGAAGAGATAATTCCTGTTGAAGATATTCATAGGAGTTGTTGCGTAGATATACGGGGTTATAAATTATCGGTAGATTTGATACCGATAAATTTGGGAGAATTCGATGTAATTCTAGGAATGGATTGGTTGTTTAACCATGGGGCAATTATAGATTGTCAGAAGAAATGTGTAAATATTAGAACGTTGAGACAACCTCAAGTAGTATTTTACGGTAATAGATCGTCCGGGCGTTCATGTTATCTTACCATGACACAAACTAAGAAATTATTGAGGAAGGGATGTGTAGGTTATTTGCGTCATGTTGTTGATACCCAGAGAATGGGAGCGACCATGGAACAAATACCTATAGTTAAAGAATTCACGGATGTATTTCTAAGTGAAATGTCGGGTCTTCCACCTAATAAGGAGACCGAGTTCGTAATTGACATTGCACTAGGAGAGACACAAGTTTACAGGGCACCGTATCGTATGACGCCTGTGGAGATGAAGGAGTTAATGGTACAGTTATAAGAACTATTGGACAAAAAGTACATACAACCGAGTATTTTTCCGTGGGGAGCACCAGTACTATTTGTAAAGAAGAAGGACGGATCGTTAAGAATTTGTATCGATTACCGAGAGTTGAACAAGTTAACGATAAAGAATAAATACCCATTGCCCATAATCAATGATCTTTTTGATCAGTTGAAAGGGGCAAAGTATTTCTCTAAAATAGACTTGAGGACGGGGTATCATCAGTTGAAAGTTAGGAAGGAGGATGTACCAAAGATGGCATTTAGGACTCATTATGGTTATTACGAGTTTCTGGTGATGTTATTTAGGTTGACTAATGAACCAGATGCATTTATGGATATGATGAACAGAGTGTTCAAACAATATTTGGACAAGTTCGTCATAGTGTTTATCGATGATATTCTAGTCTATTTTAAGACGCCAGAAGATCATGCATAACACTTAAGAATAGTTTTGGAGACACTAAGAAAGGAGAAGTTATATGCGAAGTTCACTAAGTATGAATTTTGGCTAGAAAAGGTACAGTTTTTAGGTCATGTCATTGACCATGAAGGGATTTCAGTAGATCTAGCAAAGGTGGAAGCCGTGATGAATTGGGAATAACTGAAAACGCCGACCGAGGTGCAGAGTTTCCAAGGGTTAGCGGGATACTATCAGAGATTCATCCAGGATTTTTTGAAGATAGCTACTCCGTTAACTAATTTGAGTAGGAAGACGGTGAAATACGCGTGGACTGAAAAATGCGAGGATAATTTTCAAGAACTAAAGAAAATGTTGAGTGAAGCGCCTGTTTTATCATTACCCGATGACACAAGAAATTTTATAGTTTATAGCGATGCTTCGCATAAAGGACTTGGTTGTGTGCTCATGCAGCATGGCAAGGTCATTGCGTATGCATCATGAAAGTTGAAGAATTATGAGAAAGTTTACCCTATTCATGATCTGAAACTAACCAGGATAGTTTTTGCCTTAAAGATATGGATACATTATCTTTACGGAGAAAAATGTGAGATAAACACGGATCATAAGAGTCTAAAATATATCTTCACATAGAAGGAGTTGAATATGAGACAAAGGAGATGGCTGGAGTTGATAAAGGATTACGACTGTGAAATCCTGTACCACCCTGGAAAAGCCAATATAGTTGCCGATGCCATAAGTAGGAAGGGTCGGGAAAAGTTGTCTATGTTAACTGCTCAAACTGAGTTAATAACAGAGATGGCTAGGATGGAGATAGAGGTGAAGTTGCCGAGTGAATCGGGGCAGAGAATGTTTGCGACAAAGATTCAATCTACTATTGTAAAGAGAGTCAAGGAGGTGCAGCTCAAAACTGATGAGTGTGACCAGATGAAGAAGCGATTAACTAATGAAAAAGATTTAAAGTATAGCCTCGATAACGATGGGTTATTGAGATTTGAAGGAAGAATTTGGGTTCCGAATGAGACGGAATTAAAGGAGCAAGTTTTATAAGAAGCTCATAGTTTGAGGTACTCGATTCATCCTGGTAGTACTAAGATGTATCAAGACCTTCAACAAAGTTTTTGGTGGCCAAACATGAAGAGAGAAATAGTTGAGTATGTGAGTAGGTGCTTGACTTGTCAGAAAGTTAAGGTCGAACATCAATGACCAAGTGGCTTATTACAGTCATTGGAGATTCTGGAGTGGAAGTGGGAGTATATCACGATGGACTTTGTGGTAGGAATTCCAATTACCCAGAAGGGGTACGATGCGATTTGGGTAATAGTGGACCGATTGACGAAGTCTACTCACTTTTTGCCAATAAGGGTTAAGTATAACTTAGACCCGTTAGCTAAACTTTATGTTAAAGAAGTTATTTCCAGACATGGAGTATCAGTTTCGATTGTGTTAGATCGTGATCCACGATTCACATCAAACTTTTGGAGGAATGCAGAGAAGCGGTTGGGAACCTTGATTGAAGTTGAGTCGACTTATCATCCTGTTGATGGCGGGCGAGAGAACAATTCAGACGTTAGAAGATATGCTTAGATCTTGCATCATGGATTTTAAGGGTAGTTGGGATGATCATCTACCATTAGTAGAGTTTGCGTATAATAATAGTTATCATGCAAGTATAGGTATGTCGCCTTATGAAGCTTTGTATGAAAGAAAGTGTAGAACACCATTGTGTTGGGACGAAGTGGAAGAATGCCGAATTCTAGGGCCAGAATTACTGCAACAAACAACGGATGTAGTGAAGTTGATACAGATGTGTCTCCTCGAAGTTCAAGACTAACAGAAGAAGTATGCAGACTCGCATCAAGTAAATAGGGAGTTTGAAGTAGGCTCCTATGTGTTTCTAAAGGTATCTCCCTGGAAAGGAAAGATATGCTTTGGGAAGAAGGGAAAGTTAAGTCCAAGGTTTATAGGACCTTTTGAAGTGTTAAAATGGGTAGGCGAGGTAGCTTATATGATAGAATTACCTCCAGACCTAGAACGAGTACAAAACGTGTTTCACGTATCTGTGTTACGTTCTTATAAGCCGAATTATAAACATGTAATAGAATATGAGCCTATTCATATCGAGAAGGACTTAACGTATGAAGAGATTCCGATTTAAATTATTGATAGAAAAGAACAAGTTCCGCGGAATAAAGTTATACCTTCTGTAAAGATGTTATGGAAGAACCACAATGCCGAATAAGCAACGTGGGAATTGGAAGAAATGATGAGGAAGGATTATCCTCAGATATTTGTGTAATGTAAGACGAGATTCTGGGGACAGAATCTTTATAAGGGGGAAAGAATGTAACGACCGAGAAATTCGGATCTATTGTAAAATAATTTTATTTAATTAAAAAATGAATAAAATTATATTATTTGTTATTATTATGTGTTAGTAAGATGCATGTTGTTCTATAACCTAGAGACATCGAAATGGAATAGTATTTTGACTACGTGAAGCAATTAAAGTGTTTGAATTTCTAAGATGAAAATAAAAGTTTTCTGAGAAATTTTCTGAAAAATACTATTCACTAATTTCTGCTCGGGAATTATTTTTGAACTTCCGAGAAATACGTAACGATAGAATATCGAGGTGAGATGGATTATGTAATAATAATTCAAGTATGGAAAATGTAGTTTTTCGCATGCGGACTTAATTCGAGAACATTAGGAAAAGTAAAGCGATAACTAGTTAAATCAAAGAGCATATAATACGTAGGTATTGTACGAAGTAATGAATACGAGTATGATACGAAGTATTATACGAGTATGTATAAATGATGGTATGTCATATATGTTGAATAAGTATATGAGTTAGAATACGAGATTAATACGTAGACAATACGTTCTAAAGCTTTAAGCCATATTTAATTGTACTTGTAGGATTGTGTAGGAAGTGTATAGTTTAATTGGGATTATGATTAAGCCTAATGCAAACTAATGTTAGAGCCCACGGGTTTGTTAATGTAAAGTCCAATGTGGATTAATGTAAGCCCAAAAGCATAAGTTGAGCTAATTAAATTTAAGGCCCAAATTAAGAATCCAATGGGTAAAGAAGATTCATGGGGCGACCCATATGGGCCACATGATCACATGGGTGATCTTGGTGGCCAAGCAAAGGAAGTGATGAGCAAGAAATGGTTGTGATGGCCAAGTAAACTTATGCTTAAGTAATGAATAGTAAGGAGGTGGTTAAGGAGGTGGGATTTGGCTATTGACCACTATACCCTAACCTAGCAATTCCTATAAATAGAGAGCCTTGGATTTCATTTGTTGATTGTTCAAAATACACCAACAACTTTCAACTTATTTGTTAGAGGGAATAAGTAAGAAAAAGCTAGACTTTTATTAGTAGAAAAGAAGAAGAACAAGCTTGATCATCAAGGGTAAGACTTCTATATCATTAATATTCCAACTCTTCAATACTAGTTTGATAGAGAAGTGTTGATCAGTGAAGTATGTATGCTAAGAAGTAAAGAGAATGGTTAATCAAAGGACTTAAGTCTTAATAAGCCATGAATAAGCAATTCGTTCATATATAAGTTATCAACTAAGGAAGAACTTGTAAGAACTTGTCATATGTTTAAATTCATGAAATTTGTATGATAAGAAGAAGCAAGGATGGTGGTTAGAAGACTAAAACCATGATAAATCATGTGAAATGAAATTATAAGTAATTTATACTTTTATAAGTTATAAACTCATAAAGAACAAGTAATAACTTATTATGTAAATAAGTTACTAAAATATGTATGTTAAGATGTTAGTATGATGGAATGAATCCATTTGAAATGATGAACAAATCATAAGTAACAAAGTTTTGGCAGAATTCACGAGTGCGGACGATAATCGTCGAAATCGTGAAATTCTCATAATGGAAGTCGAATTTTGACATAGAGCATGGAAACGTTAGTTTTCGATCGGGATCAGTCATATTTGGCATTATAGAGTTGCAGACTCGAAAATGACCAAATTCTGACTTAGAACGAAGAAACGAGCGTTGAACGTTCACGAACGTTTAATGTTTTTCATTAAAATGGACTAATAGGTAAATTTTGAGTTAACGAAGTCGAAAATCTAAAATTTTTGTATGAACATGTAGAGTATGGTATTTATGAGCTAATGGCTTTTGAATGAGCTAATTCGAACTTAAAATGATCAAATTTGGAGTCCGGGAAGTTCGTTGTGTAAAACAAAACTATCAAGAATCTGGGTGCTGAGAACTGGCGGCATTTCATTTGGCGAAGGCTAAAATGTGGTCTTTTGCTGTATGAGCCCGAACCATGACCACTTTGTTAATTAAGCTACCATGATGAGGCCTAAGGAAGGAAGAGAAAATTGGCTATACTCAACACTAGATCATGCACAACAAGGAAAGTTTATAAGTAAAGAAAGAAAGTTAATTGTTTAGTAATGAACTAAAAATTAATGTAATATTGTTTAAGACATTGTTAAACCTTAAGTATGATAATTAAAGGTTGAAGATAATCAATCGAACGTGAACGTAAGAATGATGTAAATTATAACGGCAAGCCAGAACCAATAATAACAAATCTAATACATGATTAGATTGAGAAGAAGGGTAAGATTCATTAGGAACCATGTATGTTTATTCATGACCTAATGTGTTACGTTATGTGATCATATATTGTAGAGACCTTAAAGACTTAAAGGGAAAGTATAATAATAGTAGCAGATGCTGAAGGCAAGTGTTCTAACCCTTGTCTATGTTTAATCTAGACAAGATTTATGATTTATGTATTCTTACGCATGAATTGATGTATGATAAAGTCGAAGCCAATTTTTTAGGCTAGACTTACGATATGTTGGATTTCTTATAATCTATCAAGGTATTGTCAATGTTTTGCCAAACTATGTCGGTATGGCTTTCAAATGAAGACTGAGTATGCTAAACAAATGTTTTGTCGTCAAATGACATGCACATGAGGTTGCCACAACATAAACGTATATACGTTTAAAAGAATGTAGTGTTGATCAACATAGAGTACTATAGACTGATCACTTAGACGTGCTCGTAAGTAATATCGGACTTACAAACTTAGTGTCGGGTTGTCCTTTTCAAAGAAAGTATGAAATGCTCAAGGTCTTTGACCGAAATTGATGTTTTACTGAATGTTATCATTGTAAAACATTTTAAAGAACAGAGAAGTGCTATTTTGAATTATCAATAGTAATTCATATCTATTGTTCAGTTATTGAAGATATAAGATTTGTATGTTTCAAGTATGTCATTTAAATGGAATTGTTGTACTTGCTGAGCTAGTTATACTCACTCTTGCTTGAACCGTATAAATGCAGTTAAGACCGAACGAACCGAAGGATCTGGTAAAGATAAAGGGAAGGCTAAGGCAGACCGTTGAACTGTCTATGTAATAGTATAGGTTTAATGTTGTAATGTATTTGATATTATGACAAAGAACATATGTATTGGTTATAAAGAACTTGGGAAGGGTGTATTGTTGGAATATATGTAAGACATATTCATTTTTTTGAGGCATTTCAATAGAATGTATGTGTGAACTGTAGCACCGTGTAGCACCATTTGTCGGGTTGAAAGATACCCGGATTTGGGGGCGTCACATATTGACAGACCCCGGTAACATCAAATCTTTTGGAATGTGGATTGATTGGGGGTAATAGTGATGTGATCTTCCCTTCATTGATCAACATTTGCAGGATTTTTTCCATTGGTTGACCCAAAGAAGTGAACTTCCTTTGGTTTACATAGTCCCAACGAGCCTGAGATCTTGCTTTCCTTGTAAGTTTTTCTTCGAAAGTTTCATTCTCTTAGACATGTTGTTGATTCCTTGAGATAAGGGAGAGGAGACTTGTATGCCCTGACTGATTATCTGTCGAGTTGCTTAGTTCTGATGTGTCACTAGTTCTGCAAGTTGATCAACCCATTCTTTGATAGTCTTCATTTCTCGCTCTATCATAAATTGGAATGCTAAATAATCCCACTTATCAGAATTATCTTTACTGGTTTGGGGAGAATCACTTATATATTTAAGGTAATTAGAACTTTCTCCGCTCCCTCTACTGATTATATTGACATTGTATTCCTTGTGTTGAGGCAGAGGGTTATCTTGCATATGTGGATGCTCTAGTTTTGTCACCCACAATCTCACCACTGTCTATCAGATCCTGGATTTTGTGTTTGAGAGACCAGCAATCTTGGGTATCATGCCTCGGAGCTCCAGAATGATAAGCACATTTATTGCTTACATCAAAATTCCTTCCACTTGAATTGGTTGGAGGAAGGAGTTGGATAATTTTCTTCTGTGCTGTCAGAAGCTTGAGTATATTTTCAAATGAGTCCTTTAAAGGTGTGAAAAGTCTTTGACGTCTGACCTCTCCAACTGTTTGCAATGAAGGATTTGAGGATTGTGCATGTGCTTTAAAAGGGGAATAATTTTTTCTTTGAATGGGAAAGTTATGATTGCCTCGCTGAGTTTATCCTCGCAGTACCAATCTATCTTTTTATGAACTCTCTGAGGGTTATTCCCATAATTTCCAGCTTGAATGTGCTCAGATAGGTTTCTAAAGCGACAAGGTCTTTAATCTTTCCAGACTTTAACCCCATCTTAGCCATTCCTCCGTGTTTAATCATTTTTTAGAACGGTTTTCCTATGCCCGCGAGGACCCTCTCATAGAATGAAGCTTCTTGTATGTTAATGAACATATCAGTTTTTATCATTGATGGGATTACTTGAGCAGCTAGACGTCTCAATCTTTCGGTATATTCTCTGAATAACTTCGTATTCTGCTTTTTAACTTTTATAATTTGATATCTATCTGGAGCCATTTGTGATTGGAAACTTTATTAGTTTATAAAAGCATGTGCTAATTCTTCGTAGCTATAGATTTTGGAATTGTCCAATCTGGCATACCGTGCTCTAGCCTCTCCAGTCAGACGCTTCTAAAATAACTACATTCTCAATTTTTCATCCGAGTTCTCCAATGAACACTTTCAAATGAGTGTAAGGATCTCCCAATCCATCATTTGTTTCAAAATCAAGAGTTTTGAACTTTTTTAGATAATGAACCCTATGAAAGATGCAAAGATCTGAATAAGTCACGCTTCCATATGCTCCAGTCCCTTTGATTGACCGGATATTTTCTTCTATTTGCTGAACTTTTTGTCGAATATCACTAGTTTCTCGATCTTCTTTAAAATTATTGATTTTAGGGGTTTTGTTAGATCCTTTGTGGATTTGAGGTTCAGGTATTTGTACTTCCTTTTCTTTCTTGTCAGTACATTGGCCTCCTCCCTGTGCAGAGGTTTCTGTTTCAGTGGGTATTTATTGACCTTGAGTATTTTTATTTTGTTCTTTTAAAAAGCCATCTAATTCTACTATCTAGTTTTTTAGTCCCTCGAACTCCTCTCATGAAATAGGAGTAAATTTAGGTTGGGTACTTGCAGCCATGTCCGAAGGTGTGCTTAATGCTTTTTTAGATTTTAAACAGGTAACAGGACCAATTGTTTCCCTATAAAAAGATTATGTAGTTTAGTCTGGATAAACACTAATAGTCTGCGTGCTATGTAATTTATCTGTTTTAGGAGTCTTTTAATGTTTTGCTGCAAAACAAATGTTAGTTGTTTTAATGATAAGATATCATAACAGTTTTTGATAGGGAATGAAATTTATATTTACATCTTTCTTTTATTTACATGGATTTGTAATATACATTGAACCAAAAAGGAATTTGAAAGGGAAAGGCATGAAGAGACTCCCCTTCGCGTTTGGTTTATCAGAGGCTGACCTATCTTAGGCTACTCTCACAACTTTTCGACATGAAAGTCCCTAGATCATCACAATTTACTAGATGAGAAGTAAATCTAATCTTTCAATTGGAGCGGAGTGGTGCCTTTCCGGAGCCTCGCGGGATTATTCTCCGCTGAGTCTAGTAATCAAACACAGATGGGTTTGCCTCCTGGTGGAGGAATCACACAACATATATTCACATACATCGTGTCTCACCGTATGAAATCATGAAATTATGCAAGGCACTAATACAAAATGTAGAGATTGTGCGAGGCACTAAAGTGCAGTAAATAAAGCATCCATTCACATCCATTTAATGTAAAGACACCATTCACACACAATTAGATAAGAAGGGTTTTTGAAAATTTTGAAATGCGGCTTAAGCCCTCTACTGTCCGCAGTGGAGTCGTCACCTGCCCATGTCAGGAAAAAAAATCAGTTTTTTCTTGGAATTCCTCTTTTTACCCTTTATGTTTATATGTGTTGAATTTCGTTTGAAAAGAGTTCGACACAAAATGTCGACGATTTGAAAATTCAGAGTCGCCAGTTGGCAGTAGTGAAATAGTTATACCAACTCAACCAAATTTGAAAAGGTTTACACAAAGGCCCAATTATTGGACTCTATTTAACAGACCTTATAAATCGAGATTCATAGAGTTCGGGGGCTTGATTAAGGAGGGGGAAGGTGTTAGGCATCCCCGACTTTTGTGAAAACATGATTACTGCATCTTTTCAATTCCCTAATTTATCTGAAGTGTGTGTGTGTGTGTGTGTTAATTGGGCCTAAGTTCATTTATTTGGAAGTAGTGCTATGCCTCGTTTGCACCTATATACAAAGGGTTTGATTTGTATAAAAGTTCAATTTTAAATAATGTGTGCATAAATGTTGTTTTGAAAACAGGTTTTCAAACCCTTATGCTCACATAATAATTAAGGCTTTTGATACTTCCATTTTATTATGTATCCGGCTTGATTTGATTTTATTCTCGAGATGCAAAGCATCTTCGACAAAATAATATACATATAAGTGTCGGGCTCTTTATGGGCATGAAAGCCATCGAAGGATGTCCAAACACCACAAATATGATTTACAAGATAACTGTACAACTGAAAAAGGTCAATCATTGGAACCATACCTAGATCCGTCAGCTGAATCTTAGATCCCGTGGCTCCTAGGCTCACATAATATCATCTGAATAGCCTGCATAACGAGGATACTGAAATAAAACAGATATTTGATTTGAACAACGCAAAATAAAGGACTCATTAGTTAAATCCCTGCCTGCGGCTAACAAAGCTTTCTGTTCCCTCTAGATACAAATCTAGGGTCACGTGGTTGCTTAATATTTACAAAAAAAAACTCGAAAGAAAACTAGATTTAAATAAATCTTAGCCTTTCTAGCTTAGCGGTTCTAGTTTTACAACTTTTGAACCGGTTATAAGTTAGATATGGCTAGATTTAGATAAATATAGTGTACAGATGCAAATATTATGGATTTACATTGAATGAGCAGTTAAAACAGATATTTAAACGCTATAAACAGTTAATATATATATATATATATATATAAGTGGTAAAAGACCACGAATTTAGCAATCCAGACCAAACAGATAAATATAAATATATGATTATATATATAATAAAGCAGTAAAAAGCCGCGAATTTAGAAATCCAGGCCTAACAGGTGTGTGTGTGTGTGTGTGTGTGTGTGTCTGTGTATATATATGTTTACCTGTTTGGCCTGGATTGCTAAATTCATGGCCTTTTACTACTTTATTATATATATATATGTATATATATACACACACACACACACATAAGCAAGTAAAATCCACAAATATCGATCCATGCTCAACTGTTTGGCTCAAGTCTAAATATATATTAAAGAGAGAAAAAGCCACGGATCGATGATCCGGGCATAACTAATCAGTGAGAATCTGTATATATATATATAAGCAAGAGAAAGTTTCAAATCTAAAAAAATCTTATAGTGTCCTATAAAGATGCTTCAGACCGCTTTTGGAGCTTGAAAACTCAGTTTCCACTGGTTAAAATTTGATATGTCATATTATATATGTATATAAGTGTTTAGAAAGAAGAATATTAAAGTTTGGAACACTATAGGAGGGGTTAAGACCAAAGTAGCCGCGAGTCTACCTATGGCTGCCCGGGTGGGCCCGGGCCCCGTGGGTCCTATTGTCTCGTAGTATGTGCACTTGGGCCAACGCGCTGTCTGCTCGAACATTCATAACTTTCAATCTGAGAATTCGATGGAGGCATGTTATACCTTTCCGGAAAGCCCTTGACGAGAGCTACACAATGACATGGGATTTGCCATTTTCTGAATATGGGAAGATGGGTCCACGACTAGATCTTTGAGTCTTTGCAGTCCATCCGTTGAGCTGTCTTGTGTTGTTTTCACTCGGGATTGATGTTATGGTTCTGCATGACTTCTTTTGCAGTGATTTGGGCTGAATTGATGTTGAGTTGGAATAATTACTATTTTTCCCCTCTTAAGTTAGTTTTGGGTTTAATGTAGTTATAACCGTCTTTTCTTAGGGTTGTCTCCGAGATAGGATTGCTGCTGTGACGCCCCCAAATTCGGGTTACCTAATCCCCGAGTTTGGTGCTCACGATCCATCTTCTAACTACCCATTCAATTTTGAATATAAACATACATCTCATTAATTAATATCATTAATACATTATCCTCGGGTTTTCTAACCATGACATAACAAACATATCCTGAGATATACAAAAAGGGTTATACATAACAACTTAATAAAATAATGTGCATATTAACTACTCCTGCAGTTTGCCTTTTCCTTTGTCTTTCTTCGACCCTCCTGCTACTTCGTTCTTAGCTAAAATATTATATTTAAGTAAGGGTGAGCAACGAGTTTGCTTTACAAGTTAAAACATATAATAAAGTATAAGAATCAAGGATATTAGAGTTTAGATTCGACAGGACTTCAATAATGTTCAAAGAACTTTGAATTAGCTGAATAAATCATTTATCAATAACAAAACTTAATCGCATTTCATACTAAACAACAATTCAATGATGAAAGAGTAAAACTCCTTCGAAGTTCCAACAATGTTTAATTGATTAATAAGAGAAAATTCTATGCAATAACAATGTGGAATATTTTCCAGATTTTATGCTGAGCGATCTCAATGGATCATGAACCGGTCGAGTAATTATCAAAGGTTCAACTTTGAAATACCCAGGTGTATCAGATAATCATAATGATTAAATCATACCCCTCCACAAGTACATAAAGTGATCAACTTCGTTGTACCCAATAGTATACATAATACTCACACACGCGCAATGACCGTATATTCGACCACAAGGTTCCCTTTTATAAAGGTTGTTCATCTCAGTCTTACAACAAGAATTCGTATCGCAACAATATAGTTTGGATTTAAAAAAGGGAATTGTTAAATCCACAACAGAAAATGTTATTTCCACAACAAAAGTGTCGTTATAGATCCTATAACGATAATTTTCACCGTCGTTATACATCTATAGCGACACTTTTGTTATGAAAATAACAAAAAGTGTCGTGGATTTAACAATTCCCTTTAAAAAATACTATGATTTCAACATCTAATATCTATCTCGATCTAGCCGAAATAGTTGGCATTGATCTTTTAATAATAATTGAGTTAGAACTTATCAAGTTTCAACAAATATTCGTCTAGCCAAAATAATTAGTTAAGACATAGCTCAAAAACTATTCAATAATAGACAGAAATCAACTGCACTATTTGCAATCAACAATAACACTTATAGATGTGAATAACCAACAATAGTTATTCACCAGTCACGCTTTTGAAATTTTAAACTCAATTTAAAGTAATGAACTTGCACTAACTGCGAATAAATAATAATAAATCTCAGATGTGGAATAATCAGCAATAATTACCCACTACTATATTTAAAAAGTAATAACTCGAGATTGAGTTAAGGAAACTTGCCTTGGCTGTTGACTACTGCTACACAATATAACTTTGTTGCATTTGAAAGACCTATAATCAATAATATCGGTCTCACAATTAGCATAACATATCATAACACATAACACTATCAGTTAAAGTCACTATATCACTTAATCACATAATCATGTAATCACAACAGTGTTTATAACCTATACAAACACTTATCAGGTCTAACTAGTTCAGTCTGGTTGGACTATGGTGTCAATTCTAGGTCTTGATTACCTTCAGATAATAAACGAGTTTATTTTCAATAAAACTCTATCTTAAAGCTTCAATATTATTTTAGATAATTAAAATATCATTCATAATTTTTTTCGGAAGCTTATAATAATTTTCAAATAATTATTATCTTATATAATAATTTTTCAAACACTAGAATTATTTTTAAATGATTTAAATACTAAATAATCCCATTATCATTAATATTTAAATAATATTAGAATATTAATGAAATCCTTATCAAAATATTAAAGTTATTTATAATAACTTAAAATATTTTAAAACACTAATATTCACCTTAAATGATTTTTAAAATATTTAAAAATATTTTTAAGTAATTACCATTAATATTCAAATATTAATGTATTTTTCATCAAAATATTAAAAGTCATTTATTATAACTTAAAATACTTTTAAATCATTTATATCATTTTTAAATAATTTTAAATTAATAAAACCATTTATTTAATATAATTATTAAATAAATCTAATATCATTATTATTAAATTATTAATGAAATTTACCTCAAAATATTAAAATTCATTTTTATAACTTCAAATATTTTAAAGCGCTTTATTGTCATTTAAAATAATTTTTAATATATTAAAATTATTTTAACTAATTTATTTAATACATTTATTAAATAATTTTAATATCATTAATATTCAAATATGTAAAAATATTAATGAAAAATATGTCAAATTATCAAAAGTTAATTTTTATAACTTAAAATAATTTTTAAAACTCATTTTGGAATTTTTAGAAATTATTTTCTATTTTTAATGATTTTTTGGAAATTAATATAATTAATTTTAATAAATCTGTCGCTAAAGCCTTTAGCGATAGAAACTGTCACTATTGGTGTTCTTGAGCCTCAAGGACATTCAAAGTCAGTCTCAAGGTGTTATGTTTGACCACCTTCAATTCACTACGCATGATGTTTCTAGGCTTGCTAAGGTACTGATCATGTAGTATTGATGTAATACTACATGTATTAACAACAATCAGGGTCATACTACATCACACCATGAAGATCTAAGCCTCTAAAGTTTAAGGGAGAGCATTTTCGTGACCTCCCAAAAAGCGAGGAACCTGAACGAGGTTATCACGGGTAAGCTAATCATAAAATCTTGCAAAGTCTATACCTTATTTGATACCGGTTCTACCCATTCTTTTATTTCTCATACTTGCGCTCAACGTTTAAATTTAACTCCAGAGAAATTAGACTTTGACTTATCTATTGAAACTTCGTTCGGAGAAACCTTCATTACATCCACTATTTATAAGTTTTGTTTGATTCAAATCGGCAACCGCACGTTACCTATCGATCTTATCTCTTTGAAAATACTTGCATTTGATGTTATTTTAGGGATTGATTGGTTAACTACTCGTCATGCTAAAATTGATTTTTTTCGTAAAGTTGTTAGCTTTCATATTCCTAACCAACCTATTATGCGAATTCAAGCAACCAAACCACTAAATTCAATCACTATCATATCAAGCCATAAAATTATTCGTTTATTGAAAAACGGATGCCAAGCTTTCTTATCCCATGTCACAGATTTAAACAAAAATACGTCAGATTTGAATGATATTTCTATTGTTAATAAATTTCCTAACGTATTCCCTGAATAACTTCTTGGCCTACCTCCAGAGCGTGAAATCAAATTTTGTATCGTCCTTGAACCCGGTACAAAACCCATTTCTAAATCCCCATATCGAATGGCTCCTATTGAACTTCAGGAGTTAAAAACCCAACTACAGGAATTGTTAGACATCAGTTTCATTCGTCCTAGTACGTCTCCTTAGGGTTCTCATGTTCTATTCGTAAAGAAGAAAGATGGAAGTGTGCAGTTTTTTATTGATTATTGGTAGTTGAATCAGGTCTCCATCAAAAATAGGTACCCGTTACCTCATATTGATGACCTGTTTGACCAGTTGCAAGGTGCCAAATTCTTTTTAAAAATCGATCTTCGTTCTGAATATCATCAGTTAAAGATTAAAACTGATGAAATTCAAAGAGCGCTTCGAGAACTTCGATATGAGCATTATGAATTCCTAGTCATGTCTTTTGGATTGACTAATGCTCATGTTGCCTTCATGAATATGATGAACCGAGTATTCAAGGAATATTTGGATCATTTTATGGTTGTCTTTGTTGATGACATCCTCATATACTCCAAAAGCCATGCGACAGAAGGAACTCAACATGCGGCAATGACGTTGGCTCGAGATGTTGAAAGATTCTGATCACACCATTCAAAACCATCTTGGAAAAGCGAATGTAGTAGTTGACGCATTGAGTAAAAGATCATATGCGGGTACGAGTGCGATATTGTCAACACTAAGACCCATTTTGTATGACTTAAAAAGGATGGAGATAGAGTTAAAGACTCCAGGGACGCACGTGATGATGGAAAATATACGAGTAGAACTGACTTTAATCTATAATGTTAAATCTGCTCAAGCTACAGACCATCAGCTGATGTGTATGAGGAAGAAAGTATAACAAGGTGCTATTTCAGAAGCAAGAATCGATGAAGAAGGAATACTTCGAGTTAACTCCAGACTTTGTTTTCCTAACGACTCTGACTTGAAGTATAAAACCATGATGGAGGTGCACAACACACTATTTGCAATCCGACCTGGGATACCAAAATGTATCATGATATTCGACATACATTTTGGTGGAGCAATATGAAGAGAGAGATAGCTGAGTTTATCTCAAGGTGTTTAACTTTTCAATGTTTCAAGGTGGAGCATCAAGTGCTAAAAGGTCCATTACAACCACTTGAAATTCCAGAATGGAAGTGGGAGCACATTACCATGGATTTCATTACGGGTCTTCCCAAGGTTTCTCAAGGCATAGATGCAATTTGGGTCATTATCGATAGATTGACCAAATCTGCTCATTTCTTACCTATACGAGAAACTTATTCACTTGAACGTCTTGCTCGTATATACATCAATGAGATTGTAAGACTACATGGTATGCTAGTATCTATAGTTTTTGATCGAGACCCAAGATTCACTTCATGATTTTGGGTTAGTTTGCAAAAATCTATGGGCACAGATTTATGATTCAGTTCGGCATACCATCCTAAAATGGACAGGCAGTCAGAGAGGACTATTCAAACTCTTGAAGATCTCTTAAGACTTTGTGTCCTTGACTTCAATGGAGTTTGGGACAAGTTCTTTCCATTGGTGGAATTCTCCTACAACAACAGTTATTAAACAAATATTGACATGGCTCCATTCAAGGCGTTGTATGGATGCAAGTGTCGTTCTTCAGTATACTGGGACGAGGTGGGTGAAGCAACATTGTTGGGTTTGAAATTGGTACGCATAACAACGGAAAAGATTCAAATGATCCGGTAACGTATAAAAACCTCACAAGATCGACAAAAGAGTTATGATGATCTTTATCGAAAGGACGTGGAATTTAATGTTGGAGATCATGTGTTGTTATGTGTTCCTCTATGGAAAAAAAGTTACAAGATTTGGAAAGAGAGAAAAGCTCAATCCTCGATTCATTGCGCCATTCGAAATCCTCGATCGAGTAGGAACTATGGCCTATAGACTCGCCTTACCGCCAAGTATGTCTCGTGTTCATAACATTTTTCAAATATCTATGTTATGTAAATATGTGGAAGACCCGAACTACATTATTGAATTAGAACTGAATGAGATAGCAGAATGTCTTTGTTGATGACATCCTTATATACTCCAAAAGCCATGAAAATCATGAGCAACACTTGAGGGTGATACTCCAAAAGCTTCGTGAAAACAAGCTATATGCCTAGTTGAAGAAATTTGAGTTCTGGCTTGAGGAAGTAGCATTCCTTGGGCACGTAATATCAAATCATTGAATATTTGTTGACTCAGTAAAGATAGAAGAAATTCAAAGATGGGAGCAACCTAAGTCAGTGACCGAAATAGGTAGCTTTCTGGGCTTAGCTAGTTATTATCGGAGATTCATGGAAGGATTTTCTTGAATCGCTACTCCATTAACTTAGCTGACTCAAAAAGATACAAAATTCGATTAGAGCGAGGAATGTGAGAAGAGTTTTCAAGAACTCAAGGGGAGACTCATTTCAGCACCTTTTCTTACAATACCATCTGGTTCGGAGGGATTTGTTATCAACAGCGATACTTTAGGCAGAGGGTTAGGATGTGTTATCATGCAACATGAGAAAGTCATAGCCTATGCCTCACGAAAACTCAAAGAATATGAGAGGAATTGAACTACTCATGATCTAGAGTTGGCAGTTATCGTTTTTGCGTTTAAAATCTGGAGGCATTACCTGTATGGGGAGAAAGTGGAGATCTATATGGATCATAAAAGCCTAAAATATTTATTCACCCAAAAGGAACTCAACATGCGGCAACGACGTTGGCTTGAGCTATTGAAAGATTACGATCACACCATTCAAAACCATCTTGGAAAAGCGAACGTAGTAGCTGACACATTGAGTAGAAGATCATATGCGGGTACAAGTGCGATATTGTCAACACAAAGACCCATTTTGTATGACTTACAAAGGATGGAGATAGAGTTAAAGACTCCAGGGATGCACGTGATGATGGCAAATATACGAGTAGAACTGACTTTAATCGATAATGTTAAATCTGCTCAAGCTACAGACCATCAGCTGATGTGTATGAGGAAGAAAGTATAACAAGGTGCTATTTTGGAAGCAAGAATCGATGAAGAAGGAATACTTCGAGTTAACTACAGACTTTGTTTTCCTAACGACTCTGACTTGAAGTATAAAACCATAATGGAGGTGCACAACACACTATTTGCAATCCAACCTGGGAGTACCAAAATGTATCATGATATTTGACATACATTTTGGTGGAGCAATATAAAGAGAGACATAGTTGAGTTTATCTCAAGGTTTTTAACTTTTCAACGTGTCAAGGCAGAGCATCAAGTACCAAAAGTTCCATTGTAACCACTTGAAATTCCAGAATGGAAGTGGGAGCACAATACCATGGATTTCGTTACTGGTCTTCCTAAGGTTTCTCAAGGCATAGATGCAATTTGGGTCATTGTCGATAGATTGACCAAATCTGCTCATTTCTTACTTATACGAGAAATTTATTCACTTGAAAGTCTTGCTCATATATACATCAATGAGATTTTAAGACTACATGGTATGCCAGTATCTATAGTTTCTGATCGAGACCCAAGATTCACTTCATGATTTTGGGTTAGTTTGCAAAAAGCTATGGACACAGATTTATGATTCAGTTCGGCATACCATCCTTAAACGGACGGGCAGTCGGAGTGAACTATTCAAACTCTTAAAGATCTTTTAAGACTTTGTGTCATTGACTTCAAAGGAGTTTGGGACAAGTTCTTGCCATTGGTGGAATTCTCCTACAACAACAGTTATTAAGCAAGTATTGACATGGCTCCATTCAAGGCGTTGTATGGATGCAAGTGTCGTTCTCCAGTATACTGGGACGAGGTGGGTGAAGCAACGTTGTTGGGTACGAAATTGGTACGCATAACAACGAAAAGGATTCAAATGATCCGACAATGTATAAAAACCTCACAAGATCGACAAAAGAGTTATGATGATCTATATCGAAAGGACATGGAATTCAATGTTGGAGATAATGTGTTGTTACATGTTCCTCCATGGAAAAAAAGTTACATGATTTGGAAAGAGAGAAAAGCTCAATCCTCGATTCATTCTGCCATTCAAAATTCTAGATCGAGTAGGAACTATGGCCTATAGACTCGCCTTACCGCCAAGTATGTCTCGTGTTCATAACATTTTTCGAATATCTATGTTATGTAAATATGTGGAAGACCCGAACTACATTATTGAATTAGAACCGGATGAGATAGCAGAAGATTTAACATATGAAGAGGTACTTATTAAAATATTAGATAAGAATGAACATATTCTATGGTCCAAGGTTATATCTCAAGTCAAAGTTTTGTGGAGAAAACATGATGTTAAGGAAATGACCTGGGAGTTAGAATCCAAAATGAAGTCAAGGTATCCTCACCTCTTCGACATACCAGGTACGTACCCTAATTTGGAGGATGAAATTTCATAAGAAGGGGAGGTTGTAAGACCCCAACTTTTATGAATAAAGATGAATTTTTCTCAAAATATATTTTTAAATATTATGGTGTGGATTTGATAAAATGTTATAGTTGTGGGTAATATTTATAAATTTTGTAAAGTAAGCAAGTTGTTATAAATATTCGATTGGTCTGGGAATATTCGTTTTAACAGGGAATATTTGAACGACGACACAATCATTAGTGGACCCCATAACGGATGTATTATCGGAGTTAAAAAATGACATAAATATCTTTTTATAAAAATAACGGCGAAAGTTTTACCGTTAGACTGTTGAAATACTCGGTGATAAAAGTACAGTAATACGCGTTGTTGCATAGTAGCACACGATATTGTACAGTATCTTTGATTATTGATACTTACGTGAGAAGTCACTTAGGTTTATTCACTTATTACCACTGTAATTGTTGTATAATATCTTTCATATTATTGATTCAATTATTGTCATAGTATCATCTGCACAATATTTTATATTATTAAATCAATAATTTAGACGACAAAGTTATTAATATTATTATTTGCATTATTGACGATGTCTAAAAAGTTCTGTCGAGAAAAATGGTTTGGTCACCTAATTGTGCACCAATAGGGAGAAATCCTTATCGGAAAGCCCCCTCTTTCCTGGGAATGATCTGGTTGTTAAATATTGTGAGTAATAATATTAATGATGAATAAGTTGTGGTAATTAAAGATGTTTGTTCATTTAATTTTCTTTAATTTTTCCATGACCCAATTAACCTCAGAAGAGGTAATTTTGTGATTGGCTGGTTTTGTTATAATTGACCAAAAGGATAATTAATCGGATAAATGAGCAATTAATTACTTTTGGTTCACATGCAAATTATTGTTGGTTCACATGTATGAAACTATTGATTCACATGAATGTACTATTAGGGGAGGTGGTGCAAGATTGATAATACTTCATGGACTAAATTAAAAAATGGAGGTAAAGATGAGGGTACTATACTGTAATAATTCGAGCCCCTAAACGTGCAGTTATCGAAACTATGTTTTCCTATAAATAGAAGCTCATTTCTTCTTTCATTCTCACCAATTCAATAAGACTCACAAGAGCAATTATAGAAAGAGAAGCTATAGAGAAAGTAGAAGAGTATTCTGTTACTTCACTATTGTAGTATCCAGCCTTCTACTCAGGTAAGGGATATTATTTTTGTTCAATATTCGTATGAAATAATATTTTCTTCCATACTCATTAGTATGTAAGTAATATTATTTCGTTTTGTATTCCTAATTCTACACTCATTTTGTTAAAGTACTGCTTCTATACTCCGTGAAATTAGTAGAATATCCAAATTTGAGCTTCATCTAGTATTGTTTCCCAAGGATATTTTTCTGAACATTCTTGATAATTTTTAATCTTTTCATGCTGGAGTACTATTCACAAGGTACTATTCACAAAGTACTGTTCACAGGATACTATTCACAAAGTACTATTCATGGGGTACTATTCATAAAGTATTATTCCCGAAGTACTGTGACACACCCAAATCCAGGTACTTCATTCCCTCAAGATTTGGTGTTCACTTTCCATACAACCATACTATCTACCCAAATATAATAAAAATTAAAACCATACATCCTCCCTTTAAAAGGATTACATCATTAATCAAAAAGTCTTCCCCAGGTTATCTAACCTTAAACATCATACAAATGCGGAAATAAAATCATTATATCACATCATTAATTAAAAGTCTATCATCATAACAATAAATGAAATTATAAGTCTTCATCACTTGTACATTTTTCCCTTTCCTTTGCTAGTTGTAGGTTCTTCAACCTTCAAGACTTTAGCTACAATGATTATATTTATGCAAGAGTGAACAAAATAATTGTTCACTATATATAATAATAAATCAACAAAGAATAATAACTGCCAATGAATAGGCTCATCAAAACTAAAAAGTACTCTATCAAAGATAACCAACAACTGGAATCAAAATATGAAATATATCTGAGGGTCATAAGACCATGAACTATGTCCGCGGTTACAAGTAATCTTTCAACTCTAACCTTAACAGTTATACTGTAGGGACTTCACGTACTTAGGGGGATCAGCCCTTCGTACCATGTATTGTGCATAAACATCTTAACGCATTGAGTATCCGCTATAATAGGGTTGTTCTTCTCAGTTTTAGAGTACAAGTACGCACCAAAGAAAGTTTGGTTTGGATAAGCTTTCAAGGGTAATTTAAAGTTTAACGATCATCAACTAGAGGACTAGTTGAATCAATAATGTCTGATAACACAACAGTTGTTTAATAACAACATAATATTGAACAATTGAGAATCATAGGTGAATTGACTATATACTAAACTCATCCTTGAAAATAACTAGAGAGCATAAGCATTAAATAAAATTAATAAAATGTTAAACCTTTGCTTGAACAACAATAAGCTAGGGCTATGATCTTATCAAATTAGAAAGCTAATTACTGAATATACACTAATTGATAGCGAGCTAGAAATAAGGCTCGCTCAACATGATAATAGCTTATGCAACGTGATTGAAGTACGACAATTCAATACTAGGAATTAAAGTTCAAAAAGCATTTACTACAAAAGAATGAACTAAGGAAACTTGTTTAACTATAAACAAGTTAGAGTAAATCAACAATGATTAGAATTCCAATGAATTAGGGTTAAAACATACTCAATGTAAAGAGATAAGGTTTTGGAAACTTGTGTATTGTAATTGAGATAGGGTAAATAAACTTGCTCAATAATAACAAGGTAGAGTTAGAAAACTTGCCTCAAGCGTAAGCTATAATATTAAAACTCACGTTCACCTACACATTTTAGTGGAATCACAATATCTATTAGACATGTTAACATCCACTTACAAAATAATACCCATTTCTAGCTAAACTTGTTATTTTAGAACAAGTCTTATCTTACCACACATATTTCAGAATCACAAGTGTACATTTCACAACACTTATTCATTGCTCACTAAGTTTCTTAAATCATACATATCATTTTCACAACTTGCTAACTTTATATTTTAGAGTAACTAACCACATGATACTATTCTATTTTAACCCTTACATTACATGGTTCTCACATTATCATAACATTAAGCTAAGTTACAATGAATGTCCAAAGTCTGCAGAAGTAGCAGACTTCTTTGTCTATGTTGACTCTTTGGCGTGACATGCCATGATACCTTACTTAGGTTACTATAACAATCCGAAATTTCAAGTTGTAATTTTAAATATTTATTGAATTATATAAATATTTATTTGAGGTGTTTATTGATGAAATAAATATTTTATTGATTGGATTGTTATTAGTAAATATTTATGAATTAATAAAATTCTAAATTTATGTGATTTATAATTGAGAGAGTTGTAACATAACGTGAGATGTTATATTGTTGTGTTGATTTAATAATTTAAATGGTATATTAAATTATTAAATAAAATTATAATGAAATTATAATTTTGTGTTATTTATTTAAATGGTATATTTAATTAAAATATAGTGTGTAATTAATTTATTTGATTAATGTTGGATATGGAAATCCAAATAAAGGATATGTGATTATAAAGTATAAACTAAATTTTTATTAAAATAATTAAAGTAGTTTTAAATTGATTTAAACCAAACAAGGATTAAAATTTTAAGTCTTTAATATTTAAAGGGTTTTGCTAAACAAAACCTTATGGCTTTTGGATTATTAATTTTTGAATTTTGAATTATAAATTAAATAATAAATATAATATATATTTATAATCTATACGTTAGTTTATAAATGATATTACAATTAATAGTAGTATTAAGGTTATATTAGTTTTTGTATTACTACGCATATCAGTTGGGTTTTGGCCATTTGCTAAGTCTGAGAGTTCAGAGAGAAACCTGAGAGAAAGCTTGAGAGAATTGTGAAGAAGTTCTGAGTTTTCAAAGTAATTAGCAGTTGATTAGCAAGGATTTCTTAAGCAACAAAAGGTATTTGTTTTTTACATAACCTTAGTATATATATATATATATATATATATATGATATATATGAGTTTCTTAAATCATACATATCATTTTCACAACTTACTAACTTTACATTTTAGAGTTACTAACCACATGATACTATTCTGTTTTAACCCTTACATTACATGGTTCTCACATTATCATAACATTAAGCTAAGTTACAATGAATGTCCAAAGTCCTGATAGCGAGACTTCACTATCTATGATTGACTCTTGTGGCGCTACCGTGAAGGTAGTACCTTCAGGTTCGCGCACACGGTATGACTTCTGCGTGCTTACGCTTATCTAACCGGTTCAATTTTGCAGAACATGATTACAACATTATTCTTAAGCCAACTAACACGAATTTCACCCATCAAACAGTGAAACTAACATACACAATTGGTATAAAACTATCATAAACATGTTTCCTCACATATTCAACCACTTAGAACAATCCTTAAATTTCATATTTTCATACAAAAACTCCATTTTTGACATCCTTTACAAAAATCATCATTGTAATCTCAGTTTTATACCAAGTCACTTCGTTCAAACTACGTTCTCTTCATTTCTCAACGAACTAGCATAAACAAAACTCAATTAACATTTTAACATACATATTAACCACTAAAATTGGTACTTTTACAAGCTATATGTGAAAATATATACTGTCATTATTTTTTCCTTTTTAACTGTAATTAGCATATGAATTCTTGTTTACATACAAACTCAAACATAACCAACACATATAATCATCATAATTTAGTTTTATAGCAACAATTCAGCAAAAATCGAATTCACAGACCATATAAGTTATGTCGTAAACTTATATATGTATATACATATATATAATACTAAGGTTAGATAAAATACCTTCACTTAGCTTATAATCCATGCTAAAATCGCTGGAAATTGCTTAAGTTATCTCTCAATTCTCTCAACTCTCTCTGTAATCTTATGGTTAGCAAATGACCAACTGATAATAACTAAATATGCGTAAACCAACATAAACTGATATAACCATAACACCTATACTAAATCTGTTAGTTAAAAATTAATAAACGTATAGTTTTAAATATATTATATTTATTATTTAATTTAATTTATTTAAATTCAAAAATCAAAAATCCAAAAGCTATAAGGCTTTGTTTGGCAAAAAGTCTTTAAAATAAAGACTTAATATTTTAAGTCTTGTTTGGTCATAACTAATTTAAACTCCTTTAATTTTATTTTAATAAACCATTTAGTTTATAGTTTATAATCACATATTATTTATTTGGATTTCTATATCCAACATTAATCAAATAAATTAATTATACATACCAAGCCCTGGCTTGGGTGATAGGCCAAAAAGAGCAAGCCCCAGCTTGCTATGCTACTGTAAATCTAATGCAGTGTCCTCTGGTAAAATGGCCATAACCTTTGATCCGGGAGGATTTACGGGGCCTGCCACCTATCAAATCGAAGCTATCGACGAGCTCTACAACTTTCATTCTTCGAGTTTTGAGAAATAACAAACGTATGAAGGTCTAAATTGGACTGGAAGTAGCTGCTGTGTAAATAACAAATATAACAACTCTTAGCTTTGTCTTTGTTGATAAAAAGGCCATAAATCTCGCATCCGAACTTCCGATTGGAATGATTCAAGATGTTCTGGAAAGCTAAGAAGAAGTTCTACAACATAGTCCAAGTTCCAAGCCAAGAACATGAAATAAACATAAAATGAACATGAAAGCCCAAACGATATCCGGAATTGCTTTTCCTTGCGTTTTCATACCAATAGTTGCTCACTCAGCTCCCAAACATATAATCTACAAAATGAAAATAAAATGCATGAAAAGTAACTAAGAAACACTAGTATAAGCAACTAATTCAAGTAACAAATACCGGATAAGTAGGTATAAAACCTACTTATCAAATACCCCCAAACTTAAACCGTTGCTTATCCCCAAGCAACACAACACAATGCAATCTACATGACTACAAATCCAACAGTATCATAGAATCAAAATTATTCCCTCGGTCTCAGAGAAATCAAGCAAACACTACAACACTTCATATAAAAATCATTCAATAATTCCTTATCAATCCTCAAATCTTAAACCGTTATCATTGGTATAGTGTGTGTGATCAACATCCATGCTAACTGATACAAATTCAAATTTAATACATCACCAATCTCTTATAAGGAATCATACATAGTAAACTCCAAAGTTTCAAAAACAGGCAAGTTCCAACTAAAATCAAACAGTAACCAATATCAAGGGTTCACATAGGGTTCTTATGCTTTAATTTATTTTTATTTTTTCATCACGGGGGCTTTTTACACTTATTTCCCATTTTATTCTCTTTTTTTTATGACTATGCAATGTCTTATTCCATTAGTCTAATAGTGCTACCCCTTAGTGAGCTTTCAACCAACGACTCCCAGACCATATAAGACCTTAGTGCGCTAGGTGTAGAGACACTCCCTCGGGCGTACTTGCTCAAGTAACAAAGGCCCCAAAACAAGACTAACCACGGTATAATAAATTATTTCTTTTAAATAAAGCTTATATACTCTAGATTTTCCCCCAAACTTAGGTTCTTGTCTAATTCTTTATTTTCACTGCCTATCGTTGTCATTTTCTCATTTACACTAGCATTATCCTTTAGAAACTCCTTATGTATCAATTTGAACTAATCAGTCAACATAGGTGTTATTAACGTGCTACCCTTTTTATACCAGTTTCAAACAAGCACAAGATCCAATTCATAACAGAAACTACATCAAGATTCTAATAATCAGTAATGTACTTGTCTACTTAATCCCAATCTCATCATTGGCCAAAATAAAATGAACTACAACAACTGCTAGACATATGCAAAATAACGCAATACTTCACTAATTTTTTATTTTTTTTTAGATGTGGTAAACATAACATGATTGCAAAAATAAATAAAAACTATTTACAATCATAAGCTACTATGCAACTACATGATTACATGAATGTAACATTTAATAATCCTAAAACTAAACCATGAACTAACATATGTAGACCTAACTAATGAAATTAAATATGCAAACATGAAACTAAATCCCCCAAACTTGAAAATTACAATTCCCTCATTGTATAGATAAAGCAATAAATAGGAGATGACTTCCCTATAATCGCCTAAGTCTGGGGTGGTGGTGTCTGTTGTTCTTCATCGGAATCACTGGGTGGGAACCTTGGCATTGGGGCTAGTTGCTGGTATGGGAATTGTGCATTGGGATTGAAGCTCTGGAGTGTCGCGTTCAATGAGGCAAAAGATAGATTCATGGCCTCAAACATGTGGTCCTGCCTCACTGCTAGTCTCTGCATTTCTCTTCATACCTCCTTGTTGTGCTCATCTACTTGTCGTTAAAGGTTGAGGAACTAAGGGCTAGATATAACTCCGGGCTGTGGTGTCGTCTCTGTTTCTTGCTCTCCCATTGTCGCATTCCCCTGAAACTCATCGTCATCTGAGGTGTCCTCAGCGTCAGCCTCATCCTTCGAGGCTAAGGGAAATACAAATCCTACTCTTCTCAGGTGCGACTCGCCTCCAGGCCACACCGAATATCTTGCAATCATTCTCGAGTCGAGTGTCTGAAGCGGCATCTGGGTTATCTCATCATCAGACCAATGCACTCCCGCCTGTATACACAACCCACAAATAAGAGATGGGTGTGGCAAGCCGCTAGAGAATGGTCCTCGAAGGCATCTTCAGATTAAAAAGTTGATTATAGCCCCTATGTCGATGTTGAAATCTTGCACCATGGCATACAAGAGCACTGCCTTATCCTTGGGAACATCTGACGTATGTGTAGATGGAAGTAACTTAGTGCATAGAAATGCGTACCATATCTTCCCATACCAGCTGAGATCCTTACTATGAAAGACAGTGCCTCCATGTTGTGATTTGGTATATGCGGTACCCGGCTTTGTCATATCCTTTATAATAGCCTCATAATCTAGATCATTGTCACATAAGTGAGCGTACTAGAAATGTCTCGGCACTCGTAACTGATAGTATGTATTGATGGCATCGGTACTGAAAGGAACTAACCTACCCCGTACAAAAGCATTGAAGGGGGCCTTATCCTCGGCGTTAGCGTAGAATTCTTTGACCACACTCACAACTATGGCCTCGGGCTCTTTCATGAATTTATTCCAACCTTTTTGATATATTTGTTGCATCATTTCGCCATCAACATGCTCAGGTGCCAACCCCCACTCTAGTTTGAGTGCTTTTGTCACCATATAGTCGTAACGGTCGGCGGCGGCGGCACTTATGAATTTTCGCTTATCAAAGGTTCGTGTTGGTGGTGTGGCCCCAGAACTCTCTCCTCGTTGCCTCTTTGATATCAATTTTGGTGCAATTGATTTAGAATTGATGAGTTTTAACAAAAAATTCCCCCGAACGTTACTTAAGTAATTTGTCGAACACTTGGTGTGCGAGAGTTGAAATTCCCACAAACTTGGTGATTTGGCTCGAACTATGGTGATAGAAATTGAGGAATTAGAAAACAAACTTCTTACTTTGAGTATATTTCCAGGTTGGTTGTAGAGATTCGCACAAACCCTATCTTCGAACTTCCAAATTGGTGTGAATTGAGGTTGTTAGATTGTGTGGTGAAGGGGTTGTTTTATAGAGGGGAGGTTATTTAGGGAATAGTGGGTGACTAGGTTGAAGGAGTGGGTAAGTGTTTGATTGTAGTGAGGAGATGGGGAGTAATATGCAAGGTCGTGGGTTTATGCTGTGAAGGATTGGGATTATAGGAAGTTGAGTTGCAAGGAGATTGGGATATCATGTCAGAAGATTGTAACTGCTATAACCATCTTTTCAATTTTCGAACCCCCAAGCTCCGACTTGTGTTTTACTCTTTGAAGGGCAAGCCTCGGCTTTCTAGTAGTCTGCTAATGCACCTTGACCCCAAGCCGCGGCTTGGGTTTTACTCTATGGAGGGCAAGCCCCGTCTTGCTAGTGGCCTGCTATTGCCTCCTGACCCCAAGCCCCGGCTTGGGTACTACTCTTTGAAGGGCAAGCCCCAGCTTGCTAGTAGTCTAGCTATTGCCTCTTGACCCCAAGCCCCAGATTGGGTGTTACTCTTTGAAGGGCAAACCCCGGCTTGCTAGTAGTCTGCTATTGCACTATAGTTTTCCTCTTCCTTGCCTCCTTGGTGCATCCCATAGCATCTTGAGTGCCTGGTCAACATTAAAGCATATCTATCAATAGATATTGAGCAAATTCAAGCATGGAGGGTAAGATTATTTAAATATTAAATATACTTTAAATACTATTTAATTAATTGACATGAATATATTCTAGACCGAATATTATTCTGAACTACCATCTAACTAGCATGGATAAAATTACTTAAGAAAAGAAAAAGAAAGAATAAAAATAAAAATAAAAATTGGGTTGCCTCCCAATTAGCGCTTGATTTTAAGTCATTAAGCCTGACTACTCCCTGTTTATGGTGCGTCTGCAAGTGTGATAGCAATGACATCCATGTTGGATTCGCCACCCCAATAATGTTTTAACCGCTGACCATTGACCATGAACGTTTCCAATGGGTTCCTATTGTAGACTTCAACGAGGCCATGTGGGAAAACCTTCTTTATGGTAAATGGACCCGACCACCTTGAATTTAGCTATCCTAGAAACAACCGAAATCTTGAGTTGAACAATAGTACTGATTGTCCCGGTTCGAACGTTCTTTGTATAAATTTTTTGTCGTGCCATCTCTTGACCTTTTCCTTGTACAACTTTGATTTCTCGTAGGCTTGCAGTCAGAATTCGTCAAGCTCATTTAGCTGAAGTAGTCTCTTTTCACCCACTGCTGCTTGATCGAATTTCAATTTTTGAATAGCCCAATAAGCCTTGTGTTGTAACTCGACTGGTAAGTGACGAGCTTTCCCGTATAATAACTGATATGGTGACATGTCGATCGGTGTTTTATATGCAGTCTGGTAGGCCCATAATGTATCATCAAACCTGAGCGACCAATCCTTTCGATTCTGGTTCACCACTTTTTCCAAGATTCTCTTGACTTCCCTGTTCGATACCTCAGCTTGCCCACTAGTTTGGGGATGATAAGACGTCGCTACCTTATGGTTGACCCCATACTTTTCCAATAGAGATGTAAACGATTTATTGTAGAAGTGACTACCTTCATCACTTATAATAGCTCGTGGCATGCCAAATCTCGTAAAAATGTTCTTCTGTAGGAATTTTAGAATCACTTTGGCATCGTTCGATGGTAGTGTTGCAGCTTCAACCCACTTTGATACGTAGTCCACTCTGAGTAAAATATACTGATTGTTCAGAAACGAAGGGAATGGCCCCATGAAATCGATATACATCAAAAATTTTAACTTCAAGAATCGTTTGTAGAGGCATCTCATTCCTTTTTGAAATGTTGCCCACCTTTGACATCTATCACATATATTAACAAAATGGTGGGCGTCCTTGAATAGTGTAGGCCAATAAAACCCAGATTGTAACACCTTTGCTAATGTCCTCTCACTCCCACAATATGCGCCATACGCAGATGAGTGACACTCATGCAAATGTTCTTCACTTCACTGTAGGGCACACATCTTCTAATCATTTTGTCGGTGCACTGCTTAAACAAATACGGTTCGTCACACATGTACCATTTAACGTCATGAAGAAACTTCTTTTTCTGTTATCGTGTGAGATTAGGTGGAAGAACGTTGCTCACAAGATAATTCGCATAATCCGCATACCAAGGAAATTCTGCATTTATTCCAAACAGTTGTTCATCCGGGAATGATTCATTGATTTCACACTTGTCCTCTTTCAATTTCCCTTTGTTTTCCAGCCTAGACAAGTGATCGGCTACCTGATTCTCCGTCCCCTTTTCTATCTTTTTTTTCTAGATCAAACTCTTGAAGTAGGAGAATCCATCGGATAAGCTGTGGCTTAGCATCTTTTTTCGCAATTAGGTACCGAATAGCCGAATGGTCCGTGTAGACTATCACCTTATTTCCGATCAAGTATGCCCGGAATTTGTCAAACATATACACCATTGCAAGCAATTCCTTCTCCGTAGTTGTATAATTCATTTGAGTCTCTATGAGCGTTTTGCTTGCATAATATATAGTGTGAAATACCTTCTCTCGACGTTGACCCAACACATCCCCAACCGCGTAGTCGCTTGCATCACACATTAGCTCGAAAGGCATACTACAATTCGGTGCGATGATTACGGGGGCTGTAGTCAACTTCTTTTTCAACAACTCAAAGGCTGACTTGCAACTTTCGTCAAAATTGAAAGCAGTATCCTTCTCTAATAGACTGCATAAAGGCTTTACAATTTTTGAGAAGTCCTTTATAAATCTCCTGTAGAACCCAGCGTGTCCCAAAAAACTTCTAATGCCTTTAATTGAGCTCGGTGGAGGCAATTTCTTGATTGTTACCAGCTTCGCTTTGTCGACCTCCAATCCTTGAGCCGATACATTGTGGCCCAAAATTATGCCCTCCTCAACCATGAAGTGGCATTTTTCCCAGTTAAGCACGAGGTTCGTATCCTTGCATCGCTGTAACACCATTACAAAATTCCCTAGGCAAGTATCAAAGTTGTCCCCATAGACAGAAAAGTCGTCCATGAAGACCTCAACATTTTTCTCCACCATTTCTGAGAAAATGGCCATCATACACCGTTGAAAGGTCATAGGTGCATTACATAACCTGGAAGACATTCTCCTGAATGCGAATGTACCGTAAGGGCACGTAAATGTAGTCTTCTCTTGATCCTCAGGAGCGATGACAATCTGGTTATAGCCCGAGTATCCATCTAATAGAAAATAGTACTCATGTCCCGCCAATCTGTCCAAAATTTGATCGATAAAGGGTAGCAGAAAATGATCTTTTCGGGTTGCTTTATTCAATTTCCTATAATCCATGCAGACCCTCCAACCTATCACTATTCTTGTTGGTATTAACTCGTTATCCTCATTCTGCACCACAGTCATTCCTCCCTTTTTACAGACACACCTTTGGAACCGGGACCGACCCACTCATCGCTCGGAAATCGGGTAGATGATCACGCAGATCCAACAACTTAAAAATTTCCTTCTTCACAACTTCCTTCATAATGGGGTTAAGTCGCCGTTGTTGCTCCACTGTCGATTTTGCATCCTCTTCCATCAGAATCTTGTGCATGCAAAATGAAGGGTTGATTCCCTTTATATCTGCCATTGTCCACCCAATAGCTGATTTATGTTCCCTAAGCACCCTCAATAATTTTTCTTCCTGCAGATCGTTAAGTGCGGAAGAAATAATAACATGTAAAGAATTTGAATTGCCTAAATACGCATACCTGAGGTGTTTAGGGAGTGGCTTAAGTTCCAAAGTTGGTGACTCATCCAATGACGGTTTTAATTTTTCTGTGGCTGTCTCCTCCGTGTGCAAGGGTTCAAATGGTGCTCTAAATTGGCTCACTCGTGGCAACGAATCTAGCATCTGTAAGTAGTCCAAAAATTCCAGGTCCTCGATCTCTTCATCCCCCAATAAAGTCATTTCTAATGGATCATTGACCAAACTCTTGCCCATGTCTTCACTGATAATTTGCTCAATTATATCCATCCGAAAGAATTCTTCCTCATCCGTAGGGAATTTCATGGCCTTGAACACGTTGAATTCTATTTCTTGATCATGGACCCTCATAGTAAGTTCTCCTTTTTACACGTTTATGAGTGTCCTACCCATGGCCAAGAAAGGTCTCCCTAGGATAATCAGGATGTTCTTGTCCTCCTCAAAGTCCAGAATAATGAAGTCCGCAGGGAATATAAACTTATACACCTTAACCAGTTTGTCCTCTACTATGCCTCTCGGATATGTGACTGACCTATCCGCCAACTGCAATGAAATACTCGTAGGCTTTGGAGCGGGCAAACCCAATTATGTGTATACAGATAGTGGCATAAGGTTCACACTCGCCCCCAAATCACATAAACATTTGTTAAAAGACATGTTCCCGATCGTGCATGGGATAGTGAAACTTCCGGGTCTTTCAACAGGTTAGCAAATGACCAACTGATAATAACCAAGTATGTAAACCAACATAAACCGATATAGCCATAACACCTATACTAAATCATCGGTTAAAACTAATAAACGTATAGTTTTAAATATATTATATTTATTATTTATTTTATTTTATTTACTTTATTTAAAATTCAAAAATCAAAATCCAAAAGCCATAAGGCTTTGTTTGGCAAAAAGTCTTTAAAATAAAGACTTAATATTTTAAAGCCTTGTTTGGTCATGACTAATTTAAACTCCTTTAATTTTATTTTAATAAACCATTTAGTTTATAATTTATAATCACATATTATTTATTTGGATTTCCATATCCAACATTAATCAAATAAATTAATTATACATACTATATTTTAAATAAATATTCCACTTAAACAAATATCACAAAATTATAACTTCATTATAATTTATTTAATAATTTAACATACCATTTTAAATTATTAAATTAAGACAACAATATAACATCTCATGTTATATTACAACTCTCTAAATTATCTAATAAATTTAATTCATAAATATTTACTAACAATCATCACATTAAGAAAATATTTATTCAACAATAAACACCTCAAATAAATATTTATATAATTCAATAAATATTTAAAATTATAATTTGAAATTCCAGATTGTTACATCATTCCCTCCTTACAAGGATTTTGTCCCGAGAATCACAACTCAAACAATCAAATCGTCGCATTCTTCCCTTCTTACAAAGATTCTGTCCCCAGAATCGAAGACACAGACTAAACAAATAACTCAGGTTAATTTTTCTTCATTTCAGCTTCGAGTTCCCATGTAGCCTCTTTGACATTGTGGTTTCTCCATATTCCTTCACAGAAAGTATCACTTTATTCTTGAGCACTTGTTCTTTTTTGTCGACTATCTAGATATGAATCTCTTCATAAGACAAATCTTTACTAAACTGCAATGGTTCATACTCGAACACATGCTTCTAATCGGGTTTATACGGTCGCAACACCCACACATGAAAAATGTTGTGCACATGTTCTAATTCTAGAGGTAAAGCTACTTCGTAAGTGTTGGGTAAAATCTATATACGCACAACACGCAAGTATACGTGGTCAACAAGTAATAAAGTAATGAGTAGAGTATCGTTCCCACAAAGATAATTTAGTAAGAAATTTAACCTCACAATTATCAATTTCCTATTAATCCTAATTTTATTAAACAATTCAATTCAATGATTAAAAATTATAGAAACTAAATTAATAAACAAATAAACTACCACAAACCAATCACCAATATCAAAATCTGGAATTTCAAATAATTAATGGAAAATTAGACTTATGACTTCACCCTAAGCTTCACTCTGAATTCTACACCTTTATCCCAATTCAATTCACTATCCCAATTTATTAATCAAGAACACGAATGTAGTATTAACCACCTCTCGATGCACTAATACCGTATTAACTTAAATCCACAAATTAGATAGAAACAAGTTAAACACCTTAATCAACTAACTCACTATATCTCTATGTGAATTATAATTAAAGAATGTTTAAGATTAAGTTCTCTATCAGATTACATGCGATGTCAAGCATATCTCTACCTTAAAATTCATCAAGATTCTGCTATTCACAAAATTCATGAACACATGCTATATTAACTAATTCTAGATTTGAATATCCTCTCTCGATTCCATACAAATCCACACAGAATTGTTAATCAGGCAATTAATAGTTTGAAGCTCAAATTAATATAGATGAACTGGAAAATAGCTTATTGAACTAAAAATCAAGGTTTACAAAATCATCGTTTCACTTAAAGATCCACCATAAGCCTAAAAAGTGAATTAGTTCATCATAAATGAAATAACTACTGAATAAATCAAAGAAAACATCTTTTCAATTACAAATAATAGTCTAAGAAGAAGAATAGTGAAAAACACCCTTCACGTAGCCTAAATTCGCAATCGTCTCGAAAATCTCTTCAAAATCTTCCTTCAATGCTTGCTATGAAAAACTGGAATTGATTTCTGTAATTTTCCTCATGCCCTCAATCCCATTGTTTGTTTATAATTATATACTTAAACATGTATTCTAATTATAATTCCATGCCAATATGAGTCCCAAACCATCGCCATCACTTAAGCTTCACGCTTGTAGTATTAGAAACCAACTAAGAGACCACTCTATTCCCGTACCCAAGCCCCAGCTTGGGTATTACCTTTGTAATAGCAAGCCCCAGCTTGCTAGGCTGCTGTAAATAGCACAGGACCCCAAGCCCTGGCTTGGGTGATAGGCCAAAAAGAGCAAGCCCCAGCTTACTATGCTACTGTAAATCTGTTTTTGTGTCCTCTTGTATAATGGCCATAACTTTTGATCCGGGAGGAGTTATGGGGCCTGCCACCTATCAAATCGAAGCTATCGACAAGCTCTACAACTTCGAAGGGCAAGCCCTAGCTTGCTAGTAGTCTGCTAGTGCACTATAGTTTTCCTCTTCCTTTCCTCCTTGGTGAATCCCATAGCATCTTGATTACCTGATCAACATTAAAGCATACCTATCAGTAGATACTAAGCAAATTCAAGCATGGAGGGTAAGATTATTTAAATATTAAATATACTTTTAATACTATTTAATGAATTGACATGAATATATTCTAGACCAAATATTATTCTGAACTACCATCTAACTAGCATGGATAAAATTACTTAAGAAAAGAAAAAGAAAGAATAAAAATAAAAATAAAAATTGGGTTGCCTCCTAATTAACGCTTGATTTTAAGTCATTAAGCTTGAATACTCCCTGTTTATGGTGCGTCTGCAAGTGTGATAGCAATGACATCCGTGTTGGATTCGTCACCCCAATAATGTTTTAACCGCTGACCGTTGACCTTAAACGTTTCCAATGGGTTCCTACTGTAGTGTTCAACGGTGCCATGTGGGAAAACCTTCTTTATGGTAAATGGACCCGACCACCTTGACTTTTGCTATCCTGGAAACAACCGCAATCTTGTGTTGAACAATAGTACTGATTGTCCTAGTTCGAACGTTCTTTGTATCAATTTCTTGTCGTGCCATCTCTTGACCTTTTCCTTGTACAACTTTTAGTTCTCGTAGGCTTGCAGTCGGAATTTGTCAAGCTCATTTAGCTGAAGTAGTCTCTTTTCACCCTTCGCTTCTTGATCGAATTTCAATTTTTGAATAGCCCAATAAGCCTTGTGCTGTAACTCGACTGGTAAGTGACAAGCTTTCCCGTATAATAATTGATATGGTTACATGCTGATCGGTGTTTTATATGTAGTCTGGTAGGCCCATAATGCATCATCCAACCTGAGCGACCAATCCTTTCGATTCTGGTTCACCACTTTTTCCAAGATTCTCTTGACTTCCCTGTTCGATACCTCAGCTTGCCCACTGGTTTGGGGATGATAAGACGTCGCTACCTTATGGTTGACCCCAAACTTTGCCAATAGAGATGTAAACGATTTATTGTAGAAGTGACTACCTTCATCACTTATAATAGCTTGTGGCGTGCCAAATCTCGTAAAAATGTTCTTCTATAGGAATTTTAGAACCACTTTGGCATCGTTCGATGGTAGTGCTGCAGCTTCAACCCACTTTGATACGTAGTTCACTACGAGTAGATTATACTGATTGTTCAAAGATGAAGGGAATGGCCCCATGAAATCGATATACATCAAAAATTTCAACTTCAAGAATCGTTTGTAGAGGCATCTCATTCCTTTTTGAAATGTTGCCCACCCTTTGACATCTATCACATGTTTTAACAAAATGGTGGGCCTCCTTGAATAGTGTAGGCCAATAAAACCCACATTGTAACACCTTTGTTGATGTCCTCTCACTCCCATAATATCCGCCATACGTAGATGAGTGACACTCATGCAAATGTTCTTCACTTCACTGTAGGGCACGCATCTTCTAATCATTTTGTCGGCACACTGCTTAAACAAATACGGTTCGTCCCACATGTACCATTTCACGTCATGGAGAAACTTCTTTTTCTGTTATCTTGTGCGATCAGGTGGAAGAACGTTGCTCACAAGATAATTCGCATAATCCGCATACCAAGGAAATTCTGTATTTATTCCAAACAGTTGTTCATCCGGGAATGATTCATTGATTTCACACTTGTCCTCTTTCAATTTCCCTTTGTTTTCCAGCCTAGACAATTGATCGGCTACCTGATTCTCCGTCCCCTTTCTATCTTTTATTTCTAGATCAAACTCTTAAAGTAGGAGAATCCATCGGATAAGGCATGGCTTAGCATATTTTTTCGCAATTAGGTACCGAATAGTCGAATGGTCCGTGTAGACTATCACCTTAGTTCCGATCAAGTATGCCCGGAATTTGTCAAACACATACACCACTGCAAGCAATTCCTTCTTCGTAGTTGTATAATTCATTTGAGTCTCTATGAGCGTTTTACTTGCATAATATATAGCGTGAAATACCTTCTCTCGGCGTTGACCCAACACATCCCCAACCGCGTAGTCGCTTGCATCACACATCAGCTCGAAAGGCATACTCCAATTTGGTACGACGATTACGGGGGCTATAGTCAACTTCTTTTTCAACAACTCAAAGGCTGACTTGCAACTTTCGTCAAAACTGAAAGCAGTATCCTTCTCTAATAGACTGCATAAATGTTTTGCAATTTTTGAGAAGTCCTTTATAAATCTCCTGTAGAACCCAGCGTGTCCCAAAAAACTTCTAATGCCTTTAACTGAGCTCGGTGGAGGCAATTTCTTGATTGTTACCAGCTTCGCTTTGTCGACCTCCAATCCTTGAGCCGATACATTGTGGCACAAAATTATGCCCTCCTCAACCATGAAGTGGCATTTTTCCCAGTTAAGCACGAGGTTCGTATCCTTGCATCACTGTAACACCATTACCAAATTCCCTAGGCAAGTATCAAAGTTGTCCCCATAGACAGAAAAGTCATCCATGAAGACCTCAACATTTTTCTCCACCATTTCTAAGAAAATGGCCATCATACACCGTTGAAAGGTCGCAGGTGCATTACATAACCTGGATGACATTCTCCTGAATGCGAATGTGCCGTAAAGGCATTTAAATGTAGTCTTCTCTTGATCCTCAGGAGCGATGACAATCTGGTTATAGCCAATAGTACTCATGTCCCGCCAATCTGTCCAACATTTGATCGATAAAGGGCATAGGAAAATTATCTTTTTGGGTTGCTTTATTCAACTTCCTATAATCCATGCAGACCCTCCAACCTATCACTGTTCTTGTTGGTATTAACTCTTTATCCTCATTTTGCACCACAGTCATTCCTCCTTTTTCTAAGACACATCGGACCGGATCGACCCACTTACGGAATCGGGTAGATGATACCGGAATCCAACAACTTAAAAATTTCCTTCTTCACAACTTCCTTCATAATGGGGTTAAGTCGCCGTTGTTGCTCCACTGTCGATTTTGCATCCTCTTCCATCAGAATCTTGTGCATGCAAAATGAAGGGCTGATTCCCTTTATATCTGCCATTGTCCACCCAATAGCTGATTTATGTTCCCTAAGCACCCTCAATAATTTTTCTTCCAGCAGATCGTTAAGTGCGGAAGAAATAATAACATGTAAAGAATTTGAATTGCCTAAATACGTACATACGAGGGTGTTTAGGGAGTGGCTTAAGTTCCAAAGTTGGTGACTCATCCAATGACGGTTTTAATTTTTCCGTATCATCTCCTCCGTGTGCAAGGGTTCAAATGGTGCTCTAAATTGGCTCACTCGTGGCAACGAATCTAGCATCTGTAAGTAGTCCAAAAATTCCAGGTCCTCGATCTCTTCATCCCCCAATAAAGTCATTTCTAATGGATCATTGACCAAACTCTTGCCCATGTCTTCACTGATAATTTGCTCAATTATATCCATCCGAAAGAATTCTTCCTCATCCGTAGGGAATTTCATGGCCTTGAACACGTTGAATTCTATTTCTTGATCATGGACCCTCATAGTATGTTCTCCTTTTTACACGTTTATGAGTGTCCTACCCATGGCCAAGAAAGGTCTCCCTGGGATAATCAGGATGTTCTTGTCCTCCTCAAAGTCCAGAATAATGAAGTCCGAGGAATATAAACTTATACACCTTAACCGGTTTGTCCTCTACTATGCCTCTGGATATGTGGATCGACCTATCCGCCAACCGCAATGAAATACTTCGTGAGGCTTTTGGCAAGTAAACCCAATTCTGTGTATACAGATAGTGGCATTAGGTTAACACTCGCCCCCAAATCACATAAACATTTGTTAAAAGACATGTTCCCGATCGTGCATGGGATAGTGAAACTTCGAGGGTCTTTCAACTTGGGTTAGCAAATGACCAACTGATAATAACCAAGTATGTGTAAACCAACATAAACCGATATAGCCATAACACCTATACTAAATCTGTCAGTTAAAAACTAATAAACGTATAGTTTTAATTATATTATATTTATTATTTAATTTATTTTATTTACTTTATTTAAAATTCAAAAATCAAAAATCCAAAAGCCATAAGGCTTTGTTTGGCAAAAAGTCTTTAAAATAAAGACTTAATATTTTAAGCCTTGTTTGGTCATGACTAATTTAAACTCCTTTAATATTATTTTAATAAACTATTTAGTTTATAATTTATAATCACATATTATTTATTTGGATTTCCATATCCAACATTAATCAAATAAATTAATTATACATAATATATTTTAAATAAATATTTCACTTAAACAAATATCACAAAATTATAACTTCATTATAATTTTATTTAATAATTTAACATACCATTTTAAATTATTAAATTAAGACAACAATATAACATCTCATGTTATATTACAACTCTCTAAATTATAAATTAATTTAATTTAGAATATTATCTAATAAATTTAATTCATAAATATTTACTAACAACCATCACATCAATAAAATATTTATTCAACAATAAACACCTCAAATAAATATTTATATAATTCAATAAATATTTAAAATTATAATTTGAAATTCCAGATTGTTACATCATTCCCTCCTTACAAGGATTTTGTCCCGAGAATCACAACTCAAACAATCAAATCGTCGCATTCTTCCCTTCTTACAAAGATTCTGTCCCCAGAATTGAAGACACAGACTAAACAAATAACTCAGGTTAATTTTTCTTCATTTCAGCTTCGAGTTCCCATGTAGCCTCTTTGACATTGTGGTTTCTCCATATTCCTTCACAGAAAGTATCACTTTATTCTTGAGCACTTGTTCTTTTCTGTCGACTATCTAGATATGAATCTCTTCATAAGACAAATCTTTACTAAACTGCAATGGTTCATACTCGAACACATGCTTCTAATCGGGTTTATACGGTCGCAACACCCACACATGAAAAATGTTGTGCACATGTTCTAATTCTAGAGGTAAAGCTACTTCGTAAGTGTTGGGTAAAATCTATATACGCACAACACGCAAGTATACGTGGTCAACAAGTAATAAAGTGATGAGTACAGTATCGTTCCCACAAAGACAATTTAGTAAGAAATTTAACCTCACAATTATCAATTTCCTATTAATCCTAATTTTATTAAACAATTCAATTCAATGATTAAAAATTATAGAAACTAAATTAATAAACAAATAAACTACCACAAACCAATCACCAATATCAAAATCTGGAATTTCAAACAATTAATGGAAAATTAGACGTATGACTTCACCCTAAGCTTCATTCTGAATTCTACACCTTTATCCCAATTCCATTCACTATCCCAATTTATTAATCAAGAACACGAATGTAGTATTAACCACCTCTCGATGCACTAATACCGTATTAACTTAAATCCACAAATTAGATAGAAACAAGTTAAACACCTTAATCAACTAACTCACTATATCTCTATGTGAATTACAATTAAAGAAGGTTTAAGATTAAGTTCTCTATCAGATTACATGCGATGTCAAGCAAATCTATACCTTATCATTCATCATGATTCTGGTATTCACAAAATTCATGAACACATGCTATATTAACTAATTCTAGATTTGAATATCCTCTCTCGATTCCATACAAATCCACACAGAATTGTTGATCAGGTAATTAATAATTTCAAGCTTAAATTAATATAGATGAACTGGAAAATAGCTTATTGAACTAAAAATTAAGGTTTACAAAATCGTCGTTTCACTTAAAGATCCACCATAAGCCTAAAAAGTGAATTAGTTCATCATAAATGAAATAACTACTGAATAAATCAAAGAAAACATCTTTTCAATTACAAATAATAGTCTAAGAAGAAGAATAGTGAAAAACACCCTTCACGTAGCCTAAATTCGCAATCTTCTTGAAAATCTCTTCAAAATCTTCCTCCAATGCTTGCTATGAAAAATTGGAATTAATTTCTGTAATTTTCCTTATGTCCTCAGTCCCATTGTTTGTTGATAATGATATACTTAAACATGTATTCTGAATAAAATTCCATGCCAATATGATTTCCAAACCATCGCCATCACTTAAGCTCCACGTTTGTAGTATTAGAAACCAACTAGGCGACCACTCTATTCCCGTACCCAAGCCCCAGCTTGGGTATTACCTTTGTAATAGTAAGCCATGGCTTGCTAGGCTGCTGTAAATAGCACAGGACCCCAAGCCCCGGCTTGGGTGATAGGCCAACAAGAGCAAACCCCAGCTTGCTATGCTACTATAAATCTGTTGCAGTGTCCTCTGGTAAAACGGCCATAACTTTTGATCTGGGAGGAGTTATGGGGCCTTCCACCTATCAAATTGAAGCTATCGACGAGCTCTACAACTTTCATTTTTTTGAGTTTTGAGAAATAACAAACGGATGAAGGTCGAAATTGGACTGGAAGTAGCTGTTGTGTAAATGACAAACATAACAACTCTTAGCTTTGTCTTTGTTGATAAAAGGCCATAACTCTCGCATACGAACTTCTGATTAGAATGATTCAAGACGTTTTGGAAAGCTAAGAAGAAGTTCTATAACATAGTCCAAGTTCCAAGCCAAGAACATGAAATGAACATAAAATGAACATGAAAGCCCAAATGATATCCGAAATTGCTTTTCCTTGCGTTTTCACACTAATAGTTGCTCACTCAGCTCCCAAACATATAATCTACAAAATGAAAATAAAATGCATGAAAAGTAACTAAGAAACATGAGTATAAGCAACTAATTCAAGTAAAAAATACCAGATAAGTAGGTATAAAACCTACTTATCAGTAAGCTACTTCTCCCACTCTTCGTAATATCTCGAAAGGTCCAATAAATCTTAGGCTGAGCTTTCCTTTCTTGGCAAAATGAATTTTCCGCTTCCAAGGAGAAACTTTCAGGAAAACAAAATTTTTTAGTTCAAATTCACGATTCTGCCTGTGTTGATTAGCATACTTCTTCTGTCGATCTTGAGCAACTACTAGTCTTGGTTTGATAAGTTTGATAACTTCAGTGGTCTGCTGTACCAATTCTGTTCCTAAAAGTTGACGTTCATCAACCTCATCCCAACATAGTGGAGTTCTGCATTTCCTGCCGTATAATGCCTCATATGGCGGCATACCAATGCTTGCATGGTAACTATTGTTGTATGAAAATTCCACCAACGGTAGATGATCATCCCAGTTTCCTTTGAAATCCATTATGCACGCTCTATGCATATCCTCTAACGCTTGGATTGTTTGTTCGCTTTGACCATCGGTTTGCGGATGATATGTTGTACTCATCTTCAGTTGCATTCCCATGCATTTCTATAGTCTCTTCTAGAAATTTGAGCTAAACCTCAGATCTCTGTCTGATACAATTGATATTGGAACTCTATGTCGTGAGACGATCTCCTTGACGTATAATTTTGCCAGCTGATCAAGATTAATTCTAATCTTTATTGGCAGAAAGTGAGCTAATTTCGTTAATCTATCCACTATCACCCAAATCGCATTATATCCTTTCTGAGTTGTTGGAAGACCTACCACAAAATCCGTTGTGATATTCTTCCACTTCCATTCCGATATTTCCAATGGTTGAAGTAATCCGCTCGGTCTTTGATTCTCGACCTTCACTTTCTGACATGTCAAACACTTTGCAATGCATTCTGCAACGTCTCTTTTCATATTTGGCCACCAAAAATATCGTCACAAATCTTGATACATTTTCGTACTTCCCGGATGAATAGAATATCTTGAGTTATGAGCCTCTGTCAAGATTTCTTCTTTAATATTCGGTACTACTGGAACCCAAATTCGTCCCTCGAATCTTAGCATTCCTTTAGTATCATCCTTATACTTCACCTCTTTACCCTCGACAACACTTTCCTTTATTTTTCTGCATTCTTCATCTTGTAGTTGGGCATTTTTCACTTTGTCCACCAAAGTTGGACTAGCTTCCATCTGGTACAATTTTTCGTTGGACTCTTTTGGAAATTTGATTTCCAACTCTAGCCTTGCCATTGCTGTAATAAGCTCCTCCTTATCAGTTAACAACATTAACTTTTCTCTGCCTTTCCTACTTAAGGCATCTGCAACCACATTAGCTTTTCCCGGATGATAAAAGATCTCGCATTCATAATCTTTTATCAATTCCATCCATCTTCTTTGACGCATGTTTAGTTCCTTCTGTGTGAAAATATACTTCAGACTCGTATGGTCTGTGTAAATCTCACATTTTTCTCCATAGAGATAATGTCCCCATATTTTCAGTGCAAACACTACCGCCGCCAACTCTAAGTCATGAGTCAGATACCTTTTTCGTAGTTTTTCAATTGCCTTGCTGCATACGCAATAACCTTGCTATTTTGCATGAGGACACAACCCAATCCTTTGTGTGAAGCATCACTATACACCAAAAAAATTCATGTATTATCTGGTAACGACAACACATGTGCCACACTAAGCCTCTTCTTCAATTCCTTAAAACTCTCTTCACAATTCTCCGTCCAAACAAATTTTATAGATTTTCTCATCAAATTTGTCAACGGAGTGGCAATCTTGGAAAAATCCTGGATAAACCATCTGTAATAACCTGCCAATCCCAAGAAACTTCTTACTTCTGATGGAGTTCTTGGTTGTTCCCAATTTATCACAGCTTTAACTTTTGATGGATCCACTGAAATTATATCCTTGTCAATTACATGGCCAAGAAATTGTACACGTTCTAGCCAAAATTCACATTTAGAGAATTTTGCGTACATCTTTTCTTTTCTTAGCATCTCCAGCGTCAAACGTAAGTGTTCCGCAAAGACGCATTGACCCATCCTTCTTCTTCACAAATAACACCGGCGCTCCCCATGGTGATACACTCGGTTGAATACACTTGTTATCTAACAGTTCTTGCAGTTTTATCTATTCTTTCATCTCTACCGGAGCCATTCTGTACGGGGCCTTCGATATTAGAGCCATTTCTGGTGCAAAGTCAATCACGAACTCGATCTCTTGGTCAGGCGAAAGTCCTAGCAAATCTTCTGGAAACACGTCTACAAAGTCCCTAATCACTAGAACTTCCTCCAGTTTCATCTCCTTCTTCTTCTGAGTATCGACTATGTAGGCTAGGTACCTTACACAGCCCTGACTCAATAACTTCTTGGCCTGCATAACCGTCAGACACCTTGTTTGTCAAGGTGATTTGCTACCAAAGAAAACTACCTTTGACGGAGTCATAAGGTTTACACCCTTCTTTTGGCAATTAATTATCGCTCCATAATTGAATAGCCAATCCATTCCCAAAATAACATCAAACTCTCCGAGTTTTATCGGGATTAAACCTACTGTCATAACATTCCCCTTAATATTCACCCTATAATTCTTGTATACAAGCCTAACAGGAATTACCTCTTTATTCGCGATTTCTATGTGCAAAGGGAAATTCAACTCTTCACTAGGTATTTCTAATCTCTTAGCAAACTCATCAGGTATAAACGAGCAAGTAGCACCTGAATCAAATAATATATATGCATTTATATCATTGATTGGGATAATATCTGACACAACATCTTTTGATTGCACTGTATCCTGCACCGTCATGTTGAAGGTTCTGGCTGTGGGCTTATTTGTTGACGTTGGTCTAGTAATAGTCAGCGTACTTCCACTGCCATTTCCCTTGCTTCCATTTGCCTCACCAGATTTCTTCTTTGGACACTCGCGAGCAAAATGATCCTTCGACCCGCATGTGTAGCAAGCATTCTTCTTGGGTTGATTGCAATTGGGGGCAATGTGACCCTCCTGGCCACAGTTAAAGCATACTCGCTTCCCCCTTAAGCACACTCCTGTGTGAAACTTTCCGCATATAGCACATACGTCCATCTTCTTTTTTTGCTGGTTACATTGCTTATTTCCAGCTCCCACATTTGCATTCCATTTCCTCTTCAAATTATTGTTGCCATTTCCACCTCACCACCACCACCATTCTTAGCTTCACCTTCATTCTGCCTCTTTCTCTGCTCTTGGTTGTGTTTTGTTACAGCCTCACCTCCACTCTCAATGAGAATTGCCTTCTCCAGCACTACTGCAAACGTCTTTAACTGAAATAGGGACACTTTGTTGTACAACCATGGTTTCAGTCCCTGCTCAAACCTCCTAACCTTGCGCTCATTCGTGTTGACTTGATATGGCGCAAACCTCGCTAATTCGTTGAATTTCATGGCATACTTCCACACCGACATTGTGTCATGCTTCAGTTCTAAAAATTGTACCTCCATCTAATTCTTTGAGCTTTCTAGGAAATAGGTCTTGAAACATATTTCCTTAAATCTATCCTAAGTCATTACCTCTTGACCTCCTCGAGTTTTATTGGCTTGCCACTAATAACTAGCCTCTACTTTCAACATGAACGTTGCAAAAGCATTCTTCTGGTTATCCCCTACCCTAGCAACATCGAACACTTTCTCTATTTCCATGGTACAGGTCTGTGCCTCAAACGGATTTATGGACCCACAGAACTCTGGTGGCCCAACTGCCTTGAAGTCCTTAAATGTTGCGACTTGATTACATGGGTCGATTCTCAGAATGATATTCATCGATGGCGTTACGAATTCTTTGAACTGGATTAGCCTCAGCATTATTGTTATTCTCAGGGGTCCTTTTTCGTGGTTGACGTCTTGGAGGCATTTTCTGTTAAAATACACCCATTAGATTCTATTCAACCTTTTAAGTATTTACTACTTAATTTACACACTATAAAAGATTATCACGTAACACATAACACTTTGAAAAAAATAATAACTTTTATTCATTCATAATCTTTTAGGAATCATCAAAATAATAGCATCAATGCTATTTACATTACTTTCCTGAACTACTCACGTTTCAAGATAACTTCATCATCATCATATCCCATTGGTTATATCATACCCGGGATTTACATCTTATTTACTCACTAATCACATAGTAATTACATTCATGACATCCTATTAAAATGTTGCATAGCTTTATAACGATCCTCTTCCATAATGTGAAACATTGTTCAGCGATCTAAAATGTACGATGACAGCGTCTCGAACTGAATAGGATAACACATGACCCGATCTTGAGCTCGATTGATAACGGTGTTGAATACACTATTCATCTCTTACATCTTGATCCTCTTTGTTTGTGCCTCTCTCTCTGCTACCCTTGCTCGTTGAAAAGTTTCCTCATATTTTCTTCCATACTCTTTAGTATGTAAGTAATATTATTTTGTTTCGTATTCCTAATTCTACACTCATTTTGTTAAAGTATTGCTTTTATACTCTGTGAAATTAGTAGAATATCCAAATTTGCGCTTCATCTAGTATCGTTTCACAAGGATATTTTTTTGAACATTCTTGATAATTTTTAATCTTTTCATGCCGGAGTACTATTCACAAGGTACTATTCACAAAGTACTATTCACGAGATACTATTCACAAAGTACTATTAATGGGATACTATTCACAAGATACTATTCATAAAGTATTATTCTTGAAGTATTGTGACACCCCCAAATCCAGGTACTTCATTCCCTCAAGATTTGGTGTTCACTTTCCATACAACCATACTATCTACCCAAATATAATAAAAAATAAAACCATACATCCTCCCTTTAAAAGGGTTACATCGTTAATCAAAAAGTCTTCCCCGGGTTATCTAACCTTAAACATCATACAAATGCAGAAATAAAATTATTACATCACATCATTAATTAAAAGTCTATCATCATAACAATAAATGAAATTACAAGTCTTCATCACTTGTACATTTTCCCCTTTCCTTTGCTAGTTGTAGGTTCGTCGACCTTCTCAACTTTAGCTGCAATGATTATATTTACGCAAGAGTGAGCAAAACAATTGCTCACTAGATATAACAATAAATCAACAAAGAATAATAACTGCCAATGAATAGGCTCATCAAAACTAAATAGTACTCTATCAACGATTACCAACAACTGGAATCAAAATTTAAAATATATCTGAGGGTCATAAGACCACGAACTATGTCCACAGTTACAAGTAATCTTTCAACTCTAACCTTAACAGTTATACTGTAGGGACTTCACATACTTAGGGGGATCAGCCCTTCGTACCATGTATTGTGCACAAACATCTTAACGCATTGCGTATCCCCTATAATAGGGTTGTTATTCTCAGTTTTAGAGTACAAGTCCGCACCAAAGAAAGTTTGGGTTGGATAGGCTTTCAAGGGTAATTTAAAGTTTAACGATCATCAACTAGAGGACTAGTTGAATCAATAATGTCTGATAACACAACAGTTGTTTAATAACAACATAATATAGAACAATTCAGAATCAAAGGTGAATTGACTATATACTAAACTCATGCTTGAAAATAACTAGAGAGCATAAGCATTAAATAAAATGAATAAAATGATAAACCTTTGCTTGAACAACAATAAGCTAGGGCTATGATCTTATCAAATTAGAAAGTTAATTACTGAATATACACTAATTGATAGCAAGCTAGAAATATGGCTCGCTCAATATGATAATAGCTTATGCAACGTGATTGAAGTACGACAATTCAATACTAGGAATTAAAGTTCAAAAAGCATTTACTACAAAAGAATGAACTAAGGAAACTTGTTTAACTATAAACAAGTTAGAGTAAATCAACAATGATTAGAATTCCAATGAATTAGGGTTAAAACATACTCAATGTAAAGAGATAAGGTTTTGGAAACTTGTGTATTGTAATTGAGATAGGGTAAATAAACTTGCTCAATAATAACAAGGTAGAGTTAGAAAACTTGCCTCAAGCGTAAGCTATAATATTAAAACTCACGTTCACTACACACATTTTAGTGGAATCACAATATCTATTGAACATGTTAACATCCACTTACAAAATAATACCCATTTCTAGCTAAACTTGTTATTTTAGAACAAGTCTTATCTTACCACACATATTTCGTAATCACAAGTGTACATTTCACAACACTTATTCATTGCTCACTAAGTTTCTTAAATCATACATATCATTTTCACAACTTGCTAACTTTATATTTTAGAGTTACTAACCACATGATACTATTCTACTGTTTTAACCTCGACATTACATGGTTCTCACATTATCATAACATTAAGCTAAGTTACAATGAATGTCCAAAGTCTGCAGAAGTTGCGAGACTTCATCTGCTCTTGATTCGACTATCAAGCGTGATTGCGCCAAAGATATTACTCAGTTACTATAACAATCCTAATTTCAAGTTGTAATTTTAAATATTTATTGAATTATATAAATATTTATTTGAGGTGTTTATTGATGAAATAAATATTTTATTGATTGGATTATTATTAGTAAATATTTATGAATTAATAAAATTCTAAATTTATGTGATTTATAATTGAGAGAGTTATAACATAACGTGAGATGTTATATTGTTGTGTTGATTTAATAATTTAAATGGTATATTAAATTATTAAATAAAATTATAATGAAATTATAATTTTGTGTTATTTGTTTAAATGGTATATTTAATTAAAATATAGTGTGTAATTAATTTATTTGATTAATGTTGGATATGGAAATCCAAATAAAGGATATGTGATTATAAAGTATAAACTAAATTGTTTATTAAAATAATTAAAGTAGTTTTAAATTGATTTAAACCAAACAAGGATTAAAATTTTAAGTCTTTAATATTTAAAGGGTTTTGCTAAACAAAACCTTATAGCTTTTGGATTATTAATTTTGAATTTTGAATTATAAATAAAGTAAATTAAATAATAAATATAATATATTTATAATCTATAAGTTTGTTTTGAATCGATATTACAATTAGTAGTAGTATTAAGGTTATATCAGTTTTTGTATTACTACGCATATCAGTTGGGTTTTGGCCATTTGCTAAGTCTGAGAGTTCAGAGAGAAAGCTTGAGAGAATTGTGAAGAAGTTCTGAGTTTTTAAAGTAATTAGCAGTTGATTAGCAAGGATTTCTTAAGCAACAAAAGGTATTTGTTTTTTACATAACCTTAGTGTGTGTGTGTGTGTGTGTGTGTGTGTGTATATATATATATATATATATATATATATATATATATATATATATATATATGCATATATGAGTTACGGCAAAACTTTGTTTATGTTCTGTGAATTCTAATTCTTTCAAAATTGTTGTTATATAACTAAATTATGGTGGTTATATGTGATATAATGCTAGAGTTTATGTTCAAATAAGGAAATTGCATGTTAATTTCGGATAACAGTAGAAAAATAATGACAGAGTATGTTTTATGGATATTTTGTAATATGGCTTGTGTAAGTACTAATTTTACTAGTTAAATTGTATGCTAAATTGTGAATTCTGTCTCATATATGTTAGTTCGTTAAGCAATGAAGATAATGTAGTTTGAATGAAGTGATTCGGTGAAGAATTGAGATTACAGTGGTGATTTTTATGTAAGGAACTCAAAAATGAGGTTTTATTTGAAAATATAGAATTTGAGGAAATTAAACTAGTATAATTTTTGTTAAATTGTTCTATGTTGAGGAATATGTTAGCAAACATGTTTATGATAGTTTTATATCAATTGTTTGTGTTAAATTACTGTCTAGTGGGTGAAATTTGTGTTTGTTGGGCTAAAGTCGGCTACTATTCATAGCTGTCTCTACCTGTTTATACGCACCAAATAAGAATCGCTACCGGTGCTAAGGTTAAAATCAGCAAGAATTGGCCACGTCTCTCAGGCATGTGTACGTGGCAATAAATTGCCATATACCTCGTTTGGGACAATGACTTCATTCTTCTTTGCATAGCCGGGATAGTAACATACCTTGGTCCAATGATGTGTTAGTATCATAAACACGTAACAACAAGGTTAAAACAGAGCTGCGTTATGTGGTTAGTAAATTTAAAGTTTCAAATGATTAGTAAGTAATGAACGTGGCATATTAGACTTAGTGAACATGATGAATAGTAAACAGGTGTGTGAAGGTTAACACTTGAAATTTATGATATTTGTATAGTAACATAAGACTTGTTCTAAAATGATAAGTTTAGCTAGAAATGTACATGTTATGGTATGTTATCATATCTAATAGGTATTGTGGTTCTAAACCTATATGTAGGTGAATGTGAGTTTAATATTATAGCTTATGCTCGAGGTAAGTTTTCTAACCTTACATTTATGTTGAGCAAGTTTCTAAACCTTATCTTTTTACATTAAGACAAGCTTCTTACTTTAAACTTTCATTAAGCGAATTCTTGTATTCCTAATCATTATTTGAGCAAGCTAGCTATGACTTTAACTTTATTCGAACAAGTTTTGAATTCCAATATTTATTGATATATTCTAACTTTTTTATTGTTAGACAAGTTTCTATATTATCATTCGTGTATTATGAATGCAATTTTCTTGAATTCTAATTTCTAATGTTGAATTATCTTATTTCATTTACTTGACACAAGTGATTCTCATAATGAGCAAGCTTTTTTTTCAGCTTGCTATTACTTAATGTATATTCAATAATTCATAGTCCTAGCTTAATATTATTTAAGCAAGGTTTATTGTCATTAAATACTTATGCTTTGTAGTTGTTTCTAAGCATGAGTTCAAGATATAGTTAGTTCGCTTACACGTAATCATGGTTCCATATTATTTTATTATTGATCAACTATTGTGTTATCAAACACTATTGATTCAACTAGTCCTCTAGTTGATGATCGTTAAACTTCAAATTACCCTTGAAAGCTTATCCAAACCAAACTTTCTTTGGAGCGGACTTATACTCTAAATACTGAGATGAACAACCCTATTATTAGTGGATAATTTACACTTAGCGTTGAAATGTTTGTACACAATACATTGTACGAAGGGATGATCCCCCTAAGTACGAGGAGTCCTTATAGTCTTATGACTGTTAAAGTTGAAGTTGAAAGATTACTTGCAACTGTGGACATAGTTCGTGGTATTATGACCCTCAGATATATATTCCATATTTTGATTCCAATATTTGGTTATCAATGCTAGAGTATTATTCAGTTTTGATGAGCCTATTCATTGGCAATTATTATTATCTTATTGATTCATTTCTATATCTAGCGAGCATTTGTTTTGCTCACTCTTGCATATATATACACTAATTGCAGCTAAATTTGAGAAGGTAGATGAACCTACAACTAGCAAAGGAAAGGTAAAAATGTACAAGTGATGAAGACTTGTAATTTTCATTTACTGTTATAATGATAGACTTTTATTTAGTGAGGTGATGTAATAATTTTATTTCCACACTTATATGATGTTAAGGTTAGACAACCTGGGATGTTTTTGGGTTTAATGATGTAACCCTTTTAAAGGGAGGATTTATGATTTAATTTTATTATATTTGGGTAGATTGTATGAATGAATAGATAGTGAACACCAAGTTTTGTGGGAATGAAGTACCTAGATTTAGGGGTGTCACAGATTGGTATCAAAGCTTTAGGTTATGAACCTTAGGTGGGGGAAAAGCCTTAGGAAGTAACCTTTGAAAAGATAGTGGTGATAAACTCTTATCGAGTTTTAAGGAAGAAGTACTAAAATACTTATGTGCTTATGTGATTATAACTTATGTGCTCGTGAGTGTCGAGTAGTAATGATTAGTAATTAAAACTTAAAATTTGGTTGACAGGATGGCTAATATAGGAGGATCCAGTCAGGCTAAGGAGGAAGGATCCCAGATGCCTAGAGAGGAGGAGTCTCGAGATATTCAGGTGGTGTGGGAACAACTACTACCACGGGAAGCAACTCCGTTGGTCAAAGTAGTTGAGAAAGAGAGAATACCTGATGAGGATGATGAGATAGAGACGGATGAGGAGGACCCCGTTGAACTGCCACAGTCGAAGGATGAGGAGGACGAGGAGGAAGAGATCCCACTTAATTCGATTGACGCCCGTATGTACGATGAAGTATACGACCGCAATGTGGAACTGCAAGATACCGTCGAGGAGTTGCAAGAGATAATATCTGAATAGTAGACCTCGATGGCACTGAAGGACAATGAGATCCAGGATCGAGAGTAACGCCTGAATAATGTTGAAGAGAAGCTGATCCACACTGAAGGCGAGAACGAGCGAATGATAGCAGAGATTGCAGAGTTGAAGAACAAGTTGAAGGAGGAAGCTACAAAGAGGGCAAGAGATGAGGACGCATATGAGGAAGCTTATCAACGAGCTGGAATAGCAGAAAGAGATGCACTAGCAAAGAGGATAAAGATGGAAGATATGAATAACATATTCAACACCGTGATCAATCGAGCTCAGGATCGGGTCATGTGTTATCTAATTCTGTTCGAGACGTTGCCATCGTACATATTAGATCACCGAACAATGTTCCGAATTATGGAAGAGGATCGTCGTAAGGTTATGCAGCATTTTAATAAAACGTCATAAATGTAATTATTATGTGATTAGTAAGTAAATAAGATGTAAATCCCGGGTATGATATAACCAATGGGATGTGATGATGATGAAGTAATCCTGTAACTTTTGTAGTTCAGGAAAGTAATGTAAATAGCAGTGATGCTATTGTTTTGATGTTTTTAAAAGATTATGAATGAATAAAAGTTATTATTTTATTCAAAGTGTTATGTGTTATGTGATAATCTTTTATGATGAGCAACTTAAGTATATAATACTTAAGAGGTTGAATAGAATCTTATGGGTATATTTGAATAGAAAATACCTCCAATACGTCAACCACGACAAAGGAACCCTGAGAATAACAACAATGCTAAGGATAATCCAGTTCAGCAATTCGTAATGCTACTGATGGGAGCATTATAAAATCAGCCACAGAATCAAGTTGTGACTTTTAAGGACTTCAAAGCGGTTGGGCCACCGGAGTTCCGTGGGTCCATGAATCCGGTTGAGGCACAGACCTGGATCATGGAAATAGAGAACGTGTTCGATGTTGCTAGGGTAGAGGATAACCAGAAGACTGCTTTTGCAACATTCATGGTGAAAGCAGAGGCGAGTTATTGGTGGCAAACCAATAAAACCCGAGGAGGTCAAGGGGTAATGTCTTGGGAAAGGTTCAAGGAAATATTATTTGAGACCTATTTTCCAGAAAGTTCAAAGAATCAGATGGAGGTGCAATTTCTAGAACTGAAGCAGGGCACCATGACAGTGTCGGAATATGCAGCGAAATTCAACGAGTTAGCAAGGTTTTCGCCATATCAAGTGAATACGGATGAGCGCAAGGCAAGGAGATTCGAGTAGGGATTGAAGTCATTGTTGTACAGCAGAGTCTCTCTGTTTCAGCTAAAGACATTTGCAGCGGTGCTTGAGAAAGCAATTCTCTTTGAGAGTGGAGGTGAAGCTGTAACAAAACACAACCAAGAGCAGAGGAAGAAGAAGAATGAAGGTGAAGTTAAGAATGGTGGAGGTAGTAACGGTGGAAATGGTAACAACAATTTGAAGAGGAAATGGAATGTAAATGTGGGAGCTGGAAATAAGCAAGGTAACCAGCAAAGGAAGAAGATTGACGCATTGCTACATGCTAGAAGTTTCACTCTGGTATGTGCTTAAGGGGGAAGCGGGCATGCTTTAACTATGGCCAGGAGGGTCATATTGCCACAAACTGCACTCAATCCAAGAAGAATGCTTGCTACACCTGCGAGTCAAAGGATCACTTTGCTCGCGAGTGTCCAAAGAAGAAAACTGGTGGGATAAATGGAAGAAATGAGAATGCTAGTGGAGGTCCGCTGACTATTACTGGGCCAACGTCAACAAATAAGCCCACAACAAGAACCTTCAATATGACGGTGCAGGACGCGGTGCAATCAAAAGATGTCGTGTCAGGTATTATCCCAATCAATGATATAAATGCATATGTATTATTTGATTCGGGTGCTACTTGCTCGTTTGTATCTGATGAATTTGCTAAGAGGTTAGAAATACCTAGTGAAGAGTTGAATTTCCCTTTAAACATAGAAATTACGAATAGGGAAGTGATTCCTGTTAGGTTCGTATACAAGAACCGTAGGGTGAACATTAAGGGGAATATTATAAAAGTAGATTTAATCCCGATAAAACTTGGAGAGTTTGACGTTATATTGGGAATGGATTGGTTATTCAATTATGGAGCGATAATTGATTTCTAAAAGAAGTGTGTAAACCTTATGACTCCGTCAAAGGTAGTTTTTCATGGTACCAAATTTCCTAGACAAATGAGATTTCTGACAATGATGCAGGCCAAGAAGTTGTTGAGTCAGGGCTGTGTAGGATACTTAGCTTACATAGTTGATACTCAAAAGAAGGAGAGTGTAAAATTGGAAGAAATACCAGTGGTTAGGGAATTCGTGGATGTGTTTCTGAAAGATTTTCCAGGACTTCCGCCTGACCGAGAAATTGAATTCGTGATTGACTTAGCACCAGGAACCGCTCTAATATCGAAGGCCCTGTACAGAATAGTTTCGGTAGAGATGAAAGAACTAATGGTGCTACTGCAAGAATTGTTAGACAAGAAGTACATTCAGCCAAGTTTGTCATCGTGGGGAGCACCGGTGTTGTTCATGAAGAAGTAGGATGGGTCAACGCATCTTTGCATTGATTAAAGGGAATTAAACAAAGCCACTATTAAAAACAAATATCCATTACCAAGAATAGATGACTTGTTTGATCAATTGAAGGGTGCTAGATATTTTTCAAAAATAGATTTGAGAAATGGGTATCACCAACTAAAAGTAAGGATGGAGGATGTACCGAAGACGACATTCCGGACTCGCTATGGACATTACGAATTTTTAGTGATGTCTTTTGGTTTGAAAAATGCCCCTGCAGCGTTCATGGATTTAATGAACAGGGTGTTCAAACCATTTTTAGAAAAGTTTGTGGTGGTATTTATCGATGATATTCTGGTGTACTATAAGTCTCAAGAAGAAAACGTGGAACACTTACGTCTAACGCTAGAGACGCTAAGAAAAGAAAATTTATACTCGAAAATTTGGCTGGAACGTGTATAATTTCTTGGGCACGTAATTGACAAGGATGGAATTTCAGTGGATCCATCAAAGGTCCAAGCTGTGATAAATTGGGAACAACCAAGAACTCCGTCAGAAGTGAAAAGTTTCTTGGGATTGATAGGGTATTATAGACGGTTTATTCAGGATTTTTCCAAGATTGCCACTCCGTTAACAAATTTGACGAGAAAATCTGTAAAATTTGTTTGGACGAAGAAGTGTGAAGAAAGTGTTCAAGAATTAAAAAAAAAGTTAAGTGTGGCACCTGTGTTGTCATTACCAGATAATAAAGGAAACTTTTTGGTGTATAGTGATGCTTCACACAAGGGTTTAAGATGTGTCCTTATGCAGAACGACAAAGTTATTGCGTATGCATCAAGGCAATTGAAAGATTACGAAAAAGGGTATCCGACTCATGACTTAGAGTTGGCTGCGGTAGTGTTTGATCTGAATATATGGAGACACTATCTCTATGGAGAGAAGTATGAGATCTACACATACCATAAGAGTCTGAAGTATATTTTCACACAGAAGGACCTGAACATGCGTCAAAGGAGATGGATGGAATTGATAAAGGATTATGATTATGAGATATTTTATTATCCAGGCAAAGCAAACGTGGTTGCAAATGCCTTGAGTAGGAAAGGCCGAGAGAAGTTGATGTTGTTAACTGATAAGGAGGAGCTCATTTCAGCAATGGCAAGGCTAGAGTTTGAAATCAAATTTCCAAAAGAATCCGATGAAAAAGTATACCAAATGGAAGCTAGTCCAACTTTGGTAGACAAGGTGAAGAATACACAACTACAGGATAAGGAATGCAAAAAAATAAAAGAAAGTGTGGTCGAGGGCAAAGAAGTGAAGTATAAGCTTGATACTGAGGGAATTCTAAGATTCGAAGGACGAATTTGGGTTCCAGCAGTACAAAATATTAAAGAAGACATCTTGACAGAAGCTCATAGCTCAAGATATTCGATTCATGCGAGAATTACGAAGATGTATTAGGATTTGTGGCGACATTTTTGGTGGCCAAATATAAAAAGAGACGTTATAGAATGCGTTGCAAAGTGTTTGACATGTCAGAGAGTTAAGGCAGAGCATCAATGACCAAGCGAACTACGTCAACCATTGGAGATACCAGAATGGAAGTGGGAACATTCACAATGGAATTTTTGGTAGGTCTTCCAATGACTCAAAAAGGATACGATGTGATATGGGTGATAGTGGACAGACTGACAAAATCAGCGCCCTTTTGCCAATAATGATTAGATTTAATCTTGATCAGCTGGCAAAACTATATGTTAAAGAGATCATTTCAAGACATGGAGTTCCAATATCAGTATTGTCAGATCGAGACTCGAGGTTCACATCAAATTTCTAGAAGAGACTATAAGAATGCATGGGAATGCAACTGAAGATGAGTACAGCATATCATCCGCAAACTGATGGACAAAGCGAACGAATAATCCAGACGCTAGAAGATACGCTTAGAGCGTGCATCATGGATTTTAAAGGAAACTGGGATGATCATCTACCGTTGGTGGAATTTGCATACAACAACAGTTACCATGCAAGCATTGGCATGCCGCCATACGAGGCATTATATGGCAAAAAATGCAGAACTCCACTATGATGGGATTATATGTGATTATAAAGTATAAACTAAATTGTTTATTAAAATAATTAAAGTAGTTTTAAATTGATTTAAACCAGACAAGGCTTAAAATATTAAGTCTTTAATATTTAAAGGGTTTTGCTAAACAAAGCCTTATGGCTTTTGGATTATTAATTTTTGAATTTTGAATTATAAATAATGTAAATAAAATAAAATAAATAATAAATATAATATATTTATAATCTATACGTTTGTTTGTAACTGATATTACAATTAGTAGTAGTATTAAGGTTATATCAGTTTTTGTATTACTACGCATATTAGTTGGGTTTTGGCCATTTGCTAAGTCTAAGAGTTCAAAGAGAAACCTGAGAGAAAGCTTGAGAAAATTGTGAAAAGTTCTGAGTTTTTAAAGTAATTAGCAGTTGATTAGTAAGGATTTCTTAAGAAACAAAAGGTATTTTTTTTACATAACCTTAGTGTGTGTGTGTGTGTGTGTGTATATATATATATATATATATATATATATATATATAAGTATGCATATATGAGTTACGACAAAACTTTGTTTATGTTCTGTGAATTCTAATTCTTTCGAAATTGTTGTTATATAACTAAATTATGGTGGTTATATATGATATAATGCTAGAGTTTATGTTCAAAGAAGGAAATTGCATGTTAATTTCGGATAACAGTAGAAAAATAATGACAGTGTATATTTTATGGATATTTTGTCATATGGCTTGTGTAAGTACTAATTTTACTGGTTAAATTGTATGCTAAATTATGAAGTGAGTCTTGTATATGTTAATTCGTTAAGAAATGAAGATAATGTAGTTTGAATGAAGTGATTCGGTGAAGATTTGAGATTACAGTGGTGATTTTTATGTAAGGAACTCAAAAATGAGGTTTTATATGAAAATATGGAATTTGAGGAAATTAAACTAGTATAATTGTTGTTAAATTGTTCTATGTTGAGGAATATGTTGGAAAACATGTTTATAATAGTTTTATATCAATTGTTTGCGTTAATATTACTGTCTAGTGGGTGAAATTTGTGTTTGTTGGGCTAAAATTGGCTCATTGTTCATAGTCAGTCTCTCGCTGTCTATGTCTGGCACCGGCAAATAGTTGTCTTTGGTGCCAAGGCTAAAAACTATTACTACGCTTAGCTAAGCATTGTGTTTGGCCCCGAGCCTCAGTATATCGCCAAACACGCCCATATACCCACAGTTTGGGGACGGTGACTTACGCTTACATTGCGAGCTTATGTGATAGCAATATACCTTGGTCCAATGATGTGTTAGTATGATAAACACGTAACAATAAGGTTAAAATAGAGTTGTGTTATGTGGTTAGTAAATTTAAAGTTTCAAATGATTAATAAGTAATGAACATGGCATATTAGACTTAGTGAGCATGATGAATAGTAAACAGGTTTGTGAAGGTTAATACTTGAAATTTCTGATATTTGTATAGTAGCATAAGACTTATGCTAAACTGATATGTTTAGCTATAAATGTACATGTTATGGTATGTTAGCATATCTAATAGGTATTGTGGTTCTAAACCTATGTGTAGGTGAACGTGAGTTTAATATTATAGCTTCCGCTCGAGGCAAATTTTTTACTCTACATTTACGTTGAGCAAGTTTCTAAACCTTATATTTTTACATTAAGCAAGTTTCTTACTTTAAACTTTCATTAAGCGAATTCTTCTATTCCTAATCATTATTTGAGCAAGCTAGCTATGACTTTAACTTTATTCGAACATGTTTTGAATTCCAATATTTATTGATGTATTCTAACTTTTTTATTGTTAGACAAGTTTCTATATTGTCATTCGTGTATTATGAATGCAATTTTCTTGAATTCTAATTTCTAATGTTAAATTATCTTATTTCATTTATTTGACACAAGCTATTCTCATAATGAGAAAGCTTTTTTTTCAGCTTGCTATTACTTAATGTATATTCAATAATTCATAGTCCTAGCTTAATATTATTTAAGCAAGGTTTATTATCATTCAATACTTATGCTTTGTAGTTGTTTCTAAGCATGAGTTCAAGATATAGTTAGTTCGCTTACACGTAATCATTGTTCCATATTATTTTATTATTGATCAACTGTTGTGTTATCAAACACTATTGATTCAACTAGTCCTCTAGTTGATGATCGTTAAACTTCAAATTACCCTTGAAAGCTTATCCAAACCAAACTTTCTTTAGAGCGGACTTATACTCTAAATACTGAGATGAACAACCCTATTATTAGGGGATAATTTACGCTTCGGCGTTGAAATGTTTCATGCACAATACATTGTCTGAAGGGTCGATCCCCTAAGTACGAGGAGTCCTTATAGTCTTATGACTATTAAAGTTGAAGTTGAAAAATTACTTGCAACTGTGGACATAGTTCGTGGTCTTATGACCCTCAGATATATATTCCATATTTTGATTTCAGTCTTTGGTTATCATTGCTAGAGTATTATTTAGTTTTAATGAGCCTATTCAATGGCAATTATTATTATCTTGTTGATTCATTGTTATATCTAGTGAGAATTTGTTTTGCTCACTCTTGCATATATATACACTCATTGCAGCTAAAGTTGAGAAGGTAGATGAACCTACAACTAGCAAAGGAAAGGGAAAAATGTACAAGTGATGAAGACTTGTAATTTTCATTTATTGTTATGATGATAGACTTTTATTTAATGAGGTGATGTAATAATTTTATTTTTGTACTTATATGATGTTAAGGTTAGACAACCTTGGATGTTTTTGGGTTTAATGATGTAACCCTTTTAAAGGGAGGATTTATGATTTAATTTTATTATATTTGGGTAGATTATATGAATGAATAGTTAGTGAACACTAAGTCTTGTGGGAATGAAGTACCTAGATTTGGGGGTGTCACAGTTAATGCGTGCCCGCGCGGCTTCTGCGCGCCCACGCGGCTTCTGCGCGCTACGCACCAGTTCTAGTTTTGCAGAACATGATTATGGCACTATTCTTAAGCCAACTAACACGAATTTCACCTACAAAACAATGAAATTAACATACACAATTGGTATAAAACTATCATAAACATGTTTCCTCACATATTCAACCACTTAGAACAATTTAACAACAACTTTAGCTAATTTAAATCCTTAAATTTCATATTTTCGTACAAAAACTCCATTTTTGACATCCTTTACAAAAATCATCACAGTAATCCCATTTTTATACCAAATCACTTCGTTCAAACTACGTTCTCTTCGTTTCTCAACGAACTAGCATAAACAAAACTCAATTAACAGTTTAACATACAGATTGACCACTAAAATTGGTACTTTTACAAGCGATATATAAAAATATGTACTGGCATTATTTTTTTTCTTTTTAACTGTAATTAGCATACGAATTTTTGTTTACATACAAACTCAAACATAACCAACACATATAATCATCACAATTCAGCTGTATATCAATAATTCAACAAAAATCGAATTCACAAAACATATAAGTTATGTCGTAAACTTATATATATATATATATATATATATATATATATATATATATATATATATATATAATACTAAGGTTCGATAAAATACCTTCACTTAGCTTGTAATCCTCAATTCTCTCAGCTCTCTCTGTAATCTTACGCTTAGCAAATGACCAACTTATAATAACCAAGTATGCGTAAACCAACATAAACCGATATAGCCATAACACCTATACTAAATCTGTCAGTTAAAAACTAATAAACGTATAGTTTTAAATATATTATATTTATTATTTATTTTATTTTATTTACTTTATTTAAAATTCAAAAATCAAAAATCCAAAAGCCATAAGGCTTTGTTTGGCAAAAAGTCTTTAAAATAAAGACTTAATATTTTAAGCCTTGTTTGGTCATGACTAATTTAAACTCCTTTAATTTTATTTTAATAAACCATTTAGTTTATAATTTATAATCACATATTATTTATTTGGATTTCCATATCCAACATTAATCAAATAAAATAATTATACATACTATATTTTAAATAAATATTCCACTTAAACAAATATCACAAAATTATAACTTCATTATAATTTTATTTAATAATTTAGCATACCAATTTAAATTATTAAATTAAGACAACAATATAACATCTCATGTTATATTACAACTCTCTAAATTATAAATTAATTTAATTTAGAATATTATCTAATAAATTTAATTCATAAATATTTACTAACAACCATCATAAAAATAAAATATTTATTCAACAATAAACACCTCAAATAAAAATTTATATAATTCAATAAATATTTAAAATTATAATTTAAAATTCCGGATTGTTACAAGTACTATTCACGAGGTACTATTCACCCGGGGTACTAATAATGACAAAAAATGATTTTTTTTCTGTCCAAATCATTTTTGATACAATATTATTCTTGAATTTTATTCCACAAAGCAGTATCATGTTGACAATGTGGACATTATTGAATTCTGGATAAATTAAATTATAAATCTTTAAAAATTTACCATTTGCTTTCTTTTAATTGAATTCTTATATCATTGTCATCATCCTCATGCTTATATTGTGATGAAAGTCATCTTTGGCCGTAGTGCATAGATGGCCTGTTGATTGGTATGATTATGACGAGGGATTATTCAGTATAATCATGACCCGTAATATTACAAAAGATGTGGTAAAAGTCCTCATTGGCCCGTAGTGCATTGATGGACAGTTGTTGGCATGATCATGACCAATGATGATTATACGAATATCCTTTGCCCGTAGTGCATGGATAATTCGTGGACGTGATACTAATGAATATCCTTGGCCCGTAGTTCATGAATAATTCAGTGATATGGATTATTTATTGAGTTGAGTCTCAGCAATAAAACTTTTTAAATCATAGAAGATAGTAGATATCATGCTCTACTTGACTCTTCTAATTGATTGCTTGTTCCGCTGCAGTTAAACTTGTTGTTTATTATCAGTTTAACACTGTTGAAGGCTAACGATAATTTGTTTTGCATTATCTTAGTCATAATATTTCTTTAATTCTTATCTTTTGATTCAATGTATCTATAACTTGCAAGGTGGCATGTTAATCTGATTTGGCTTGTTATTTTAAGCACATGGGATATCCAAGATATGGCGAGTCATTGAATCTAGAAAAATCTCTTAACTTAAAAGTTAAGTAAAGGGTATTTTGGTCATTTCACCTCCAAAAAGGTATTTTGGTAATTTCCCTCATGATTTAAGGGTAGTCTAGTCATTTAACATGATTCCTTTTAATAGTAACCCTTAGGGTTTGATAGTCACCCTTAGGGTTTACTAACTAGGGTTTAGGGTTCTCGAATCAGAAATTGGGGTTCCCAAAAATGCAATTAGGGTTCCTAATTGTTCATTATGGTTTACTAATTGTAGATTAAGGTTTCTAATCCATGTTAGGGTTTACTAAGGTTATACCTTATCTGATCAACACTTTGATCATTAAGCACGTACAGTACAAACACATACTCACTCATACCATTATAATAACTGTATTAACTATTGAATCCCTACCCGTAACTAGGGTTAGGGTTTTCATCAACTGTTTAACCTAACTTCACACATATTACTCAGTCAATTCTTGGTTTGACCATCTTGCTAATCTCGTATCACAGATACTCAGCACAATATTTATAATAATTACCAATATTAAATAAAAAAAATTATTTGTAAAAATTGAAATGTTTAAAATTCTGTGTCCTCAAATTCTCCCCTCCTTATAAGGATTCCAACCCCGGAATCACCACTTTCTTATATTCTAATATCTTTTAAAGTTGTATCATCAATTCCTTTATATAAACATAATATTAATTTGTGATTCATATATTAACTTGTGACTTGGTTCCGCAAAAGAAAACCACTCACAGTGATATCTACTCAATACGACTCACGTAATTATATTTTTGAATTAAATCTTTACGTGTCACCACCTCCTGTAACGACCGAGAAAATCGGATTTTTGTAAAATACTTTTATTTGATTAATTAATGAATAAAATTATTTTATAATGAGTAAGCAAGATGAATGTCATTCTATAACCTAATAGTGTTGGAATGTAGTAGTATTTTGGCTACGTGGTAGAATTAAAGTGTTTGAATTTCCAAGACGAAAATAAAAGTTTTCTGAGAAATTTTCCAAAAAAACACTATTCATCGATTTCTGCTCGAGAATTATTTTTGAACTTCTGAGAAATACGTAATGATAGAATAACAAGGGAGGATGGATTATGTAATAATAATTCAAGTATTACAAATGCAATTTTTTGCATGCAGACTAAATTCGAGAACGTTAGGGAAAGTAAACGATAATCGAATGATGCGTAAGTATTGTACGAGGTAATGAATACAAGTATGATACGAGGTATTATACAAGTATATATGAATGATGGTATGTCGTAGATGATGAATAAGTATACGAGTTAGCATAAAAGAATAATACGTAAATAATACGTTATAAGTATTAAGCAATTGTATTGGAATTGTAGGATTTGGTAGGAATTGCACAAGTCAAGTGTAGGAAATTTTAAGCCCCAATGTTTAATAATACAAGCCTAAAGGATAAGTAAAGTTATTGAAACTTAAGCCCAAATTAAAAATCGGATCCGTGTATCGAACTGACTGGTAAACAAAACCCATGGGGAAACTCATGTGGGACCCATGGATCACATGACACCATCTTGGTGACCAAGTGAAGTGGTTTTACATGGTGACCAAGGATGAATATTAAGGTGGTGGTTAAGGAGGTGGAAGGTGTGACGCCCCAAAATCCGGGTACTTGAAACCCGTACTTGGTGCTCCACGATAACATTTATTCAACCACTTAATGTATTCATTAAACAAAATTATTATATCAAAGTTATCTACCTTCCTAGTCTCGAGAACCTTTAAGTCTTACATTACATGATAAATATAATATTATCTTACTTCAAACAGTCATAACCACATAATTTAATCTACTCCTTCAGCTTCCCCTTCCCTTTGTCCTTGCCGAAACCTTCTGGTCGTGCTAGCTTAGCTGAAAACATTTAAATTTAAAGCAAGAATGAGCACTTGAGTGCCCAGCAAGTAATAGCAATGAATAACGATTATCTCAAAGATTTGAAAATTTTCTTTGGATGACACTTCAACAACGAAGTAAATGTTGTGAAGTAAGCTAAGACAATACTGAACGACATATAAATTTTATTTCCTTTTTTTTTGAAACTACGTACTGACTATAAATTTGGAAACAAATTAATAAACTATGAATTTTATTTTAATTTTTGAAAAGGTTAAACAGAAATTCATCTGCAAACCGTCATGTCTTACGGACATGGAGGGTGATCAGCCTGTTATGCCCTGTATTGATCAACACTACTTGTTTGAATGATAAATCGTTCAGCTGGTCCGCCTTTGGCGCATAAAAGTTTTTCCCTGTTCGAGATGTTCATAATTAATCTGACATTCGAAATAAAACATTTCAATTTAATAATAACATTATTCTATCATGTTCTATAATATTCTTTCATTATATGTCTAGCTGATTTAAATAGCTTAGACAATTTTTAAATAACATATACATACTTGGAAATTAGTAGGTATGTGTCGACATAGGATTAAATACAATCACTATCCAAGTGAGGGCACTTGAATAATTTAACTTAACTATCTATCAACAAGGTATATACTGATCATACATTACTATAGTACTGGTAAACGAATATGACTCTATAACTGGCATGAATACTAATATTGAAATACTTGACCGATACTAATAAGGTATAATAAATTATATAACAGGAGTATAATTCGATAACTTCCTTATACAGGAGTATTGCATAAGTAGATACAAAGAGTAAGGATACTTGCCTGATCTGATGCTTACACGACTTAGTTTTATCTTTTATACTGAAACCTATCATTCATAAGATTATTCTTTTGATCAGAATAATAAACCATAACACATAACATTGCTATTTGCCGTAATCATATAACCTAATCACATTGTCACACATATTTAACAGTCATTGGATCACAAAAAAACACATAACTAGTCAAGTTATTTAAATCCAGATCAATTTCTAAAATATTTCGTTGTACCGACGGCTGTATCAGGTAAATATCGAGTCTAAGACTATCTTGTAGTTCAATAACTGAAAATATCAGTCATATTATTTTAAATTGACTTATAATAATTATTATAATTTATCATAATTTTTTTTTCAAACACCTGAATCATTATTAAATGATTTAAATATCAAATAGTTCTATTATCATTAATATTTAATTAATATTAAACTATTAATGAAACCATTGCCAAAATATTAAAGTTATTTATAATAACTCAAAATATTTTTAAAACATTAATATTACACTTAAATGATTTTTAAAACAATTAAAATTATTTTTAAAATAATTACAATTAATATTTAAATATTAATGTTTTATTTATCCGAATAATAAAAGTCATTAATTATAACTTAAAATATTTTTAATTCATTTATATCCTTTTTAAATGATTTTTAAATAAATAAAATCATTTTTAAATTATTTATTTTATAAAATAAATAAATAATTCTAATATCATTAATATTATATGTATTAATGAAATTAACCTTTAAATACTAAAAGTTATATTTTATAACTTAAAATATTTTTAAATATTTTATTTTCATTTAAAATAATTTTTTTAAAATCATTTTTAAACTAATTTATTTAATATAATTATTAAATAATTTAAATATCATTAATATTAAAAAATTAATGAAATTTACCTTTAAATATTAAAAGTTATATTTTATAACTTAAAATATTTTTAAATACCTTATTATTATTTAAAATGATTTTTAATATAATAAAATCATTTTTAATTAATTTATTTAATGCAATTATGAAATAAATTAAATATCAATAATATTTAAATAAATATTAATATTTATGAAAAATATGTAAAATTATTAAAAGTTAATTTTCATAACTTTAAATAATTTTTAAAATTATTTTTGGAATTTTTAGAAATTAATTTCTATTTTTAAATGATTTTAAAAAATTTAATTAAATAGAATTAATAAAACTGTAAGCTAGAAGATCGCATTTATAGTTACAGGTAACTGTCGCTATAGGTGTTTATCATGTTCTTCATCAAACCCAGATCTTCATAGACAGTGAACGAGTTTCATACTTTGACCAAGAATAAATCATTGCGTAAGGTGTTTTGGGGTAGTGATTGATTAGATATTGTAGTACACATGTAATATTACAATTTCGTAATAAATTTCTAAGTCAGATTCTAACACATGATCAAGATCTAAGCCCTGTAAAACCTGTCAGACACTGTTCTTCAATTTCTAGGTTTGCTAGAACTGAAGAACAGTTCATGCTACCACTTTTGGGCTTCTACAACTTGCAATCCTTGCATTGTTTTAGTGATTTACGAGTTCTAGGGTGTAGGCAACATGCAAAACAACAGATCTATTACATAACATAAGTTTAACAACATTACATCAAGATGATCCATGTCGGTCAAAGCATGTCAGAAAATTTGTTCATCCGATTTCTGGAAATTCCAGAAATAAGTTTTCATGACCGGATGGTCTACTTTGACCATTCACTATATCTAACATATTTGTTGTTTTAATGATATAAAGGCATGAATCTAAAGTTAATCTACCAGACTACAACATGAATGCAAAAACAAACACAAAACATCAAACACACGAAAGATCCAAGGACGTAAACTGTGGCGACCCCAAATCCAGGTACTTGAAACCCGAACTTGGTTCTCCACGATACCATTTCTTTAAGCTGAATAATACTAAATAATAATACATTCGAACTTAATTTTACATACATCAAAGTTTATTTCCCCAGGTACGTGACCTTCAAATACATTCCTTACAATATCTGACAATAGATTCCATTGTCTTACTAACTATAACCATTAACTCATAATATAAACTCATTGAGCGACTTTCCTTTCCCCCTTGTTCGTGCACGAACCTTCAAAGTTGCTCATACATGCTTGAAAATATTTAATTTAAGCAAGGATGAGCATTTGAGTGCCCAACAAGTAATAGCAATTATATATATAAATTTGAAAGAATATAAGTATTCTCTTTACATAACACTTCTACAACGAATCGAAAGTTGTGAAGTAATCATCTTGATAAAAAATTCACATAACAACTCTCTTTCAATTTCTTGAAATTAGGCTCCACCCATGAATAGGGTTTAAGAAACATACTATGAACATTCTTTTCATTTTGAAAAGGTTTGGCGAGAAATCCATCCATAGAAACCGTTTCTAGCTTTACAGGCACGGAGGGTGATCACCCCCGTTGTACCTGTGTTGATCAATACTACATAACTTCGAGCGAAATTCATCGTTTTATTTGCATGTCGCCTAAAGCAAAAATTTTCCCATATAGGCATGTTCATACATGCTACGGTTCCAAACAGAAGGTTTTTAATCTTTCTCAAAAATAATATGTAATTCAACATATATATATACGGGTAATTGACAAAAGTGTATCAACATGTGAATAAATGCCATGATTATCCAAGTGGGGACACTTGTATAACCATTTAGAAATCAACTTAACAGAATATATATCTGAGTTAACATATTGATAATCAAAGCGTACATAATCTGTACAAGAATAGAATAATTCTGAAACTTCTTACTCATGTCCATTGCATAAACGAAATGCAAAGGTAAGATACTTGCTTGATTTGTTGATTACAAATCTCAACTTAGGTTTTATCTCTTTATCACAACCTATCAATAATCAAATCATTAGTTCGATTAGAACAATATATCATAACACGTAAGTACTTTGTCTATTACGATTACAAGACATAGTCTAATCCGTCATCACATAATCGCGGTGATCATACTTTTAGTTCATATTCTATACTTGAAATATTTTTATACATTTTTCAAATATCTCATCCATGTTTTACTGTAGCCTTTTCTTCTTTTTATAAGGTTTGACATTTGTGGCGTCTAAACTGACTTTATCGAGGTAATTACTGAGTCTAAGACTCTTATTCTGCACTTCAACATCTGTAAATATCAGACATTTTATTTTTAATCATTTTTGAAATTTCTAGAAATTGAAAAATTTAAAATAATTCAAATCATCACTAACTTGGGCTTATAGTGATATAAGCATTATTATATAGGTGACTATTCTTCTTCAAATTAGAACTTCATAATCGGTTCTCGAGTCGACTAGTTTGGTAAATTTATAACTTTCAAACATCGTAATCATAATTAAATGATTTAAACATTAAACAATTTCATTATCATTAATAATTAATTTATATTAAACTATTAATGAAACCATTGCCAAAATATAAAAGTTATTTATAATAACTCAAACTATTTTTAAAACATTTATATTACCCTTAAATGATTTTTAAAATAATTAAAATCATTTTTAAATAATTACCATTAATATTTAAATATTAATGTACTATTTATCAAATATTAAAAGTCATTAATTATAACTTAAAATATTTTTAAATCCTTAATATCCTCTTTAAATGATTTTTAAATAAATAAAACCATTTTAAACTATTTATTTAATAATAATTATTAAATAACTAAATATCATTAATATTATCTTAATATCATTAATATTAAATTATTAATGAAATTATCCTTTAAATATTAAAAGTTATATTTTATAACTTAAAATATTTTAAATACCTTAATTTCATTTAAAATGATTTTTATAATATTAAAATCATTTTTTAAACTAAATTATTTAATATTATCATTAAATAACTTTAATATCATTAATATTAATTAATTAATGATATTCATCACAAAATATTAAAAGTCATGGGAAATAACTTAAAATATTTTCTTATACCATAAAATAATTTTTCATGATTTTTCATGAATTAAAACTATTTTTAAATCATTTATTTAATATTATAATTAAATAAATAAATACCTTTTATATTCAAAAATATTAAATATTTATGAAATATACTCAAAATAATTAAATATTATTTTTGAATTTAAAATAATTTTTCTAATTTAAGTATTTTAATAATTAAAATCTAATTTTCTAATTTTAAATCATTTTGAAATACGAAATTAAAATAAATAGAATCATAAATCAAGTCTAAAGTCTTTAGCGACAGAAATCTGTCGCCTTAGGTGTTCTTGAGTCTCAAGAACACTGACAAGGCAGTTTCAAGGTGTCTAGTTTGACCATGAATAATTCTCAATCCATTACGTTTCTGGGCAATCTAATACTTGGATCTTGTAATACTCATGTAAGACTACAATTACCAACAAACATCATGGCTAAACAACATCAGATCTAAGAGTTATTAGCCATCAAAAAGTCTGACAAGACTGTTCTTCAACCGATGAACAGTCGAGGTGCCTACTTTGGATCCTTATAACTTGAAATCTATGTATATTTTGTGTGATATATCAATTTCAGTGTGTAGACAACATGTAGGACTACAACTTAAAATCTTCATAACATTAAAACATCATAACATGAGCAAGATCTAGCCGGTCAAAGTTGACCACGGAATTTGTTCTTCAAAAACTGGGTTCGTGTTCTTGACGTTTTTTGGTCGGCGTACTTTGACCATGAATAACTCTTAATCCATAACAGATATGGACCTGATTATTTTTTTACGTTACAGACCATATAACAGACTACACATATCAACTTTCAAAACACAAAACACATTAAAGATAACTGAGATATAACCCCTGACATTTTCCAAAAAAATATTTTCTGGACACTTAGAATATTTTCTGGGTTTGAAGAACAGCCGGTCAATGCCGGTCAACCCATTTTGACCGCTTATAAATCCCGATCTACAATATCTATGAACTTGATTCGTTTTTCATATTAAAGACCACATGTCATGCTACTTATAACAACTTTTAAACAACAAAACTCATGATCGACCAAAGAGTTATAAGCCCTGACATTTGATGAAAAATCACAGAATCCGGTTTTTCCAACTTGCTTAAATCTTCAAATTCGTGCACTTTGATGTTATGGGTCTGTGTTTTTACAACCCAGAACATTAATAGACTCCCTATTACACTACTTTAAACAATCAATTGCATCAATTAACATAGAATCGAAAGATTTCAAAATTAGGGAATTTTATACCTTTTACAGCCCGATTTACGATTTTTTGCTTTGATGCTTACGATTTGTTGTTTGTAATGGTGGGCTTTGATTATGAGGTTATGGGCAAGATAATTCGGAGGTTTGGTCTAGAGAGAGTGTAGCTAGAGACTTTGGAAAAATGTTAGTGTAAAATGAGGATTTTCTCCTCGATCTCTATTTATAGATCATTTCAAATGCATTGGATGCTAAGCAATGGTTGATTGAGTGTGCATAATTGAGTATTGGATGCTCAATTGGTAGGGTAATCATGTTTGCCATGCTTTGCTAGCAAGATTCCTCCAATAATACACTAATAATACACTTTAATAAGCGAAAAGGGCATTTTGGTAATTTTGCATATAATTTCAAGGGCATTTTTGTACATAGCAATTAAATGTAGTATTTAATCACTAGATGGTAATTCTTATCATTTACCAATTACTTTCTATCTTTGGTAAATTAAAACACTTGTACATTAACATCGTAATTAAACCTGATAATTTAAAATTAGGGTTTTTGATTGAAAAATTAGGGTTTTCTAATTAGGGTTTCTTAACGCCATCAATTAGGGTTTCTAATTGACCATTAGGGTTCTCTTATTATTATCTGTGTATGTTCTAACATAGTCATTACGATCTCTAACTTCAGTGATTAGGGTTATAATAATTAGGGTTTGTCTAATTATCGAGCGTAAAAATAGTAATTAGGGTTTTCTTCTAATTACAGGCATCTTATACAGTAACCCTCATATTACACATTCGCTACTCAGTTATATCTCATAACTGAGTTTAATAATTAGGGTTTCACAACACAGTAGTATGCTATGACCTAATTGACCGTCATTGCACAATATTATCTGTCACTGCATATACATAAGTACATATTTATGGTAATGTAAAATTATTATAACAATAATGTAATATTATTATTCTCATCTCTTGATCACAATCCCAATCCAGGGTTTGGATCTCATATCTGACTTCTCTTTCTTATACAACATCAATAATCAAGTTAAAATAATTAACTTAAATATTACGAACAAATCATATAATAAAATATTTATTATATAATTCTAATTATCACTTCATATATTATTTCAATCATGTTTTCATGGAAAATAATTAATAAAAACATTTTAAACTACTGAGAATTAATTACCATAACAATATAATTTGTGGTAATTAATTACTCCAAAATTATTTCTAATTTTTCAAGTAATAAATATATTTGTATCTATCGTTCACATTACTAGACATTTATTCTCGTCATTAAATAATAATAAAAAAAATTTATATGCAAAATTTCTTATTTATTTTATATAGGAAATCTCGGGTTATTACATTCACCCTCCCTTATAAGGATTCCGTCCCCGGAATCACCGCTTTAAAACTCATAAGCATAAGGGTTCATAGCACATATAATCTTTGCACGTAGACCTCGATCATACTTGATCGAACTGATCTTTAATTATTCTTCACAACATTCTGATTAGGCAGAAATTTGATTTCTAAAAGAACTCAAAATTTCTTTATAAAATCATCTACTATATATATATATATATATATATGTAGGAAAACATATATATAAGTGATTCACATAGCACCTGGAGTTCTGTTTCCAGCTGCCACTGTATCTTGGACCGTCATGTTGTAGACCCTCGGAGTTGCTTTCGTTGGGGTACTGGTTGAGTTTGGTCCTGAAATTGCTAACGTCTCACTGCTTCTCCCTGTGGTTACGTTTCCTGCCTCCATTCCCCTCTTTGGACAGTTCCTCACCTGATGCTCAGTCGATCCGCATATGAAGCATCCACTGATCTTCCTTGAGTTGGGGCAGTTGGGAGAGATATGACCCTCTTGCCCGCACTTATAGCACACGAACTTACCCTTTAGACACTCGCCAGAGTGATTCTTTCCATGATTCTGCCCATTGCACCACGTGTTTCTTTGTACCTTTCTGTTTCACTTGAACATTCCCTGAAAAATTCCTCATTCTCTTCTCTCACCCTATTCTCTATTACTACTTTCCATCTTCATTGCTCCTCGACTTGCTTTTGTTCTTCTTCTCCTTGTGGTAGAGGCTCATGGCCTCACTCCTATTCGACTATTATAGCCTTTTCCATGAGTCTTTGCAAAAGTATTGATTTACAAAGATCTTGACACCTTATTATAGAGCGGGGTTTTAAGCCCAACTCAAATCTCCTTGCCTTTCTAAACACATGCTCACTTGATGTGGAGCAAACCTAGCTAACTCATTAAACTTTGTGGCATACTCATAGCAGTCATGTTCTCTGTTTTAACTGTGAATTTTACCTCCATTCTAGGCGCATACTAACAGAGAGATAGTTTTGAAAAATAAATCCTTAAACCTATCCCAAGTAATTTCTTCTTCTCTCGCCCGAGTCTTATTTGCCTCCACCAAAGTTAGCTTCCCTTTCATCATATAAGTGGCAAAGAGGTCTTTTGCCCCTCATTTACTCTAGCAATTATGAACGCCTTTTCTATTTCGTTCACGTGTACCATGTAAAGGCTTCATAGGTCGGTGATCCTCTCGAACTTTGGTGGTCATCTGGCTTTGAAGTCTTTGAAATTTGCCAAGCGATTGTCTGTTTGGTTCCTGCATTTGGTATTCCTGATGCATAGCTTCGAGCTATCATGTTCTGCAAGGTTTTGCATCAGTTCTGGTTGTCGTTCTCCAGCATTAGTAGATTCTTCTACCCTTTGGTTTCGAGTTTGACGTCTTGGCGGCATTATCTGGTTAATTAAAACCATAAATTATACCCTTACATTTTAAACCTTATCACATAAGATTAATGTATTAAACTCGTTTCATTTCTCAAACTTAGATTCATATTCATTTATCGAATATTTACATAGCACATACTGTTTTAATCAACAGCTATCCCTTTGTGACTACGAAAGTCGGGATTTAAAATCTTGACCAACATAAAAGTTGAAAATAGTTCATTACTTATCACACACATTACATAAACACAACATAACCCATACCACTTATTTACCAAACCTTTTTCTCGGACATTCATTCGCTCGATGTCCTTCCATCCCACAATTAAAACATCCACCTTTCTTATAGTCGGGGCAACGAGGAGAGGTATGTCCCTCATAGCCGCAAATATAACATATCTTCTTTTCTTTCTTCTTAACAGGTTTTCCTAAGTCAAGATCTTCTACCTTTCTTTTTCCCTTACCTCTGAGAATTTGAACGATGTGTGTTGCTTGAGGCTCCCATCTGGTCAATTTGGATTTTGAGCTTATTCGCTCTTCCATTGTTTCTAGCAACTTGGCCGATTGAATATTAAGCAACGTCTCTATCTCCCCTGGCCTTTCCGGTATAGAAGAAACCTTGTTCTCGGATCTCGCACCTCCGTTGATGCTTGGCGGCTTCAACTTTAGTGTCACGAATCACTATCGTCAAATCCACCATTTACGGATCGATGCTACGTTTTTCCACGATAGCCACCTCGTCCGATTTGGGTTCTGGTGAGCTTCTATTTCATTTGTTGGCCTCGATATTAGCTCGGGGTATGGATCTGATCCTTCTTATTCCACATATCTTTCCATCGGACATCTACATACATAAGTTACCCGATTAGCATATAGTATATATACCACGGCCAATCAAGAGTTTTATATCGTTGTCTCTTATTTTGTTTGACGATAAATTTATTCAATTCTCATCAGCGCCTATCTCTCTGTAGAAAGGCGGCTCCATCCACTTTGCATCGAATCGCATGAAGGTGATGACTAAAGCCTGCTCCAAGGTATATATCTTGGTGTCTTTGGCTTCTATCTCAACCTTCAATTTATCTATCTGTATCTCTCGCTGCTCCAACCTCCCTCGTAACTTCGGCTAACTCCATATCATGTTCGGTGAGTAGCATCCTTGTCTTCTAACATTCGAAATGCGGAGAGTACGATTACGTGCCTTCGCTTGCTTTCAACTCTAACCTTTAAGTCATCGTTCCTAACTATCAAATCTCTTATCATCTCCTTTATCATGTACTCCTCGCTAGAGTCCATCGTCTCTTGGGTTAAGGAATTACTATTTTGACTTTCTTCATCCATCCTATGACCACAATAAACGAGACAACATTAGTACCAAAATAAAATATATTCATCGATAAAATGAAGGAATATTTTATTTAGTACAACTAAAACTTGATGGATCTCTTGACTCATCATATCCTATAACTTCTCACGAGTACTTCGTCTCTTGGTTCTTTGAATATCTATCTTAACTTTTGTCCTCCATTCTACTAAGGTTATAACCTAAGTTTCGCATTCCTAACGTTTATAACCTCTGACTTTGATACCAACTTTGTGGCGACCCCAAATCCAAGGTACTTGAAACCCGAACTCGGTTCCACGATACCATTTCTTTAAAATTTGAATAATACTAAATAATAATACATTCGAACTTAATTTTACATACATCAAAGTTTATTTCCCGTGCACGTGACCTTCAAATACATTCCTTACAATATCGACAATAGATTCCATTGTCTTACTAACTATAACCATTAACTCATAATATAAACTCATTGAGCGACTTTCCTTTCCCTTGTTCGTGTACTCGAGCCTTCAAAGTTGCTCATACATGCTTGAAAACATTTAATTTAAGCAAGGATGAGCATTTGAGTGCCCAGCAAGTAATAGCAATTATATATATAAGCTGAAAGAATATAAGTATTCTCTTTACATAACACTTCTACAACGAATCGAAAGTTGTGAAGTAATCTGTACTGATAAAAAATTCACATAACAACTCTCTTTCAATTTCTTGAAATTAGGCTCCACCCATGAATAGGGTTTAAGAAACATACTATGAACATTCTTTTCATTTTCGAAAAGGTTTGGCAGAAATCCATCCGCAAACCGTTCTAGCTTATGGGTACGGAGGGTGATCAGCCCCGTTGTACCCTGTATTGATCAATACTACATAACTCTAAACAAAATTCATCGTTTTATTCTATCCGCCTCGGGCGCAAAAATTTTCCCATATAGGGATGTTCATACATGCCTGGTTCCAAACCTGAAGGTTTTTAATCTTGCTCAACAATAATATGTAATTCAACATATATATATATACGGGTAATTAACAAAAGTGTATCAACATGTGAATAAATGCCATGATTATTCAAGTGGGGACACTTGTATAACCATTTAGAAATCAACTTAACAGAATATATATCTGAGTTAACATATTGATAATCAAAGCGTACATAATCTGTACAGGAATAGAATAAATCTGAAACTTCTTACTCATGTCCATTGCATAAAGGAAATGCAAAGGTAAGATACTTGCTTGATTTGCTGATTACAAATCTCAACTTAGGTTTTATCTCTTTATCATAACCTATCAATAATCAGATCATTCGTTCGATTAGAACAATATATCATAACACATAAATCTTTATCTCTATTATAGTCAAAGACACATAGTCTAATCACGTCATCACATAATCGCAGTGATCATACTTTTAGTTCATATTCTATACTTGAAATATTTTTATACATTTTTCAAATATCTCATCCATGTTCTTACAGTAGCCTTTTCTTTCTTTTATAAGGTCCGACATTTTCGGCGTCAAAGCGACTTTATCGCAAGTAATTCTTGAGTCTAAGACTCTTATTACGCACTTCAACATCGTAAATATCGGACATTTTATTTTTAATCATTTTCAAAATTTCCGAAATTGAAAATTTTAAAATAATTCAAATCATCACTAACGGGCTTATAGTGATATAATTGTTACTATAGGTGTTCTTCTTCAAATTCAGAACTTCATAATCGGTTCTCAAGTCAGCTAGTTTGGCCGGCTATAACTTTCAAACATCGGAATCATAATTAAATGATTTAAACATTAAACAATTCCATTATCATTAATAATTAATTTATATTAAACTATTAATGAAACCATTGCCAAAATATAAAAGTTATTTATAATAACTCAAACTATTTTAAAACATTTATATTACCCTTAAATGATTTTTAAAATAATTAAACTCATTTTTAAATAATTACCATTAATATTTAAATATTAATGTACTATTTATCTAAATATTAAAAGTAATTAATTATAACTTAAGATATTTTTAAATCCTTAATATCCTCTTTAAATGATTTTAAATAAATAAAACCATTTTTAAACTATTTATTTAATAATAATTATTAAATAACTAAATATCATTAATATTATCTTAATATCATTAATTTTAAATTATTAATGAAATTATCCTTTAAATATTAAAAGTTATATTTTATAACTTAAAATATTTTTAAATACCTTAATTTCATTTAAAATGATTTTTATAATATTAAAATCATTTTTAAACTAAATTATTTAATATTATCATTAAATAACTTTAATATCATTAATATTAATTAATTAATGAAATTCATCACAAAATATTAAAAGTCATGGGAAATAACTTAAAATATTATCTTATACCATAAAATAATTTTTCATGATTTTTCATGAATTAAAACTATTTTTAAATCATTTATTTAATATTATAATTAAATAAATAAATACCTTTTATATTTCAAAAATATTAAATATTTATGAAATATACTCAAAATAATTAAATATGATTTTTGAATTTAAAATAATTTTTTTAATTTAATAAGTATTTTAATAATTAAAATCTAATTTTTCTAATTTTTAAATCATTTTGTAAATTACGAAATTAAAAATAAATAGAATCCGTCAGCTAAAGGCTTTATGACAATCTGTTGCCTTAGGTGATCTTGAGTCTCGAGAACACTTTGAATGCGCGATTTCAAGGTGTCTAGTTTGACCATGAATAATTCTCAATCCATTACTTTTCTAGGCAATCTAATACTTGGATCTTGTAGTACTCATGTAAGACTACAATTACCAACAAACATTATGGCTAAACAACATCAGATCTAAGAGTTATTAGCCATCAAAAAGTCTGACAAGACTGTTCTTCAACCGATGAACAGTCGAGGTGCCTACTTTGGATCCTTATAACTTGAAATCTATGTATATTTTGTGTGATATATCAATTCCAGTGTGTAGACAATATGTAGGACTACAACTTAAAAGCTTCATAACATTAAAACATCATAACATGAGCAAGATCTAGCCGGTCAAAGTTGACCACGAAATTTGTTCTTCAAAAATCTGGGTTCGTGTCTTTGACGCTTTTTCAACGATTACTTTGACCATGAATAACTCTTAATCCATAATAGAAATGGACTGATTCTTTCTTTACGTTCTGAGACACATAATGGACTACACATATCAACTTTCAAAACACAAAACACATTAAAGATAAGCGAGATATAAGGCTGACATTTTCCAAAAAATATTTTACGGACACTTAGAATATTTTATAGGTTTGAAGACTGACCCCGGTCGTCTTGTCGGTCAACCCATTTTGACCGCCTATAAATCCCGATCTATAATATCTATGAACTTGATTCATTTTGCATATTAAAGACCACATGTCATGCTACTTATAACAACTTTTAAACAACAAAACTCATGATCGACCAAAGAGTTATAAGCCCTGACATTTGATGAAAAATCACAGAATCCGGTTTTTTCCAACTTGCTTAAATCTTCAAATTCGTGCACTTTGATGTTATGGGTCTGTGTTTTTACAACCCAGAACATTAATAGACTCCCTATTACACTACTTTAAACAATCAATTGCATCAATTAACATAGAATCGAAAGATTTCAAAATTAGGGAATTTTATACCTTTTCTAGCCGATTTACGATTTTTTTTGCTTTGATGCTTCCGATTTGTTATTTTGTAATGCATTTGGGCTTTGATTATGAGGTTATGGGCAAGATAATTTCGGAGGTTTGGTCTAGAGAGAGTGTAGCTAGAGACTTTGGAAAAATGTTAGTGTAAAATGAGGATTTTCTCCCTCAATCTCTATTTATAGATCATTTCAAATGCATTGGATGCTAAGCAATGGTTGATTGAGTGTGCATAATTGAGTATTGGATGCTCAATTGGTAGGGTAATTGTTGGGCTTCGGCACAGAAACGCACAGCGGAAATTAAAATTTTAAAGCAATTTCTTAAACCCTAAATCAGGATCCATGCGAAAATCAATTAATTCAGAGGTTTAGAGATTATACCAGATATAAACAAAAAATGAGAATCAAACCGATGCGCCTCGAATCTCCAACGTTAATACAAACCGATTGCGCCTACGGTATTCACCACGAACGCCGCATTTAACCGTCGAACGATTACGCAATAAGAAGGACTCATGGACTAGCCACCAAAAGGAATGGATTTTACAAACTCATTTTTCTCTAGTCTCTCTCTAAGAGCAACTAGGGTTTTTCAATTATGATATCTTACCCTAAGTAGTCGCTATATATCATATATATAGTAGTTAAAAGGAATTAATCAAATCAAAACCTAATTTTATAAATTCGAATTTATATATATATATATATATATATATATATATATATATATATATATATATATATATCTCTTAATTAAGTCTTACTTAATTAATATACATATATACAAATTATCCTTTTAATTTAAATTCATGATTTAAATACTATTAATCATATTAATATATTTAAATCCTTAAAATTTAAATTAATTCCCTTTAAATAACGTTTCTATGTGTGTGACCCTATAGGTTATTATTACGCTGGCAATAATTTTAAAATCATATTATAAAATTATAAAACAAGTGAGCTGCATCTAGTAATGCATCACCGCTACCCAAGTAATAATAAGATCGATGATTCGATGCAACCTTTTTTGTGACCAATGTTTCAATGTAATTTAATCCTTTTAACCTTAATATCCTAGATTAAACTCGAGTCATGGAATGTTTCATACTCTTCATAATTTAATCGAAGTTTTCTTGATCAATGAGTGTATATATGAAACAAATCACTATTTGAGCATGGCCATGCATTTCATAGTCCTACTCATCAATCAAGAGGCCTATGGATATCACCCATAATATATAGGATGGTTAAATTCCATCTAGATCACTCATATTTCTCACACGATTAATGATGAACCCAATAATCATTTTTATAGTCCACCCTCTCATTTCTCAAGAGAACAATGAAAAGAAAGGGTGAACTTAACTAGCCCAAAGAAGAAATATTATGACTAATATAATGCGTAATAAATTATACTTAGCCTTCAACAAGATAACAACCGATAGAATACAATAGACAACAAGTTTTAGATCAACAATCGCATTAGAAAATAAAGAATCCATTAGAAGAGTCAAGTAGAGCATAAAATCTACTATCTTCTATGATTTAAAAAGTTTTTCATCAACTTTATCATTTGAGACTCGATTTTAATAAATAAAATCGAATCATCCTCGCACCACGGCCAAGGATATTCATGTAATCATCAATGGTCATGATTATACCAAGAATAATCCTCGGTCATAATCATACCAACAATTGTCCATCAATGAACTACGGGCCAATGAGGACTTTTACCACATCATTCATAACATTACGATTGATGATTATACCGAATAATCCCTGGTTATAATCATACCAAGTCCATCCATCCACGTAAGCCAAAGATGACTTTAATCACAATATAAGCATGAGGATGATGACAATGACATAATAATTTAATTAAACAAGTTCAAGGATAAATTTTAAAGATTTATAATTTAATTTATCCAGAATCAATAACGTCAAATTGTCGACATGATCTTTGCTTTGTAGAGTAAAATTCAAGAATAATATTCATGTACCAAAAAATAATTTGGATGAGAAAAGAAATATATTTTTTCGGTGAATAGTACCCCGTGAATAGTACTTGAGAATAGTACCCGTGAATAGTATCCGACACATGAAAAGTGTCCCGAATACCCGAGTGAATGATACTAGAGTGAATAGTAATTAGGTGAATAATAACTGGGTGAATAGTAACCCATGAATAGTATTAACTACATTAAAAAGTACCGACACGAAAAGTACCCCAAATACCCGAGTGAATAATACCATAGTGAATAGTAATTGGGTGAATAGTAACCCGTAAATAGTAACTCGTAATAGAAAAATACCAAAGAAAATGATATTTCATGATGAGTACAAAAGAAGTGATATCCCAAATGAGTATAATAGAATATATGAAACTGCAAATGGATTTTCACCCGCCATGCGGTAATCCACGTAGACAGATCATTTCCATAATTTAATAAATAATGAATACGAAGGATCATTCACCATGCATGCGGTAATCCACATAGACAGGTTATTCCAACAGAATAATAAAGAATGAAATAATAGAAGAATTCACCATGCATGCGATGGGCCGCCGTTATTCAGATAGGTTATTAAAGAAGAATAATAAAGAATGGAATGCGCATAGCACATATTCAACGAATAATCCGCATGCATACATCGATAGAGATATATTCAACAGAATAATAAAGAATGGAATAACAATGACGAATTCACTAGGGCATGCGATATATGCCTTGCAGACGGAGTTATTCCAACGAATAATAAAGAATGGAATAATGAAGAATTTCACCATATATGCGGTACTTAGCATGACAAAAGTTATTCTAACATAATAATAAAGAATGGAATAACAACCCTTACGAGTATTGAAAGAAAATAACTCTCTTCATGAATCTGAAAGAATAATACCCCTTACCTCAAAAAAAGGCTGGATCTTTAGAATAATAGTGAGGTAGTAGACTTCTCTTCTTCTTTCTCTCAATTATTTTTCTCTATAATAATTGTTCTATAGCTTTAGTGAATTGGTGAGAAATGAAGGAAGAATGAGCTTCTATTTCAGGGAAAATATAGTTTCAATAATTTCACATTTTGGGGCTCAAAATATTGTAGTACAATACCTTCAACTTTTCTTTCATTTTTAATTTAGTCATGCAAGTATTATCAAACTTCCACCACCTCCCCTAATAGTAAATCATGTGAATTAATAGTAAATCATGTGACTCAATAGTTCTAAACATGTGAAAAAATTAATTACAGTATAGTACCTTTAACTATACCTCCATCTTTAATTTAGTCATGCAAGTATTATCAATCTTGCACAAACTCCCCTAATAGTAAATGAATGTGAATCAATAGTACACACATGTGAACAAATAGTTATAATCATATGAATTAATAGCAATTAATTGCTCATTTATCCTGTTAATTACCCGATTGGTCAATATAACCTCCAGACTTCAATTATTATCGGAATTAATGTCAATTTTTCCTTAACACTAATAATTCCCACACAATGGAATTATCAATTTCATCTTTAATCAACACGAACTTATTCATCATTAATATTATAATTCACAATATTTAACAACCGAGGTCATTCGGGAAGAGGGGCTTTCAGATAAGGATTTCTCCTTATTGGTAGCATGATTAGGTGACCAAACCTCTCTCTTGTGAGAACTTCTAGACATTGTCAATATTGCAAATAATAATATGAATAACTTTGTCGTCTCAATTATTGATTTAATAATATAACATATTATCACGAGATGATCTTTGTGACAATAATTGAATCGATAATATAGAGAGATATGATCGTGATTCTTTGTAGCAATAATTGAGTATAAGCTGGTGACTTCTTACGTAAGCATCAATAATCAATCTGGTGTGCTACTCTTATGCAACCACGCGTATTCTTTGTACTTTTACTCTCTTGGGTAGTTCAAGCGGTTTTAACGGTAACACTTGTAGTTATTTTTATAAAAAGATAATTGTGTTTTTTTCTAACTACGACAATACTTCCGTTGTGGGGTCCACCAATGATTGTGCCGTCTATGGATATTCCTTGATAAAAAGAATATTCCCAGACCAAGCGAATATTTTATAACAACTTGCATACTTTGCAAAATTTTTAAATATCACCCTTAACTATAACATTATATCAATTTAACCATAATATTCAAAAAAAATTATAAGAAAATTAAATCTTTCATTTCATAAAATTTGGGGTCTTACAATCTCCCCTCCTTATGAAATTTTGCCCTCGAAATTTACGTCGTACTGGTATCTTAGAAGAGATGAGGATACCTTGACTTCATTTTGATTTTAACTCTTGAGGTATAACCTTTGAGTGTTGAATATGATCATTCTTATCCAAGATTTTACACGTATCTCTCTCATCGTTAAATCTTACTACTATCTCGTCTAGTTCTAATTTAATAATGTGGTTTGGGTCATCCACATATTTACGTAACATCGATACGTAAAAAAAAATGTTATGAACCGCGACATACTTGGCAGTAAAGCGAGTCTATAGGCCACGATTCCTACTCGATCGAGGATTTCAAATGGGCCAATTAAATCGAGGGTTGAGATTTCCTCTCTTCATCGATTCTTGCTTCTAGAATAACGCCCTCTTGAACCTTCTTCTTCACATTCATCGACTCGAAGGGTGTGTAGTTTGAGTGACTTTAACTTTATCGATTAAAGTCGATTCTACTCGTATATTTGTTATCTTCACGTGGGTCCTAGAGTCTTTAACTCTATCTTCATCATTTATAAGTTATCTGAAATGGGTTTTTGTGTTAACAACATCACAATAAGCATGCACGATCTTCTACTCAACGCGTCGACTACCCGTTCGCTCTTCCACGATGATATTGAATGGTATGATCGTAATCTTCAATAGCTCGAACCAGCGTCTTTGGCGCATTATTACGTTCATTTTAGTTGAAGAAATATTTGAGGGTTTTAGAAATGGGTTTTATCTTTGGGGTCGATACAAAATTCGATTTCACGCTCTAGGGTAGGCTAAGAAGTCTTGAGAATACGTTCGGAAATTTATTAACAATAGAAATATCATTCAAGCTGTGACTCTCATCCAAGACTTGGATAGTACGTCACATTGATACCTATCAACTTGCCATCATCATTCACGACATCGCCTACAGAAAGTCTGGCTTCGGTGCATTCCACACAAGGAGGTCAACAACGAAAGGATCTGGGCTCTTTATTTATGACTTGATAAGACATTGATTAACTTTAGTGGTTTGGTTGCTTGAATTCGTACAACAGGTTGGTTAGGAATATAAAAGCTAACAACCTTATGAAAAGCTTGATGAGTAGTTAACCAATCGATTCCTAAAATCACATCAAAGGCAAGTATTTTCAAAGAGATAAGATCGACGAAGTAGCGTGAAAGTGTCGATTTGAATCAAACAAGATTTATAAGCGAGTGGAGGTAACGAAGGTTTCTACTAACGAAGTTTCAACCCGATAAGTCAAAGTCTAACTTCTCTCGAGTCAAATTTAAGCGTTGGCGCTAAAGCAAGAGAGATAAAGAATGGGTAGAAGCCGGTATCTAATAAGGTATAGACTTTCAAATAATTTATAATTAAACTAACCCGTGCTAACCGTTCGGGTTACTCGCTTTTTGAGAAGTCACGAAAAACGCTCTTCTGAAACCACCAGACTTTGTTTTTGTCGTATCGCCTTTGGTGCCACCGTCATCCCCAGCTGGACTTGACTTTGGTGCACGACAAAATCGGGCTAGGTGACATTCTTTCCACAATTATAACATGCTTTGAATTGCATCATGCGTTTTGGTGATATGTCCCTCCCCCTCGCATTTGAAGCATCTGATTGGTGGTCGTTCTCCTTCCTTGAAAATGGGTGTTGGTCTTCTTTGTCTTTCCATCGTTGTTGAACCTTCTCTTCTTGAAATTTCCACTCCTATTATCTTGGCCATGATTACCGCAAAGTGGTTACCATTCTTGGCATGATAATTTCCCCACGATGGTTATCATTGTTAGATGGTTGTTACTTGCCAATGCGATTATTATCGTGTTGTTGGTCGTTGCCTTTTGGTTGTCTTTGACTCATTATCGGCGCTCAATAAGCTGAGCCCTATTCACAACATCTGAATATAAACAAAGTTTGTGAGAAATGAGGTATTGGCGTATATCGGGTTTCAAACCTCTTAGAAACATTCGCGTCATTCGCTCCTCATTATCGACCAAATGGGATCAAATAGGGATAACTCTCGCAAATTTAGCCTCGTATTGCGACACGGTCATATTGTTTTGCTCAACTTGATAAACTCCACCTCCTTCATGTGAGCGAATACTTTCGGGAAAGTACTTGTCGTTGAGCGACTCTTGGAACTTCTCCCAAGACATCTTGAGTGCGTCGAAATTTGGGTACGTTTCTGATTCCCACCGATGTCGCCTCTTCACGCAACATAAAGGTGGAAAAGGAACCTTTTGCTCCTCGGAGCATCCCAAGACATCAAATATCTTGGTGATCTGCTTTAACCACGTCTCGCCTTAAGTGGTTACGGCTTTCCCAAAAACTCGGTGGTCGGCTCCTTGAAGCGCTTAGCGGTGACCCGAGCAAGTGAGTTGCCATTATTTCCACCTATATTTTGAGCAGAGTCTCTCTTACATGATGTTGCATGAATTGCATAAAGCCTCTACGAACATCCCATCGTTCATCATTTGATCGGTGTTGTTATTTACACGAGGATTATTGTCTTCTGTTGCACATTATCACAGGTATTGATTGTTGGTGACTCAGCGGTCTCATGTGCTTCATTGCTTATCTCAACATTTTTAGATGCCATTTTCAAACACTTTGTCACAAAACAAGGGTTAATTAACATATCACATATTATCCCTATACTACGTGAGACCAATTAAATACCAAATAAACTTAGGTAGGTCATACTATAGAAGAATTCCCGTCTCTCCCCTCCTAGTTCTTGTCTCACATCTCGGCCGAGGATCATATCCCTAAGCTTTGATACCAAATATGCGCACCCCAAAATAGGTATACATCACCCATCTTGAGTCGCCAAATACATGGTACAAAATTCAAATACAACTTAATTATACAATAGTCGTGTAAAATCGACAAAACATAGTTGAGAGTTTAAACAAGAATATTGTCATCTAGACAATATCCACACTCAATGGTGTCCTCATTACAATTATTATCACATTATTTCCATAGAATAGTGAGGGACTACTAAAGCCATTTATATCGGACCATCACTCCATTCCCGAGGCTCGTCCCGACTATATTCTCATTTCCTGAAGAGAACAATGAAAGAAAGGGTGAGCTCAACTAGCCCAGTAAGAAATATTATGACTAAGATAATGCAGAATAAATTATCCTTAGCCTTCAACAGTATAACAACCTGATAGAATACAATAGACAACAAGTTTTAGATCAACAAGCTGCGGTGTGAAATAAGCAATCCATTAGAAGAGTCAAGTAGAGCATAAAATCTACTATCTTCTATGATTTAAAAAGTTTTTCATCAACTTTATCATTTGAGACTCGACAATAAATAAAATCGAATCATCCCTGCACCACGACCAAGGATATTCATGTAATCATCAATGGTCATGATTATACCGAATAATCCCTGGTCATAATCATACCAACAACTGTCCATCAATGAACTACAGGCCAATGAGGACTTTTACCACATCATTCATCACATTACGGTCATGATTATATCGAATAATCCCTGGTCATAATCATACCAAGTCCATCTATGCACGTAAGCCAAAGATAACTTAATCACAATATAAGCATGAGGATGATGACAATGATATAATAATTTATTAAAACAAGTTCAAGGATAAATTTTAAAGATTTATAATGTAATTTATCCAGAAATCAATAAGCGTCAAATTGTCAACATGATCTTTGCTTTGTAGAGTAAAATTCAAGAATAATATTCATGTACCAAAAATAATTTGGATGAGGAAAAGAAAATATATTTTGGGTGAATAGTACCCGAAAGTGAATAGTACTTGAGAATAGTACCCGTGAATAGTACCCAAACACGAAAAGTGTCCCGAATACCCGAGTGAATGATACTAAAGTGAATAGTAATCGAGTGAATAGTAACCCGTGAATAGTAACTCGTGAATAGTACTTCGACACGAAAAGTACCCCGAATACGAGTGAATAATACTAGAGTGAATAGTAATTGGGTGAATAGGTGAATAGTAACTTTCATAAAAGAAAAATACCAAAGAAAATGATATTTCATAGCATGAGTACAAAAGAAATGATATCTCGAGATGAGTATAATAGAATATCTGAAAGCGCAAATGGATTTTCACCGCCATGCGGTAATCCGCGTAAGCGGATCATTTCCTCAATTTAATAAAGAATGAATCTGAAGGATCATTCACCATGCATGCGGTAATCCACATGAAAGGTTATTCAACAGAATAATAAAGAATGGAATAACGAGAAGAATTCACCATGCATGCGATAGTAAGCGCAGATGAGTTATTCCAACAGAATAATAAAGAATGGAACCGGTCATGCGTAATTCACGCAGAACGGAGGATATTCAACAGAATAATAAAGAATGGAACCCGGTCATGCGTAATCGCCGCAGACGAGGATATTCTAGCGAGAATAATAAAGAATGGAATAACAACGAGAATTCACCGGGCATGCGATAGACCCATACAGACGAGGTTATTCAATGAGAATAATAAAGAATGGAATAATGAGAAGAATTTCACTATATATGCGGTACTTGGCATAGACGAGTTATTCCAACATAATAATAAAGAATGGAATAACAACCCCTTACGAGTATTGAAAGAAAATAACTCTCTTCATGAATCTGAAAGAATAATACCCTTACCTCGAAAAGAAGCTGGATCTTTGGAATAGTGAGGTAGTAGACTTCTTCTCTTCTTCTTTTTCTCTATAATAATTGCTCTATAGCTTTAGTGAATTGGTGAGAAATGAAGGAAGAATGAGCTTTATTTATAGGAAAATATAGTTTTGATAATTACACGTTTTGGGGCTCGAAATATTACGGTATAATACCTTCCTCTTTTCTTTCATTTTTAATTTAGTCCTGCAAGTATTATCAAACTTCCACCACCTCCCTAATAGTAAATCATGTGAATTAATAGTAAATCATGTGACTCAATAGTTCTAAACATGTGAAAAAATTAATTATGAGTATAGTACCTTCAACTATACCTCCATTTTTAATTTAGTCATGCAAGTATTATCAATCTTGCACCAACTCCCTAATAGTAAATGAATGTGAATCAATAGTACACACATGTGAACAAATAGTTATAATCATGTGAATTAATAGCAATTAATTGCTCATTTATCAGTTAATTACGATTGGTCAATATAACCTCAGGACATCAATTATTATCGAAATAAATGTCAATTTCCACTAACACTAATAATTCCAACACAATGGAACTATCAATTTCATCTTTAATCAACACGAACTTATTCATCATTAATATTATAATTCACAATATTTAACAACCAGGTCATTCCCGGAAAAAGGGGCTTTCAGATAAAGGATTTCTCCTTATTGGTAGCTTGATTAGGTGACCAAACCTCTCCTTGTGAGAACTTCTAGACATTGTCGATATTGCAAATAATAATATGAATAACTTTGTCGTCTCAATTATTGATTTAATAATATAACATATTATCACGAGATGATCTTTGTGACAATAATTGAATCGATAATATGAGAGATATGATCACGACAATTCTTTGTAGTAATAATTGAGTATAAGCGAGTGACTTCTTACGTAAGCATCAATAATCAATACAGTGTGTTACTATGCGACCACAGCGTATTCTTGTACTTTTACTACTAGGGTAGTTCAGCGGTTTTAACGGTAACACTTTCGCCGTTATTTTTATAAAAAGATAATTTTGTCGTTTTCTAACTACGACAATACTTTTGTTATGGGGTCCACCAATGATTATGCTTCGTAAATACGGATATTCCCCGACAAAAAGAATATTCCCGAACCAAAACGAATATTTTATAACAACTTGCATACTTTGCAAAATTTATACATATCACCCTTAACTTTAACCTTTTATCAATTTAACTATTTACAAAAAAAATAATAATTATAATGAATATAATTTCAGAAAATTGAATACAACTTGGGCTTTAATCAATTCATAAAACAATAGGTACGAGGCAATCTTTAGGGAAGTAATTCTAACCGTTTAGCAAAATCATATGCTATAATGAACAAGTAGCACCCGAATCAAACAGCACGTAAGCATTTATATCGTTGATCGGGATAACACCTGCAACTACATCCCATGATACAACTGCATCTTGGACCGTCATGTTAAAGGTGCGGGTCATCGGCCTACCTGGCTGAGCTGGACCACTAATAGCTAGCTTACCATTATTAACGCCCTTATTCCCGTCTGTCCCCTTCTTTGGGCAGTTCTTTGATATATGTTCAGTTGATCCACATATAAAGCATCCATGGGTCTTCTTCGGACTTGGACAATTTGGCGAAATATGCCCCTTCTGTACATAATTGTAACACACTGACTTCCCCTTGAGACAGACTCCTAAGTTAGTCTTCCCATAATTCTTGCACGCCTTCATCCTCTTCTTGTGATCTCCTTGCTTCACTCTGGTATTCCCAAAGTTAAAACCCTTTCTCTTCTGGCCATTGCCACTACCGCTGGCTCCCTCGATTTTCACTCCCCCATCAACTTTACCCTTGTTTTTCTTCTCCCTGTGGTACTGGCTTAAAGCCTCATTCCCACCTTCGGCGATTATCGCCTTCTCTAGAATGGTCCTAAAAAAAGTACTTTAGAACATTGATATCTGGCTATAGAGCCAGGGTTTCAAGCCCTGCTCGAATCTCCTAGCCTTCCTCACCTTCGTGTCTACTTGGTGTGGACCAAACCTCGCCAGTTCATTGAACTTGGCCGCATATTAGGGAACAATCATCTTCCCTTGTTTCAACTTAAGAAACCTCATCTTCGTCCTCCCCTGCATACTCATAGGAAAGTAGTTCTCGAACAAAATCTCCTTGAACCGAGTCCACGTTAAGTTATCTATTTCGAACCTAACCTGGTTTGCCTCCCACCAGAAGTTTGCCTCACCGTTCATCATATAGGTAGAAAAATCTACCTTTTGCCCCTCATCAACATTGACAATAACAAATTCCTTTTTTATCTCTTTCACCCAAGTCTAGGCTTCGATAAGCTCCATAGTGTAAGACCCCAACTTTTATGAATAAAGATGAATTTTTTATAAATATTATTTTTGAATACTAAGGAGTGAATTTAATATTATGTTATAGTTGTGGATAATATTTATAAATTTTGCAAAGTACGCAAGTTGTTTTATTATATTCGATTGGTCGTGGAATATTCGTTTTAACAAGGAATATTCGTACGATGGCACAATCATTGGTGGACCCCACAACGTAATTATTGTCGGAATGAGAAAACGATAGAAATATCTTTTTATGAAAATAACGGCAGAAGTTTTACCGTTAACTGTTGAAATAATCGGTGTTAAAAGTACAATAATACGCGTGATTGCATAGTAGCACACAGTATTAATTATTGATGCTTACGTGAGAAGTCACTCAATTATACTCAATTATTGCTACAGTAATTGCTACATCATATCTCTCATATTATTGATTCAATTATTGTCACAGTATCATCTGCATAATATTTTATATTATTAAATCAATAATTGAGACGACAAAGTTATTAATATTATTATTTTAACATCTTGACGATGTCTCAGAATTTATGTCAATGAGAGGTTTTGTCACCTAATTCATGCGCCAATAGGGAGAAATCCTTATTGAAAGCCCCTAACTTCCGGAACGACACAGTTGTTAATATTCCAAATTATAATAATAATGAATAAATGTTGTTAAAAATATTGATGGGATTTTTATGAAGTATTTGATGTAAATTTTGCTTATTTTATGAACCCCCATTTATCCATTTTTTAAAATAATTGGTAAAAAATTATTTAATATAATAAAGGTGGGGCCACATGTGGGGGCCACGTGTTGAAAATGAATTGGCAGGGGGGGAAAACTTGTTATTCACGGGTGATGAAATGAAGTACTATTATTATATGTTTATATATATAATATTAGTGTGTGTGTGTGTGTGTATGTTATATATATATATATATATATATATATATATTATCTTCTTCCTCGGAGTTCTGAAGTCACCTTACTTACCTGTAGTCCACCTAGTTCGTGTCTAACCTTTGTAAGTCTCTGTGGAGTGAGCGATTGTGGGGTTATAGAACATAGGTATGAGTCTACTTTGGGTAAACGGGGTATGTATGAATGAACCTTGAGTAAGATTTTATTTTGAAACAGTCAAGATGAGTAGATTATTCAGATTAAGCTCTTCGGTTAGTAACAGGTCAGCTTTGCCTCCGTCCCAGACATAGTTAACCAAGAAGAACATAGTTATGAAAACATTAACCAAAAGATATTTATCAATCAACCTTTTCTGATAAATTTAAAACTGACTATAATGTCAAAACAGTTGAAAGAGTTTATGCAATTAACAAAGAATACGAAAATTGTAGTCTTTTATCACCTGAAGTTATTAAGAAACACAGAAAAAAGGGTTACAATTTTATTCATATAGGTCTTGTTCAAGTTGCAGTTAAACCACTCAACAGAAAAGGAATTAATTCATCTATCTACCTCTGCCTTAGAGATGCTAGATTTTTAAATTATTATCCAAGTATTATTGGTGCCATGGAAGCAAGTTTGCATAATGGACCTATCCATTTTAATTGCTTTCCTGATTTCGCCTTGAGTCTTAGTGATCAAAACTTATTTAAAGTTTTATCATTAAACATTAAAACTGATGGAGAGATTACTCAAATGATTGAAGGATCTCAACCCATTGCTTTGATTTACAGGATTTATTATAAGACAATGAAATCAAACTTAAACGTTCATGCTCTTAATAAAAGTCCAAAAGATCAAACAGTTTTAATTCAAAGTTCAACCAGTGATGCTAATATCCAGATCCCAAGAAAAATTCCTTGAAAGGATATTACCTTACCTAATCAATGGACTTTACCGAATGAATTACCACAACAGCCTATAGTTAACAATTTGTTAAATATTGAAAACAACCAGCCAGCTTTTTAAAATGGAACTATTAAAATTAGCTTTGGCGTATTAGAACGCATGATTATCATTGAAGACGTTTCAGAGTTCTTCAACCCCTTCTATTATCCCACACTAGAGAGATCTAATGAAGTCCTTAGTAATCCTTCTGGTTAGAGATATCAAACTTAAAGGTATCCTTAATCAAGGACAAGTTAGTCATCCTTGTTACACTCGAGAATGATGAAAGTAGAAGATGAAAGGTTCTTCTTCTAAGCATCCTCAGTATATCCCACACAGTCTGATATTAATGCCCCAATTCATAATCAATTAAGAGTCATTAAAAAGAATTTCATTTTAAATTGGGATAACTTAGTAAAAGATTTTAATTCAAAATTTAACAAAGAAAAAAAGACATCTATTCGGATCTAATCACCCCATTGAAAAGGAAAGAGATAAGATAGTTAATAGATGGAAAAGATTTATTAAAATGAAGAAATTAATATTACTTTTTACTAATTTGGTATGAACAATATCAAAGTAAATGTAATGTTATTAGTAAAACTCAATGGATTAAAGAAGATGATCTAAAGTATCGTCTAGTCATCCTCCTTTAGAGAGATTCTAATTCCGATTAAAAACACTTGATTATTGCTAGTCCTTCAAGATTCCTGATGGAACTAATGATAATAAAAAAATAATTGAACAATTAAACTTTAATAATCAATATCTAGCAACAGTAGGAAAATAGCTAGATAGGATTGAAGAAAAATTTGAAGAAGGTATTATTAAAAAACCTGATTCAAAAATTGAACAACCTTTAATCAAATTACCAGAGAACAGATATAATTTAGGTTTACCTAATGAAGAAAGTGAATTGGTCCAATCTATTGAAAAGTTATTTAAAAAACTTAAAATAGAACCCGGTCCAAGTGGAACTATTGTTGTTATCGATCATGCTAAATCGGATGATGATAACGAAAGTTCTTCTGATCACTCTAATCACTCATCTATTTCAAACCTTAATGAACAGCTAAATAAATTAACTGTCAATAACACAAGTATTACCAGAAATTGGTACTCTAGACCAACTCCTCCGGATCTACAGTTCGAAGAGAGAAATCTAGATAAATAGTTTTCTGTGTCCTCTAATAAAATTTATGAATGGAATATAGATGGATTTAGTGAACAAGAAATCCTTAATAAACTTAATCATATGTCTATGGTAGCCAACAACTATATCACCAAATTCAACATTTTATCTCAACCAGATATAGTTGAATTAATAGCTAGCGGTTTTACTGGTATTCTTAGGTCCTGGTGGGAAAAACATCTCACAGAAGACATTAGAATATACATAGTTCATGCTATCCAAAGAGATAATGAAGGCAATCCCATCTTTGATGAAGATGTTGGTATTGGTGTTCCTGATGGAGTTAATACTTTAATATTTACTATAATTAAACATTTTGTTGGAACCCCTAGTAATATTTCAGAAAGAATTCATGATCAATTAAGTAATCTTACGTGTCCCGCTCTAAGTGATTTCAGATGGTACAAGATGTATTTACTTCTAGAGTTATGATGAGAAATGACAGTAATAAACCATTTTGGAAAGAGAAATTCGTTAATGGTTTACCATCTTTATTTGCTCACAAAGTTAGAGAAGAATTAAGTAAAAATTTAGGATATATTGACTATGATAATTTAACCTATGGTGATATTATTAGTTATATTCAAAAAATTGGATTAAAAATGTGTATTGATTTTAAATTAGCTAAACAAGCTAGTAAAGATAAAAATAAAGCTAAATACGAGTTAGGAACATTTTTTTGAGCAAGATGGTTTTTGCTTGATTGCTCCTCTCAGAAGAAAGCACAGGCATAAGAATAAACATATTGAGTCACATAAAAGTCATAAGCGTCGTAAGAAAAGATATAATCAAGATAAGAGTAATAATCAAGATACTTATTACAATAAACCTAAGTCATCTAAGAAAAGATCATATAAAAAATCAAAGAAATATGATAAAAGTAAAATTGTCTGTCACAATTGTGGGCAGAAAGGACACTATAAAAGTGAATGTAGAGTTAAACAAAAATTAACTCAATTAAATATTTCAACTGAAGATACAGAACAGTTATTGGAATTAATGAGAATTGAAAATAACAGTAGTAGTAATGAAGAAGCTTCTGATATTCCAGTATCTTCTAGTAATAATGCATCTAACGATGAATCTGATAGTGAAAATGAAGTCACCATATGTACAGAAAATTGCAATAAAAACTGTTGTAAAAGAGTTAATGTAATTACAAAAGAAGAAGAAGAAAGTTCTTTATTAGTTAATTTAATCAAGAAATTACGGACCACGAATTAAAAACTCGAAGATTTGAAACAATTAAAAGATTTGTTAACCAAAGATAAGAAAGTCAGCGATAAGGTTCTTAGAGCCAAAGAAAAACCTATTTTAGGTCTCAATAAAACTCTTGAAAGATTTAAGTCTCCTAAGAAAAGAAATTACCTCCGTGAATTAAATCAAGAAGTTAATAAACTTAAGAAAGAAATTTCTAACTTAAAATTAGATATTTTCAACTTAAGAAAAGAGATTGATGATAAAAAATCGAGATCTTCAAGTTCATGATTCCTCTCTAGTGATGAAAGTCACGATGAACCGAGAATCATCGGTCTTAAAGATTCGATCTCTTTATTCAAGGTCTCTCCCTTAAAAGAATTAAAGATATTACTATTCAAAAATGGTATATCTCTATTAATTTAGTTATCGATAAAACTTTCTCTGTACAGCTCCCTGCTTTGGTTGATACTGGTGAAGACTTGAACTGTATTCAAGAGGGTATTATCCCAACAAGATATTATAAGAAAACTAGTGAAAAACTAAATTCAGCTAACGGTAGTCAAATGGAAATAAAATATAAATTACCTAATGTACATATTTGTCAAGAAAGTATGTGTTTTAAGACCTCATTTGTCTTAGTTCGCAATCTTACTGACAAAATCATTTTGGGTTTACCATTTATCTATTTATTATACCCATTTAAAACTAGTAATAAAGGTTTAAGTTGCGAGCATTTAGGAAAGAGAATTACATTTAAATTCCTAATTAAACCAAAAGAAAGAGATTTAAAATTTATTCAAGAAGAATCAATTTCTATATCATTGAATCTGTTAAATTGTAAAGTTACCCACCTAAATTTCCTTAAAGAAGAAGTTAGGTATCAACAAGTTGAAGAACAACTTAAGAGTAACAGAGTTCAAGTAAAAATAAAAGAATTAAAAGATTATTTGACAAAAAAATTATGTTCTGATTCTCCCAATGCTTTTTGGCATAGGAAGAAGCACACAGTTAGATTACCCTATGCTAAGAAATTTTGAGAACATTTAATTCCCACCAAAGCTAGGCCTATTCAAATGAGTCATGAACAGATGGAGTTATGTAAAAGTGAAATTAATGATCTTCTTAGTAAGGGTTTAATTAGACATAGCAAGTCACCATGGTCTTGCCTAGCCTTCTATGTTAATAACGAAGCTGAGAAAGAAAGAGGTGTCCCTCGGTTAGTCATTAATTATAAACCATTAAACAAAGTACTATAATGGATTAGGTACCCTTTGCCCAACAAGGATGATCTCCTTGGTAGGTTAAGTGTCTCCACTATCTTTAGTAAATTTGACCTCAAGTCAGGATTCTGGCAAGTTGCTATTCATCCAGATGATAGGTACAAAACTGCATTTACCACTCCATTCGGACACTACAAATGGAATGTTCAGTCATTTGGACTTAAAAATGCACCCAGTGAATTTCAGAATATTCTTAATAATATTTTGAATCCTTTCAGTCATTTTATTATTGTATACATCGACGATATCCTTGTATTCTCCAAGACTATTGAAGAGCATATTAAACATTTGAATTCATTCTTCAAAAAAGTTAAAACCAATGGTCTTGTTCTTTCTCCTTCCAAATGTAGTCTGTTTCTGACTAAATTCAGGTTTCTCGGATTAATCCCCTATCATGGACTCACACGGCCAATTGACAGAGCTATTCAATTCGCCGACCGGTTCCCAGATAAGATTACCGATAAAACTCAGCTACAGAGGTTTCTTGGCTCGCTCAATTATATTGGCAAGTTTTATAAGAACCTCAGGAAGATTTGTAAGCCTCTCTTCCAGCGCTTACAGAGTAATCCACCTCCATGGACTGACATTCATACTTCTGTCGTCCAACAAGTTAAAAAATATGTTAAGGTTTTGCCCTGCCTTGGCATCTCAAATGATTTAGCTTTCAAAATAGTTAAAACTAATGCCTCTGATATTAGATTCGGTGGCATACTCAAACAACAGTTAAGTCCTTCTTCTAATGAACAAATTGTTCGTTTCCATTCTGGCGCATGGAACCCTATACAGTTAAAATACAGTACTATTAAAAAAGAAATTTTGTCATTAGTTTTATGTATTAAAAAATTTCTGAGAGATTTATTGAATCAGAAATTTCTAGTTAGAATAGATTGCAAGTCAACAAAATTTATTCTTGAAAAAGACGTTGAAAACGTCGCCTCTAAGCATTCATTCGCTAGATGGCAAGCAATTCTAAGTATTTTTGATTCTGATATTGAATATATTAAAGGTAGTAACAACTCAGTTCCTAATTTTCTCACTCGTGAGTTTATTAACACATGTACTATTGCAGCAACATGAGTGTGCGAGGAGGTTCATCTTCTCGTGGTCATGGCCTTCGATCCGGTCGATTAATCACCAAAGGGACCTGTTGTTCCTCATCCAGTTACCCAAACCCACAATAAGTTCCAGGTGCTTGGTATAGTTCCCAAGCCCTACTCCTCAGTTCTTGCTAGTCAGCCCAAACCATTTGATATTTTTGCTAATCAAACCAAGTCTACCTCATCACAATCCAGTCACCCGGTTTCAGACTATCGTCAAATTTTTGATCAGCACTTATTCCATATTGAGTTACCAATGAAACCCAAGAATGACCCGATTCAATTAGCTACCCAGTATTTTCCTACTGGATGGCATTTTCTTCCTCTTGCTCCTTATAAATCACTTGTATATTATAGGGACATCCTTATTGAAACAGAGTCAGCCTTTATTAAACTAATATATGCCAACGATGATAAATCCAAGCTTCTTTATTATTCATTGTACGTCAAGCAGGTTCTCAATCTGTCCGATTGGGGTAGTCATCCTTCTGATCTCAAGTCACTTTCTAATCACACTAGCTCTTTTTGCTATTATGATTATATTGAGGCTTGGCATAAAATCATGCTTCACCAAAATGAATATCATAGTCATTCGTGGTTTTTCCAGTTCGACCACAAGTTCAAAAGTCAATTTCCTAAATGGTTCATCCTTTGGTGGACAAGGTATGGTTTGTGTCATGATATTTTCCCCAAACCTCTCCTTGCTCAGTTAGAACATTTTTGTCATCACAGTAATTATCATTCCAAATATGAGGAAATTCCAGTCTTCCTTATATTTTGTAGTAAATACAAAATTCCTTGGATTCTTAAATGGCAATATGTCATTTTAGCTACCCAAGAAGTCACAGTATTTCAGTCTCTGTCGTCCATAGGTATTAGGACTACTCAGACTTGCCTCTCCCCTATTTCTCATGTTTCTCACCGTTTTTTCATTAAATGGTGGGATAAATTCGGTGTTGATAGAATAGTTGGCCAAGTTCAAAAAGAATTTCCGCCTTCTCCTTTATTAACTCCTCCAGTAACCACTCCTTCAGTCACCACGGCCGTTTGCATCTTCAATAAAAACAATCACTAAGAGCAAATTTGATAAGTCAAAAGAAAAATCAGTTATTCCTCCTGATTCTGATGAAATTACTAACATTTCTAGTTACTCCAATTCTCAGTTAAGGTGTCTTGTAGATGCCATCCATATGAGACTTGACCAGTTACACGAAGAATCAGACAAAGCTTCTTCTCAGTCTAGAGGAGAAAATTATAGTCAAGATCTTGAAAATGAAGGTGATTGTGATCCCTATGGCATGATCAGTCTTCAGGATGCTCAAGATCCCTTTTCTTGAGTCCTGTAGTAATCAATCAAGGTGTGTTGATGTTATCAGCCGCCTTCATAGCCTCTGGCCGACCAAGAGATCATTCCACATGACCTCAATCAACCAAAGACGCCTTAAGAAGATAACAAGTGAGATCTTCCTTTTCCACCAAAAGCAAAGAATCGAACAGTATCCGCATTACTACCGCATTAGTCAAAAGAGACGTCTGTTTTTCCACCGAAAGCAGTTTCTTTTCCTTTTACTTTAGTAAAATATTTTTTACTTGTACTTTTTACTTTAGTAAAATATTTTTTACTTTTACTTTACCCCAGTTATTGTAATAGTAATCTTGTAACAGTTCGTTTCCTTGTTCTATAAAAGGAAATTGAATTCATTTGGTTTAGGCAGACTTAGAAAGACTCAGAGCTCCTTCTCTGATTAATCTTTAGCCTCAACCGCTGTTTAGCCTACTTAACCCCTCTTCATCTTAATGTTCTTAGTTCAATAAAGTTGTAAGTTATTTTAATTCTTGCTTTTGTAAATAGTTTCAGTAATCATCAATAAAACTATTTTATTTAGTTATTTAATCTGTATTTTAATTGTGTTGTATGCGCCCTCTTGTTCTTCTCATCTCATCTCATATCATATTCTCCTTCCGCCCTCTAATGTATCCTGTAAATCAAAGCAATGGGTTGAGATCCTTCAATCATTTGAGTAATCTCTCCATCAGTTTTAATGTTTAATGATAAAGCTTTAAATAAGTTTTGATCACTAAGACTCAAGGCGAAATCAGGAAAGCAATTAAAATGGATAGGTCCATTATGAAAACTAGCTTCCATGGCACCAATAATCAACAAAGACCTTCCCAAGACCTCACAGGAGATGGACGGCGAAGAAGATGCCGAGGCATCTTGATCCATGAAATAGTGATGGCCCATCCATCATCTCGACTTTTGCTTTAGTAAAAGCAAAAGTGTTTTACTTTAGTAAATGTAAAAGTAAAAGTAAAAGAATAACTTTTGCTTTTACTTAAGTTAAATGTTTTTAACTTTAGTTAAATGTTTCTTACATTTACCCATGTAAAAGTAAATGTAAAATGTTTCTTACGTTTTACTTTTACTTTAGTAAATTACTTTTACTTCAGTTAATGTAATAGTGATTCCTGCGTGAATCAAATAGTAATTTACTTTTCAGTTTTCTATTTAAACAACTCGAAGTGTTTAGAGTTGTTTAGGCTTAATTCAATGTAGCCTCAGAGCTTCTCTCTCTAGAAAGCTCTTTCGAGGTCCTCTCCCTTCTCTCTTAGTTAGTCGGAGACGAAGCTTTCAGCTTCGATCTTCTTAGTTAAAGATGAAGAAGAAATCTTCAATACTTCTCTCTTCCCTTAAACATTTAGATCTAGGAATTAATGTAATCCCTTCCTCAAATGTTTATAAATAAAAGAAAGATATTACTTTACTGATTCACCGGTCATCTTCTCAGATGAGTCACATATGATATAATGTCACTTTTGGTGGAATCAAAAGTCAGTAATGGAGTTTAAGAAATTGTCACGGGGGAGTACGAAATGATTATTATATATTATATATATTATAATAAGTTTTGTTTTATTAGAATATAAATAGAATATATTATATTTTATTTAAAGTTTTTATTTTATTAGAATATTTTATTGCACAGTAATGAATAGTAAAAATCAGATTTCTCGCCGAATTTTGACCGTGAAAGTTTGTATTGTGCGTTCGTGATTTTAATTTTCAAATAGTATCTTTCCATTCTCCTATAAATAGGATGCTTAGTTAGAATTGAAAATCACACCAGAATCAGAAAATTCTTCCCCTATAATCTTCAGCGTATTTTTTAGAGTTTAAGAAAGCTTTGAGCGTAGAAAATAGTGCAAGTTTTCTTCAAGAATATCCTCGCCCTACCAGTTGGAATACTCTTCTTTTCAAGGTAAGGGATGTTATTTTTGTTCAATATTCGCTTGAAATAATATTTTCTTCCATACTCTGTAGTATGTAAGTAATATTATTTCGTTACAAATTTCGAATTCTATACTCATTTGGTTAAAGTTTTGGCTTCTATACTCCATGAAATTAGTAGAATATCCTTGATATTTGCGCTTCATCCAGTATCTTTTCATGAAAATATTATTCTGAGCATTCTTATTAAGTTTTAACTTTTTAATGCCAGAGTACTATTCACGAGGTTACATTTCCTGAAGTACTATTTACGGGGTATTATTTACTCAGTTATTATTCACCCGGCGTACTATTCATGAAAAAAATTGATTTCTTTTCGGCCCAAATCATTTTTGATACAATATTATTCTTGAATTTACTCCACAAAGTAGTATCATGTTGATAATTTGGACATTATTGAATTATGGATAAATTAAATTATAAATCTTTAAAAATTTATCATTTGCTTTCTTTTAATTGAATTCTTATATCATTGTCATCATCCTCATGCTTATATTGTTATGAAAGTCATCTTTGGTCGTAGTGCATAGATGGACTTGGTATGATTATGACCAGGAATTATTCGGTATAATCATGACCGTAATGTTACAAATGATGTGGTAAAAGTCCTCATTGGCCCGTAGTGCATTGATGGACAGTTGTTGGCATGATCATGACCATCGGTGAAAACACGAATATCCTTGGCTTGTAGTGCATGGATAATTTGTGGTCGTGATACTAAAGAATATCCTTGGCCGTAGTGCAGGGGTGATTCGATGATGTGGATTATTTATTAAGTTGAGTCTCAACGATAAAATTGATGATAAACCTTTTAAATCATAGAAGATAGTAGATTTTATGCTATACTTGACTCTTCTAATGGATTGCTTGTTCCGCTGCAGTTAAACTTGTTGTCTATTATATTCTATCAATATAACACTGTTGAAGGCTAACGATAAATTATTCTGCATTATCTTAGTCATAATATTTCTTCTTTGGGCTAGTTGAGCTCACCTTTGCTTTCATTGTTTCTCTGTGAAATGAGAATATATTTTGGGACTAGTCGGGGAACGGAGTGACGGTCCAGATGATAGTATTAGTAGTCCTCACTATTCTGTTAAATAGTGTGATAATAAATGTAATGAGAATTTCATTGAGTGTGGATATTATCTAAATGACAATATTCTTTTTAAAACTCGTAGATTATGTTTTGTCGTATTTTACAAGACAGTTGTATAATTAAGTTGTATTTAAATTTTATAACATGTATTTTGTTACTCAAGATGGGTGTCGTCACAGTTGGTATCAAAGCCATAAAAAAGAGCCTCGAGCCTTTATCTGGTGACTTCCAAGTCTTAGGATGCACCGAAGCTAGACTTTCCGTAGGGGATGCCGTGAGTAATAGTGGCAAGTTGATAGGTATCATTGTGAGGTGCTATCCAAGTCTTAGATGTGGGTCATAGTTGGTATCAAAGCTTAGGGATATGATTCATGGCTGAGATGTGAGATAAGAACTAGGAGGGGAGAGACGGGGAATTCCTTCGCTAGTATGACCTACCTAAGTTTATTTGGTTTGGTATTTAATTGGTCGATCAGAATATAAGGATAATATGTTGCATGTCAATTAACCCTTGTTTTATGGAAGTATTTGAAAATGACATCAGAGAATGTTGAGAATAGCAATGGAGCACATGAGACCCTCGAATCACCGACGATCAATAACCAGGATAATGTGCATCAGGAAGGCAACAATCCTCATGCAAACAACAACACCGACCAAATGATGAACGATGGAATGTTCAGAGGCTTTCTGCAATTCATGCAACATCAGGCAAGAGGTACTCCTATCCAAAATTCAGGTGGAAACACTGGCAACTCTGGGATGGTCACCGCTAAGCAGTTCAAGGAGCTGGGACCACCGAAGTTTTTGGGAGAACCAAAACTACTTAAAGCGGAGACGTGGATAAAGAAGATCACCAAGATATTTGATGTCTTGGGATGCTCCGAGGAGCAAAAGGTTCCATTTGCCACCTTCATATTACAAGGAGAGGTAGATTACTAGTGGGAATCTGTAAAGCGTACCCAGCCTTCCGAACTCAAAATGTATTGGGAGAAGTTCCAAGAACTGTTCAACAAGTACTTTCCCGAAAGTATTCGTCACATGAAAGAGGTAGAGTTCATCAAGCTAAAGTAAAATAATATGACCGTGTCGCAGTACGAAGCCAAGTTTGCCGAGTTGTCCCGGTTTTTGTCCCACTTAGTTGATAACGAGGAGAGAATGACGCGGATGTTTCTAAGAGGTTTGAAACCCAAAATACGTCAATACCTTATCTCTCACAAACTGTGTTTGTATTCAGATGTTGTAAATAGGGCTCAGTTATTGGAGCACAATAATGAGTCAACCTAACCAAGAGAGAGCAGCCAACAAGTCGATAATTCCAGTGGTAGCAGTCATTGAAGCGGTGACAACAAACGTGGAGGGAATCAACATGCAAAAAATGGTAACCACTTCGGTGGTAATCATGGCCAAGACAATAAAAGTGAAAATTTCAAGAAGAGGAGATTTAACAATGATGGAAAGACGTCAGCACCAGCACCCATTATTAAAGAAGAAGAGCGACCACCTATCATATGCTTCAAATGCGGAGGGGAGGGACATATCAGTCCAAACTATGCCCAAAAGTCCAAAATGTGTTATAATTGTGGAAGACAAGGTCACCTAGCTCGATTTTATCATTCAGGGAAGCCAAGTCCAGCTGGGATGGAGGCACGAAAGGCCGTTCCATAAAAGTCAAAACTAGTAGTTCAAGGGAGAGCGTTTGTCGTAACCTCCTAGAAAGAAAGGAACCCGAGCGAGGTTATCACGGGTAAGCTTATCATAAACTCTAGCGAAGTCTATACCTTGTTTGATACCAGTTCTACCCATTCTTTTATTTCTCCTACTTGCGCTCAATGTTTAAAATTGACTCCGGAGAAATTAGACTTTGACTTATCTGTTGAAACTCCATTGGGAGAAACCTTCATTACATCCACTGTTTATACGTCTTGTTTGGTTCAAATCGGTACGCTCACATTACCTGTCGATCTTTTTTCATTGAAAATACTTGCATTTGATGTAATTCTAGGGATTGATTGGTTAACTACTCATCATGCAAAAATTGATTATTTTTGTAATGTTATTAGATTTCATATTCCTAACCAACCTATTATGCAAATTCAAGCAACCAAACCATTAAAATCAATCATTGTCATCTCAAGCCATAAAGCTATTCGTTTATTGAAAAATGGATGTCAAGCTTTCTTAGCTCATGTGTCGGATTTAAACAAAAATACGTCAGTTTTGAATGATATTTCTATTATTAATAAATTTCCTGACGTATTCCCTGAAGACTTCCTGGCCTACCCCCAAAGCGTGAAATATAATTTTGTATCGACCTTGAACCCGGTACAAAACCCATTTCCAAAGCCCCATATTGAATGGCTCTTATTGAACTTCAAGAGTTAAAAACCCAACTGCAGGAATTGTTAGACATCCATTTCATTCGTCCTAGTACGTCTCCTTGGGGTGTTCCTGTACTATTCGTAAAAAAGAAAGATGGGAGTATGCGACTTTGTATTGATTATCGGGAGTTGAACCATGTCACTGTCAAAAATAGATACCCGGTGCCTCGCATTGATGACTTGTTTAACCAGTTGCAAGGCGCCAAATTCTTTTCAAAGATTGATCTTCATTTCGGATATCACCAATTGAAGATTAAAACCGATGACATTCCAAAGATGGCTTCGGAACTAGGTACGGGCATTACGAATTCCTAGTAATGTCTTTTGAATTGACTAATGTTCCTGCTGCCTTCATAGACATGATGAACTTAGTATTCAAGGAATATTTGGATCATTTTGTAGTTGTCTTTATTGATGACATCCTCATATACTCTAAAAGTCGTGAAGATCATGAGCAACACTTGATGTTGATACTTCAAAAGCTTCGTGAAAACAAGTTGTATACCAAGTTGAAGAAATGCGAGTTCTGGCTTGAGGAAGTTGCATTCCTTGGGCACGTGATATCAAATTACGGAATATCTGTTGACCCAGTGAAGATTAAAGCAATTCAAAGCTGGGAGCGACCTAAGTTAGTGACTGAAGTACGTAGCTTTCTGGGCTTAGCTGGTTATTATCGGAGATTCGTGGAAGGATTTTCTCGAATCGCTACTCCATTAACTCAGCTGACTCAAAAAGATACAAAATTTGGTTGGAGCAAGAAATGTGAGAGGAGTTTTCAAGAACTCAAGAGAAGACTCATTTCAGCACCTGTTCTGACAATACCATCTGGCTCGGAAGGATTTGTCATCTACAGTGATGCTTCAGGCAAAGGGTTAGGATGTGTTCTCATGCAGCATGGGAAAGTCATAGCCTATGCCTCACGATAACTCAAAGAATATGAGAGGAATTATCCTACTCATGATCTAGAGTTGGCAGCAGTCGTTTTCGCACTAAAGATCTGGAGACATTACCTGTATGGGGAGAAAGTGGAGATCTATACGGATCATAAAAGCCTTAAATATTTCTTCACTCAAAAGGAGCTCAACATGCGGCAACGACGTTGGCTTGAACTATTGAAAGATTATGATCATACTATTCAATACCATATTGGAAAAACGAATGTAGAGTTAGGCGGCGAAAGTGGTAGAAGATCATATATGCGTCTGAGCAAAGCGATATTGTCAATGCAAAGGCCCATTTTGTATGAGTTACAAAGGATGGAGATAGAGTTAAAGACTCCAGGGACCCATGTGATGATGGTGAATATACTAATAGAACCGACTTTAATCGATAAAGTTAAAGCTACTAAAGCTACAGACCTGGAGCTGATACGTATGAGGAAGAAAGTACAAGAAGGTGTTATTCCAGAAGCAAGAATCGATGAAGAAGGAATACTTCGAGTTAACTCCAGACTTTGTGTTCCTAACGATTCGGACTTGAAGTATAAAATCATGATGGAGGCGCACAACACACCGTTTACAATCCATCCTGGGAGTACCAAAATGTATCGTGATCTTTAACATACATTTTAGTGGAGAAATATGAAGAGAGAGATAGCGCGGTTTATCTCAAGGTGTCTAACTTGTCAACGAGTCAAGGCGAAGGATCAAGTGACAAAAGATCCATTGCAACCGCTTAAAATTCCAGAATAGAAGTGGGATCATATTACCATGGATTTCGTTACTGGTCTTCCCAAGGTTTCTCAAGAAATTGATGCGATTTGGGTCATTGTTGATAGATTGACCAAGTCTGCTCATTTCTTATTAATACGAGAAACTTATACACTTGAACGTCTTGCTCGTATGTACATAAACGAGATCGTAAGATTGCATGGTATGCCAGTATCCATAGTTTCTGATCGAGACCTAAGATTCACTTCACGATTTTGGGTTAGTTTGCAAAAAGCTATGGGCACGAATTTATGATTTAGTTTTGCGTATCATCCTCAAACGCACGGACAGTCAGAGAGGACTATTCAAACTCTTGAGGATCTATTAAGACTCCGTGTCCTTGACTTCAAAGGAAGTTGGGACAAGTTCTTACCATTGGTGGAATTTTCCTATAACAACAATTATCAAGAAAGTATTGGCATGGCTCCATTTGAGGCGTTGTATGGAAGAAAGTGTCATTCTCTAGTATGCTGGGATGAGGTGGGTAAAGAAACGTTGTTGGAACCAGAGTTGGTACGTATAACTACGGAAAAGATTCAAACGATCCGATAACGTATAAAAACCTCACAAGATCGACAAGAGACTTATGCTGATCTTCATCGAAAGGACGTGGAATTCAATATTGGAGATCATGTGTTGTTACGTGTTGCTCCATGGAAAGGAGTTATGAGATTTGGAAAGAGAGGAAAGCTCAATCCTCGATTCATTGACCCATTTTTAATCATTGATCGAGTAGGAATTGTGGCCTATAGACTCGCTTTACCGCCAAGTATGTCTCGTGTTCATAACGTTTTTCACATATTCATGTTACGTAAATATGTGGAAGACCCGAACCACATTATTGAGTTAGAACCCGATGAAATAGCGGAAGATTTAACGTATGAAGAGGTTCTTGTTAAAATCTTGGATAAGAAGGAACATATTCTGCGCTCCAAGGTTATACCTCAAGTCAAAGTTTTGTGGAGAAACCATGATGTTGAGGAAATGACCTGGGAGTTAGAATCTGAAATGAGATCAAGGTATCCTCACCTCTTCGACATACCAGGTATGTACCCTAATTTTGAAGGCGAAATTTCATAAGAAGGGGAGGTTATAAGACCCCAGCTTTTATGAATAAAGATGAATTTTCTATAAATATCATTTTTGAATATTAAAGAGTGAATTTGATATAATGTTATAGTTGTGGGTAATATTTATAAATTTTTCAAAGTACGCAAGTTGTTTTATTATATTCGCTTGGTCAGCGAATATTAGTTTTAACAAGGAATATTTGTACGCCGGCACAATCATTGGTGGACCCCACAACGTAATTATTGTCAAAATGAGAAAATGACAAAAATATCTTTCTATGAAAATAACGGCGGAAGTTTTTTCGTTAATTGTTGAAATAACCCAGATTATTAAAAAATGCGATGTCTGGCGTGGTTGCATAGTAGCACTACAGTATTGATTATTGATGCTTACGTGAGAAGTCACTCATTTATACTCAATTATTGCTACAATAATTGCTGCATCATATCTCTCATATTATTGATTCAATTATTATCACAATATGATCTACATAATATTTTATATTATTAAATCAATAATTGAGACGACAAAGTTATTAATATTATTATTTACAATATTGACGATGTCTAGAAGTTCTGTCAATGAGAGGTTTGGTCACCTAATTGCGCTCCAATAGGGAGAAATCCTTATTGGAAAGCCCCCTCTTTCCTAGGAATGACATGGTTGTTAATATTACAAATTATAATAATAATGAATAAATGTTGTTAAAAATATTGATGGGATTTTTATGAAGTATTTGATGTAAATTTTGCTTATTTTATGAACCCCCATTTACCCATTTTTCAAAATAATCGGTAGAAAATTATTAATATAATAAAGGTGGGGCCACATGTGGGGCCCACGTGTTGAAAATGAATTGGCAGGGGGGGAAACTTGTTATTCACGGGTGATGAAATGGAGTACTATTATTATATGTTTATATATATAATATTAGTGTGTGTGTGTGTGTGTGTTTGTTATATATATATATATATATATATATATATATATATATATATATATATATATATATAATGTCACTTTTGGTGGAATCAAAAGTCAGTAATGGAGTTTAAGAAATAGTCACGGGGGAGTACGAAATGATTATTATATATTATATATATTATAATAAGTTTTGTTTTGTTAGATTATAAATAGAATATATTATATTTTATTTAAAGTTTTTGTTTTATTAGAATATTTTATTGTACAGTAATGAATAGTAAAAATCATATTTCTCGCCGAATTTTGCCCGTGAAAGTTTGTACTGTGCGTCTGTGATTTTAATTTTCAAAAAGTATCTTTCCATTCTCCTATAAATAGGATGCTTAGTTAGAATTGAAAATCACACCAGAATCAGCTAATTTTTCTTCTATAATCTTGAGCATATATCTTTAGAGTTTAAGAAAGCTTTGAGCGTAGAAAATAGTGCAAGTTTTCTTCAAGAATATCCTCGCCTTACCAGTTGGAATACTCTTCTTTTCAAGGTAAGGGATGTTATTTTTGTTCAATATTTGTTTGAAATAATATTTTTTCCATACTCTGTAGTATGTAAGTAATATTATTTCCTTTCAAATTTCGAATTCTATACTCATTTGGTTAAAGTTTTGGCTTCTATACTCCATGAAATTAGTAGAATATCCTTGATATTTGCGCTTCATCCAGTATCTTTTCATGGAAATATTATTCTTAGCATTCTTATTAAGTTTTAACTTATTCATGCCGGAGTACTATTCACGAGGTTACTGTTCCTGAAGTATTATTCACGGGGTACTATTCAGTCAGTTATTATTCACCCGGGGTACTATTCATGATAAAAATTGATTTCTTTCGGGCCAAATCATTTTTAATACAATATTATTCTTGAATTTTACTCCACAAAGCAGTATCATGTTGATAATTTGGACATTATTGAATTCTGGATAGATTAAATCATAAATCTTTAAAAATTTATACTTTGCTTTCTTTTAATTGAATTCTTATATCATTGTCATCATCCTCATGCTTATATTGTTATGAAAGTCATCTTTGGCCGTAGTGCATAGATGGACTTGGTATGATTATGACCAGGAATTATTCGGTATAATCATTACCGTAATGTTACAAATGATGTGGTAAAAGTCATCATTGGCCCGTAGTGCATTGATGGACAGTTGTTGGCATGATAATGACCATCGATGAAAACACGAATATCCTTGGCCTGTAGTGCATGGATAATTTATGGTCGTGATACTAAAGAATATCATTGGTCGAAGTGCAGGGGTGATTCGATGATGTGGATTATTTATTAAGTAGAGTTTCAGCGATAAAATTGATGATAAACCTTTTAAATCATAGAAGATAGTAGATTTTATGCTCTACTTGACTCTTCTAATGGATTGCTTATTCCGCTGCAGTTAAACTTGTTGTCTATTATATTCTATCAGTTTAACACTGTTGAAGGCTAACGATAAATTATTTTGCATTATCTTAGTCATAATATTTCTTATTGGGCTAGTTGAGCTTACCCTTTGCTTTCATTGTTCTCTTTAGGAAATGAGAATATAGTTGGAACTAGTCGGGGAACGGAGTAACGGTCCAAATGATAGCATTAGTAGTCCTCACTATTTTGTTAAATAGTGTGATAATAAATGTAATGAGAATTTCATTGAGTGTGGATATTGTCTAGATGACAATATTCATTTTAAAACTCATAGATTATGTTTTGTCGTATTTTACACGACAGTTGTATAATTAAGTTGTATTTAAATTTTGTACCATATATTTGGCGACTCAAGATGGGTGATGTATATCTATTTTGGGGTCGTCACACATAGTTCCTTTGAACTTTGGCGGACCTACACTCTTAAAATCCTTAAATGTAGTAACCCGTACTACCATAGGATTTAAGGGTACATTCACCCTATTTTGGTTAAAGGCAATCGTTAATAAATTAACAAACTCCTGCATTGGATTAACCGGTCCACCTTCCGGTTGATTTACATTCACTCCTTGATTTCTTTGTCTTCTTCTTGGCGGCATTTTTCTGTTAAAATAAATAACATTCATTATCATTTCTTTCTTGTTAATTAGTTATAATTCATTATTAAACAATAACTCATACTCATTGCACAACATGTTCCATAAAAGAAACTTATATTAATTCATTCTTCCTTGTAGTATAATACTACATCATTTACATTACACAGCCTAAGCTGATTACATTACTTTCTCACTATTGCTCTCCAAAAATTGGGATTTACAAAAAACTACCATTTGTTATACAAAAGTCGGTTTTACGTCACTACAAAGATACAATATATTTACATATCCATTCTACTCTAACTAAAAGCTAGATTACATCTGCCTTAAGGCATCCTCATAGTCGGCATTGGAAAGACCAACTACCACATCTCGGCTAATAGTATGTCGGGTCTGCCATGCATCCACAGGATACTCAGCCACTTGCCGCTGAAAATCACCATGCGAACTCCTATTTATATAGGACATTCGGCTAACCTTCTGCTTTTTGGTCTTTAGCTTCTGCATGAGCTTAAAGACCTCGTGTTTAAGCTCATGGACCTTGTCCTTGGCTAACACCTTCTCATTATATTCCTCCTTCCACATAGACTCCATACTCTTCTTATCTTCCAAGACAGCATGGAGCTCCTCCTTCAGTTCCTTCACCTTCATCCCATATTGGATGTTTCTATCCAATACTACCATGAACAGTGACTTCATTGACTCCCCCGGAGTCATCTCTTGTGCAGGTGCTATGGAGTTAAATGACACGACCTCAACCTCCTCTTCTGACATGCCATCAAACATAGACTTGAGGTTTAGGTTTTCCGAGTCTCTAGACTCGACAACTACCACTTCTGGCTCTTCAGCTACAGGGTTCGGTATAATCTCTACTTGATTCATCGACTCTTCACTATCGACATTTATATCCCTATACATAACGCTATCTCCTGACATCTACAATAAAACAAATTAGTTTGATTAGTAGATATCATTAGCATAATAAAAACATATATCACATTTAATGCATTTTTAGGGTTAATTTCATCTTTTACTTCTTTAACTCTTCTTAAGGTTACGACTTGAGGTTCTATTTTCCCCCTTTAAGTTTTATAACCTGTTGCTTTGATACCAACCTGTAACGCCCCCAAATTCGGGTATCTTCCAACCCGACAGATGGTGCTACACGGTACTACCATTCACACATAATTTTAATTGAAATAACTCAAAAGAGTGAATATGTCTTCTATATATTCCAAAACAATATTCCCTTCCCAGGTTCTTTATAACCAATATATCTGTTTCTGGTCATAATATCACATAATTACAACATTAAACCTATACTATTACATAGGCAAAAACAGTGGTGCGCGCTTAGCCTTTCCTTTATCTTTATTCGATCCTTCGGGTCGCTCAATCTTAGTTGCATTCATATGGTTCAAGCAAGAGTGAGCATAACTAGCTCAGCAAGTATGACAATTTCATTTAAACAACATGTTTAAAACATAGGAATCATATATCTTCAATAACTGAACAATAATTATGAAGTACTATCGATAATTCAAAATAGCACTTCTTTTCCTTTAAAACATTTCACAATAAACCACGTTCATTAAACATATATTTTGGTCCAAGACCTTGAGCATTCGTTCTTTCTTTGAAAAGGACAACCCGACACCAAGTCTGTAAGTCTAGTATTACTTACGAGCACGTCTAGGTAATCAGCCTATAGTACTCTATGTTGTAAAACACTTCTTCTGTAAACGTATTTACATTTAAGTTTTGGCAACCACATGTGCATGTCGTTTGACGACAAAACATTTGTTTATGCATACTCAGTCTTTCTTTGAAATCTATACCAAAATAGCAACTTTGATAACATTTCAATAGATTATAAGAAATCCAGTAAATACATTAAGTCTAGCCGAAAGAAATGGCTTCGACCTCATCATACATTAATTCGTGCACAAGATACATGAATCGCAAAGCTTGTCCAGAATGAACATAGACAAGGGTTAGAACACTTGCCTTTAGCGTCTTCTACAGATTAAATAGTTTTTCTATTAAGTCTTTAAGGATTTCTACAATACATGATCACATAACATACCGTATTAGGTCATACACAATCATGTAAGGTTCTTAACATATCTTACCCTTCTTCTCAATCTAATTGTTCATTAAATTTGTTAACATTGGTTACGGTTTATTGTATTGTTTTACATTCACGTTTAAGTAATCTTTCTTCGACCTTTAGTTGTATTACTTAAGGTTTTTAACATCATTTAAGGATGTTACTTCAAGTTTATTAATGTTATAATTCATCATTAATGAACTGACTTCCTTTTTATCTTTAAAAGCTTTCTTCTCTATGCATATCTAGTGATGGCGCTGCAGTCCCAGCTTTCCTTCTTGGACTCGTGTTGTGGCCTTGTGAGTTAGCAGATGTCTAACATCCGGACTGTACCGCCATGCCATCCCCAAAGGCAATTAGGCGTCTGGTCTTGGCGCCACTCTCCAATGGGTATTGGAGCACGGCTACTGTATTGCTGGCGCCACTTATTAAGCCTTCATTTGGCACTATGGCTACGATTTTGTGCACCGTAAAAATTTGTGACTTCTTGCTTTGATGAACTTCCCGGACTCATAAATTGTTCATTTTAATTTCAAATTGGCTCGTTCAAAAGCCATTAGCTCACATATCACATGAACTAAGTCTTCATGTAAGAATTTTACATTTTTGAATTCGTTAACACAGAATTCACCGTTTAAGTCCGTTTTAACAAAAAACGATAAACGTTCGTGAACGTTCATAGCTCATTTCTTCGTTCTAAGTCAGAATTTGACCATTTTTGAGTCCGCAACTCTAAAATGCAAACTTAGACTACACTACAAAATATGGGCCTTTAGCAATGATTTTCGGGCAACGACTTTATAAGTCGTTGCTAAAAGTGTATGTTTAGCAACGAAACTTGTCCTTCGTTGCAGATTGTGTCAATCTTTCACTTTTTGCAACGATTCATAAGTAGTTGCAAAATTTGGAAACAAAATTTGTTAGAAATTCGTTGCAAAATTTCTAACCACTTGATTTCTCCTCATCGTGGGCAACGAAAGTTTTTTTGTTGCTATGTTGACTAATATGGACCACATTCATTGGCAACAATTTTTATTTTCGTTGCATATTTTATACAACTTTTTGCAACGACTATTAACATGTTGCCTTAAATTAAGATGATAATAACAACAACAACAACAACAACAACAACAATAATAATAATAATAATAATAATTATTATTATTATTATTATTATTATTATTATTATTATTATTATTATTATTATTATTATTATTATTATTATTATTATTGTTATTATTATTATTATTATTATTATTATATTATTATTATTATTATCACGCAATTAGTTATGTACATTTATGTATGTACGTAACAGATCTAAGGAAAGGGGATCTGTTTTATCTCGAGGGAAATGATTTGTTCAGTTATAAATACTAATCCTTGCAAAATAATAGCAACTAGGCTCATGTGCTCGGGTGATCATTGGATCAATATTCCAAACTGGAGGTCTTGGATTCAAATTTGTGCATCAACATATTTTTTGGGATGAAGTTCAATATTCGTCACGTCAGCCGTCCACGTGTAAAATAAAATAAAAAATGCCCACGCAGATCTGCCACGTTGGTACCATATACGCAGGTGAACGCACATGTGGCGCCTGGAGCTCGAAGTCCAAATTTTTTAATAGAAAGAGGCTCAATTTGCGTTGACCAAAAGAAAAGGTCTCAATACCCAAAAACTCTTAAAGTTAAGTGGTCAAATTTGTATTTTACCCTTATAATATATTGTGTAACTCTTCAAAAATTCCATGGAATGAAAATTTTAATTATTTTAACGATATTTTAAACATGAACAAATGAAATGAAATGTTACATAAGATTAAAACTAAATTGTATATAGTTAATACGGTTATATATATATATATATATATATATATATATATATATATATATATATATAAAGTTGTTGAATACAAATTTGAATAGGAATACGAATTCGAATATATTTAAAGTTTTTCGTTTTCATTGGTATTTTTGTTTGTGCATTATAGATTCATTTGTAATAGCTTATCAAATTCATAAACTTACAATAACTTCTCAAATTCGCAAACCAAATGCATATATGGTGTCCCTTTTTTCATATTCTTATTCCAATTAGAGTGATATATTATAATGATATCACTTAAAAGTAATCAAATTATTATTATAAATATTGTCATTAAAATATGTCATATTTAAAATTTATCTAATAAATTATTTATAAATTTAGTTGTATTTTGCACCAGTTATTAAACTTATTTATTAAAAAATAAAGTTTAAGTTGCTTTTAATAAACTATAATTAAGAGATTTTATATCTAGTTGTTCTATTATATCAATAATTGGTGATTATCGAGAGCATAAGTTAAGAAGCTACGAAGAGCTTTCGAGGGAAGTGTATACAAGTATTAGGTTATATTTATTTACGTTTGAATGCATCTGAATGAGTTTGAATTTGACCGAATAAGTCATTTTAGCTATTTATTTTACAATTTTTTAAACTCTAAATGTGTCTAAATGATTCAGACAAAAACTGTGGCTAAATTAGTAAGAAGTAGTGCTAAATGATGTTTTTACTTGCATTTCCTCAACCAAATTTTGTTATGTACAGATTACGTTTGATTTTTCTTTAATAAATTAGTAACCAATTTAATGAAAGTTGTTATAATCTTTTGTTTTAATTTTATGGACCGATAAAATGTTAGTAAAAAATTAATAATTATTTTAAGGAAAATTTAATACACTTATAAATTGACTTAAAAAATTAATAATTATTTTATATATGGACTATATATTTGATTAAAAGAGAGTACTATTTTTATATGTGTTTTTGATAATTTTACATGATTTTTCTTCATATAAAGATGAAATTCACTGTATACTCAGGTAAAAATATTTAAAATAGATGTGAAAATATCCTTAACCCATCCCCCCCACCTTCTCCCTCCCCCCACCTCTCCCTCTCCCTATCCCTCTCCCCCTCATTTTATTATTTTCATTTTATATTTTAATATATGAAAAATATATATTTTTCATTTCCGTTTAAAACTCACACAATCTCTACAAAAACACTAAAGCACTTACACTCAGTTTCTGAGTTTTGGACGGAAAAGAAAAGAATATAAAACTTAAATTAGAACAGAAAAGAAAAGAATAGAAAACTTTGAAGTTTTCCTTTGTGTTGTTTCTATGTTTTTAATAAAAAATTTTAAAAAAAATTCTTTTCTTGTGTTTTTGAGTTCCAATGAAAAGAAAAGAAAATATCATTTTTACAAATTTACCTTTTTATTTATTATAACCATTGAACCATGAAAAAAAATATATAAGATAAATTTAATCAAAGAAATTTTTTTCATAATCAACTACAAATATTCAAATAAATGTTAAACAAAAATTATTTCTACAAAATCATTGTCATACCATACCCAAAAGTCATCAAACATAATCTGTATTATTAATACTAACAGAGATTATTTATCAAATTCTTCAAGAAATTTAATCTCCTCTCTAATTGTAACACAAACACTGCTCGTGCCTTGTCTTGATTTTCTAGTAGCCATAAATAGGTCTCATCAATTTTTTTCTCATCGAAATTTATTTCAGTTAGTCATTTAAAGATATCATTTGCAGAATAGACTCTCACAGATGAATTGATAAATGTTTCTCCCTATTTTTCAAATGTCTCCCTTTGCTTTTCCAATATGGTAGCTAATCTATCCATCACATTAGTTAATTTACCTTCATCATCGGAATGTTTTGCCTTTTTCTCTTTTTCTTTTAAAATACTTACACTTTCCATCGGTACTTGAGAAGGGGTTGACATAAAATCGTCAATATCATCCAAATTGAAACCTTTTAAAATTACTTCATTCCGGGATATTGCACCATCAATTCCAACAATTATAAATTTCAGAGAATTAATTTTTTTTACTTAAAGTATGAAATTTTAAATTTATGCAAATTAGTTAATCTTAATTAACCCAACAATTAACATTGAAAAATACTTAAAAATATTACTATATATAGTATTGTTGTTTGTATAATTAAAATTATTAACGTAACAATTTGAATTTTAAAATTTCTTCAAATTACCCCTAAATCTTCGTGATGAAATGTATACATATAATCGAATTATAATAGTTGGTTCTTAAAAAAGAAAAGAAAAAAACAAAGGCTAACGAGACTTTTTTTTTTGTTGGAATGGACGATGCATTACTCTACTAATCTAATTTATGTAAGTTATGAAAAAAAAATTATAATTAATAATATTTTTTATAAATAATTTATTAACTAAAACTACATTAATTCGTGTCAATTTAATATTTTAAAATTTTACAAATTGAGTCAAAATGGTTTTTATGAAAAGGAGGTAGTGTAACAAAGAAATTTTGGACTTAAGAAAAAACAATATCGAGAACTATCATTCATGTATAATACCCCTACCATTGATGTTTGAAGATACAACCATCAGTCTATTTTATCTATCTATGTCGAACCCTACACCAAAGACCAACTCATCGGCTTCCTTATCGACGCCGCCGTCAAAACCCCCTATATTAGTTCTCGTATTCACGAGGCCGCCGATCGGGACAACTCCCACTGCAAAATCTTCGTTCACGGCCTTAGTTTGGATACCACGCGTGAAACCCTAGTCTCGGCGTCCGAACCCTTTGGTGAAATCAAGGTCTGCCACGTTGTCACCGATTGAGTTATAGGTAAAGCGAAGGGGTTTGGGTTTGTTAATTTTGAGTCTCGGAAAGGCACTAATAAAGCCCTAAGGGAACCTAAGAAGAGAATTGGTAATCGTATTATGTCATGTCAGCTGGCGTCAGTTGGACCTGTAGCGGCCTCCGATTCTGCTAGCCGGAAGATTTATGTCAGTAATGTTCAACAAAATGTGGAGTCGACGAAATTGCGTGAGTTTTTCGAGAATTTTGGGGAAATTGAGATTGGGCCGCTAGGGTTTGATGTGCAGACGGGGAAATCGAGGGGCTTTGCATTTTTTGTGTATAAGAATCAGGAAGGTGCGAAAAAATATTTGGAAGAACCGTATAAGATGTTTGATGGACACCAGTTGCATTGTCAAATGGATGTGGAGGGGAAAAATAGTAAGGGTAATTATAATAATGCAGCAGTGACAACGGTGATGCAGCCGGTGCCGTCTTTGGCTACTGTGGCTGCTGCGCAGAACTTTGGGCAGCAACAGGGTTTGAATTCTATGCTTGGACAGCAGCTGAGTTTGAATTCGATATACGGAGGACTGTTTGCAAATCCAAATGCGGGTTTGTTGAATCCGCTATTGGCACAAGGTGTGATTGGGGCAAATCAAATTGGGCAAATGGGGAAGGGTTTAGGGGTTATGTCGAGGCATTAGCAGGTCAGGGGATGGGGAGTTTAGGTGGGAGTCAGTCGTTACTCGGGACATATAGCGGTTTTACTACTGCACCAGTGTTGCAGGGTTTGCAGCATGCTTACCCGGGTTCATCAATGGGGCAGGCATAAACTAGTAAGGCTAGTGGGTCTTTCTTCCTTTTATACCATGTTTCTCTTCATGTTTGTAGTTTTGTTTCACTCTACATGTGGGATTTTTTGTGCCGAGCTTCTGATTTTTAGATCTGAATCACAACCCTTTGCAATCAGGCGTGCCAATTTTTCATTTAGTGATATGGGTCTGGCTCATTTTTTTGCTTGATTCATAAACTCCAGTTCTATTAGTTAGTTCTTTAATGCAAAGTTTATTGAGAAATGTAATATGTTTATTTATTCTAGCTACAAATTAGTGTAATCATGGGAAAATTATGGTTAAGATCTTAGTAATTTGTGTATTTAAAATTATTTAATGACCTTTTTCTAGATAAATATGAAATTGAAGTTGAGTTTGAAAATACTCAATTGTTATAATGTACTGCCTCTCTGTGAGAGTACTTGTTTCTTTTTGGAACAGGGGGGAGTATTATAGGCTATTTTTATTAACATTGCTTAACGTGGACTAAAAGTATTATTATTTTTATTAAAAATTTCAAGTTTTATGTATTTTGCTAATTTTATATTGTATCATATATACTAATTTTTTGAGATATTATTTGAGCACGTTTTTAGCAATTGCTGAAAATTTTTCTATCTTCTTTTGTAAATATCTTAGACTTTATTAAATATTTAAACCAATATTACTTGTTATGATATTTCATACATTCAACCTAATTATAGTATGCCATAAAGTTAAATATGCTTTGCAAAAGTACAAGGATGGGGTCAGTTATTTTGTGTAAGAATATTATTTCGTTCTTTTTTTCTTTTCTTACATTTTATTTTAACTTCAAATTTGATTATAATGAGTTATAATTCTCGTGTAAAATGGTAAAAGTGAGTTCTTTGAAATGTAACACATTCTTTCCAAGCTAGCAAAACTCTTTTATATGAAGTTTTCTATTTTCGTAGTAGGTGGAATATAACAATTGTTAATCAATTTTTTTGTGTGTGTTTGTGAAATGGCAACAGAAAGATGTGGGAATGGCAAGGTGATGAGTTTGCTCTCCAATAAAGTATCAATCTTGATGAGTCCCTAGAATTATTTTCAAGTAGTAAGTTAAGATACTTGAAATTACTGATACTAACTAGTTGTTGTTGTAATTAGATGTACCTAAGATCCTATGGAACAATGTAAGCCAGAATGAAAATCTATCGTACATATTTGATGATATAACGCCAATAAAGGCATGTGGCGATGTGGGTTATCATGCTACAAATAGTGGTACTTTGTTGACACACTTTGCTTATCAAGCGATAATTAGAAATGACAAAAATAATACTTTTGATATTTGTCCTTCAAAATTTTAAGTGCAATTTGAAGAACACATGTCCAATTCCAGGAAATAAATTATTAAAAATACAAAGAATGTGAAGATACGCAAACCGAGTTCTTCTCAAGTACAGAGGTGGAGAATGCTACAGTTTGACACTGAGGTTTTAAAAATTCCCTATTGCAATGAAGAGATGCGACCCACATTCCTAAAAATAAAGGTTATATTATTCTGTCAACTCAATTTAATTCTGAAAATAGTCATATCTAATCATTTAATTACCTTGTCATATGCAACTTATAATGATATCTTATTATGTTACCAAATTTAATGTTGGTTTTGTTGTGTTATGAATATTGTACTACCTCACTGCACGGGTGGGTCTACATATTATAGAGTTATAGTCATTACGCGTTAGACAGGGGCCAGAGGTGGAGATTATTTTCGCGATAGTTTGCTTCTTCACTTTAGGTGGATAATGCTCTTTCAGTGAACCTTCGCCAACATGATAATTTGGTTGAAGATTTATTTATCCTCTATGGTAAGATCTTCAAGTTTGTGCTTGATTGCTATCTATTTGCTCCTTCACCATATATTAAGTTCTCACTCAAAATGTTATACTTTTAAAAAATTCTGTTTTTGTGAAATGCTTTTAAATTAAATGCATTCTTATTGTACTAGGTTTTTGATATGTGTGATAATCAGCATTGTTTGGTGAACTATTGAATTTGACTTGAGTTTATGGGATTTTAAAGTTAGTTTGTGTTGGACTATGTCAATTTTGTAATGCCTTTTAGTTTGGGTGATGTAGATTTTATGTTTTCCAACCTAAAGAATGTTGTGTGATCAATCTGTTTTGCTTGCAAGCATTATGGTAGTAATTAAAAAGTTAAACATTTGTCTACATTAGTATGTATAGGGAAAGTTAAACTTGTGTCTTTCATTAGTTCTGTAAGTATTAAATCCCAACATAAGAATTCTGAAAGCTAGTCTCCAGGCCATGATGATGATTGATGATGATAGTTCAATGTCGCACGTGTTAGTTTATGTGGTAGGCTCAAGGAGTGGCGAGTAACCAACCAATTAGATCCATCTTATAAAGGAAGGATTCTGATAGTATAGTTTCAAATATTCCCTACATTAATTTGTGAGGTATATAAAAATAAATTAAGTATTAATTTGTGAGGTATATTCCTTATATTAAAGCTCTTTTTTATCTTCATGCATATGGACGCATCCATAGAGATGTGATTGCCTTTTGGATTTGTAGCAAATGATATTGTGATTGCCTATTTTTCTTTTTCTGCTTATGAGCAATACGGTGTACATTAGTACCACGTAGCAACTCTATTGTCTTTGTGTATTGATTTTGGCACTAAGTGCCTCCGTAACCTATTTGCTTCATTTTTCCGACTTGTTATTATTTTTTAAATGTGCGTAAAGACCGCTTCTACGATTCCGCCTTACAATCTTTGGGTATCAAATTTTTGTGCTACGCTTATTTTAAGAGAAGGACTTAAATTATGAAGTGTACTCTCTATATATGTAGATATATACTTTGATTGAAGAATTGTGGTAGCTTTAGATGGTTAATTGTAAAGATAATGAATGATTATGTAGTGGATGATTTTATTAAGTTAATAATATTTTAGTTTTTTGTATTTTTGCCATTATTTGCTATGGGGACATTGAGCCAACCAGGTACACAAAAAGAATGTCAAATTTTGATTTGGCAACAATATAATTCGTTATCAAAGGATTGAACAAATTTTCGTTGCTAATGGCATTAAAAATATAATATTTGGCAACAAAAAATTAAACTAATAACAACGGAGAGGATACTGTTGCTAATACTAAATTAAAAGGCCACATTTTTTATCATTGCAAATCATATCAACTTTCGTTGCACATATAAAGAAATGACAACATATAATGTCGTTTCTAATCGACGACTTTCATTGCTATTGAAAAATAATTAGTAACAAACATTTTCAATTCTTGATTCAAAGATAATGTCATCGCTAAATAATATAATCAAGAACTAAAATCGTTCTTAGAAAGTTTATATTCCGCAATCTAAAGCAAGTTTAGGCAAAATTTTCATAATTTTATCAAACGAAAAAATGTCGTTGCAAAATGGTGTCAATTGCAACGAAATGCATGGTCATAAAAAAAGAGAGTTCATTTCGTTTTGCCAATTAGCGGCTTTTGCAATGAAATGGGGTTTTAGCAATGACATTTTAATTATTCTCGCAACAATACATTTTGTTGCTAAAGGATCAATGTCTCGCATCTGACGTACCAAATTTCGTTGTAAAATGTATTATTTTTGGCAACGAAAAAAATACGTTCGTTGCGGAACAATTAAAAACGCTCATTGTGCAACGAAAGACGTAACGATAGTAAAGTCGCTAATAAATTAACGAACTCCTGCATTGGATTAACCGGTCCACCTTTCGGTTGATTTACATTCACTCCTTGATTTCTTTGTCTTCTTCTTGGCGACATTTTTCTGTTAAAATAAATAACATTTCATTATCATTTCCTTGTTAATTAGTTATTATTCATTATTAAACAATAACTCATACTCATTGCACAACATGTTCCATAAAAGAAACTATATTAATTCATTCTTCCTTGTAGTATAATACTACATCATTTACATTACACAGCCTAAGCTGATTACATTTTTTTTCCGCTATTGCTTTCTAAAAATTGGGATTTACCAAAGACTACCCTTTGTTATACAAAAGAGGGTTTTACGTCACTACAAAGATCCAACATATTTACATATCTATTCTACTATAACTAAAATCTAGATTACATCTGCCTTAAGACATTCTCATAGTCGGCAATGGCAAGACTAACTATCACATCTCTACGGTGATAGTATGCTCCGTCCGCTTCGCCTCCACAGGATACTCGACCACTCGTCAATGAAAATCCATGTGCGAACTCCTATGTATATAGGACATTCGGCTAACCTTCTGCTTTTTGGACTTTAGCTCCTGCCTGAGCTCAAAGACCTCGTGTTTAAGCTCATGGACCTTGTCCTTGGCTAACACCTTCTCATTATGTTCCTCCTCCCACATTAAACTCCATACTCTTCTTATCTTCCAAAACAACATGGAGCTCCTCCTTCAGTTCCTTCACCTCCATCCCATATTGGATGTTTCTATCCAATACTACCATAAACAGTGACTTCATTGACTCCCCCGGAGTCATCTCTTGTGCAGGTGCTATGGTGTTAAATGACACCACCTTAACCTCCTCTTCCGACATGCCATCAAACATAGACATGAGATTTTTCGAGTGTCCAAACTCAACAACTACCACTTCTGGCTCTTCAACTACAGTGTTTGGTATAATCTCTACTTGATTCACCGACTCTTCACTATCGACATGAATAACCCTATACATAACGCTATCTCCTGACATCTACAAGAAAACAAATTAGTTTTATTAGTAAACATCATTAGCATAATAAAAACATATATCACATTTAATGCATTTTTAGGGTTAATTTCATCTTTTACTTCTTTAACTCTTCTTAAGGTTACGACTTGAGGTTCTATTTTTGTGACGCCCCCAAAATAGGTATACATCACCCATCTTGAGTCGCCAGATACATGGTACATAAATTCAAATACAACTTAATTATACAACAGTCGTGCAAAATACGACGTCATATATACTGTGAGTTTCAATACAAATATTGTAACGTATATAATACGACAATATTCATACTCAAATTAATACATGCCATATAAAGTATAGCATCAAATATTTCAAGTCTCCAAAGGGACACGAGAAGATTTCTATTCTCTTCACTTTATTGCGGTGCACTTTTGACGCTTTCAGGGTCGGGTTCTCATCACCCTATTGTTGTTCACCAAAATCAATTATTAATTGACGTATAAAATACGACACCCACATCTTAGGTCCTCAATACAATTATATATTACATGTCATGCCATAGTGAGGACTACTAATGCTATCATCTGGACCGTCATTCCATTCCCCGACTAGTCCCAACTATATTCTCATTTCCTGAAGAGAACAATAAAAGAAAGGGTGAGCTCAACTAGCCCAGTAAGAAATATTATGACAAAGATAATGCAGAATAAATTATCATTAGTCTTCAACAATGTTAAACTGATAAAATATAATAGACATCAAGTTTAACTGCAACGGAACAAGCAATCCATTAAAACAGTCAAGTAGAGAATAAAATCTACTATCTTCTATGATTTAAAAAGTTTTTCATCAACTTAATCGCTGAGACTCAGCTTAATAAATAAACCACAAAGATCGAATCATCCTCGTGACTACTGAGATCAAGGATATTCATTAAATCATCAATGGTCATGACTATACCGAATAACCCCTGGTCATAATCATACCAAAAATTGTCTATCAATGCACTACAAGCCACTGAGGACTTTTACCACATCGTTTATAACATTACAGGTCATGATTATACCGAATGATCCCTGGTCATAATCATACCAAGTCCATCTCTGCACGTAAGCCAAAGATATACAACTATAAAACTAATAATCAACAGTCCATCTTTGCACGTAAGCCAAAGATATACAATTCAATAATCAACAGTCCATCTTTGCACGTAAGCCAAAGATAACTTTCATCACCATATAAACATGAGGATGATGACAATGATATAAGCATTTATCAAACGAAAGCAAGGATAAATATTAAAGACTTTAAATTTATCCAAATATTATCAACCACTTAACAAACTCATAAATATTATAACAATATTTTAATCACTTCTCAAACTTAAAAATAATTTATTTCAATTGTTTACACTTTACCACATAATGCATTTAATCATTCAAAATGCCATACTCATAAGATCTCATCACCAATGATCAAATCCTTTATCAAAAATTTGCATATACCCTATATAGGATTTTCAAGCCATAAAATCATATTTACCAATTTTTTAACTTCACATAACATATTTAACTCATATGTTCGTAACTAAACCATTTTCATGAAAAATACCAAATCAGTCCCAAAAATATTTCTTTTCTGGGATTTAGCAGAATATAGTCCCATAATGAACATATATTTTTCTCAGAATTTTTAAAATTCATTTACTATTTTTCAAAAATCTATTTCTAATTAATTCCTTAAGAAATTAGCTACCTCGAGTTTAACTCCAGAAATTCCCAAATCTTGGCAGGATCTTACACATGTTAATGTGATCTTCCAGTTTAAATTTCATGGTCATCGGAGTTATAAAACTCCGGTTATAGCATTTTTCGTCGAAAAAATCTAAATATTGAAATGGTCATAACTTGCTCATTTTAAGTCGAAATGAGCTCATTTTTGGACAGGAGGTACTTTATACCATATATTTCCATGTCCCAAAAGGCCAAAATTTTTCTCATAAATTAAGTGGTCGAAACATCCCTTACAAAATTTTGGCAGTAGCCTTTTTGGTATTTTCAGTTTTTGACTCCTTTGCTAAAATCAGTCCCCACGAAAATCTACAACACCTTTTCTAGTGATTTCACTTCGATAAGTTAGAAAACTCATAGATCTAACTCTAGGACTTGACCAAACTCAAAAATTTGAAATATAACAGGAGATATGGTCAATTGAATTTCATGTTCCATTTTCACCAAAATCTTATTTTCAACCCTTTGTGATTTCTAAGAAACTTTCATGTTATCACATAATAACCAACATAACTCATCATGACAATGACATAATAATTCAATAAAACAAGTTCAAGAATTAATTTTATCCAGGAACCAATAACGTCCAAATTGTCAACATGATACTTCTTTGTGGAGAAAAATTCAAGAATGCTCAGAAGAATATTTCCACGAAAAGATACTGGATGAATCGCAAATATCCAGGATATTTTACTAATTTCATGGAGTATATAATCCAAAACTTTAACCAACTAAGTATAATAGAATATATGAAAATGCAAATGGATTTTTGCCCGCCATGCAGTAATCCACGTAAACAGATCATTTCCACAATTTAATAAGAAACGAATACGAAGGGTCATTCACCATGCATTTGATAATCCACATAGACAGGTTATTCCAACAAAATAATAAAGAATAGAACCAGTGTCACGTACGAACGCATGCATATGATATTGAAAGGCTGAATAATAAAGAATGGAGCGTGTCAAAGTAAATTGCAGACCTATACGATATTCCAAATGTAATAATAAAGAATGGAATAACAATGTAAATCACCATGCATACGATATAATCGCATGCGATTAAAAGTTATCCCAATGTAATAATAATTAATGGAACTGTGTCAAAGCGTAATACGCACCGATAGGATATTCCAAATGTAATGATAATGAATGGAATAAAAGAAAATTTCACCATGTATGCGGTACTTCACATGTATAAAAGTTATTCCAACATATAATGATAAAGAATGGAATAATGTAAGAATTTCACCATGTATGAGGTACTTCAGATAAACAAAGTTATTCCAACATAATAATGAAAATGGAATAATGTAAGAATTTCACCATGTATGCGTAGATTATTATATACAAATTATTCCAATGTAATAATAAGGGATGGAATAACAATAGCTCTCTTCATGAATACGAAAGAAATAATACCCTTTACCCGAAAAAGAAGATCGGATATTGGAATAAGGAGGAGTGCACTTCTCTTCTTCTTTCTCTATAATTTCTCTATATAATAATGGCTCTAAAGATTTAGTGAATTGGTGAGAAATGAAGGAAGAATGACCTTCTATTTATAGAAAAATATAGTTTCGATAATCAGACGCTTTTCGGGCTCAAAAATTACAAGACAATACCTCCAACTTTTCTTTCATTTTTAATTTAGTCCGCAAGTATTATCAAACTTGCACCACCTCCCCTACTAGTAAATCATGTGAATCAATAGTTCAATCATGTGATTCAATAGTTATAATCATGTAAAAATACGAATTACGGTATAGTACTTCCATCTATACCTCCATCTTTAACTTAGTCATGCAAGTATTATTAATCTTGCACCAACTCCCCTAATAGTATAAGAATGTGATTCAATAGTACACACATGTCAACAAATAGTTATATAAGCATGTGAATTAGTAGCAATTAATTGCTCATTTATCCGATTAATTACCCGATTTATAAATATAACCCCAGACATCAATTATCATCAAAATAGATGTCGATTTCCACTAACACTAATAATTCCAACATAATGGAACTATCAAATTCATCTTTAATCAACACGAACTTATTCATCATTAAAATTATAACTCACAATATTTAACAACCAGGACGTTCCTAGGAAAAAGGGGGCTTTCTGATAAGGATTTCTCCTTATTGGCGCGCAATTAGGTGACCAAACCTCTCCTTAACAGAACTTCTAGACATTGTAAATATTGTAATTTAATAATATGAATAACTTTGTCGTCTCAATTATTGATTTAACAATATATCATATTATCACGGATGATAATGTGACAACAATTGAATCAATATGAGAGATATGATGCATCAATTATTGTAGTAATAATAATTGAGTATAACTGAAGTGACTTCTCACGAAGCATCAATAATTAATACCGTGTGTTACTATGCAACAACGCGTATTATTGTACTTTTACTACCTGGTAGTTCAACAGTTTTAATGGTAACACTTCCGCCGTTATTTTTATAAAAATATTTCTGTCATTTTCTCATTTCGACAATAATTCCGTTGTGAGTTCACCAATGAATGTGCCGTCGTACAGATATTCCCGACAAAAAGAATATTCCCCAACCAAATGAATATTATATAACAACTTGCATACTTTGCAAAATTTATAAATACTACCCATAACTATAACATTATCTCAAATTCACACCATAATATTCAAAAAAATATTTCGAGAAAAATTAAATCTTTATTCGAAAATTTTGGGATTTTACAATCTCCCCTACTTATGAAATTTCGCCCTCGAAATTTACGTACGTACCTTGTACGCCGAACAGATGAGGACTCTTCGTCAGATTCTAACTCCTGAAGTATAACCTTTAAGCGTAGAATATATTCCAGGATTTTATCAGGTACATCATAATACGTTAAATTATCTGCTATTTCATCCGGTTCTAAATCAATAATGTGGTTCGGGTCGTCCACATAATTACGTAACATCGATACGTAAAAAAAATGTTATGAACAAGCGATATACTTGGCGATAAAATGAGTCTATAGGCCATAGTTCCTACTCGATTAAGGATTTCAAATGGGCCAATAAAATCGAGAGTTGAGATTTCCTCTCTTCATCGATTCTTATTTTTAGAATAACGCCCTCTTGAACCTTCTTCTTCATATTCATCAGCTCCGGGTCTGTAGCTTGAGCAGCTTTAACTTTATCTATTAAAGTCGATTCTACTCATATATTCGTTATCTTCACGTGGGTCCCTAGAGTCTTTAACTCTATCTTCATCATTTGTAAGTTATACAAAATGGGTCTTTGTGTTAACAACTTCGCACTCATAAATGCATACGATCTTCTACTCAACACGTCAGCTACCACGTTCGCTTTCCCACGATGATATTGAATGGTATGGTCGTAATCTTCAACAGCTCGAGCCAACGTCTTTGGCGCTTTATACATTCATTTTGGGTGAAGAAATATTTAAGGGTTGAAGAAATGGGTTTTGTACTGGGGTCAATACAAAATTTGATCTCACGTTCTGGTTAGGCTAAGAAGTCTTCAAGAATACGTCAGGAAATTTATTAACAATAGAAATATCATTCAAAACTGTGACTCTCATCCAAGACTTGGATAACACATGTAATGAAGGTTTCTCCTAACGGAGTTTCAACAGATAAGTCAAAGTCTAACTTCTCTGGAGTCAAATTTAAACGTTGAACGCAAGCAAGAGAGATAAAAGAATGGGTAGAGCTGGTATCTAATAAGGTATAGACTTCGCAAAAATTTATAATTAACTAACCCGTGCTAACTTCGTTCGTGTTACTCGCTTTTTGAGAAGTCACGAAAAACGCTATTTCTGAAACCACCGACTTTGTTTTGTCCGTATCCGCCTTTGTTGCCACCATCCCAGCTGGACTTGACTTCACTATACGACAAAATCGAGCTAAATGACCTTCTCTTCTTGAAATTTCCACTTCTATTATCTTAGTCATGATTACCACCGAAGTGGTTACCATTCTTGGCATGATAATTTCCCCCACGATGGTCATCATTGTTCTGATGGTCGTTGCCACCAGTACGATTATTATCGCGTTGTTGGTCGATACCTTTTGGTTGTGCTAACTCATTATCGCGCTCCATTAACTGAGCCCTATTCACAACATCTGACTATAAACAAAGTTTATGAGAAATGAGGTATTGACGTATATCGGGTTTCAAACCTCTTAGAAACATTCGCGTCATTCGCTCCTCATTATCGACCAAATGGGATGCAAACTGGGATAACTCCGCAAATTTAGCCTCATACTGCGATACGGTCATATTATTTTGCTCCATTGCTTATCTCAACATTTTCAGATGCCATTTTCAAACAATGTCACAAAACAAGGGTTAATTAACATAACACATATTATCCCTATACCCTGACCGACCAATTAAATACCAAATAAACTTTGGTAGGTCATACTAGCGAAGGAATTCCCCGACTCTCCCCTCCTAGTTCTTGTCTCACATCTCAGCCAAGGATCATATTCCTAAGCTTTGATACCAACAGTGACGCCCCCAAAATAGGTATACATCACCCATCTTGAGTTGCCAGATACATGGTACATAAATTCAAATACAACTTAATTATACAACAGTCGTGAAAATACGACGTCATATATACTGTGAGTTTCACTACAAATATTGTAACGTATATAATACGACAATATTCATACTCAAATTAATACATGCCATATAAAGTACAGCAACAAATATTTCAAATCTCCAAAGGGACACGAGAAGATTTCTGTTATCTTCATTTTACTACGGTGCACTTTTGACGCTTTTAGGGTCGGGTTCTCATCACCCTATTGTTGTTCACCAAAATCAATTATTAAGTGACGTATAAAATACGACACACACATCTTAGGTCCTCAATACAATTATATATTCCATGTCATGCCATAGCGAGGACTACTAATGTTATCATCTAGACCATCACTCCATTCCCCGACTAGTCCCAGCTATATTCTCATTTCCTGAAGAGAACAATAAAAGAAAGGGTGAGCTCAACTAGCCTAGTAAGAAATATTATGACTAAGATAATGCAGAATAAATTATCATTAGTCTTCAACAATGTTAAACTGATAAAATATAATAGACATCAAGTTTAACTACAAATGAACAAGCAATCCATTAAAACAAAAAGTAGAGAATAAAATCTACTATCTTCTATGATTTAAAAAGTTTATCATCAACTTAATCATTGAGAGACTCGACTTAATAAATAAACCACAAAGATCGAATCATCCCCCATCACTACGCCAAGGATATTCATTAAATCATCAATGGTCATGACTATACCGAATAACCCCCGGTCATAATCATACCAAAATTATTCATCAATGCACTACTGCCAATCGAGGACTTTTTACCACATCGTTTATAACATTACAGGTCATGATTATACCGAATGATCCCTGGTCATAATCATACCAAGTCCATCTCTGCACGTAAGCCAAAGATATACAACTATAAAACCAATAATCAACAGTCCATCTTTGCACGTAAGCCAAAGATATACAATTCAATAATCAACAGTCCATCTTTGCACGTAAGCCAAAGATAACTTTCATCACCATATAAACATGAGGATGATGACAATGATATAAGCATTTATCAAACGAAAGCAAGGATAAATATTAAAGACTTTAAATTTATCCAAATATTATCAACCACTTAATAAACTCATAAATATTATAAATATATTTTAATCACTTCTCAAACTTAAAAACAATTTATTTCAATTGTTTATACTTTACCACATAATGCATTTAATCATTCAAAATGCCATACTCATAAGATCTCATCACCAATGATCAAATCCTTTATCAAAAATTTGCATATACCCTATATAGGATTTTCAAGCCATAAAATCATATTTACCAATTTTTTAACTTCACATAACATATTTAACTCATATGTTCGTAACTAAACCATTTTCATGAAAAATACCAAATCAGTCCCAAAAATATTTCTTTTAAGGATTTAGCGAATATAGTCCCATAATGAACATATATTTTTCTCAATTTTAAAATTCATTTACTATTTTTCAAAATCAATTTCTAATTAATTCCTTAAGAAATTAGCTACCTCGAGTTTAACTCCAGAAATTCCCAAATCTTGGCAGGATCTTACACATGTTAATGTGATCTTCCGATTTAAATTTCATGGTCATCGGAGTTATAGAACTCCGGTTATAGCATTTTTCGTCGAAAAAATCTAAATATTGAAATGGTCATAACTTGCTCATTTTAAGTCGGAATGCGCTCATTTTTGGACAGAAGGTACTTTATACCATATATTTCCATGTCCCAAAATGCCAGAATGTTTCTCACAAATTAAGTGGTCGAAACATCCCTTACAAAATTTTGGTAGTAGCCTTTTTGGTATTTTCAGTTTTTACCTCCTTTGCTAAAATCAGTCCCCACGAAAATCTACAACACCTTTTCCAGTGATTCCACTTGGATAAGTTAGAAAACTCATAGATCTAACTCTAGGACTTGACCAAACTCAAAAATTCGAAATATAATAGGAGATATGGTCAATTGAATTTCATGTTCCATTTTCACCAAAATCTTATTTTCAACCCTTTGTGATTTCTAAGAAACTTTCATGTTATCATATAATAACCAACATAACTCATCATGACAATGACATAATAATTCAATAAAACAAGTTCAAGAATTAATTTTATCCAGGAACCAATAACGTCCAAATTGTCAACATGATACTGCTTTGTGGAGAAAAATTCAAGAATGCTCAGAAGAATATTTTCACGAAAAGATACTGGATGAAGCGTAAATATCCAGGATATTCTACTAATTTCATGGAGTATATAATCCAAAACTTTAACCAACTGAGTATAATAGAATATATGAAACTGCAAATGGATTTTCGCCCGCCATGCGGTAATCCATGTAGACAGATCATTTCCACAATTTAATAAGAAACGAATACGAAGGGTCATTCACTATGCATGTGATAATCCATATAGACAGGTTATTCCAATAGAATAATAAAGAATGGAACTGTGTCATGCGTAAGAAACGCACGTACGGTGATATTCGACGTAATAATAAAGAAAACGGAACTAGGTTAGCAAAATTAAGACTTCGATGGTGATATTCCAATAGAATAATAAAGAATGGAATAACAAATGAAATCACCATGCATACGATAGATCGCATACATAAAAGTTATCCCAATGTAATAATAATTAATGGAACCAGGTCAGGCGTAATACGCACCGATAGGATATTCCAACAGAATGATAATTAATGGAATAAAAGAAAAATTTCACCATGTATGTGGTACTTCACATAGACAGGTTATTCCAACATAATGATAAAGAATAGAATAACAGAAGAATTTCACCATGTATGCAGATTCAGATAAACAAAGTTATTCCAACATAATAATGAAAATGGAATAATGTAAGAATTTCACCATGTATGCCAGATTGCAGATATCTGATTATTCCAATAGAATAATAAGGGATGGAATAACAATAGCTCTCTTCATGAATACAAAAGAAATAATACCCCTTACATGAAAAGAAGACTGGATATTGGAATAGTGAGGTAGCAGACTTCTCTTCTTCTTTCTCTCTATAATTTCTCTATATAATAATGGCTCTAAAGCTTTAGTGAATTGGTGAGAAATGAAGGAAGAATGAGCTTCTATTTATAGAAAAATATAGTTTCGATAATTGCACGTTTTTGGGCTCAAAAAATTATAGTACAATACCTCCAACTTTTCTTTCATTTTTAATTTAGTCCTGCAAGTATTATCAAACTTACACCACTTCCCCTAATAGTAAATCATGTGAATCAATAGTTCAATCATGTGATTCAATAGTTATAATCATGTGAAAATACGAATTACGATATAGTACTTCCATCTATACCTCCATCTTTAACTTAGTCATGCAAGTATTATCAATCTTGCACCAACTCCCCTAATAGTATAAGAATGTGATTCAATAGTACACAAATGTGAACAAATAGTTATATAAGCATGTGAATTAGTAGCAATTAATTGCTCATTTATCCGATTAATTACCTGATTTATCAATATAACCCCTAGACATCAATTATCATCCGAATAGATGTCGATTTCCATTAACACTAATAATCCCAACACAATGGAACTATCAAATTCATCTTTAATCAACACGAACTTATTCATAATTAATATTATAACTCACAATATTTAACAACCAGGTCATTCCTAGGAAATAGGGGGCTTTCCAATAAGGATTTCTCCTTATTGGCGCGCAATTAGGTGACCAAACCTCCCCTTGACAAAACTTCTAGACATTATAAATATTGTAATTTAATAATATGAATAACTTTGTCGTCTCAATTATTGATTTAACAATATATCATATTATGCAGATGATACTGTGACAACAATTGAATCAATAATATGAGAGATATGATGCAGCAATTACTATAGCAATAATTGAGTTTAATCTGAGTGACTTTTCACGTAAGCATCAATAATCAATACCGTGTGCTACTATGCAACCACGCCGTACATCGTATTTTTACTACTACGGGTAGTTCAACAGCTTTTAATTGTTAACACTTCCGCAAGTTATTTTTATAAAAATATTTCATCATTTTCTCATTCCGATAATAATTTCGCTTTGAGTTCACTAATGATTGCTGCCATTGCATGCGGATATTCCCGAAAAAAGAATATTCCCCGACCAAACGAATATTATATAACAACTTGCATACTTTGCAAAATTTATAAATACTACCCACAACTATAACATTATCTCAGATTCACACCATAATATTCAAAAAAATATTTCGAGAAAAATTAAATCTTTATTCGAAAAATTTGGGATTTTACAATTTTCCCCCTTTAAGTTTTATAACCTATTGCTTTGATACCAACCTATAACGCCCCTAAATTCGGGTATCTTCCAACCCGACAGATGGTGCTACACGGTACTACCATTCACATATACATTTTATTGAAATAACTCAAAAGAGTGAATATGTCTTCTATATATTCCAAAAAAAAATTCCCTTCCCAGGTTATTTATAACAATTATAATCTGTTTCTTGTCATAATATCACGTAATTACAACATTAAGCCTATACTATTACATAGATAGCTTAGTGGTCTTCCTTAGCCTTTCCTTTATCTTTATTCGATCCTTCGGGTCGCTCAATCTTAGTTGCATTCATATGGTTCAAGCAAGAGTGAGCATAACTAGCTCATCAAGTATGACAATTTCATTTAAACAACATACTTGAATCATAGGAATCGTATATCTTCAATAACTGAACAATAGTTATGAAGTACTATCGATAATTCAAAATAGCACTTCTTTTCCTTTAAAACATTTCACAATGAACCACGTTCATTAAACATATATTTTGGTCCAAGACCTTGAGCATTCGTTCTTTCTTTGAAAAGGACAACCCGGCACCAAGTTCGTAAGTTCGGTATTACTTACGAGCACGTCTAGGTAATCAGCCTATTGTACTCTATGTTGTACAACACTTCTTCTGTAAACGTATTTACGTTTAAGTTTTGGCAACCTCATGTTCTTGTCGTTTGACAACAAAACGTTTGTTTATGCATACTCAGTCTTTCTTTGAAATTTATACCAAAATAGTTTGGCAAAAGATAGCAATTTTGATAACATTTCAATAGATTATAAGAAATCCAGTAAATACATTAAGTCTAGCTGAAAGAACTGGCTTCGACCTCATCATACATTAATTCATGCACAAGATACATGAATCGCAAAGCTTGTCTAGAATGAACATAGACAAGGGTTAGAACACTTGCCTTTAACGTCTTCTACAAATTAAATAATTTTCCTTTTGAGTCTTTAAGGATTTCTACAATACATTATCACATAACATATCACATTAGGTCATACACAATCATGTAAAGTTCCTAACATATCTTACCCTTCTTCTCAATCTAATCGTTCATTAGATTTGTTAACATTGGTTACGGTTTTATCGTATTGTTTTACATTCACGTTCAAGTAATCTTTCTTCGACCTTTAGTTGTATTACTTAAGGTTTTTAACATCATTTAAGGATGTTACTTCAAGGTTATTAATGTTATAATTCATCATTAATCAACTAACTTCCTTTTTATCTTTATAAGCTTTCTTCTCTATGCATATGTAATACCCGAAAAATAAATAAATTAAATAATAATAATAATAATTAAACATTAAATAATAATATAAAAAAAATTATTTTGTTTTAAAACATATTAATTGGACTTTGTCATTTTTTGGGCCAAACTAGTTATTTAATTTATGTGGGCTAATAAATATTAATAAGTGATGGATAAAATTAAATTGGTAAAATTGGGCTTTAAACTAAGTGGATCTAATTTATAATTGTATAATTTAAAATCCTATTAAAAATTTATAGAGTTAATAAAATATATTAATTAATAAGTAAAACCTAATTTTACTTGGCATTTCTTTGATGCGTAACTGCCTGACTGGGGAAAAAGAAAGGAGGCGGTAGAAGAACAAAAGAAGAAGACGAGCAGCGATGGTACAAGAATCAAGAGGAAGAATTGAATCCATGTGAGTCTCTGCCTATAAGTTATTGAATTAATAGTGTAATACTATAATCATTGTGAAATCATCATGTAAAAGTCTGTTGTATTTGTATAAGGCTTGTACACAGTTGATAGTAATTGGCTTATTGTTGAGTATCATGTGAATTGGATAAGGTGGATATTAATTGAATAATAATGAATATTAAAATAATATATGCATGAATCCAAGAATATTAATGCATTTAAAAAAAAAAAAATGTAATGTGAAGGTAATCATGTTGTATTTAATTATTATGTTATAATATACATAGATATATTAGGATTGTTTATATCAATATATGTACCAACCTGCAGAGCATGACTATTAAGTCATATAGATATTATATTTTAATAAGTTTTAGCCATGAATTGTATAAACGAAAATTGTAAATTAAATTAAAGTTATGTAATTAATTTGAATTAATTAGTTAATTTTACTGACATAAGTATAAAAGTTCTTAATAATAAATTTAATAGTATTATGTTATTAATGATTGAATTGTAATAAAATTTTATTAAATTATTTAGATTGAACGGAGAGTCTAAGCGAGTTTTTGGATTATATTTTGGGTATTACATTGCTTAATCCAGGTACGGATTCTGTACTCTTTCAGCGAGACTCTTTTGTTTTTGATTTGTTCATTTCGTTATTCGTTTCAAAATTTAGTATTGCTTCTCATGATTGTTCCTTGTCAATTGATTGTGATAAATTTGTTTTAGCATTGTATTAGAACTCATATTTGTACTCATTAGACTAGTGTATCATGTCTAAATTTTATTTTGATATTTATAGTGTTGTACATGTTATTATATTTCGGAGACTTGTGTTGATGATTCGTTCGACCTAACATGTACACGTTAGAACCCATTTGTGTTGATATTGTGTCGCATGTGTTGTGACATGATATTTTTGTTAGAATACCGTAGGGTATACCTGAGCTATAACCACTTGTGGGGGTACCACATGCATGTCCTCTTGGAATCGAGGTATGACACCTTCCGTGGCGGTGTGATCAGTCCACGGCGTCTCCGTTTTGTGCTCCGGTGGGAGTTGGCCATTTGGTGTTTTGTTGTGGGAGGCGTATGGGTCAACCCTAGTTTTTCTGTTATGTTCAGCAGAGTGGTGGTGTTTGTGCCAAACACGCCTTCTAATTTTTCACGCATCTGAATTGTGCAGTCCGATGTGTGATTGCCTGTGTGGCATTATTTTGATTGCCTGTGTGGCATTATTTGACTTGCCTGTGTGGCAAGGTATATTACTATTTGTTTTGAGTCTCTCAGATGAAATAACACCCACCATTTGATTGACCTATCATTTTGTTGTGTTAGTTTATTAAATGCGATTCGATTCATTTAATTGTGTTAGTTATTTCATTTCATCATTCTTTTATTCTATATCCGTACTGGGCATTTGGCTCATGCTGTGTTTTTCTTTCGGTAGGTAATCAGGGGGATCAAGGGCAAGTGTGATGAGAGCTCCCTTCATTCCAATGGTTTAGAAATGTTCTGTTTAGGCTTGATATGTCAGTTATTTGGAATTGTAATAATTATTTAGATTGTGGTAGTGTGGCATTTATTATGGTTTGTCTTATGACATTTAATCATTGAGATTATTCTTTTGTGATTTAGAGCCTTGTTATATTCGTTAGTTTTGTTGAGTTTTGTGTAACCTCTTTTTCTATTTCGGAAAGGGGGTGTTACAGAGTTGGTATCAGAGCTTAGGTTCTTTCTTGTAGAAAACCTACTTAGGTTCGACCTGTGAGTTATGGGTAGACTTCTGGGTTAGGTTTTTGTTCTGTTTGATTTTTTGTTCAGCTATCATATCAGCTATATTCGAATCTGTCTCTAATTTTTCTTCGTTATCTATTCGTGATCTCTTTCTTAGATGGCTCAAAGATCAACTAAAGTTGCTGGGAGGCGAGGTAACAACAGGGGAAGAGGTGAAGGTCGGTCCAATGAGCAACCTAATGACCAGATTAATGCTCAATTGGCTACCTTGGTGAATCATGTGGTGAATCAGGCTTTGCCTCAGTTAGTGGCACAGGTTGTACAGGCAATGCAGCAGCCGCCACCAGAAATTCCCGAGCAAGGGGATCCGGGAAATAATGGTCAGCATGCAAACGTTGAGGAAGGGAATGCAGATGGTCATGGTCAGCAGGGGGTTCCAATGTATGTGTGGTTGGAGAGGTTTCAGAAGCAGAAACCACAGGCATTCAATTCAGCTCCGACTCCCATTGATGCAGAGAATTGGATTGCTCAGCTAGAGAAGATCTTTGATGTGTTGGGGTGCTCGGATAATCAGAAAGTGTTACTTGCAGTGTACAAGCTAGAAGGGGATGCACGGAGGTGGTGGAAAGCGATGAAAACAACAAAGGGTGATGGCTATGTTGAGACACTTAGTTGGGTGGAGTTTTGTGAGGTCTTCTATCAACAGTACTTCCCAGCTGCTGATAAAGAGGCCTATGCCAAAGAGTATTTATCTATTTGGCAGAAAGATGATGAGTCCATCACAGATTTCATGACGAGGTTCACTAGGTTGGCAGGCTTTGCGGGAACCTCAGCAGGGACTGCAGTAGAACAGGCAGAAAATTTCAAGTGGCTGATTCATTATAGGTATTGCCAACATCTTATTAACAACAAGTTTGCAGACGTGTCAGCAGTGGCCAATGCGGCCAAGAATATTGAGATGGAGTGACAGGACTTTCGGTCTTCTAAACCGGAGGGAAGTCGAAAGAGGGACACAGATGACCAGCAGGGTCAAACTTTGGGTCAACACGAGAAGAATCAAAGTGGTCAAAGTGAACAGAACCGTGTGGTGGTAGGGCAGGGCAATGGCGTGGCATGTAATCAAAATAGGGGTTATTAGCAGTGCTCTGAGGGCAAAATCATCTCAGTTCAACTACCTTGGTATGGACAGAATCACCGGTAGGGCATAATCGTTAGCGGGGTTATCCAGGGACCGACCTAGTGGGGTAACCCGAATCTCATTCCGATAGCTCCTTGTGCTACTTGTGGGGCAAATCATCCGGGGAGGCAGTGCCACAGACTCACAGGTGCATGCTTCTTGTGTCGACAGATGAGTCATATTGCTAGGGATTGTACCGGGCCACGTGGTAATGGTGGAGGTGGTGATAATGGTGGCAATGGAGGTCAGCATCAGGGTGGTCGAGTATTTGCCTTGACATATAACCAAAGGTGATAGGGTGCAATTGTGTAATCGCTTTCGCACTCTTTAGTTGGAAATCTTGTGGCGTCTATTTTGTTTGATACGGGTTCTACTCATTCCGTTGTTGCTCAGTCTTTTGTTCGGCACCTAGGTGTGCCATCTCAGTTATTAGATTCTGTTATGTCTATTGCTACCCCGATGGGGACTTCTGTTGTTATTTCTGATTTGTATCGAGGGTGTGTGATCAGTTTTGGGGATAAGATTCGTAGGGCTAATCTTCTTCCAATGAGTATGCACGATTTGGATGTCATTCTTGGGATGGACTGGTTGGATAAGTATCAGGCCACTATCGATTGTCAGGCAAAAAAGGTTATATTTGGAGATGTGAAGTCTCCAGAGTTCGTGTTTCAGGGCTCACATCTGAGTAGGGTGTTGAAGTTGATTTCAGCTTTGAACAAAGTTGGTGGCAAAGGGTTGTGAGGGATATTTGGCGTTTGTGAAGGATACCTCTAAGGGTGAGTCTCGTATTGAGGATGTTCCGATTGTTCGTGACTTTTCTGATGTGTTTCCTGAGGAGTTGTCACGGTTGCCACCGCAGCGGGACGTGGAGTTTTCTATTGAGCTTGTTCCTGGTGCGGAGCCTATCTCTAAGGCGCCGTATAGGATGGCACCGTTGGAGTTGCAGGAGTTAAAAGAGCAGTTGCAGGAGCTTTTAGATCGTGGTGTTATTCGGCCGAGTGTTTCGCCGTGGGGTGCTCCAGTTTTGTTTGTGAAGAAGAAGGATGGGTCTATGAGGTTGTGTATAGACTACAAGGAGTTGAACAAGATTACCATCAGGAATCGGTATCCATTGCCGAGGATTGATGACTTGTTTGACCAACTTCAGGGGCAAAGTATTTCTCGAAGATAGACTTGAGATCAGGTTATCATCAGTTGAGGGTGAGGGATGAGGATATCCCTAAGACAACTTTTCGTACTCGATATGGGCATTATGAGTTTTTGGTGATGCCATTCGGGTTGATTAACGCTCCGGCGGTGTTTATGGATTTGATGAATCTGGTGTTCAGAGAGTACTTGGACCAATTTGTTATTGTCTTTATTGATGACATTTTGGTTTACTCCAAGTCTAAGGAAGAGCATGAGGAGCATCTTCGCACAGTATTGGGGATTTTGCAGAAAGAGAAGTTGTATGCTAAATTCTCTAAATACGAGTTTTGGTTGGAGCAGGTTGCATTTTTGGGCCACGTTGTTTTTGCTGCAGGCATTAAGATGGATCTTGCGAAGGTTGAGGCTATCACTAAATGGCCGAGACCTACTAAGGTGACAGAGATTAGGAGTTTCTTGGGTTTGGCAGGGTACTATAGGCGATTTGTGGAAGGATTTTCTTTGCTCGCCTTACCATTGACTCAGTTGATGAGAAAGGGCACGAAGTTTGTGTGGAATGAGGAGCGTGAGAAGAGTTTCGTGGAGTTAAAGAGACGACTTGTGACAGCTCCTATACTTGCATTGTCGTCGGGGACTGGAGGTTACCAGATTTATAGTGATGCTTCCAAGAAGGGCTTGGGGTGTGTTTTGATGAAACACGGTACGGTGATTGCTTATGCTTCTAAGCAGCTAAAACCTTATGAGGTGAACTACCCCACACATGATTTGGAGTTGGCAGCAGTGATATTTGCCCTAAAGATTTGGAGGCACTATTTGTATGGAGAGACTTGTGATATCTTCACCGATCATAAAAGTCTTAAATACATCTTCACTCAGAAAGAGCTCAACATGAGGCAGAGGCGTTGGTTGGAGCTTCTAAAGGATTATGATGCTAGGATTCAGTATCACCCAGGGAAGGCAAATGTGGTTGCAGATGCTCTTAGTCGAAAGAGTTCAGGGAGTGTAGCAGCCCTTATTACACAACCTTAGCTTATTTTGGATATGGAGTGGATTGAGTTGGAATTGTATATACGAGGTTCAGATGGGCTTTTGGAAGGTATGAGAGTGGAGCCCTCTCTTATATCGCGGGTGAAAGAAGCTCAAAAGGAAGATGGAGAATTGTTGAGTATGGCGCATAATTTAGAGGAGGGCAAGCAGCCCGAGTTTCGTATTGATGACCATGATGTGATTTGGTTGGGTGAGCGGTTGTGTGTACCGTCTGATCCAATCATTCGGGAGGCGGTGTTGGCTGAGGCTCATAGTTCGCCATTTTCTATTGATCCAGGTTCTACAAAGATGTATAGGGATTTGAAGAAGAATTTTTGGTGGAATGGGATGAAACGAGATGTGGAGGAATATGTTGGGAAGTGCCTCACTTGTCAACAAGTAAAGATAGAACATCAACGAGCTAGTGGTTTGCTGCAACAGTTAGACATTCTAGTGTGGAAGTGGAAGGATATTACGATGGATTTTGTGATTGGTTTGCCGAAGACTTTCAGGAAGAATGATGCCATATGGGTAGTGGTGGACCGGTTGACCAAATTGGCACACTTTTTGGCTATCCATGAGGGTTACTCGGTGGATAGGTTGGCACATATCTTTCAGCAAGAGATTGTTAGACTTCATGGTACTCTGGTGTCTATTGTTTCAGATCGGGACCCACAGATCACTTCACAGTTCTGGAAAGGGTTTCAACGAGCTTGGGGTCGGCTCAACCGAAGATTTCTTTCCATCTGCAAACTGATGGGCAATCCGAGCGGACTATTCAGACATTAGAGGACATATTGAGGTCTTGTGCACTTGAGTGGTCGGGTAATTGGGATGATTACTTGAGCCTAGTTGAGTTTGCTTACAACAACAGCTGGCATGCAAGTATTGGAATGGCTCCTTTTGAGGCACTATATGGTAGAAAGTGTCGGGCACCAACTTGTTGGGATGAGGTTGGGGAAAGGGCCATAGAAGAGCCTGAGTTAGTTCAAATCACTATGGAGAAAGTAGCAGTGGCTAAGGAGAAATTGAAGTCGGCTCGATCACGACAGAAGTGTTATGCTGATAAGCATATGAGGACTTTAGAATTTGAACCTGGTGAGCATGTGTTTCTAAAAGTTTCTCCTTGGAAAGGCATTCAGCGATTTGGGTTGAAAGGGAAACTTAGTCCGCGTTATATTGGCCCATTAGAGATTTTGGAGAGGATTGGTGAAGTTGCATATCGATTAGCTTTGCCTCCGCAGCTAGCCCATGTGCACAATGTGTTCCACGTGTCGGTGTTGAGAAGTTATCATTATCATCCGTTGCACGTGGTGCAATATCCGTTCGATAAGATTCGAGAGCATCTTACTTGTGAGAAGCAAGCTGAGGCGATTTTGGATCGTCAAGAAAGGATTATGAGGAGGAAGACTATTCCGTTTGTTAAGGTTTTGTGGAGAAATCATTCGGAGCGAGAAGCTACATGGGAGATGGAGGAGTCTATTCGAGTGAAGTATCCGCATCTCTTTGAAAATTAGGCACATTCTATTCTTTTGATTCCGGGGACGGAATCCTTTTTAAGGGGTAGGTGATGTAATACCCGAAAAATAAATAAATTAAATAATAATAATAATAATATAAAAAAAAATTATTTTGTTTTAAAACATATTAATTGCACTTTGTCATTTTTTGGGTCAAACTAGTTATTTAATTTATGCGGGCTAATAAATATTAGTAAGTGATGGATAAAATTAAATTGGTAAAATTGAGCTTTAAACTAAGTGGATCTAATTTATAATTGTATAATTTAAAATCCTATTAATAATTTATAGAGTTAATAAAATATATTAATTAATAAGTAAAACCTAATTTTACTTGGCATTACTTTGATGCGTAACTGCCTGACTGGGTAAAGAGAAAGGAGGAGGTAGAAGAACAAAAGAAGAAGACGAGCAGCGGCGGTACAAGAATCAAGAGGAAGAATTGAATCCATGTGAGTCTCTGCCTGCAGGTTATTGAATTAATAGTGTAATACTATAATCATTGTGAAATCATCATGTAAAAGTCTGTTGTATTTGTATAAGGCTTGTACAAAGTTAATAGTAATTGGCTTATTGTTGAGTATCATGAGAATTGGATAAGGTGGATATTAATTGAATAATAATGAATATTAAAATAATATATGCATGAATCCAGTAACATTAATGCACGAAAAAAAAATGGAACATGAAGGTAATCATGTTGCTGCAATTATTATGTTATTATATATATAGATATATTAGGATTGTTTATATCAATATATGTACCAACCTGCAGAGCATGACTATTAAGTTATATAGATATTATATTTTAATAAGTTTTAGCCATGAATTGTATAAACGGAAATTGTAAATTAAATTAAAGTTATGTAATTAATTTGAATTAATTAGTTAATTTTACCGACATAAGTATAAAAGTTCTTAATAATAAATTTAATAGTATTATGTTATTAATGATTGAATTGTAATAAAATTTTATTAAATTATTTAGATTGAACAGATAGAGTCTAAGCGAGTTTTTGGATTATATTTTGGGTATTACATTGCTTAATCCAGGTACGGATTCTGTACTCTTTCAGCGAGACTCTTTTGTTTTTGATTTGTTCGTTTTGTTATTCGTTTCAAAATTTAGTATTGCTTCTCATGATTGTTCCATGTCAATTGATTGTGATAAATTTGTTTTGGCGTTGTATTAGAACTCATATTTGTACTCATTAGACTAGTGTATCATGTCTAAATTTTATTTTGATATTTATAGTGTTGTACATGTTATTATATTTCAGAGACTTGTGTTGATGATTCGTTCGACCTAACATGTACACGTTAGAACCCATTTGTGTTGATATTGTGTCGCATGTGTTGTGACATGATATTTTTGTTAGAATACCGTAGGATATACCTGAGCTATAACCACCTGTGGGGGTACCACAGGCATGTCCTCTTGGAACCGAGGCATGACACCTTCCGTGGCGGTGTGATCAGTCCACGGCGTCTTCGTTTTGTGCTCCGGTGGGAGTTGGCCATTTGGTGTTTTGTTGTGGGAGGCGTATGGGTCGACCCTAGTTTTTCTGTTCTTTTCTGCGGAGTGGTGATGTTTGTGCCAAACACGCCTTCCGATTTTTCACGCATCTGGATTGCGCAGTCCGATGTGTGATTGCCTGTGTGGCATTATTTTGATTGCCTGTGTGGCATTATTTGACTTGCCTTTGTGGCAAGGTATATTACTATTTCTTTTTTCTTTATGAAATAACACCTGACCATTTGATTCAAACCTATCATTTTGTTGTGTTAGTTTATTAAATACGATTCGGTTCATTTAATTGTGTTAGTTATTTCGTTTCATCATTCTTTTATTCTATATCCGTACTGGGCATTTGGCTCATGCTGTGTTTTTCTTTCGGCAGGTAATCAGGGGGATCAAGGGCAAGTGTGATGAGAGATCCCTTCATTCCAATGGTTTAGAAATGTTCTGTTTAGGCTTGATATGTCAGTTATTTAGAATTGTAATAATTATTTAGATTGTGGTAGTGTGACATTTATTATGGTTTGTCTTATGACATTTAATCATTGAGATTATTATTTTGTGATTTAGAGCCTTGTTATATTCGTTAGTTTTGTTGAGTTTTGTGTAACCTCTTTTTCTATTTCGGAAAGGGGGTGTTACAGCATATCTAGTGTTGGCGCTCCACCGCTAGCTTTCTTTCTTGGACTCACGCTGCGACGCGCGTGAGTTAGCAGTGTCTAACATCCGGACCTGGCGCTGCGGTGCCATCCCCAGTGCAATTGGCCGAACTATGGCGCCACTCTCCAGTAGGTATTGGGCACGACTCGGCGCTGCGACACCACTTATTAAGCCTTGGCTTGCGCTACGGCGCCAGCTCTGTGCATCAAAAAAATTTGGCAGACTTCTTGCTTTTATGAACTTCCCGGACTCATAAATTGTTTATTTTAAGTTCGAATTGGCTCGTTCAAAAGCTATTAGCTCATAAATCACATGAACTAAGTCTTCATATAAGAATTTTACATTTTCAAATCCGTTAACACGGAATTCACCGTTTAAGTCCGTTTTAACAAAAACGATAAACGTTCATGAACGTTCATAGCTCGTTTCTTTGTTCTAAGTCAGAATTTGACCATTTTTGAGTCCGTAACTCTAAAATGCAAGCTTAGACTATTCTCCTTCGAAAACCAACATTTTCGAGTTCAATGTTAACTTTTGACTTCCATTCTAAGAATTTCACAATTTTGACGATTATCGTCTAATCCCGTAAATTCCGCCATAACTTCGTTACATAAGATTTTTACACCGTTCCAATTGGATTTATTCCATTATCACAACATGTATTATCTAAGCCTACAAATGATGGTTTTAAACTTGTCCATCAACAACAATATTAAATTTTTTTAATGATTTTCAATGGTTTATAACCTTTATACTTATGATTTCACTTTCACATGGTTTATTAAGGTTTCATCCTTTAATAACCATCTTTATCACTCCATAACAAACATGCTCTACCACTACTCACTTCTCTAACAAATGAAGAGATGAAGAGTCATGGTTTAGGATTCTTACCTTTAAAGTTCTTTTAGCTTAGTTCTTCTTCTTCTTCCTTCTTTGTATAACAAGTCCAACTCTTACTCACTTTTCTCTCTAAATATAAGCTCTAAGTTTGTTGGTGGAAATTAAACAAGCTAACTAATCTAGCAAGTCTCTTCTATTTATAGGATTTCCAAAATGAGGGCATAATAGGCATTTAGGCCATCCCACCTTCATAACTCCACCTCCTTACTATTCATCCTTGGTCACCAAGTAAAACCACTTTACTTGGTCACCAAGATGGTTCCATGTGATCCATGGGGCCCACATGGGTTGCCCCATGGGTTTTTCTTACTTGTTTACCCATCGGTTCTATCCACGGATTCGGTTCTTAATTTGGGCATAAGTTTAAATAACTTTAACTTAACACATTGGGCTTTAACATTAATTCACTTGGGCTTGTACAACTTCTACACAAATCCTACAAGTCCAATACACTTAGCTTAAAGCTTATAACGTATTGTCTACGTATTCCGTTCGTATGCTAACTCGTATACTCATTCATTATATATGACATACCCCCATTCATACATACTCATATAATACCTCGTATCATACTCGTATTCATTACCTCGTACAATAGTTACGTATCATACGATCATCGTTTACTCAATCACGCTTTACTTTCCCTAACATTCTCGAATTTAGTACACAGACGAAAAACTGCGTTTGTCATACTTGAATTATTATTACATAATTCATCCTTCCTTATTATTCTATCCTTACGTATTTCTCGGAAGTTCAAAAATAATTCCCGAGCAGATATCGATGAATAGTGTTTTTCAGAAAATTTCTCGAAAAACTTTTATTTTTGTCTTGGAAATTCAAACACTTTAATTCTACCACGTAGCCAAAATACTACGATATTCCAACACTATTAGGTTATAGAATGACAATCATCTTGCTTACTCGTTATAAAATAATTTTATTCATTATTTAATAAAATAAAAGTATTTTACAAATAATCCGATTTTCTCGGTCATTACAATTTCTGCTTCCACCTTTGCTGGAGCCATTAAGATTCCATCTTGGTCAACAACGTGCCCCAAAAACTGCACTCTTTCTAGCCAAAACTTGCACATAGTGAATTTTGCATATAACTTCTCCTTCCTTAGTGTCTCCAACACTAATCTTAGGTGTTCAGCGAGATCTTCTGGCGTCTTAGAATAGACTAGATTATCATCAATAAACACTACGATGAACTTGTCCAAATATTGTTTGAACACTCTGTTAATTATATCCATGAATGTCACTGGTGCAAACGACATTACCAGAAACTCATAATGGTTGTAACGAGTCCTGAACGCCGTCTTAGGTACATCCTCCTTCCTGACTTTTAACTGATGATACCCCATTCGCAAATCTATCTTAAAAAAAATACTTTGCCCCTTTCAATTGATCAAAAAGATCATCGATCCTGGGTAATGGGTATTTATTCTTTATTGTTAACTTGTTCAACTCTCGATAGTCAATAAAAAGTCTTAACGATCAATCATTCTTCTTTATAAACAATACTAGTGCTCCCCATAACGAAACACTCGGTTGAATGTATTTCCTATCCAATAGTTCTTATAGTTAAACCATCAACTCCTTCATTTCTACTGGCGCCATACGATACGGTGCCCTTAAAATTGGTGTCTCTTCTGGCACAATATCTATTACGAATTCGATCTCCCTATCCGGTGGAAGACCTGGTAATTCGCTTGGAAATACATCTATGAATTCTTTTACTATAGGTATTTGTTCCATTGTTGCTCCCACTCTCTGGGTATCAACAACATGAAATAAATAACCCACACATCCCTTCTTCAGCAATTTCCTAGTTTGTGTCATGGTAAGACAACATGAACGTCCCGGTGACTTACTACCGTAATACACTACCTTAGGTTGTTTTAACGTTCGAAGGTTTATACATTTCTTTTGATAATCTATAATTGCTCCATGGTTAAACAACCAATCCATCCCAAGAATTATATCAAATTCTCCCAACTTTATCAATATTAAATCTACCAACAATTTATAACCTTTTATTTCTACACAACAATGCCTATAAATATGTTCAACATAGGTTATTTCTTCATTTTTTTACCTTAATATTTAAAGGTATAGGCAATCTTTCAGGGAGTAATCTTAATCGTCTAGCAAATTCATATGCTATAAAAGAACAAGTAGCACCCGAATCAAACAACACATAAGCATTTATATCATTGATTGGGATAATACCTGCAACCACATCTCCCGATGCAACTGCATCCTGGACAGTCAAATTAAAGGTGTGGGCCATCGGCCTACTCGTCTGAGCTGGACCACTAATAGTTAACTTACCACTCTTAGTGCCCTTATTACCATCCATCCGGTTCTTCGGGCAATTTTTTTCAATGTGGTCAGTGCCCTTATTAACTCTAACTTGAGTTATTATTTTTCAAGTACAGTAGTGGATAATTATTGTTGATTATACCACATCTATGATTTATTGATTCGCACATTGTGCATGTTGTATATGTTCATCAGGTATGAAAGACTGATTACCTTCATTACCATATTGTTCAGTTATATTTGTTCATGTTCATTATTGGTCATTCATTTTAATTGTCTCGATCGTTTAGTTATGAAAATTGATTCATGCTATTTCACAATTGTTTTATTGTTGAAAGTCAGCCAGCTTATTGTTTATTTTTTCAATCATGATATATCTTTTCTTTGAACTTAAACTTGCTGAGAAAACTTGTTGCTCACCCTTGCTATATCATGATAAACATTTTAGATTAAGACGAATATTTCGAACACAGGCAAAGACGAAGATAAGTTCCAGGAATGGATTATTGTATAGTTAAAATTGTAATAGTATTGAAGGCAAATAACATTGTAAGTCCTGTAGTATATGAATATGTGTACTAAGTTAAGGTTATCGACCTTGGGAGTTATGTGTAAAGGTTATTGTATAAACAATTTATGTTTATATCTTCCGTAATAGTTATAGAAATGATGTACCAGGATCGTGGTGATTAGTAACCAGATTTGGGGACGCTACCCCTCTACAATTATTGCTTTCTCCAGAATGGTTCCAAAGGAATTACTTTGAAACACTGATATTCGGCTATAGAACCAGGGTTTCAAGCCCTGCTCGAATCTTCGCGCCTTTCTCACCTCCGTATCCACCTGATGTGGAGAAAATCCCATTAGTTCATTGAACTTGGCAGCATATTGGGGAATAGTCATGTCACCTTGTGTCAGTTCTAAGAATTTCATCTCCATCCTACCCTGCATACTCGTGGAGAAATAGTTCTCGAAGAATATCTCCTTGAACTCTGTCCACGTAATCACCTCCACTCTAGCCCTAGCTTGGTTCACCTCCCACCAGAAGTTGTCATCTCTCTTCATCATATAGGTGGCAAAAGAAGTCTTCTGCCTCTCTTCGACATTTGCAATAGCAAATGCCTTCTCAATATCCTCTACCCAAGTTTGGACTTCTATAGGGTCCGTAGTTCCTTTGAACTCTAGCGGACCTACACTCTGAAATCCTTAAATGTAGTAGCACGTACTATTGCATGATTAACTGGTATATTTGCACCATTTCTATTAAAGGCAGCTGTTAATAAATTAACAAACTCCTGCATTGGGTTAATCGATCCCCCTTTTGATTGATTAGCTTCCAGATTTCGTTGTCTTCTTCTTGGCGGCATCGTTCTGTTAAAATGAATAACAACTCATTATTACTTTCTTCTTATTAATTATTAATTTTTCATTTTTGACAATAATTGAAACTCATTGCAAAACATGTTTAATAAAGTGCTTATATTGATATGCTTTCTTTTTTGTAGTATAATACTACATCGTTCACCATTACATAGCCTTAGCTAATTACATTACTTTCCCAAATTACTTTCCAAATATTGGGATTTACAAAAGACTACCATTTGATTATACAAAAGAGGGTTTTACGTCACTACATAGATACACAATATTTATATATCTAAACCTATTCTAGTTATTAACTAAATTACATCTGCCTAATGGCATTTGCATAATCTGTATCGACAAGACTGGCCACCACATCCCTACTGATCGTATGTCGAGTCTGCCCTGTCTCTATGGGATACTCAGCAACTTGTCGCTGATAATCCTCATAAGAACTTTTATGAATATATGACATCTTACAAATCTTCTACTTCTTAGCCTTTAGCTCCTCTCTAAGCTCAAAGGCCTCATATTTTAGCTCATGGACTATGTCCTTCGCCAAAACTTTCTCATCATGCTCCACCTCCCAAAACATCTCCATGTCCCTCTTGTCCTCCAAGATGTAATGGATCTCCTCCTTCAATTCTTTTATCTCTTTACCCAATTGGATATTTCTATCCAACATAGTTATGAACAACGCCTTCATTGACTCACCCGGTGTCATCTCCTCTGTAGGTATTACCATGCTAAACGATACAACCTCCGCCTCCTCCTCAGACATTCCATCGAACAAGGATGTAAACCCTACGTTCTCAGAATCTTCTGACTCAACTACCACCACCATTGGCACCTCAGCTACGGGTGTCGGTAAAATCTCTATTTGGTTCGCTTACTCTTCACTAACAACATGTATATCTCTATACATCATGATATTTCCTGACATCTATAATAAAACAAATTATCTTGATTAGTACACAACATTAGAATATTATAGACACATATCACATTTAAAGAATTTTAATGATAACTTCATCTTTTAATTCTTCTTGTAATGAATTTCCTTAATTCACCTCTTAAAAACTCAATGTGAGTTTATTTACTACTAGCTTCTTCAACTCTTCTTAAGGTTATGGCCTAAGGTTATTTCCCCCTTAAGTTTTATAACTTATGGCTTTGATACCAATCTATGACGCCCCCAAATCTGGGTATCTTTCAACCTAATAGATGGTGCTACACGGTGCTACTGTTCACACATACATTCAATTAAAATACACCAATAGAGTGACTATGTCTTCTATGTATTACATAATAATATTTTCCTTCCCAGGTTCTTTGTAGCCACTACATATGTTCTTCGTCATAGTATCAAATTAATACAAAAGTAATACTATTCTATTACTAGGATAACTACTTGTCAGCCTTGACCTTCCCTTTGTCCTTACCGGATCCTTCGATCCGTTCATTTTTAGCTGCAATCACATGGTTCAAGTAAGGGTGAGCATAACTAGCTCAGCAAGTAAAATAGTTATCGTCGAGCAACATACATGAATCATATGAATATATCTTCTATAACTTAATCAACAGTTATGAAGTACTGTAAATAAATCAAAATAAAACTTCTCTTTTTCATTAAAATGTTTAACGATGACAATCATCAGTTAAACCTAGAGTTTGGTCAAAGACCTTAAGCATTTCATTATTTCTTTCTTTGAAAAGGACAATCCGACACAAAGTCCGTAAGTCTGATATTTCTTACGAACACGTCTAGGTGATCAACCTATAGTACTCTATGTTGTACAACACTACTACATTAAACGTATCTACGTTTAAGGTTTTGGCAAACTCATGTGCCAGTCGCTTTATGAAAAAACATGTGTTTAATCATACTCAGTCTTTCTTTGAATCCATACCAAAATAGTTGGCACAAGATAACAATGTTCATAATTTTTCGATAAATTATAACTAAATCCACAAAATAGCATAAATCTGGTCTAGCCGAAGGAAATGGCTTCAACTTATTTGTTACATCAATTCATGCGTAAGATACATGAATCATAAAGCTTGTCCAAACAAATATAGACAAGAGTTTATAACACTTGCCTTCAGCGTCGTCTGAGTCTTTAAAGTTTCTACATACATAATCATATAGCATACCATGTTAGGTCATAAACAATAAATAAGTATTGTCATTAACTTATCTTTTCATTCTTTTTGGTCTAACTATCCGTTTATTTAACTTACTAACATTCGTTAGGTTAGTTAATGTTCATTATGACTTTATAACCTTTTATTGTTATAAGTGACCTTACGTATTCAATGATTAAGTAATTACATTACAAGGAATCTCAAACATCCATTCAAAGTGTGTACGATTTACCGTTTTATGAAACTTACTTTGTGTTTACATTTTTGTAACCATTTGTTAACTTTTAATTGTTAAACTTAAGGCTTTAATCATCCTTTAAGATGTTACTTTAAGTTTAATTAAGGTCAAAATTCACCTTCAATCAACTTATTTTTCTTTTGTATTCATTTTTATTCCTCTCTGCCTTTGGTCTAGGACCGGCGCTGCTGTGACGCCCCCAAAATAGGTATACAACACCCATTCTGAGTCGCCAAATACATGGTACAAAAAGCAAACTACAACTTCAATAATACAATTGTCGTGCAAAATACGACAACACATACTGTGAGTTTAAATACAAATATTGTCTTCTAGACAATATCCACACCCAAATAAGTCCTCATTACAATTATTCATACACTATTTTACAGAAATAGTGAGGACAGCTAAAACATCTTTCTAGAACCATCATTCCATACCCAGACTCGATCCTCGCTATATGTTCTCACCTCCTAAGAAGAAAAATGGAACAAAAAGAAAAGGGTGAGCTCAACTAGCCAGTAAAGAATATTATGACTAAGATAATATATAACAAATTATCATTAGTCTTCAACAGGAAAAATCGATAGAATATAATAGACAACAAGTTTTAGATCAACAAACACACAGTGAAACAACAATCCATTAGAAGAGTCACGTAGAGAATGAATTCTACTATCTTCTAAGATTTAAGAGTACATCATCAATATTTTATCCCTGTAACATCAATCAATATACATCTTTTAATAAAATATTCATCTTTGCACTACAGGCCAAAGATATTCATTAAGTATCACCAGTTGGTCATGTTCATCTCAACACCTGTTCACCTTTGCACTACGGGCCAAAGATATTCATTAATCATTCATCTTTGCACTATAGGCCAAAGATATTCAGTAATATCATCATTTAGGACTGAGGATGATGAAAAATATTTTAAAGAAAACGAATCCAGTGAGACAGAAGGACAAATATTAGGGATTAGGTATAACGGTTTTATCCAAGATCAATAATACTCCATAATAACCAATTTTGAAGCGAAATCAAAAAATAACGATCAAACATGGATACAATCAAAGATAGTAGCCAAAATAGACATCTTGGACAAAAGGAAAATTTTTATTTTTGGTGAATAAAGGTGATTCGTGAATAGTGCAGTATCGTGAATAGGTCAGATATCGTGAATAGTAACCCCAGACACAAAAAGTTTTAAATTTGATTAAAAAGTTCACCAATATTCCGGCATAATGATATTGAAGAAAATAATATCATTTAAGAAGAAAATAACATCCCTTACCTCAAAATAACCGTACTTCTGACTGAATTTCGGGTATAGTGCTGACAGAACTTGCACCGTATAGCAACACTCAAAGTATCAAAATACTAACAAGAATACGCTCGATAATCTAGAGAGAAAGAAAACTTGTTTTTGGTGTGATTTTCAATTCTAACCTAGGCGTCTATTTATAGGAAAATGCTAGAGCGCCAAAGGAGACTAAATAATAAAATAATATTATTATTAATTACAATTCCTACGCATGCTTTGAATTTTTGGGCAGTTATGTTGGAAGAATTCAGCAGCCCATGTGTGTATTCCACCAACCAAAAGTGGGTCCATCCCCCCATAAATTTAATAAAAAATCATTTTATTTATCGAAACTTCAATAATTCATAAAAAATAGCCCGTTTATCAAAAAAATATGAATTTTATATCTATTCTCCTTGAAATCGAATTCTCTACAACTTTGTAGAAGAAAGTTTTCCAAATTCCCAATGAAAATATCAAAATCCACAAACGGATGATTTTTAATACCTCAACTTTGACATAATACTGATAAAATACCTCAACATTAATTCCTTCATTAATAACCACATAAATAAATTCATCATTTATATCCACATCAAATAAATATTTCCTTCTCATATAAATCAATAATTAATTATTCATAAATAATATTACAAAATCACAATTATGACAACCAGGCCGTTCCCAGGAAAGAGGGGGCTTTCCAATAAGGATTTCTCCTTCTTTCGCGCGCAATTAGGTGACCAAACCTCTCCTTAGATAGAACTTTCTAGACATTGCCAATAATGTTATCTAATAATATTATTCAAATAATATGAATTATTGATCTGATAATGGAAAATACTGTGCAATGACAATTATTGAAACAACAATAATATAAACTATCAACGCAACAATTATTGAATCAATAAAATAAAATATTGAATAAGATGACTCATTGTAACAATTATTGAGTAGTGCCTTCTTTACGTTTAATCAATAATTCAATAATCTTGTAATATCTGGCGTGTTATTCGTGTGCACCACGTGTATTACAGTATTTTAACCACCGTGTATTCCAACAAGTGTTACTTGGTAATAACCACTGCCGTTATTTATAAAAACTCATACTTTGTTGTTTTCTTCATCAAGCAGTTATTACATTATGAGCCCCGTGAATGGATGCTTGTAATGTCGTATGAATATTCCCCGACAAAAAGAATATTCCACGACCAAAAGAATATTCCCCGACAAAAATGAATATTTTATAACCACTTGCTTATTTTGCAAAATTTGCACATTTCACCCATAACCAAATCATTATATCAAATTAACACCTTATTAATTTAGAATAATGAATAGAGAAAATTTAATTTTATTTATAATAAGTTGGGGTCTTACAACCTCCCCTCCTTATAAAATTTCATCCTCGAAATTGACGTACATACCTGGTGTTTCGAACAGGTGAGGGTACCTCACTTTCATTTTCGATTCCAATTCCCATGTCATTTCCTCCATTGCATGGTTTCTCCACAAAACCTTGACTTGTGGTATAACCTTGGTGCGTAAGACATGTTCTTTTTTATCCAAGATCTTAACAGGTACCTCCTCGTACGTTAAATCTTCGGCTATCTCGACTGGTTCTAACTCAATAATATGGTTCAGGTCTTTTACATATTTACGAAGCATAGATATGTGAAAAACATTATGAACACGAGACATGCTTGGAGGTAATACGAGTCTATAGGCCACATTTCCTATTCGGTCAAGAATCTCAAATGGACCAACAAAACTTGGATTGAGCTTTCATCTCTTTTCAAATCTAGTAACTCCCTTCCATGGAGTAACACATAACAGTACATGATCACTAATATTAAATTCCACGTCCTTTCGATGAAGATCAACATAACTCTTTTTTCGATCTTGTGAGGTTTGAATACGTTGTCAAATCATTTGGATCTTTTCTGTAGTCATGCGTACTAATTCTGGTCCCAACAACGTTGCTTCTCCCACCTCGTCCCAGCATACTAGAGAACGACACTTTCGTCCATACAACGCCTCGAATGGAGCTATGCCTATACTTTCTTGATAACTGTTGTTGTAGGAGAATTCCACCAGTGGCAAGTACTTATCCCAACTTCCTTTAAAATCTAGAACACAGAGTCTTAATAGATCTTCAAGGGTTTGAATAGTCCTCTTTGATTGTCCGTCCGTTTGAGGATGGTATGCTGAACTGAATAGTAAATCCGTGCCCATAGCTTTCTGCAAGCTAACCCAAAATCTTGAAGTGAATCTTGGGTCACGATCCGAAACTATATATACTGGCATGCCATGCAATCTCACAATCTCATTCACGTACATATGAGCAAGACGTTCAAGGGAATAAGTTTCACGTATCGACAAGAAACGAGAAGACTTGGTTAATCTATCAACAATAACCCAAATCGCATCTATGCCTTGAGAAACTTTGGGAATTCCTGTAACAAAATCCATGGTAATGTGTTCCCACTTCCATTTCGGAATCTCAAGTGGTTGCAATGGACCTTTTGGTACTTGATGCTCCGCCTTTACACATTGACAAGTTAAACACCTCGAGATAAACTCCGCGATCTCTCTCTTCATATTGTTCCACCAAAATGTATGTCTAATATCATGATACATTTTGGTACTCCCAGGATGGATTGCAAACAGGGTGTTGTGTGCCTCCATCATGATTCTATGCTTCAAGTCAGAATTGTTAGGAACGCAAAGTTTAGAGTTGACTCGAAGTATTCCTTCTTCATCGATTCTTGCTTTTAGAATAGCACCTTCTTGCACTTTCTTCTTCATACGCATATTTTGGTAAAGTAGCTTGAGTAGCTTTAACTTTATCGATTAAAGTCGGTTCTACTCGTATATTCACCATCATCACGTGGGTCCCTGGAGTTTTTAACTCTATCTCCATCCTTTGTAAGTCATACAAAATGGGTCTTTGCGTTGACATATCGCACTCGTACTTGCATATGATCTTCTACAATCGATAAATACCACTCTACGTTCGCTTTTGCAAGATGATATTGAATAGTGTGATCGTAATCTTTCAATAGCTCAAGCCAACGTCGTTGCCGCATATTGAGTTCTTTTTGGGTGAAGAAATATTTGAGGCTTTTATGGTCCGTATAAATCTCCACTTTCTCCCCATACAAGTAGTGTCTCTAGATTTTTAACATAAAAGCATTTGCCGACTCCAAATCATGAGTAGGATAATTTCTCTCATATTCTTTGAGTTGTCATGAGGCATAAGCTATGACTTTCCCATGTTGCATGAGAACACATCCTAACCCTTTGCTCGAAGCATCCTCAGAGATAACAAATCCATCCGAGAACCGGATGGTATTGCGAGCAGTGCGAAATGAGTCTCCTCTTGAGCTCTTGGAAACTCTTCTCGCATTCCTCGCTCCATATGAATTTTTTATCTTTCCGAGTCACCGAAGAGTTAGCAGAGTAGCGATTCGAGAAAATCCTTCCACGAATCTCGATAATAACCATTAAGCCCGTTAAAGCTACGCACGCCGGTCACCGAACTTTGTTTTCCCAACTTTGTATTGCTTCAATCTTCGCCAGTCAACAGATACTCCATGTTTTGACACCACGTGCCCAAGGAATGCTACTTCCTCAAGCCGCGAACTCGCATTTCTTGACTTGGCATATAGCTTGTTTTCATGAAGCCTTTCAAGTATCGACTTTAAATGGTGCTCATGATCTTCATGACTTTTGGAATAGATGAGGATGTCATCAATAAAGACAACAACGAATCCGATCCAAATATTCCTTGAATACTCGGTTCATCATATCCATGGAAGCGGCGGGAGCATTAGTCAATCAAAAGACATGACTAAGAATTCATAATGCCGTGCAGTGAGTTACGGCGCGTCTTGAGAATATCCTCGGTTTTAATCTTCAAATTGATGATATCCGAGCGAAGATCGATCTTTGAAAAGAATTGTGCTCCTTATAATCGGGTCAAACGGGCTCATCAATGCGAGGTAGCGGATACCTATTCTTGATGGTGACATGGTTTAATTCTCGATAGTCAATACAAAAGTCGCATACTCCCGTCTTTCTTCTTTTCTGAATAAAAGCAGAGCACCCCGAGGAGTTGTACTAGGACGAATGAAATCGATGTCTAATAACTCCTCTGTAGTTGGACTTTTAACTCTGAAGTTCAATAGGAGCCATTCGATATAGGTTTTAGAAATAGGTTTTGTGCGGTTCAAGGTCGATAAAGAATTCAACATCACGTTACGGGGTAGACCAGGAAGTTCTTTGAAATACATCAGGAAATTCTCTAACAACTGAAATATTATCCAAATCTGACTTGTCTTTATTCAAATCCATAACATGGGCTAAGAAAGCTTGGCATCCGTTTTTCAATAAACGAATAGCTTTGTGGCTTGATATGACAGTGACTGATTTTAGTGGTTTAGTTGTTTGAATTCGTATGACAGGTTGGTTAGGAATATGAAAACTAACAACCTTACGAAAACAATCAATTTTGGCATGATGAGTGGTTAACCAATCAATTCCTAAAATCACATCAAAAGCAAGTATCTTTAAAGAAATAAGATCAACAGGTAATGTGATTGTGCCAACTTGGATCAAGCAAGATTTATAAAATGTAGATGTAACGAAGGTATCACCCAACGGAGTTTCAACAGATAAATCAAAGTCTAATTTCTTCGGAGTCAAGTTTAAACGTTGAGCATAAGTAGGAGAGATAAAAGAATGGGTAGAACCGATATCTAGTAAGGTATAAACTTCGCAAGAATTCAAGATTAGCTTACCCGTGATCACCTCGTTCGGGTTCCTCACGTTTTGGCCAGTCACAACAAATGCTCTTCCAGGAACCGTTGATTTCGACTTATCCGGGACAGCCCTTGGAGTCACCATCCCCGCTGAACTTGGTTTCGCTATAGTACAATCTCGAGCGATATGTCCTTCCTTTCCACAATTATAACATACCTTGGATTGTTGTGGGGATTTTGGTGATATGTCCCTCTTTCCGCATTTGTAACATCTAATGGCGGTCATTCTCCTCCCTAGAATTTGTTGTTGGTTTGGTCTTTGCTTCTTTGATGTCTTCCGTCATTGTTGAATCTCCTCTTTACGAAATTTCCACTTGACTCACCTCTCCTATTATCATGGCCACGATTACCACCCAGAGTGGTTACCGCTTTGTCCGTATTTTCCCTCCTCCTGTTGGTTATCATCGTTCGATGATCATTTGTCACCCTAGGTATGATGATCCTGGTTGTGATCCCTCGGTTGAGTATACTCATTATCTCTCTCTAATAATTGAGCCACATTTGACAACATCCGAATACTGGAGAAAATTTATGAGAGATAAGGTATTAATGAATCTCAGGTTTTAGACCTCTCAGAAACATCCGCGTCATACGTTCCTCATTCTCTACCAAATGAGGTGCAAACCTAGATAACTCCGCGAACTTCACCTCGTACTGAGACACCGTCATGTTGTTCTGTTCCAGTCTAATAAACTCTACCTCTTTCATATATACGAATACTTTCTGGAAAGTACTTGTCATTGAAACGATTCTGAAATCTTTCCCAAGACATCTTAAGTGCGGCTGGCTGGGTACGCTTCACGGATTCCCACCAATAATCTACCTCACCACGGAACATAAATGTGACAAATGGAACCTTCTGCTCCTCCGTGCATCCCAAGACATCGAATATCTTAGTAATTTGCTTGACCCATGTTTCCACCTTAATCGGATCGGGCTTTCCCCAGAAATCTGGTGGTCCCAACTCCTTGAAGCCTTGGCTATGATGTGCATCCAGCGTTGCCATCATTTCCACCCGTATTTTGTACACGAGTCTCCCTCGTCTGATTTTGCATGAACTGCAAAAAGCTTCTAAACATCCCATCATTCATCGTTTGCTCGGTAGCGTTATTTACAGGAGGAATATTGTCTTCCTGTTGTACGTTCTCCTGGTTTGTGACTAAAGGTTATTCCACAATCTCATACACTCCATTGTTAACGTTCTCAGCAGCCATTCTTAAATACTACCATAAAACAAGGGTTAATTAAACAAATTAACATATCACATAATATCCTATATTATGAATGACCAACAAATAAGCTTAGATAGGACACACTAGCGAAGGATTTACTCATCTCTCCCTCCTAGTTCTATTCCCCGATCTCCGCCAGAGACCATATCCCTAAGCTTTGATAATAACTTGTGGCCTTGCAAAATATAGGTATACAACACCCATTACGAAGTCATCAAATACATGGTATAAAAAACAAACTACAACTTCAATAATACATTTGTCGTGCAAAATACGACAACACACATGTGAGTTTAAATACAAATATTGTCTTCTAGACAATATCCACACCCAAATAAGTCCCCATTACAATTATTCATACACTATTTTACTGAAATAGTGAGGACAACTAAAACATCTTTCTAGAACCATCATTCCATACCCAGGCTCGATCCTCTTTATGTTCTCACCTCTCCTAAGAAGAAAAATGGAACAAAAAGGAAAAGGGTGAGCTCAACTAGCCCGATAAAGAATATTATAACTAAGATAATATACAACAAATTATCATTAGTCTTCAACAGGAAAAATCGATAGAATATAATAGACAACAAGTTTAGATCAACAAAACACGGGAAGCAACAATCCATTAGAAGAGTCACGTGAGAGAATGAATTCTACTATCTTCTAAGATTTAAGAGTACATCATCAATATTTTATCCTGTAACATCAATCAATATACATCTTTTAATCAAATATTTATCTTTGCACTACAGGGCCAAAGATATTCATCAAATATCACCAGGTTGGTCATGTTCATCTCAACACTGTTCACCTTTTGCACTACGGGCCAAAGATATTCATTAATCATTCATCTTTGCTTTCTGTGCCAACGATATTCGATAATATCATCATTTAGGGTTGAGGATGATGAAAATATTTTAAAAAGAAAGCGAATCCAATGAGACAAAAGAACAAATATTAGGGATTCGTATAACAGTTTTATCCAAGATCAATAATACTCCATAATAACCAATTTTGAAGCAGAATTCAAAAATAACGATCAAAACTTGGATACAATCAAAGATAGTAGCCAAAATAGACATCTTGGACAAAAAGGAAAATTTTTATTTTTCGGTGAATAGTGCCGTATACGTGAATAGTAACCCCGACACAAAAAGTTCACCAATATTCCGACATAATGATATTGAAGAAAATAATATCATTTAAGAAGAAAATAACATCCCTTACCTCAAAATTATCGTACTTCTGACTGAATTTCGGGTATAGTGCTGACAGAACTTGCACCGTATAGCAACACTCAAAGTATCAAAATACTCACAAGAATACGCTCGATAATCTAGAGAGAAAGAAAACTTGTTTCTGGTGTGATTTTCAATTCTAACCTAGGCGTCTATTTATAGGAAAATGTTAGAACGCCAAATGAGACTAAATAATAAAATAATATTATTATTAATTACAATTCCTACGCATGCTTTGAATTTTTGGGCAGCCATGTTGGAAGAATTCAGCAGCACATGTGTGTATTCCACCAACCAAAAGTGGGTCCCCCCATAAATTTAATAAAAAATCATTTTATTTATCGAAACTTCAATAATTCATAAAAAATAGCCCGTTTATCAAAAAAATATGAATTTTATATCTATTCTCCTTGAAATCGAATTCTCTACAACTTTGTAGAAGAAAGTTTTTCCAAATTCCCAACAGAAAATATCCGAAATCCACAAACGGATGATTTTTAATACCTCCACTTTGACATAATACTGATAAAATACCTCAACATTAATTCCTTCATTAATAACCACATAAATAAATTCATCATTTATATCCACAACAAATAAATATTTCCTTCTCATATAAATCAATAATTAATTATTCATAAATAATATTACAAAATCACAATTATGACAACCAGGCCGTTCCTAGGAAAGAGGGGGCTTTCCAATAAGGATTTCTCCTTACTGGCGCGCAATTAGGTGACCAAACCTCTCCTTAGATAGAACTTTCTAGACATTGCCAATAATGTTATCTAATACTATTATTCAAATAATATGAATTATTGATCGATAATGGAAAATAATTGTGCAATGACAATTATTGAAACAACAATAATATAAACTATCAATATGACAATTATTGAATCAATAAAATAAAATATTGAATAAAGAATTCATCGTAACAATTATTGAGTAGTGCCTTCTTACGTCACAATCAATAATTCAATAATCTTGTGTAAATCTGCGTCTTTATTGTGCCACCACACGTACATCGTATTTTAACCACCTTGGTATTCCAACAAGTGTTAGCAGTAACAACTACACGTTATTTATAAAAAACTCATACTTTGTCATTTTCTTCATCCAAGCGGGTTATTACATTATGAGTCCCCACGAATGGGCTACTTGGCGATCGTATGAATATTCCCCGACAAAAAGAATATTCCACGACCAAAAGAATATTCCACGACCAAAAGAATATTCCCCGACAAAAATGAATATTTTATAACCACTTGCTTATTTTGCAAAATTTGCACATTTCACCCATAATATATCAAATTTACACCTTATTAATTTAGAATAATGAATAGAGAAAATTCAATTTTATTTATAATAAGTTGGGGTCTTACAATTTGCAAGCGTGCGTTTCTTTTACTTTTGTTGTTGCTTGGCAGCATCTCTCCAAATGTCTTGGATCCTGGTTACGGTGTACTGGCGCCACTTTTTTAGGCTTGGGAGGCGTTGCGGAACCGGCCCTGAGCCTTTGAATTTTTTTAAGTTTTTCATTTCAAATTCTTTCCGGGCTCGTAACTTAATAGTTATAAGTCAGAATTGGCTCATTCAAAAGTTGTTATCTCACATATCTCGCATACTTCGATTTCATTCGAAAAGAATAAGTTTTTGAATCTTTTAACACTAAATTTACTGTTTAAATTTCCTATTACGAGTTCTTTAAACGTTCGTGAACATTCACAACTTATTTCTTTATTTTAATTCGAAATTCGACCATTCTTGTGTCCAGAACTCTTAAATGCAAAGTTCTACGATACGCCATCGAAAACTAAGGTTTTTGAGTTAAACGACGACTTTTGACTACCATTCCAGGAATCTTAAGATTTTGACGATTATCGTCTAATCTCGTAAATTTCGTCTTAACTTCGTTACTTGATATTTTTACTCCGTTCAAAATGGATTCATTCCATTATTCATACATTTATCATCCTAACTAAGCAAATAACATCTAATCCTATACACGATGGTTTTAAATTTTTCCATCAAGAACATGTGATAAATTTTCATGTGTTCTTCATTACTTCTTACATATTTGATTATGAGTCCACTAGTAGCCATCCTTATTACTACTTAAGATACAAGCTCCACTAATAATCACTTCTCTATCAAGATTCAAATTGAAGAAATGAAGATTAAAGGTTTAAGTTTCATTACCTTTTGATGTTCTATCTTTCTTCTTCTTCTTTGATTACTTGAAATAGCTCTCTCTTCTCACTTAATATAATGCTCTAAGTATTGGTGGAATTAAATAGCCAACAAAAGACAACATAAGATATCTATTTATAGAAAATGCAAAGTGGGGGTAGAATGGTCAAAAGGCCACCCAACCTCTTTACTATTCAACCTCCTTACTATTCCAAACTTGCAAAGAAAGCCTCTCCTCTTGCTTGGCCACCAAGTGGTCGGCCATGACTCACCATGGGGGGCCTATTCCCCATGGGTTTTACCCATCCGGTGACCCAACGATTCGATCCACAGGTTCGGTTCTTGGTTCGGGCTTACGTTTAATTCAATTTGGGCCTAACATTGGGCTAGAATGAAATTATCTTTGAACCTTAACATCTTTCACTTGGGCTTGCCAAAGTTAACATTCAAGTTTCACTAATCCAATAATAATGGTTTGTGCTTTTACCATATAATTCTCGTATTCTTCACGTATGGTAATTCGTATAACATTCATCTTATACGTTATATTATCTTTCGTATATACTTGTACAATAACTTGTATTATACTCGTATTCTTTCCCGTATAATAACTTCCTTATTATACATAACCGTTAAGTATTCAAATCTTCGCTTTCCCTAATATTCTCAAATTTGAGTACGTAGGCGAAAAACTGCGTTTGTCATAACTGAATTATTATTCGATAATCAATCTTTCCTTAAAATTCTATCATTACGTATTTTCTGGAAATTCATAAATAATTCCCAAGAAGAAATGTATGAATAGTATTTTTTGGAGAATTTCTCGAAAAAAATTTATTTTCGTCTTGAAAATTCAAACACTTTATTCCAAGTACTTAGCCAGAATACTACTATCATACCTCTCTTTTAGGTTATAAAATAACCTTCATCTCGCTTATTTGTTATAAATAACATATAATATAATTTTATTCAAATAAAATTAATTTACATTATAATCCAATGTTTTTGGTTGTTACAAAAGTGACGTCGTAGCATAGACCAAACTGTTCATCAGAAATGAAGAACACCTTTAGCCATACTTTTTGTCGCTAAAAACCTTTAGAGATAGACAGTAAATAAAATTAATTAAATAAATTAGTAAATAATTACAAAAACAATTTTAAAAATTATTTCATGTTATAATAATTAAACTTCTAATATTTTGGTATAAATTCAAAAAAATATTTTATTTATTTAAAATATTATTAATAATTAAGTTATTAATAATTTAATTAGATAAATCATTTATAAATAATAATTAGTTATTTAAAAATGATATAAATGATTTAAAAATCATATTACATGGTTATAAATTATTTAAAAATAATAACAAGGTTTTAAATAATATTCTAAGTGAATATTAATTATTTAAAAGTAATAACAATGATTTAAAAATCATTTTATGGATAAATAAATACCTAAAATTATTATAAGCTTCCAGAAAATATTACAAATGATAAATAAATTATCTAAAATTATAATAAAGTTTATAATTAAAGTTTAACCATGATATTAACATATTAAATATCTGGTAAGGTTTTAAGACACCGAAATCATGTCAAACTTAGACCGAACTTGAATAGTTTGTGTAGTTGAGTATTGTTATCAATACTAATGTGTTAAATATGTATGTTTGAATATATTAGGTATTTTAAACACTTCAAGTAGAGTTAATTAGGCGATCTTCACACATGCAAGTTCTCTAACCGTAATCTATTATTTACGCAAGTCTTCTAACTTATCCAATTACTTTACGCAAGTTCTTGAACCCTACTTGTACTTTGAAAAAGATTTTAATCTTGATTGCTTTTCGATATGGTATACTGAACCAAATTTGTAACCATTTATTATGAAGTTATTGCTATAGCTTTAGCATAACTAAGAAATGAGTTATTTATTCATGTGTTATTGAATTATTATTTATCAAGCATAAAATGTTGTGTCAAACCAAATTATTTTGGTAAGACATCTTATACTTAGTTGTATATCCTTGGGAGAAACAAATGTGTGCCAGTAGAATTGACACTTAGTGTAAGAGGGGCACGATTAGGATGTTATGCATACTCCTAGGGTGTTGAATAAGCTGATCCCCTGTGTCACCCAAGATTTCTATGTCTTTGTGATTGACAAAAATTGTTGAAATAAAAAAAAATCCAGAAATGGTAATCAACACTCAGTTGAGAAAATTTATTGAACTGTTGTTTTCTTCAAATCCAACATTATGTTTATAAATATAAACCTCCTGAGTATGTCATAGCTCATTCTTGCAAATTATTTCCTTTGCAATAATAGATGGTAATCCCGGCACGTCTAGAACCAACAATGGGAAGAGACCATGATTATATTAGTTTAAATAATTGTCTAGTGTAATGTAAATTTGGTAAGACTTTGTAATAAATAACTCTATTTTGAGAACCATTTAAGCGAACCTTTTATATATATTATCATCCTTTATTTCTGCAACTGTGTTTCATTTATATGATTATATGTAATTAGAAGTATTGTTTTAGTATGAGATCCTTGGAAACTATACATCTGAGTGAGGGTATTGGCAATATGTGTTGGGTTTCGACATAGAAACGCAGCATAAATAGAAAATAATCAAAGCAATTCCGAAACCCAAAACAGGATCCATGCGAAACAGAAATTAATTCAGTGGTTTAGATATTATACCGATTATGAAAGAGTTCTGAAATGGCTTCAAATCCTTTACGTAATCCAATCAGAATCACGCCTCTACGGTATCCATACGAATGTCGCACGAACCGTCGAACGATTCTGCAATAAAGGGACTTGCGGTACTAGCCACCAAAGGAACATAATTTTTCAAAAGGTTTTCTCTCTAGTCACTCTCTAAGAGCGGCTAGGGTTTTTAGATATGATCTAACCCTAAGTGGCTGCTATATATCATATATATAGTAGTTAAAAGGAATTAATCAAAACCTAATTTCATAAAATCTGAATTTATATATATATATATAACTTAATTAAGTCTTACTTAATTAATATACATATAAACAAATTTTCTTTTTAATTTAAATTCTTTATTTAAATACTATTAATCATATTAATATATTTAAATCCTTCAAATTTAAATTTATTCCCTTTTAAATTACATTCTATGTGTGTGACCCTATAGGTTATTATTACGTTGACAATAATTTTAAAATCATATTATAAAATTCTAAACAGTGAGCGACATCTAGTAATGCATCACTGCTACCCAAGTATTAATAAGATCGATGATTCGATGCAACCTTTTCGTGACCAATGTTTCAATGTAATTTAATTCTTTTAACCTTAATATCCTAGATTAAACTCGAGTCATGGAATGTGTCATACTCTTCATAATTTAATCTGAGTTTTCTTGATCAATAAGTAGACTATATGAAACAAATCACTATTTGAGCATGACCATGCATTTCATAGTCCTACTCAATCAAGAGGCCTATGGATATCACCCCTAATATATAGGAAGATTAAATTCCATCTAGATCACTCATATTCCTCACACGATTCATGATGTACCCAATAATCATCTTTATAGTTCACCCTATTAAAGGTGACATTTGATGATATCAAAGTACATAAATTCCCGTATAGTAATATAGTGATTTCAGGTCGGAGGACCATTACATCATTGTCACTATGAGAATCGCTAATGACACTTTACATAATGTTCCACGTAGAATTCTCATGGTGGGTCTTTCCAGTACATCGTTCTCTAACATGTACCTATGCATTGACTCAATATCTCATATATTTATGACTAATGAGATTTGGTCATCAGTCAATCCACATACTAGTCTCAATGCATCATTGTTGTCCCATCAACAATGATACTCGACTAGGGACATTTAAGAAGAATGATACTAATTGAAATTATATAATCTCATGTTCAAGTCACATACTTGAAACTATATAATTTGTATCACTATTCTAAGGAATTTTATTATGTTAACATTTATATAACGCAGTAAATAAAACCATAATAAAATCATTCATTTATTCAATCAAATATAATATCAAAATGTTAAGCAATAATATCAAATAATTGGCCTCTAGGGCATAAACTCTAACAATATGGACTGTTCATGTTATTGTTAATACTCTGGATTTTAGATAGCTAGGTACTATCGATATAATAGAGTTATTCACAAGATATAGACTATACACTTGAGTAAGGGTATTAACAATATGGAATGTTCATGTAAGACCCCAACTTTCATGAATAAAGATTAATTTTTCTTGAAATATATTTTTGAATATTATGGTGTGGATTTGATATAATGTTATAGTTGTGGGTAATATTTATAAATTTTGGAAAGTAAGCAAGTTGTTATAAAATATTCGATTGGTCGGGGAATATTCATTTTAACATAGAATATTCGTACGATGACACAATCATTAGTGGACCCCACAACAGAATTATTGTCAGAGTTAGAAAACCACAAAATTATCTTTTTACAAAAATAACGGCGAAGGTTTTACCGTTAACTGTTAAAATACCCGATGATAAAAGTACAGTAATACGTGTGGTTGCATAGTAGCACACGGTATTGATTATTGATGCTTACGTGAGAAGTCACACAGTTATACTCAATTATTGTTACAGTAATTACTGCGTAATATCTCACGTCATTGATTTAATTATTGTCACAATATTTTATATTATTAAATCAATAATTAAGACGACACAATTATTCATATTATTATTTGCATTATTAACGATGTCTAGAAAGTTCTGTCGAGGAAAGGGTTTGGTCACCTAATTGCGCGCCAATAAGGAGAAATTTTTATTGGAAAGCCCCCTCTTTCCTGAGTATGATCTAGTTGTTAATATTATGAGTTATAATATTAATGATGAATGTTATTAAAAATGTGTTTTGTGAAGCCAAGTGAGTTAAGATAAATATAGGGAATTTTTATGAAGTATTTGTTGTAAATTTTGTTTATTATATGGACCCCCACTTACCCATTTTTCAAAAATGTCGATAGAAAGTTATCTCAGTTTTGTTTTATATATATATATATATATATATATATATATATAATAAGTTTCATTTTTTTTTTATGAAAAATAGAATATATTATATTTTATTATACATAGTGTTTGCATAGTATTTGCATAATAAATCATGTGAATTCAGATTCGGTGCCCGTGAATTTATTCGAATTTCTGCACTATGCGTTCGTGATTATTTCTAAATAGTATCCTTCCATTCTCCTATAAATAGGATGCTTAGTTTAGAATTAAAAATCACACCAGAATCAGAGAATTCTTCTTCTATAATATTGAGCGTATTTCTTTTGAGTTTAAGGAAGCTTTGTGACAACCCGAGAAATTAGACAATTTATTAAAATCTTTAATGATGAATTTAAGGTCAAATAATAGACCTAGACAGAAAATTAGTGTATGAGTTTGATATTTTTAGGAAGGAATTTTGAGGATTTCAAAATTCTGTTTAGGATTTTGGTGAATTATTTAGGATTAAGTGTATATGTGTATATGTACTGTGTACATGGTATTATATGTGTTTAGAATATATGGTTAATGGTCAAGGGTTGACCAGATAAATTTTCTCAGTGTCAAACCCTAGTATTATATTAAGAACTTCAACGTTCTGTTAGAAAACCCTAACGTCTGATAAGAAATCCTAGAAACCGGTTCTGGAAACCCTAATTTCAGTATCGGGAATCTGAAACCCTAATTTAGAAATTGGAAACCCTAATTTGGGAATTTAAAGGATAATTATAATGCTTAAGTGCTATTAATTATAACATTAATTAGGGTAAAGCTTAATTAATTAGCAAACCCTAATTTTCAATTTTTTTAAACCCTAATTATTTTGTTAGAGACCCTAATGTACAATTGTGGATTTAATTACTAAATTAGCAATTAATATTTGGGAAATGTTAATCCTAATTAGCAATATTGAGCTTATGATTAGGAAATCTAAATCTAAATATAGAATCCTAATTATAATTTAGAAATGCTAATTTTTTATTTTTGAAAACCTAATTCGAAAATCCTAGAAAATGACTTTTGGAAACCTTGGGTTTTAACCCTAAGGGTTAAACCTAAGGGTCAAACCCTAAGGGTTTGTATCAAATGACAATTCTAGAATTAAAATTGTATGGAAATGACTAGAATGCCCTTTTTGAATTTTTAATTATGTAACTTACAAATCTTGTCAAATTTGTAGTAGGTGACCAAATAAAGTTCATATCTTGACTTATATCTCAGCCATAGACTAATCTAGAGGGACACATTTCAATTATATACATGCATTGTATCTAATTTAGAGAATTAAATAAGAGAAAGTCTAGACTTTTGGTCCATTTGCTACCAAACACTTAACAAACTCATTCTCTCTCTAACCCTCCAAAATTCAATAGTAATTCAGTCATTAAAACACTTCATAGATCATCAAGATCAGATTGGTAGAGCCAAGATCAAGCATATTTAAGAGAAGGTATAAATCCTATCTCATTCTAGATCTTGTATGCTAGGTTCAAAGTTGTGTTTTTGTGTTTATGTTAGTGTTAAATGATGTTTTTAGTTGATCTATGATGATCCATGATGGATCCATAGCATCAAATGACTTTAAAGTAGTGTTTTTCAAAATCTGTCCAAGAACAAAATTTGTGGTCTGACAAGCTAATGTCAGGAGCCACAGATTCTTGTTCGTTTATTGTTTTTGATGTTTTAAAGTTGTTATATGTAGCCTGATATGTTTTCTTTGATCTGTAAGTGGTAGTATAGCCATTAGATATATGGATTTAAAGTTATTAACGGTCAAAACCCGTTGACCGGGCATGACCGGGCCAAATCTGGGTAACCTAGAAATGGTTTACCAGCGTCTGATAATGATTTCAAGCTCCCAGATCTATCAGGTTTTTAATGTTATGATGTTGTTGTTGTATTATACTTATAGCTTGCTAGATTTACTATAGATTTCGGCCTTTATATACCTTAAATCATCAACTGATTAAATGTAGTGGATGGTCAAACTTGACCATCCGATCATGACTTGCATTTCTGGGAATTTCCAGAAACTCGATGAACACCCGTTCTGACAGAGTTTGACCATATGATTCATGTTGATCCTGTTGATGATAAATTGATCTATTGATTTAGTAATGTTCCTTGACATAAGGAGTACACATGTGAGCCATTAGATCATATGAACCATGATTAGAACACTTAGATAATCGAGCTACAATATAGCCACTCGAACTGCCTGGGTTTCTGGAAAACCCAGGTAACGCCTGACAGTGACTTTGCATGGCTGGATCTTCATGATTTGATGTAGTATGACCACAATAAGAATTGTAACTTGTAGAGTTACATAAACACTACAAGTTGGATGTTCAAGCTAGCCCAAAAACTAATTATACTGAGAATTAAACGTGGTCAAAGTAGTAGCCTTGAACATGGGACTGTCAGTGTTCTTTAGCTCAAGAACACCAACATCGACGCTTTGTGTCGCTAAAGACCTATAGCGACAGTTTCTATTAATTTTAATTTCTGAATTTCCGAAAGTTACTTAAAAATAGAAAATAAATTATAAAAATTACAAAAATGGTTTTAAAATTATTTTTAAATTATGAAAAATAATTTTTGACTATTTGGGATATTTTTCATTAATATTTATAATTATTTGAATATTAATGGTATTTAATTTATTTAATTAGTATATTAAATAAATTAGAGAAAAATGATTTAATATTATGAAAAATTATATTATGGTGTTAGAAAATATTTTAAGTTATTTTAATAACTTTTGATATTTTGTGATAAATTTCATTAATAAATTAATATTAATGGTAATTAATTTATTTAATATACATATTAAATAAATTATCAAAATTAGAATTTATGATTTAAAAATCATATAAAAATGATTTAAGTGTTATAAAAAAATATTTTAAGTTATAAAATACAACTTTTGATATCTTTTGCCATGAAAATATTAATATTTTAATATTAATATCAAATTATCGGATAATGGATTTAGCTGTTTAAAAATCATATAAATATGATTTTAAAGTATTAAAATACTTTGATATATTATAAATATATTATAATATTATGTTATGATTTTCATTAATTTAATATTAAATAAATATTAATGATATTAGAATATTGTGGTATTTAAATTAGATAAATACGATATTAATGATTGGAAAATCATTTTAAATGGTAATATGATATTTAATGTTCAGTCAAAAGTTTGTTCGTGCTAGTTCTCAATTATATTGATGAATTATAGCCAACTTATTATTCAGACTCTTTCAATCATGATATATCCTTATATAAAATTTAAACTTGCTGGGCAACCTTCATGCTCACCCTTGCTATATCATGATAAACATTGCAAATAAGGCGAATGCGTTCGGATACAGGAAAAGGATAAAGCTAATGTAGACACTCGAAATTTTCTACACAACTGTTACTAACATTATAGGAGGGCAAAATCGTCTTTCGGAGATAACCTTGGAAGACAACTCACATCCATTCCGGATACTACCAGAAGTTCAGTCTCCATTCCGAATACTACCAGAAGTTCAGTCTCAATCCCGGACCACACACCGGGAGGTTCAGTTTCAAACCCGAACCATACATCGGCAGTATCAGTCTCAACCCCGGAACACACACATCGGGAACATCATTTCCAACCTTGGAGATAACCCCGAGTTTCGTCCTTGGCGATAACCCCAAGGAATGCTGTTACAGTTCGACGATAACCCAGAAATGCTTATTTCAAATATATGCGACCAGCTTCAATCAAACCTCCTGCCGAGGCACTCATACCTCAGACCTGGAGACTAACACCGGGCAGACAGGCATCCATAAGATGACATTGCGGCATTCAACACTTGCAGCAGTACAATCTCATATATAACCCTGAGCAACGTCTGCTTTCAACTCAAATCGGTGATAACCCCGATGAGGAGTCAAACGTCATCTTGCTACCTCAACACCTGCGCATCGTCTCAATGTCCTTCATACATACATACATACAACAATGTCCTTCAAGAACCAGGAGTTCCATTCCCGAGTGACTATCGCGTGGCAACACACAAGATAAAATTTGAAGCTTGAAGACCATGGGCATGGTCCCCTCTTCTTGACTTCGTACAACCTCTATTCCATGCAATTGCATAACTCTCGACACAAGCAGTCCGAAAAAGGTCGTATATACTTCGTTCCGATGCTCGGATTGAAGTTCTACAAGTTCGAGCGGACATTACAGTGCACGAGTGTACGTGCTTGAGATAGCGTGACCCACGAGAACCGGGAAGCGGGCGCGTCATGAGTACTAGCTGCTGCGGTGCTAGTGGTACACTCATACTGCCAGCTAGTACACTATGACTAGCAACCTCTATAAATACAAAGCTTGGGCTAGCCATTTTGAAAAAAAGAAAAGGCGAGGAAGCCCTGGCCAATTTGCTTTGTACACTCCCTATATTGAGTGCTTGCTCTTCTTAAACACCTGTTAGCCCACATACAGTTATAAATTTACCATCGGGAGCTGAGTGTTTGTCCATATAGAGTCATAGAAGTCTGCATTGGCAGCCCACTGTAAGCCTTCTTACACTCTATAAAGCCTTTCTCTTCATATTTGCACACACTATTCTACACATTGAGAGTCGTGTTGTGTGCATATGCCTGGACTTCGGTCCGTGGTTTTCATTTTTGTATGTATATATATATACTTATATATGTATATATTTTTATATGGACTAACATTATCGAGTTATGCCTCGATTGAGCCTAGACTTATGTCTGGAGCGTTTAATTGCTTATATATATATATATATATATATATAAACTATTGTCGACTCATCGATGAGCCACAAATTTATATATAAGTGCGTTTACTTGCTTATATATATATATATACTTATATATAATTGTTGTCGGACATATCCGATGAGCCTGGATTTTATATCCGGTGCATTTATTGCTTATATATATATATTTACATTTTTGTCAGGCCTGGGGTTTACTTCGTGGCCTTTTACAGCTTTCTTTATATTTCGTCCTGCCCGGAGTTCACTTCGTGGCAGTTGATAGCTTTTACATCTTTATTTACATTCAAGTCTCGCCTGCAGTTTAATTCGTGGCGGTTGATGGCATTTACTGCTTTATTTACATTTCTGATCCCCCATGGAGTTGCTTCATGGTGGCTGATCATGCACACACACACACACACACACACACACACACATATATATATATATATATAACTACTTATTGCTTTCCATACAAATTGCAGTATCATGTGAGCCTAGGAATCATGTGATCCTGATTGATCTCTTTGAAAGATTCTTGTTCTGTGATGGACTTTTCAAATTGTAAAGTGACTTGCACATTATTTACGAGGTATGCGAATTCCCTTGGATGGATTTCATGCCCATAAGAGGTTCAGTACTGCTGTATATTATTTTCTCGAAGATGCCTCACATCTCAAAAATAAAAGCAAACAAGCCGAACATTTAACAATAAAATGGAAGTATGAAAAGGTTTCAATTCCTATTGAGCACAGGGTTTGAAAAACCTCTTTTTATAAAACTTCATTGCTATATCTGGTTAAAACTAAATTTTTCTATAAATTCAAACCCGGTGTATATAGGTGCGAACGAGGCCTCGCACTACTTTCAAATAATTGCACATTGATCCACACACACACACATTCATATAACAGTTTCTTTGAGAAATGGCGGTCACCATGACAACACGGATGTCGGGGGTGCCTAACACCTTCCCTCCGCATAATCAAGTCCACCAAACCCATAATGAATCTCGGTTTTACAAACCCATTTAGCAGTGTCACATCACTGGGTCAATGTGCAAACCTTTTCGATTGGGTTGGTGCAACCAGTTAAAAACACCAACTGGCGACTCTTAAAGTCAAATCGTCGACATTACACATGTCGGACCTTTTTCACTTGTTTTTTCAAACAAATCTCACATTAACATTAGAACACCAAAGAACAAGTAACGATAAGGGACACTAAAAAATCCCGACGTCGACAGGTGGTGACTCTACTGGGGATTCCAGTAAGAGGGCTTAAGCCCCTATTACAAGCTTTTCAAAACTGTTATATGCTTGTGTGTTAATGTTGCATTTACATTTATGATGAATGTGTACTAATGCATCTTACTTATTGCACTGCTAAATATCTATCTATGATATTAGTGCTTCGCACATGTCATCATTTTGCATAAACGGTGAGACACGTTGTATGTGAATGTATGTTGTGTGGTTCTTCCAACAGGAGGCTATCCTGTCGGTGTTTGATTACTAGACTCATAGGAAGACTAATTCCAACGAGGCTCAGGAAAGCACCACCCAAATTTGCTCCAGTTGAAAGACCGGATTAACTTCCCGTCAAGTAGATTGCGATGATCTGGGAACCTTCATGCCAAAAAGCCGCGAGAGTAACCCTAAGATAGGTCAACCTCTGATAATCCAAACGCGGATGAAAGTCTCTTCATGCTTTCCATTTTCAATTACTTGTAAAAGCATTTACTTGTAATTTCATTCAATGATCATTTATATGTAATGGAAAATATGAAGAATATATGTGCATGCATTACATGTTATCAATTAACAACCATTTTTGCAGGACCATATTCTTAAAATGGACACGTTTTGATAACATTTACATTATCCCTAAGACTAAACTACATAAGTCTTTTGTAGGGGAAAAATTGGGCCTGTTACCCGCTCAAAATCCAAAAAGGTCACGAGCCTACAGCCAATCATGTCTTCTTCTGACCAGTCTAATCCTGTTTCCTGAGAAGAATTTAACGAATTGAGTAAACAAATCACAGACTTGGCTATTCTGCTGAAAGAACTGCATCAGTCTACTCAGGGTACAAAGATCCCTACACATACAGAATCCTCTACACAAGGGGGAGCCCAAGGTTTGGAAAAAATAATTCCAGAACCTCAGTTGGATACAACCAACAAAGACCCTGAAAACACCCATCTCAAACGAGATCCAGACACCGGTGACATCAGTAAGAAGGTTCTCCAAATGGAGGAAACTATCCGTGTTCTCAAAGGGATTGGAACACATGGAAGTGTTTCATATGCTGACCTTTGCATATTTCCTGGTGTTCATTATCCAGAGAAATTCAAAACCCCTAATTTTGAAAAGTATGACGGATTAGGGGATCCTGATACACATTTAAAAGTGTTCATTGGAGAACGAAGATCTTATGAAGAAGATGAGAAGCTCAGAATGCAGCTGTTCCAGAAGAGTCTAACTGGAGAAGCCCATTCATGGTATACCAGATTAGACAATTTAATGATCCATAGTTGGGAAGAACTAGCTCACGCCTTCCTCACTCAATACAGTTTTCAATCTCAGATGGCTCCTGACCGGTACCAAATTACCAAGGTCAAGAAACAGTCTAATGAGTCTTTCAGATAGTATGCTCAAAGGTGGAGGCGCCTGGCTGCTTAAGTTATTCCTTCCATGACAAAATTAGAAATGGTCATGACTTTCATAGATGTACAGGAAGCTCCTTTCTATGAAAGAGTTCTAGCTGGTATTGGCAAACCATTCTCTGAAATGATCAAACACGGAGAAAAATGGTGAGATGGGATTGAAGTCAGTAAGATTCAAGACCTAGCCACTCTCAAAGCGATTCTTTGAGCACATCCACTCGGATCTTATGGAAACAAATTTCTTGAGGGTCCATAAAAAGAAAGAGGATGATGTTTCCTTGATAATATAAGAACAGAAAGGCAATCAAAGCATGCCTATACAGAGGAGAAACTACTCCTTTTTCCAAGCACAGTCTTCAAACCCTCCATTGCCTAAAAGTGGAGAAGTAAAGCGACCTCGAACGTTATCACCCTTAGGGGACTCGCTCGAGAATATTCTTGTTCTTCTGACCACTCAGAAGAAAATCACACGTCTTCTTCCACCAGCCAACCCTAATGGGAAGGGTTTTGATGCTACTCTGAAGTGTGCTTATCATCTTGAAGCAAATTTGGACATGATACTCAAGATTGTTGGGCCTTAAAACACAAGATCCAAGACTTGATAGATAATGGTGAGATTGTAGTCACCAAACCATATCAACCTCATGTGCAAGACAACCCTCTTCCACAACACAAAGAAGAAGAGGTCAACATGATCAGTTAGAGCACTGGGCAAAATTCTAGTTTTAATGGTGAGCCATCTCAGACCATCAAAGACGGTGTTGATAGATGGGATTATGCAAAGTTCCAGTTTACTATGGAACAAAAAGATGAAAGCTCTTTGCAAACAAATTGAGCAATTGGCAGAACTGGTGATTCATCAGCATCAAGTCACACGCCAATTAATCAGGCAAAAGCATGCCTATCTCCTTCCGTTTGTTATAAATGCTCCACCCTCACCTTCAGAAAGTGAAGCTATAGAGGATAAGGTTGCAAAGCGAGCAAATGCTAAAGCCCATCAGGATTTTACCAATTAGAGGGAGTTCACCTATCTGGGCCAACCTATGGAGGAAATATTTCAAATGTTGATCAATGAAGGAAGAATTACATCCCTTCTGCCTCCAATTAAATCCCGTGCAGGACGGTTTAACCCTGATAGAGTGTGTCAGTATCATTCCTATTCTCGTGGTCACAGCATAGACGAATGCTGGGCACTCCGCCATCTCATTCAAAATCTCATTGATAGCGGTGTCTTACAGCTGGCAGACGATAACACTATGCAAGTTGAAAGTGGGATTACATGGAAGGGATCAGTAGCAGTTATATCCAACGAGAATGATGAGACTGTCAAAGCATTTCCCATTCAAGCAATTCAACTCAAAGGAGCTGACAATCCTTTGAAAGTGGCCGCACCCGAGCCAATTTCTTTATATTGCAGACCACAATATCCTGTTATCAGCTTACACAAAGTTCCATGGAATTATGGAGAAACTGAAGGATCCACGTCTCATACCATCGCCATGATTGTCGAGAAGGATAATCCACTGTATCTTCCTCAAAGGGTTATCAAGCCTACCCTCAAAGCAAAGGGGAAGATTCCTATGGAGAAGATTGAAAAATTCCTCCGCACTATGGGCCATAATAAAACCAAGGTGGTTTTAAGCTTAAGAGAAGCTCCACATCAGATATCAATACTGGAATTAGTTTTCTCTTCTGAAGATTTTACTCAAGGTTTTGGAAGAAGCCTACTTACCGAAATTAGTGGATGTGGAAAAATTTCAACATATTGTGACTCCCCCAAAACAGGTATACATCACCCATCTTGAGTCGCCAGATACATGGTACATAAATTTAAGTACAACTTAATTATACAATAGTCATGTAAAATATGACAAAACATAGCTGAGAGTTTAAACAAGAATATTGTCATCTAGACAATATCCACACTCAATGGTGTCCTCATTATAATTATTATCACATTATTCCATGAAATAGTGAGGACTACTAAAGCCATTTATCCTGGACCATCACTCCATTCCCTGAATCGTCCCAACTATATTCTCATTTCCTGAAGAAAACAATGAAAGAAAGGGTGAGCTCAACTAGCCTAGTAAGAAATATTATGACTAAGATAATGCAGAATAAATTATCCTTAGACTTCAACAATATAATAACTGATCGAATACAATAGACAACAAGTTTTAGATCAACAACTGCAGCGAAATAAGAAATCCATTAGAAGAGTCAAGTAGAGCATAAAATCTACTATCTTCTATGATTTAAAAAGTTTTTCATCAACTTTATCGATGAGACTCAGCTTAATAAATAAAATCGAATCATCCCTGTACCACGGCCAAGGATATTCATGTAATCATCAATGGTCATGATTATACCGAATAATCCCTGGTCATAATCATACCAACAACTATCCATTAATGAACAACAGGCCAATGAAGACTTTTACCACATCATTCGTCACATTACGGTCATGATTATACCGAATAATCCTTGGTCATAATCATACCAAGTCCATCTATGCACGTAAGGCAAAGATGACTTTAATCATAATATAAGCATGAGGATGATGACAATGACATAATAATTCAATAAAACAAGTTCAAGGATAAATTTTAAAGATTTATAATTTAATTTATCCCGAAATCAATAACGTCCAAATTGTCAACATGATATTTCTTTGTAGAGTAAAATTCAAGAATAATATTCATGTACCAAAAATAATTTGGACAAAAAAGAAATATATTTTTCTGGTAAATAGTACCCCATGAATAGTACTTCTGGAATAGTACCTCGACACGAAAAGTGTCTCGAATACCAAAGTGAATAGTAACCAGGTGAATAGTAACCTGTGAATAGTAACTCGTAAAAATACCAAAGAAAATGATATTCCACGTATTTGAGTCTGAAAGAAATGATATCTCGGGACAAGTATAATAGAATATCTTAAAGCGCAAATGAATTTTCTCCGCGCCGTACGCGCAGAATCCACGCAGATGGATCATTTCCATAATTTAATAATAAATGAATACGCATGATCTTTCACCAGGCATACGATAGACCGCACAGACAGGTTATTCCAACGGAATAATAAAGAATGGAACTAGGTCACGCAGAATCCATACAACGAGGATATTCCAACGTAATAATAAAGAACGGAACCCGGTCATGCATAATCCAGACAGTACGGGATATTCCAGCGTAATAATAAAGAATAGAATAATAACAGAAATTCACGAGGGCATGCGATAGGCCTGCAGACATACAAGTAGTTATTCAAATGTAATAATAAAGAATGGAATAATGTAAGAATTTCACCATGTAATGCGGTACTTCAGCATAGACAGTTATTCAAAAATAATAATAAAGAATGGAATAACAACCCTCACTTACAGTATTGAAAGAAAATAACTCTCTTCATGAATATGAAAGAATAATACCCTTACTTTAGAAGAAAGCGGATCTTTGGAATAGTGAGGTAGTAGACTTTTCTTCTTCTCTTTTCTCTCTATAATAATTGCTCTATAGCTTTAGTGAATTGGTGAGAAATGAAGGAAGAATGAGCTTCTATTTATAGGAAAATATAGTTTCAATAATTGCATGTTTTGGGGCTCGAAATATTAAAGTATAATACCTTCGTCTTTTCCTTCATTTTTAATTTAGTCATGCAAGTATTATCAAACTTGCACCACCTCCCCTAATAGTAAATCATGTGAATTAATAGTAAATCATGTGACTCAATAGTTATAAACATGTGAAAAAATTAATTATAGTATAGTACCTTCATCTATACCTCCATTTTTAACTTAGTCATGCAAGTATTATCAAACTTGCACCAACTCCCCTAATATTAAATCATGTGAATTAATAGTACACACATGTGAACACATAGTTATAAGCATGTGAATTAATAGCAATTAATTGCTCATTTATCCGGTTAATTACCCGATTGGTCAATATAACCTCCAGACATCAATTATTATCGAAATAAATATCGATTTTCACTAACACTAATAATTCCAACACAATGGAACTATCAATTTCATTTTTAATCAACACAAAATTATTCATCATTAATATTATAACTCACAATATTTAACAACCAGGTCGTTCCCAGGAAAGAGGGGGCTTTCCGATAAGGATTTCTCCTTATTGGCGCGCAATTAGGTGACCAAACCTCTCCTTGACAGAACTTTTAAACATTGTCAATATTGCAAATAATAATATGAATAACTGTGTTATCTCAATTATTGATTTAATAATATAAAATATTGTGACAATAATTGAATAAAACTGAGTGACTTCTCACGTAAGTATCAATAATCAAAGATACTATACAATACCGTGTGCTACTATGCAACCACGCATATTACTATACTTTTATCACAGATTTTTTATGACAACTTGTTTACTTTGAAAATTTTTCACATATCGCCCTTAACTTTAACCTTTTATCAATTTAACCATTTACTAAATAGAATAATTATAAGAAAATTGAATATTTTCATTTCATAAAATTCAGGGTCTCACAATCTCCCCTCCTTATGAAATTTTGCCCTCAAAATTTACGTACTTGATAGTTCAAAGATATGAGAATACCTTGCTTTCTTTTCGGATTGTACCTTTCCGGTCATTTCCTCTCTATCATGATTTTCTAATTTATCATCTCCTGTATTTCAGATATCATTCTAGAATATAGTTTCAAAATAAGGGTTAATTGACATACCACAATATACCCCTATATTCTGACCGACCAATTAAATAACAAATAACTTAGGTAGGTCATACTAGCGAATGAATTCCCTGTCTCTCCCCTCCTAATTCTTGTCTCACATCTCAGCCAGGGATCATATCCCTAAGCTTTGATACCAACTGTGACGCCCCCAATACAGGTATACATCACCCATCTTGAGTCGCCAGATACATGGTACATAAATTCAAATACAACTTAATTATACAACAATCGTGTAAAATACGACAAAACATAGCTGAGAGTTTAAACAAGAATATTGTCATCTAGACAATATCCACACTCAATGGTGTCCTCATTACAATTATTATCACATTATTTCGTAGAATAATGAGGACTACTAAATCCATTTATCCTGGACCATCACTCCATTCCCCGAATCATCCCAGCTATATTCTCATTTCCTGAAGAGAACAATGAAAGAAAAGGGTGATCTCAACTAGCCCAGTAAGAAATATTATGACTAAGATAATGCAGAATAAATTATCCTTAGCCTTCAACAGTATAATAACTGATAGAATACAATAGACAACAAGTTTTAGATCAACAACTGCAACAGAATAAGCAATCCATTAAAAGAGCCAAGTAGAGCATAAAATCTACTATCTTCTATGATTTAAAAAGTTTTTCATCAACTTTATCGCTGAGACTCAACTTAATAAATAAAATCGAATCATCCCAAAGACCTAACGCACCAAGGATATTCATGTAATCATCAATGGTCATGATTATACCGAATAATCCCTGGTCATAATCATACCAACAACTGTCCATCAATGAACTACAGGCCAATGAAGACTTTTACCACATCATTCGTCACATTACGGTCATGATTATACCGAATAATCCCTGGTCATAATCATACCAAGTCCATCTATGAACGTAAGGCAAAGATGACTTTAATCACAATATAAGCATGAGGATGATGACAATGACATAATAATTCAATAAAACAAGTTCAAGGATAAATTTTAAAGATTTATAATTTAATTTATCCAGAAATCAATAACGTCCAAATTGTCAACATGATACTGCTTTGTAGAGTAAAATTCAAGAATAATATTCATAAACCAAAAATAATTTGGACAAAAAAGAAATATATTTTTCTAGTGAATAGTACCGTTAATGAATAGTACTTGAGAATAGTACCCCTTTACACGAAAAGTGTCCCGAATAATTGAGTGAATGATACTAGAGTAAATAGTAATTGGGTGAATAGTAACTTGTGAATAGTACTCCAGCACGAAAAGTACCCCGAATACCCGAGTGAATAATACTAGAGTGAATAGTAACCGAGTGAATAGTAACCCGTGAATAGTAACTCGTAAGAAAAATACCAAAGAAAATGATATTCCCATATTGAATACAAAAGAAATGATATCTCGTATGAAGTATAATAGAATATACAAATCTCGCAAATGGATTTTCACCCGCCATGTGGTAATCCACGTGAGATGGATCATTTCCACAATTTAATAAGGAATGAATATGCAGGATCTTTCACCAGACATGCAATAGACCGCACAGATAGGTTATTCCAATAGAATAATAAAGAATGGAACCAGGTCATGCGTAATCCGCATGCATGTGATATTCCAATAGTAATAATAAAGAAGCGAAACTGTGTCGCCACGTAATCCAAGACCGGCAGGATATTCTAATGTAATAATATAGAATAGAATAACAACAGAATTCACTGTGCATGCGACGATAGACCGCATAGACAGGTTATTCCAACAGAATAATAAAGAATGGAATAACAGAAAAATTTCACCATGTATGTATTTTAGCATAGACATGTTATTCCAACATAATAAAAAAGTAAGGAATAACAACCCTTACGAGTATTGAAAGAAAATAACTCTCTTCATGAATACGAAAGAATAATACCCCTTACTTTAGAAGAAACTGGATACTGGAATAGTGAGGTAGCATACTTCTCTTCTTCTTTCTCTCTATAATAATTGCTCTATAGCTTTAGTGAATTGGTGAGAAATGAAGGAAGAATGATCTCCTATTTATAGGAAAATATAGTTTCGATAATTGCATGTTTTGGGGCTCAAAATATTACAGTATAATACCTTCCTCTTTTCTTTCATTTTTAATTTAGTCATGCAAGTATTATCAAACTCAAAAGACCTCCCCCTAATAGTAAATCATGTGAATTAATAGTAAATCATGTGACTCAATAGTTCTAAACATGTGAAAAAATTAATTATAGTATAGTACCTTCATCTATACCTCCATTTTTAACTTAGTCATGCAAGTGTTATCAAACTTGCACCAACTCCCTAATAGTAAATCATGTGAATCAATAGTACACACATGTGAACACATAGTTACAAGCATGTGAATTAATAGCAATTAATTACTCATTTATCCGGTTAATTATTCGATTAGTCAATATAACCTCCAGACATCAATTATTATCGAAATAAATGTCGATTTTCACTAACACTAATAATTCCAACACAATGGAACTATCAATTTCATCTTTAATTAACACGAACTTATTCATCATTAATATTATAACTCACAATATTTAACAACCAGGTCATTCCCAGGAAAGAGGGGGCTTTCTGATATGGATTTCTCCTTATTGGCGCTCAATTAGGGTGACCAAACCTCTCCTTGACAGAACTTCTAGACATTGTCAATATTGCAAATAATAATATGAATAACTGTGTCATCTCAATTATTGATTTAATAATATAAATTATTGTGACAATAATTGAATAAAACTGAGTGACTTCTCACGTAAGTATCAATAATCAAAGATACTGCACAATATCGTATGCTACTATGCAACCACACGTATTACTATACATTTATCACTGATTATTTTATGACAACTTATTTACTTTGAAAAATTTTCACATATCACCCTTAACTTTAACCTTTTATCAATTTAACAATTTACTAAATAGAATAATTATAAGAAAATTGAATACTTTCATTTCATAAAATTTGGGGTCTCACACATATGGTTGATCACATTTTCAACAACAATGTGATATCCTTCACTGATGACGATATACCTCCTGAAGGGACCGGTCATTACAAGCCACTACACATCGTAATGTTATCCTCTGGGTACATGTTAGCTAAAATTTTGATAGATGGAGGTTCATCTCTGAATATCTGTCCTTATTCCACCTTGGTGAAGATGAATGTCAATCTCAAGCGTATCCAAAGTAGCCATATGGTGATCAAAGCATTCAATGGATCCCGGTGAAATTCCGTCGGAAAGATTGAGCTGCCAATTAAGATTGGTCCAAATACATTCAATGTATCCTTCCACGTCCTCAAGATAGACTCAGGATACAACCTGCTATTGGGGAGACCATGGATACACATGGCTGGAGCTTTTCCCTCCACATTACACCAATAACTCAAATACATTGTTAATAACAGTCTAGTCACTGTCAATGCTGAGCCGGAATATCCTGAACAAGGAGATCTGTCAATCATCAGTTTCAACTCTAAAGTTGAGCCGGCCAGTTTTTATACCTTAGAAGTGAGTAACACTCAATATCATCCTATTGGAATACCACTTCTTGTGCCCAAGATTTCTGCCGAGGTTATGTCGGCCACTCAAGAAATGATGTCATTGGGTCATCAGCCTAGACAAGTGCTTGGGAAAAATTAGCAGGGTATTAAGCACCCTATTCAAGTGACCAAATAAACCGGGACAAATGGACTAGGCTATTCGCGAGCCCAAATATAGAACTGCGATAAACACAGTAGGTTCCTCAAACTTCTGCCCCACGATGATGTTTTCCATCTGCACCTCATGAGCTGATACAGTCTCAAGTTAAGGTGCCAGCACATGTTATGACTATGCTGTTTCCCAAACCAGTACCATTCAAAGCAAAAGAGGTGCTGATTCCTGATCCCGAAGTGGAAGAAAGGGAACGAAAACGCAAACATGACATCGCTTTGATGATGTCTAGCATACGCATCATTGTTCATGATGAACATACAAACCGATATACCCCAGACGATGATTGCCCAGATATCATTGTTATCATTTGGGAGAAGGAGGGCAATGACAACCCCTCTATCACTGCAGTCCAGCAGGACTTTGCCCTCGACAATTGGGGCAACACTCCATGCATTGGTCAACGAGGGTAAAACGGGCAGAAAATCCCTCTGCCCTGTAGATAACTTTAATTGCTTATTTTTCTATACAGTATTAGCAGTTATTTTATCAGTACATGGTAACACTTTATATGATTAAACAATTTCATATTTTAAGTGAAAACATCTTTTGATTTCAGGACACTGAATTTAGATGTGCCTGTACTTGCTGGTGGTGTGCCTTCTCTCCACAAGGGCTGTAACTTTGATGCAAAGTTGGACTCAGACTTGATGGACATACAAGAGGACATTGAGACACCTCAGGAGATTAAGGAATGGGTCGCAGATAAGCCTAAACCCAACCTTGACCAAACCATTCCTTTCAATCTTGGAACCTTAGAAAACCCTAAGCTAATCCAGATTGGTTCAGACCTCACTCCAAACCAACGGAATAACATTGTTGTGCTCTTAACCCAATTCCAGGATGTATTTACATGGTCTTATGAAGACATGGTGGGTTTGTCCACTGACATTGTTATTCATTGCCTTCCCATTAAAGAAGGATTCAAGCCAATCAGGCAGAACCTCAGGCGATTGAAACCTGAGTGGAGTTTAAAAGTTAAAGAAGAAATTGTGAAACAATTTCAAGCTAGCATCATCATGGTGTCTACATATCCGGAGTGAATATCCAACATTGTTCCCGTGCCTAAACAAGTGCGAGTTTGCATGGATTACCAGGATTTGAAGAAAGCTTGCCTGAAAGATAGCTTTCCCGTGCCCTTTATCCACATTCTCTTTGACAATACTTCTCAGTATGGCATGTACTCCTTCGCGGATTGCTTTGCGGGGTACCACCAAATTATAGTTGCTGAGGAAGACCGTGAGAAAACTGCTTTCATCACGCCTTGGGGAACATTTTGCTACAGATGGTTGTCATTTGGCCTCATCAATGCTGGGGCAACCTACCACCGAGCTTTGATGGCTCTTTTCCACGAGTTAATGCACAAAGAGATAGAGATCTACGTGGACGACATCATTGTCAAGTCCCGAATGGAGGAAGACCATTTAGACCATCTCAAAAAGCTTTTCAACATGTTGTGTAACTACAACTTGAAGTTGAATCCAGCCAAGTGCGCCTTTGGTGTCAAATTAGGTAAGTTGCTAGGTTTCCTAGTCAGCCACAAAGGGATTGAACTGGATCTTACCAAAATCTAGGCCATCAAGGAAATGCCCATTCCTCAGACAGAGAAGGAAATACGGGGATTTTTGGGAAGAATCAACTTCATTAGCTGGTTTGTCTCTTAACTCATAACAACCTGTGAGCCCATCTTCAAGTTATTAAGGAAGAACTCCTTCATGAAATGGAACGATGTGTCAGAAAGCCTTCCTTACCATTAAAGAACAGCTAGTTAACGCTCCTTCTTTGGTACCTCTCAGGGATGATGTTCCCCTATTTATGTACCTATCCATTAATAACAATGCCATGGGCTGTATACTGGGGCAAAAAAGATGATAGAGGTCAAGAACGAGCTATCTATTGCCTCAGTAAAATATTCAGCACCAGTGAACACAAGTATACTCTGATTGAGAAGACTTATTGTGTTTTGGCATGGGCTTACAGGAGATTACAACATTATCTTCATGGTCACATAACCCATCTCATATCCCGCGTGGATCGTCTCAAGTATGTGTTCAGTAAGCCCATACTAAATTATCGACTGTCCAGATGGCAGTTGATCCTACAGAAATTTGACATCGTCTATGTGAAGCAAAAATCTGTCAAAGGTCAAGGAATTACGGATCAACTGGCCGTCGCACCTGCAGGGGACTACAAACCCTTGGAAACATACTTCCCTGATGAAGGGGTAATGATAGTTCAGTAACACCATCAGTACGATGCATGCCACACATGGAAAATGTATTTTGATGGAGCTGTTAATGAATAAGGCTCTAGAGCTGGAGCAGTTCTAATATCCTGTATGGGGGAGCAGTATCCCGTCGCCATCAAATTACAGTTTGTCATCACCAATAACACAGCTGAGTATGAAGGCTGTATCATGGGGCTAAAACTTGCCCGTTCAATGGGCATCAGGTGGTTAACTGTCTTTGGGGATTCCAAATTAGTGATTAAACAATCCACGAGAACCTATCAAACCAAAGAATTACATTTGCTGCCTTACCATCGGCAAGTTTTATAGATGGTTTTGGAGTTTGAAGAAATCTCCTTTCTACACATTCCTCGCAATAGGAATGATTTTGCGGATGCACTAGCAACGTTGGCCTCCTTGGTTCACATACCTGACAAGGAAAACATGCCAAACATCACATTTTCTATGCAAAAGGCCCTAGTTTATGGGAACTACGTTGGAGAAGTATCGGATGAGCTACCTCCCATCCACAGTGCTTGGTATCAGCATATCAAGGAGTATCTGCGAGATAGATCTACACCCGTTAAGGCGAGCCTAACTAAGAAGACGCGGATCCATTGACTTGCTATTGAATTCTACCTGAGCGGAGATGCACTCTACAAGAGAGATGCAAGATTAGGTCTCTTAAATGTCTGGACAAAGACCAAGCTCTGAGGCTCATGGATGAGATCCATGGGGGAGTATGTGGCCCACACATGAGCGGCCCCTTACTTGTCAAGAAAATTCTTAGAACAGGACATTATTGGCTAACACTCAAAGCTGACTGTGATGATCACGTCAAGAGGTTCTATCAATGCCAAATTCATGGGAATGCTATCCACGCGCCTCTAAGGGAACTCCATAATATGAGTTCTCTATGGCCCTTCTCAATGTGGGGGATGGACGTGATCGGGCCCATCGAGCCCAAAGCCAGTAATGGACATCGATTCATATTCACCATGATCGACTACTTCACCAAGTGGGTAAAAGCAGCCTCCTTCCCCAGGGTTACCAAAGAAGTCATCATTGCTTTCATCAGAAACAATGTCATCTGTCGATATGGAAAACTAGAGGTCATTGTGTCACACAATGCTAAGAACCTCAACAACAAAATGATGGAGGAGTTATGCAGTAAATTCCATATTAAACACCTTAACTCCGTCATCTACCATCCAAAGATGAATGGTGCTGTTTAAGCGGCTAATAAAAATATCAAGAAGATCATGCAGAAAATGTCCGCCAATCACAAAGGGTGGCCTGACCTCTTGCCTCTGACTTTATTAGCCTACAGAACTTCTATACAGATTTCAATCGGGGAACCCCCACTGTTAGCCTATGGGATGGAAGCAAGGTCGCCCATAGAAGTGGAAATGGAATCCCTCAGAGTATTGATGGATTCTCAGTTGGATGAAGACCAATGGGTACAAGACAGGTATCACCAATTGTCTTTGATAGACGAAATGTGAACCGTGCCAATATTTCATGGTCAATTATATCAGCAAAGGATCGCACGATCCTACAACAGAAAAGTCCGACTACGGCAATTCAAGAAACATGACTTGGTTTTGAAAAAGATCATTGACAACCAAGATCAATCTAAGGAAAAATTTGCTCCTAACTGGGAAGGCCCGTTTGTTGTCAAGGAAGTATTGACAGGAGGTGCTCTCAGACTACAGGAAGTGGATGGCGATGAATTTCCACAACTTATCAACTCGGACTCCGTGAAGCGGTACTATGTCTGAAGTTACCATCAACCAAACATCCTGGTATTGATTATCCAATTACCAGTCATTCCGGTTTTTAACCCTCTTTTCACAAACTCTTCTGCCCCTCAGGGAAACATACATTTCAAACCAGCAGTCTGGTTTCAACATACATTTCAAACTAGCAACCTGGTTTTATCTCACTTGGGACCAACAGCCTAGTTTCACTTCGTTTCAAACCTTCATATAATTTTGGTTATCCTATGCACAGGATTGAACCTTTCACACTTGCAGTTTATCCCAAATACAGGATTAAACTTTTCTATGCTTGTAGTTTGTCCTGAAAACAGGATCAAACTTTTTCCACATCTGCAGTTTGTCCCCATTATGGGATCAAACTTTCTTATCCCCGCAGTATAGCCTGCGCATGGGATTCACACTTCTCTTTGGCTGCGATTCATCCTGAGGGCAAACCACGCCGACCGATCTCTCCGACACCCGGAGTACGAGGCAACCATATTCTATATGTCTTACGCAATAAAAAAACAACAAAAACATTTATGCCCTTTCTCCGCAATAAACAAAAAAAATAAAAACATTTCTGCCCTTCTTCTACAAAAAATAAAAATAAAAACAATAAAAACATTTCTACACATCTTTGCCTTTCACGTTCAGCGTTGAACCTCTTACACCAGGTTCGAACTATGCAGACTTGATCTCCACTTTAATAGGAGTACGTAGGCAGCCATTTATGGTTCTGTCTAACCCCTACCAGAACAAAAATACTTGTCACACAGTATTGGGATCAACCCTTAATCCACCATATTTCATTGGCTTCAGACCAAAGGGATGGAATTACCCAACCTCTTCTCACAAATAGAAGATTCGGTGACCAACTAAGCTGCGGTTGTGCCTCAAAGAGTAATACCAATCCATAAAAGATGGAATTAACTAGGCTTCTCACAAATAGAAGTACTGGCGACCATCTATGGTGCGGTCAATCTCAGAGAGGAAAAGCCACACTACTCTCCATTTTTCCATACAGAAACCAGTCCCAAGACACCAAAGATGGTAGGGATTCATACAGATCAATGATCCATTCTGAGAGATCTTGCGGTGGCTCAATGTCCACATATCAAGGATAAGTTCAGAATGTATCAAGATCACAAGGCCCTGAAGAAACAGGCAAATATCAAGCAAATATCATGGCACAACTGAAAGGGAAGTAAATCAAAATATATTTCTCTGCCATATATATTACTGTTTGATATATGCATTTATGTTGTACATGACAAAATGGCTAAGCTAGTCTATGCAAGAAAATACAAAGCTATCAACGAATCTGCGTGTATACGAACTATCAGATCTAACATAGCATCCCTCTCTGAAGACGGAGGTAAAGCTGTAAGCTGCTGCCCAAGGGTATTTACACGAGCTAGTAGATCTGAGGCTAACTGCATGATGGCCTGATGCTCATCAATATATGCACTCATATCAGCAAAAATGCCAGTCATCTGGGATCTCACGGAGGTACTATCTGCAATGGCCACATCCCATGTATATAGGGCGGCATCCCGCTCCACGATCAATGCATCCTTGGCTGATCTAGCCACATCCCTCTCTGATAGAGCGACGTCTCTCCCATCAAGAGCTGTCAACATCGCGACCCTAGCCTGATCTCTCTTATAGGTCATCGATGTAAGCTCCGCTCCAGATCATCGTGTTGAATATCGAAAATAAAGTGGCACTTTCGGAGTGGAAGAATCCATCACAAAATCGATGTACCCTAGCGATTAAGTCCCCATCGATGGGAATATCAGCCTCCTCCATAGGCTCCTCATCGTCAGAATCTATACCCTGCACTATGTATACTATCATAGCCGATGCAGTCTCTGTCTCCATCCATGCTGAATACTCTGCAGAATAACCAGGATGGCTGATAGAAAAATCAGCTAGCTCTCGCTGATCCCAACAGGCATACAACTTGGATCTATCCGCTGATGATAAGTGGTGAGAAGCGAAACGCTGAATCACTGCCCCCTCATATAGGTGAAAATCTTGAAATTGGTCAAACTGACACATCACGGCCAGTGGGTGGTAGGTGATCATCCCTCTCAAACCTGCTAGAGGTAGATAATCTATGCCCAGAGCATGAGTAATGAAGCTGTAGGGTGATCTAAGCCCTGTAAACGGTAATATAGTGAATTGATCTCCAATCCCTACCAAAAAAGCTGACCAAGATGTAACATATGTACACTCCGTAGGCTGGAAGGAGTACGACATCACTATATCATGGGTGAAACAATATACATGTCGTCTGAATGTGCCAATCGGTCCCAAGTGTGACATAAACTACACGTACAGCATGATCGAGCTACCTATGAATACTCTTACCGGACAAGTGCAGCAGTATGTAGCTGACCTCAGTGTCTCCGTGATAATCATCGGTACGATGGTATAACCCTCCCTCAGAGCTCTCACTACCATAATGACCCCGATGCCCATCTCATCCATGTACCGTGGCATGTAGACGTATGACAATACGCATAGCATCAGTACATCCACTCTGGCCAAACGCCACTGATCCTCCGGTGTGGTGAAATCCCCGGAATGCCGTGCATAACTATCCTCAGAGCCAAATCTATCAAATAGAAAATGCTGGGATATCACGTGGCCGGATGTAATCTCGTCCTGTACTACTCTACGCCTCAAGCCGGTGAGGGTCATGAATTGCCTACTCATGTCCCCAATCGCCATCTGCATGCAAGGTCTGTCCAGTGGCAACATCGTCAATCGTGCATACTCCTCCAGAGTAGTAGTCAACTCAAAAGCAAAACAAAAAACTCGTCTGCGTCTTGCACCTAAAGGTTTCTAGCATACCATCTATGAACCCTATGGGAACCTAAAACATCAATAAGGTCATAGTATGCTGCAGCAAATGATCTACAGTCACCCTATCTGGTGGTGACTATGAGCGCATACCAGATGCCACCAAAAATGGTGGGGTATGATCAATACGGCTAACTGTCGAAGAAGACATCTGTATGGGCCGTGTCATAAGACCATCCAGGTGTCAATGCTGAATATCTCTGGACATATATACATATGCATAACATAATAACATGCATGCTACAATAGATGGCAATATGATATAGGGAATGGAAAATGTACATACATTCCTAAGTATATCATCATCTAATACATCTCTGTACTGCTAAAATACAGGGAAATGGGGCGAAGCTACCCAACATCTCAATAGAGGCCTATCAAAAGATATAGCGAGAATGGGGTGAGGCTACCCAGCAGCTAACAAAGGCCTATCAAAAGAGATAACGAGAAATATACATCAGAAGAAGTCAATGGTGTAGATGTCCACATCGTCAATCCTGTCCATCTCGATGTAATTCTCCCGAGTCACCGGATCTCTATTCACTGGGGATGTCGTGCCTATACAAGGAGGATCTCGTGACCGCAAAGCCATATGGGTCACCCGAGGGGGCCGCCAGAAGCTGTAAGGATCAAAAGTATCCTCAAGGATCTCTACCCAAATGTCGGATAAAGAAATATGCCCGGTCCAACTGCCGGGTCAAACTGTCAATCTGTGTCTCATGAGTCGGATCTCTGACACAGGCTAGCCAATTTGTCATCATCACGGATCCTGGAACCATATCCCCCATGAACTATGTGGCGCGGGTCTGAGTTCCAATGGTACGAGGGAACCACCAATGCTAGAACATCTCCTGAGTATAGGGGCCCTCTGATAATGTGTAATCGTCAATCCCCAATAATGGGATATCGTTGACGAAAGTGATCATGCGAGACAAAGCTAATAACGCCGGCAGAGGCAAGATCGCAGATGCTGAATCTCTCCGTAGTGTTCTCGATAAGACGCCTCCTGAATAGAGCTCTCATCCTCCATCTGTGAAGAGAGGAATCCTGTGGGTGGACATAACATACTCAACTCCAGTCGGGTATTCGTCCTCAAACCCAACACTACAATGCTCCCCAGAATAGGGAACCCATGTGATGACATCCGCTGTCAACAACTCCAGCTGTAGGCGGAATGGGTGAAACCCTCAGCAACAGGGACCTCCGCCAGTATGGAATGATACCATCTCCGTCCTCATGGATAGGTATCTAAACCTAACACACTAACAGGACGCAAACATTGAAGTCTCTTATAGGCCCAAAATTTCCAACGTAAAGGCAAACATCTGCTGTCAGTCAACACTCTTAACCTGTACATGGGAAAAGACAAGAAAAATACTCTCCAGCAAAAATGGGTAGAATCCTAACCAAGCCTCGGTCAAGCCCTGCGATTGCTTGCGCATTCCCCTGAGGAAGTAGACAAAGGTGTAGGAACCCCAATCATAATCTCCTATACGGTCCATGTGTCGAGTGGCGCTGATCAAAGCGAAGGACACCATAGAAGAGTTATCTGCTATGAAGCAGCCCCTAATGATCATCAGGAATAATCATCGAAGAATGCGGTCCCTGACTCTCACATCATTGGGTATAGGCTCACTCAATAGCCCGTTCATAGCATCTACGCTCAAAGGACCTGTATGTATAGTCATGCCCTTGAGCGCCTCTGCCGGAACTCCTAACAAGGATCTAACGGCAGTAGGGGTGATATCTATCGTGCAAGGCACTGGATCCCCTCTAAATTACATACCTGTGATAAATCGCCAATCCATCTAAGGTCATCATCACCTCACAGCCCAAATAAGTGGAGGATCGAGTCCGTGAAACCACCATCAGACAATGCCCCGAGGTAACCCCAGTGGACAACGACGGGGAAGGATGGAAAAGAACGCCCCGAATCCCTCACTATGAACAATCTCTATAGTCATCATGCAGTATTCGATACATAGAGTGGATCTTTAAACCGCCCCTAGAGGTCATGGTAAAGTCGGGAACCTACATCAAATGCAGATCAACATCAGAATCCTTCACTCCACATCAATAGGAAACAAGGAAGATTAAGATCTAACTTCATACCTCGCGTTTTATGCAGTGTATCTTTCAAGGATGCCGAATCAAGTCACCTAGAAGATCTGGGTTCGCCACTTGAATTCCTGGCAACTCCCTACGGAGAACATGTGCAGCAGGAACAGGAACCTCAACCGGTACATCCTCCTCCTTGTCCTCGACATTCGACACTTCAACCCGGATAGGACGAATCACCGCCTCCACCAAACGATGAGGCTATCTAATGTAATCAGGGGTTGAAGTACTTTTAGAGCCCTCCTCCGACACCCGGAAGTGGTCCTACGGGAACTACTCCTACTGATCTGGATCAATAATATCTGGACAACAAGTCTCCAAATCACCTCAGAAAGGGTGTGGTAAATTATTACCTGGAGCTTTTCAAAATGCATCTTTTGATTACATGCATGCATGCATTGTTTTAACATACATCTATAGTAGAGTTAAAAATGCATGACTACTTAATGCCTATATTTTGAAATTTTTTGCCATAGCCCCCTTTGTAAATGGGACTATCCACATGCACATAGGCATAACTAGGTGGCCATTCAGTAGCACACCTACCAACAGTCATATACATTCTACATGCATCACAGTAAAATATCTATAAGTGTAATCTAATTACCAGGGTTATTTTACTTTTCTACTTTTACTCATTTGTCCTCAAATAGGATAAGAAATGACAGTAAAGGTGCCAATTTAACTGTGTCAAAAGTCAAATTTGTTCACATCATTATGTTTAACATGGTTTAATACTAACATTTACTATGTTGAATATTTTTTATCATATCATATTAGCATGCATATTCACTACTATGTGTCTAAATGCATTTCATGTGATAAGTCATTTTCCAACGGATAGAAACTGGAAAAGAATACATGCATATGTTACCAGGACAGTGAAGAACGCTTGTACGGTGGCAGAATATGCAGAAAGTTTCTCGAACTCAACAGGACTGAAGAAAAGCTCTCAGATATCCTTCCGTCGCGCAGCTTGAAAATGACTTATGAAAGCAACCCATGGGCTTTGTATAGCCAAGGTCGACTGGCAAGGTCCATCTGCATTACTTTCAGAGTGTACCATGCATGACTCTTTCGTGGGTCCCACACCTCTAGCTCGCTTCAGTTAGAGTTGCAAAGGAGGTCTCGCAAGCTGAAAAGGCCAAATCTGGAATAAAAATGCTACGCGATTGAGCGAAATAGCCTGAAATCCTGGTGTTCATAAGTTAAACTCTGGCTCCACATGTTCCACATTGGTATTCGTCTACATACAAGGTATACAATACCAGTGGCCTCAACTTTCACAAATCATGCTTGGAAATACCTCACAAAGGTCAGATGCCGTCAATGAACGTCAAGCAGCCTTGATATATCCCTGGCGGGGGTTACAACATAGAATCTACGAAGCTACAAACTAATGACGTATCCCCGGCGGGGGTTACAACGCCAAAGTCATGAACCGATGACATATCCCCGGCGGGGGCCACAACGCAACATTTTTAAACATCCACGTATCCCTAGCGGGGATTACAACGCAATTTAACCATTGATACATTAATCAATGAAGGTCAAGCAACCTTGACATCACTACAGCCGGTGGAAAGTAAACCCATCGAGGAAACTTATCCATGACAACCTTCCCCGGTGGGGGTCACAACGCAATGCAACCGTTGATATACGTGTCAATGAAGGTCAAGCAACATTGACATACATCCCGGCAATGATTACACCTCAATGCAATCATTGATGCACACATCAATGAAGGTCAAGCAGCCTTGACAGTTTTCCCAACAGGGATCTATCCGGTGATACACACATCAGCGAAGGTCAGGCAGCCCTGACAAATACATATTGTTGGCAGAAACTGCGATAGGATGGTGGGATATGTTATACATATCCTCAAACAGACAAAGCTTTATCCCCACAGATCTCTAATACACAAGAGGCACCTCTATAGAGAATGAAGTCTATGTCTAGGATTCACAACTTTGGTGATAGCCCCAATGTCAACATCCTTGAAGACTTGGATCGCATGTCCAAGATATCAGTGACTGTCAAACCAATAGGATTAACTAACAATCATGCATCATACATTTGCATCATGTTGCTGCACATAGCATCATGTTTATCTGTTGCATTTCAAGTGTCTAGGATTCTTTATCTTATCCATGCCCTGCGTTGCATGAATATGATAAAGAGGGGCATCTGTAGACACTTGAAATTTTCTACACAATTGTTACTAACATTCCAGGAGGGCAGAATCGTCTTTCAGAGATAACCCTGGAAGACAACCCACATCTATTCCGGATACTACCGGAAGTTCAGTCTCCATTTCGGATACTACCAGAAGTTCGGGCCTCAATCCGGACCATACATCATGCGAGTATCGCCTTAACTTTAACACACATCGAGAACATCATTTCCAACCTCGAGATAACCTCGAAGTTTCGGCCCCTTGGCGATAACCCCAAGGAATGTCATTGCAGCTCGGCGATAACTTTAAATGCTTGTTTCAAATACATGCAACCAGCTTCAACCAAACCTTCTGCCGAGGCACTCATACCTTAGACCCGGAGACTAACACCGGGCAGACAGGCATCCACAAGATTACATTGCAGCATTTAACACTTGCAGCAGTCCAATCTCAGATATAACCCTGAGCAACGCCTACTTTCAACTCAAATCGGCAATAACCCCGATGAGGAGTCAAACGTCATCTTGCTACCACAACACCTGCGCTTCGTCTCAACACTTCATACATGCATACATATAATAATGTCCTTCAAAAACCAGGAGTTCCAATCCCGAGTGACTATTACGCGTGGCAACACATATGATAGAATTTGAAGCTTGAAGACCATGGACATGGTCCCCTCTTCCTGACTTCGTACAACCTCTATTCCATGTCATTGTGTAACTCTCGACACAAGAAGGTCATATATACCTCGTTCGGATGCTCGGATTTAAGTTCTGCAAGTTCGAGCGGACATTATAGTGCACGAGTGAACGTACTTCGAGACGATGGGACCCGCAGAACCCCGGGCAGCCCGGGAAGCCGCAGATGCAACTGCGGCTACCGCAGGTACACCTGCAGCTAGCAGCTCTATAAATATAGAGCTTGGGCTAGCCATTTTGAAAAAAAGAAAAGGCAGGGAAGCCCTGTCCAATTTTCTTTGTACACACCCTATATTGAGTGTTTGCTCTTTTTAAACACCTGTTAGCCCACATATAGTTATAAATTTTCCATCGGGAGGTGAGTGTATGTCCATATAGAGTCATAGAAGTTTGCATTGGTAGCCCACTGTAAGCCTTCTTACACTCTATAAAGCCTTTCTCTTCATATTTGCACACACTATTCTACACATTGAGAGTCGTGTTGTGTGCGTATACTCGGACTTCGGTTCGTGGTTTTCATTTCTGTCTATATATATATACTTATATATATGTATATATTTTTATATGGACTAACATTATCGAGTTATGCCTCGATTGAGCCTAGACTTATGTCTAGAGCGTTTAATTGCTTATATATATATATATATATATATATATATATATATATATATATATATATATATATAACTGCATCGCACTGCCCTCGATGAGCCTTGATTTTATATCCAGCATGTTTAATTATATATATATATATATATATATATATATATATATATATATATACTTATATATAAACTGCTGTTTATTAATCGCCTTATGAGCCCGGATTTTATATCCTATGTATATATATATATATATATATATATATATATATATAGATATATATATATATATATATATATATATATATATATATATACATTTATGTCGTGCCTAGAGTTTACTTGTGGCCTTTTACATTTCTTTATATTTCGTCCTACTCGGAGTTCACTTGTGGCTTTTGATAGCTTTTACACTTTGTTTACATTCAAGTCCTTACCTGAGTTTTCTTCGTATGTTGATGGCATTTATCGCTTTATTTATATTTTTGATCTCCCATGGAGTTGCTTCGTGTGGTATTGATCATGCAGATATATATATATATATATATATATATATATATATATATATATATATAATCGCTTATTGCTTTCCATACAAATTTAAAAGATTATGTAAGTTTCAGAATCATGTGATCACAGATTCAGGTCCATCGAATCTAGATTCGCTCTCGTGATGGACTTTTTTCAAATTGTAAGTAGCTTATACATTATATTACAATTGTATTTAATTCCTTGGATGGCTTTCATGCCCATAAGGGGTTCAAGATCACAGATATTATTTTCTCAAGATGCTTCACATCTCAAAAATAAAAGCAAATGTTTAACATTTAACAATAAAATGGAAGTATGAAAAGGTCTCAATTCCTATTAAGCACAGGGTTTGAAAAACCTCTTTTTATAATACTTCATTTCTATATCTGGTTAAAATTGAATTTTTCTATAAATTCAAACCTGGTGTATAAAGGTGCGCACGAGGCCACATACTACTTTCAAATAATTGCACATTGATCCACACACACACACATTCATATAAAAGTTTCTTTGAGAAGTGGCGGTCACCGTGGCAACAAAGATGTCGGGGGGTGCCTAACACCTTCCCTCCAGATAATCAAGCCCACGAACCCATAATGAATCTCGATTTCACGGACCCGTTTAGCAGTGTCACATCACTGTGTCAATGTGCAAACCTTTTCAGTTGCGTTGATGCAACCAGTTAAAAACACCAACTGGCGACTCTTAAAGTCAAATCGTCGACATTACACATGTTGGACCTTTTTCACTTGTTTTTTCAAAAAAATCTCACATTATCATGAGAACACCAAAGAACAAGTAACAAAAAGGGACACTAAAAAATCCCGACGTCAACAACCAAGTTCAGCTTAGGATAAAATGTGCAGCTAATTTGTAATAGTATAGTTTGATAAATATGTTATATATTAGATAGTTTGTGAATTGTGTATAAGTTAAGGTTACTTGATTTTGGGGAATAGTGTGTAAAGTGTATTGTATAAATAATTTATGTTTATATCTTTCACAATAATTATAGAATGATTGTACCAGATCCGTGGTAATTTAGGACCCGAATTTGGGGCTTTCACAGTTGGTATTAAAGCTAGAAGCATGAATTTGCGAAGAGCCCCGAGCCTTTTGTTGGTGACATCCCTTTAAGGGAAGGCACCGAAGCCAGACTTTCCGTAGGGGACGCCGAGCCAGTCGATAGCAAGTTGATAGGTATCACTGTAGGGTGCTATGGTTGGAAGTACCATGAGTTCTATAGTTGGTATCAAAGCTGTTGGTTATGAACCTTAGGTAGGAATACCTGAGACCAATAACCGCAGTGATTAGGATAAGATCTAACTCACATAGAGTTAGTTGGTCAGTAAGATAGAAAGACGAATCTCGGTAAGTTCTAAAGATACAGAGTTCTCTAACTCTGATAATAAAGTTGAACAGTAGTGGTGAATTGATAAAGTCTAAAAGACTAAAAGTACAGGGATAGGAGATCGTAAAAAAAATTGATCAAGATATAGAAATGAATCGTAATATATACGATGAGATCACCCCGTGATCTGATAAGGTGATAGCAGGGAGAAGAATCAATCTGATGATTGGAAAGTTTACAACAAGATTGTTGTGTGACAGTTGTACTATGAATTGGTATATATTCAGGAAAGGATTATGAATACGGATTAAATAAAATTCGTATTGAGAAGGGGGTTAAGATTAGGTGGGGGTTTCAATTGAGGACTCATGTCGGCAGCTGAGTTGTATGATTCCTTGTATGGGCAGGGAATTGTACTCGGTGTAAAAACCACATAGTTTTTGACACTGATAATCATTGAAATGTTTAGTCGCGCTATTTGCTATATACATGTTAAGAGGGTGATTCCTTTCTCGTGTGTATAACAAATAGATAGGTTATAGGTAGAGGATATAAGGTTAAGTACGAGTTCTTAAAACTCATACTTATGTTACATTTTGACTCATAGTTATATGAAATGTTTATGAACCCTCAAATGAATGGACGCCAAAGGTCCTGACTAGGTAAGTTCTTAAACTCATATGATTGTGGCTACTTTATGAACTCATAAGTGTGGTTTGACGAACTGGGTATAGTTGTGTGTGAATAGAGTATTGAGGATTATAGGAACAGATAGATTGTTAAGCAAATGATTATTAGTGGAGACATAAGTTTTCCAAAACTCCTAGCTATGCTAGACTTCAAAATTTATACATCAAGCTAAATACGCACTATGTACTTTTGAAAAAAAAAAGGTAGACTCGTAATCATTTTTGAAACTGTTTAAAGTACAGTTTATGCTACTTATTTTGGCTAGACGCAAATGATTTGAAATATCAAAATATATTTTATTTATCACCTATGTACCATGGAACCTGGTGCAGAGATGATAAAAAGTTGATGGAGTTGTAAATACAGGAATACTTAGTGTATATTTAATCTAAAATCATTATTCCACTATTGTATGATGTGTTATGACAAAGTCATACGATGGAGGCATCCTCAAATGGACTGTTAATACAGTACAACATCATGACGTCATTCTCAAAAATGTTTTCAAAATTTTAATTTGCCAACAGGGTTTGGCTACACCTAAATAATTCGATTGAATTGAATTATTGATCTGAGTCTACGCTATTCGATTCAGCTAGACTAATGTTATGAAAACTCTAAGTGTTCATTGAAAGAAATTTCCCAAACCAAATTGTTTTGGTGTGGAATCCTATGATAATACTGAGGTGAACTATATTGTTTGGATAAAATAATCCAATCAAGTAGCGTAAATATTCGCTAGACATGATTAATACGTTATGCATGACGTAAGAGTAGGATAGGCTAATCACCTAAAGTACTAGCAATGGTAGTTTACCTTCTTTGTGATTGTAAACATACCAAGTAATGTATAGTTTTGCGGTATGAATACCGTTAAAACTATGTGTTCATGGTCTACATGACCCCTCAGCATGATTTAATTTTTTTTAACTCTTGTGAGTAGTGTATTAGGTAGCATGTGATGATATGTGTGAATGGTGTAAGCAGTATGGTGTAAGGTGAATTTCGGGGATGAAATTCTTAGAAGAAGGGGTGAATGTGAAAACTCGAGAAATTAAACAATTTATTAAAATCTTAAATGATGGATTTAAGATCAAATAATAGACCTAGATAGAAAATTAGTGTATGCGCGCGTTTGATATTTTTGGGAAGGAATTTTGAGGATTTCAAAATTATGTGTAGGATTTTGGTGAATTATTCAGGATTAAGTGTATATGTGTATATGTGTTGGGTACATGGTATTATATGTGTTCATAATATGTGGTAATGGGTCAAGGGTTGATCAGATAAATTTTATCAGTGTCAAACCCTAGTATTATATTAAGAACTTCAACATTCTGTTAGAAAACCCTAACGTTTGATAAAAAACCCTAGAAACTGATTCTGGAAATCCTAATTTTAGTATCGGGAATTCAAAACCCTAATTTAGAAATTGGAAACCCTAATTTGGGAATTTAAAGGATAATTATAATGCTTAAGTGCTATTACTTATAACATTAATTAGGGTAAAGCTTAATTAATTAGCAAACCCTAATTTTCAAATTTTTTAAACCCTAATTATTCCATTAGAGACCCTAATGTACAATTGTGGATTTAATTTCTAAATTAGCAATTAATATTTGGGAAATGTTAATCCTAATTAGCAAGATTGAGCTTATGATTAGGAAATCTAAATATAAATATAGAATCCTAATTATAATTTAGAAGTGCTAATTTTCTATTTTTGAAAACCTAATTCGGAAATCCTAGAAAATGACTTTTGGAAACCTTAGGCTTTAACCCTAAGGGTTTGCATCAAATGATAATTCTAGAATTAAAATTGTATAGAAATGACTAGAATGCCCTTTTTGGATTTTTAATTATGTAACTTACAAATCTTGTCAAATTTGTAGTAGGTGACCAAATAAAGTTCAAATCATGATTTATATCTCAGCCATAGACTGATCCAGAGGGACACCTTGCAATTATATACATGCATTGTATCTAATTTAGAGAATTAAAAGAGATAAAGTCTAGACTTTTGGTCCATTTGCTACAAACCACTTAACAAACTCATTCTCTCTCTAACCCTCTGAAATTCTATAGCAATTCGGTCACTAAAACACTTCATAGATCATTAAGATCAGGTTGGTAGAGCCAAGATCAAGCATATTTAAGAGAAGGTATAAATCCTATCTCATTCTAGATCTTGTATGCTAGGTTCAAAGTTGTGTTTTTGTGTTTATTTTAGTGTTAAATGATGTTTTTAGTTGATCTATGATGATCCATGATGGATCCATAGCATCAAATGGCTATAAAGTAGTGTTTTTCAAAATCTATCCAAGAACAAAATTTGTGGTCTGACAAGCTAATGTCAGGAGCCACATATTCTTGTTCGTTTAATGTTTTTGATATTTTAAAGTTGTTATATAGCCTGATATGTTTTCTTTGATCTGCAAGTGGTAGTATAGCCATTAGATGTCTGGATTTGAAGTTATTAATGGTCAAAACCCGTTGACCGGGCCAAATCTGGGTAACCCAGAAATGGTTTACCAGCGTCTAATAATGATTTCAAGCTCCCAGATCTGTCAGGTTTTTAATGTTATGATGTTGTTGTTGTATTATACTTGTAGCTTGCTAGATTGACTATAGATTTCGGCCTTTATATACCTTAAATCATCAACTGATTAAATGTAGTGGACAGTCAAACTTGACCATCCGATCATGACTTGCATTTCTGGGAATTTCCAGAAACTCGATGAACTCCCGTTCTGACAGAGTTTGACCGTATGATTCATGTTGATCCTGTTGATGATAAATTGATCTATTGATTTAGTAATGTTCCTTGACATAAGGAGTACACATGTGAGCCATTAGATCATATGAACCATGATCAGAACACTTAGATAATCGAGCTACAATATAGCCACTCGAATTGCCTGGGTTTCTGGAAAACCCAGGTAACGCCTGACAGTGACTTTGCATGGCTGGATCTTCATGATTTGATGTAGTATGACCACAATAAGAATTGTAACTTGTAGAGTTACATAAACACTACAAGTTGGATGTTTAAGCTAGCCCAAAAACTAATTATACTGAGAATTAAACGTGGTCAAAGTAGTAGCCATGAACTATCGTATAAGTTTAACATATAATGCGAAATTTTATACTCAAATAATCATGTACTCAAAATATTGGATTTTAAAAACTTGGTTTACTGTATTAAACAACTATCAGATAGATACATAAAAACTTATTTCCTTAATCAAACATATATTCATACTCATTCAACTAATTCATAGTACTTTACATCATATATCACTATAACCATTTGATATCCCTTTGTAACCACAAAAGTTAGGATTCACTGCTATAACTTATACAAAAGTTGAGAATATTACATTACACACACATATTTATCATATAAATAACATAGAGCATACATATTCAAACAGTAGTTATACTACTTATTCACTACACCTTTTTCCTGATCTTGAACAACCTTTCGCCTGATGACCTTCCAACCCATAAATAAAACATACTCCTTACTTAGGATTGGGACAATGAGGAGAGATATGTCCCTCATGTCCGCAATTGTAACAAACATTTTCCCCTTTCCTACCTAAGCCTTCATGTTTCTTTTTACAGTTTGTACATTTTTCTACTTTGTTAAAGTTCCCTTGATTATAATCGGAATTTCCTAAATTGTGGTCTTTCATCTTTCTTTTCCCCTTCTTGCTTGGAGTTACACATGACATGTGGCTTTTGTCTCCCATCTGATCAATTTGGATTTTAAGCTTATCTTGTTCCTCCGTTATTTCAATTAACGCCTTCTGCAATTGACTATTTAATAGTTTTTTTATTTCCCAAAGCTTTCCAGAGAAGAAACCTTGTTTCTCAGATTCTACACTTCCATTGTTGTCTGGTCAGCTCCAACTTCTGTGTCCAAATCACTATCTGTTAGTACTACCGTTTCTGGGCTTGATACTATATTTTCCAATATAATCACCTCATCAGGGTTGCTTTTAATGTGAGCCTCTATTTCAGCTATTGGCTTTGATATTGGCTCGGTTATGGAGATTTGCTCCTTCTTTACAATCTGAGAGTATCCTAATCCTTTTCCACCTGACATCTATAAATAAATTATCTTGATTAGTATATAATATATACACACAACAAATAATAGTTTTATATAAGTTACTTTTATTTTGTTTTACGATGAATTTATTCAATCCATTTTCTTTTAAACTCTATTTGAGTTATTTGTATTTTCAACATTTCCCTCTATCCTAAGGTTATAGCCTAAGGTATACCCCCACCTAAGGTTTCTAACCTAATGCTCTGATACCAACCTTTAACGCCCCTAAATCTAGGTACTTGAAACCGAACTTAGTGCTACACGATATCATTTCTTTGAGCGAAATAATAATAATAATATAAATAACAAACTTAATATACATATCAAAGTTGTCTAATCCCAGGTACGCGACCTTTAAAACATTTCATTACATGATATCTAATAAATATTATCATCTTAATACAATCTAAATATTACATATGATACCATAAAACTTATTATGCCAGCTTTCCCTTTCCTTTATCCTTGTTAGAACCTTCAGGTCGTTCACGCTCAGCTAAAAACATTTACATTTAAAGCAAGAATGAGCATTTGATTGCCCAAAAAGTAATAGCAAATAATAAATTTTAGCTGAAATAAGTAAATGTTTTCTTTGAATTGCACTTCTACAACGAGACAACAGTTGTGAAGTAAACTGAAAAAATACTGAACAACATATCTATTCTATTTCAATTTTGAAACTACGTACTGACGATAAATGGAGAGCAGTCGATAAACTATGAACTTTGTTTTTAATTTTTGAAAAGGTTATACAGAAATTCATCCGTAAACCGTTATGTCTTACGGGCACGAAGGGTGATCAGCCCGTTATGCCCTGTATTGATCAATACTAATTGTCAGAATGATATTTTTGTTCATCATATCCGCCTTTGGCGCACAAAAGTTTTCCCATATTCGGGATGTTCATACTTAGTCTAGAATCCAAACCCAAAAAAATTTGGTTGGATAACAATAATGTTCTATCATGTTCAACGATATTTTTAAATCTATACCTAACCGAATCAAATAGCTTAGACAACTTTTAATTAAAGTATACATTCCGAAAACCAATAGGTATGTATCAACATGTGATTAAATACAACCATTATCCAACTGAGGACACTTGTATAACTAATCTTAGCTATCTATAAATAGGATATATCTTGATTAATAACAATAAAGTTCAGAAGTTTGTACAACAGAAATATAATTCAATAACGTATTTACACAGGATCATTGCATAAGTAAATGCAAAGGTTAAGATACTTGAACAATAAAAGATTATAGAACTTGCATAAACTTATACATGTTTGCATAAAATAAAAGTAGTGCGTAAGGTTTAGATACTTGCCTTGATAGCTGATTACTGCTACTTAGTTCTATCTTTTATATAGAGACCTATCATTCATAAGATTATTCTTTTGATTAGAATAGTACATCGTAACACATAGTACTGCTATTTGCAGTCATTACATAGCTTAAGCACATTGTCACATATGTATAATAGTCACTACGACATAAACAGACACTTTTCAAGTCAACCTATATAAGTTCGGGTAAATTTCGGAATCAATTCGGTGTATTGACGGCTTTAAAGGATAATTATCAAGTTTATTTTTCAATTAAACTCTATTCTGTAGCTTCAATATTATTTTAGATAATTCAAGTATTAGTCATATTATTTTTCAAAGGTTTATAAAAATTTTCAAATAATTATTATCATTTATCATGATTTTCAAAAATTTGGAATCATTTTTAAATGATTTAAATACTAAATAATTCTATTATAATTAATATTTAAATAATATTAAAATAATAATGAAACCATTGCCAAAATATTAAAGTTATTTATAATAACTCAAAATATTTTTAAAACATTAATATTACCCTTAAATGATTTTAAAAATTTAAAATCATTTTAAATAATTACCATTAATATTTAAATATTAATGTATTATTTATCAAAATATTAAAATTATTTATTATAATTTATTTAATAAATTTATTAAATAAATTAAATATCATTAATATTCAAATAAATAATAATTTTAATGAATAATATGTCAAATTATTAAAAGTTAATTTTTTATAACTTAAAATAATTTTAAAACTAATTTTGGAATTTTTAGAAATTAATTTCTTTTTTTAAATGATTTTTGGAAACCAAATTCCAGGATGTGTTTGCATCGTCTTACAAAGACATGGTGGGTTTGTCCACGGACATCGGCATCCATCGCCTTCCCATTAAAGAGGAATTCAAGCCAGTCAGGTAGAAGCTCAGGCGATTAAAATCTAAGTGGAGTTTAAAGGTTAAAGAATAAATTGTGAAACAATTTCAAGCTGACATCATCATGGTGTCCACATATCCTGATTGGCTATCAAATATAGTCCTCGTGCCTAAATTGAGAGGAAAGGGGCAAGTTTAAGTGGATTACCGGGATCTGAATAAAGCTTTCCTTAAGGATAACTTTCCCGTGCCATTTATCCACATTCTCATTGACAATATTGATCAATATGACATGTACTCATTTGTTGATTGTTTTGCGGGGTATCATCAAATCATGGTTACAGAGGAAGATCGTGAGAAAACTGCATTCATCACGCCTTGGGAAACCTTTTGCTATAGATGATTGTCATTCGACCTCATTAATGCCGGAGCAACCTACCAGCAAGCTATGATGGCTCTTTTTCATGATTTAATGCACAAAGAGATATAGATCTACGTGGATGATATCATTGTCAAATCCCGAGGGAAGAAGACCACTTAGACCATCTCAGAAAGCTTTTCAACAGGTTGCGTAAGTACAACTTGAAGTTGAATCCAGCCAAGTGCACCTTTGGCGTTAAATCAGGCAAGTTGCTAGGTTTCCTAGTTAGCCACAAAGGGATTGAGCTGGATCCCACCAAAATCTAGGCCATCAAGGAAATGCATGTTCCTTAGACAAAAAAGGAAATACGGAGATTTTTGGGAAGAATCAACTTCATTAGCAATTTCTCAACTCATAACAACCTGTGAGCCTATCTTCAAGCTGTTAAGGAAGAACTCCTCCATAAAATGGAATGATGAGTGTCAAAAAGCCTTCCTTACAATCAAAGAACAGCTGGTTAACGCTCCTGTCTTGGTACCACCCATGGATGATGTTACCCTTTTCATGTACCTGTCCATTAATGATAATGCCATGGGCTGCATGCTGAGACAAAAAGACGATAGAGGCTGAGAGCGAGCTATCTACTGCCTCAGAAAAAGATTCAGCAGCAGTGAACACAAGTACACTTTGATTGAGAAGACTTGTTGTGCTTTAGCATGGGCTTCCACGAGGTTACATCATTACCTCTATGGTCATACAACCCATCTCATATCCTGCATGGATTCTCTCAAGTACGAGTTCAGTAAACCCATATTGAATTATCGACTGTCCAGATGGCAGTTGATCCTACAATAATTTGACATCGTCTACGTGACACAAAAGTCCATTATAGGTCAAGGAATTGCGGATCAACTGGCCGCCGCACCCGCAAGGGATTTCAAACCCTTGGAAACATACTTCCCCTGTGACGCACCCAAATCCAGGTTCCTTCGAACCTCGAATCCGATCCACCACGATACTACTATCGTTAAACTATTATATCTTTTATTCATAACTTAAATGAATACAACCTTGCTTATTATGATTTAGAACATAAATTCTCTCCATTTCCAGGATCTATGTAATGACCCCAAACTTTTATAAGTTTCAAATCTTGGTCATTTACCATTCTTGTTTTACATCATATTCGATGTTATATTAAAATATGTGGAATAATTTAAACTTTTTCAATCTCCCTTGAAAATAAATCTTTTATTGATACCTTAACTTGAATCAATTACATATCCTTGAATCAAATTATGTTATGATTCATTCTATTCAATTTCTGTTTAAATTTTTACGTCTCGATTCAAATTTCCCTATGTATCACATAGTACAACTTAACAGGTATTACACATTATAAACTACTATCATGTACATCTACTAGAACCTAAACATGGTTCAAGAGTATCTAGTTAAATAATAAATCAATCTCCTTCGATACTATTGGACTTTATCAATCAAGTAGCACGTAACCTTTACCGTGAATCCTTAACCTGCAAAAGTGGTTATTTACAAGGGTGAGCTCGATAGCCCAATAATTCTAACAGTTTTCATGAAGCATATAGAATATAATAACATATTCAGTTCATGCATTCATAATCAATTATTATTTACTACACATATTACTTCTCACCTAACAGGCATATAGATTTACTTCACAAGCATATCATCAAAGATCAAATTTCAACTTTCATCCATATCTCATATGTATTTAATATATATACATCAACATCTACATAGCATAATATAGTTTAACTAACAGTTATAGAATTAATATATCAAATAGGAACTGAAAGACTTGCCTGATTCGTAGTTTATCAACTACGACTTAGCCGCTAAAGGCTTTATCACGCACGTGTATTCTACTACGGTTATATAATCATGGATTCACATCCATTAGTCACATATTCATACATTCTCAATGTAATAATAATGTTACATTATTTCTTAACTAGGTTCGTAAAACCTATATTTCACTTTCTCATCATACTCTTAGAATAGGTAGGTATGTATAGGTATACCTTAACCACTCGTACTTGACATCAACATTCATATATATCTATCACACACTTGACTCGCTATGTGTTCGACACATTTAAAAATCATATAGGTAAGTTCAACCGTACACACAAACGTCTAACTTAGTTTTAACTTTATACAACATCACCTATATAGCACAAATCAGATTGTAAGACATCACAAATTCAAACAATGTATCATTGCTTTATATCTTGAAAACATTCCTTTGGACTTTAACATTTTGAAAGTCTTAATTAACATTCATCTTTATCACATAGCATGCTTCCTACACATTGCATAGCATAGTGGTCACATATTTCAATTTAAAGTAATCATACAAGCATGCTTCAAACATCAGATCAAAAACAGAACTTATTTATAACTGCAGGATGGCGCAATTTGTGCCCTGTCCAGCTTAGAGGCGTGACAATTTGCTTATCCCTCGCTGCACCAATGTTGGGCTTTGCACTTCCTGTTTCTGTCCAAACTTTAACACACTTAGACTCTTATACTTCTCATGCGTACATACTAGAGGTCTTTACATACTTGTATGACCACTCCAAGATCAACCTTATATGTTAGCAACTTTAGTTTAGGATTTTCACAAAATTAAAGCCAAATAGGGTCATATAATCCCTAGGTGCACTAATTAGCCTTATGATCACATAAAGAGGTCACAAAATCTGTACTACACATGCTCATTCATATTCATATCTTTTACTCATAGCTATCATTGTTTAACACTTTAAAACATGCTTTAACCTCATGCTTGGTTTACTTCCATTATGTTTAACATATAAGCCTTATGTTTAGAGACATAATGAAACATAACATGGCATCTCAAGCCTTTAAAATCTAAATACTCATATGTAATACAACTTAAGTTCGAAACATGGTTGCCTTTGAAAATTTTTTTCATGAATGATGTGATATAGCACATATAAATCATATCTAGGGATTTTTATAGACATAACATGTCATATTAATCCTTTAGAATTTTGATATCCATGTGATGCAACTAGATTTTGAAAATATGTTCAAGTTTGCTTTTGAAACCACTTTAAACTTGAACAATGCCATTAAACACATATAAGGCAACTTTAGTGCTTTATTCATATGTAGTCAAGTCATGTTAACATGCTCGCAAGATCAAAATGTATAGCAAGTAGTATTTATGCACCTTAGTTCTTTTATACCAAGTTTTCTTAAAAACTTCTTTCACACAGGGTCTAACGAGTTTGATTATGAACAAGGAACTATGTACACTAAGCATGCTAATTTATGTGTAAAATCAGTCATGTATATAGACTACTAAGCTCAAAATTTGCAGAACATGAAATTTAACAAAGGTTGTTTTCAAAACTTAATGTCCTTGTTAAAGATCTTCTACCAAATCATGCTAATCTTAGTAAAACATGCTCACATTAGGTTATTATACTTATATATACATGTTACATATGCTTGCATGTTAGTTTAAGCCATAATAACTGATCACACTTAGCAGATTTTTAAAACAGAAGGCTCAACTGAACTCAAAGGATGGCGGAAATTGCCACTGCACCCTAGTTCAATTAGGTGTAGCGCCCGTATGTCCGGGTTCAGAGCGTATGCACTGCATTTTATAGAGTCTTAACCAATTTGAATTCCAACGATTTAAACTTGTTCCAACTATCATAAAAGAGTTAATACATGTAAGTGAACTTCTTAAACACATAATAACATGATAATTCATATCAATTCACATATGAATTTAAGAAATTTCAAGAATTAAACAAGACCCATTTCAAGAACACAATTAGAATTTATACCTTCTTGAGCTTGAATTGAACTTCCTACACTCTGAGTATGCTTCTAAAGTAGCTCAATAACTTATACTCTACACTTAGACTATTAAGCAACTTCTATCAACACCAAAAAATAAATTTAAGCTTGTATTTATAGAAGAAGCTTGGACTAGACATTGGTATTACACTAAGGTTGGATTTATGGTGCAATGGAACAATACATTGGTTAATCAAGAGTTGATCAACCACCCTTACCAACCAACTTCTTATCAAATTATCACCTATTCAATAGCCTTTTTGGAAAATACGTGTTTTAGCTTTAAGTCACTATTCATGTACTTTGTGACACTTAATTTGGGACAAGAGCAAATATCTCAGCATTTGGGCATGTAAGGCTTGGTTTGGTTCTTTTAATCCCCATAATGTAATATTAAGGTACAATGGTTACCATATTAGGAATTTAAAGATAAGTTTTATACTCACATTATATAATCTATGTACATTAAATACATGCAATAAAACAACGCAGTTAGGCATTATTGTCCGGGTAGTTCCATAATTATCTCTACCACTCACATAACCACATTATAACTTTATTTAATATTAATGTTTATTTAAAACATTGAATTCCTTTCTCAGATTCTAGAATACCCAGATAATTAATCATTTATGCATTACAACTTCATATGATACCATGGTGCTACTAGGTACCTTATTTCATATCAATACACTCCTATCATATGGTTTTATTTATGTCACACATATAACATTAATGTCCCAATTCAAGCATAAAGAGAAAGTAGCTAACTCAATCGATCTTTGGCGGCAATGCTGCCTGCTTTTATCTTCTTAGATTTGGGACGGTAGCACATTCTTGCATCTCTCGACAAAGTGTCAAGACTGGTTTAGCTTCAAGCCAGTGTCAACCTCCATCACCAAACTCATTTTACATGACATGAATTAATGTCCTTAAGAGTGATATTTCCAATCTAAGAGTGTACTCATTAACTACATGAAATCACATGATCAAACACGATTAATCTTCATAATTCCCTTTTTAATTCGCTTAGTGAAATTCCTCATTTCACATTATGCTACACAAGGCATTTCATAATTCTCATCACGTTTCCAAACTTCTTAATTCGTACTAATCCAATGCGAATCAATTTAATTACTTAACTTATAAAACATTAACATTTATATTCAATAAATATTTATTCCACTAATATGTTCATTTAATAAGATTTGGACATTCTCGGGTATTACATCCTCCTTGAATGTTAACTTGTCTAACATCAATCCCCTCTTTGATTCCACCTCATGGATTACTATTTTCTTTAACAATTTAAGGATCACACTTTGAGTTTTAAAACTATATTTCCCTTATTAGTTTAGCCAACTATACATTTCCTTTAATCCTCACTTCTCGCCGTATATCAATTTACTCAATAATTCTCTAACCACTTTAAAGGTATATCAATTTTCTTCTCTCATCACAACGTACATATATATACAAGTCCAAACCTAGCACACATCGAGTCTTTAATAGTATTCAATATAGTACACTGAGTGGTTTCCCACAAACAACCAACAAATTAGTTTTCGTCTCGTCTACAGTGTTTTCACATTGAGTTAGATCGGTTACTAATTCGTATATACCTCCGCTCTCTGAAGGAATTATTTAGTCCCCCAGCTCCTATACATCCACTATTAAAGAGTACAATTGTACTGCCTTAGACTTAACACTTACTCGTACAAATACTCAAGAAATTGGTGATTATCAAAGATATTTAATGTCACCAACTTACTATTATAAAATAATTTCACGTAAATTATTTAACATCAATAGATAAATTTTATCCATCTTCATATTAATTCATCTTAATAATTTATAACAAATATATAATGATAATATATTTATTAAACATAACGTCACTTATTACATAGCTCATATTATCCTATGTAACACAATACCACATACCTCGTAACACATTTATATATTCTTGTTCGAACCCATCTCATGCTTTAAGAATTTTATCTACTAAATTCTTATTTTAATATTTTCTGAAAATTCGGGTTCTTACATCCCCAATGAAGGGGTAATGACTGTCCAGCAACCCCATCAGTACAATGCATGCCGTACGTGGAAAATGTATTTTGATGGACCTTTTAACATGGAAGGTTCTGGAGCTGGAGCAGTCCTAGTATCCGGTACGGGGGAGTAGTATCTCGTCGTCGTCAAATTGCAGTTTGTCAGCACCAACAACACAGCTGAGTATGAAAGTTGTATCATGGGACTCAAACTTGCCCAATCAATGGGTATCAGGCAGTTAACTGTCTTTGGGGATTTAGAATTGGTAATCAGACAGACCACAGGAATCTATCATACCAAAGAGCTACATTTGCTGCCTTACCATCGACAAGTTTTACAGATGGCTTCGGAGTTTGAAGAAAAAACTTCCTCCATATTCCTCAAAATAGGAATGATTTTGCGAATGCACTAGCAATTTTGGCTTCCTTGATCACCATACATGATAAGGAAAACATGCCAAGCATCCCACTTACCCTACAAAAGGCTCCAGTCTATGGGAATTATGTTGGAGAAGTATCGGATGAGCTACCTCCCATCCAACACCCTTGGTATCAGCACATCAAGGAGTACTTATGAGATGGATCTACACCCGCTGAGGCGAGCCCGACTGAAAGAAGGTAGATCCATCGAATGACTATGAAGTTCTACCTGAGCAAAGATGCACTCTACAAAAGAGATGCAGGACAAGGTCTCCTCAGATGTCTGGACAAGGACCAAGCTCAAAGGCTCATGGATGAAATCCATGGTGGAGTATGTGGCCCACACATGAGCGACCCCTTACTTGTTAAGAAGATCCTGAGAACATGGCATTACTGGATCTCGCTTAAGGCTGATTGTGATGATCACGTCAAGAGGTGTTATCAATGTCAAATTCATAAGAATGATATCCACACCCCTCCAAGGGAACTCCACAATATGAGTTCGCCTTGGCCCTTCTCAATGCGGGGAATGGACGTGATTGGACTTATCGAGCCCAAAGCCAGTAATGGGCATCTGTTTATCTTCACCATGATCAACTACTTCACCAAATGGGTAGAAGTAGCCTCCTTCCCCAGGGTTACCAAAGAAGTCATCATTGCTTTCATCAGAAACAATGTCATTTTTCGATATGGACAACCAGAGGTAATTGTGTCAGACAATGCTAAGAACTTCAACAATAAAATGATGGAGGAGTTATGCAGTAAATTCCACATCAAACACCTTAACTCCATCATCTACCATCCAAAGATTAATGGTGCTGTTGAAGTGGCTAATAAGAACATCAAGAAGATCATGCAGAAGATGTTCGGCAATCACAAAGGATGGTCTGACCTCTTGCCTCTGACAATATTAGCCTACATAACTTCAATGCGTACTTCCACTGAGGCAACACCCTACTCATTGACCTATGGAATGGAAGCAGTACTCCCTATAGAAGTGGAAATGGAATCCCTCAGAGTGTTGATTGACTCTCAGCTGGATGAAGACCAATGGTTACAAGACAGATATCACCAATTTTCTCTAATAGATGAAAGACGAACTGATGATATTTTCCATGGTCAGTTATACAAACAAAGGATCACCATATCCTACAATAAAAAAGTCTGGCTACGGCAGTTTAAACAACATGACTTGCTTTTGAAGAAGATCATTGACAACCAAGATCAGTCAAAGGGAAAATTTGCTCCAAATTGGGAGGGCCCGTTTATTGTCAAGGAGGTATTGACAGGAGGTGATCTCAGAGTACAGGAAATGGACGGCGAAGAATTTTCACAACTTATCAACTCAAACATCGTGAAACGATACTATGTCTGAAGTTATCATTAAGCAAACATCCTGGTTTTGGATCACCAGTCATTTCAGGTTTTCTAACCCTTATTACACACAACCCTTTCTTCATACCCCTTTGCCCCATCAAGGAAACACACTCTTCAAGCCAGCAGCCTAGTTTTTAGATCATCAGATCTTTCATTTCACACTTCATACAATTTCGGTTATCCCACCAGGGATTAAACCCTTCCCCTGCAGTTTGTCCTGAACATGGGATCAAACTTTTTCACACCAGCAGTTTGTCCTAAACATGGGATCAAACTTTTCCCCACAGTTTATCCTGAACATGGGATCAAACTTTTTCGGCTGCAAATCATCCTGAACATGGGGTGAACTACGTCGACCTGATCTCCACGATACTTGGGAGTACGTAGACAACCATTTTATATGGCCCGGTCGCAATAAAAACATTTCTACTCTTTCTCTATATAAACAAAAACCATAAAAACATTCCTACACCTTTCTACCCTTACACCATTCAGCGTTGAACCTCTTACACCAGGTTCGAACTACGCAGACCTGATCTCCTCTTCAATAGGAGTACGTAGGCAGCCAGTTATGGTTCGGTCTAACCCCCTACCAAAACATAAATACTTGTCACATGGTACTGGGATCAAACTTCAATCCACCACATTTCATCGGCTTCAGACCAAAGGGATGGAACTACCTGGCCTCCCCATAAATGGGAGAGTTGGTGACCATCTAAGCTATGGTTAATTCCTTGAAGAGCAACACCAATCCATAAGAGATGGAACTAACTGGGCTCCTCTTAAATTGGAGTACTGGCGACCATCTGTGGTATGGTGAATCTCAAAGAGGAAAAGTCATACTCCTCTACAAATTTCCATACAGAAACTAGTCCCAAAACACCAAAGAGGGTAGGGATACACACAGATCAATGATCCATTATGAAAGATCATATGACGTCTCAATGTCCATACATCAAGGATTAGTTTAGAATACATCAGGATCACAAGCCCTGAAGAAGCAGGCAAATATCAAGCATGTATCAAGGCACAACTAAAAGGGAAGTGAATCAAAATATATTTCCCTGCCATATATAATGATGTTTGATATATACAATATGTGTTGTACATAACAAAATGGCTAAGCTAGTCTATGCAGGAAAATACAAGTCTATCTATGGATCTGTATGTATGCGGACTATCAGATCTAACATAGCATCTCTCTCCGAAGAATGAGGTAACGCTGCAAGCTCCTGCACAATGGTATCTACACGAGCTAGCAGATCCGAGGCCAATTGTATGGTGGCATGCTGCTTATCAATATATGCACTCATATCTGCAAGGATTCCAATCGTAAGGGATCACAATGAAGTACTATCTGTAACGGCTACATCCCGGGAAGATAGGGCAGCATCCCTCTCAACAATCAATGCATCTCTGACTGATCTGGCCTCATCTCTCTCCAATAGAGCTGTGTCTCTCCCATCAAGAGTTGTCAACATCAAGGCCCTAGCATGATCTCTCTCAAAGGTCATCAGATGAAGACTCTGCTCCAGATACTGTGCTGAATGTTGAATCATAGTGGAACTCATACTAGGAGAATCTACAAGAGCTGCTGGCAACCTAATGAATGGCTCATCCTCCACAGGAATATCAATGTCCTCTATGGACTCCCCATCATCAGAATCAATCCCCGGTAATGTGGATACTATCGCAGCCGATGTAGTCTCTGTCTCCATCCATGCGAAATACTCTGCAGAACAACCTGGATGGCTAACAAAAAATGCAGCTATCTCACGTTGATCCCACAGGCATACACCCTAGATCTGTCTTCTGCTGACAAATGGTGGGAAACCAAATGCTAACTCAATGCCCCCTCAAAAGGATGGATGTCCTGGAACTGGTCAAACTGACACAACACGGCCAGTGGGTGGTAAGTAGTCATGCCCCTCAAACCAGCTAGAGGGAGATAATCCATGCCCGGAGCATGAGTGATGAAGTTGTAGGGTGAACAAAGCCTTGTACATGGCAATATATCAAATGGATCTCCAATCCCTACCAGGAAAACAGACCAAGATGCAGGATTTGTACACTCCACAGGCTGAAAGGAGTACGACATGGCTATCTCATGGGTAAAACAATACCCGTGCCGTCGGAATGTGCCAATCGGTCTCAAGTGTGACACAAACCACATGTACAACATGACCGAACTACATGTGAATACCCCTACTGGGTAAGTACTATAATATGAGGCCGACCTTAGCATTTCTGCTACAATCATCGGTACAATGGTGTGACCCTCCCTGAGAGCTCTCACTGCCATAATGACGCCAATGTCTAGCTCATCCATGTACCGTGGCATGTATACATATGACAATATGCACAGTAGCAGTATATCTAATCTGGCCAAATGCCAATAATCCTCCGATATGGTAAAATCCTCGGAATGTCATGTATAACTATCCTCTGAGCCAAATCTGTCCATCAGAAAACATTGGGATACAACGTGGCTGGATGTGATCTCATCCTGAACAACTCTACGCCTCAGCCCGGTGAGGGTCATGAACTGTCAGCTTATATTGCCGATAGCCATCCGCTCCCAAGGTCTGTCTAGTGGCAGCGCCGTCAATCGTGCATACTCCTCTAAAATAGAAGTCAACTCATGGATACCAAACCGAAAAACCTGCCTCTTCGGTATCCAATGATCTAACATACCCTTTACAAAGCCTGCGGGAACCTGAAACATCAGGAGAGTTATAATATGCTGCAATAACTGATCTACAGTCACCCTGTCTGAAGGTGACATACTATCATACCACGATCTCAGACGGGATGCCACCAATACTGGTGGGGTATGATCAATATGTATAACTGTCGAAGAAGACATCTGTATGGGCTGTGTTATAAGACCATCCATGGGTCAATGCTGAATATCTCTGGACATACATATATATGCATAATATAATACATATGCATGATCAACAATAGATGGAAATATGATATAGGGAATAACAATATATACATTCCTAAGTACATCATCATCTAATACATCTCTGTACAACTAAGAATACAGGGAAATGGGGCACAGACGCCCAGCTACTAACAAAGGCCTATCAAAAGATATAACAAGAATGGGGCACAGCCACCTAGTGTCTAATAGAGGCCTATCAAAAGATATAACGAGAATATACATTAGAAAAAGGCAATGATGTCAATGTCTACATCATTAATCCTATCCACCTGATGTAACTCCTCATAAGTCACTAGATCTCCATCAACGGTGATGTCAGGCCTATACAATGGAGGATCTGCACCGGCAAAGCCATATGGGTCATCTGAGGGGCCAGCTCCTGAGCTGGAAGGATCAAATATATCTACCTCTGCCGGATCTCTGCGCAAGTACCAGATAAATAAATGTGCTTAGTCCAACTGTCGGGTCAAACTATCAATCTTTGTCAAGTGAGTAAGATCTCTGACATAGGTCATCCAATCTGTCGTCATCACGGATCTAGGAACCATATCCCCCATAAACTGCATGGCACAGATCTGGGCTCTGATGGTACGAGGGGACCACCAATGATGGAACGTAGCCTGGGTATGTGGACCCTTTGACAGTGTAAAACTGTCAACACCCATCAAGGGGATATCAATGATGGGTGACTGTGAAATAGGCCAATAACGCTTGGCAGGAGGCAAGATCAATATACGAATCTCTCCTTTGGTGCTCCTAATAGCACGTTCTCCTAAATAGAGATCCCATTCTCCATCTGTAAAGATAGGAATCCTACGGGTGGAAATCACGTACTCGACACCAGTCGGGTATCCATCCTCAAAATCGATGGCCAAGTTCTCCCAGAATAGGTAATCCAAGTAATGGCATCAGCTATCAATAACTCCAATTGTAGGCAACAATGAGTAAAACCCTCCGCTACAAGGACCTCTGCTAGTTTGGAATGATGCCATCGCCGTCCTCGTGGATAGGTCTTCAAGCCTAACACACTCACAGGACATAAACATGGGAGCCTCTCATAGGCCCAGAACTGCCAACACAAAGGCAAACATCTGCTATCAGTCAACACTCTTAACCTGTATATGGGAAATTACAAGAGATATACTCACCAGCAGAAATGGGTAAAATCCTAGCCAAGCCTCCGTCAAGCCCTGCGAACACATACGCATACCCCTGAGGAAATAGGCGAAGGTGTAGGAACCCCAGTCATACTCTCCGATACGCTCCACATGTCGTGTGGGGCTCACCAAAGTGAATGATATTGTAGAAGAGTTATCAGCTATAAAGTAGCCCCTAATGATCATTAGGAACAATCGCTGAAGAATTCAATCCCTGACTCTCACATCATCGGGTATGGGCTCACTCAACAACCCACTTATAGCATCCACGCTCAATGGACCTGTACGAATGGTACTTCCCTTGAGCGCCTCAGCCGGAACTCCTAACAAGGATTGAATGGCAGTCGGGGTAATATCCACCGTACATGGCACGGGATCCCCTCCAAACTCCATACTGGTGATAAATTGCCAATCCATCGGTGTCATCATCACCTCACAGTCCAATAAATGGAGAGACTGAGTCTGGTGAAACTAGTGTTCAGACAATGCCCTGAGGAAACCCAGGGACAATGACGGGGAAGGATGTAAAAGTAAGCTCCAAAGCCCCAGCCATGTACAATTGCTCTATAATTAGGATGCAAAGCCTGATACATGGAGTGAATGTTGAACCAGTTCCCTCTAGGCTGTTTAAAGCCGGGAACCTACATCACAAAGTAGATTAACATCAGAATCCTTTACTCCTCATCAATAGGAAAAAAGGGGAAGATAAAAATCTAGCTTTTACCTCATTTGCGTGCAAGTAAATCGAGGGATGTCTACTCAAATCACCCAGTATCTCTAGGATCATCACCTGGATACCTGGGAAATCCCTATGGGGAACATGTGCAGCAAGAGCAGGGTCCGCAACTGGAACATCCTCCTCCTCATCCTCAACGTCCGGCACATCAACCCGTACAGGACGGATCACCGACTTTGCCAAACGATGAGGCTGTCTAACAGAATGGGGTCGAGGCACTTTAGAAGCCCTCCTCCGCACACCTGAAGTGGTCCTGTAGGAACTACTCGGCTGATCCGAATCCATATATCTAGACAAAAAATCTCCAAATCACCTCAGAAAGGGTGTGGTAAATTCTGAGTTGGAGCTTTTCAAAATGAAGTTTTATGACTACATGCATGCATGCATTATTTTAACATACTTCTACAGTAGAGTTAAAAATGCATGACTACCCAATGCTTACATTTTGGAAAATTTTTGACATAGTCCCCTTTGTAAATAGGACTATCCACATGCACATAGGCATGACTAAGTGGCCATTCTGTAGCACACCTGCCCACAGTCATAAACATCCTACATGCATTAATAGATCACAGTAAAAAATTCGTAAGGATAGCCTAATTACCAGGATTATTTTTCTTTTTCACCTTATCTCATTTATCCTCAAATAGGATAAGAAATAGTAGAAAAATGTGCCAATTTAACTATTTCAAAAGTCAAATTTGTTGCATCATTATGTTCAGCATGGTTTAATACTAACATTTTCTATGTTAAATATTTTTTATCACATCATATGAGGATGCCTATTCACTACTATGTGTTTAGATGCATTTCATATCATAAGTCATTTTCCAACGGATAAAAACTGGAAAAGAAGAAATGCATACGTTACTAGGACAGTGTAGAACACTTGTACGGTGACAGAATTTGTAGAAAGACGCCTAAACTCAGCAAATCTAAAGAAGAGCTCTCAGATTTCCTTTGCGATGCAATATAAAAATGACTTATGAAAGCAAAGGGCAGCTTAAATCTACCCACGACTGGCTGCAGGTGTACTTATGGCTCCCCTGGGTGGGGCCCACCCCTCTGGCTCTATCCAGTTCGAGTTGCAAAGGAGTTCTCACAAGCTGAAAAGGCCAAATCAAGAATAAAAATGCTACACGATTGAGCATAATAGCCTGAAATCCTTGTTTTCATAGATCAAGTTGTGGCTTTACATATCATTCATTCGTATTCGCCCAAACACAAGGTAAACTATACCAATTATCTCAGTTGTTGCAAACTAAATTTGGAAATACCTCACAAACGTCTGATGCCATCAATGCAGGGTCGTAACCCTAAAATCTTTTCCCCAGCGGGTTTTCATACAATCCATCCGTTGATGCACATGCCAATGAAGGTCAGGCAGCCCTAACAACACCGACTGTTAGCAGTAACTCTAACAGAGCAGCGGAAAGACCTGGCTGTACAAACCGGGGAAGAACATCCTCATCGGGGAAGACCGATGATGGAATATGTTATACACATCCTCAACAGACAAAGCTTTATCCCCACAGAATCCCTTGTACATGAAAGATGCATCTTCAATGTGAAATCTGTATCAAGGATTAAGGACTTTGGAGATAACCCCAACGTCAACATCCTAGAAGCTCCTGTGAGCATTGGATTCCAAGTCCAAGGTAGTTCATCAGGGTTGTCAGTAGTAAATGTCAACACCGGTAGAATTCAAGGGGAGCCGACAATCATCCCACCATGTTGGAAAACAATCCAACAAAACCACATACATTCGCATCATGTTGTTGTACATGACATCATGATCATCTTGTTGCATTTCAAGTGTCTAGTATTCTTTATCCTATCCATGCCATTGCATTGCATGAATATGATAAAGAGGGGCATCTATAGACACTCAAAATTTTCTGCATACCTGTTACTAACATTGTAGGAGGGAAGAATTGTCTTTCAAAGATAACCCTGGAGCACAGCTCAACTCAATCCCAAAAATACCACCAGAAGTTTCAAATTCCATCTCGGAAATAACACCGAAAGTTTCAGTTCCAACCTCAGAGATAACCCCGAGGCATGCAGTTCCAATACTGGAAATCACACCGGAGAAGGTCGTTTCATCTCAGAGATAACCCCCGATATATTCAATCTCAGTCTCGAAAACAACACCAAGAAAGATAATATCAACCTTGGAGATAACCCTAAGGAGTGCAGTTGCAGTTCCGGAGATAACCCCGGAGATGCTCGTTTCAACCTATGTAGTCAGCTTCAACCTCAGGACTCACACCGAGGCACTCAGCTCCAAACCTGAATATAACCCTAGGAGGTCAGGCACACCTCAGAGATAACCCTGAGGATGTCCAGTATTTGCAGTAGCCCAATCTCAGAGATAACCCTGAGCAACGACTGCTTTATTAGCCAAAATCGGAGATAACCCCGGTGAGGGGCAAAATCATTATTTTACCACCTCGATCCCACATTACGCAATCTCAACAACAATTTAACATACATTCTACACAACAATGTCCCACAAGAGCCAAGGAGTTCCAATTCTGAGTGACTACTATGCAAGGCAGCACACCGGATATAATTTGAAGCTTGAAGATCAAGGGAATGGTCCCATCTTCCTGACTTCTAAAAACCTCTAATCCCGTATCATGGCATAGCTCTCGACAATAGCACTCCATAAAAGGTCTTATATGTAAGACCCCGAATTTTATGAAATAAAATTATTCAATTTTTCTTATAATTATTATTCAGTAAATGTTAAAATTGATAAAAGTTTAGTTATGGGTGAAATATGCAAATTTTACAAAACACACAAGTGGCTATAAAATATTCATTGTTGTCGGAGAATATTCGTTTGGTCGTGGAATATTCTTTTTGTCGGGAATATCAAATGCGATGGCGCGATCATTTGTGGGCCCCATACTTAGTAATAACTGTCGGATGAAGAAAGCGACAAAATTAAGTTTTTATAAATAACGGCGTAATCGTTACGAATTAACCTTGTTGGAATACGGTTGGTAAAATAAAGTAATACGCGTTGCACAAGATAGCACGGTATTACATGTATTTTGAATTATTGATTCTTACGTAAGAAGACACTACTCAATAATTATTACGGTAATTCTTGTTCAATATTTTATTTTATTGATTCAATAATTGTTTGCGTTGATATTATATATTATTATTGTTTCAATAATTGTCCTTTGCATGTATTTTCTATTATCGGATCAATAATTCAAATTTTTGAATAATATTATCGAGATAACATTATTGGCAATGTCTAGAAAGTTACATCTCCAAGGAGAGGTTTGGTCACCTAATTCATGGCGCCATGAAGGAGAAATCCTTATTGGAAAGCCCCCATCTATCCTGGGAATGGCCTGGTTGTCAGTACTGTGAGTCTATAATATTATTTGTGAATAATTAATTATTGATTATTATGATAAAGAAAATATTTATTGTGGATATAGATGAGAAAATTTTAATGTGACAACTATTGAAAATTAATATTTTATCTTTTTTCGATGAAATAATTCATTTAAATATATTATTTTAATAATATATTAACGGTAATATTTTTACAATGAATGTAGGATATATGAGTATATGAGGAGGAAGAGTATTTTTGTGGCATTAAATATTTAACATATGTTTTGGGTGTCGGTGGACACAATTCTTGACCGAAAATTGATTATAGACTGTAAAATCGCTCGTTTGTTGATTTCGGTCAATTTCTGTTTGGAATTTGGAAAAATTTTCTTCTGTAAAGTGTAGAGAATGGAATTTACCATGGAAAGTCGCGAGTTTCGAATTTTTTTGATAAACGGGCTATTTTCTATGAATTATTGAAGTTTCAGAAAATAAAATGATTTTTATTAAATTATATGGTGGGACCCACTTTGGTTGGTGTTAATAACATGTGAAATTTATATATTTTTCGTAATTGGCATGCTTGGATGGCTGGTCTTGGATGGTTGGTGTGTAGAAAAGAAAAATAATATTTTATTATTTTAGTCTCCTTTATGCGTTCTATATTATTCTTATAAATAGAAGCTTAAGTTAGAATTGAAAATCACACGTAAACCGAAGTTTTCTCTATTTCTCTCTCTATATTATCAAGTATATTCTTGTATCTTGAGTGTTGCTATACGGTGCAAGTTCGTTCAGCGTTATTCCAGTCAGAAATACTGCTCTTTTGAGGTAAGGGATAATAAGGGATTGTAAGGGTTATTATGTTTTTCAGTTCGTACTTCTTAGACCTTGAGAAAATTCGGAAAAATTTGAAATGATATTTTGATGAGTTTTATTGATTGTGTCCAAAAATGGTGATTTTTGGATGTATAGATTAAGAGTTATGAATTTTACGGGAAAATACTATTTTAAAAGTAACCGCTTATAAATCCTTGTGTTGATGAAATTTTTATTGGGAGTACATATATATAACATGGGTATATTCTATAAATTTCAGAATTTTTGGATAAAAGTACAATTTATGATAAATGTTTTAATATTCGCAGCTTTTGGCCATATGAAAAATAGTAAATGAATTTTAAAATTCGAGAAAATATATATTCAATATGAGACTATATTCGCTAAATCTCTTAAAAGAAATATTTTTGGAACCGATTTGGTATTTTCATGAAAATGGACTAGTTATGAGTAAATGAATTAAATATGTCGTGTGAAGTATGAAAATTAGAAAATAAGATTTTATGGCTTGAGAATCCTATATGAGGTATATGCAGATTTTTGATGAGGGTTTTGGTTATTGGTGATGAAATCTTATGAGTTTGGCATTTTAGAATGATTAAATGCATTATTTAGTAAAGTGTAAACAATTAAAATAAATTGTTTATAAGCTTAAGAAATATTATTCTTTCAATATCATTATACAGAAATATTGGTATGGATTTTATTGTGGAATTTCTACCTTTTTCATGTCGGGGTTACTATTCATGAGTTACTATTCACGAGTTACTATTCACGGGTACTATTCACGACAAAATTGGTTTCTTTTTCTAACCAATTTATAGTTGATTTATGAATATTACTCTTGAGATTAAATCATGTTTTGATTATATTGATTTTACTATCATATATAACATTTTTATAATTCTAGAGTTGAAATTTCTCTTTGACTTGAGTATAAAGATGGGTAAATTATTGGTATGATCGTGACTAGGGGTTCTCTTTGGCCAGTGAGTGCAAAGTTGAATCGTGATTTGGTATGATCATGACCATTGAATATATAACTTGAATATCTTTAGCTTAAGTGCAAAGGTGAAATGATCAACATGGTTATAATTATTGTTTATATAAATTACGAAATGATTATATATTTCTTTGAGATAATAATATATTTGGCCTATAGTGCAAATATGAACTGTCGAGGAATATCTTTGGCTGCGGTAAAAAGATGAATTATTGATGAATATCTTTGGTAGTAGTGCAAAGATGACATGTTGTTGAATATCTTTGGCGAAGAGTGCAAAAGATGAATATGTGTTGAGATGAACATGACCAACCTGGTGATACAAATGAATATCTTTGCCGTAGTAGTGCAAAAGATGAAATTATTAGTATGATTATGAACAAGAAATGTGATTTGGTGTAACCATGATCTTTGATGTTTCAGGTAAAGATAGGTGATGAAAATTATCTTCGTCCTGGATGAGAAGAGGAATTTAGAACTACAATTATGATTATGAGTTATTCATATGATTGTGGACCAGAATTGTTGATGTATGTTACAGGGATAAAACATTGTTGGTGGATTTTTAACATGGAGAAGATAATAGACTTTATAGTCTATTTGACTCTTCTAATGGATTGCTCGTTCCGCTGCAACTATGGTTGAAATTTTTATCATCTACCATATGTTCTAAATCTCTGATTTATTATTGATGGAGGCTATTGATAATTTAATTATCTTTAGTCATGATATTCTTTACTGAGCTAGTTGTGCTCACCCTTTTGCTTTACAATTCTTTTTCGTGTAATAAGAGTGTATTTGGGGTCGGCGGGGGGTAAGCGAGGGAATAGAGCGGTGGTCATCGTTTAGTAGTTATATTTGGTGAATCTAATAGGGTGAGGTAACCCAACGTTGGAAGGGTGTTTTGTCACTATCATACAAGATGTCTAATGACATACAACCACGTATCATCATAAGGCGAGGATGTGCTCATCCACTTGCCGAGTATATATACTGAGCACTACCTATATAATCTTGGTGTTTGTTTGAAGTATAATTCTCAATTTGAGATAGTGGAGATAATGATAAATCAAGAGAAGACTCACCATTGGGAAGAATATGATAGTAATCTTCTCGTTTTTCTTTAGGGGTCTATTAGGTCAACCAAGGATAATTCTCGGATATATGATATCTATCATAACCTGAGACGCATGGCCTCCCATATACGAAGGTTTCCTTGAGCACTACCCAAAGATTTTAGTTTCTAAAAGCAGTTTTTGACTATACCTTTATGTAAGGTGTCATTTGTGAGGTCTTGTCCACGGTTGGGACATGTGTCACATTTGGTATATATTTGTATCCAAACTCACAAAGATATGTGTTGTTGTATTTTCACGCACAATTGTTGTAATAAAGTTGTAGTTGTATTCTGTACCATGTATTTGGCGACTCAGAATGGGTTGGATTGAATGGACCTATTTTGGGGTCGTTACATTATACACCTCAATCGGAGGCTCAGATTGAAGTTCTGCAGGTTCGAGTGGACATCACGTTGCACGCGTGCACGTACTTTAAGATGGTGGGACCCGCGAAGCCCGGGGCACCCCGGGCAACCGCAGGTACATCTGCGGCTATCGCAGGTGTACCTGTGGCTCCCCCCCTCTATAAATAGAGGGCTTGGGGTGGCCATATTTTAAGAAAAAATGACGAGGAAGCCATGTCCATTTGGCTCTGTACACACCCTAAATTGATTTCTTTCTCATTTTAAACAATTGTGAGCTTATATTCAGTCATACTTTTACCGGCAGGAGTTGAGTGTTCATCCGTTTAAAGCTATAGAAGTCTTCTTTGGCAGTCCACTGTAAGCCTTCTTACACACTTTAAAGCCTTTCTCTTCATCTTTGCAGACATCGTTCTTCACATTGAGAGTCGTGTTGCGTGTGTATGCCCGAACTTCGGTCCATGGATTTTATTTTCTTATATATATATATATATATATATATATATATATATATATATATGAAATGTTGTCGAACTCTGTTCAATGAGCCTGGATTTTACATCCAGAGCATTTATTGCTTATATATATATACGGTCCGGATCTTAAGCTCACCCCTTATCCAACTCACCCCCCCTTAGCGCATGAGACTAGAAACTGACGGTTCGGTCAATACAACAGTTGTTCATACTTTTAGCTTACGCTTATATGTTGGATAAGGGGTGAGCCTAAGATCCGGACTCTATATATATATATATATATAAACTGTTGTCGAACTCTGTTCGATGAGCCTGGATTTTACATCTGGAGCGTTTATTTCTTTTTTTATATATATTGTTATATATAAAAACTATTGTCGGACTCTGTTCGATGAGCTTGGATTTTACATCCGATGCGTTTACTGCTTTTATATTTATATAGCGATAAATCGCTGAAATGATAAACCGAGCCGGGATCGAGATATATCATGTGCGTTTACCGCTTTTATATATATATTTATATATTTTCATTTCTGACAGGCCTGGAGTTTACTTCGTGGCCTTTTACTGCTTTATTTACATTCCGCCCCGCCGGAGTTTACTTTGTGGCGGTTGATCGCTTTTGATGTGAATTAAATGAATTTAATGTTTGATTTATTATGCCCATGAGGAGTTCAGTAATAAAGAAATATCGATTTTTATGACAATTAAAAGGTAAATGAATTTAATTGATTTAGTATGTGAATTAAATGAATTTAATTGATTTATTATGACCTAAGAATGTGCATGAATAGAATGGTATAGTTAGTAATCCGCTATGTGCTAGAATTAATTGTTTAGAATTTCCAAGACAAAAAATAAATGTTTTCCGAGAAATTTCGTAAAAAACACTATTCATCCATTTCTCGCTCGGGAATTATTTTGAAATTTCGAGAAACGCCAGAATGATAGAATATCGAGATAAGATGAAATATCTAATAATATTTCATTTATGGCAAACAAAGTTTTCGCTCATGACTTAAAAACCTAAGGGTCGAGTATATTGATTTTCTAGAAGGAAATGAAATGCGTAGAAGAATTGCGTTATAGTTAAAGTGAGTGTTATACAAATATGGTACTAATTAGTATCTATGTGTAATACGATGGGTAAATACGTAAGTACAATACGATTATCGTATTTAGTATTATATAAGGAGAGAATACGTGAATCATACGTGATAGATACGATTAGTATTATAGAATTAAGTTAAGATTTAATGTTAATTCTTTTGGGTTCGATTATAATTAGTCCAATTAATTGAATGAACAAGCCCAAGGGATTAATAGGTTAAGCCCAAGTCAAGGCCCAATGTTAGATGGTTTAAGCCCAATGCAATGAAAACCGAACCAGTGGATCGAACCGGTGGGTCACCGAATGGGTAAAAATGGGTAAAACCCCATGGGGATGACCCATGGGCAAGAGTGGGCCTTACCTTGGTGTGAAAGGTAAGATTAATGCTTGGTCACCAAGCATTTTACTTGGTGACCAAGAGTGAATAGTAAGGAGGTGGTGGGGGTTTAATGTCTAGATTGCCCTCCATTCTATTTTCTATAAATAGAAGCTAGGTTTGGTCATTTGAGAGTTTTTCAATTGCCCAACTTAGATTATTTGAGAGAGAAAGAGAGCTAGACTCAACAAATCATACACTTTGGAAGCTTTGACTTAGAGTTTTCCAAGAGATTTCATAAGAGTTCTTGAGGTAATACTCCTTGTTTCTCATTTTCATCTCTTTTGATTTTATTTTATCATGGAGAATCATAAATAGGTGGTATGTGTCTTGTATAGTGGATTAAAGATGACTTAATATAGATTCAATCTCTATAAGTCATGAGATCATAAGAATTATGAGGTTCGATATAGTTTCAAACCATGAAAATATTGATTTTTGAGATCGATTGTTGATAAATGATTGAACTCCATCAATACGTTAATATATGCATCTTACTTGGTTAGGATGTAGATATGAAATCCATGGAGTATTCCATGTGATTTGGCCTAGAGAACGTTAGTAACGAAGTTATGGTGAATTTCACGAAAATAGACGTTAAACGTAGAAAACGTTGAAATTCTGGATTGGAGGTCGAAAGTTGTCGTGTGACTTGAAAATGTTGTTTTTCAATGTCAATACGTGAGATAGGGTATTTAAGAGTTGTGGGTTTGAGAATCGTCGGATTCTGACTTAAAACGAAGAAAACGAGCATTGAACGCCATTAACGCTATTTAACGCTAGAAAATGAACTCAATAGTGAATTTTGAGTTATCGGATTCAAAAGTGTTGAATTTATATGAACGTGTAGAGTATGTCATTTATGACGTGTAGGCTTTTTTGAACGGACCAAATCGGGCTTATAACAAAGAAGTTATGGCTCCGGAATTTCACAAAATTTTCAAACCGCTGGAATTATCTCGGTATCGAGGTTCAAGTGCGCGCTGCATATAGTGTTAAATGTCGCGCCGCAAAGGCCAAGACAAAGTAGTAGTCAGATATCGCTAAATGGCGCCGCAGAAAGGCCATCGATAGAGTAAAGTCTCAGCCGCAGTCACGAGAGACCGGACCTAGACATCGCTAACTCGCGCACTAAGCAGCCAGCCTAGTACTAAGAAGTTCCATGCCGCATGAAAAGTGCAAGGTGCTTTTGATAGAGAACTTAGGTTTTGAACTTCAATTGTTCATAGATCTATAAGGGTAATGTTTATACACTTCATAAGTGTATTGAAACTATTCCTATACTACCTATACTAGAGTATATGGTATTGAACTTAGGAATTGAATGCATGTTAATAAGTTATGAATGATGAACAAAGTTGGTACTTTATCAACGATGTTCGAGTCCGATTAATAACGTCAGTTGGTTAATAAGTCGGGATGAAGGGTAGTAAGTCGAGTTGACTTTATTATTAATATTAAGTTAACTAAGACATAGAAGAGAAAGAAGTTGGTAGAAACAATGTGAACATTTATTTAATAGCTAATTATAGTGTGCTATGTGAATATATCATGTAGATTCTATAAAGGCTGTGGTCAGTCGATTAAGTTATTTGAAGACGCTAAAAGGCAAGTTTTCTTAACGCTTGTCTAACTTTCAAGTTAGCCAAGTTTTATGTGATTCATTGTACCGAATTGCACGACTGGTTTTAAAGAAAGGGTCAATGCCAGATTTAACTCGGCTAGACTACTCGTAGTATATAGATTGATTGATATTCATATCTTTCTATATAGAAATGTTAACGCTATCCTATGCTAAGTAATTAGTATGGATGTGAAGGTAAGGTTTGTCTATGAACAAACAAAAGTATTTTTCATCGATTATTCGATGGGCACGCGAGTTTGCCAAATATTAAACGTAAATACGTTTAATGAATGAGTGTTGATCAACATAGAGTACTATAGGCTGATCACCTAGAAGTGCTCGTAAGTAATGCGGATGTACAGCCTTAGTGCTGTGATATCCTTTTCAAGTATGAAAAATGTAAAAGTTATCGCTCATGGTCTATCGAATTTGCCTGTAATTCCTAATCTACTCTATACTTTGGGAATTGATGATATGAAATGTTAAAGTATTATTGTTTTATAATACTTCATAACTATTTGTTCGCTTATGTATGAATTGTTATATAATTCACTTAATGTGGTATTATCGTTATCCTTTGTTAAAACTTGTCGAGCTTGTTATGCTCACTTCTTGCGTGAATTATATGATTGCAGCTTAAGGATGAACGACCGAGAATGCTAAGAGAGATAAGGGCAAAGCTAAGATGGATGCCTAGCCATCGTGGTAATAGATTAGTATGTTTGTATGTATTATACATTATGAACAACAAACGATGTAATCGGCTTATGAACCCGGGAAGGATTATACTTTGATTGTAATAAGAAGATAGTAATTACATTCATTTTGTTGTATTTCAATGGAATGATTGTATGGTTATGAGTATAGTAGTAGCACCATATGTCTGGGTTGGAAGATACCCAAATTGGGGCGCCACAAAGTTGGTATCAAAGCATTAGGTTATAAAACTTAAGGGGGGAAGAACCTTAGGCTAATAACCTCGTAAGGAAGGTAAAGTCTCAAGAATGAAATTCAAGTTGAATGAATTAATAAGGTATTGAGATAACTCAAAGATCGAAAGATTTAAAAGATGAAAAGTAACCTTAAATAAATTAAATGTGATTTGTGCTTATACTATTGTGTATTATGTACTAATCAACTTGTTATGTGCTATATGTAGATGTCGATCGACAGCATGATGTATAGAGACATTCACGCCAGTGAGTGAAGAGTCAATGAACTAAGTTGAGGTTGTACCAATGCCAAAGCCAATGAGGTACCGTTAGTTGTACTAGAAGACTCGTACATTGAGGAGTACATCTCCGAGGAGGAATACTCGAGGAGACGATGGGGTTAAGATCATATCTTAATGAGATGCTTGATGTGGAGGAGGAAATGGAGGTAACATCGATTAATACGATGGTACTTATTTATCAGAGCCAACACCTCCGGATGCAATGAGATCATTGTATCCGGTCAGGTTGGATAGGAATGTGCATCTCGCAAGCATCGAGTGTAAGTGTATACGTAACGAGGAAATAACCGCCCTATATGAGGCGTAAGGAATCAGCAGAGGCGGATTTTTGAGTCGAAAGCACGATGAGAAAGTGCTTATGATGAGATAAGGCACGTGACTATAAGGAAGAGGCCCAGAGCTTCAAAAGAAACCGTTGAGAAAGACCAGTAAAATAGCTAGGATGTCATACATCCATGAATGTGCTCATGAGGATTTCAAGTCGAAAAATTGCTTGTTATTCCATTGAGTCAAAGTGCACTCAACATACCATAAGTCGAGATATTGTGTCGATATTGGCAAATCGTAAATATGAGAATGTCGCTCGATGTTGTTAGTAGATCGTTAGATCTTTTGTATAGAAGTAGTGACGTAAAGCCCTCTTTTGTATAATTAAAGGGTAGTCTTTTGTAAATCCCAATTTTGTAGAAGGCAATCATGGATAGTATGTAATAGCTTTTTGGCTAAAGAAACATGATGTAAATAGTTTTGACTATGAAAGCATATTAATATAATGAAGTTTTTATTTAATGTGCTTGTTGTGGTATGAGTGGTTGTTGTTGTTTGAGAATGATAACCAAGTAGTTAAATAGATAATAAATAAAACTTTATTTATTTAATCGTAATTATGCCGCCAAGAAGGAGACAACGAACCAAGAGGCCGAGTCTCATAATGAGAATCTGGGGGGTCCTAATAACCCTATGCAAGAGTTCGTTAATTTATTAACTACGTGATTTAACCAAGTGGGGGAGGGATTCTCAGAGCTCCTAGGGTAGCAAGAACAACTACCTTTAAGGAATTTAAGAGTGTGGGTCCTCCCGAGTTTCGAGGAACGACGGACCCATTAGAAGCCGCATATGGGTAAAAGAAATTGAAAAGGCGTTTGTGATAACAAACGTAGGTGAGGCGCAGAAGACTTTTTTCATGACTTACATGATGAAGGGGGAAGCCAACCATCGGTGGGAGGCTCACTGTGGTGGGGCTAGGACCAAGTCATTACGTGGGAACAGCTTTAAGAAGGTCTTCTTCGAGAACTACTTCCCCTACTAGCATGCAAGGTAGGATGGAGATTAAGTTCTTAGAACTTAAGCAGGGGGATATGATAGCTTCTCAAAGATGCCGCCAAGTTCAATGAATTGGCGAGGTTTGCTCCACACGTGTGGATATGAGAGAGAGAGAAGGCGCAGCAGTTTGAGCAGGTGGCTTAAAACCCCGGCTCTAGAGTAGTATATCGTTTTTTGAGTGCCTTCCATAGGACCATTCTCGAAAAGGCGATAATAGCGGAAGGTGGTGGTGAGGCATTATCTCAAGCATCACAAAGAGCGGAAAGAACAAGAGTAAGTTAGAGGGAGTGAGAGTAAGGTCAAGTTGCCAAATAAAGAAGTGACAACTTACCTAAGAGGAAGAGTTTTAACCCTGGGAATACTGGGGTAAAGCAGGGAGAGCCCAAGCGAAGGACGGAAGCATGTAAGACATGTGGAAAGACTCACATGGGAGTCTAGCTAAAAGGGAAATTAGTCTGCTATAACTGTGGGCTGGAGGGGCATTTGTCACCCAACTGTCCTAACCCTAAGAAGAACTGGGGTGTTTTGTCTGTGGGTCATTGGACCACATGGCAAGAAATTGCCCGAAGAAGGGTTTAGAGGGAAATAAGGGTTCTAGTAGTGGTAAATTAGCCATTATCGACCAACACCATCGCAAGGTAGACCTCACCAGACGCTTAATATGATCGTCCAAGATGCAACAGATCAATGGATGTGGTAGTAAGAGTATCATTCCTGGCCAATAAGATAAATGCTTATGTGCTATTCGACTAAAAGCTACTTGTTCTTTTATAGCATGTGAATTTGCTAAGCGATTAAGTTTAATCCCTGAAAAGTTACCAATACCTTTAGACGTTAAGGTAGCTAATGAAGAGATAATTCCCTTTGAACATATTAATAAGGATTGTTGCGTAAATATTAGAGGGAATAAGTTATCGATAGATTTGATACTGATAAGGTTAGAAAAATTTGATGTAATTCTTTGTATGGATTGGTTGGTTAACCATAAGGCGATAATAGATTGCCATACGAAAAGTGTAAACCTTCGGCTTTCTAAGAAAACCAAGGTGGTGTTCTACGATAGTAAATCACCGAGACGCTCTTGTTGTCTGTCGATGACACAAGCTAAGAAGATGTTGAGAAAAAGGTGTGTAGGTTATTCGTGCCATGTTGTGGATACCCAAAGAGTGGGGAACATCCTCGACCAGATACCTATAGTGCAAGAGTTCATGGATGTATTTCCTGGAGGAGTTACCGGCATTCCAACCGGACAGGAGGTTGAGTTTGTAATCGATCCATTATCCGGAATGGCACAGCTTTCAAGGGCACCATATCGGATGGCGCCAGCTTGAGATGAAGGAGTTAATGGTTCAATTACAAGAACTATTAGATAGAAAGTACATTCAACCAAGTGTGTCTCCTGGGGAGCACCAATGTTGTTTGTCAAGAAAAAGGATGGGTCGTTAAGACTTTGTATCGACTATCGAGAGTTGAACAAGTTAACGATTAAGAATAAATACCGCTGCCCGTGATCGATGATCTATTTGATCACTTGAAAGGGCAAAAGTATTTTTCTAAGATAGATTTTATGCACGGGTATCATCGCTAAAGGTGAGGAAGGAGGATGTACCTAAGACGACGCTCGTAACTCGTTATGGTCATTACGAAGTTTCTCGTAATGTCGTTGGGTCGACTAATGCGCCAAACCAAGATTTATGGATATGATGAAACAGTGTTCAAACAATATTTGGACAAGTTCATCAGAGTGTTCATTGATGATATTCTAGTCTATTCAAAGACGCCGTAAGATCATGCGTAACATTTAAGGATAGTGTTGGAAACACTAAGGAAGGAGAAGTTGTATGCGTAAATTCACAAAGTGTGAATTTTGGCTTGAACAAGTGCGCTTTCTAGGACATGTTATTGATAAGGATGGCATTTTCAGAGATCCAGCAAAAGTAGAAGAAGTTAATGAGTGGGAGCAAACCAAAACGCCAACCGAGGTTCGGAGTTTTTGGGGTTAATGGATACTATAGAAGGTTCATTCCGACTTTTCTAAAATAGCTACTCCGCTGACAACCGACAAGAAAGTCGGTGAAGTATGTGTGGACCAAAAAATGTGAGAACAAGCCAGAGTTGAAGAAGAGGTTTAGTGAGGCACCTGTATTGTCCTTACCCGACGATACATGTGAAATTTTTGTAGTGTATAGCGATGCTTCAGATAAAGGATCGGGTCATGGCTCATGCAAAGATGGCAAAGTCATTGCAGATGCGGCCACGCCAATTGAAGGATTATGAGAAGGTTTATCCTACTCATGATCCGAATTGGCAAATCAGTAGTTTTGCCTTAAAGATATGGAGGCATTATCTATATGGTGAGAAGTGTGAGATATACACTAACCACAAAAGTCTAAAAATATATCTTCACACGTAATGAGTTGAATATGAGATGCAGAAGATGGTTAGAACAGATAAAAGATTATGATTGTGATATTTTATATCATCGAGAAAGGCAAATGTAGTAGCCGGCGCGCCAAGAGGAAGGGTAGAGAGAAACTATCAATGTTAACAACTCGTAATGAGTTGATAACATCGATGGAAAGAATGGAGATAGAAGTTAAGTTACCGGAGAGAAAGTGGTGGAAATGTTATTTTCCATGGAAACCCAACCCACCATAGTGGAACCAAGTTAGGGGAGTACAATTGAGTAACGAAGAATGCAAGCAGGATGAAGAAGAGGATAGAAGATGAAGAAAAGACTAGGTATAACCTCGATAAGGAGGGATTACTTTGTTTTGAAGGAAGAATTTGGGTTCCAAATGATCCCGAATTAAAGGAGGAAATAATGATGGAGGCTCATAGTTCGAGGTACTCGATACATCCCAGTAGTATGTAAGATGTATCAAGACCTTCGCCGTAACTTTTGGTGGCCGTAACATGAAGAGGGAGATAGCGTAATATGTTAGTAGGTGCTTAACTTGTCAAAAGTTAAGGTCAACACCAACGACCTAGTGGGTTGTTGCAACTGCTAGAAATTCCAGAGTGGAAATGGGAGCATATCACAATGGACTTTGTGGTGGGACTTCCAACAACAAGAAAAGGATACGATGCTATTTGGGTGATAGTGGATCGATCGATTTAAATCGGCTCATTTTCTACCAATAGGAGTTAGGTATAACCTAGATCGCTTAGCTAAGTCAGTATGTCAAGGAAATTATTTCCGCATATGGAGTACCTATTTCGATTGTGTCGATCGTGATCCACGATTCACATCGAACTTTTTGAGAGGAGTTTGCAAGAGCAAATGGGAACGCAGCTTAAGATCGAGTACGTACGATCATCCTCGTAGACGGATGGTCGAGTGAATGGACAATTCAAATGCTTCAAGATATGTTAAGATCTTCATGTTATGGATTTCAAAGGAGTTGGGATTTAATATTCACCGCTGGTGGAATTTTTGTACAACAATAGTTTTCACGCTTAGTATAGGTATGCCACCACGAAGTTGTTGTATGGAAGAAAGTGCTTAACTCCATCAGGTTGGGATGAGGTGGGTGAACGCCGGATGTTGGGACCGAGATGGTACAAAAAAACCATGGACATGGTGAAGATAATACGTACTCGATTAGTTGTCGCCAAGATAAAGTGTAAGAAGTATGCAGATCCTCACACAGAAAAGAGAGAATTTGATGTAGATCTTTTGTTTTTTGAAAGTATCGCCTTGAAGGGAAGATACATTTTGGAAAGAAAGGGAAGTTAAGTCCAAGGTTTGTAGGACCTTTTGAGATTTTAAGAAGGGTAGGAGAGGTGGCTTTATGAAGTAGCCTTTACCTCCGTAAATGGAACGCATTCATAATGTGTTTCATGTGTCCGTGTCAACGCCCTTATAAAACCGGACTATAAACACGTAATAGAGTATGAATCTATCCAGATAGAGAAAGATTTGTCCTATGAGGAACTTCCAATTCAAATTATTGATAGGAAGGAACAAGTATTAAGAAATAAGGTAATACCTTCAAAGAAGGTAAAGCATGGAGAAACCACAATGCTAAAGAAGCAACGTGGGAGCTCGAGAGTAAAATGAAGGAAGATTTTCCTCATTTGTTCATGTAATTATAAGCTAAGATTTTGGGGACAGAATCCTTATAAGGAGGAAAGAATGTAACGCCCGAGAAAAATCGGATTTTTATGACAATTAAATTTTTTTATTTGATTATGTGAATTAAATGAATTTAATTGATTTATTATGTGAGTAAGCTATGTGAAGGTCGTTCTATGACCTAGAATGTGTTAATATGGTTAGTAATCGGCTATGTGCTAGAATTAATTGTTTAGAATTTCCAAGATTTAAAATAAATGTTTTCCGAGAAATTTTCAGAAAAACACTATTCATCCATTTTCGTTCGGGGAATTATTTTGAAATTCGAGAAACGTAGAATGATAGAATATCGAGATAAGATGAAATATCCGATAATATTTCATTTATGGCAAAATGAAGTTTTTACTCATGACTAAAAAAACCTAAGGGTCGAGTATATTGATTTTTTAGAAGGAAATGAAATGCGTAGAAGAATTTCGTTATAGTTAAAGTGAGTGTTATACAAATATGGTACTAATTAGTATCTATGTGTAATACGATGAGTAAATATGAAGTACAATACGATTATCGTATTTAGTATTATAAGGAGAGAATACGTGAATTATATGTGATAGATACGATTCAGATTATGAATTAAGTTAAGATTTAATGTTAATTCATTTGGGTTGGATTATAATTAGTCCAATTAATTGAATGAGCAAGCCCAAGGGATTAGTAGGTTGCCCAAGTCAAGGCCCAATGTTAGATGGTTAAGCCCAATGCATGAAAAAACCGAACCGTGGATCGAACCTGTGGGTCACCGAATGGGTAAAACTGATGGGGTAAAACCCATGGGGATGACCCATGGGCAAGAGTGGGCGGCCTTTGTGTGCAAGCTAAGATTGATGCTTGGTCACCAAGCATTTTACTTGGTGACCAAGAGTGAATAGTAAGGAGGTGGGGGGGTTTATTGTCTAGATTGCCTCCATTTCATTTTCTATAAATAGAAGCTAGGTCGGGTCATTTGAGAGTTTTTCAATTGCCCAACTTAGATTATTTGAGAGAGAAAGAGAGCTAGACTCACAAATCATACACTTTGGAAGCTTTGACTTAGAGTTTTCCAAGAGATTTCATAAGAGTTCTTGAGGTAATACTCCTTGTTTCTCATTTTCATCTCTTTTGATTTTCTTTTATCATGGAGAATCATAAATAGGTGGTATGTGTCTTGTATAGTGGATTAAAGATGACTTAATATAGATTCAATCTCTATAAGTCATGAGATCATAAGAATTATGAGGTTCGATATAGTTTCAAACCATGAAAATATTGATTGTCGAGATCGATTGTTGATAAACGATTGAACTCCATCAATACGTTAATATATGCATCTTGCTTGGTTAGATGTAGATATGAAATCCATGGAGTATTCCATGATTTGGCTTAGAGAGAATTAGTAACGGTTACGGCTAATTTCACGTAAATAGACGTTAAACGTCGAAAACGTTAAAATTTTGGATTGAGGTCAAAAGTTGTCGTGAGACTGAAAAATGTTGTTTTCAATGTCAACACGTGAGATAGGGTATTTAAGAGTTGTGGGTTCGAGAATCGCTTGATTTCGACTTAAAACAAAGAAAACGAGCATTGAACGCTCATTAACGCTATTTAACGCTTAGAAAATGAACTCAATAGTGAATTTTGAGTTAACGGATTCAAAAGTGTCAATTTTTATATGAACGCGCAGAGAGTATGTCATTTATGATGTGTAGGCTTTTGAATGGACCAAATCGGGCTTATAACAAAGAAGTTATGGCTCCGGAATTTCACAAAATTTTCAAACTGCTGAAATTATTCAGATCGAGGTCTCAGCGTCGCGGCGCTGCATATAGTGTTAAATGTCGCAACCGCACGCCAAGACAAAGAATGTCAGATATCGCTAAATGGCGCGCGCAGCCATCGATAGAGTAAAGTCTCTCTGCCAAGTCAATGACCGAGACCGACCACGCTATCGAAGCTCAGGCTAAAACGCCTAGTACTAAGAAGCCCACGCCAAGCACATGAAAAGTGTGGCTTTTGATAGAGAACTTAGGTTTTGAACTTCAATTGTTCATAGATCTATAAGAGTAATGTTTGTACACTTCATAAGTGTATTAAAACTATTCCTATACTACCTATACTAAGAGTATATGGTATTGAACTTAGGAATTGAATGCATGTTAATAAGTTATGAATGATGAACAAAAGTGTTATCGATGAACTTTATCAACGTATCGTACTTTATCAACAATTCGAGTCCCATTAATAACGCTAAGTTGGTTAATAAGTCGGGATGAAGGGTAGTAAGTCGAGTTGACTTTTATTATTAATATTAAGTTAACTAAGACATAGAAGAGAAAGAAGTTGGTAGAAACAATGTGAACATTTGTTTGATAGCTAATTATAATGTGCTATGTGAATATATCATGTAGATTCGTAAAGGTCGTGGGTCATGATTAAGTTATTTGAAGACGCCGAAAGGCAAGTTTTCTTAACGCTTGTCTAACTTTCAAGTTAGCCAAGTTTTATGTGATTCATTGAATCGAATCGCACGATCGGGTTTTAAAGAAAGGGTCAATGCCGATTTAACTCTGGCTTAGACTACTCAGTAGTATATAGATTGATTGATATTCATATCTTTCTATATAGAAATGTTAACGCTATCCTATGCCAAGTAATTGGTACGGATGTGAAGGTAAGGTTTGTCTATAAACAAACAAAAGTATTTTTCATCGATTATTCGATGGGCACGCGAAGTTTGCCAAATATTAAACGTAAATACGTTTAATGAATGAGTGTTGATCAACATAGAGTACTATAGGCTGATCACCTAGAAGTGCTCGTAAGTAATGCGGATGTACAGCCTTAGTGTCGTGGATATCCTTTTCAAGTATGAAAATAGAAAGTTATTGTTCATGGTCTATCGAATTCGGCTCGTAATTCCTAATCTACTCTATACTTTGGGAATTGATGATATGAAATGTTAAAGTATTATTGTTTTATAATACTTCATAACTATTTGTTCGCTTATGTATGAATTGTTATATAATTCACTTAATGTGGTATTATCGTTATCCTTTGTTAAAACTTGTTGAGCTTGTTATGCTCACTTCATGTGAATTATATGATTAAGGATGAAGCTAATGATGAACGCAAAGCTAAGATGGATCGAGAATGCTAAAGAGAGATAAGGGCAAAGCTAAGATGGATGCTTAGCCATCGTGGGTAATAGATTAGTATGTTGGAAGTATGTATTATACATTATGAACAACAAACTCATGTAATCTTAAAACTCAATTTTTATGAACCGAGGAAGGATTATACTTTGATTGTAATAAGAAGATAGTAAATTACATTCATTTTGTTGTATTTCAATGGAATGATTGTTGGTACAACCATTTAAAAAACCAATTGGGTTATGTCAAAGTATAAAGGGAGCACCATATGTCAAGAATGGAAAAGGAAGATAAAATCCCCCTCTTATTAGTCTTAAAGTCCTATTTGGATTTCAAATTAGTGTTTACCAATTTGATACTAGGGTTTTCCAATACTGCACTATAACTGTTCAACGATTATCAGTACACACATATCATACATACTTATAACACTGAAATATAATTATTATATTATATTAATATTCAATTTCTCATTCAAAATCTAAAATTAGGGTTTTGAACCATATCCGACTTTACTTTCATCCTTAGTCAACTTTAAAATTTTAAATTGACTATCGTGTTAAATCCATATCACATAATTTTCAAAATATTATTCATGATACCAATATTCATAAAATAAAATAAGAATAATAAAAAAAATTATTTGCAAAAATACAGATATAATTGTTTAAAAATTCTCGGTCTTTACAATTCAATTCTTTGAATATCTTAAAGTTTAACTTTAAACATACTAAGATTAAAGCTTAACACATAACATTTCAATAAACTTTGATATTTTATTCATTCAAAACTTTCCAAAACATAATAAGGATAACATCTCTACTATCGACCTCCACTTTCCTGAACTAGACAAGTTTTAGGATTATATACTCATACTACCCCTTTATTTACTTAGAAATAAGGGATTTATAATTTATTTATTCACATACTTAATCACATATTATTATTATTATTCTTTCTATCTTAGCATATTAAGACATCGAGAGGCTTCTCTACTCTCTTCCTCAATAATACGATATGCCATCTTACGATCCATCATGAACCATGGCAAGTCTTCAAATTCAGGTGGGTAGTAAAAGACTCGATCATGGGCCCTATCAATTGCAGAATGAAAGGTGTAATCCATTTCATTCATCTTGGCCTTCTTTGTTTTAACCTTGGCTTCAGCACAGTCTGAACGCTGAGTAGCCTTTATCCAAGCGTCCTCTGGTCTCTCACGCTTAGCTGACTCCTCCTTCAAGTCATCTTTTAGCTTTTCCACTTCAGTCTTCATCTTCTCACTCTCAACTAACAGCTCCTCTTGATGTCCTTCTGTGTGAACTAGGTTCCATTCTGTGTTCCCAAGTCGTGAGTCGAGTTCCTAAATCTCATCATTCTTTTGCTCTGTAGTGGCCTGACGCATCTCAGCTAACTCTTTCAGCTCCTCAATCTTATCATGTAATTCTATGTTACGGTCGTATAGCTCATCATACATTTCAGCTAGTATGGAGTTTGGTGAATAGTCCACAGGATCCTCTTCCCCATCCTCCACCTCTATCTCCTTAGAGTTCTCTTCCTCAAGATAAGACACAGGCTCATCCTCCTGTTCATCCTCAACAACCAACAGAGAAGGCTCCCTCTAAATCGACTGTTCTCGAACCACATGAACATCTCGGGGCTCCTCATCTCTGGGTACCTGAGGTATCTCTTCCCTAGATTGACTAGATCCTTCAACGTTAGACATCCTGACAACAAGATATTTTTAAGTTTTATTTATTATGTGACACTCTTCGATACTCGCGAGTACATAAGTTATTAACACATAGCACATAAAGTCTTTTATTGTTTTGTTTTATCCTTAATGAATTCCTTAATTCATTCCTTAGAACTCGATAAGAGTTTATCACCACTATCTTTTCTGTCTCCTTAAAGGTTACTTCCTAAGATTTTCCTCCACCTAAGGTTCATATCCTGGCTCCGATACCAACTTGAGACACCCCCAAATTCGAGTACTTCATTTCCACAGGATTTGGTGCTCACTTTCAAAATATTTACATCTAACTACCCATATAAAGAATTAAAACATAATTTAAACAATTAAAATAATAATCCTCCCCATTAAAGGGTTACATCATCTTAAAATAAATCCCAGGTAATCTAACCTTAAACTATTACATAAGTCTGTGGAATACATCGCAAAATAAATTAAGTCTTATAACATAAGTTCAGAAAATAAACTAAATAGGTCTTCATAATTTAGACATATTGCCCTTACCTATGCTAGAAGATTACTCATCAATTTTCTCAATTTTAGCAGCAGTTTTTAAATGCAAGAGTGAGCAAACAATTGCTCACTAATATAAAGAATGATAATAGCAATAACATAAGGTTAAGCATTGAATATTGAATAGTAGAGAACTTATTTTGCGAACCAAGAATAGAAAACAAGCTTAGGATTTATATCTGAGGGTCTTTAAGACCATGAACTATGTCCCGAGGTTATTAAGTATTTCTACTTCAACCTTTAATAGTCATTAGACTATACAGAACTTAACTTTTGTACTTAGTGGGATTAGCCCTTCGTACCATGTATTGTGCATAAACATCTAAACGCTAACGCGTGCATAATCCCCTATATTAGGGTTATTCATCTCAGTTTGACTTTAGGATTTTTTTACCAAAGAAAATTTAGTTTGGAACTAGTTTATCAATGGTTCTAGAATTTTAGAACACCCATCATATAAACTAGTCCAATCAATAACAGTTTGCTTACTATTTGAAGGTTTAACTCAACAACATAAGTTTGAACAACAATAACTAAGTCAAAGATTGAATATCAACAATTTATGATTGAATAGACATGGTATATACAAAGTGTTAAATCCAAAGGAATTAGAAAATCTCATTTGAAATAATGAACTTGAACAGTTTATGCTTTGAAGAGCAAGCAATAAAAGTTAGGGACTTGCTCAATGTAAAAGAATTAAAATTCAATAGTTTGGATAATCGTAAACATGGTAGAACCAAGTAATTTGCTCAACATAAGATTAGGGTTTAGGAAACTTTCCTCGTGTGTAAGCTACACAATTACTACAAACGTTCGCCAAATACACTACACATACCATTAAGATCACAATACCAATTAGTTATATTAACACTAACTTCATTGGTTTACTTTTCATTTTAGTCAAGTCAATAATCTTTAGCTTAGGATCTGATTATCCTAGTCATTTACATACCATAAATCTGAACTACTAATTATATAATAGTACCCAACATGATGATTGCATAACAACACTAATTCTCACGACACCACATTATGAACTTTCACAACTTACTAATTCATAATCTATAATTTCAACGTTGTAATTACAATATATTATTACGTCTTATAACATGTTTTAAGTTCCTTTACAATCATTAGAGTAAGTTAAGTTAACATTTCCCAAGTTATGTTGTTAAAAGTTCATTACTGGGTTTGCTAAACCACTAATGTGGCCGCCAAGAATGTTCTAATTGAATTCAATACCACGCCTAAGACACGTAACCAATTTTCCGTAAACACGACACAGCCTCCCGATCTAAGCCAAAAATCCCAATTTCATCACCCAACACCTAATTAACCAAACCCAAATGTTTATAAGCTGTATAAACTCAAAACCAAATATTTATAAAGCAATTCTAACATCACAAACCACATTCTAGAGGATTAAAAATCATGTTTTGCCATTTTCTTCAATTTCAACATATTTATCGAATTCATTTGCCAAATCTTCAATTCTTAACCAAATTAAGCCATTTCAATTGCGTTGTTTTCTCTTCTTGATGTACTAACATAATCTACAATAAATTTACAGATTCTATCAAGGATTGAACATCAAATTTTGGACTTAATTAAGCCATTTTCACGCATGTACACACTGTTATTGAAGTCTTCTACTTAAAACCCAATTTCACGAATTTGATACTCCAAAACCATTTGAAAGCAACTTATAACAGATTTTAAACCATGTACAACACAAATACCAAATACACTAACAAATCATCAAACTAAGTTTCACTTTTTCCAAAGAAAACATAAGAACATAAAACATGATTTTCATAAATTTAACCACCAAAATTACTTGTATACAATGATTATCAGATTCTTGCAATACTTTACATATATATATCAACAATCCCACATAATTCTCATTTCACAGAGACTAGAAATCACAAAACTACAAATTTGAATTAATAATATGTTGTACCTTCTAGTCCTTGATTTGTAAGATGATGATAACAAGGTTTCCCAACACTCCTTCTCCTTCTTCATGACAAAATTATAGAGAATTCTCTCTCAATCTCACTGTGTTTCTCTCTTCCTCTCCAAACTCTCTGTTCTTTAGCCTTAGGAAGAATACGCGTAATATAAACCTGCTCGCCTTAACGCGAAGCGCCAAAGTAAAAATAATAGCTACGCCGCTTAGATTAAACCAAAGGCCACAAGGCCTTGTTTGGCTACACTTAGTTTAGGTTTCTAATTTATTTTGATAACATTTATATTATATAGTTTCACTTGTCACGCTTTTATTTAATTAATTTATGTTCTTAAAATTATAATTATAATTTCCATTGTAATTATTTTTATACTTAAAAATTATTATACATTTAATTTAATTATTAAATTAAACTAGAACATAATTTTATTTATTTAAAATATCAAACAATTCATTTAATTTAATTATTTTATTAAATTAAATCTTCAAACAATAAATTGTTTATTCATTAATTTAGTTAAATATTACGTTAACTAAATTATTGCATCATAATTTCATCAATTATTTATTTATCGCACTAAATAAATTATTTAAAATATTTATTTAATTCAATAAATATTTAAATTTAATTAAAAAAAAATTCTCGATCGTTACATCCTTCCCTCCTTAAAAGGATTTTGTCCCCAGAATCACGACTTGATAAATTTATTCGTTACAGTCTTCCCAAGGTTTCTCAAGGCATAGATGCAATTTGGGTCATTGTCGATAGATTAACCAAGTCTGCTCATTTCTTGCCTATACGAAAAACTTATTCACTTGAACGTCTTGCTCGTATGTATATAAATGAGATTGTGTGATTGCATGCTATGCCAGTATCCATAGTTTCTGATTGAGACCCAAGATTCACTTCATGATTTTGTGTTAGCTTGCAAAATGCTTTGGGCACTGATCTATGATTCAGTTCTGTATATTATCCTCAGACGGACGAGAGGACTATTCGAACTCTTGAAGATCTATTAAGACTTTGTGTCCTAGACTTCAAAGGAAGTTGGGACAAGTACTTGCCATTGGTGAAATTATCCTACAACAATAATTATCAAGCAAGTATAGGCATGGCTCCATTCGAGGCGTTGTATGGACGAAAGTGTTATTCTCCAATATATTGGGACGAGGTGGGTGAAACAACATTGTTGGGACCAAAATTGGTATGCATGACTACGAAAAATATTCAAATGATCCGGCAACTTATACAAACCTCACAAGATCGACAAAAGAGTTATGATGATCTTCATCGAAGGGACGTGGAGTTAAATGTTGGAGATCATTTATTGTTACGTGTTGCTCCATGGAAAGGAGCTACGAGATTCAGAAAGAGAGAAAAGATCAACCCTTGATTCATTGGTCCATTTGAAATCCTTGATCGAGTAGGAACCGTGGCCTATAGACTTGTTTTACCGCCAAGTATATCTCGTCTTCGCAACATTTTTCCAATATCCATGCTACGTAAATATGTGGAAGACTCGAACCACATTATTGAATTAGAACCAGATGAAATAGCGGAAGATTTAACGTATGAGGAGGTACCTGTCAAAATCTTGGATAAAAAGGAACATATTCTACACTCAAAGGTTATACCTCAAGTCAAAGTTTTATGGAGAAACCACGATATTGAGGACAAAATTTTATAAGGAGGGGAGGTTGTAAGACCCTAACTTTTTATGAATAAATATTTAATTTCTCTAATTATTATTTTGAATAATAAGGTATTGATTTGATATAGTGCTTTAGTTATGGGTGAAATTTGTAAATTTTGCAAAGTAAGCAAGTGGTCATAAAATATTTGTTTGGTCAGGGAATATTCTTTTTATCGGGGAATATCCATACGACGGCGCAATCATTGGTGGACCCATATAAGTAATAAGCTCTCGGATATAAAGCTTACGTAAATAACTTTTTATAAAAATAACGACAAAACTTTTTACCGTTAACTATTGAAATACCTTCGGTGATAAAAATACAAAGAATACTGGCGTGAGTTGCACAAGAAAGATAACCATACCACGGTATTGCACAGTATTTCTGATTATTGATTCTTATGTAAGAAGTCACTCAGTTTTGTTCAATAATTGCCACAGTAATTGTTGCATAGTATCTCATATTATTGATTCAATTATTGTCACCGTATCATCTGCACAATATTTTATATTATTAAATCAATAATTGACACAACACAATTATTCATATTATTAGTTAGCATTATTGGCAATGTCTAGAAAATTCTATCGAGGAAAGGGGTTAGGTTATATAATTGCGCGCCAATAAGGATAAATCTTTATCGGAAAGCCCCATCTTTCTTGGGAATGATCTAGGCGTTAATGTTGTGAGCTTATAATATTATTTATGAATAATTATTATGTGGTGGATATTGGTTCAATTTTGATATAAATGAAGGAATTTAGCATGAAATATTTCTTGAAAGTTTGGCAATTATCTTCTCCGATAAAATATTCATTCAAATATATTATTATAATATTATAATTTTTTAATTTTAAATGGTAATATTATTATAATAATATATAATTTTTAGCATGTGAATAAAAGTGGAGTGAAGGTTATTATTTTTATATTGAATTCCTTCCGTGCACGTTTTGAATTATGCACATTATTTTCTAAAGTGAATGCATGCTTGAAATATTCTCCTGTAATGCAAATTTTTCTCCAAATAGTGGGTTGGTGAGAAAATTGCCTGCAAAGTGTGATGTTGCCAAATTTGTGGGCCCCAACTATGGAAAATGAATAGAAGTTAGGCAGAGGTGAAAAGGAGAGGTTAGACGGAGAGAAGAAAAAGAAAAGAAAAGTTAGGTAGAATGGTTACTTTCTTCCTTCGAATTTTGCTATAAAAGGAGGGCAACCCTCCATCCTAAAACACACCAAAAATTTTAAGCATTCCTACTGCAATATTGTGAGTATTTCTTTTGAGTATAAGAATACTTTGAGTGTAACTTTTTGTGCAAGATTTTCTCAGAATAACATTCGATATTCCAGTCAAATTCAGTTTCTACTAAGGTAAAGGATATTGTTTTATTTCAATACTCATAAGAAATATTATTTTCTTTCATACTCCATATTATGAAAGTGAAATTATTTCATTTCATATTCCTAAATTTAAACTTTATGGTAAGTATTGCTTCTATAATTACTGAAATGATTAGAAATTCCTTAAGTTTTGTGCTTCATCTAATATCATTTCACTGGAATATTAGTCTGAACCTTCTTATTAAATTTTAAACTTTTCATGTATGGGTACTATTCATATAGTACTATTCATGGGCATTATTCATACAATACTATTCATACGGTACTATTCATGAGTACTATTCACAACAGAATTTAATTTTCTTTTTTCTGTCCAAATTATTTTTGATATATGAATATCATTCTTGAATTTTACTTCACAAATAGTTATCATGTTGATAATTTGGACATATTTGAACTCTTGATAAATTGAATTAGAATTCTCTAATATTTATCCTTTAACTCACTAGATTGAATCTTTATATCATTGTTATCATCATCGTGCTTATATTGAAAGTCATCTTTGGTCCGTAGTGCAAAGATGGATTGTTGATTGGTATGATTATGACCAGGAATTGTGTATTGGTATAATCATAACCTTTAATGTTACAGATAAGGTTTGTGGTGAAAGTCCTTTTTGACCCGTAGTGTATAGATGGACAACTGTTTGGCATGATCATGACCACTGGTGATATGAACGAATATCCTTGGCCCGTAGTGCATGGATAATTCGTTGATTTAAAATATTTATTGAATGATGTTACAGTGATAAAATATTGATGATGGACTTTTAAATAATAGAAGATAGTAGATATCATACTCTACTTGACTCTTCTAATGGAGTGTTGTTTCCGCTGTAGTTGTATTCTAAAACTTGTTGTCTATTGTATTCTATCAAATTTTTTCCTGTTGAGGACTAAGGATAATTTTTTCTATATTATCTTAGTCATAATTTTCTTTACTAGGCTAATTGAGCTCACCCTTTTCCTTTTGGTTCCATTGTTCTTCTCATGAGGCGAGAATGTAGCTGGGACTAGTCGAGGAGTGGAGTAAATGTCCAAGATGGTTATTATAGTAGTCCTCACTATTTTGTAAAATAGTGTAACAATAATTGTAATGAGGACTCTATTTGAGTTTGGATATTGTCTATAAGATAATATTTGTATTAAAACTCTCCGCGTATGTGTTGTCGTATTTTGCACGATAGTTGTATTAATGAAGTTTGTATTTGGTTTCTGTACCATGTATTTGGTGACTCAGAATGGGTTGTGTGGACCTATTTTGGGGGCATCACATGATAGCTAGTCGTATGCATTATAAACTAGTTGAGAGTGGTTTAGAACAAGTCTAAATGAAGTAGAACTATACAACTTGAAATGCACGACTAAGATAATGTGAGCATGTTTAGTTGAGACTTATTGATCTCGTTGTATGTGTATAACGACTAAACATGAAAGACTTTGTTAAATTAACACTTAAAGCCTTGATTTGGTAGAATCGATAGCGAACCATGTTAAGGACACGACATAGGATCGAACCTAATTATATACGTCATAACATATATGTTCTGCAAGTGTTGTCATATATGTATGTGGGTGTGCAAGCATGGCCATGTTCTGTTTCTTAGCTCTGGTTTGAATTGGGAGCACTGCAGCTGCGCCACTCCCTAGTTCAAATCAAGCGCAGCCTCGCTACCCTATAGTGAAGACTACTTGTTTTATTTGTGATCTGAGAGTTAATGCATGCTTGTATTATTATCTTAATTTGTAATACATGTCCAGTTCAGTATTTAAAATGTCAGTAAGCATGATAAAGATATAATCATATGTTTGATAAGCGCTTATAAACTTTCAAACATAAGTCAAAGGATGATTACGAATTATGTTCATAATGTCTTAGAAACTGATTTTGTGTTATGTGTATGTAAGGTACATAATTTCATACGTGTGGGATTATACGACTAAGTTAGACTCTTATGTATGTGTTTAAACTAACAAATCAAGTATGAGTATTAAATTTACATAACTAATAAATATCCTATACACGTAACTATGATAGGATTTAAAAAGTGTTGATAAGCTATACTTGGGTAAACTACGCAAAAGTCAAGTTTTCTAACTTACACAACTTTGGATTTTGTGCAAGTTCTCTAACTCATTTGATTCTCATATTGAGTGCAAGTTTCCTAAATTATTCACACTATATATATTGTAATCCGAATTGTTGTCATATCAACTATATTTATTTCAAACAAATATCTATTACTATTCAGAAATCATTGATTTATTTTGACGATTGTTGCAAGCATTGAACTTATAATTCTTGAAGACATTATAAAAGTTGTCTAAACCATTGATTCGGCTAGACTATTATCATATGATAGAAAGCTATCCAAACCAAATTAACTTGGTGCGAACTCGTATGATTGAGTGAGATGAACAACCCTCCTTGGAGGGGAAACTATATAATTGTCAGGAGACTGACGTGCGCACATTAGTATGATTAAATGTTATGCATAACATAAGGCACTTTAGGCTGATCACCTGTTGTACTCATTTTAATTAGATTTTTAGTATAATAATGTTAATTCTAGTAGAAGTTCATAATCCTTAGTGACTGCTCAGTATTCAGTGTTTTGAAGTCTCGAAATTATTAAGTATTAAATCTTATTGATATTTCATGTCCCTAGTGACATTGTTGACAACCATTGATACTTCTTACTATCCTTGAACTATCATTTATTGATGTACTCTCGAGAAATTAAAAACCATTTTTAACACCCTTATTCTTATATTACTTGCTGAGTGAACTTGTTGCTCATTCTTGCTTTCCCTAAAAACATTTCAATTAAGGTAGAGCAAGGCGGACCCTCAGGCACTGATAAGGGCAAGGGCAAAGCTACGGAGTAGCTTCATATTTATTTAGAAATATTATGAATATGTAAAGACATAAATTGTGTTATATATTAGTTAAGTCTAAACTTTGTTTAAGTATGTTTAAGGTATATAAGAGATGTTTTAAGTTACGAAACCTTGGGACATGAATGATTATATTAAACAAATGTAATATATTCTGTTATTTTCGTTGCATGAGATGTTATTTAGTCATTAGATTTGTAGCACGTGGTGAACCGAATTCAAGACGTGAGTGGTCTGAATTTGGGGGCGTCACAGTGACCCAATTTTTAAAATCCTCTAGAGTTAGGATCAGGTATGGGATATACCCCATGACCCCTGACCCACCCCCGGCCCGCCTCCCTCGACCCCAGGCCAGGCCACGACCTTAGATTATATGTATATAATTTTTAAAAATTAGCATTATATATATATAATTATTTATTTATTCATGTTATTTCATTATAAATTCATAACATTTGTAATATATTATATAGGAGTGAGCAAAAAATGGATAAAACTGAATTACCGACCACAACCGAATTATTTTGGTTTTTCGGTTTTTTTTTCTAATTTCGGTTATATATGAATTTTTGATCGGTATTCAGTTTCAAATTTGGTTTTAAAAAATAGATTATTCGGATAACCGAAAAATCAAAATTATTGATTAAAAAGTAAAAATTTTATAATTATATTTGTACTAGTCTTTCTATCTATGAGTGATGAGTCAATCACTATTATGTATTCACATTTTACTCCCAGCCCTAGCCCTAACCCTTAATTTCTCAGATCCCAAATCCTCTAGTCTTGCCTCTCTCAACTCTCAATTTCGCTTTCGCCGACCAGTCGACCACTGTCATCCGTCTATCTTACATCCTCTCCGCCTCTCTCCGTCTTAATTTTCAGCCTCCGCCTCTCACAGTCTCACCTTAACGACTCTGTTCTTCAACCTCGACGGCCCGACCTCTCTTTCGAGTTCTGACTTCAGGTAAATTTTCATTCATTATCAAGTCAAGTGCATGTTGTTTAAAGATTGTTCCCTGCAGGCTACAATAACAGTAGAATATAAACGTTTTTGGTTAAAATTATGCCCTGTAATTTAATATAAACCTTCATTGGTAAGTTTGGTTGTGGCCTAATGGGATATAATTGAAGAGATTATAGAAATTCAATTTCATTTTTTTAGGAATAGGGCAACTTATCTGTAATTTGAAATAAACATAAGCATGATAAGGTTCATGGAGGATTATCACTAGCTTTATCATTAGAGTTCTTTTGAATATTGAATCTAATTCAGTTTATGACATGTAAATAAGTGGGGTAATGTTATATATGACGAGTTTGTTCGCCCGGTGGATCACGTTGTTGATTTTCGAACATAAATTAGTGGTATTCGATCTCATGACTTGAAGAAAGATTGGGCTTTCTATGAATCTCCTCAAACATATGTATCTTAATGCCTAACAATAAGAAAATAAAAAATAAAAATTGAAGCATAAAAGTTTGTTGCACAATAGTTTTTTTGGTGACTTCTAATTGGCGATTGCTATGAATTTTTTATTTGGAGAGGATAACTTATGTTTCTTATTTTCTTAGTTAACATATGCCTAATATCCTTCATATTAATCAAGTCAATGTGGAAACATGTTGTGTGATGGGTACAGAACTATAGATGAATGGATTTTAGTAGTTTTTATCCATATGAAAGAAATAGTTGTTGGTGCTTATTCTAAAGAAATAGGGGAATGTTATTTCCCCAAGTAAAATTATTAGTTCAGTAGGGTCTCCTCTCACAGAAAATGTAAATGAGTCCTATACTCTTGAAAGATCACTATGCATCATTAGTGGAAACAACAACTCCTAAATATTGTTATACTTTGTATTGATGGTTCTTTGTTTTGTATGGTAATTCTTATTTGCAGATTTTTCATGTTCTTTGCTGTTATTTATTATGTTTTTTATAAGTAGATTGCTCATGTTATAATATCGGATATCCTTCCTAGTACATTTAATGAATTTCCCAAATCCTGACAAAGAAAGACCATCCTCTTCTTTATTTTACAACATAATGGTTATACGTATATGATCCCTATGCATGTGCAGTCGAGAACCACTTATGGTTGTACAGTAATTCTAACTGAAACTAAAATCAACAATGACACACTGATCTTAATCTACCAGTGAACTATCCCATTTTACAAGTTTTAATAAGCGAATCTTCTTCATTTTTTAGCAAATGTTTCAGTACTCGATTATTTCATGTATACATAATCATAATGGAATCCACTAATGGTTTTTTCTCTACATATATGGCATACTACTTGTAGCATCCCCATATCCCGGTCCTAATCACCAAGGATCTGGTATACTAATTCTACAACTATTGCGGAAGATATAAACATAAATTTTTTATACATTAAACTTTACACATTATCCCCAAGGTCGAGTAACCTTAACTTAATACCTGAATCAATATCCTATCTATCATGCAATGTTATTATAATACATTATTGTTACAATTTTAGCTGCACATATAATCCAAAGCTGGACTTGTCTTTGTCTTTTCCTTTATCTGACGTATTCATCCTAATCTGCAATGTTTATCATGATATAGCAAGGGTGAGCAACAAGTTTGCCCATCAAGTATAAGTTTAATTGAGGATATATCATGATTGAAAGAATTTAAATAAAAGTTGGCTAACATTTAACAATATATACATTGTGAACAAGCATGAACAAATTTTCATAGCTGAACCAACATTGAACATGAATAACTATATTTGGACCGAATGGTAATGAAGGTGATCAGCCTTTCATACCTGATGAATACATGCAATATGAACAAAGCGCGATTCAACAATTCATAGATGTGATGTAATCAACAAGGATTAACCACAAGTTAAAAGAATAGTTCAAGAAAACTTGTCTTTATCGCCGACTACTACTACACAATTTATTTAGCTTTATCTGAATACCTAATATTGATAATGCCGATATCCACATTAGAATAATATTGTGACGCCCCCAAAATAGGAATACATCACACATCTTGGGTCGCCAAATACATGGTACTGAATACAAATACAAACTTAATTATACAACATGAGCTGAGAGATTTTACACGAATATTATCTCATAGACAATATCCAAACTCAAATTCAATCCTCATTACATTTATTATCACACTAAATAGTGAGGAATACTAAAACAACCATCTCGGACCATCACTCCATTCCCTGACTAGTCCCGGCTACATTCTCATTTCCTGAAGAAAATAATGAAAGCAAAAGGGTGAGCTCAACTAGCCCAGTAAGAAATATTATGACTAAGATAATTCAGAATAAATTATCGTTAGCCTTCAACATAGTTAAACTGATAAAATATAATAGACATCAAGTTTAACTACAGTGTAACAAGCAATCCATTTGAAGAGTCAAGTAGTGCATGATATCTACTATCTTCTATGATATCAACAGTTTATCATTAATTTTATCGCTGGGACTCAGCTTAATAAATAAATCACATCATCGAATCATCCCTGCACTACGGGCCAAGAATATTCATTATTATCACGTCCACAAATTATTCCTGCACTACGGGCCAAGAATATTCATGTGATCATTAATGGTCATTATCATACCAAATTATCCATGGTCATAATCATACCAATAAATAGTCCATCTATGCACTACAGGCCAAAGATGACTTTCCTCACAATATAAGCATGAGGATGATGACAATGATATAAGAATTCAATTAAATGAAAGCAAAGGATAAATTTTAAAGATTTATAATTTAATTTATCCAAAATTCAATAATGTCCAAATTGTCAACATGATACTGCTTTGTGGAGTAAAATTCAATAATATTTATGTATGAAAAATAATTTGGACAGAAAAGAAATAAATTCTTTGGGTGAATAGTACCCCATGAATAGTACTTTGTGAATAGTACCTCGACATGAAAAGTACCCCAAATTCCCGAGTGAATAATACTAGAGTGAATAGTACGCGGGTGAATAGTAACTCGTGAATAGTAACCCATGAATAGTACCCTGAGCAAAATATTGATATTTAATAAGAAAGTTTAGATTAATATTCCAATGAAACGATACTGGATGAAGCACAAAACTCAAGGATATTCCCCTAATTTCAAGGATTATAGAAGAAATACTTTCCACAGTAAGTTTAGATTTAAGAATATAAAACGAAATAATATACGAAACTGCAAATGGATTTTCACCTGTCATGCGGTACGTAATCCGCGTAGACAGGTTATTCCAACATATTTAAGGATGAATACAAAAAATAGTATTCCTTATGAATACAAAATAAATAATACCTCTTACCTTAGTAGAAGAATAGATACTGCAATAGTGAAGTAGCAGAATACTCTTCTTCTTGCTCTCTATAGTTTCTCTTGTGAATCTCAGTAAATTGGAAAGAAGAATTAAGCTTCTATTTATAGGAGAATTGACTAAATAGTAATTGATTCACGAACGGTCCAGATTGATTTACTATTAGAACGGACAGTTCATATTGATTACTATTAAAACCACAACCGACGGTCCAGATTGATTTACTTTTAAAACCAACACCGGCGGTCCAGATTGATTTACTTTTAAAATCACCATTGACCGTCTAGATTGATTTACTTTTAAAACCACCACCGACGGTCCAGATTGATTTACTATTAAAACCACCATCAATGGTCCAGATTGATTAACTATTAAAATCACCATCAATGGTCCTGATTGGTTATCTATTAAAACCACCATCGATGGTCCATAAAATTAGTAAATCTTCCCATGGAATACTAAGTCAAACTTACAACAAACGCCTCATAACCAATCCCTATATTTATATCAAAAATTGAATAAATATTTAGTACCAATCATTTATCTTTAATACACACATTTTTAATCTATTAACAATTATTCATCATTAATATTATAACTCACAATATTTAACAACCAGATCATTCCCAGGAAAGAGGGGGCTTTCCGATAAGGATTTTTCCCTATTGGCCCGCAATTAGGTGACCAAACCCCTTTCCTCGATAGAACTTTCTAGACATCGTCAATATTGTAAATAATAATATGAATAACTTTGTCCTCTCAATTATTAATTTAATAATATAAAAATTATGCAGATGTTACTGCAACAATAATTGAATCAAATAACGTGAGATACTATGCAGCAATTACTGTAGCAATAATTGAGTAAACTAAGTGGCTTCTTACGTAAGCATCAATACCATGTTCTACTATGCAACCACGTGTATTACTGTATTTTTACCACCGGACATTTCAACAGTTAACGATAAAACTTTCACCGTTATTTTTATAAAAAGTTATTTTTGTCATTTTCTAAGTCCGACAGTTATTCCGTTATGGGGTCCACCAATGATGGTGTTGTCGTACGGATATTCTCTGACAAAAAGAATTTTCCCCGACCAAACGAATATTCCCCGACACAACGAATATTTTATATCAACTTGCTTACTTTGCATAATTTTTAAATATCACCCTTAACTTTAACCTTTTATCAATTAAATCATTTATTAAATAGAATAATAATTATAAGAAAATTGGATACTTTCATTTCATATAATTCGGGGTTTTACAACCTCCCCTCCTTATGAAATTTCATCCTCAAAATTGGTGTACGTACCTGGTATGACAAAGAGGTGAGGATACCTTGATTTTATTTCAGATTCTAACTCCCAGGTCATTTCCTCGATATCGTGGTTTCTCCACAAAACTTTGACTTGAGGTATAACCTTTGAGCATAGAATATGTTCCTTTTTATCCAAGATCTTGACAGGTACTTTCTCATACATTAAATCTTTGGCTATCTCGTCTGGTTCTATTTCAATAATATGATTTGGGTCTTCCACATATTTATGTAACATAGATATGTGAAAAATGTTATGAACACAAAACATACTTGACGGTAACGCGAGTCTATAAGCCACAGTTCCTACTCGATCGAGGATTTTGAATGGCCCAATGAATCGAGGATTGAGCTTTCCTCTCTTTTCAAATATTGTAACTCCTTTCCATGCAGCAACACGTAACAACACATGATCTCCAACATTGAACTCCACGTCTTTTCGATGAAGATCAATATAACTCTTTTGTCGATCTTGTGAGATTTTTATACGTTGTCGGATCATTTGAATCTTTTCTGAAGTCATACATACCAACTCTGGTCCCAACAACATTGCTTCACCCACCTCGTCGTAGCATACTGGAGAACAACACTTGTGTCAATACAATGCCTCAAATGGAGCCATGCCAATACTTAATTGATAACTGTTGTTGTAGGAGAATTCCACTAATGGCAAGAACTTGTCCCAATTTCCCTTGAAGTCAAGGACATGGAGTCTTAATAGATCTTCAAGAGTTTGAATAGTCATCTCCGACTGTCCGTCCGTTTGAGGATGATATGCCGAACTAAATCATAAATCTGTACCCATTGCTTTTTACAAACTAACCCAAAATTGTGAAGTAAATCTTGGGTCTCGATCAGAAACTATGGATACTAGCATGCCATGCAGTCTGATAATCTCATTTATGTACATACGAGCAAGACATTCAAGTGAATAAGTTTCTCGTATAGGTAAGAAATGAGCAGACTTGGTCAATATATCAACAATGACCCAAATCGCATCTATTCCTTGAGAAACCTTGGGAAGAACAGTAACGAAATCCATGGTATTGTGCTCCCACTTCCATTCTAGAATTTCAAGTGGTTGCAATGGACCTTTTGGCACTTGATGCTCCGCCTTGACTCGTTGACAAGTTAGACACCTTGAGATAAACTCCACTACCTCTCTCTTCATATTGCTCCACCAAAATGTATGTCGAGGATCACGATACATTTTAGTACTCCCAGGATGGATTGCAAACGGTGTGTTGTGTGCCTCCATCATGATTTATATTTCAAATCAGGGTCGTTAGGAACACAAAGTTTGGAGTTGACTCGAAGTATTCCTTCTTCGTCGATTCTTTCTTCCGAAATAACACCTTCTTGCACTTTCTTCTTCATACGCATTAGCTCCAGGTCCGTAAGTTGAGCAACTTAAACTTTATCGATTAAAGTCGGTTCTACTTGTATATTTGACATCATCACATGGGTCCCTAGATACTTTAACTCTATCTCCATACTTTGCAAGTCATGAAAAATGGGCCTTTGTGTAACACCCCCAAAATAGGTCCAATCCACCCAACCTATTCTGAGTCGCCAAATACATGGTACAGAAACAACTACAACTTTATTACTACAATTGTCATGCAAAATACAAGAACACATATACTGTAAGTTTTAATATCAACTATGACTCTCATCCCTTTACTTGGATAGCACCTTACATTGAAACACTACATAAAGGTACAGTCAATAACTGTTTTAGAAATTAAAATCTTTGGAAAGTGCTCAAGGAAACCTTCGTATATGGGAGGCCATGCGTCTAGGATATGATAGATATCATATGTCCATATAATTATCCTTGGTTGACCCAATAGACCCCAAAGAAAAATGAGAAGATTGCTATCATGTTCATTCTAATGGTGAATCTTCTCTTGACATATAATTATCTCCATTGTCTCCAATTGAGAATTATATTTCAACCAAACTCCAAGATTATATAGGTAGTGCTCTTAGGTTGCGTCGTCGTACAAATATTCCCCGACAACAAGAATATTCCACGACCAAACGAATATTCCCCGACAACAATAATTATTTTATAGCCACTTGCTTATTTTGAAAAATTTCATATATCACCCTTAACTTTAAATTTTTATCAATTTAACCATTTACTGAATAATAATTATAAGAAAAATTAAATACTTTTATTTCATAAAATTCGGGGTCTTACACTTTGCTTTGACAATATCGCACTCGTACCCGCATATGATCTTCTACTCAATGCGTCACCTACCACGTTCAATTTTCCAGGATGGTATTGAATGGTATGATCGTAATCTTTCAACAGCTCGAGCCAACATTGTTACCGCATGTTGTGTTCCTTTTGGGAGAAGAAATATTTGATGCTTTTATGATCCGTATAGATCTCCACTTTCTCCCTATACAGGTAATTCTTCCAGATCTTTAGTGCGAAAATGACTGCTGCCAACTCAAGATCATGAGTAGGATAATTCCTCTCATATTCTTTGAGTTGTCGCGAGGCATAGGCTATGATTTTCCCATGTTTCATGAGAACACATCCTAAACCTCTGCCTGAAGCATCGCTATAGATGACAAATCCCTCCGAACCAGATGGTATTGTCAGAACAGGTGCTGAAATGAGTCTCCTCTTGAGTTCTTGAAAACTCTTCTCACAATACTCGCTCCAACCGAATTTTGTATCTTTTCGAGTCAGCTAAGTTAATGGAGTAGCAATTCGAGAAAATCCTTCCATGAATCTCCAATAATAACCAGCTACGCCCAAAAGCTACGTACTTCGGTCACTAACTTAGGTTGCTCCCAGCTTTGAATGTGACACCACCAAATCCGGGTACTTCATTTCCACCAGATTTTGGTGTTCACTTGTTAAAAACATTCATATCTAACTACCCAAACATAAAAAATTTTAATAATAAACCTTCCCATTAAAGGGTTACATCAAAAAAAATCCAATAAAAAATCTCCCAGGTTATCTAACCTTTAAATACAGACATCATATGCGGAAAAATTAAATAATTACATCACAATAACTAAAAACAAAGTTTGACAATATTAAAATTCAACATGTTTACAAGTCTTCAATACTTGTTCATCTTTCCTTTTCCTTTATTGGTGCTAGGAACATCGACCTTCTCAACTTTAGCTGTAATAGTTATATAAGCAAAAGTGAGCAAACAATACTCACTTGAAATGACAATGAATAAAACTTTATAACAACTGCCAAATAATAGGCTCAATAGAACTGAACAATATGCTCTATCAATGATAATCAAAATCTAAAATATATATATGAGGGTCATAAGATCACGAACTATGTCCATAGTTCTAAGTAATCTTTCAACTTAAACTTTAACAGTCATAAGACTATAAGGACTCCTCGTACTTAGGGGGATCAGCCCTTCGTACAATGTATTGTGCACATATATTTCAACGCTATGCGTAATTATCCCCTGTAGTAGGGTTATTCATCTCAGTATTTAGAATACAAGTCAGCACCAAAGTAAGTTTAGTTTGGATAAGTTTCAATGTAATTTAGGTTTAACGAACATCAACTAAGGATTAGTTGAATAAAGTGTAGTAACAATGTGTTATGGAATAAATCATAAATGAATCGACATTGTATATTAAGGTCATGCTTTAGGAGTAATCTAAGAGCATAAGTATTGAATAACATAACATACCTTGCTTGAACAATGTTAAGCTAAGGTTAAAACCTTATTTAGAGTTGAGTCTTAAGCATGCATTACAAATAGTAAGTTGAACGATAAAACTTGCTCAACATTAGTGTATCAGAATGTAAAAATTTGCATGCTAAATAACAAGTTAAAGATTGGCTCAATATCAAGAGATAAGGTTTAGGAGCTTGCACGATATAATTAGGGTTAAGAAACTTGCACAAAGAAATCTTAGAGTTAGAAAACTTGCTCAATGCATCAATAAGGTTTAACCACTTGCACAATTAAAAAAGTAGAGTTAGAGAACTTGCCTCGTGCGTAGGTTAAACAATCACTACTCACGTTCACCACAAGTCCTACACATACCATATGTATTGACAATACACATTAGTTACAATAATATTAGCTTCAAGAGTTTCTTTCCCACTTTTAGTATAGCTCACAAACTAAGTTTAAGTTTAATCAATATCACATCTTTTCATGAACATCACTTTTCAGCTTTATTACAACTACTTATGTGATTATGTCATTGCACCACATACACATTAATAACTTGATACAACATCCTATTACATATCCAACATGTTATCATTAGGTTATACTAATACACAAAGGATTACACTTGCATTCGCGCATTTCGACGCCCTCAGATTGCCTCCAAATGCACAACAGTCCTAAAGTTGTCCATTTTGACCCTTCATAACGACATTAAATTGAAACATGTAAAGAATAAAAGTTATAGGTCTACTCGTCCTCGTTCCGGATCATCTTGAATCGCATCAATCGAAGTTCGTATAAAAACGTTATGCTCATTTTAGTAAAACATATTCGGTCAGTTTTTTTTCCCAAAATTCAGCTAGGCAGACTACCCCCCCACCACCACCGGGGTGGGGGTTTTTGCACTAGGGGGGTCGCTGGGGCGGGGGTCCCTTTTGTGTTTTCGCGACTTATGATCTAGAACACTACAGAAAGCCAAATTAGGCCTACAAACTCCTTTCTAACAACCATACCAACCTACCCAAGGTGTAATATATTTATAGAAACATAAACTAATGTTTCTAACACGTTTCTAACCACCTAAACAACATAAACATCAAGATTACGACCTTTAATTTTCACTATTTTTGCTAAAACTTCACTTTTTGACAGTTTCAATGAAAATCATCACTGTGATTTTGTTTTTCAACCAAAACAGTTAATTCAACATACTTTGTTTTAGTTTCTTCATCTTATTTCAAAATCAATAGTCAATTGATATGTTATACAAAGAATTAAACCTCAATTTTACTTTAAACTAAGCCATCTTCATATATTTTCATACCAATTCACTATAACATGATTTCTTTCACAAATAAATACATAACATGAATTAATTTACTATAACTCATCTATAATCTTATGAAAATAATTTTATAACAACCAATTATCATATAGAAATTATATATATAACAAATAATTAATCATCACACAATTTTTTGCAGAGAATTCTTTTGAATAGAATAAAACTAAAACTTTTTGAAAAGTAAGAGTAAGATGATACCTTAATTTTTTTTTTTGAAGATGATAGTTACCCTTTGATTATCAAGCTTTCTTCCCCAAAATTCTTCTCTCAAAATCTCTCTAGAATTCTCCCAATTCTCTCTCAACTTTTCTTCTTCTTCTTTTTTTCTTCTTCTGAGTTCATTCTATCTTACGTACATAAATTATAACGTATATGATATAATATGTAATAATTGTATAATATAAATATATCTATTAACTGACATCAAATTTTTTTTTGAAACTCAAAAGCCATAAGGCTTGTTTGACTAACTACCTTAAAATTAACCAATTAATCCTTATGCCTTGTTTGGTAAAACATATTTAAATTAAAGACTTAACATTCATTAAGCCTTGTTTGGCAAAACTGAATTAATCTCCCTTAACTTATTTTAATAACTCCTTTATAATATAGTTTATGGTCACACTTAATTTAATTAATTCTAATAACAATTTATTAAATAAATTTACCATATAGATCAATAAAACAAAATTATAATTTTCTTTATAATTATAATTTTATTTAATAAATTAACACATCATTTTAATTATAAATTCAAACTAAAATATCATTATAATAATTCATTTAATCATTATAAGCTCTCTAACATAATTATTAATTTAAATTAGAATATTATCTCATGATAATTAATTTTCTTAATTCATTAATTATTTATTTAACAAATAATTAACCAAATCAAATCAAATCAAATCAAACAAATATTTATTCAACAATAAACACATTTATTAAATATTTATATAATTCAATAAATATTTTAAAATTAAAATTTAAAATTCTGAATTGTTACATTGAATTGCTTCAATCTTTGCCAGGTCGACAGATATTCCATGATTTGATATTACGTCCCTAAGGAACGCTACTTCCTCAAGTCAGAACTCGCATTTCTTCAACTTAGCATATAACTTGTTTCATGAAGCTTTTGGAGTATCAGCCTCAAGTGTTGCTCATGATCTTCACGGCTTTTGGAGTAAATAAGGATGTCATCAATAAAGGCGACCACAAAGTGATCAAAATATTCCTTGAATACTCGGTTCATCATATCTATGAAGGCAGCAGGAGCATTAGTCAATCCAAAAGACATAACTAGGAATTCGTAATGCCGTCATGGAGTTTCGGCGATCTTTGGGATGTCATCGGTTTTAATCTTTAACTGATGATATCCAGAACGAAGATCGATCTTTGAAAAGTACCTATTTTTTATGGTGACATGATTCAACTCCCGATAATCAATACAAAGTCGCATACTTCCATCTTTCTTCTTTACGAAGAGAACAAGAGCACCCCAAGGAGACATACTAGGACGAATGAAACCAATGTCTAACAATTCCTGCAGTTGGGTCTTTAACTCCTGAAGTTCAATAAGAGTCAATCGATATGGGGCTTTGGAAATGGGTTTTGTACTGGGTTCAAGGTCGATATAAAATTCAATTTTATGCTCTGGGGGTAGGCCAGGAAGTTCTTCTAGGAATACGTCAGGAAATTTATTAACAATAGAAATATCATTCAAAATTGACGTATTTTTGTTTAAATCTGTGACATGAGCTAAGAAAGCTTGACATCCATTTTTCAATAAACGAATAGCTTTATGTCTTAAGATGAAAGTGATTGACTTTAATGTTTTGGTTGCTTGAATTCGGATAATAGGTTGGTTAGGAATATGAAAGCTAACAACCTTATGAAAACAATCAATTTTAGCATAATGAGTGGTTAACCAATCAATCCTTAAAATCACATCGAATGCAAGTATTTTCAAAGAGATAAGATCGACAAGTAACATGCGGTTGTCGATTTGAATCAAACAAATCTAATTTAAAGTCTAATTTAATAGTGGATGTAATGCAGGTTTCTCCCAACGGAGTTTCAACAGATAAGTTAAAGTCTAATTTCTCTGGAGTTAAATTTAAACATTGAGCGCAAGTAGGAGAAATAAAAGAATGGGTAGAACTGGTATCAAATAAGGTATAGACTTCGTTAGAGTTTATGATTAGCTTACCCGTAATGACTTCGTTCGGGTTCCTCGCTCTTTGGGAGGTCACGACAAACACTCTTCCTTGAACTACAGATTTTATCTTGTCTAGGATGGCCTTTGGTACCTTCATCCCAGCTGGACTTGACTTCGTTGCACGATAAAATCGGGTTAGGTGACCTTCTCTTCCACAATTGTAACACGCTTTGGACTGATGCGTACAGTTTTGACTGATGTGTCCCTCCCCTCCACATTTGTAACATACGATCGGTGGTCGATCTCATTCCTTAACAACAGTTGCTAGTGTTGACGTCTTTCCATCATTATTGAACCTCCTCTTCTTGAAATTTCCACTCCTATTGTCTTGGTCATGATTACCACCGAAGTGGTTACCATTTATGGCTTGTTGATTTCCTCCACGTTTGTTGTCACTGCTTCGATGACTGCTACCACTGGTATTATCGCTTTGTCGACTGCTCTCTCTTGGTTGGGTTGACTCATTATCGTGCTCCAATAACTGAGCCCTATTTACAACATCTGAATACAAACACAGTTCTTGAGAAATGAGGTATTGACGTATTTCGGGTTTCAAACCTCGCAAAAACATTCGCGTCATTCTCTCCTCATTATCAACCAAATGGGATGCAAATCAGGACAATTCTGCAAACTTAGCCTCGTACTATGACACGGTCATATTGTTTTTCTCCAGCTTGATGAACTCCACCTCTTTTAGGTGACGAATACTTTCAGGAAAGTACTTGTCGTTGAACAGTTCTTAGAACTTCTCCCAAGATATTTTGAGTGCGGCAGGCTGAGTACGTTTTACTAATTCCCACCAGTAATCTGCCTCTCGTCTAAATATGAAGGTGGCAAAAGGAACCTTTTGCTCCTCGGAGCATCCCAAGACATCAAATATCTTGGGGATCTGCTTTATCCACGTCTTTGCCTTGAGTGGTTCTGGTTTTCCCCAAAACTCCAGTGGTCCCAGCTCCTTGAACTGCTTAGTGATGACAATCCGAGAGTTGCCAGTATTTCCACCTGTATTTTGAACAGGAGTCTCTCTCGCCTGATGTTGCATGAATTGCATAAAGCCTCTGAACATCCTATCATTCATCATTTGGTCGGTGTTGTTGTTTACCTGAGGATTATTGCCTTCCTGATGCACATTATCCTGGTTATTGATCTGTGGTGACTCAACGGTCTCCTGTGTTCCATTGCTTATCTCAACATTTTCAGATGCCATTTTCAAATACTGCCACAAAATAAGGGTTAATTGACATACCACATAATATCCCTATACTCTGACCGACCAATTAAATACCAAATAAACTTAGGTAGGTTATACTAGCGAAGGAATTACCCGTTTCTCCCCTCCTAGTTCTAGTCTCACATCTCAGTAAGGGATCATATTCCTAAACTTTGATACACACTGTGACACCCCCAAAATATGTATACATCACACATCTTAAGTCGCCAAATACATGGTACTGAATACAAATACAAACTTAATTATACAGCATGAGCTGAGAGTTTTTACATGAATATTATCTCATAGACAATATCCAAACTCAAATTCAATCCTCATTACATTTATTATCACACTAAATAGTGAGGACTACTAAAACAACCATCTCAGAGCATCACTCCGTTCCCCGACTAGTCCCGGATATGTTCTCAGTTCCTGAAGAGAATAATGAAAGCAAAAGGGTGAGCTCGACTAGCCCAGTAAGAAATTTTATGACTAAGATAATGTAGAATAAATTATCGTTAGCCTTCAATATTGTTAAACTGATAAAATACAATAGACATCAAGTTTAACTATAGTGGAACAAACAATCCATTAGAAGAGTCAAGTAGAGCATGATATCTACTATCTTCGATGATATTAACAGTTTATCATCAATTTTATCGCTGGGACTTAGTTTAATAAATAATTCACATCATCGAATCATCCTTGCGCTACTGAGCCAAGGATATTCATTAGTATCACGTCCACAAATTATTCCTGAACTATAGGCTAAGAATATTCGTATAATCATCAATGGTCATGATCATACTGAATTATCCCTTGTCATAGTCATACCAATTAATAGTCCATCTATGCACTACGGGCCAAAGATGACTTTTATCACAATATAAGCATGAGGATGATGACAATGATATAAGAATTCAATTAAATGAAAGCAAAAGATAAATTTTAAAAATTTATAATTTAATTTATCCAGAATTCAATAATGTCAAAATTATCAACATTATACTGCTTTGTGGAGTAAATTCAATAATATTCATGTATCAAAAATAATTTGGACAAAAAAGAAATAAATTTTTTAGGTGAATAGTACCTCGTGAATAGTACCCCGACATGAAAAGTACCCCAAATCCTTGAGTGAATAGTAACCTGTGAATAGTACCCTAGGAAAAATATTGATATTTAATAAGAAAGTTTAGATCAATATTCCAATGAAACGATACTGGATGAAGCGTAAAACTCAAGGATATTCTCCTAATTTCAGGGATTATAGAAGCAATACTTACCATAGTAAGTTTAGATTAAAGAATATGAAATGAAATAATATACGAAACTGCAAATGGATTTTCACCTGTCATGCAGTACGTAATCCGCGTAAACAGGTTAGTCCAACATATTAAAGGATGAATACGAAAAAATAGTATTCCTTATGAATACGAAAGAAATAATACCCCTTACCTTAATAGAAAACTGGATACTGCAATAGTGAAGTAGTAGAATACTCTTCTTCTTACTCTCTATAGTTTCTCTCTCTATTGTGTCTCTTGTGAATCTCAGTGAATTGGTGAGAAGAAAAGAAGAATTAAGCTTGTATTTATAGGAGAATGGACTAAATAATAACTGATTCACGAACAGTCCAGATTAATTTACTATTAGAACGGACAGTTCATATTGATTACTATTAAAACCACAACTGACGGTCCAGATTGATTTACTTTTAAAACCAGCACCAATGGTCCGAATTGATTTACTTTTAAAATCACCACCGACGGTCCAGATTGATTTACTTTTAAAACCACCACCGATGGTCCAGATTGATTTACTATTAAAACCACCATCAATGGTCCAGATTGATTAACTATTAAAACCACCATCAATGGTCCAGATTGGTTATCTATTAAAACCACCATCGACGGTCCATAAAATTAGTAAATCTTCCCATGGAATACTAAGTCAAACTTACAACAAACGCCTCATAACAAATCCCTATATTTATATCAAAGATTGAATAAATATTTACTAAAAATCATTTATCTTTGATAAACACATTTTTAATCTATTAACAATTATTCATCATTAATATTATAACTCACAATATTTAACAACCAGATTATTTTCAGGAAAGAGGGGGTTTTTTGATAAGGATTTCTCCCTATTGGCGCGTAATTAGGTGACCAAACCTCTTTCCTCGACAGAACTTTCTAGACATCGTCAATATTATAAATAATAATATGAATAACTTTGTCATCTCAATTATTAATTTAATAATATAAAATATTATACAGATGTTACTATGATAATAATTGAATCAAATAACGTGAGATATTATGCAGTAATTAATATAGCAATAATTGAGTAAACTAAGTGGCTTCTTATGTAAGCATCAATACCGTGTGCTACTATGCAACCACGCGTATTACTGTATTTTTACCACTGGGTATTTCAACAGTTAACGGTAAAACTTTCGCCGTTATTTTTGTCATTTTCTAACTTCAACAGTTATTCCGTTATGGGGTCCACCTATGACGGTGTCGTCATACGGATATTCCCTGACAAAAAGAATATTCTCCAACCAAATGAATATTCCCCGACACAACAAATATTTTATATCAACTTTCTTACTTTGTAAAATTTTCAAATATCACCCTTAACTTTAACCTTTTATCAATTAAACCATTTATTAAATAGAATAATAATTATAAAAAAATTAGATACTTTCATTTCATATAATTCGGGGTCTTACAAATATCATCACAATATTTATTGCTAAATATAGCTATAAAATAACCTAAACACATTATCACATAATCCTATCAGTACACAAACTACCTTAGACTCGGTATCAAGTCAAACTATTTCAGTCTGAGTTAAGTCAGGTACAATTCTGACATCCTGACTTTCTAGTCGGATAATTCTCAAGCTTAATTTCCTTAAGACTTGGCCTAAACGCTTCACAAATATCTTAAATACTTTATTAATCAGTCAAAATAATTTTTAAAGGCTTATAATAATTTTCAAGTAATTATTATAATTTATTACGATTTTGCAATCGTAAATATCATATTTATATGAATTAAATACCACTTAATTCCATTATCATTAATATTTATTTAATATCAAATATTAATGAAATACACAAATATAATATTATAAATTATTTATAATATCTCAAAATATTTTAATACCTTAAAATCATATATAAATGATTTTTAAATGATTAAATTCATTATCCAATAATTGTTATTAATATTAAAATATTAATGTAATTCATTACCAAATATCAAAAGTTATATTTTATAACTTTAAATATTTTTATAACATTTAAATCATTTTTATATGATTTTTAAATTATTAATTCTATTTTTCCATAATTTATTTAAATCATTTATTAAATAAATTAATTACCATTAATAATAATGTAGACACTCGAAATTTTTTGCCTACCTGTTACTAACATTGCAGGAAGTGCAGAATCTTCTTTCAGAGATAACCCTGGAAGAAAACTCAGCTTAATCCAGGAAATACCACTGAAAGTTCAGTTTCAACCCCAGAAAACACACCGGGAGTATCATTTCCCCACCTCAGAGATAACCCCGAGGATAGCAGTGCAAATACTGGAAATTCCACCGGAGAAGGCCGGTTCATCTTGGAGATAACCCCGAGATGTTCACTCTCAGTCCCGAAAACAACACCGGGAAACACAATATCAACCTTGGATATAACCCCAAGGATTGCAATTATAGTTCCGGAGATAACCCCGGAGATGCTTGTTTCAACCCATGCAGTCAGCTTCAACCTCGGGACTCACACCGAGACACTCAATTCACAAACCTGGAGATAACCCCGGGAGGACAGGCACACCTTAGAGACAACCCTAAGGGAAGTCAACACTTGCAGCAGCCCAATCTCAGAGATAACCCTGAGCAACGACTGCTTTATCAACCAAAACCGAAGATAACCCCGGTGAAGGGCAAAATCATCAAATTGCCACCTCAACCCCATATGGCGTCGTCTCAACATACAACAATCAACATACATTCTACACAACAATGTCCCACACGAACCAAGGAGTTACAATCCCGAGTGACTACTACGCAAGGCAGAACACCGGATAGAATTTGAAGCCCGAAGAGATAGGACATGGTTCCATCTTCCTGACTTCCTACAACCTCTAATCCCATGTCATTGCATAGTTCTCGACAATGGCAGTCGGAAACAGGTCTTATACACCTCAATCGGATGCTCGGATTGAAGTTTTGCAAGTTCAAACGGACATCATGTTGCACGCGAGCACACATTTGAGATTGAGGCCCGGGACCCACGGAGCCAGGGCACCCCGGCGTACAGTGCATCTGTGGTCTGCCAAGGTACACTCATGGCTCCAGATCTATAAATATAGGGCCTGGGGTGGCCATATTCAAGAGAAAAAAGGCGAGGAAGCCCTGTCAAATTTGCTATGTACATACCCCATATTGAGTATTTTCTTATTTTAAATACTTGTTAGTTCACAGATAGCTATATTTTTACCGGCGGGAGCCGAGTGTTCATCTACTTAAAGTCATAGAAGTCTTCTTTGATAGCCTCTTATAAGCCTTCTTACATACTATAAAGTGTTTCTCTTCATCTGTGCACACACTCTTCTTCACATTGAGAGTCGTGTTGTGTGTGTATGCCCGGACTTCGGTCCATGGTTTTCATTTTTGTTTGAATATATATACTCATATATGTATATATTTATATATATGGACTAACATTATCGAGTTATGCCTCGATTGAGCCTGGACTCACGTTCGGAGAATTTATTTGCTTAGCGACAAATCGCTGAAATGATAAACTGAGTCGGGATCGATATATATCATGTACGTTTACCGCTTATATATATATATATATATATATATATATATATATATATTTATGTCAGGCCTGGAGTTTACTTCGTGACCTTTTACTATTTTATTTACATTTCGTCCCGCCTGGAGTTTACTTCGTGGCGGTTGATCGTTTTTACTGCTTTCTTTATATTCAGTCCCGCCTGGCATGTACTTCATGACGGTTAATCACATTTATTGCTTTATTTATATTTTTGATCCCCTGTGAAGGTACTTCATGGTGGTTGATCATGTCTCTCTCTCTCTATATATATATATTTACCGCTTTTATATATTTATATTTCTGATCCCCCATGGAGGTGCTTCGTGGTGGTTGATCATGTATATCGTATATATATATATATATATATATATATATATTTCTGACTTTTTTATATATACGCTTATCGCTTTTCATATAAACTGCGACATCATGTGAGCCTAGGAATCATGTGATCACAGATTAATCTCTCGATTCTAGATTCGGTTCCCATGATGGACATTTTCAAATGTATGTGACTTTGTAAATTATTCACGGTGTTTGAATTTTCTTAGATGGCTTTCATGCCCATGAGGAGTTCGGCATTGTTATATATTATATTCTCGAAGATGCTTCGCATCTCAAAAATAAAAGCAATCAAGTCGAACATTTAATAATAAAATAGAAGTATGAAAAGGTCTCAATTACTATTGAGCACGGGGTTTGAAAAACCTCTTTTACAAAACCTCATTGCTATATTCTATTTAAAGCTGAATTTTTTATACAAATTTAAACCCTTTGTATATAGTTGCGAACGAGGCCTCGCACTACTACCAAATAACAACACATTGACCCACACACACACAAACACACATTCATATAACAGTTTCTTGAAAACTGGCGGTCACCGTGGTAACACGGATGTCGAGGGGTGCCTAACACCTTCCCTCCGCATAATCAAGCCCTCAAACCCAAATGAATTTTGGTTTCACATACCTGTTTAACAGTGTCACATCACTGGGTCAATGTGCAAATCTTTTCTCGGTTGCGTTGGTGCAACCAGATAAAACACCAACTGGCGACTCTTACAGTCAAATCGTCGACATATACATGTCGGACCTTTTTTACTTATTTTTTCAAACAAATCTCACATAACATGAGAACACTAAAGAACAAGAACAGAAAAGGGATAAATAAAAATCCCGACGTCGACAGGTGGCGACTCTGCTGGGGACACCAGTAAGAGGGCTTAAGCCGCTACTACAAGCTTTTCAATACTGTTTTATGCTTGTGTGTGAATATTGCATTTACATTTTTGATGAATGTGTACGAATGCATTTTACTTACTGCACTGCAAAATATCTATATGTGATATTAGTTCTTCGCACATATCATCATTTTCATAAACGGTGAGACACGTTGTATGTGAATATATGTTATGTGGTTCCTCCACCAGGAGGCTATCCTGTCGGTGTTTGATTACTGGACTCGTAGGAAGACTAATTCCAATGGGGCTCTAGAAAGGCACTACCCAGATTCGCTCAAGTTGAAAGATCAGATTAATTTCCCATCGAGTAGATTGTGATGATCTGGGAACCTTAATGCCAAAAAGCCACGAGAGTAACCTAAGATAGGTCAGCCTTTGATAAACCAAACATGGATGAAAGTCTCTTCATGCTTTCCATTTTCAATTACTTATAATTTTATTCCATGTTCATCTATATGTAATGGAAAATATGAAGAATCTTTACACATGCCTATTAATACATGACATGCTATCAAATGACACCCGTTATGCAGGATAATATTCTTAAAATGGACACATTATGATAGCATGTAAACTTTTATACATTCCCTAAGACTAAACTACATAAGTTTTTGTAGGGAAACAATTGGTCATGTTACCCGCTCAAAATCCAAAAAGGCCACAAGCTTACAGCCTATTATGTCTTCATCTGACCAGTCTAATCCTGCTCCTATCTCTCGAGAAGAGTTTGACGGATTAAGCAAGCAAATTATAAATTTGCCTGTTCTGCTTAAAGAATTACACGAATCTACTCAGGGTTCACGAATACCCGTATATACAGAATCCTTTGCACAAGGAGGAGCACAAGGTTCAGATAAAACAAATCCTGAACTGAAATTGGATACGACCAACAAAATTCCTGAAAACACCCATCTTAAAGAAGATCCAGACACCGGTGATATCAGGAAGAAAGTCCTTCATATGCTGACCTTTGTATATTCCCTGGCGTTCGTTATCCAGAGAAGTTCAAAACTCCTAACTGTGAAAAGTATGATGGGTTAGGGGATCTTTACACACATTTGAAGATATTTATAGGAGAACTTGGATCTTATGCAGAGGACGAGAAGCTCAGAATGCAGCTGTTCCAGAAGAGTCTGACTAGAGAAGCCCAATCGTGGTATACCAGATTGGACAACTCAAAGATCCATAGCTAGGAGGAACTAGCTCATGCCTTCCTCACTCAGTACATCTTCCAATCTCAGATGGCTCCTGACCGGTACCAAATTACCAAGGTCAAGAAATAACCTAATGAGTCTTTTAAAGAGTATGCTCAAAGGTGGAGGCGCCTTACTGCTCAAGTTATTCTTTCCATGATAGAATCAGAAATGGTCATGACCTTTATAGACATACAAGAAGCTCCTTTCTATGAAAGAGTCTTAGCTGGCACTGGCAAACCATTTTTTGAAATGATCAAACACAGAGAGATGGCTGAGATGGGATTGAAGTCAGGAAAGATTCAAGACCTAGCCGCTCTTAAAGTTGTTGTTGAGCACATCCAGTCTGGAACTTATGGAAACAACCCCCGGAGGGTCCATAAAAAAGAGAGAGGAAGATGTTTCCTTGATACTACAAGGTCAATAAGGCAATCAGAATATGCCTATTCAGAGGAGAAACTACTCCCCTTTGCAAGCACAGTCTTCAAACCCTCCATTGCCTAAAGGTGGAGAAGTTAGACTCCCCCGAGTGTTCACACCCTTGAGGATTCAGTCGAGAATATCCTTACTCTTCTGACTACTCAGAAGAAAATTTCACATCTTCTTCCACCAGCCAACCTGAATGGGAAGGGTTTCAATGTGACGCCCCCAAATCCAGGTATCTTCCAACCTGACACTTGGTGCTACACGGTACTCATAATTATACAATCATTCCATTGAAACTACAACACAATGAAGGTATTAACTATCTTCTTATTACAATCGTAGTACAATACTTTCCCTGGTTCATAAACCGATTACATCATTTGTTGTTCATTATTATAATACATACAACCATAGTAGTCTATTACAGGATATTAAACTATCCATCTTAGCCTTGCCTTTATTTCTCTTAGAACTCTCAGTACATTCGGCTTTAGCTGCAATCATATAATTCAAGCAAGAAGTAAGCATAACTGGCTCAGCAAGTTTACAAAGGATAATATCAATGCCACATTCAAAAATTATATGATTATCTTCCATAACTGAACAAATAGTCATGAAGTACTACAAAACATTAACTAGTACTTATCAATTTATAACATCAATTCAAAAGTATATAATAGCTTAGGAATTCTGAACCGTTCGAAAGACCCATGAACATACTTTTTTCATTTTCATACTTGAAAAGGACATCACAGCACTAAGGTCGTACATCCGACATTTCTTACGAGCACTTCTAGGTGATCAGCCTAATGTACTCTATGTTGATCAACATTCATCCGTTAAACGTATTTATGTTTAAGATTTTGCGAACACGTGTGCCCATCGAATAAATGATGAAAAATACTTTTATTTGTTCATAGACAAACTTACCGTTGAATTCGTACCAAATACTTAGCATAGGATAACGTTATCATTTCTATATAGAAAGATATGTACACAAATTAATCTAACTCTCAAGAATAGTCTAGCCGAGTTAAAACTGGAATTGACCCTTTCTTTAAAATCATTCATGCAACTCATCACATGAATCACAGAAAACTCGGCTAACACAAAGGTTAGACAAGCATTAAGAAAACTTGCCTTTAAGCGTCTTTGAATAAAATATTCAACAGTTTTCAGTCTTTACAATATCTACATAATATATTCACATAGCACAATGTAATTAGCTATTAAACAATCTCATCACATTATTATTACCAACTTCTTTCGCTTCTATGTCTTAGTTGAAATTATTTCATTAATAATGTCAATCCGACTTACAACCCCTTCATCACGGCTTGTTAAAGTTCGTACTTTATTAACCGAGACTCGATTACTATTGGTGAAGTACCAATGTCGAACACCGTTATAGTTTACTTACTTCCATTTTGCGTTCTTAGTTTAATTTCTATTAAACCGTACTTAATTTTCTAACGTTATCACTCTATAAGTGATTTAAGACTGAGCTTTTACATGTATATTAAGTACATATACTGTAAGACCCCAAATTTATGAAATGAAAGTATTCAATTTTCTTATAATTATTATTCTATTTAGTAAATGATTAAATTGATAAAAGGTTAAAGTTAAGGGTGATACGTGAAAATTTTTCAAAGTAAGCAAGTTGTCATAAAATAATCGGTGATAAAGTACAGTAATACGCGTGGTTGCATAGTAGCACACGGTATTGATTATTGATGCTTACGTAAGAAGCCACTTAGTTTACTCAATTATTGCTACAGTAATTGCTGCATAGTATCTCACGTTATTTGATTCAATTATTGTCATAGTATTAATATTTTATATTATTAAATCAATAATTGAGATGACAAAGTTATTCATATTATTATTTGTAATATTGACGATGTCTAGAAAGTTCTGTCGAGGAGAGGTTTGGTCACCTAATTGCGCGCCAATAGGGAGAAATCCTTATCAGAAAGCCCCCTCTTTCCTAGGAATGATCTGGTTGTTAAATATTGTGAGTTATAATATTAATGATGAATAATTGTTAAAATATTAAAAATGTGTTTATTGAAGATAAGTGAATTACAAAAGTGAAGGGGAAATAATGCAAACTTGGAAAACTTTAGGGGTACTAAAGTGTATTAAGTAAATCAATCTGGACCGTTGGTGGTGGTTTTAATAGTAACTCAATCTGAACTGTCGGTGGTGGTTTTAATAGTAAATCAATCTGGACTGTCGGTGGTGGTTTTAATAGTAAATCAATCTAGACCTTCGATGGTGGTTGTAAAAGTAAATCAATATGGACCGTCGATTGTGGTTTTAATAGTAATCAATATGGACCGTCCGTTTTAATAGTAAATTAATCTGGACCATCCGTGAATTAGTTACTATTTAGTTATTTCTCCTATAAATAAAAGCTTAATTCTTCTTTCATTCTCACCAATTCACTGAGACTCACAAGAGAAACTATAGAGAGCAAGAAGAAGAGTATTATGCTACTTCACTATTGCAGTATCCAGTCTTCTACTAAGGTAAGGGATGTTATTTTCGTTTAGTAAGGGATATTATTTGTTGTATTCGTAAGGGATGTTATTTTTATTTGGTAAGGGGTATTATTTCTTTCGTATTCATAAGGAGTACTATTTTTTGTATTCATCCTTTAATATGTCGGAATAACCTGTCTACGCGGATTACGTACCGTATGACAAGTGAAAATCCATTTGCAGTTTTGTATATTATTTCTTTTCATATTATTAAATCTAAACTTACTATGGTAAGTATTGCTTCTACAATCCTTGAAATTAGTGGAATATCCTTAAGTTTTGCGTTTAATCCAGTATCGTTTTATTGGAATATTGATCTGAACTTTCTTATTAAATATCAATATTTTCATCTGGGGTACTATTCACGGGTTACTATTCACCCGGTTACTATTCACTATAATATCATTCACTCGGGTATTTGGGGCACTTTTCATGCTGGGGTACTATTCACGAGTTACTATTCACCTGATTACTATTCACTCAAATATTATTCACTCGAGTATTCAGGGCACTTTTCGTGCCGGAGTACTATTCATAAGTTACTATTTATGGGTTACTATTTACCTGGTTACTATTCACTCAAATATTGTTCCCTCGGGTATTTGGGACACTTTTCATGTTGGGGTACTATTCACGAGGTATTATTCCCGAAGTACTATTCATGGGATACTATTTACCCAAAAAATTTATTTCTTTTCCGTCCAAATTATTTTTGATACATGAATATTATTCTTGAATTTTACTCCACAAAGAAGTATTATGTTGACAAATTGGATATTTTTAAACTTTGGATAAATTTAAAATATTTAATATTTATCCTTGATTTCGTTTGATTAATGCTTATATCATTGTCATCATCCTCATGCTTATATTGTGATGAAAGTCATCTTTCGCTTACGTGCATAGATGGATGATTAATTATTGGTTTTATGATTTGTATATCTTTGGCTTACGTGCAAAGATGGATACATTGATTATTGGTTTCTGATTGTATATCTTTGGCGACGCAAAAGACGAGCCGTTGATTGATAGCTTTGGCCCGTAGTGCAAAGATGGATAGGTGTATGACATGATCATGACCACTAGTGATACTAACGAATATCCTTGGCCCGTAGTGCATGGATAATTTGATGATGTGATTGGTAGAATCATGACCATAGTTGAATGTCTTTGGTCGTAGTGCACTGACAGACAATTGATTGGTATGATCATGACCATTAGTTTTATAGTTGAATATCTTTTGTAACGCCCCAGAAAATTGAACCTTTTGTAAATACTTTTAATAATGAATGAAATAATATTATTTATTATTATTATGTATTTGTAAGATGAATGTCGTTCTATAACCTAGAAACCCCAAAACGTCGTAGTATTTTAACTACGTGGGAGAATTAAAGTGTTTGAATTTCTAAGATGAAAATAAAAGCTTTCCGAGAAATTTTTCGAAAAACACTATTCATCGATTTCTGCTCTGGAATTATTTTGAATTTTCGAGAAATGCGTAATGTTATAATATCAATATGAGATGGATTATGTAATAATAATCGAAGTATGAAAAACGTAATATTTTGTATGCGGACCTAATTTGGGAACTTTAGGTTTATTAAGCGTTAAGGAAAGAAAGTTGTAATTGTATGATGTGTATGCATTGTACGAGGTAATGAACGTAAGTATAATACGACGTATTATACTATTAAGACTGGAGAATGTAATAACGTATATTAAGAATTAATATACGAGCTAGCATATGAGAATTATACGTGGTGTATATATGTTAAGTTATTAATGAAAGGTAATGGACTTGTAGGATTATTAGCATAATGGTATAAGTCCAATACAATGTGATACTCAAGCCCAAGTGTTTGATAAATCATAAGTCCAAACTTTTGTAATGAAAGCCCAATAAGAAATTAGCTAGATTAATGAAGCAAGCCCAATGGGTTAAGCCATGATCCATGGAGAAAACCAAGTGTGATGTGGGTAGACTTGATGGGCAAGAACTTTAAGTGGTGAACAAGTGTTGCGATGGCCAAGTAATAGAAGTGGCTAGCAAGTAGACTTAGTTGCAAAGTAATGAATAGTAAGGAGGTGTATTAAGGAGGTGATTAAAGGAGGGGGAAGGTCCTAATGACTCTTATGCCCTCACTTTGGATAGCCTATAAATAGGAGAGTTGGTTGATCATTTCTCATTGTTCAACTTTCATCCAAAACAAAGTAACTTATTGGTTAGAGAGAATAAGCACTTTTAAAGCCAAATCAACATTTTGATAGATTTCAAAGAAGAATACTTTAGTCATCAAAGGTAAATGATCTTATGATCTATTAGTCTATCTCTACCATAGTAAGATTGATAGAGAAGTGTGATTGTATGCTAAGAACCTATAAGAATTGAGTGATGAATGGACTTAAGCCGAATAAGTTGAATAAGCAACTTGAACCTAAATAAGTTGATAAACTTGTGAAGAACTTGTCACTTGTTTGTCATATGATGTTAGTATGTTGAATATAGTATGAAAACATTGATTGATGGACTTATGTCCATAGTAAGTCATAAGCATGAGAATTTGTAGTTCATAAGTTAAATAAGTCATTGACTTATGAAAATAAGTCAAAACCTACTTTGACTATAAGTTGGTGTAATAAATAACTTGAAATGTTCATGTGTTGCTTAAAATCCATTTAGAATGATTAGTAATGAAGTTTTGCCGGAATTCACACGATTGGACGATTATCGTCGAATTCGTAAAATTCTCGGAATGGAAGTCGTATTTTGTGTTTAAAGTCAGAAATGTTGGTTTTCAATGGAGATAAGTCATATTTGGCATTATAGAGTTGCAGACTCGAAAATGACCGAATTCTGACTTAGAACGAAGAAACGAGCATTGAACGTTCACGAACGTTTATCGTTTTCGTTAAAAATGAACTAATAGGTGAAATTTTAGCAAACAAAGTCAAATAGATAAAATTCTTGCATGAACGCATAGAGTACGTAATTTTTGAACTGTAGACTTTTGAACGAGCCAATTTGGACTTATAATGAAGAAGTTATGCGTCCGGGAAGTTCATAAAATTTAAAATCTACAAAAATTATCTGAGGCATAGAGTCCGCGCCGCGGCGCGACTCACAACCTTAAAGCCCATGCCATAGCACGAGGCTAGAACCGAGCATACTGCTAACTCGTGCTGCGACGCGAGATGCAGAGTTAAGTGTGGCGCCGCGACGCCAGTCCCAGAGTTTTGACAGACAAGAATGTTTACAAGGATAGAATGAAAGATAACTCATTAGTAATGAACTAAGGTGTTAATATAACATTGTTAAGGCATTGTTAGACACTTAATGTATGATGATTAGAGGTTAATAATCAATTGAATGTGAGCATAATGTGAATGACGTAATGAAAAGCCGGAAACCATAATAACAGATCTAAGTCAAGATTTAGATTGAGATGAAGGGTAAGATATATTAGTATACATACTTGATTATATATGACTTAATGTGGTACGTTATATGATCATGTATTGTAGAAACTTAGAGACCTAAAGTGTACGTGTGATAATCAGTAAGCAGACGCTGAGGGCAAGTATTCTAACCCTTGTTCTAGTTCAGTCTTGACAAGCTGTGTAATGCATGTATTCTTTCGCATGAAGTTTTTTTAACGATGAAGTCTAAAGCCAATTCTTTCAGCTAGACTTATATTATGATTTCGTCAAGCATGATTAATGTTTACCGAGTTATATTGGTATGGTTTTCAATTGAAGACCAAGTATGCTAAAATGTTTTTGTTGTTTAACGACAGGCACGTGAGGTTGCCACAAATTAAACGTATACACATTTAATGAATGTAGTGTTGATCAACATAGAGTACTATGGGTTGATCACCCAGAAGTGCTCGTAAGCTATGCCGGACTTACGGACTTAGTGTCGGGTTGTCCTTTTTAAAAGAAATGATAAACTGCTCATAGTCTTGAGCCTTAGTTGATATTCTACTGAATATTGTTGTTGAAAAAAGTTTTGAATGAAAATAAGTGCTATTTTGAATTATCAATAGTACTTCATAACTATTGTTCAGTTACTAAAGATATATGAGTTCTATATTTCAAGCATGTTGTTTATTAGAATTGTAATACTTGCTGAGCTAGTCATGCTCACTCTTGCTTGAACCATATGAACACAGCCAAGATCGAGCGGACCGAAGGCTCAGGCAAAGACAAGGACAAGGCGAAGACGAACCCTTAGATTACTTATGTAATAGAATAGTTGAATGTTTGTAATATATTGAATATTATGACAAGAACAAATGAATGGGTTACAAAAAACCTAGGAAATGTAATATTATTTTGGATATATAGAAGTTATATTAGTCCTTTTGAGACTATTCAATTGAATGAATGAATGAATGGTAGTACCGTGTAGCACCATTTGTCGGGTTGGAAGAGACTCGAATTTGGGGGCGTCACAGGTTGGTATCAAAGCATTAGGTTATAAAACTTAAGGGGGGATTAAAAACCTTAAGTCATAACCTTAAGAGAAGTCAAAGAAGTACAAGAAGAAAATAACCTTATAAAAATGCATTATGATTATGCTATGTGTTTTTATTATTCTACTGACGTGTACTAATCAACTTAATTATTTTGTGTAGATGTCAGGAGTAAATAGAATGTATGTAGGTGGTCAAGCCATTATTGAAGAGTCGGTAAACCAAGTAGAGGTTTTACCGAACCCCATAGCAGCAGATCCAGAGGTGGTAGTTATTGAGTCTGGAGACTCAGATGATGCTGACTATATGTCAATATTCGATGGGATGATAGAAGAGGAAGTAGAGATAGTGTCCTTTAATCCGGTAGCTATAGCAGTGGAGATAGCTCCTGGAGGGTCAATGATGTCTCTGTTTATGTCAGTGTTGGATAGAAATATCCATTACTGTCCGGAGGTCAAGGAGCTGAAAGCAGAGCTCCAAATGGTTATAGAGGACAAGACTGATGTCGAGTCCATGTGGGAGCAAGAACATGACGAGAGGATTTTGGCTAAGGACAAAGTCAACGAGTTAAAGCATGAGGTCTTTGAGCTCAAGGAGGAGCTAAAGACCAAGGTGCAAAAGATAGGGAGAATGTCCTATATCTATAGGAATTCTCACACAGATTTCCAGCAGCAGGTAGCTGGATATCCTGTAGAGGTAGGGCAAACACGACATTTTATTAGCCGTGATATTATTGTCGGTCTTCCCAAGGCAGATTTTGATAATGCCTTGAGGAAGATGTAGACTAGTAGTAACTAGACTAATATGTAAATATTTTGTAACTAGTAGTGACGTAAAGCCCTTTTTGTATAGTAAAGGGTAGTCTTTTGTAAATCCCAATTTTTGGAAAGAAATAGCGGGAAAGTAATGTAAGCAGCTTAGGTTGTGTATATAACCGATGTAGTATTATACTACAAAGAATGAATATAAGTCCTTTTTATGGAAAGCAATGAGTTATGGATGTTGAGTTATTGTTTAATATTAATGATAACTAATAAAGAAAGGAATAATAACGAAATGTGTTTATTGTATCAGCAAAATGCCGCCGAAAAGAGTGCAACGTAATCAAGGTGCTAACGTGAATCAACCGGAGGGAGGTCCGGTTAACCAGATGCATGAGTTTGTTAATTTATTAACAGCTGCCTTTAATAGAATAGGGGCTAATATCCCGGTAAATCCAGGAGTAGCACGAGCTACTACCTTTAAGGATTTCAAGAGCGTGGGTCCGCAGGAGTTCAAAGGAACTACGGACCCTATTGAAGCCCATACGTGGGTTAAGGAGATAGAGAAGGAATTTGTGATAGAAAATGTCGACGAGGCCCAAAAGGTTGCCTTTGCGACCTATATGATGAAGGGAGACGCTAACTTTTGGTGGGAAGCCAATCAGGCTAGGGCCGGGATAGCGAATCTGACGTGGGAGAGGTTCAAGGAGATATTCTTTGAGAACTACTTTCCTACGAGTATGCAAGGGAGGATGGAGATGCGGTTTCTAGAGTTGAAACAAGGGGACATGACAGTTCCCCAATACGCCGCCAAGTTTAATGAACTGGCAAGGTTCGCTCCACATCAAGTGGATACTGAGGTGAGAAAGGCGCGACGGTTCGAGCAGGGCTTGAAGCCCTGGCTCTATAATTGTATATCGGTGTTCCAAAGTACTTCTTTTGGAACCATTTTAGAGAAGGCGATAATCGTCGAGGGTGGTAGTGAGGCTCTAAGCCAATACCACAAGGACAAGAAGAGCAAGGGTAAGGTAAACGGGAGAGTAAAGATCGAGGGAGCCAGTGGTAGTGGCGAGGGTCAGAAGAGGAAGGTATTTAGCTCTAGGAATACCAGAGTTAAGCAAGGAGACCCGAAGAGAAGAATGGAGGCCTGCAAGACCTGTGGGAAGACTCACTTAGGAGTCTGTCTCAAGGGGAAGGCCGTATATTACAATTGTGGACAGGAGGGGCACATTGCGCCTAATTATCCAAGTCTGAAGAAGAATCACGAATGCTTTGTGTATGGATCAACTGACCACATAGCAACGAACTGCCCAAAGAAGGGGACGGATGGGAACCGGGGCGCTAATAGCGGTAAATTAGCTATTAGTGGACCAACACAACCGGGTAGGCCGATGGGCTATACCTTTAACATGATAGTCCAAGATGCAGTCGCATCAGGGGACGTCGTCGCAGGTATTATTTTGATCAACGATATCAATGCGTACGTGTTGTTTGATTCGGGTGCTACTTGTTCGTGTATAGCATTGATTTTGCTAGACGATTAGGATTACTTTCCGAAAAGTTGCCTATACCTTTAAATATTAAGGTAGCAAACGAAGAAATAATTCATGTTGAAGATGTTCATAGGAGTTGTTGCATAGATATACGGGGTTGTAAATTATCGGTAGATTTGATACCGATAAATTTAGGAGAATTCGACGTAATTCTCGGAATGGATTGGTTAGTTAACCATGGGGCAATTATAGATTGTCAAAAGAAATGTGTGAACATTAAATCGTTAAGATAACCTCAGGTAGTATTTTACGGGAATAAATTGTCGGGACGTTCGTGTTGTCTAACCATGACACAAACTAGGAAATTACTGAGGAGGGGATGTGTAGGTTACCTATGCCATGTCGTTGATACCCAGAGAGTGGTAGCAACCATGGAACAAATACCTATAGTAAGAGAATTTGTCGATGTTTTTCCAAGTGAATTATTGGGTCTTCCACCGGATAGGGAGACCGAGTTTGTGATAGACAATGTGTCAGGAGCGGCACCAGTTTCTAGGGCACCGTATCATATGGCGCCAGTGGAGATGAAGGAGTTGATGGTGCAGTTGCAAGAATTGTTGGACCGGAAGTACATTCAGCCGAGTGTTTCGCCGTGGGGAGCACCGGTACTATTTGTCAAGAAGAAGGAAGGATCGTTAAGACTGTGTATCGACTACCGAGAGTTGAACAAGTTAACGATAAAGAATAAATACACATTGCCCCGGATCGATGATCATTTTGATCAGTTGAAAGGGGCTAAGTATTTTTCTAAAATATATTTAAGAACGGGGTATCACCAGTTGAAGGTTAGGAAGGAGGATGTACCAAAGATAGCATTTAGGACTCGTTATGGTCATTACGAGTTCCTGGTGATGTCGTTTGGGTTAACAAATGCACCAGCTGCATTTATGGATATGATGAATAGAGTGTTCAAACAATATTTGGACAAGTTCATCGTGGTGTTTATAGATGATATTCTAGTCTATTCTAAGATGCCAAAAGATCATGCTGAACACCTAAGATTAGTGTTGGAGACACTAAGAAAGGAGAAGTTGTATGCAAAATTCACTAAGTGTGAATTTTGGTTGGAGAAGGTACAATTTTTAGGTCATGTCATTGACCATGAAGGAATTTCAGTAGATCCAGTGAAGGTAGAAGCTGTGATGAATTGGGAACAACCAAAAATGCCGAATGAAGTGCGGAGTTTCCTAGGGTTAGCGGGTTACTATCGGAGATTCATCCAGGATTTTTTGAAGATAGCTACTTCGTTGACTAACTTGACAAGGAAGACGGTGAAATATGCTTGGACTGACAAGTGCGAGGACAGTTTTCAAGAACTGAAGAAGTGGTTGAGTGAAGCGCCTGTTTTGTCATTACCCGATAACACAGGAAATTTTGTATTATATAGTGATGCTTCGCATAGAGGACTTGATTGCGTGCTCATGCAGCATGGCAAGGTCATTGCATATGCATCTAGGCAATTAAAGGATTATGAGAAAGTTTATCCTCTTCATGATCTGGAACTGGCCATAGTAGTTTTTGTTCTAAACATGTGGAGACATTACCTTTATGGAGAAAAATGTGAGATATACACGGACCACAAGAGTCTTAAATATATCTTCACATAGAAGGAGTTGAATATGAGGCAGAGGAGATGGCTGGAGTTGATAAAGGATTACGACTGTGAAATCCTGTATCACCCGGGAAAAGCCAATGTAGTTGCCAACAGTAGGAAGGGTCGGGAAAAGTTGTCTTTGTTAATGGTTCAAACTAAGTTAATAACAGAGATGGCTAGGATGGAGATAGAAGTAAAGTTGCCAAATGAAGCGAGGCATATACTTTTTACGACATAGATGCAATCTACTATCGTAGAGAGAATCAAGGAGGTGCATCTCAGAATTGATGAGTGTGACCAGATGAAGGAGCGGATGGCCAGTGAAAAAGATACTAAGTACAGTCTTGATAATGAGGGATTATTGAGATTTGAAGGAAGAGTTTGGGTTCCGAATGAGACGGAATTAAAGGAGCAGGTTCTACAAGAGGCTCATAGTTTAAGGTTTTCAATTCATCCTGGTAGCACTAAGATGTATCAAGATCTTCGACAGAGTTTCTGGTGGCCGAACATGAAGAGAGAAATAGCAGAGTACGTGAGTAGGTGCTTTACTTGATCTTCTCGCTCATCCACATTCTGAATGGAACTTCATCTGGATACCGTCAACTTGATCTTTACGAGATCCTTAAGTTCTTCTAACATCGTTCGCTGAAAATGTTTTTCATTTAAAGCAAGTGTGAGCATTCAATTGCCCAAAGAAGTCATATGAGTTTAACAAACATCTTCAAGAATTCAAACATTCTTTTAAGACTTCAATAAATAGAACAAAGGTTATGAAGCGTACTTGAATAATAGGAATAATCTCGATTCTATCATTTTAAAATAATATTCACTTTCATGTTAAAATACTTTCATTCTTCTACCTTTTTCATACACATTCTATCTGGCTAGAATCATTAGCACAGACTTAACAATAATGGATCAGGTATAAACAGAGCATTCTCTTATTGAACAGTTAAATCACAGAACAATTTATTTCATAGAAACACCGAAGTGTTCACATTGTGGCTCAAGGCCTCATACGTTCTACCACCTTGTACAAATATCGCACATTAGCACATAGACGAAACTTCTCAAGTTCAACATCTGAGAAGTTTAAGAAACTAGCATTCATTTGAAATATGAATGAAGTTAGGAAACTTGCCTTATGCCCAGCTATAGCTTATGCTGAACTGCTCATCTTAATTCCTATATAACACATAAGAAAACACCACATACACCAACTTTGACTTATGCATTAGTTTACTTAACTTAACTTCTTAGGGTTCGCGTTCTTGCAACCTAAGTTTACGCAACCACTTTCACCACCGTTTCTCTGACTTCATGACATCTGAGAGATGTCTTACTTATATCGTTCATCATCTTTGATGTTTTACATCTTATCTTCTTCTTATAACTTCTCTAAGACTCAAAGACACATCGTTTTCTCCGCTAGTAGTCCATATGGTACTCTGAGTGGTTTCCCACAAACAACCAACAAACAAGTTCTGTCTCGTCTACACTTTGTCCATAACGATTGAGTTAGATCTGCTTGCTTTTTGTATATACCTTCGCTCTCTGAAGGAATTGTTTAGCCCAACTCCCATATGTCAACCACCAAAGGTTACGATTGTACTACAACTTAACTTATCTTAACTTATCTGAACTATTAAACTATATGTTCGTTAAATTAATTTCTTATTCCTTACGGCCTTTTGGCAATTAAATGCCATACCTCAGAATTCATTCTTATATGACTCACCTCCGGCTTTCATTAATCTTAATACTGTTCATTACGGCTTTCTTAATACCATTCATATCTTACTTAATACTTTTGTTATCCACTACTTGAACCCCATATTCATTAGTCATTCTTATTGTCCAAGCCATACCGTTTGTTGTATGCTAAGATCGCTTGTTTATCGCAACAGCGTTGCGTTTGCAGCATCTATACGCTTTACACTTATCTCTCACTATCATGACATAACATCAAAATGTTATTCATTACCCTCGTCACTCAATGTCTAAGGAATCACAACCATAACAATCCCTCACGTTCGTTCATTGCGACTACGGTCCCCAGACATCGGTTATGTAACTCGCGTTTACATTCTTTCTTTTTTACTCTCATATAACCTTTTTGTTCGACCTTTATTAAAGGTTTAATTCACTAAATTAAGTGTTACATTTGACGAATCTTATGTTCTTTATCTTCCCATACATTTCCCAAGAGTTGAGCAATTAAAAGCTCTTCTCTGGCTTTTTCCATACATTGGCGCTGCGGTGCCACTCTCCCCTCTATCTCTCGCGCTGTGGCGCGAGTTTATAGTACCCGGCTCTCTGGTCTGGCGCTGCAGCGCCACCTTATAAGGCATGGTTGGCGCCGCGGTGCCAAACCCTAATTCTTGATAATTTCTTCTAAGTGTTAACTTCATTTCGAGACGCTACTTCCCGATCTCATAACTCCTTCGTTATAACTTGGAACGAGGTAATTCCAAAGCCATTCTCTTCCTTATCTTACGTACTTCAATACTCCCAGACAGAACTTCATTCTGAATCCGTTAACATGCCATTCAATTGGCTTAATCTTCACCATTCGTTTATTTTACGTTTTTAACACTCTTTGTTTATTCGTCCGTAATTCGGTCATCCAAACTCGGAATTCCTTCGTTCTTGAGTCCACGACTCACATTTTATATGTTCTCTTACATTCTTATGAAAACCTACACATTCGGGTTCATTTACTAACTTTCTAATTCGCGTTTGTCTTTTACGAAATTTTCGCCATAACTTCGTTATAGCTAAGATTTAATTCGTTCTTCATGAACGTTTCTACCGTTCCTAACCAAGAAATGCATCTAACTTATACGCGATGGTTTTAAACTTGTCCATCAACACAATTATCCTACGATGGTTTTAAATTTGTCCATCAACAACGTTCTTCATGTTCTTCGCATATTTTTTGTGTTCTTCGTTCGTTCTTCATTTTAATCGATATTTTGGATTACGATTTCACTTTTTATTGGAATTTGATGTTATAGATCATCATTCCTTACTTATTACACCTACTTATTGATATAATCCACTCGGATCGTTCTAATTCATTACGAATCTTATACTTCCTTAAGAAATTTATTTACTAAACTTTAAATTCTTATTTTTCTTATTTCTCATGATTTCAACCATATGAAATCATCCCTAACATTATCTACTTCTTATTCTCATTAAGTTATGTTTAAAACATATAAAACTTAAAGAAAATCTAACATAGAAGTTAGGTTTTAATACCTTTCCTCTTTATTTTTCTTTCGCTAGCCAAAACCGGCAATTTGCTAGTTTTTCCATTTTACGAACATTTTTGATCCGATTAATCATGCTCATGCTCTTCTTTCTCTCTCTCCATCTGAATCCTCTCTCTCTCTCTAGTGTAGGATTTTCCAAATCCCATTTAAATGAAATCTAGCTTCCTATTTATAGATTTTCCAAAGCTAGGGCAAAATAGTCATTTCACCCCTAACCTCCTTACTATTCACACCTCCATACTATTCATTACTTAAGTGTTAAGTTAACTTATCCCTTAAGTCTACTTAGCCTTTAAGTTATGTGGTTTCGTCTTTCAGGTTTTTGTCTGACAATTTTAAAAACTGCGATTCTCGAAATCCAAATATTATTGGATATTTCATCTTTCCTTTACCGATTAACTTTTACGTATTCTTCGGATTTCCGAAAAACTAAAAAAAACTATTTGGCATTGAGCGTTTTCCTTCACGTTTACCCTAACGTAGTTAAATGAGTGAAAAGTACACAACAATACTTTTCGTCGTTTTTATTTCGTTTGATTTCTGCACGTTTTTTGAGAAAAAACTTTTATCGGCTTACTTAACTTTTCACGACATATTATCGGCAAATCTTTCAACGGAATGTCATTTCGACATACCGAACTCTCAGAACGGCTAAGGTTATTCAAACCCTAACCCTTAGGTTTCGTCGGGTGAATAGTATCTATTTCGTCTTTTTCCCCGAAAATATTTTGTTCCTGGAAAATTTTCATTTTCGTCTTGAAAATTCTTAATCGCTTAGTCTAGCTCGTAGCCAGAATCCTCCCGACTTATAATCATCCTAGGTTCTAGAACGATTAATAAACACATAGCACATAATATTATTAATAAAAATTCATTTTATTAATAACTAATTCTTTAAACTTAAATTCTGGAAAATCCGAATTTTTGGGTCGTTACAGGACTGAAGGCTCAGGCTTGGACAAGGGCAAGGCGAAGACAAACCCTTAGATTACTTATGTAATAGAATAGTTGAATGTCTGTAATATATTGAATATTATAACAAGAACAAACGAATGGGTTACAAAGAACTGGGAAATGTAATATTATTTTGGATATATAGAAGTTATATTAGTCCTTTTGAGACTATTCAATTGAATGAATGAATGAATGGTAGTACTGTGTAGCACCATCTGTCAGGTTGGAAGAGACCCTGATTTTGGGGCGTCACATCTTTGGCCCGTAGTGCAAAGATAAACAATTGATTGGGATGATCATTGTTATTACATTTGAATATCTTTAGCCCTTGGGGTAAGGATATTGAGGAAACGTTCTATTAAGCCTTTGTGACAAAGAAAAACTGTTGATTTACATGATTATAAATATGAATTCTGAACTTAATTATAATCTTTAGTGGTTTAGGTGAAGACAGGTGATGAAAGTTCTCTTTGTCTTGGGTACAACAAAGAACTGTTGATGAGTATTAAAGGAATGAAATATTAACGATGGACTTTTAGTTTGGAGGAGATAGTAGACATTATGTTCTACTTGCCTCTTCTAATGGATTGTTGATTCCGCTGCAATTATGGTTGAAAACTTTTATTATCTACCATATGTTCTAAATCTCGGATTAATTCTGATGAAGGCTATTGATAAATTAATTATCTTAGTCATGATATTCTTTACTGGGCTATTTGTGCTCACCCTTTTGCTTCACAATTCCTTTCACATAATAAGAGTGTAGCTGGGTCGAGCGGGTATAACAAGGAATAGTGTGATGGTCCGAGACTGTCAAAGTTTCTCAATACATTATAAAACGGCATGACATGCAATATATAATTGTATTGAGGACCTAAGATGTGTGTGTCGTATTTTATACGTCACTTAATAATTGATTTTGGTGAACAACAATAGGGTGATGAGAACCTGACTTTGAAAGCGTCAAAAGTGCACCTCATTAGAATGAACATGATAGTAATCTTCTCGTTCTTCTTAGGGGTCTTGAAATATTTGTGACAACCCAGAAATCGGATTGTCCAGAATTTAAGATTTAAAGAATTAGTTATTAATAAAATGAATTTTTATTAATACTATTATATGCTATGTGTTTATTAATAGTTCTAGAACCTAGGATGATTATTAATCAGGTCTGGCTATGAGCTAGACGAGTAAGAATTTTCAAGACAAAAATAAAAATTTTTGGGAACAAAATATTTCCGGGGATAAAGACGAAAGAGGCACTTTTCACCCGACAAAACCCTAAGGGTTAGGGTTTGAATAACCTAAGCCTTTCTAAGAGTTCAGTATATCGAAAATGACATTCCATCGAAAGATTTGACGATAATATATCGTGAAAAGTTAAGTAAGTCGATAAAAGTTTTTCTCAAAAAACGTGCAGAAATCGGACGAAATAAAAATGACAAAAAGTACTGTTATGTACTTTTCATTCGTTTAACTACGTTAGGGGAAAATGGGAAGGATAATACTTAATGTAAAAAAGTGTTTTTCAGTTTTTCGGAGATCCGAAGAATACGTAAAAGTTAATCGATAATGGAAAGATAAAATATCCCAAAATATTTGGATTCCGAGAATCGATATTTTTAAAACTGTCGGACGAAACCGAAAGACGAAACCTAAGTTTCGTGAATAGGAAGGAGGTGGAAATAGTAAACTTAAGGAGTAAGTAAACTTAATGCTTAAGTCATGAATAATAAGGAGGTTTGGTGGCAAAATGACTAAAATACCCTTAGCCTTGGTTTTCTATAAATAGGAATCTTAAATCATTTGTTTAGGATTTTGAAAATCCTACAACTTTTGAGAGAGATTTCGGATGAGAAAGAGAAGGAAAAAGAAGAGGAAAAGCTTGCTCGGGAGCAAACGTTTTCCGATGGAAGGAGATTAAAGAAGAAAGGTAATCTGAAAACCTAACTTCTAGATAATTTTCTTTAAGTTTATATGTTAAAAACATAGCTTAATGAGAATAAGGAGTAAAAGATGTTAGGAATGGTTTCATATGGTTGAAATCATGAGAAAATGAAGAAATAAGAATTAGAAATTTATTTTATAAATTTCTTAATGAAGTGTAGGATTCGTAATGAATTTGAATGATTCGCTGAAATAAGTAAGGAATGGTATTTTATAACATCAAATTCCAAGAAAAAGTAAAATCGTAATCAAAATATCGATTAAAAAATGAATAACGCAAAGAACGCAAAGAACATTGTTAATGGACAAATTTAAAACCATCATAGGATAATTGTTGTTGATGGACAAGTTTAAAACCATCGATGTATAAAAGATTTGCTTATTGGCAGTTAGGAACATTAGAAACATTCATGAAGAGATTAAAAGCGAAAGCTATGAATTTATGGCGAAAAAATTGTAAAAGATGAACGAGAAATAGAAAGTATGTAAATGAACCCGATCGAGTTGAAAATATGAGTCGTGGACCCTAGAATGAACGAATTCTGAGTTCGAATGACCGAATTACGGACGAACGAATAAAGAACGTTAAAAACGTAAAACAAACGAAGCGAAGGTAAGATTAAGCGATTGAATGACGTATTAGCGGATTGAGCGAAGTTACTGTTTGTGGGTGTCGATGTAACAACCCGGAATTTTAAATTATAATTTAAATATTTATTAAATTATATAAATATTTATTTGAGGTGTTTATTGTGGATTAAATATTTATTGATGTGATGGTTGTTAATAAATATTTATGAATCTAAATTTATTGGATAATATTCTAAATTAAATTAATATGACATGAGATGTTATATTGTTTTGAATTAATAATTTAAGTTGATGTGTTTAATTATTAAATAAAATTATAATGAAAATTATAATTTGGTGATATTTGTTTAAATGATATATTCAATTAAAAATGGCGTGTGATTGATTTATTTAATTAATGTTGGATATAGAAATCTAAATAAATAAGATATAATTATAAATTATAAAATAAATTGTTTATTTAAAATAAAATAAAGGAGTTTAATGTGGTTTTTCCAAACAATACTTAAATATATTAATTCTTTAAAATTTAAAGGGTTTTGCCAAACAAAGCCTTATGGTTTTTTAATTTCTAAGGTTTTTTTGAATTTAAATAAAATAATAAATATAATATATTTATAATATATACATTTTATTATGTAACTGATATTACAATTAGTATGCGTATTAAGAATTAACAGTTTTATTCTTACCCATATCAGTTTTTCTTTACGCATACTTGGCTAAGTCCGAGAGTTCAGAGAATTGAGAGTTGAGGGAAATTGAGAGAAAGCCTAAGGATTACCAAGCAGTTTCTGTTGTTTAGCAAATTGAAGCTATGTTCCATAATCTCTATATTACATACATGTATATGTCTACATATGTGAATTACGGCAAAATTTCATGTACTCTGTGAAATCAAATTCGTTGAATTGTTGCTATACAATGAGATAATTGTGTTTATATGTGTTGAGATGGTTGAGGTTGTATGTAAACAAGAGGTTGCTATGCTAATTTCAGTTTAGAAGTAGAAAAAATAATGACAGTGTATGTTTTCTTATATGGCTTATGAAATACCAATTTTTAGTGGTCAAGTTGTACGTTAATATGCAAATTGAGTATTGTTTATGCTAGTTTGTTAAGAAACGAAGATAATGTAATTTGAATGAAGCAATTTGGACAAGAATTGAAATCACATTGTTGATTTTTGAAGATGATGTCAAAATTTGAGTTTTTGTATGAAAATGGGAAATTTGAGAAATTAAACTAGTATAATTATTGTTAAATTGTTCTATATTGATATATATGTGAGGAAACATGTTTATGATGGTTTGGTCTCTATTGTACATGTTAATGTTACTGTCTAGTGGGTGAAATTTGTGTTTGTTGGGCTAAAGTCAGCTCATTATTCATAGTGAGTCTACGCCCTCTGTCTGAACACTAACGAACCTTGAAATTGATCCTGGCTATGTATGGGCCGCAATTGCATCATTCCCCATCCCGAGACAGATTTGTTACGTTATTTTTTCTGCAGACCTTGGAATACCTTACCACTTGGTTTAAGGTTATGTTAATGTGTCCAACATGTAACAACAAGGCTAAAACAGAGTTGTGATTATGTTGTTAGTGAATTCAAAGTGGTAAAAATGATTAGTAAATCACGAACGCGTTATGTGATAACTTAGTATACACAATGAATGTTAGACAAGTGTTGCGAAGAAAAACACTTGGAATTTCTGAAATGTAAATAGTAATGAAAGATTTGTGCTAAAATGATAAGATTAGATAGAAATGTACATGCTATGGTATGTTAACATATCTAATAGGTATTGTGGTTCTAACCTATGTGTAGGTGAACGTGAGTTTAATATTGTAGCTTATGCTCGAGGAAAGTTTTCGAACTCTACATTAACGTTGAGCAAGTTTCTAAACCTTATCTTTTTACATTAAGAAAGTTTCTTACTTTAAATTTCCATTTAAGCGAACTCTTGTATTCTTGATCATTATTTGAGCAAGCTAGCTACACTTTAATTTCATTCGAACAAGTTTTGAATTCCAATATTTATTGATGTATTATAACTTATTTATTGTTAGACAAGTTTCTTTATTATCATTCATGTACAAAGAATGCAATTTTCTTGAATTCTAATTTTTAATGTTGAATTATCTTAGTTCATTTGTTTGACATAAGTTATTCTCATAATGAGAAAGTTTTTTTTTCTGCTTGCTATTACTTAATGTATATTCAATAATTTATAGTCCTAGCTTAATATTGTTCAAGCAAGGTTTATTGTCATTCAATACTTATGCATTGTAGTTGTTTCTAAGCATGAGTTCGAAATATAGTTAGTTTGCGTACACTTATTCATTGTTCCATATTATGTTATTATTGATCAATTGTTGTGTTATCAAACACTATTAATTCAACTAGTCCTCTAGTTGATGTTCGTTAAACTTCAAATTACCCCTAAAAGCTTATCCAAACCAAACTTTCTTTGGTATGGATTTGTACTCTAAATACTGAGATGAACAACCATATTATTAGGGGATAATTTACGCTTAGCGTTGAAATGTTTATGCACAATACATTGTACGAAGGGCTGATCCTCCTAAGTACGAGGAGTCCTTATAGTCTTATGACTGTTAAAGTTGGAGTTGAAAGATTACTCGCAACTGTGGACATAGTTCGTGGTCTTATGACCCTCAGATATTTACATTCCATATTTTGATTCCAGTCTTTGGTTATCATTGATAGAGTACTATTCAGTTTTGATGAGCCTATTTATCGGCAGCTAGTATATTCTTGTTGACTCATTGATATATCTAGTGAGCATTTGTTTTGCTCACTCTTGCATACTTATACACTCATTGCAGCTAAAGTTGAGAAGGTAGATGAGCCTTCAGCTAGCAAAGGAAAGGGAAAAATGTACAAGTGATGCAGACTTGTAATTTTTGTTTATTGTGATGGTCATAGACTTTTAAATAATGATGTGATGTAATAATTTTATTTCCGCACTTAAATGATGTTTAAAGGTTAGACAACCTGGGAAGATTTTATTTATTAATGTAAACCTATTTAAAGGGAGGATTTATGGTTAAATGTTATTTTATTTGGGTAGATAGATATGAATGATTGGATAGTGAACACCAAATCTTGTGGGAATGAAGTACTTGGATTTAGGGGTGTCACAAGTTGGTATCAAAGCTTTAGGTTATGAACATTAGGTGGGGAAAAGCCATAGGAAGTAACCTTTGAAAAGATAGTGATGATAAACTCTTATCGAGTTTTAAGGAAGAAGTACTAAAATACTTATGTGCTTATATGATTATAACATATGTGCTCGTGAGTGTCGAGTAGTAATGATTAGTAATTAAAACTTAAAATTTGAGTGACAGGATGGCTAATTAAGAAGGATCCCGGATGCCTAGAGAGGAGGAACCTCGAGATATTCAGGTGATTTGGGAACAACTACTGCCACGGGAAACAATTTCGTTGGTTATAGTAGTTGAGCAGGAGAGAATACCTAATAAGGATGATGAGATAGAGATGGATGAGGAGGACCCCATGGAGCTGCCACAGTCGGATGAGGAGAACGAGGAGGAAGAGATTCCACTTAACTCGATAGCTGGCCGTATGTACGATGAGGTGTATGACCGTAATGTGCAACTTCAGGATACCATCGAGGACTTGCAGGAGATAGTAGCTGAACAACAGACCTCGATGGCACAGAATGACGATGAGATCCAGGATCGAGAGGAAAGTCTGAATAACGTTGAAGAGAAGCTGGTCCACACCGAAGGAGAGAACGAGCGTATGATAGCAGAGATTGCAGAGTTGAAAAACAAGTTGAAAGAAGAAGCTACGAAGAGGGCAAGAGCCGAAGACGCGTACAATGAAGCTTATCAAAGAGCCAGAATGGTAGAGAGAGATGCACAAGCAAAGATGATGAAGATGGAAGAGATGAATAATGTATTCAACACCGTGATCAATCCAGCTTAGGATCGGGTCATGGGATATCCAATTGAGTTCGAGACGCTACCATCATACATATTAGATTGCCGAACAATGTTCCAAATTATGGAGGAAGAGCGTCATAAGGCTATGCAGCATCTTAGTAGGACGTCGTAGGTTGATATGTAACTATTATGTGATTGATGAGTAAATAAGATGTAAATCCCATGTATAATACAACCAATGGGATGTGATGATGATGAAGTAATCATGCAACTTTTTGTAGTTCAGGGAAGTAATGTAAATAGCAGTGATGCTATTGTGTTGATGTTTTTTTAAAAGATTATGAATGAATAAAAGTTATTATTTTATTCAAAGTGTTATGTGTTACGTTATAAATTTTTGTGTGTAAATTAAGTAGAGATACTTAAAGAAATGGAGTAATAGTCTAATGAGTGTATTTTTAACAGAAAATGTCTCCAAGACGTCAACCACCCCGAAAGAGAGCCACTGAAGGAACCAATAACAATAATGTTAAAGATAATCCAGTTCATCAATTTATAACGTTACTAACAGGAGCGTTGCAGAATAAACCTCAGAATCAAGGAACAACTTTTAAGGATTTCAAGGCGGTTGGACCACTAGAATTCCGTGGAACTATGAACCCGGTTGAGGGACAGACCTGGGTCATGGAGATAGAGAAAGTGTTCGATGTTGCGAGAGTAGGGGAGGACCAGAAGACTGCTTTTGCAACATTCATGTTGAAAGCCGAGGTGAGTTATTGGTGGCAAGCCAATAAAACCCGAGGAGGTTAAGGGATTATGACTTGGGAAAGGTTTAAGGAGATGTTCTTCAAGACCTATTTCCTAGAAAGTTTGAGGAGTCAGCTAGAGGTGCAGTTTTTGGAACTGAAGCAGGGACCGATGTCAGTATCAGAGTATACCGCAAGATTCAACGAGTTGGTGAGATTTGCGCCATATCAAGTTAGCACAGACAAGCGCAAGGCGAAGAGGTTTGAATAGGGACTAAAGCCCTGGTTGTACAGTAGGGTCTCCCTGTTCTAGCTGAAGACGTTTGCAGCAGTAATGGAGAAGGAAATTCTCGCTGAGAGTGGAGGCGAGGCTGTAATAAAACATAACCAAGAGCAGAGAAAGAAGAAAAGTGAAGGTGAAGCTAAGAATGATGGTGGTGGTAATGGTGGAAATGGCAACAACAATTTGAAGAGGAAGTGGAATGCAAATGTGGGAGATGGAAATCAGCAAGGAAACCAGCAAAAGAAGAAGTTCGAAGCATGTGCTACATGCGAAAAGTTTCACAAGGGAGTGTGCTTGCTGGGGAAACGAGTATGCTTCAACTGTGGCCAGGAGAGTCATATCGCCCCAAATTGCAATCAACATAAGAAGAACGTTTGCTTCATGTGCGGATCCAAGGATCATTTTGCTCGTGAATGCCCTAAAAAGAGATCCGATGAGGCAAATGGAAGCAAGGGAAATGCTAGTGGAGGTACACTAACTATTGTTGGACCAACGTCAACAAATAAGCCAATAGTAAGAACCTTCAACATGAGGGTTCAGGACGCGGTGCAATTGAAAGATGTCGTGTCAGGTATTATCCCAATCAATGATATAAATGTATATGTATTATTTGATTCGGGTGCTACTTGCTCGTTTATATCTGATGATTTTGCTAAGAAGTTAGAAATACCTATTGAAGAGTTGAATTTTCCTTTAAACATAGAAATTGCAAATAGGGAGGTGATTCTTGTTAGGTTCGTATACAAGAACTGTTGGGTGAACATTAAGGGGAATGTTATGAAAGTAGATTTAATCCCTATAAAACTTGGAGAGTTTGATGTGATATTAGGAATGGATTGGTTATTCAATTATAGAGCGATAATTGATTGTCAAAAGTAATGTGTAAACCTTATGACTCCGTCAAAGGTAGTTTTCCATGGTAGCAAATTGCCTAGATAAATAAAATGTCTGACGATGATGCAGGCCAAGAGGTTGTTGAGTCAAGGCTGTGTAGGGTATTTAGCTTACATAGTCAATACTCAAAAGGAGAAGGGTGTGAAATTGGAGGATATACCAGTGGTTAGGGAATTCGGGGATGTGTTTCTAGAAGATTTTCCAGGACTTCCACTTTTGAGAGAGATCGAATTAAGTGATCGACTTAAGCGCCAGAGAGCGCTCCGATATCGAAGGCTCCGTACAGAATGGCTCTGGTAGAGATGAAGGAACTAATGGTGCAACTGCAAGAGCTGTTAGATAAGAAGTACATTTAGCTGAGTGTGTCACCGTGGGGAGCAACAGTGTTATTCATGAAGAAGAAGGATGGGTTAATACGTCTTTGCATTGATTATAGAGAATTAAACAAAGTCACTATTAAAAACAAATATACATTGCCAAGAATAGATGACTTGTTTGATCAATTGAAGGGTGCTAGATATTTCTCAAAAATAGATTTGAGAAGTGGGTATCACCAATTGAAAGTAAGGAAGGAGGATGTACCAAAGACGGCATTCCGAACTCGGTATGGACATTACAAATTTTTGGTGATGTCTTTTGGTTTGACAAATGCCCCTGCAGCGTTCATGGATTTGATGAACAAGGTGTTTAAACCATTTTTAAACCAGTTTGTGGTGGTATTTATCGATGATATTCTGGTGTACTCTAGAACTCAAGAAGAAAACGTGGAACACTTACGTCTAACGCTGGAGATGCTAAGAAAGGAAAAGTTGTACACAAAATTCTCTAAATGTGAATTCTGGTTAAAACATGTATAATTTCTTGGGCACATAATTGATAAGGATGGGATTTTCGTAGATCCATCAAAAGTCGAAGCCGATATAAATTAGGAACCACCAAGAACTCCATCAAAAGTAAGAAGATTCTTGGGATTGGCAGGATATTATAGACGGTTTATCCAGGATTTTTCCAAGATTGCCACTCCGTTAACAAATTTGACGAGAAAATCTGTAAAATTTGTTTGGACGGAGAAGTGTGAGGAAAGTTTTACGGAATTGAAGAAGAGGCTTAGTGTGGCACCTGTGTTGTTATTACTAGATAATACAGGAAACTTTGTGGTGTATAGTGATGCTTCACACAAGGGCTTAGGATGTGTTCTAATGCAGAACGGCAAAGTCATTGCGTATGCATCAAGATAATTGAAATACTACGAGAAAGGATATCCAACTCCTGATTTAGAGTTGGCGGTAGTAGTATTTTCTTTGAAGATATGGAGGCACTATCTCTATGGAGAGAAGTGTGAGATCTACAAAGATCATAAGAGTCTGAAGTATATTTTCACTCAAAAGGACCTGAATATGCGACAAAGAAGATGGATGGAATTGATATAGGATTACGATTGCGAGATCTTTTATCATCCAGGCAAAGCAAATGTTGTTGCAGATGCCTTGAGTAGGAAAGGCCGAGAGAAGTTGATGTTTTTAACAGATAAGGAGGAGCTTATTTCAGCAATGACAAGGTTAGAGTTGGAAATCAAATTTCCAAAAGAATTCGATGAAAAATTATACCAGATGGAAGCCAGACAAACTTTAGTAGACAAAGTAAAGAACGCTCAACTACAAGATGAAGAATGCAAAAAAATAAGGGAAAGCGTGGTCGAGGGAAAAGGAGTGAAGTTCAATGTTGATACTGAAGGAATGCTAAGATTCGAGGGACGAATTTGAGTTCCAGCAGTATAGGATATTAAAGAAGACATCTTGATAGAAGCTCATAACTCAAGATATTCAATTCATCCGGGAAGTACAAAGATGTATCAAGATTTGTGGCGACATTTTTGGTGGCCAAATATGAAAAGAGACGTTGCAGAATGCATTGCAAAGTGATTGACATGTCAGAAAGTGAAGGCCGAGCATCAAAGACCAAGCGGATTACTTCAACCATTGGAAATACCGGAATGGAAATGGGAGCATATCACAATAGATTTTGTGGTAGGCCTTCCAACGACTCAGAAAGGATACGATGCGATATGGGTGATAGTGGACAGACTGACAAATTATGCACACTTTTTGCCAATAAAGATTAGATTTAATCTTGATCAGCTGGTGAAATTATATGTTAACAAGATCGTGTCGAGACATGAAGTTCCAGTATCTATTGTGTCAGATCGAGACCCAAGGTTAACATCAAATTTCTGGAAGAGACTTCAAGAATGCATGGGAACGTAATTGAAGATGAGTACAGCATATCATCCGCAAACTGAAGGGCAAAGAGAACGAACGATCCAGACGCTTGAAGATATGCTTAGAGCATGCATTATGGATTTCAAAGGAAACTGGGATGATCACCTACTGTTGGTGGAATTTGCATACAACAACAGTTACCATGCAAGCATTGGTATGCCGCCATACGAGGCATTATACGGCAGGAAATACAGAACTCCACTATGCTGGGATGAAGTTGGTAAACGTCAACTGCTAGGACTAAAACTGGTACAGCAGACCGCTAAAGTTGTCAAACTCATCAGAGCAAGACTAGTAGCTCCTCAAGATCGACAGAAAAAGTATGTTAATCAACACCGGCAGAGTCGTGAATTTGAAGAAAGAAATTTCGTATTCCTGAAAGTTTCTCCTTGGAAGGGGAAAATTCGTTTTGGCAAGAAAGGGAAGCTCAACCCAAGGTTTATTGGACCTTTTGAGATTCTACGCAGAGTGGGAGAAGTAGCTTACGAGGTAGCTTTACCTCCAGAATTAGAACATATGCACAACATTTTTTATGTGTCGGTGTTGCGACCGTATAAACCCGATTACAAGCATGTGATCGAGTATGAACCGTTACATTTCAGTAAAGATTTGTCTTGTGAAGAGATTCCTATCCAGATAGTCGATAGGAAAGAACAAGTGCTCAGAAATAAAGTGATACCTTCTGTGAAGGTGATATGGAGAAACCACAATGTCGAAGAGGCTACGTGGGAACTCGAAGCTGATATGATGAAGAATTACCCTGAGTTATTTGTTTAGTCCGTGTCTTCGATTCTAGGGACAGAATCTTTGTAAGTAGGGAAGAATGTGACGATTTGATTATTTGAATTATGATTCTGGGGACAGAATCCTTGTAAGGAGGGAAGGATGTAACAATCCGGAATTTCAAATTATAATTTAAATATTTATTGAATTATATAAATATTTATTTGAGGTGTTTATTGTGGATTAAATATTTATTGATGTGATGGTTGTTAATAAATATTTATGAATCTAAATTTATTGGATAATATTCTAAATTAAATTAATATGACATGAGATGTTATCTTTGTTGTTTTGAATTAATAATTTAAGTTGATGTGTTTAATTATAAAATAAAATTATAATGAAAATTATAATTTGGTGATATTTGTTTAAATGATATATTCAATTAAAATATGGCATGTGATTGATTTATTTAATTAATGTTGGATATAGAAATCCAAATAAATAAGATATAATTATAAATTATAAACTAAATTGTTTATTTAAAATA